>OX457115.1:7580268-9980268 GCA_949752805.1 Deilephila elpenor
GTTCTATGGTGGTAGATAAACTATGGGTTATCGACATTATGTCGTGCAATTAACACATGCTTTGTAAATATAGAGTTGCAAAATATTGTGTAATAATTTATGTAAGAAGCTACAATTACATAAAGCTGATATACGCCCGAATACTGGAACGACATTCAAATAATAAGTTGCTCTTAACAGCGCACGGCTCACTTAGCCAGTACATTTAATCGGGATTAACGTAGTTAAGCGCAAGTTATATTTAAGTTGCGTTCCAGTATTTGGGCGTTAGTGTATCGCTGTCTGTATTTGTATAGCCCGTATACATCCTACTGCAGGGTACGACCCTCCTCCACAATCAAGAATACAATTGAGAGGGGTTAGGCCATATAGCACACTGGTCTAGTGTTGGTTGGCAGACTTTACAAATCATGGAAATTCTTACAAATCGCTATGGTATGCAGGTTTCTTCACGATGTTTTCCTACACCGTTATAGTGCGTGGTGATTAAATAAATATTATGCAGTACCTTCTGTAGTTATTATGTGATACACTTACGCCCAAATACTGGAACACAACTTAAATATAACTTGCGCTTAACTACGTTAATCCCGATTAAATGTACTGGCTAAGTAAGCCGTGCGCTGTTAAGAGCAACTTATTATTTGAAAGTCGTTCCAGTATTCGGGCGTTAATCCCATTGCTTTGCAGTGTATGAATTATTACGATTGCTTGTTAAATCATTATGTATTTATAAGTATTTAGTAATTACTAATTTGTTGTCATTTTTATCCAAGTTTAGTTACATAGTGTAGCATAGAGAAGTATTTTGTAGTATAATATAATCCTTGAAAAGATCTTATATCATTATTCAAACTTCCGAAGAAATAAAAATAGCGTTAACTTTATTTATTCCGAAATTAACATTTAAATAATTCACTTTTATCATCAAACCTTTTCATTTAAACGAAATTATTGTTGTTAATATGATTTATCTAATGTGTTAGTTTTACCATACTCACTGCATTTTTTTAATAACTACACTGTAATGGGAAAAAATGTGACGAGACTGGTTCACTTCCGCGTAACTTATCATCAAGGAAAACGTAACTTCATATGCCTACCTATATGGAAATAGGTACCTATAGTATATTTCTCATCATTAGAAGTAATAGTCATTGTATAAAGAGAGAAAAGGCACAAGATGTGCCTACGGTTATCACACCAATCTTTATCTAATTTATATGCCTTATGGCTTCAAAAAAGGAGGTTTTAAATTTATCGGAACCTTTTTTTATGTATGTTCACCGATCACTTAAACACACCTGAATAGATATGGAAAATTCTTTTGATATGACATATAGGCGGACACCGTAGAGTTTATGGGCTATATATAGCCTATAAACCATGAGATTTTGTGTTCGATTTCCAATTTATGCATTTCACTCAGTTTGAGATTTTGGCTAGGAAAGTGTCATATAAGTTGCCTGGTACCAGAATTCGTGTTTGACAAGTCGACGGGCTCACGGTTAAATAGGGTTCAATAATAGCATCTCTACCTACCCTGTCACTGTTATAATGGCGTGAACGTGTGTATATTGGCTTGACAAAGACTAGAACGCACATATTAAGGTGCAGCCTATACCCTATCTAAACTAAGAAGTTCCATTTGACATTGGGAAATAGGGATGTGGTCAAATAAATCGGTTCTTACAATATTCGATTATATAGAGATATCGATAATATTTGTTTGTATTTCTTAATCGATTACAGTTAATATTTTCAGTTTACATCATTTCGTTTATTTCTTCATGAACATTTTTATTCTAATGAGACATCAACAATTGCATAAGTCACTTTACTATTTAGGAACAAAAGGAGTGATTTATCTATTACTAGCGGCCCGGCCCGGCTTCACCCGGGTGCAGACACTTTTTGAGTCCAGTCCACATCACGCACATGCTTATGAACACATGATACATACATACAATACAATTCATATACTCCAAAGTGAGGAACCTCCTCACTATGTGTGTCGTATCCTACAATACTGCCTTCATTTCCATTGTAATATCCAAATCTATTATTTAATAATAAACTAATTTATATTAATATTATTATTTCATTATTTATTGATGTATGTTCGTTGACAGCATACCTATTATTAGCTGCAAGTTCAGTATTTTTAAAAATTAAAACACAACTGTTTTATATCTGCTCGATTATTTAAATATTTTTACCGATTATGCGTATACAAATGCGTTTGAATAGTCTCGACTCTACCGGTAAAAGACCTAACGAGGTGACTTTGTAATGACGTCTAGAAAAAAAATATGTTGTTTAAAATGGTTATTTTGCTTTATTCAAAGGATTCTAGTTTAAATTTAGTGATTATGGATTGTAAGTCTAGTGATAAAATAAGAATAGCTTCATAATTCCATGGATTTACGGAAAGTGTTATTGAAATTGTGTGGGTTACGTCTGCACAAAGTTATTTACGTTAAAAGTATGAAACGTCAAATGGAACCTGTTAGTTTAGATAGACTATAGATAGAGAGTATCCACGGACGTGAGATTAGTACCTCGAGTCGCACGAGTTATGCAAGTCTGATTAAAGATGAATCCTCAGCGCGACACGTTTGGAAACTATTCATTTTTGATCTTAGCCTTTTCCTTGGAAAATAACTTACATAACAGTTATCTGTGCGTGGAAAACTTTGATTTTACGCGGCCATTGATGTATGAGCACGCGACATCAAGACGTTTTGAGATGTTGATAAATAAGGTCATAGTGCTAGGAAGTTTAACTGATAGAATTGGCGAGCACGGAGTTCGGACGTACGATATTATATGTTTATTCCTGATCGTAATTGGGAGGAAAAATATTCATATTTGTTTCTTTTATTTTATCAATTCAAATCCTAGGAGAATCTGTATAACAGGCTACTGATTCATCAAATGGCCAAAACGGCTCAGTTCTATCCCAACAACATTTACCAAGGTATGTAAGTCTACTAAATAATATTAAGGCCGTGTGGTGGACTAAAGTCTATTCATAAGGGTTTTGTCTTCGGGTGTATGTTCAGTGTATGTTCAGGTGTATGTTCAAAATTACAAATAACTTTCTCTAAGCATGAACAAAAAACATTGCTTTGAGTCTCTTTGAAGCTACCATGTTGGATGTGAGGTACCATATCATTTAAATCTTGGTATGATCTAGCTAGATTTATATCAAAATACGAGGATAATTGTAAAAGGACTATAAACAACTTTGCCTCTTAGCTTTGCCTAGTGTTTTTTAACAAATACAGATATTTTGGGACTTACTGGTAATTTTTTTAATTATTTAAATGTAATCATTAATAATGAAGATAAATAATAAATATTTAACAGTTAACAATCCTTAGTTAACAAGCTACTTCTAGATATTAAATATACTAACAAGCAGAAAAAATCATAAATGTCATCATAATTAGCATTAATAAACATGTCATTATTATTGAAGTACAATCCCTGTGACATTAATATAAATTATTAGTACTATTTCATGCACATTGTGCTATGACGAATGATTGACTTAAGTCAGGTGTCTCTTAAAAAGGTGTTGTTTATAACTATCTCAATAAGTACTTACCGATTTGTACTCTTCTAAGATTTCAGGTATGATTTTTCCTTTGACACGCCATGTCTTGTATTTGAACACTGGTTTACCATTTTGTGCAGCAATTGTGGCTGCAAGGAAATAAAACAGTAAATACTTGTACACAAAATATCACAGCATTTATACTACTGTATAGTTAAATAAAAATTTCAAATTAAAATGCAATGAGGTACAAAGTTACATAACAAAATTGTTAATGATAAAACATGTTTTAAAGATATTAAAATTTAATGCATATCATAAAATATTAGGGATGGTATTCAAATATATTTCAACTAAAATAAATTGAATTGTGACATACAATTTTAATTATTATATTTTTATTCCATTTCCTATTTCAAACATTGCATAAATTACTGGCTGCATGTAATATTTATTTCATAAATAAATACTAACCAAGTGGGTCTTCCCGGTTGCCCTTGTCAGGTATTGTGAACACTCCCACAACTTCGTGGCCATCCTTTTGCAGGAGTTTGAACACTTCAGCAGCGAATGTGCTTTGCCCTATGAGAGCAACACGCAACTTTTGCTTTGGCGCCTAAGAACATAAAAAAAGAACAATAAAATTATATCTTGGGGCTGAACGTTCAATACATCTATGCCCGTATTCATGTGAAAAATGGAAAAAATCAATTTAAGAAAATTATTTGGAAAGGTCACCTTTTGTATAATTATGTACCTATGATATTTTCCTAATTACAAAGTTATTAAGTAAGCATAGTTATTATGAATTACTTACATCGTCTGATATCGAGACGGGCGGCATTGTGTAAAGTATCGAAAATTATAAAACGTATATGCACTGCGCTAGCCCCACTTCTCGGTCTGTGGAGCGACAACGAACTAGCATGAATCCAACGGAACGATCATATTTAGCTTGTCCACTACTACCTCGGCCTTGACATCGGTATCTTAGGTTTACGCGATATAAACAGTATTGTTTTCTTTTCTGAATACTTACGTTATTTCCCGCCAAAACTGGTTTTCGATTTGACGTTTGTTACCGCTGACAGTGACAATCAGTCATTTGCGACATGTTCGTTTAAAAATTAGCTCGTGATAAAATAATGTCCTTGGATAAGTCGGTTTTCCTACAATATTTGAAATTAACAAATAATAAGTGAAATAAATGTTAAAAGTGTTTAGGACATTTGATTAACTAGAAGATGTGTGAAAATTTACTTACACCAAAAATAACACTTCTGGCGGGGTTTTTGAAATATACGTCACGCATAACTTTTTGTTAAGAAATATGAGGTGATAAGAATACTTTGCAAAATTGAATATTAAAACTTTCTAAGTTTGAAATATGGATTGCGAGACCATGCCACAGTGATATCGTAAAATAAGTGTTATATGGTGTGCTTCAAGCTCATTTATGGATCTATCATCGAAAGTTGGGTAATTACTTATTTCGGTAATTAATTATTAATTTCACATTCGGTAAAAAAAAGACTGGCCTTACCTCGTACAAGATAGGCGGAAAAAAAATTGAAGGTTCTTAATTCTCATAATCGAAAGACTAGAACTCAGAACTCACTTTAGGTCGTCGCGCTATTTCGTTTTGTTCATATCCATCTTAGGAAAAGAAGATCAAAAAATATTTCCTCATCATCTTCAATAGATCGTTTCAAAGATTAAAAAAATACACATTACGAAAAAAGAACATAAAACTGAATTGTATCTGCTTGATTATTAAGGGGATTTTTAGATAATTACGAGTATAATGAAAGATGAAAGTAAACAATAAAGTAATTATGTTTTCAACTCAATCAACAACTCTCGAAGAAACTGGTTGAAAGCAGATTTCTTGCAAAGATAATGTTATCAGAGGTTAAAGAAACACGAACCTTACCCACAGAAAACAGATAAAGTTTATTTTGGCACTTTCTGCCGCATACCAATTTAAATGGTAATAACAAAATTATTATGGTCTTTGATATAATTCTTTGGTAATTCACACATTGTAATATAAAGGTTTTATCACAATTTTGAATTTGTCAGGGGAGTAACCTAGTAAAATCTGCTTAGGAAACTGAAACGATGATAACTTGTGTGTTTCCGAATTAGGTTCATTTGTGATTATGACTCTAAAGAAGTACCTACATTTATTAAATCACCTTGAAGTTTGAACCATAAAGTGCGTGCTGGCCTGTTGGTAACGGACCAGACGCGGCTGCCTATCTTCACGGTAGTCACGCGATCAAATCCCAGGGCGCACCTCTGACTTTTCGGAGTCATGTGTGTATTGATAGTCAATCACCACGCCCAATAGTAGAGAAGGAAAACTTCGTAAGGCTCTTTGAAAGAGGACCGCATCCAACGACCTTTTGTTTGATTTGCTCCTTATTAGATCAAACTTTCTGTGGTTAATAACAAAGGCGATGAGAGGATAAATGTGCATATTTTTAACAGTTTATAACCAACGATCAAAGAAGTAAAGTCGTGAAAGTGAAATTAAGTCGCACAGAAAATTTAGAAGAAAAATCAAAGTAAGGGGTAGCTATGGGTAGCTTTTAGACTAAAAGTTAATTAACTGACACAAATAAATTGTATTTCGATGACATTACCATTGTTTTGGTTCAAAGATCGAATCGCTCTTTCGTATCACAGTCGGGTTCTTTCCCGCTGCGTCGCTAAGATGGTACATTTTTTATATTTGATTTATTTTCTATTTATATAATTTCAAATAATTTCCGACAGGCATAAATATTACCGGACGACCTGGTTAAGTTTGCAGGAAGTCGCTGCATGCAGGGCGCTACCAACAGGTCGAAGTGGAGATTCTTGGGGCAGGCCTATGTCCAACAGTGGACTTGCTGTGGCTGAAACGAGAGAGACAGAGAGAGATAAATATTATTTCTTTAAAAGGTAACTTCATTAATTTACTCAATATCTAACTTATGTATATTTTAGAAAATACAAATTTATGTTTCTTACAAAACGATTTACAATTGCAAAATATCAGTTAGATCTCCATTAAATAATATAATACGAATATAATAAATACTCCCGTAATATCGAGTAATTTCACATAACACGCAAATATGATACGTCGTGCCTATATTACATTTAAACTGGTTCGATCCGGTTCGCGATCATGCGTGTACCATCATTTACAGGGCGCTGGAGTTGGCCCACGATAATAAATGAAATATTATTAGTTAACTGACCTCGTGTTATCAATATCAGCTGCTATTTACGCTTTGCAGTCCGGTGTTATTTGGGATACGTTTGAAGTGACTGGTGGTTTTACTGGTGGTAGGTCTCTCAAATGTGAGAAGCGGCCTGGGTAGGTACCACCGCAATGTCTATTTCTCCCGCCAAACAGCAGTGTAAATACGCTGTTGTGTTCCGGTTTGAAGGACATTGTAACCAGAGTAACTACTGGACATATTGCGATTTAACATCTTATATCTCAGGATAGCGAGCGCAGTGGAATTCCAAGCATTGCCTTGTAATTCATGGTGTTGTTTGGTTTTGCTACTGGTCATGAGCGGTCGTATCGCTTACCATTCATTGCAATAAAAAAAAAGAAAAAAATGAAATTATTAAGAAACGTCATAATATTAGAAGGTGGTGTGGTTACAGTTTGAAATGGACATATTTTTTTGTCATTTAACTAGTATGATTTTGGCCTTAGTCACTCATTCACCAGCCACTTTTAAGGAATAGTAGATGCTTTAATAGGGGCTGGTGAACTCCGTCGGCTTCACGAATTCTTGTGAAGAATTCATTGGTATGTAAAGATTAAGTGTAGCGGGCTGGAAGGTCAGTCAGACATCGGTCTCCCTCGGGTTGCCGAAAGGTATGAAAAGTTTTCAGTCAACATATTTGTGTTATAAATAAATTGATTACGAATAGATATTAAGTATACGTCATGTGGAAAAGTCGGAGGTGCATGCATACCTTGAAGTTTAGATTCAACAGAATGCCTGTGCAGTTAGCCTTTAGGACTGCGAAGTGAATGACCTGGCTGGACCGGGACCTTTATACTAAAATTGTGTGGTGGCTTGTTGGTAACGGACCAGACGCGGCTGCCTACATGTTCACGGTGGTCGCGGGTTCAAATCCCAAGGCACACCTCTGACTTTTCGGAGTTATGTGTGTATTGATAGTCAATCACCACACACTTTAACGGTGAAGGAAAACATCGTGAGGAAACCTGCATACCGTAGCAATTTTAAAGAATTTCTACGGTATGTAAGTCTGCCAACCCGCACTAGGCCGGCGTGGTGGACTATATGGCCTGACCACTCTCAATCGATACTCTCGATTGTAGAGTAGGCCCGTGCTCTGCAGTGGGACGTATATGGGCTGATACAATACGATACAAAAATACTAGGGAGTAGGGATTTCATTAGAATGGAAATGATGTAACAGTTTGTGAGTTTGCATCGGCCGACTTGTTACAACACCGACACCTGATAGATACAATGTTGTAAAGTATTGATTTCTGTAAGTCTATTTTGCTTTGCAAAATACGTAGACATAATGTGAATACAATATTACTGTGTAAATATTGACAGCATCCGTGGCGCAGTTGGTTAGACGCTGTCTATGAAACGAGAGGCCGCGGGTTCGATCCCCGCACCGAGACAAATGTGTGAACCATAAGTTTTTGTTTCGGGTTTCGGTGTTTGTGGGACCGTAAAGTCTCTCGTAGTTCCTGATACAAGACTCGATCGTGGTGTTGGGTCAGAACTATGTGACTGATGAGTGTATTTATTTATTAATATTTATTTAACCTGTATTTGTGAAAAACCTAGTGATAGGTATATTAGGTGATATTAGGTCTCCACAGTTTTGTACTGAAATTCCTTATGTTCTGAGAGAAATCCTTTATAATTGAGATTCATTTCAATTTTTAGGGGTTTTTAAATCTTCGGCATCAAATTTGACTCGGCCAAAAAACGACACACGGCCACACACTAAGCTCACGTCATATAAGTATTTAATATTTTACATACATTTTCGATAGTAACAGTAACTTTATTTAAACTTCGGATGTTAGTGTTTCATTTCATCGAAGTGTCTTCAACAATGTGCGTTTTGTCATAACACCATTGTTTGCCAACAATGTGGGTTTTCTTAACAATACTTCAATGTGTCGGCTCTCAGTTCCAGTTTGGGTCAAGACGTTGGGTCAAACAGTGCAATATTTCTGTGGTGATGTGATGGCAATGCTGTTCTTTTTTTTCGTATTATTAATGGTGTTGCAGGTATCTACATACAATCTCACACTGCAGTTTCCACTTTGGTGTGCTTTAGGACTGAGAACGTGCACGTTCAATTTCAATGTTAACTTTGATCTCTATTAGTTAATTAGGTATGTAACTAACTTATTTATATTGTCTGTTATATGTTTGTGCCCGATATGGCGATAGGCTCGCCCCCTTTCATATTGTCCTGTTAGCACCTCTGCCTACCCCTTCTGGGAAAAAGGCGTGAATTTATGTATGTATGTTATACCTATGTTTGTATTTGCTGTTTTTGTTTTGCCATTTCTTAGGCGCGTATCAGATATTTTTAGACAGAAGTGACGGTAAGGTAGAACAATGCTATTTCACGCAGTTGCTGGATGTACCTACCTAATGTAGCCCATTTCTTATTTGTTGTATTAATATAATAGACTACAGCTTCTACAATCAAAAAATAAGAGTTAGATTCAGATGTCTTATTCCATAATCCACCACGCTGGCCGATTGCAAGACAGCAAGTTTTAAAGTTTTTCGTAAAAAAATATGTAAAAAGGATACTTCACCATGTTTTCGTTTACAATTGGAGTCCGTTGCAAAAGCTTAAACATATTTAGACCTTGTTAGATATATTTCGTAAAAAAAAGATATATCACTGAGTTTGTATGTTTGTGCAAATTGTAATAGCATTTGTAAAAATATTTGAGTTTAATATATTTAATATTTAAAATTTTACCGTACTGTATTACATCAGCCAGTAGCCAATTAGCTGATTGTTGGGTAAGAGTCTCCTTTATAGCGTTCGATTGAGAGGACCTACGCAATAGTCCACCACGCTAATTTGGGGATGAATGGACTGTATCATAGGAATCCTTGTAAAGATAGTTAACTTTACCAATAATGTGGATAGTAAAGGACTCTAAACACATTATTACAAAAAACCAGAGGTACAACCTGGGATTGGAATCCGTGACCACAGTTTCGGCAGATAACATCTAACTCGTTGTTGCGACGCCGCGGCTGCTACACGCTTCATTGTAAATTATAATTATTAGTAACTATAGATAAATTTACCCTAGTAATTGCTTCAGATTAACGCACACATATCATCAATGGATGATATGCCCTTAACAAAGTCCCTGGGATATTCCCTGGACAAGAACTTCGGCGACACCCTGCGTGATACCAGGTTGACACGGGAGTACATAGACAAGCACCAGGAGATCACGAGGGTTAGCCAGGAATCCTCAGAGAATTACGAAGACAGTGAAGATTCAAGACTGAGGCATGTCATGGTAGACGATAACTTCGAAATGGGTAAAGGTTGCGTATTGTATTACTATCATACTTTTGGATTTTGGGACCTCTGTTATCCGATTTTGAGCTCCATAACTTCACTCTAATTGTATTTTTTTTTAACTACTCCCAATTGTCACATACATAGTCCTTACCCCACACTAAGATCTAGTCTTGTGTCGTGGGTGTCAGAAGCTACGAGAGACTTTATTGAATTCACAATTATTGAAATCTAGAGATATTTTGGTGCCCTTGTTTTACAAATCTATCAAGCGTAACTTCTTACGATATGTCGGCATACCTACCTACCTTATTTTGACAAATAGCTTATGATTTAATTTGTCTGTTGCTACACGATATTTTATCTGAATTGCATTGCGCTTACCATCAGGCGCAATGCACTCGATTTTTCGAGACATTTAATATTAGATTAAACTACTTTTCCTTTAGTGACGAAAACATAATTTTAGTCTGCTAAAGGGGTTTTCGGATAATTGAGGTTCAATGTATTTTCGTACAATCTGTCTAACTCCGCAGATTTGAACCGACGCCGCAGTGCTTTCCGCCTTCACTCGCCGGCTAATAGGAGACGAGCGCGGTCGCAAGCGCTCCGCCGAGAGAAACTTAATAGCCAGAGCCTACGAAGCCATATACACCACTCTAAACAAATAAACTAGTATAGACATACTTATGTGTTGTTTTATTAAGTGGGAGTAATTAGATGGAATGGTACCATAGATAAGAAACAGAATGGCGTAAACTTTCTAATATCTGAAGTATATTAACAACACAACAGGCAACAATATTTCTTCGCCGCAATGTGGATTGTCTTAAGACTCAAATTAAATATATGTTCTAGTCTCAATTGTAATCAGTACAGTGATTGAGATGATACTATTGTTCACTAGCAGTGTGAACATAACATCGTGAGAATTTGCTATTTAATTATAGCAGGCATTTCTAAATATTTATATACGAGTATTAATAAACATACCATTGCCTGGTGGTATGTCTATTAATATTCACCTACTTAGGTGCACACTGCACACAATATATTGTCTATTGTAGCTCAATTATTAAGATACATTATAAACAGAAAAAAAACAAGTGATGAATTTTATGTCTCGATATTTGTAATTTATTGTTTTAGTTTTGTTTGTACAAAGGTGCAGAGTACCTAACTAATAGATATTCAACATAGTGTAATTTAGAAAGACTACTATCTGAGCTTCTACTCATTAAGACGAGGTTAATTTGTAATTTATGCAGAATTGATGCAGTACCTACATATTATATATCGCTCTTGTATTTAGCACTACGTGTGTCCTAGATTATATAACTATGAAGCCTTTAGATAGGTAGTTATTGCTTTCCTTATTTTCCATCCACAAATTGTAAAAAATAACCAAAATCAAATACATCTCCGTCAACTTCATGCGTTCCTGGTAAGTGAAGTGTGGAAAAACTGACTGATTTTTAAATGAATAAATATGCGTTGTAATTTATGGTGTTGTTTGATTTTGCTAATGTCCATGAGCGGACGTATCGCTTTAAATCATCAGGCGAACGGCATGCTCGTCTCGCCATTCATTTCAATAAAAAAAAAAGTAATTTCTTCTCTACTTCGCTATTATTTTTAAATACCCAAAATGCATTTACATTGTATGAATTTGTGTTTTTCTTCTATCGAAGTTTGCAGTAAAACAGTTTTATGGGCAGATTAAACTGCTCGCTGATAACCACAACCGGTTGCACTTCAAAATACAATTATCTATACCTTTGCAAATCGAAAGTAGGTTAATTAATATTAAAAACCAACAGCGATAGATAATAAACATGAAAAATTTAGTTAATATACTGACAGGGCGCACAGGCACAAATGATGAAAACTGCAATGTTCTCTAGATGGAGTATGAATAATATTGATGCTTCCTATAACATCTGGGAATGAAAATTAGGTCAGTAAAACATAGGTGGCGTTAGTAGCACCTCATTTCTACCCCTCGGGGATACAGTCAGCAGGTTATGTATGTCATATTTTTTTGGTATAAGGAGTACATACTGGCTAATCCCAAAATACGACGCATTTATGTGGGGCACTATGGCCCGTTGGATATGTGTTGTGGATGTTCTGAGGACTGCCTCGGTGGCGTAGTTGTATTACGGTACGGTTACAAAGCTGAGGTCTCGGGTTCGAGTCCCGGGTCGGGCAAAGTGATATTGGATTTTTCTATTCATTATCAGCCCGGAGTCGGGAACTTGTGCCCGATATGGCGATAGGCTCGCCCCCTATCACATCGTGGGACGGAACATACAAGGCGAAATGTGGGTGTCCTGGTGGCGCCTCTGCCTACCCCTTCGGGGATAAAGGCGTTAGTTTATGTATGTATGTATGTTCTGAGGATCTCCTCATTTCACCAAAAACTCTTAAGGAAATTCGGAGTAGTTATATAAAATAGCGTTCTGTACAGCTTCTGGCCTACATTCCATTATGCATTTTCATTAGTTAAATAGATAGACGGAATTAGTGCAAATAAATTTGTAATGTACTTGTTTCCACACACCCACATTACTTTATTTTATTTAGTTATTTCTTCACATTATTTGTACTGCAATCTTATCTTGTTCCGTGCGAGGAACTTTAAGGAATGGTACGATACAATGAGTATGCACATTTGTATTTTATAATATATTTATAATATTGTTTTTGAATATTCATCATGCTTTGATAGGCTTGTCAGCTCAGTTAGTCAGCTCCTCAAATACTAAATGCCTCTGATTTCACACACACGCTTTTATGTAGGTTTGTATGAATTTTAAATAATAATAAAAAAGACAAGTATACTACAGTTTACTTGACTGTAACAAAAATGTTAAAAATATCGTGTCGTCAGTAGTAACGTGAAGAGAAATTCGGAAAGTGATGTATAAAAAAAATTTGCTGTCTATAAATTACGAACACAGGTGTTGCACACACATTTGTGAAAGAAATTTCAAAGAGGGCAAGTGCATCGTTGTAAAACCATGAAGGGACTATTACTAATAGTCCTGTTATCGTTTTTAAGAATTTCTCAGCAGGTGAGCATTGTTAAAAAACATATACAGGGTTTATCAAGACTGCGACTGAAAACGAAGCCAGGTGGTAGTTTTAGTTGTTACAGAAACAATGCAACTAAAAAATTCAAAAGTCACTACTAATACCACCTGGCTTCGTTTTCGGTCGCGGTCTTGATATACCCTGTATACATATAAAAATAACATAGCACGGGGACTACCCTGCGCCTTATAAGAGGTTCAATATAGGTTTTTGGAAGTGTTAGAGCCGTGCTGTTAGTCATGACTCAGCATGAATGGGCAGACTCATCCGGGGCGGTAGCACTGTCTCACAGGAGATCGACATGAAGCGACAGCTTTTCTATCGCGTTTTGTTTGGTTAGTGAGATTGCCGCATGCTCAATAGCCCATTTCTCTTCCCATCTATTTCCTCCCCGCTCTCCTCGCTACTTGATGAGCAGGCAACATATCCATGATCCAGCGTTGTGGATGTTCATGGGCGGCAGTGATCACATACCAGTACCTGTTTGCTCTTTGGTCGGACCTATGCAATAAACTAAATAATACCGTCTAGATCGTACCGACTGCCTGCATACTAATTTCATCGTACTCTGGACGATTAAATTAACATTAACTGTGTCAGCCTTTTGAAACAATGCAAATTTTACTCTGTAAACATCTGGTTGGCTGTCGGGTTTTATTATTTTTGAGCGATTCGTAAAAAGACAGCTGTAGTCTCGCAATGTTCAAGCGGTTCAATGTAAGCCTTAGTCAAGACTGGACTATAATATAACATTAGAAAATATTGTTCGAAAAATAATTTATTTACCAAACTATAAAACATATATAACAATTTAGAAAATATATATTTATAATATTTTTTGGCAGAAAAGCACAACAGAAGACGACCACTACGTGGCAGCAGTGGTAGAGTTTCACTTAAGTCAAACAATCAACGTTACTGAAAATTTAATATCCTACGTTAAAATTATAAAGCAAGCAGCGGACAAGGTACGAGTATTATTAAATATTTTGTATCTATCTACAAAGAAGTATGAAGTACCTACCTACCGAAAGGTGGAGCAACTTGACATCAATTGGAATACAGGGTATAGAATAAGCAGGTCTTAATTCCCACATAAAAACATAAGAAATTATATTTTACAGTGTAGCTATTCAATATTGTTGAGTGAGATTTATTTATAATTGATATCGTTGTGGCTTTAAAAGAAGGTGAAACGGGACGGCAAGCGCATCACCGGAAGTCATACAAAGTGGTCACATTATGTAATGAACGATGAAGGAACTCGCTGGATAGGCCCGCTTGCAACATTTCGCTATATAAATTACTGGGGGTTCTGTTTTAATTTCTTCGGTTGAGGATGATGGTGATAAAAGACAAAGACGGACTAGCAGCCTTATTTAGAGTCCCGAAGAGACTGACAAAGCTTCAGTGCTTGGACTCAATCCCTGGCGTGTTATTGATCCTGGCTGACAGAAGCTGCAGTGGTGGGTGAGTGAATAGCCCATTGATCTTAATATAGCTATAATTTTTCAGAATGCAGATATAATAGTGTTCCCGGAAAAGACTCTGACAGACTTTTTCTATTCAGTCAAAGTGCCTATTAACGGTTTGTTAAAGAAATATCCAGTGCCAGCTCTGCAACCGACAAAATATGATTATGTAAGTAATATTACATAGTTAGCATTTTTTTTCTATGATACTGTATTTGTTGATATATAGTACGATTACAAAGCTGAGGTCTCGGGTTCGAGGCCTGGGTCGGGCAAAGTGATATTGGATTTTCTATTCATTATCAGCTCGGAGTTAAATTTGTGTCCGATATAGCGATGGGCTCGTCTCTATCACATCGTGGGACGGAGCATATAAGGCGAAATGTGGGTGTCCCGGTAACTCTGCCTAGCCCTTTTCGGAGAAAGGCGTGAGTTTATGTATGTATGATTTATTTCGGTGTTTCAGATACTAGTAACATTATCCAAGGCTGCAAGAGAGAATGAAATATACGTAGTGGTTAACCTCCAAGAGTTGTTGGACTGCAGACGTCCACAGAAAGGAGAGTTGTGCCTTGAAAAGAGGACGTACTATTATAGCGTCAATATAGCCTTCGACAGGACCGGAGCTCTTTTCCATAGGTAAATATCATGGATCGTTTATTATCCCCACAGGAATTACTTTAATTGCTGCAAGTGTATAAGGTTCACGTGTCCAAAGTAAGCTCGGTTCCATTATTTCAACGATGTTTCATTTAGACTCTTCTCATTCTCTTGCGACTTTTTTAACATTTTGAAAATCCGATTGCAATTTCCTTAAAAAAAATAATTAAGTCGGCTTAGAACAAATAGTTAATTTTATCGCTACATTACTGTTGTGATTTGTGGTTGCGATGCCACACTCGATAGGATAGAAGTGACACGCTTATAGAATACGATTTAATTATTAATTTTGCTTGCACTTGATATGCATTTGTAATCCAACGACCTAGGGCTGGGTTTTATATGGCTTTTCTGAGATGTTTGACGATAATTGTAAGATATTTTTTTGGAACAGCTTCCGTGGCGCAGTTTGTTAGATACCGGCTGTGAAACAAAAGGTCGCAGGTTCGATCCCAGCACCAAGACAAATGTTTGTACGACCTATAAGTTTTTGTTTTGGGGTCTATACGTTTGTGAGATCGAAAAGCCTCTCGTAGTTTCTGATACCCACGACAGAAGACTCGATCTTATGTGGAGTTAGGACTGTGTCCGTGGCAGTGGTGTATTTATTGTATTTATTTCTTTATTTTATTCTAGATCCCGCAAGAATTACCTGTTCGGCGAGCCTTTTCGCACTGCGGACCCTTCGCCAGAATTTGGCTCTTTCAAAACTGATTTTGGGGTCACATTTTTGGATCTGATCAACGCAGATTTGTTGTTTAGACGGACTCCTTCCGAGCTGGTTGAAAGAAAAGATGTATCAAACATCGTCTTCACAACAGCTTGGTATTCTGAACTGCCTTTTTGGAGTTGTAAGTTTTGGTTGTTTTTAAACCAAAGAAAGCGGCTTTCTTGACAGTATCTAATAAATTGATGACGTTTGTCCATGAAGTTTTACAAAACCTATCTACATTATATTTGAAAGTGCTTTGGGGATACCACACATAAAACCAATGCAATGCCTTGCAAAATTTGACTACTAATTTTACATTGGTCTACATCTATTTGTCATGAACTTTTCCATTGATAGGCCTTTTAGTTTGCGACGCTGGTAAAACGCGGTAGGTGAATTCAAATACCTTCGATATTTCTATGGAGAACTTTCAAGTTTATAGGTTCATCACAATCTTCTCCCTCACCGATAAAGTAAAGATGGTTAATTAACTAAGAAGTGATTTTAAAAAAGACAGCTGTTTGTATCCATGTTTTAGCTGCATTTGCCCGTTTGGTTCTCAAATAACTGAACTATCACTTTGGTATCATATCGAGATAGTTTCTACTAATTTGGAAATTTTATGTGGTTTGGTTGTACATGATTAAATAATGTGTCGCAATTTATTTCGTAGCTGTGGAAACCCAAAGAGCAGTGTCTGGTGGATGGGATGTCAATCTGCTCGCTGCCTGTGCGAATACTTGGGAGATCGACGGATCTGGCGGTAAGTACCTGACAAAATCTACCTCTGTAATGGGATAGGAATGCTGTATTGAGGTATTCTACTGAGAGGATCACGTGAATGAAATTAATGTTCACTGCCCGCTTAGGTACCAACCATGCGGGGAATAGTGGTGTGGGAGGAAGTTAAAATGACTGTGAGGGAGTGACAGCGATACAAAGAAAAGTATTTTTTTGTGTTGCGCATTTTGTAAAAGTACAAATAGGCAGTGCTTATTAATGTAAGTTCTGAGGGGTGTTGTTCCTTATTATGGACAGGCGCTTAGCGAGACGCTAACCAATAGACAATAGGAAAGGCTTGCTCGTCTCATCACTCTGGCTGCTGAACAATATTTAAATACAGTAATACCCCGCTTTACGCGAGGGATACGTTCCGAAAAAATTCGCGTATATCGAGGTTTATGATTAAACATAGTCAAAATTTAATACAAAAAAATACAAATCATTTTAATCAATGACTTTAATTCTAAGAACACTTTATGCAATACATACTCTTATTTTTTACGGAAAAATACATCTATTGTCTTTTGGGTAGCGTTTTGTTTACGTTCTTGTAAAAAACGTTCATAACACCCAACACTGTTTTTAATTGTTTGACACACGGTCAAGACACGGTCATAATTATTGTCTATACCCTGCAATATGTCCAAACCTGAATAAATTATTGAAAGTGCATTTTGTATTTCCCCTGAAGATAAAACTTTCTCTTCTACTTGTTCTTCCTTATCGTAGATAGGTTTATTCTGTAACTCGATCAGATCTTCATTGAAATTTGAAATTCGCGTTATAGTGAAACCGCGCGTAACGGGGTCGCGCTAAGCGGGGTATTACTGTATTTCAGTTTTCTTAGCATTTAATACATCTGCCCCGTGGTTTAGGGGCGACATTTTATTGCGTCATTCTGGCATGAGTAAGCAGCTCGGCACGGTGGCATGAGTATCTCGGCTAGCCAAGTGTCTGACCTAGTAGTAATTGGTGATTACCACTGCATACAACTTAAACACATAGACCGTCGGTGCGTTGGCGGCTTTTCTAAATGGGAAGTAAATAGGAGAGCGAAAGGACAGGCGGAGTAAAAGCGTACTTATTTGTATTTGGTGCCCTTATAATGTTTATTGATCTAAAATGCATTGGAATATAGTTGATATGCTTTATGGTTAATAAATAAAAAAAAGGTGGACTCACATTTACCACATAGATAAATTCCTTCCTATAACGTCATTCATGTATTAAAGAAAGAGATTCCGGTTAAAAACATATAAAGATAATGTGTTTTTCTTTTATCACGGTGATATTTTGTATGAATTTTGTATTTTAGATAAACGGTTACTTTGTAGGGGGCCATGACTAACATCCGTATCGGATTAACTTTTCCGAAGAAATGTCCGTTTTAAAACCATTTGACAACCTCTGTGGCGCAGTTGGTTAGACGCCGGCTGCGAAACGAGAATCCGCGGGTTCAATCCCCGCTCCAAAAAAAATATTTGTGTGAACCACAGGTATTTGTTTCGGGTTTGGGTGTTTGTGAGACCAAAAAGTATCTCTTAGTTCCTGATACCCACGACAGATGACTCGATCTTAGTGTCGGGTCAGGACTACGAATGTGACTGTTGGGTGTATTATATTTTATATTCATATTTTAAAATGATAATCGGAATGGACATTTTGTTATATTTTTACTGAACACGATTATTTTCTGGAGAATTTTATTTGCAGGTTCAGGAATATACTCCGGCAGGGCTGGTGGCGCTCTTATCAGTATTATAAAGAAAGTCGACACTTATCACCTGCTTGTTGCAGAAGTACCTAAAATACCCGGAAAAGTAAGGATGATTCAATTAAAAGTTTCTGTTTATTACATTTTCGATTAAATTTTTGATAAAACAGGGCCACAATTTTTTTTTAATACTTCGTGAAGGAATCTGCATACAACAGAATTTCTGTAGTATGTAATGTTCATCAATGCCACAGGACTTAACTCAATCGAATACAAACAACAAACAGGGCAAGCTAAAGAAAACTGTTTAAAAAAAGGCTTTTACGAATTCTCGCCTGTAGCGGGCTCCCGTGCTTAGCTATGGACTGCTTTATTTTTTTTCTCACATGTACTATAGAGCTATCTGCTTTTATCTAAATGTAAATTACTATGTTACGAAAACGGGACAGGCCTAAGGAGGAACATGCTTATTAATTTTTTCTTGCTGTACCGGTTGTACATTAGCTTCTATGCTTAATAGTCTTTCTGTACAATTATTTATTAGGACATGGCTATATGTTACACAACGTATTCAACTAAATCAGTACTTAAAATATTATTTTAATTTAATTTCTACAGCTCAGAAAAAGATACCCCGGGCCTCTCAAAGTACACCCGGCTCAGCTGGACGATCTCATTATACTGACCGACGCGACTCTTGACAGCTACCTCACTATCCCTCTGAAGTCTGGCTACCAGGACCTGTCGCTTGACTACCAAGACATCAACTGCAAGTTTAAGGTCAACGTCTCTTTGTGTGAGGGGAAACAGGTAAGAAGGTAGACTGGACTAGATTGGTGGTATTAGTGGTTAAAAGTATTTTTGGGGGAAGCCGCATAGTGGGAGAGAGCTCTTATTTTGTATTTTTATGTGGTGTAATGTTCGGTTAACATGGTGATTCGGAAGAACCGAAAACTCCAATTAGTGAATGCATTATGCATGCAAGCCGTGGGTTGTAATTCACAGAACACTGTTTTGTTAACAGTGACATTAATATGCTTATTTTAATAATGTTGATAAATATTTTGAATAGTGACTACATAGTTAATTATGAATCAAGTCTTGTGTTATGGGTGTCGGAGACTACGAGAGTCCTCTGGCTTTACAACACCTTTACCTGAAAATAATAATTTAGTGGGTCGCACAAAGTTCTGTTTCACAGCTGTGTACTTACCACGTTAGTAAGTAGTAAGGCAATTTTCCATTTTTGTTACTCAAAATACACACGAAACGTGCAAAATTGATACAAAGTGCAGACTTTTATGGCAACCCAGCATCGCAATAAAAAGTCTTTAATAAAAATTAGTTCGTCTATAAATAATGAATTCTGAAGTCTCCAAAATATGACTTATTTCACACCGAGTCATATAAATTACTAGCCATATCCTTATTACCATTTTCACACCTTCTGCCATTATTACTTTTAATTTGCTATTAATCACGCATGGCTATGTACTTGAATGATAACATAGGTTATTTCTAGTGCATGATAAGTCGTAAGTAAATTAAAATGTATCACGTTTGTAAATATAGATAGCGAGTTACGTTCGCATGCGAATGTGATGTTGCTTACCGAAATTAATTCTTTTATTTTATTTTATTTTATTTTATTTGAATTTGGTACAAAAGCATTTAACAAATTACAACTTAGACAACTAAAAAGTAAAACTAGTACAGTGATAAATGTAAAATTAATTTGTTAAACAAAGTATTGTACACAACATTAATAAACAAAGTTATTTACATAAACAAGTTATTAATAATTCCTAATAATATAATCAATCGACGCATTCTATAATTTTTACACAGTCATCAAAAAGAATCTTCTTAAAACTATTAAAATTGTGATGAAAGATATCGAGCTCCGTGTTGCCAACATAATTATAAATTCGACACATTCGGTGAAGAGGATTATAATATGAAGTATTGTTATTAGAATGCGGAATACCAAATAGCCGTGGGTTACGAAAATTTCGCTTAGGAATGATAAAATTCAAATGTGAGAGCAATTCTTCTCCAAAGCATCCTCTAGCAATCTTATAAAGCTGATGTATATCCGTAAGTTTGCGTCTTACAGATAAGTTAAGGAATTCAAAATATTGTAAACGATCACTATACTCAGAAAGTGTACATCTCATACCAATTTTAATGCTCAACAATCTTAAGAATGCCATTTGTATCGATTCAATTCTGTTAATGTCAGGTGACCATACAGAGGAACAATATTCAAGTTGTGTTCTGACTAAAGACGTGTATAACACTTTAAATGATTGGACTTGTTTAAATGGTTTACTTGTACGTTTAATGAAGCCAAGCATTTTTTTTGCTTTTGTTACGATATTAGTGAAATGATGTTTAAAGGTTAGAGACGCATCAAACCAAACACCTAAATCGCGTAACACATTTACCTGCTCCAATTTTATTCCGGCAATAGCGTAGTTATATCTAAAAGGTCTCTTTTTTCTGGTAAATGAGATAAACTGACACTTCTTTATATTTATATTTAGTTCTAATTATAAGTTCATTAAGGCACAAATTGTTCTAATCACCAATCTCATACGTGCGGATTTACTCGACATATTTATGTATAATTTGCCTGATAGATGCTTGGTGGGTAAATATGTTAAATGGCGAAAATAGCTGCAGATATTTATTTGGTCTACAATAACATAGGTCTACAATACATCACATATAACATTAACATTATATAGAAAGCATTGAAGAAAATAACACGGTTTTCTAAAGGAGACACAACACACAAAGAGAAAACAATGATGGAGTAAAACAAGTTAGCATTTCAAAGAGCCAATGATACGCCAGTCGAATGCGTGCTTGCTGCCCTTCTTCAGAACCAACGGGCTATGGCATAATTACGATCACGACCAAATACCCATAACCCTAAACTGTGTGTGATGAAACGCGAGGGACGGAAAAAATGTGAGTGTAGATGTGTTAACTATCAACTTCTACTTCTTTTTCTTCTTCTTCTGACAGCCTCCGTGGCGCAGTTGGTTAGACGCCGGCTGTGACACGAGAGGCCGCGGGTTCTAACATTCTAACATCTACTTTGTATTTCGTAATCAAAGTTAAATGACCATTTATTATAAGTATAAGCGCGACAAGTGACTAATGCACCAGCTATAAGTATTGATTGCTAACGAAATCTCTATTTCGTTTACTTTTGTCCAGTATGACGAGTATCCACTAACATGTGACGGCAATCTCTCGCGGGTGACCACAATTATATTAAGAAATATGAATTATAGTACGATAACAAAGCTGAGGTTTCGGGTTCGAATCCCGGGTCAGGCAAAATGATATTGGATTTTCTATTAATTTTATCTGATTCCGGGAGTCAGGAATTTGTGCGCGAAATGGCGATAGGCTCGCCCCTATCACATCGTGGGACGAAACATACTAGGCGACATGTTGGTGCCCTGATAGCACCTCTGCCTACCCCTTCTGGGATAAAGGCAGGAGTTCATGTATGTATTCGATTTTATTAAATATTCAATCCAATTAAATATTTTAATATGAGCGATTTCTTAGTGTTACAGATATAGAGCAATTTTGCGTTCAGCGGAGTGAGGAAGGTAGTGATTGACGGCCAAGTAGGAGCCAGGGCGTGCGGCGTGATCGCGTGCACTGGTGACGATGTCTACACATGCGGGATGAGGTGGCAATAATTGAAATAAAACTAATTTTTACGGATTTTATCGCGATTTTGTTAGCTTCTTACATTTTTTAACTTCAGTGATAAATGTAAAAATTCAATATAAAAATGTTAAATTCCAAATCGCGTAAAAAATCGTTAAAATCAGTTTTATTTCAATGTGTAACTATATTTATATCTACGTATATCTAAGAAACCATTAGGTGGGAATAAATTAAAATTTACATGGCTCTACCAGTCATCCATAACACGATTTGGGATGTAAACTGAACATGGACTAGGATAAACAAGCATCGCTCTGGTTTTGGCCGCCGGGAAACTATGGCCGTAAATCATTATGGCATTTGGCTATCGTAAAAGGCGACCCATCTAAAGGAGGTCTCAGGAGTCGTTGACATAATCATGTCAATGCATTATCTGCATTCCATAAAGATCTTTACAAGAATTAGGAGGTTAGTAGAAGATGTTCGCCAGGCACATATGACAATGTAGTGGACTATGATCTAAGCAATCTCTATCGAAATCTTAGAAGAACTATAGTCCCGCGCTCAACAGTGGCCGATTAAGACTGAAATAAAGCTTGCTAAACACTTTCAAGTGCGTTTGCGCAACCGCGAGTTTGCATCAATCCCGAATCGACAATTGAACGAAGTTTCCGCAGTTATTTGCCCACACACGTTCCAGTATACGAGTACTAGTCCAAACTCTGACATGCACAGATATATCATTACGTGTGTGGCTGCCATAAGGGCTTATAAGACACTTCTCACGTAATGCGGTGCAGTTTATATTCCCACTATATATTATAAAATATTTTACAGGTTCTCGAAGTACAGCAAAAGCTCTATAGCGCGATTCAGCGAGCTTACAGTAGTAGGGACGGTGCCAAAGCCCATAATAGATCCCGAGACAAAGAACTTGGACAGTTCTTTCTTCCCACACTCACTAACCACCTCTTTGACGTCATTACAACCTAACGAATTTGATTATAACGTGGAGGAACAAGGACTGAAATCTATCAATACGATTTCTCTAAATAACTTGAAGAAAGAATTATATGCATTCGGTTTTTACGGAAGAAAGTTTACGGATGACGGAAACCCTTTGTCTGTGCCGTTGAGTGGTAATATTGTCAGAAAACTGAGTATGGTGAGTGGTCGTATCTTTTTAATAAAATAATTAATATAGGATTAGGATGCAAATATTCCGAAATCCAAATATTGTCCAATTCGATTGTTTACAAACACATTTTATAAATACCTACATTGTAGTTTTTGAACCTAAGCGATTGCAAAATACTGTTAAGTTCTTGAAGTGCCTATCTATCACAATTTGTTATTGTTACAAGATATCAATTTAACTTTATTATTTCAGGATAAATATAAAATGTGGAAATTGATACCAAAGTAACAAATGACAATATAGGAGAGAAATAATTATTTATCAGAGAAGAGAAACATTTACAAATGTGTATTGTGTATATTTATTACATTTCTAATGAAATGTGTTTATATTTGTTTTATTTATACCACATTCTTAACAAAACTAGTTTATCTTTATAACTTAAGGGTTGCCAAAGAGTTCGGGTCCTCCGGTAACCCTTATCTATTATAATTCAAATGCTATGTGAGAAGCTTAGACGTTCTCGATACTTTTCGTTCCACGTAAAAAGATTTCATAATTGTCCTATTTATACAGCGCTGGAAAATATCCTAGTACGCATTTCTAATAACAACAATTGAATTTCTTTGAATTTATAATACGAATTTATCTAATTTAGTGGAAATAATATTTTTAAGCCTTAGATTATTTATAATATAGAGGGAGCACTGGTACTTCAAAAACATAGATAAAAATGCTAGTGCCAGGCCACCTTTTTCTGCCCTCTGGCTGATATTTGACAGGTCCAACATGCACAAAATATTTAAAAAAATAGTTTCGGGCTACTGAATTCCACTCAAATTTGTTTTAGACGGATAATAACTTAATTTACTTTCTGTTACCATAATAACAACTTATACTATGATAATAACTGAATTCAAAGCAATTTGTTGTAAATTAATTAGGTCAATTTTCACTAAAATGGCAGTACTACCAACATTACGAACAAAAAAATCTCCGTTTTTGAAGGCGCAAATGTATGACAGCGATTCCTCTATATTATAAATAATGTAAGCAAAAACATTTAGAAAAAAAATCAAGAAGATATAGTAATAACATTTATTTAAAACAAAAAAAATGGTTTTGGTAATTAATTCAAGACTAATTAAAATTAAAAATGTTGATAAATGCAAGTAAGTTTTGTTTTTACTTATAATGTTACAAGAGGGATGATAGTAACGAATTCTACTATTTTGGATTGATTTTTTTTCTCAATTTCTGTAATAGCAGTAGAATCCAGTTGATATTAATGGATAACCGCAAGACCAATATACCATGTCTTGTAAATTGAAAAACCTTACGTTCGTCCCTCCTTATCTATATTGATTCAATATAGTTCATTTCTTTCGGCACGTAGATATATGATTTTATCAAAACAATTATTCAATTACTTTGATTACGTCAACCGGTGAAATATTAACCATTTTAACTTTTAAAATGGTACCAGCCTATGGGCAATTTTCTAAGACGCTTATCGCCGTAAATTAGTACTTTGTATCTAGTATATATTTGGAGAAATTTAGAGAAAACCTTAGGAACGAAGAGATTAATGCGGACAATTTATTTGCTGATATCACCGATAAGGTTTGCGGCGAGTTAAATCTATTTGTGAATTGTGAATGTCCTTATCTGTATATTGCAAAACTAATATAAGGTTCCGTGAGTCATTTAGTCATATTTCTTTATACTTTTAGAGATGTTTATTAAAAAACAAAATTCATAGTATAATATAAACAATAAAAATAATTATAGTTTTATGACTTTTATTTATACGACTCAACTTTACAACCGCATTTAGGTGCATCGTATAAAACGACTTTAACGATACCCTGTATTCGACAATTCAGTAATATCCTCGAATTTAACTCCCGCAGGAACATCTTATCATGGTATCATGCATTGACAAATAAGCTCCACTGATGCAACTACTACTATCATCTTGCCATCTTTTTTCTTCCCATTTACCCTTCCATTTTAATAGGCTTCAACGCGCCTGCGACCCAAGTACTATAGCTATTCCTGACCGATGGTAATTATAATACCCACCGAATAATATATAAATAAATAACTAAATACACCCATGTATAGGTTGTTTTCCGGATATATGAACAAAAAATCCACTCTTACTGACAATCATATTATACTGCGACTGCCTCGATGGCGTATTTGTGCTACGGTAGGATTATATAGCTGGGGTCTTGGGTTCGAATCCCGGGTCGGGCAAAGGGATATTGGAATTTTCTATTCCAATATAGCAATAGGCTCGCCCCCATCACATCGTGAGATGAAATACACAAGGCAAAAGTTGGTGGTCCTGGTAACACCTTTGCCTACCCTGTCTGGGAAATGCCGTGAGATTATGTATGTAATATTTTTAAATAACAATGACAAAGCTACAAACACGAATTCTACGAAATGTTTCTGCTCAAAGCACTGTATCTGCACATTAATTTGCTATAGCAACAATCCACAACGAGCACGGAACTCTAAAACAAATCTTGGCAAACTAAATGATGTCACATCTCAGTTATCTTTGATTCCTGAAACTATATTATTTTATTATGTCACTCTGTAGATTGATTTGTGAGAACCTTATCGCCGTGATTGTCACAGCTGGTTTATTCATAATTTCTGAGATAATTAAGAAAAACCACAGGGACAAAATTGGGGATTAAACGACTATCTCAAAGATTTATATCGTATGTTGTTTTATCTGTTTATCGTCTTGCTTGCAGTTGTAATGTTGTCTGATAAGTTATCGCTCGTAAGGAATGAATCAAAATAGTTTTACTACAAGGACCTTGGCCAATAAGGGCTAGTCTATGTGTGAGTCTTTATAATATAAATATAGAGGGAGTGCATTCATACATTTGTGTCTTCAAAAATTTTAAATGTAGATATATCTTTTGTTCGTAATGTTGGTAGCTCTGCTATATTATTGAAAATTGAACTAATTATAATTATTTAACAACGAATTGCTATAAATTCTGTTGTTAATCGAAAGTATATTTAGTAATTTTCCGTATAAAACGCGTTTGAGTGGAATTCAATAGCCCTAAACAATTTTTTATTTCAAATAATTATTGTTTGTTGGACAACCTGTAAAATGTTAACCAATAGAAGGGCAGAAAAAGATGGCCCGGCACCACCATTTTTATCTACATTTTTGAAGTAAGAGTGCTCGTACTCTATATTACGAGTATAAATACTCTAAATGTGAGTCACAATGAATGCAAAAAAGAATTACCAAGACACGAAAAATTAAAATGTAAACATCTCCTGATATCTGATTTATCACTCTACTGTATTCGATGTCATTGGCAGATCAGAGCTAAAAATGTATATACTAAAATAGCGGTATTCTGTTCCATTTTATTTCGTATCTTAGTCATGGTATAGCAGAAGGATTTGTTAAAAACTAATAATTTAGGACATATAATGTGCTTCTCTTCCTCCGTCCAACAGGTTTCTATGAAAATCCTTTCTGTGTTCTAATGTTATGACTTTCTGGAAGAAGAAGACAGAGTCTAGACAGAGATTGCGCTTGTCACATTTTTCTGAAAATCTGCTGTCACATACAGCGCTTCCAGAAGATACCTTATGCTTTTTATACATATAACAAGCATTTCGACAACGAACCTACGAACACGATACTAACAAATGTTTGCACTTGAGATATATAATTATTAAGATAAACCTGGATAAACCAGTCATTACACGTAGCAACTATAATCCTATCTTTCTACATGAGCACTGCAAAGTAACTGCATTACATCTGATAATTGCAGTGTTATCCAGATAAAGTGTAGGTTGGCTGGAACTGGATACACTTATATCACGTCTGACAAGACTTATTTTTGATGCCGGGCAGCGTGCAACCGATTGTACTGTGGCTAATTTAGGAACACGACACATTCGTTTGCATAGAAGACATACATCTATATTCGTTTGGGTCAATATGTCTCATTAAACATTAGAGTCGCTATCTGGGTGAATATGAATATATATTCAGCTTTTGCATGATACAATACAGAATATGATATTGCAACGGAATACGGGTATTGACCCCGACGGCAGACTGATCTCGATCTCTGTCTCCTCATTGGTTGATTCAGTGCTGGGTATCGTGACCCCTACCTTGCGGAGCTCGATATTGCTATGGAAAGTATGAATAAGCCAGGGCGTTGAGACTCGATAAACAAACTGCAAACAGTATTGCATATTCATTGTTAGTGAGTGTAGGTTAATATGACGCCGGGATCTCCCGTATCCCCACTCGGTATCTGCGGACTGAAGTTGGTTTTCATTGATATCCGATATGACATGTATTTGTTAACATTAATTGATTATGAAGTGATATTTTATATTATTGCGTGGATATATTAGAAAGTGACACGTATCTCTGATTGTAAAATCAATAGAAGAGTGCCTCTTTGGAAGATAGAAGTAGGTATTCAGATTATATTCCACCGCGCAACTGCGAAGTAATCAATGACCCAAAGAGACGTACTGCAGCATACTGTTTCCAGAACTAATTTGATATTGATTTTTAGTATATTAATAATGGTTTATGTTTCATTTACTCCTAGGGACATCGGGAGTTAGGTTTGGACGCTATTAAGAAACAAACTGGCCTGGAAAATATTTGTCTTATTTATTTATTTAAATCTTTATTGTATGTACTCAGAAAAATCTCTTTGTGAAAATAAGTTGGAAAATTCACAGGAGAAAGTTAAGAAACTAGGAATCGGTAGCTGACCCGAAAAATGGTTTGGAAGTCAGTCTTTTAATGACGTCTGATAATTAGTATTGAGTAACTCGAACACTTAACTCATTGATTAAAATAGCATCGACGATCGAAAACATTTGTTGGTAGATATGAAGCAGAAGAACCCATAGATCTGCGTTTTTCATTCAATTAAGTTATAACTGTAAAATTGTGCGCTATTGCAACGTTCGATACCAAACCAACAAATTTTGACCCCGATCCTAAAATGATGTCTGCTAAAACCAAGCCAGCAGTCCGAGCTTCCGAAACGACAGCAGTATCTAATGGAACAATGTGAACGCGCTCTTATACCTACATTAGTTTGTGTATAAAACGCACGTGCATTTGCCGCCCGGCGCGAGTCGGGATAGCGCGCGTCACACGAACAAATAAATAAAAATTAATGCAGTGTAGTGACAAAATGGCGCGGCTAGTGTATTTCGTTCTGTTTTCCTGTTTACTGCACGTTTCTTTGCAAGTAAGTTATTTCTTTGTTGTGCGGACAATGAATAATGTGACTGCACTTCTATATTGCGGTCAATGTACTTTGTTAACACGGTAGTTAATGTAAATTAAATATAAGAATGGATCGTTATTGATTTTGGTGGTTTCCGAGAATTGAAGTATTGCCAAAAGTATGTTTGTACACAAATTGGTGACCTTGTAACGTTTAGGATACGTATTAAAGATTCAATAAGTTTGTTTATTCCTACCATATCTTGTTATCGTTGTTTTAATATATTTAATATGGCATTTAAATTTTGTTGTACGTATATTATATAAAGGAAACCTGTTAGTGAAAGACATAACGAGCAAAAATACAAAGCAAACATGGGTAAATTGGAAAAAAAGGCGTTTACTGTGGAAATTTTCCTTAAATTGAATTTTGCCAGTAGCCTACTTGCATCTAGACTAGAGTATCGTGTATCGTGTGGTCCTAGGTTCAATTCTCAGATTACCCCAACCACTTTTACCGATTTTAAGAACATTTATTCGGAGTTGAATAATCTGTTAAAGTTGTCAAGCTTGTATTGCAACCGGTCGTAAAATCACAAGCTATCTGCAGAATATTTATTTTGATTGCACTGTATCGCAATAATATTATGCATCTTGCTGACCTTACCTTGTTGACCCTTCGATCAATTATTCGAAGTGTTGACCTTACCAAAATAACATCAGGTTAGAAGGACAAGGGTACAAGCTGTCGTGCGACTCTTAAAATGCCGATTGTAATTAAAATATAGTGAACTTAAACTCGGTCTTATTCATAGACAGTTTTAAAAAAAAAAAAGTATGTATTTTAATTATCGAATGTTTTGTCCCTTTCGAACGAGTTTTGAATTCAGTTTGAGCGAAAATGACAAAAAATCCATAGCGAAAATGGGTTTTAAAACTGTCCATAAGGCCGTTTGTATTAGTGTTAAAAATCATCTTGAAGAATGAAACTAGCTGTTTGTTTAATGTCCGTGAATCAATGGTAGTGGGTAAATTAAATGATATCGTACACTTCCTATTACGATATCTGTAAATATTCAGACCCTAGAAACTCCTCTGCAAATATTTTCCAGGATGAAATGCTACTAAACCGTTTTTAATTCGCTATCAAAATGTTGTATAACTAATGTAATTCAATGATAGGTACAAACGGTCCTATTTATAGACAGTTTTAAAATATATTTTAGTTACTGTATCGAATGTTTTGTCCCTTTCGAACAACTTTTGAATTCAGTTCGAGCGAAGGAGACAAAACACTCGATTACTAAAATAGGTTTTAAAACTGTTTATGAATAAGGCCGTAAATGTATTATATTCAATATTCAAGTCTTAATTATATTTTTCTGTAATTTACAACCATTTTCTTATGGTATTTAATAATTCATTGTACTATCTTGTTACTCTGCAACGTTTAAGCAAAAACCAAACCATGTTTTTTTGCTGAAAAATATAAATGTTTGTTACTTGTAGATATTGACAGCCTCCGTGGCGCAGTTGGTTAGACGCCGGCCTGTGAAACGAGAGGCCGCGGGTTCGATCCCCGCACCGAAACAAATATTTGTGTGGTCCACAGGTATTTGTTTCGGGTCTGGGTGTTTGTGAGACCGAAAAGTCTCTCGTAGTTTCTGATACCCACGACACAAGACTCGATCTTAGTGTGGGGTCAGGACTATGTATGTGACTGTTGGGCGTATTTATTTATTTATTTATTTATGTAAAGAAATAAATCACTTCAGACACGAAACAACGGGTTTGACGATTCATAAATAAGATTTAAGATAAAAAACTATGTACCTAAAATATTTTAGAAAACGTTTCACACGCTATTTAGTTTTATGCCTCATTGTTCTGTCTCCAAACGTAGATATTTATATTGTATTTGTTTGTACACGAGAATGTAAGTAACAGGAAAATCGCGGTACATACCCGTCATTGGAATTGTTGGGCGTACTGCGGAGGCGAAGCTCTTACTGGCTGCGATTCGAAATAGACAGCAAAGCTCGTGGCCTCGCATCTGTCGTGGACGTCCATAACATTTTAAACGGGCGTCCAGACAGCCTTTTTGACAGCCTTCGTGGCGCAGTTGGTTAGACGCCGCCCCTGAAACGACAGGCCGTGGGTTCGATTCCCGCACCGAAATAAATATTTGTGTGATCCACGGGTATTTGTTTCAGGTCTGGGTGCTTGTGAGACCGAAAAAGTCTTTCGTAGTTTCTGGTACCCACGACACAAGACTCGATCTTAGTGTGGGGTTAGGACCATGTATGTGACTTTTGGGTGTATTTATTTAATTAAACCGAGATGAATGTATACTACTTTACGATTTTTGTATTTTCTTGTTCAGCGGTCAACTCCTCAAGACTCGGAGTATGTGGCGGCGGTGGTGGAATACCAGGTGTCCAGAGACGTGGAGCAGAACCGCCTCAACTACATCCAGCACATAGAGGAAGCTGCTAGACAGGTATGAAATCAGGGCGTTGGTAAAATTTACGTACGCGGAATGAAATAATATCTAGTTTGTAAACAGTCCTAAGATTTTTTTATAGCGGGTCTATTATTTTCATATGTTATAATTGAAGTAAATGTTAAAAAATCTAACTATCTTCCTAATTTCAAGATATTGTATAAATAAATAATATATCAATTCTCTCAGTCCTGATTTTATAAAAAGACATTAGACCTTTACCATGTATATCAGAAATTATTAAGTACATACTTAATTAATTTCATGATTTACATAAATGTTTGTATCAATGCGGGAATGAACCCGCGGACTTATATCGTTTTATAGCTTTTTAACCAACCAAGCCAATATGCGTCAAAACTATCAATTCATTTCAGAATGCCGACATAGTCGTGTTTCCCGAATTGACATTAACCAATAATTCGGTCAGCTTTCCTGTTCCCATCCACGGACTTCTACAGAACTACTCTATACCCGCCCTGCGCCCCGATCTTTACGATAATGTAAGTATAGTATGACATTTAAAGATATAGAAAAGTGTTTTTTTGATGCTTGATTGACGAGACGAGCATGCCATTCGCCTGATGGTAAACGATACGACCGCTCATGGACAGTAGCAAAACCAAACAACACCATGAATTACAAAGCAATGCTTGATATCCACAGCGCTCGCCATTCTGAGACATAAGATGTTATTATACCCAGTAGTGACTCTGGCTACAATGTCCTTCAAACAGAACACAACAGTGCATTTACACTGCTATTTGACGAGAGATTTAGACATTGTAGTGATAGGTACCCAGGCAGCCTCCCGCACGTGAGACAGCTACCGCCATTGTTTTTACATCATTGGAGTATGACCTGTGGATGCATGCCGCTTACAACAGTCTTCTAAAGAAACTTTTGAAGAGAGAAATATTTGACAGATGAAATTTCATATGGGTAAATTCTAATTAGCATGGAAATCAATTTGAGTATTTCTTGGTTTTATTTTATGTTAATGGGTATGACCAGGGGAGCCTGTAGGAATCCTGATGGCGACGTGTCTGCCCATAAATAGTAGTAAAAGTACTCTGGACAATGAATACAATGCACTTGATGATATTTGGTATGGTTAATTCATATAAATACGGCTATGCCAATTCGCTCCCCCTTTTCGGTTGATTCAGATTCATTTAAAGGAATTAGTGATTACAATTTGGTAATTATTGGAATTACTATAGTGCAAATGCTTTATTTCCCGGACTTATAGATATTTAAATGACTTTTTAATATTCCCAGCTGCTAGTGTCAATGTCAGCGGCCGCTCGCAACAACTCAATCTACGTGGTAGTGAATATCAGAGAACTGGTGGACTGCACTCGCAACGACACCGGAGAGGTGTGTCCCGAGAGCAGACAGTACGTGTTCAACACCAACGTCGTGCTCGACAGGACTGGAGCTGTTATTGACAGGTATTGTAAAAAGAGCAGATATATTTCTGAATAATCATGCTATATTGCTCAAATAGTAGTTAAACTTATAATAAACGAATGACTGGACGAATGAAAGATTGAAGTAACGTATGAATGCATGAATGATTTGGACGGGTAAAAGAAGCAATAAAGGATGGAGAGAATTATTATTAGGATTAATTATTAGGATCATGGGAGGATAGGATCAAAATTCAATGGTTTCAGAGTCTATAATCTAAGTCAAAAGAGATAGGTATTTAGAAAGTTTTTCCATTTTCAGATACCGCAAAATAAATTTGTTCGGCGAGGCCAGTCACACTCCGGCATTGACTCCAGATTTGGGGCGCTTCACTACAGATTTCGGGGTCACTTTCACCCATTTTATCTGCTTCGACCTGATGTTCCAAGTCCCCGCTATACAAGCGGTGCAGAAACTTAACATTACTGATGTCATATTCACCACCATGTGGTTCTCTGAGCTGCCTTATTTGACTGGTAAGTTGGGTTTTTAACTTTAAAATGAATTGGCAAAGGTATTTAATATCATACAGCCTTAATTATGATAATGAATATTTTAATTTGGGATAAAAATTGGTCAAGGTTTCTTGACTTATGATCAGTGTGCGTACCTAAGGTACTTGTGTATTTTAACTTAGATAGTTTAGTAGTTTATATCTCAGAATTTTAAGTTTTGAAATCGGAAAATATATTTATAAACTAAACTTATCTAATTACTTGTCTATTTGTATTGCTATTTATTTTGTATCTGATAACTTTATTTCTTTTTCAGCGGTGCAAATTCAGGAATCTTACGCATACACGATGAATGTGAATTTCATTGCTGCCGGCGCGAACAACGTTGCTGTAGGATCAGCTGGTAGGTTTATTGACCAATAATAAGCTATGTTTAGCTCATCCTTATTAGCGTATTACTATTTCAGTTCCTGTCTATGTCACTTTTCTTGTTTCCCACGTGTGCACCCAGAATTTGAAATATACTATCATAATCAATTTATTATCTCCCTCGGTGGCGCAGTTGTACTACGGTACGATTACGAAGGGGCCTTTGCGGTATGCAGTCCGTAGGCATCCATCAGATTCGTTAATAGAATATTGATATCAAGTCTGTAAACTTCGCTTTTGGTTTCAGGTTCAGGAATTTACTCAGGCAAAGCCGGTTCCCTGGTCAGCATCATGCCCGGCGTGGCCACCACGCGAGTCCTCGTCTCCAGGGTGCCTAAAATACCGGGACAGGTAAACACATACTATTACGATAACCCACATTTAGGCCAGATTCTAATTTTCTGTGCTATGATAATTGAGAGGATAGAAATAAAAATTGGGAGTTTTGGTTACATACCGATGACTTAAAATGATTGCTGCTTATTCATTTGTCTGAATTATTTTTATTTTTATTTATACGTCGTGATTGCGTATGTGAAAATAAGATTTGATTTTTCATGCGCAATATACCCATATCATTTTTTCTACTTACCTCGACTTAGTGCTTTGCATTTTCCCCTATCTGTAAAACGTGATATTTGATGATTCATATCTTGTGCGACTTAACTTACCAAAAAGTCAAACTTAGTTAAACCAATCTTCATCCCTTTCTCAGGTGTCAGGCACCTACCCAGGTCCTATATACGACAACCCAGCGAACCACGACGGCCTGCGCTTGATCACCGACCCGTCCCTGGTCAGCCACATCAGCAGGCCCTTGACTACAGGCAGCCAGGAGTTTGTCCTCGTCGACAAGGATGTCAGATGCAGATTTAACGTCAGACTCAGCTTGGCCAGCGGAGAATCGGTGAGTGAACCTTAAATATTGTACTTATATGACTATTATACTAGCGTGCTCTCGATTGTAGAGTAGGTCTGTATGGCTACAGTGGGACGCATATGGATTGATACAGGTAAAATTACTATGAGATGATTGACGTCGATTACGAAATTATCGTTTCATATAAAAACTTAATAAATAAATGTTAGTATATATAAACTTGGAAAACATGATGCGCTTTCATTAAATATAATTGTATGCATAAAGTTATTGAATTAATTAATTATAATTTGTCATTAATCATCTTATGTTGGAATGATAATATTAATTGCTCAGTTTAAAGTTATTGCCCAACTGGCCCAAAGCTGGTAATAAGATATTTTTATTCCCCGCATAGCGACGTCCATACATATTTATGTTAAGGACACGTTATAGTGAACCATATAAATGATGGCGGCCACACGCGTAATGATATTATAACTGTGCAAGTCTGAATTTGCACTAGTACACTGGAACGTGGGTGGGCAAAAAACTGCGCAAACTTGTTCAAATTTTCGATTCCAGACTGTTGCAAACTCGCGTTTGCTCAAACTTGCGTGTAAGGCGGCCTTATGTGTGTCGCGTTTCGGATTTACCTGTAAATATTCAGATACAAAAATGGGTACCCCCTTATTATGTTCATTGTAGTCGCTGGCCAGTCAAAAATATACTTTTGTAGTCATTTTGGCGTTGGAATATCACGCGGGGAGAAGACCGTATTAAGAAACAGCAATGCGTATTTTTAAGTGGGCAATAACTGCAATCTGGCATACAGCATGTCAACGGCATAATGTACTAACTTAATATTAATGGGCGACTATTAATTTGCTTTATTGATACTAATTTACTTTATTGCATGCAGTAAACTTTATTCTTTATTTATGACTGTTTTTTAAATAGTTTTTCTTAGATATTGTCGCGTAGTTTAATTTTATTTGTTTTTGAATCCGACTGTATTAAAATAACCAACGTTAAAGAATATTAATTTTTTTGAAAAAATAACAACAAAAAACCAAAACTATAAAAAATTTACTATAAAAGTTTTTTAAAATTCTGCTAATAATTGATAAGGCACTGTAAAAGAATATCATTGCATATTGCACGCTTTTGGCATGTTATTTTACAAAGGTAAGTGAGAATTTTTAAGCTATACCTATATATTTTAAGCTAATTTAATACTAATCGCTACTAATTTGTGTTGCATGTCCGCTTCATAAAAATTTTTTTAACCGTTGTATTTTTATTTGGCCTTTAAATATGCTGTCACGCCTACGTTGTTGGATTGGCAAAGACGCTATTTTGATATAGTATATTATGAAAAATGCATTTCCATGTTGTAGGGTCAAATCTCATGTAAAAAAACATTGTAACAAATTGTCCCATCGGTGGGTATGTAGACGATAATAGGACCATTGATCTGGATAATTGTCTAATTATTTATATTTAAATATATTTAATTTATTATTATTTGCCACCCTCTTCGTCGCAGTTGGTTAGTAGACAGCTGTGAAACGAGAGGTCGTGAGTTTGGACCTCGTTCGATTCCCGGTCTGAGTATAGAATCTCTCTCGTAGTTTTCAAAAACACCAGAGTGGGACCTTGAACCTTACTGTGGGATCAGGACTATTTGAATGTTTGGTGTATTTATTAATATTGATTGTCTTATTTTCATGTCCTGTGTGTATGATTGTTCCTCATTAAATTAGCATAATATAGGACTATGAGTTTTCGATTCCAGTTCCCGCATTACCGAGCGGTGGTACAAGATGGTACAAACACGTACTCCCGCCGTCAAATCGGAGTGGCTGGCTGCAGTATCGTTGCTTGCAAAACTAAGGATTTCAAATCTTGTGGATATGCGTAAGTAACTTAAGAACGAATCCTCATCTTACGATCATAGCACTATCCAATTGAGACTTATCCAATCTCGAGAGACGTAACTTTTAAAGACTTTAAATAGCACTAAAATGTTACCTAAAAGTCATTGAAATAAATTAGATGGGACACTGCGAATAAAAAATTTGTAACACAGAACTGCGGTACCGCGATTTGTGTATCTGTCCATAACACTCTTACGCTGTCACCCTATCTATCCTCTCGCTCTATTACCTTCTTAGTCTGTGCGCTGTACTGCTGCCTCAAAGCATAAAGGCACACTGTACCATAATATATTTATATCTAGCAATATCATATTTTTTATAATTATTGTAAAATATACATGCAGTACTTTTATATTATAAGTAATTAATAATATCGATTCATTTCCAGATATGACACCAACGCCGCTACAGTCGAAGTAGAAGAGTTGACTATAGAAATGACAACATACCGCAGTCAATACAATGATACTCTCAAATGTGATAACATAGTATATTTCCCGATGTCTGTCAGAAACAGCAAATTCCCCACTGGCCCCAAAAACTTTACATTCTACGACGAGAAACAAAATGAAGTCAGTTTGCTAAACAGCGTGGAATTTCAAAATGGTGGACAAGATCAAGATGGCGGCCGCATAAAATTAGTTTACAGCCTCGACAAACCTCAAAAGGATTTGGTTTCTTTTGCTATTTGGGGTAGAATGTATTTAAGGGACGTGGATCACAATAAAAAAACGACAGAGGAGGATAAAAGGAGATACAATGATGTGATGGATATAATCTATGATGCTTCTTCAGCGAAGGGCGACATTAGAAAGAAACTCGTGTCTATGGACGAAGATAATAAAAAATACTCAGTTTAAATTTTAATAAAGTAGTTTAAGTTTAACTATGTAAATATAAAAAACCGGTTTCAGGCGCTAGTCAATTGTAAAGGTATGTACGAGCGACCGATAGTAAGAGATGGAAAATTAATTTAAAGCGCTTTTTATAATAATTGTGGTTCAGTGAATAACAAGCCCATGACTTGGTAAGACTGATAAATGCAAAGAATATTTTTGGTTAAATATATTTTTTTATTTTATTGATGTAGTTTTATTAATCTCTAACTGGGAATCGCAATTCATAATAGTCCATTGAGTGAAGCCCCTCAAATTTACGAGGACATAGCTACTTAAACACTAATGTGGAATTCAATTTAAAATTCTAGTTTCGTTTTAGTTCTATAGCAATCAGACCTTGTGCAAAAACAATGATAGGTAATGCTTAAAATTTTATTTGCTTGGAAATGCATAATACAGGGAATATCAAGACTGCGAAGACTCCGAAAACGAAGCCAGGTGGTATTATAAATGACTTCAGACACATATTATGTCTGTAGTCACTACAACTACCACCTGGCTTCGTTTTCGGTCGCAGTCTAGATTTACCCGGTATTAAATAGCTATGTAACTCTTGTGATTTGCTAATTATAAACACAAACTGGTACTTTTTCACGATCCATATTTGGCAAGTTTGACATTGAACATTGTTCATTATTAAATTCACCCGCAAGAGAAAAACCTCGTAAAGTAGAAAAAAAATCTTTGGGAAAGCAATGATAACATTATTCACTTAATTTGAAAGACATGGAATCTTATGTGTCGTTATTTTGTTATAGTACTATAGATACAGAGCTGCCGCGTTCGATGGAGTCCGATCGTTCTCGGGCGTTGCGACAGGTGGCGCTAGGGTGTGCGGAGTAGTCGCTTGCACTGGCGACTCTATTACCACTTGTGGAATGAGGTTTGTACCGTTATATTCCTGCCAATGTATGTCCCCACTAGAGGACACACGACCCCTCAACAATCGACAGAACGATTTAGAGGGGTTTGGCCACAATCCATATTCATTTAATAATTTTCTAAAACATGACAGTCTGATTGCAGCATCCATAGATCAAAGTTTAATACTAATATTGAAATTCATTTTTCTTCCTTCAGATTCCCCACTTACGCCGCAAACAGGACGGCAGTATTCGAAGAGCTTAGAATCGAAGCGACGATGCCAACTCCAGTGATGGACGCTAACCTTACAGCCGATGGCTTCGTCGTATACCCAGTGTCCTCTAAAGTATTCATTATGCCTCTAGAACCAACAGATTACACATACAACAGCACCGTAGTAAACTCCACTACAGTACATACATACGTACTTACTAATTTTAATCGTGAGTTGTATTCCTTTGCGCTCTATGGCAGATATTTTGCTACAGACGGCCAAGACGCAACGCCGCCTACAGAAGATTCGGCAAATGTGCATTTACTAAGCGGAATATTATTGATTCCTTTGCTTTTACGCTGTTTCGATTTGATTTAGTTTATGACTTAGAGATTGTGTCATAGACAAATAAACTCGGAATATCCAGATTCATGTTTTTAGTTTAATAACATTAAAATTGAATTTAATCGTAAAATAAGTGAAATACCTATCGTCTTAAGGTTTATGAATACATATAGGTATTATTAAAAAAGTGTGATGTAGATATATGTATAATATTGTGATACCTTAAGTATTTCGTCCATTATTTTTATAATATACTTTATAAGTTTAATACATGGGTTTAAGTATTTACGATATTTTTTTAAGTATTTAAGAACAGTGTTGAAAGGAATTGATTATTATTTCTCTTTATTTATTTTACTATTTTTTTACATTTTTACATATATAATAAAAAATCAAAATACATATAAAAATATAAAAAAAGGAGATTAACCCAACGATGGCGAGGCTCGAGACCCAAGCCACCGGTGGTTAGGACCCCAAAGTGAGGAACCTCCTCACTATACGTGCCGTGTCAAGCAATACTGCCTTCTGAATCTGGCTCATGACCCAACGGCCCATTGAGAGCCTCTGGAGATGTTGGTCGAGGCTCTTTGGTATCAATCCATGTGCAGAAACAACAATCGGGACAATAATTGTTGAGTCGACATTCCACAATTCAGTAACCTCGTGTGCCAAATCTAAATATTTTGTCAATTTATCTTTTTCTGCTTTAACGAGGTTATCATCATGCGGAATGGTGACGTCAACAAGTATTGCCCGGCGCGCCAATCGATCTATTATCACAATATCAGGCTTATTGGCAACAATAGTCCTGTCTGTGATAACAGACCGATCCCAATACAGCGTAGCATGACCATTTTCAAGAACTGGTTGGGGAACATACTGGTAATATGGCACTTCAAAAGTCACAAGTCCATATCGAAGAGCAATTTGCTGATGTATGATCTTGGCTACTAGATTGTGTCTATGCAAATACTCGCCGTTAGCAAGATACGAACAACCGGAGATAACATGCCTGATGGACTCGCCAGGACGGTGGCATGCCCGACAGATGTCGACGGTACCGTCCTTCAGGATGTATTTCCTATAGTTGTTCGTCTTAATAACTTCGTCCATAATTGCAAAGACAAAACCCTCGGTTTCCCCAAAGAGGTTACCGAAACGTAGCCAAGACACAGACGCTAATCGGTCCACATCAGGCCCATGGAGGGCCCGATAGAACCGACCATGCAGCTCCTTGTCCTTCCATATTTCCTCGCGATCCTTAATACCCATCACCAGAGGTTTCCGCCAGTTCTCATTCGCCAAAGAGAGCGGGGTAAATCCTTTATCTACCATCACTACAACCCCATGCATATCCACGTCGCTGTGAAGGAAATAATCCCTGAGATTGCACACCTCGCGATTATGCAGGTCCTTAGCATTAAGCATACCTCGGCCTCCGCATCTCCGCGGGATGTACAATCGCATTACTGACGAACGTGGATGGTGCATACGATGTGCAGTCAGTAGAGTTCGGACTTTACGATCCAGGGCGTCCAATTCGGTCTGAGTCCATCTGAGTATGCCGAAGGAGTACATAAGTACAGGCATAACCCAACCGTTAAAGGCGCGAATCTTGTTTCCACCTGACAAAAAACTGTTAAGTACTTTTGTCAGGCGGCTAAAGAAACGTTCCTTTATCGATTGTTTTACGTCTGCACCCCTAATACCTAGAGCCTCAGGCATACCCAGATATTTGTAGGTTTCCGTCGGCGAAAGGGATCTGAGTCTTACAGTCTCTGAGACACGTATGTCATCAGAGACCGCAACCACGCCTCGCTTTACATGGATAACCGCACATTTATCTACACCAAACTCCATATTGATTGATTTGCTAAATCTTTCAGCTATTTTTAACAACTCAATCGATTGATTTATTATTAGTTATTTCACTTTTATACCTATTTATAGCATATTTTTTCGAATTGTATTGCTTGTATAAATACTATTATTTTTAGTATTTATTATTATTTTAATTTCTTAATAATTTAAATGTAAAACTTTCGCTGTGAAAGTAGAAAAAAACCTTGAATAAAATTATATTTTGTACAGTTTTTTAACTTGTATAGTAATAAGTAGGGCTATTTATGTAGTATTATTTTGAAATCTTGTTGCTGTTACAAAAAGTATAACTGTAGGTAGTTTTAAAATAGAACAAGTACGTATAAATGCTACATAGGTTTTTTCATTTAACAAACCTTGCACAACAGAATAACTACGCCCCGAGAGTAAACGCTGTGCTGTCCAAACGGAATATGGCTGCTGTTAGATTGCGTTTTGTTCTAGCATCTTTTGTTTTTTACTTTCGTTGTCATTGCTTCTATTTTTACGGGTCCACATAATATAGTATTTGAAGCATTATTGCCAAGTATTAGTAAGAAGAAAAATATATTTTTGTAATATTATTTTGAATGTTAATGCCGTACCTATTGGTACTTAAATAAAAAAAATAGTAATTTTAATAATTTATAAGCTTTGTTGTGATTTTTTATTTAAATATCAAATTCACTTTAGGTTATATTAATTTTTTCTTATATAAAATTATTGTTGCTACGTTTTATCATAAATTATGCTGTTTACACTGTTTTACATTTTTAATGTTGTTTTAATAAATTTACTTTTAACACACCTTTGTTTTATTCCTTCGTAAACCATTACCATTGATAAAACATTCAAAGGCAAGGATTTAGAGACAATTTATATCTTGGGACGGAAAACCTAATCGCACGTGTAATAACCTCTTTTGGGGTAGTTACAGACGTGAATATACCAAATACATTAAATTATTTCCCGCCTCGAAGATACGTAATCGTAAGGATATGAAAAAGTTGCATCGTGCACCTAAACGCTGTTAGAACACGATAATCTGTCGCGGTTATGTCATGCGATAATGACATACGATTCTCTATAGTGTTATTATCTGTGCGATTCTCGCTGCGAGAAATTCTCCGCGTGTAAATGGCGCTTTAGTTTTGAATAAATTTATATTTTGGCCTATCTTTTTATTACAATGGGCTTTAACTTTATCACTGTCTTTGATATGTAAAATCCCGATCATCGTGTTTGTATATTTTTGTCGCGTTTTCCTTATTTGCGGAGTGTGATGTGGCAGATATTATCTCACACATATAACAAATTGACAAATAATGATGCGTTATTATCATTTTGACGTTTTTTTTATACAGGGTATATCAAGACCGCGACCGAAAACGAAGCCAGGTGGTAGTTTTAGCGGCTACAGACACAATGCAACTAAACATTTTGCAAAATAAGCGACGGATTTTTTTTTCCATTTTTTAAAAATCATCGTTTTTGAGGGGTAAATACCTAGTTTTTGCAAAAATAGTAATTTAAACCCTTACGTAACATTGCGTGTTTAAAAATTAAGCGATGTACGTCATTATTTTAGAAAAAACTATGTTTAATTACTCAAATAGGACGATATGTAAAAAAAAAAAAAATACGATTTTTTTTGTAAAATTTTTACTTGCATTGTGTTTGATATCACTAATACTAACTCCTGGCTTCGTTTTCGGTCGCGTTCCTGATATACCCTGTATATAGTCAAAATGCTTAAACAAATCGGCAAATTAAAGCGCATGAATAATTAATATAAGTTGTTCCCAAAATGTGTGCTGGTTAAATGAATTATTATTTATCATTGCGTAAGCTTTTAATCGTATAAGTTAATCATGCCGGTACGATATATTGCTTTGTCATGCGTAACTTAAGAAGAATGGAATGAAAGAAAAGCTATTTATATGAGACCTCCCTATTACCCTTCAAATCCTTACACAGAAAATTAAAAAAATGGATTTCATGGCTTTTTATTTCGTGCGACCTCCGCGATTACACAAACGGCTTCTATTTTAACACTGAAAACACGGTTCCGTGAACCAAGCGTTGATCTATTATAGAAAAAATATAACAGAATAAGTTTAGCATTATCCAGCCTTGTACTCGTGAGAAGGGACAGTTTTTAGATACATTAGAACCTTTGCACACGGTGTATTTTTAACGCGTCAGGGACCCGCAGAAGTCGCGCGCTAATGCGCTTTAGACGCGATTCAGATGCAGTGAGCAAACTTTTGCACACGTTTTTATTGGTTAAAAGTATGTCGTATGCAAAGGCCCTAAGTAACAGCGGTTATTGATTAAGGCTAGGCACACATAGCAGCGATATTGTAATACAAATGAAGATTTATTGTAACAGTATTGCAGTGCGACATTATGTCGTGCCACTTTTTCACAGTGAGATGAAAAACTTATATAACCTTGAGTCTATTTAAATAGTACAATATAACAACGAATAATAAACTAAAACATAGGTATGTTTAGTAGGTACTTATTAAGTATGTAAATACGGTTCCATTAGCATTGTTTATAGATATTCTAAGAGCACATGTACTCTACTGAGGTGTTGTAAAATAGGAAGTGTCGTAGTATAAGCGATTTTATTTGTGTTCCTCAAATATTTTTGATGCAATTTTTCTACGCTTGCACGACACAATGACTACATTGCATCAACAGTCGTCTATACGTCATTTCTACAAGGTATGCAAAAAATGTCGACCTACATAATAATATGACAGCCTCCGTGGCGCAGTTGCTTAGACGCCGCCTGTGAAACGAGAGGCCGCGAGTTTGATCCCCGTATCGAAACAAATATTTGTGTGATCCACAGGCATTTGTTTCGGGTCTGTGGTTTGTGAGACCGAAAAGTCCCTCGTAGGTCTTGATACTTACAACACAAGACTCGATCATAGTGTGGGGTCAGGATGTATGTGACTGTTGGGTGTATTTATTTTATTTGTATTATTTATTTATTTTGACCGAGGATGTTGGTAAATATATTTTTACTAAAACTGGTGACGCAATACTTTAGTAGTTTATTAAACAATGATGAACATTATTGTATAACAATTTGTCATGCCCGTGTATAAAAGGGAAGATTGCATCGTCATTCAGATAAATTCGGTTTAGTGGCTCGCTTTACTTTAGCATCGCTAGTATTTGTGCTACTACCTTAATTATAATCGAGCATTTGTTATCGTGGTCTCGTCTGATTAGTAGTGTTTTAACATCTGCTGAGACATGACGGTGAATAAACGGATTCTTGTTATTTACACTGGAGGGACTTTTGGTATGCTGAAAAATGAAAAAGGAGGTCAGGTCAATTAAATTTTTCTTAATAATTATTATTTGGTTTCTAAGATTTACGCGAATGTTACACATTAAAATAAAACAATTTTTTTTAACGTCGGGAAGTTAAAGAATATAAAAATTAAACCAAATCCCCGATAAAATCCGTAAAATTAGTTTTATTTCAAAGTTACATTTATGTTACGTTAAAACATGATACAGTAAGTTTTTTTATATTTATAAACTAATCTGATGATTGCTGTTTGTATGGTAACTCAAATATTTTATGTAACATACAGGGTATATCAAGACTGCGACCGAAAATGAAGCCAGGTAATATTAGTTACTTCAGACACAATGCAAGTAAAAATTTCGCAAAAAAAATCGACAACTTCTTTTTTGTAATTTTTTACTTTTCGTCATATTTGATTAATAAATACACAGTTCTCTTAAAATAATGATGGACACCTCTTTATTTTTAAGCACTCAATATTTTCGCAAAAACTAGTTATTTACCATCCTAACAAGCCTATTTTTAAAAAATTCTAAAAAAATATCTGTCGCTGTTTTGGCGAAATTTTTATTTGCATCGTGTCTGTAACCACTTAAACTACCACCTGGCTTCGTTTTTGGTCGCAGTCTTGATATACCCGGTATATAAATATTTATTATGATACTTTAAGTCTTTATAAAAATACAAATTATTTTATTTAAAAAAAAAATTATCTAAACATGTTATTCAACATAAAATTTTCTCGGAAAAATACTTAGTTAAAGATCGTGTGTGAAATTTAATTTTTTTTTTGTCTATAATAAGTAACTTTTACTGACGTTCTATACTGACGTTCGTTTTGTATTCATATATTTATCGACTATTTAAAAACCATTTATCTCCAAGTCATGCAATACAAAAGATTAATGTTGTTATAATGATAATTTTATTCATTTATGGTCTTATACATCTATAATACTATACAACAAACTATATAACATCTATTACGTAGAGTGGATTAAGTACAAGGAAGTATAATTTCAACGTTCCAGTGGCCATACCAAAGCAAGTAGCAAAACTGAACATTAAGAATTACAACGCAATGCTTGGCATTCCACTGCGCTCGCCATCCTGAGCCATAAGATATTAAGGCACATTATGTTCAGTAGTTACTCTGGCTACAATATCCTTCAAGTCTTCTCTCATCCACATATGTCATGTGTATTTATATTCTACATATTAAAATGGTGGACTATTATTTCAGTACTGGTGCCACAAAAGGACATAGAGGCAGTAATAAGAAAGCTGCCACAGCTCCACGATGACGAATATTGGAAGAAACATCTTGTAGGAACAAACTTAAAGGAGTACCTCGTTTTACCTGGTAAGAATACTTTTATGATTTTATTAAACAGGGGATTGTTGCAAAGCTACCACCTTTTACAGTACGAAACACTGACTGCAATGTAAAACGCTTGATGTGTACGAAATAATCAAGAACTAAAGAAGTTCGTGTTTGTGTTTCAATAAAATATAGGTATTCCCAAAACAAATAAAATAATTGATTTATATTATGAAACATGTAAGAAAAAGTCTTCTAACTAGGTAGGAAATTGATGAAAAACCAGTATATTAGAACTGTTAGGTCCCTTAGATGCGGGAGTATGTGTAACAGCAGTAGGTAAGCAGTATTTTGTTCCAGTTTAGAGGACACTGTATACAGTACAGTATTGAGCACTAACAGACTAAACGCTTACAGCCTTATTAATATACCGTTTTAAAACCCAATTTAGTTAAATAATGTTTTTTCCCTTTCGAGCGACTTTTGAATTAAGTTTGCCCGAAGAAGATTAAGCATTCGTTAACGAAATAAAATAGGTTTTAAAACTGGTCTATAAGGCCATTAATGTGTCAATATAATAAATTATTTAGTAATCAAATCTGAATAGTGTTATAGGCAAACGTGTCTCTAAACATTAGGCGAGCTGTTCGTCTCGTCATTATTGTAAAAGGAAATTCAAATTATATATTTTATTAAGCTTTATAGTTTAGCTACACATACATGACAATGCATTAATATACATATATACACTGGGTCCGGTCATGATCTTCAGCGAGAGTTTATCTCCATTGAAACTATGATAAGAGATATTTTCAAGCAAGTACGAACGAGTGTCAGTGGTCGTGATGCAATGGTTCAATGACTATTCAATACAGTTATTCAAAAAGTTACTCAAAAACTGTACTTTTCGAACAAGTTTTTATCCATCAAAATATTAGGTAAGTACCTACCTAGAGAGGAAGAAAAACCTAAGATTTTTTTTTTTTATAATTTCAGTAAATGTAGTCATCCAAAATTTTATTTGGAGAACACTTTAGATTAATATATCATTATGAAAACTATAAGGATTACTGAACAGAGGTTTTCATATTTAGGCTTCGAATGGTAATTTAGAAGCTCGAAGTATCTTAAATCACTAAACAAAATAATAAAATATCTGATTTAAATACCCTTAAAAAAATATCTGAGGAAATAATCTTAGTGTGTTTAATTCAGTAGAAATACAAAATTAAATAATGCGAAAGTATTCAGAAACTTTGATCAGGAACATATTTTTTTTTACTGTGTCTATAACCATAAAAACTACCACCTGGCTTTGTTTTCGATCGCAGTCTTGATTTACCCGGCATTACACAAAAATGAGGCTTAAATTGATGAAATCTAAAGCTGATATTAGAATTATACGAATATATTTGCACACAGCAGTAGATATATTGATAGATTAGATATAGATAGCAGTATATAGATTTGTAGATGCGAAAAATTTATAGAATTCGTATTACACCCATTAATCCAAAAATACTTTATCAGAACGAAAATGGCACATGGAATCATTTAATAAGGATGGTGGTAATGCGGAAAAATAACATGTCTTATCTTGAATACTTAAATGTTATCAGCTTTTATTACAGTATTAGAATATTATCAATCTACTTGATATTTAATATTGCCCGTGCCAATGAAATATTTGTGTGACACGAGAAGAACACTCGCCATATGGTAAACGCCATTTACACCGGGAAAGTTTCTCGCAGCGAGAATCGTATGCGATTATCGCCTGACATAACCGCCGTAGATTATCGTGTTCTGACAAATGTTAATATGATGCAACTTTTTTATATCCTACGATAGTCATATCTTCGAGACGAGAAACTCTCCCCGTATAAATGGGGTTTTATAAACACACAGAACTTTTGGCACTTATTTTTTTTTTTTTTATTAAGCTTCATATACAAAAGTATACAAGGCGGACTTAATGCCAGAGGCATTATCTCCCAGTCGACCTTTAGGTGATGTAGAAATGAGCTGAAGTAGGTGTATGAATACTTAATTTAAACATAAGGAGAAAAAAAAAATAATAATATAAAAATCCAAGTAGATAAATAGGATAATAATATATATATATATATTATATACAATTACATAAATAAAAATAAATAAATATATTTATATATATATATAAATTTACACTCACATGCATACATATATACATATGTATATACAAATATATATATATGTCGGAGAATCATACAGATTGCGATTTATATGGCCGTCGTTGCCGTCCGACATGATGATTCTTATTAATCAGTCAGTGCGCACGTTTGGCGCTGTTCCGAGCAAGATTACAATAGAAACAATCAAATATTATTAAACCGATCACAGACCCTACTGACAGACCATTCAGCGTTACCATAGGCAACCGATAACTTACAAGACTTCAATCATGTCGGACTGTGTTGCAATTCCAATAAAATAAGTAACATCAATGCGTATGGCATTCATCCTGCGTGGATCAAACTTGTGTAATCTCTAACACGGCCATTCTGCGCCTCAACGCGCTCTCGCGTTGCTTATTGACATCAGAGCCAAGCTAGATGGAACAGCGCATAGCACACAAGCATAGTATTTACACAAACAGCTTTCAACCTCACACACAAAGCAAAGCGTAACAGCTTTCAGCACGTGACTTCTAATGTTTAGCAATGCGTCGTAGCTTCCAGCATCGACCTTCAGTCAAAATAAATCGGACCCCAATCTCACTGCAAAGCGTGGTAGCTTTCAACAGACAACAAGGACAAAGCGTTAATGCTTTCAATCTATCCTGCAAAGCGTGGTAGCTTTCAACAAATCACAAGGATAAAGCGTTAATGCTTTCAATCCACCTTGCAAAGCGTGATGGCTTTCAACAGATCACAAGGACAAAGCGCTCATGCTTTCAATCCACCCTGCAAAGCGTGATGGCTTTCAGCAGATCATAAGGACAAAGCGCTCATGCTTTCAATCCACCCTGTAAAGCGTGATGGCTTTCAACCGATCACTAGGACAAAGCGCTCATGCTTTCAATCCACCCTGCAAAGCGTGATGGCTTTCAACAGATCACAAGGACAAAGCGCTCATGCTTTCAATCCACCCTGCAAAGCGTGATGGCTTTCAACAGATCACAAGGACAAAGCGCTCATGCTTTCAATCCACCCTGCAAAGCGTGATGGCTTTCAACAGATCACAAGGACAAAGCGCTCATGCTTTCAATCCACCCTGCAAAGCGTGATGGCTTTCAACAGATCACAAGGACAAAGCGCTCATGCTTTCAATCCACCCTGCAAAGCGTCATGGCTTTCAACAGATCATAAGGACAAAGCGCTCATACTTTCAATCCATATCTTTCAATAAAGCATAGCAGCTGTGAGTTTCAATAGAACATTTTATCAATCACCAACACACACACCACAAGCTTCCAATATAAGATTATTACTTTTCAGCGCTGAATTACTACAGAATTATCACTAAAATTCAAACAATGATTGGCATTTTTACACAACAGTGGCTTTATTAGTCATAACGATTTTTATCTTTCGTCGCCTGCTCGTCCATCCTATTCTTATCTTATTCCTGGTATTAACTCGTATATCCTAGTTGCATCATTCCTTAGTATTCCCTGACTGGGATTGGCAATTACCTCTTCAATATCTTTGTGTTACTAAGTTTGCTAGAGGCCTGATCTACCAGATAATTAATTCTGCTTGTCATCTATTTTTATGTCAGGAGTTATAAATTCAGTACAACGAAATCAGCATGTGCCTATATCATCTATTATTCTTCTTCTTCTACTTCTACTTAGGCGTTATCCCGGCCGGTGCCAGGGTCCGCCTTCCGGCTTAGTATTCCTAGCTTCCATTTCGCCCGGTCTTCGGTATCCTCAATAGTAAGGCCATTGACTCTCATATCTTCCTTGACGACATCAAGCCAGCGCTTCTTCGGTCTACCCCTCGGTCGAGGTCCTGGAATGTTGAGGCTCAGGCACACATTGCCGACGTACTCCTGCGGCTTTCTCAGGCCATGACCTTACCATCTCAAGCGACACTCTTGGAGTTTATCTTTCACATCGCGGACACCAAGGCTGCCGCGGATGTGCTCGTTACGGATGTATTAAAATCAAAGGTTTGGAGACTGTTTTACTTGATTCCAGAACTGCAGAACGCCGCAAAGCACGAAATTTCGTCCTAGTCTGCACTAGGTCCATGTAGCATACAATTCCAGATAATGTTTGCATACTAACCAACACTATGCTCTTTTTGTTAAAGACTAGACTCCCAAAGTAAATGATGCGCGGACTTTCTATATTCGCCATTAAGTGCTGAACATGTTCATGTTGCGTGTTCACGCATGCGAGTCAACGAGCTTAAATTTATAGTACAGTTTAAGACTTTAAGTTACCTTGGCCAGTAAGAAAGTGTAAAACGCAATAATCAATATTAATCCACCCATTCTACCTTATAAAATGATGAATTCAAAAGAGTTAGTCATAATCGTAAATGTCCGGCCACGGAAGTATTGTCTGAAGTGACCAACTGCTTTTACCATGGCAAGAGTTCCAGTTTTATTATTTATAACGGCACGACTGTTAGTGACAGAGTTATAAAAACTCCTTAGCGGAGATTACGGGGGTGCCACGTTGGGCATCGGCGCCACACGACACAGGGTGCAATGCGGAGGTACCCTGCAGGGTCCGCGGCGCCGGGCTGGCCACACTCCGGGCAATTAAGATAGTCGACAGCGTTCTACAACAGAAAGTTCATTCATATGTATCGTTTATTGTAATTTGTAACCGCTACTTTATTCATTCAAGAAATCCCTTAAAAGTCGTTGGTACTTACCTTCACACTTTACAACAGCAAAGTAACCATAACCCGCACGATGGCAAGCGCGGTGTAGACCAGATGGAATATCAACTGGCACTATATGTTTCACTCTCGCCGATCCACACAACTATGCCGGTCCAATTACACACGGATATACACGGGATGGTCTCGATACGCTAACGTAAGTAACCATAATGGGTCTCTATCCACTATTCACTGTTGTAGCCATCCGGGCAGAATGAAAATCCTACCACTAGCAAAATGGCCTTCGACCATCTCACTCACATAATAATAATAATAATATTTCTACACGTCACGCCGGCTTTCTATAAGAAAATGGCAAAACACCATTCGATCCAGCCCTCATACTACAGACCTGGCTGCAACGTGGCTTGCTTATGTCACAACACGATTCTGCTAACATCGTAGTTTTGCTAAAGTATGCGATAGGCCTTAGTTTCATTCTAACAGGTTAGAATAAAATAGCACCATAGCAATTGGCACTGGCATCTGCATGAAACTTAGTATAGATACTGTGGCTTAAATATCATTGGTTCATTGGTTAAGATATGAGCTGTCTACTGCCGTGTCTTGTAGCAATTATTTGCTAATTCAATTAGGCATTTACCGAACGCCAATTTATAATGCTGGATCCATAAGAATTGATGAATTATGGACAAATTGTTTTATCTGTGTAACAGTATTAAACGTGCTATGTGTTAAGACTTGTGTTTACAGACGCCAACCTTGTCAGATACAACTAATGTGCGGACATGCTTATTTGAAAACTATAATTCAATATGTCGCCACCCAGAATAATATTACTGCGAAGATTCTTGATTAGCAAAAGTACAATACAATTTCGGTACTTAAATCATTAATTTCTACCTAATATAACAATTACACAGTAAGTATTGTATCCCTGTTGAGCATAGGACTTCTCCGTAATCGAGAGTTCGATTGAAAAGAGCTAGACCACAGTCCACTATGCTCACGCAGTATACGTTAATTTACTTAACACATCACAGCAATTCAAGCATGTTTCATCTCTATATTTTCCCTCACCATCAACGCGTGTGACAATTCACATCAAGAAAAGCACCTGGCCAAACAATATCAATTCGCTTACCTCTTAACTTGCGGCAGACTCTTTTGCAAAGAGATACTCAGCGCCAAAGTAAAACCAAATTTAAAACAATTATAAAGGGTTTTAGTGTTTCGGGGAGCAGCTCGGCCACACATAATATGTCAACACGTTCTACAACAGATGTCGATGCTGCGGCGCTAGACCCGTGAGGACAGCGACTCACTATGTGAACTGATGAACCACACCTGTAACAACATACTGGCAAGCAAGTTTGCTGGCGATAGCCAAAACTCGTCATAGGAGCAATTAATGATATCTTAGCCTATTTTCTATACATGCCAAATCTTATGTCCAAGCTTATCGCAGGCATGACAATTGATCTACGACTGCGGAGTAGATTTCGGACTATTCACGTTTTGACCACGATAGAAATGTTACCAAAAGTGTCATAACCTTTAGATACAATTCGTACGACAAAGTTATTCAAATGTTCACGTCGTACCTGGACAATTTATCCGCAACAACCACATGGATCCTCTTAATATTTTACCAATCGCTATAACAAGTTGATACCTTTAAATAATTACTTCCACCAATTGCATGTTGATGAAAACGTATCATCTTTTTCAACGTCAAATTGATCTATCAATCTTCTTTTCAATTCCAATGGAGTTTTAAATGCCAGAATCAACGCTTGCTTTTGCTGATTTTGCATCTTAATAAATATTCACCATTGTAAGCGTATAATTCCTAGCGTATTCTCCACATCCGTAGTTCTTTGCCTAGACGTCTGTGATTCTAGAAATCTCGATATCGTTAGAGCTGCCAGTATCTAGCCCATCTATCAGCGCTGCTTTATTGGTAGAATACTCGATGTACGTGGCCGCACTACTGAGTCTTACGTTCCGACCGAAAATATTCTTCAGTTTGGGTAGCAGGCAATGCGGTAGGCACAAGGGATGATTTTGAGATCGATCCCACCGCTGCTGTCGGAGAATCATACAGATTGCGATTTATATGGCCGTCGTTGCCGTCCGACATGATGATTCTTATTAATCAGTCAGTGCGCACGTTTGGCGCTGTTCCGAGCAAGATTACAATAGAAACAATCAAATATTATTAAACCGATCACAGACCCTACTGACAGACCATTCAGCGTTACCATAGGCAACCGATAACTTACAAGACTTCAATCATGTCGGACTGTGTTGCAATTCCAATAAAATAAGTAACATCAATGCGTATGGCATTCATCCTGCGTGGATCAAACTTGTGTAATCTCTAACATATATATATATATCTATATATACGAATATACAAAAAACTATTGAGGGGATTCTGCAACTTCTTTGAGCAGCAATTCACGGACCTTCATTTTAAATCTAAGGCGGGTTGTGGACGTCCTGACTTCGAGGGGGAGCGCATTCCATAGAAGTATAGCTTGAAAAGGAAACGAAGAGTGGAGAAAATCAGAACTGTGAGAGGGACACGTGAGCAAAAGATTAGAAGATGAACGAAGATTTCTGTCATGAATAGTGCACAGAAAACGGAAGTGAGATATTAAGTAGGATGGTGGAGTGGGGGACATGAGAAGAGAGAAGAGTGTAGTAAGAGCACGCAACCTACGTCGCTGGCGAATAGGTAGCCACCTGAGTTCAGAGCGGTAAGAGGATATATGGTCATACTTACGGAGATTAAAGATGAATCGAATGCAGTTATTTAGAAGACGGTCAAGTTTGTTGAGCAGATCTGCATTCAGGTCAAAATAGCACACATCACCATAGTCGATTAGGGGTAGGATTAAGGTTTGCACAAGCATTATCTTAGTTTTAGGTGGAAGGAAATTTTTAAGTCGATAAAGAGATCGAAGGGTACCCGTGACTTTCTGGCAAACCGATGTAACTTGGGCGCGCCAGTTTAAATTGGAGTCTATAAGAAGCCCAAGGTCCTTAACTACAGGAGACCACACTACAATTGTGCCATCATATACAACGGGTGGAATAGTTGTTGTATCCAGCCTGCCCAACAAACGCTGGCTACCCACAATTATAGCTTGACACTTAACGGGATTGACTTTAATCCCATAATTATGAGACCATTCTTTGATATAGAGCAAGTCCCTGTTAATTTTATCCACTGTTATGGATAAATCATCAATGCTTGACTGCGCGTAAAGCTGTAAGTCATCAGCATACAGATGGTACGAACTACGAAGATTTTTAGTGATGAAATTAATAAAAACTGAAAATAATAAAGGAGAAAGAATACCGCCTTGAGGAACACCAGAGTCAAGGTCGCACCAGTTTGAAGAAGTCTCGCCGATGCGGACCGACTGTTGACGCCCTCGAAGATAAGAAGAGAACCAGTCCAGTGCTTCGGGAGAAACCATAAGATGGGATAGGATGGATAGAAGGATATCATGATTGACGGCATTAAAGGCGTTTGAGAAATCAACCAGGACCAAAACAGTGACCTGGGTGTCCTCCATACCAGCTCTAATGTCGCCAGTCACCTTGAGGAGTGCGGAAATAGTGCTATGGCCAGGTCTAAAGCCGGACTGCAGCGGGCTCAACAGGTTGTGAGAGTACACAAACCTGGAAAGCTGCTTGTGAGCACATGCTTCAAGCACCTTAGAAAGGAAAGGAAGAATGGATATAGGACGATAATGGGTATTGAGGGTAGGATTAGAGACTTTAGGAAGAGGAATAACATAGGCTTTCCGCCATAACGACGGAAAGGTTCCCATGCTGAAGGAAGCATTAATTATATGGGAAAGCGCTGGAAGGAGATGATCAAGTATCACGACTATCATGCGACGGGTGATATTGTCGCATCCGATGGCGTTCGACTTGATGGACAGGATTATCTTTTTGATTTCATCTCGAGTAACTGGAGAAAACTGAAAGAAATTTATGTCATGGTGGGGTAGATTGGCCAGAAAATCCAAAGTTTGACATTTGACTTGGTAATCCATCGGACAGGAAGTGGAGAAGTGGCAGTTGATGTTATCCAAGTCCAATGTTCCACGGAAGTCCTGGCTATTCTCCTTCCCAATACCCAAACTCCTAAGGAACTTCCAGGTATTAGCAGGAGAGGAAGAGATGTTATGAAGAATATGTCGGCGTTTAGCGTTACGCACCATCTGGTTACACTGATTCCTCACAGCCTTGAAACGACACCAGTTGCAATCAGTGCGGTCTTTTTTAAATTTGCGGAAAGCCCTGTCCCTTCGTCTCATTGCCAACCGAATGTTATCCGTCATCCAGGGTGCCGGTGGATGCTTCAACTTTACTTTCCTGATTGGAGCGTGGATATCAAAGAGAGCGTCAACTTTGGTGTTAAAAATGTTGACCATTTCGTCCACTGTACCGGCTGCCATCAAGTCACCCCAATCAAGCTTAGCGGCATCCCTAGATAAGTCGGTGATATCCATGCTACCAAAACAACGCATATGCAGAACCTTCGGACAGGATTTTGGAGCCTTAAGGACGTAGGAAAGGAAAATGAGGTCATGATGGGAGAAACCAGGAGCAGGGAACTGACCATGATAGGAGACAAGAGAGGGATTGGAGATGAGGATTAAGTCTAACCAAGTGTCTTCTCCATTTATGTTATGGTGAGTAGCTTGTAGAGGCAAGACACTGAGATTGGCAGACTCAACGATGGCAAGAAGTTTACGGGAATTATGGGAAGATCGGGCAAGGAGGTTGGTGTTGAAATCTCCCATGATGATGTGGTGCGCATATTCCGACCCCAAGGATTCCAGAACTAATTCAAGACTGGAGAAGTAATTTAAGGAGGGAGGACAGTAAACTACACCAAGAATGGTTTTGGCTCCCTTGACCCAAACCTCAAGAAAGATATACTCTGCAGAGGCAGTAGAGGGAAGAGAAGAATCGGAAGAAGTGGCAATAATTTTATAGGGAAAATCGCTACGCAGATAGATTGCCACCCCACCCCCTCTTCCAACAATTCGGTCGTTCCGAATTAGCAGAAAACCGGGAAGGGAGTAAGTAGTAGAAGAAAGGTGAGGTTTGAGCCAACTCTCGGAAATCAGGACGGCATGAATGTTAGTGTCACTGAAAGTATCTAAGAGGTCGCTGTAGTGACTGGGAATACTTTGCGCATTAATATGGCAAACATTGAAATGATGACAAACTTCATTGTTAAAGGTATTCCGCAAACACTCACCAAGACTACCACTGGTCGCAGAGCAAAAACTGTCATCGCTGCATAAAGAGGACGATTCGGTTGCAGAATAATAAGATTCGTTATCAGAAAACATAAATATTATATATAAAATAAAAATATATCTATAAATATAAAATATTTAATTTACTTTTAAATTACTTTTAAAAACTAGCTAACATTCTCTGTATCACCCGCCAGCTAACATTAATATAAGTATACACAAAATAATAAAAAAAAGAAAATTAATTACAAACAAAATTGTGTGAACAAAAATAATAAAACAATGGTGCACAGTAAACAGTTTCTGAACGTAACTAAAGTTGTCATCAGTGAACGATAACTGTCAAATTTATAAAAACAAACAAATATAAATATAAAAAAAAAAAAACGTGGGTAGACCAGCGAACTTGACGCATAGTGAATATTAATATAGTAACAACAACAAGTTCATAACAAAGTGAAGTATAACATTAAAATTAAATATTAGGAGTTACGTTCACGTTAAAAGATAATCAATAAGAGGAAAAAGATTGTTGAAACAACTGATATCACGGCTTACGGTGTTTCGAGTTTGGGGCCGATGGTCCCATAGCCCCAGCGACGCGTCGATTTGCAGACGAAGAGGAGTCTGCGACTTTGGGATACTTCTTCATCAACGCATTTAACTCGTCACTGGTTGTTAGCTTGCACCGGGTTCCATCTGCGACCTTCACGATGACCGTGCCGTCCTGCGTCCAACACCCCCGCATGCCGAAGTGTTGCCGCGCTTTGCTGAAGACCAGTTGCCGGGATCTTGTCAGGAACTCCCTTATTGAGCAGGTCGAACCTCTCAGCTTTGACTTGGCTTTCCAAACCAAGGACCTATGGTCAGCAGATTTGAACCTAACCAGAATTGGTCGATGGTGTTCTTTATTAGGGGCACCGATCCTGTGACATGCTGCAATAGTAGTGCGAGATATGCATTCGAGACCCAAGGTTTTATGGAATATATCCTGAACAGCTGTAGCACAGTCCTCGTCAGCAACCTCCACAACGCCCAGGACCAGGAGCGCCTTCCGCCGATGCCGGGTCTCGATCATGTCAACCATCCGAGTGCACTCATTAATTTGCTCTCTTAGAAGGCGAAGCATGGATATCATCATTTCGCGGAATGTCCGAAATTCTTCCGCCACCCGTGCAACCGTGTCCTTGGACGCACCTCCGGTTTGCAGTTGCGCTTCAAGATCAGCCATCCTCCTCGTAAAAGACTCTTCTAGTTGGTTCTGAGTTTTGTGTATATCAGCAAGCTGTGCCATTGTGATATTTTTGTGTTTCAAGAGTAGAAAATCTTGTGATGTGCTGGCAGGTGATGCCCTCACAGTTAAGTCATGTACTCAAATATAATTAGGTACAACGCGTGTTAAACTTGTATATAAAACAAATTGATACTTATTTTATTGTAAATATTAAACTAATTATTAATTAATAAAAAATTGCCGCGAAAACACTTCTACTCATTACACCTACCGCCGAGAAAAGGTTATTTTATGGCCACTAAAGATATCAATTCAAAAGACCGATTTTAATGAAGTATTTTATTAGACACGACTTTTCTATATCGTGTAATTAGCTTATGATGTGATTACTACTTATTTAGTAATAATAATTAATGTTAATTTAATAGTTAATGTAATTTTTTATTTGCCGAATGATGTGACAAGGAAATCATAGTAAGAATCTTACATTGTCTAGAATTTTTCACTAGCATTTTGATGGCATGAGAGGTTTACTGACTGCATTAGGTCAGCTGTCAGTGTAGTAGATTAAAAGGCTTGTTCCTAAAGGGGTTGGTGCAGGCAGGTAGGTACTAGGTGGTCATAGAATATTGCGGAAAATTAAATTATATTAATATAAGACGGGTAAAAAATCATCATTAAAACTATAGCAACAAGTAAAAAAAATGTATGATTCTTAAAATGTAAATATTATTAAGGACTACATTTTCCATTTAACAGATGGCAAGGACACAGAATTGAAAGTATTTTACAAGATTCACGAATATGAAGAGCTTAAAGACTCTTCAGACTTCACCACTGAAGATTGGATCAAAATGGCGCGTGATATAAAGGTTTCACATATTTTTAACCTAGTTCATTTTATGGGTAGATACTAGATATGTTCTATTCATGCATTTAAATTGTTGTTGTTTTAATGGGTGTATTTATTTACCTATTTTTACGTCATATTAATCCTAATGTAAACTATATTAGTGTCAATTTAAATTTAATTCGCTAAAGAAATATATTTTGAATGTTTGATATATCGCATGATTTACTCGGATAGTATCGTAATATTGAAGGTATGCAAATCAATTTTAATCATTAACGTTGAGGGTAGACACAAATATCCGTACATTATACCCGTATCTACTTCCAGAGATTCTACCACTCCTACGATGGTTTCGTGGTTCTCCACGGTACCGACACGACGGCGTACGGCGCTTCGAACCTGTCGTTCATGCTGGAAAGTGTTGGGAAGACAGTCGTACTGACAGGGGCACAGGTAAGGGTTTGTCTTGTGAAGTGTAGTTTACTGTATTGCCTCATAATTGCCCATACATGAGCACGGGACTCCTTTACAATCCAGAAATAAATTGATAGGAGATTGGGCCTAATATCTTGATAGGTATAACGATGATAAAAAAGTTTATCACCGTTTCTAAGTACCCCTGTAATTTTTTAAGTAGTTAAATACCCTTATGGTATAAATCATGAATAAAATATTATAAAAAAGGTGTTATTGGGAATATATTCTCCAATTCACATTTATATCAGTCAGGCTAGAAATTATTTTAGGGATACCTTCAGTCTTCAATTTCACAAAAGGTACAATAAAAATAAATACTCATTGATTTTACAGGTACCAATATTCCAGCCACGGAGCGACGGCAATAATAACCTCCTGTGCGCCATCTTGATAGCGGCGACCCAACACATACCTGAAGTCACAGTATTCTTCGGAGCTAAGCTGTTCAGAGGAACAAGGTTCGACACTTCTCTAGATTGAGTTAATTACACTTCTTTATGACTAATGCTGCTAACACTTCGGTAGATTTTACGTTCAATATTTTTCATGTTCCAAGCGTCTTTATTTTTCACGCAATTACTTGACTTGGGTATGATTTTACAACCAGCCGTTTGCCTGATGTCATACATTTTTTCGTGCCTAAGAAAATATGATTTTCAGTAAGTTAGATAGATTAAGACCGTTTATGGGTATATTTTCAAGCACAAAAATAGTAAGAAACGCAGAATTAGCAATTACAATGAAAATGTCCACACCCAGCATTCTGAGAAATACGGAACTTACAAACCATCTTATATTCCTTCCAGAGTGAAGAAAGTATCAAACACACGCATCTACGCCTTCGACTCGCCCAATTTCCCCCCACTTCTAGAAGCGAAGGCTACCCTTGATGTAGACCCTAAGATGCTGATCCACGCGCCAGGTTCGGTGCCTGATGAGTGCCGGCTGCACGACCAGCTGTCGCGGAAGGTGTACATCCTGAAGGTAGCGCCGACTATCACCCCTGAGCTGATAAGGGCGGTCTGTGAGAATATGGAAGGTGAGGTTTTTGGGAATTAGAATTTTGTATTCAGCAGGAAAGCCTTTTAGAATGTTTTGAATAATGATATATGCAGTCAGTGTATAGTTTATGATTTTGGATGTGCGTACCTAAACTTTGCCCATCTCCTGTCGAAGATCGTAAAACTGATCTTAATAATTAATTTCTCAATTCAATAATTATTTTTGTAAATACTGCTTTATGAATTATGACATTGTTTTAGTATTTGTATATCAAGATGGTCGAATACCTACTTACTTTTTGGAATTAAATACTTATTTTTGGTTGGCTGCATATTGTCCAATTATTTTAATCAGCAACTTCGTCACATCGTCATGAGCTGCCTCGGAACTTGGCTATTACATTGTGTTTTCTTTTAATGTCATCGAATAATGGACTCCTCCCGTTTTCAGGAGTTGTCTTGGAGACATACGGCAACGGTAACATTCCTATAAAACGCAAGGAGATCTACAAGGAGATCGAACGGGCTGTGAAGAACAACGTTTTAGTTGTGAACGTGACGCAGTGTATCAACGGCACTGTTCTTGGCAAGGCTATTTATGAGACTGGATTGGTGAGTAATGTTAATATATTCTTCGGTATTAAGCCATATACGTCCCACTGTAGGGCACGGGCCTCCTCTACAATCGAGAGTACGTTTGAGAGTGGTTAGGCCATATAGTCCACCACGCCTAGTGCGGGTCTGCGGACTTTACATACCATAGATTTTTTTTCAAATCGCTATGGTATGCAGGTTTCTTCACGATGTTTCCTTCACCGTTAAAGTGCGTTGTAATTGACTATAAATATACAAATGACACCGAAAAATTTGAGGTGTCCCTGGGATTTGAACCCTCGACCACCGTGAACATGCTGGCAGCCGCGTCTGGTCCATTTACCACCACGCACTTGTATTGTTGTAAATAAAAATAAATAAAATTAATAAACCCACCAGTATATATATAGTCCTAAACATAGAACTATAGTCCTGGCATTAAGATCGAGTCTTGTGTCTACTTCCTCCATTTCAAGGAATAATAGTATTTGTTTCGGGTCTGGGTGTTAGTGAGACCGAAAAGTCTCTCGTAGTTTCTGATATCCACGATACGAGACTCAATTTTTATCTGGGGTCATTAAAAAGACTGTAAGTGACTCATAGGTGTATTATTTTGTTATTAAAACCTACCAGATGCATTGTAAAATTATATATTATGATATTGATGTTATATTTTTCTTTTGATTAGCTGTTGGTGGAGTGCGGCGTGATTCCCGCCTTCGACATGACCCCTGAAGCAGCCTTGGCCAAGCTCTCATACGTATTGACTAAGACAGACCTCACTTATGAAGAGAAAGTACAGGTAACTTTAATAATATAATTATTGTTCTGAACTGTATTGTATCAGCCCACTGCAAGGCACGAGCCTTTACAATCGAGAGAACGATTGAGAGGGCTTAGGCCATATAGTCCGCCACCATGGCCTAGTGCGGGTTGTCGGACTTTACATACCGTAGAAATCCCTTAAAATCGTTACGGTATGCAGGTTTCCTCACGATGTTTTCCTTCACCGTTATAGCGCGTTGGTTATAATTATTGTTGCTCTAAAATTATTAATACAAAAATGTGATGAAGCTTGTAAACTGTGAGGATTTTTGTATGGCCTCCAGTTTTTTTTATTTTATTTTGTTCGGAAAACAAACAGTTATATAATATGTAGGTAATATACAATGTTTACATTACTATTAACCAATTACATGCTTTCACATTTAAATAACTTAATACTAGGATTAACACTAGAAAAAGAACTTATATCTATTGAACCGCGTTAAACCAGTTTTTGGACATTGTACGCCTGACTGCCGATGCTTTAGAGTTAAATATATCAAGGTCATGATTGTTAGCCAGCTTATTAAAGGAATTCGCAGATCTTAAGAAGAATGATTGTTTCCTATATTTAGTGATAGTGTGCGGTACATATAAGGGACAGGGTTTTCTTATCGTTCTTACAGGGACATTTAAATAAATTTTAGAAAGAAGGTCAGGTGAATCAATTGCACACTGAGCAATATTTAATAAAAACGAAACGTCAGCTATATTTCTCCTTACTTCAAGTGGCAAAATATGATGTCTCTTGCATCTGCCTTCATAGGTATTATCATAAATTTTGGATTTGAATTGAATAAATTTCATGAATTTACTGTACTGATTCTAGCCTATGTATATAAACGTCATATAGTGGATTCCAAATTTGTGAACAATACTCTAGTATACTACGGACATATGAACAATAAAGTATCTTTATTAATTTTATACTACCAAATTGAGAAGATGATCTTATGACGAATGTCGAGGACAGCCTCCGTGGCGCAGTTGGTTAGACGCCGCCTGTGAAACGAGAGGCCGCGGGTTCGATCCCCGCACCGAAACAAATATTTGTGTGATCCACAGGTATTTGTTTCGGGTCTGGGTGTTTGTGAGACCGAAAAGTCTCTCGTAGCTTCTGATACCCACGACACAAGACTCGATCTTAGTGTGGGGTCAGGACTATGTATGTGACTGTTGGGTGTATTTAAAAATTTATTTAAATCCTAGTCACGTACCACGCACTAATGAAGTAATCTTTTGTTTCAGTTAATGAAGACAAATATACGCGGCGAGCTCCACAATCCGAACCATCCAAAGTAATAAACAATAAATATATGAAGGCTTTATTTTGACTTTTTATTTGATCATTATGTTACATATCGCAAATCAAATCTGCACATATGTTTCTTTCTAATAAATCGTTTTTCTTTCTTTTACTTATTAGGCACATGGGAAATCAAATAGAGTGAGAGGAGAGATGTGTGAATGCGTAGGAATGACAGGGACAGGTATATAATTTGCGGTACGGTATCGCATTTTTATATTAGAGCGGATATCGCTATCAATATCTGGGGCACTACTATAAACAACGATATCCGACATATCGCGCGATTCCGCGTGTTAAAACCTACTTCTAGTGACTTCGTTTCACTCATCATAATGACTGTTGTACGCGGGAACTCAGTAGAGTAAGAGAGAAAATAGTGTGATTGTGAAGGAGTGGTTGAGACAGATATGTCACATTGTGGTATGGTCCGAATTGTTTTTAAAGTGTGATCACGAAAAAGCGATACCAAAAAGTACTAGGGAAACAGAAAAAGGAAGGAGGTTCTTTTAATCCTATGTTATAAATATGCGCTATTTTTTCAGAGCCCATAAAGTATTAGGGCGACAGAGTTTACTAAGTTCAAAAAATACTTTGGATTTTAATGCATATTTGTTTCACTTTTTGTCTAATGATGGGTCGATATCGCCTTTACACACTCAATCATGACATAATATTCGTAATGGGGGTATGTAATTGCGGTTAGATATATAATTGCGGCTAAACATCGACTTGTGGGTAGAAATCTCTCTAGTAGAGTAGCCTCCTCCATTCTTTGTCGCCCTAGTACTTTTTAACTTCTGAGAATTCTCACGCGTATTAATGACACAATTTTTAGAAAACCTCCTTTCCTTTTCTGTCACCCTAGTACTTTTTGTGTTCTGGGAAATATTGGGCATATTGATGACATAGGATTCATGAAACCTCCTTTCTTTTTCTGTCGCCTTGGTACTTTTTGTGCTCTGAGAAATATTTTGCATATTGATGACATAGGTTTATAGAAACCTCCTTCCTTTCTCTGTTGCCCTAGTACTTTTTGTGTCACTTTTCGGTGTCACTTTTTCATTTCATCGAATTTTCATAACACAACGGCGCTAAAGAAGTTTTACTTCCAAAAGTACTATTCTATTCTACCCGCAATTACGTACCCCCCACTAAGAATGTAATGTTATCAATTCATATTAGAGCATATAGACTCGATTCCGACCCATCATTGGGTACAAAGGGATGCTTATTTTATATTCCATTGGCACAGGCCTAGACAACTTGAAACCTTATGAGACTCCTAAGCGGTATTACAAAGTGGTACATAATTATTGAAATAAAACAAAACATTTCAAAAATACACAATTTATTTGATAATTGTATACATTACAAATGACAAATAGAACACAAATTATACGATTGTACATATCGATTACATGTTTAAGCTTAAGAAATAATCATAAACATTATAAATCATAACAAATCAACGCCCCGACATATCAAACTGTTTCTTTGGGAGGAAAGAAATAAGTTTAGCCAAAATAACTTTTCACACCCACACAAACACACAGAGCACAATCGCCGACACAAATGTTGTATATTAATAACCAAAATCAATAAACGATCCTTACCCCTATCCGAAGATCAATCACGATAATAGACCAATCAGGTCAAAGCATTACTGTCACGCCCACATTTGACATATTCTGATTGGTTTATTTTTCGCATTGATCTTTAGATAAGGACTGCGATCGGTTATTAATTTAAGACGTAAATTGAAGATTTAATTGCCATCGTACAGTTAAGACTATTAGAAAAAGGCAGTGCCTCGTCAAGAACACGTTGTCAAATGATTCTAATCCACTACATCGTACAAAATCTAATTTACTAACTAACTGTAAGAGAAATACACGTGACCCGAGGTCGTTCTACTAAAAATATACACTCAGTTTTTCGATATAAGATCTATAAAATCTCATACAAACACCACAAAATACGACTCTATGAGCTTAACTATTGAGATAAATTGAAAGTTTTTTTTTATTTAATATTAAAAAACAAGAACAAAATAAAAAAAAAAATGTACTAACAAAATTGACCGAAACGGAATGCTCTAGAGTTACGACTATTGATTGGGTACAGACATGGCCAAATTTTGACAAGAAATAATTAAATTAATTTGGGATTAACCTATAAGTGCGGTTTCGCTCGAGTCGAAGCCACAATATAGCTTACTATATAGAAAAACTTATGAAACAAGTAAAGAAATATAACCATTCCAGTTTATTTTTAGTAATATAATTAGACGCCGTATTAAATGCAAAATACTTGTCTTGTAAAACGCATATTAGTTTCTTACCAGCATACATTAAAACATTAAATTATCATACAATTACTGAAGTCGTTTATATAAATAAAATTTTAAAAAAATATTACTAATTATTGGGAGAAATGTCACTTTTATATTTCAATTCACATGTCAAATGATAGTTTATTTTGTAATATGTGCGTATATAATGCAGCGTCTAATTATAATTTAAACCGATATTTAAGAAGAACAGACCCTTTAAATGCTTCAAAAAGACAGAAATAATTACAAGTCTAAAAGAAAAAAAAAACATAATTTGACCACATCGTACCAAGGCCTGAAACACAATAAATACCAGTACTTCTCATTTTATCTATTAAAAATAGTTATTTTGTATGAAAGGCAAAATTGAGAATTTTTCCGCACGCGTTTTCATACAAAAATACAATTTTCTATAGAAAAACTCGAAATCCTGATAGATTCATTCCCAACACAGAATTACAATAACATTAACCATCTAATTATCACACAGTTACATACACGTCGCAAAAGACTTGCACCATTTACAAAAAAACTACATACGGCGGGACTGTACTACTGTTGGGTATTCTAAATAATTTATTAGGTATAGTCATCTTGGGAATATAACAATAAATTAAACAATGTGCAAAAATTTCTGTACTCGCAATTTTCATGGGAGCAAAAATAAAAAATATATATTTGTAAACAAAATATAAGTCAATAAAATAAATAAAATGTCAACTGCAAAGACCGAGATTTCCAAAAATCTGACCGCAATAACACCTGATGATATTAGTAGGATCCAAGTAGATAAACAGGGGCGAGAAAATTATGTCGGCCGAGTCGTAACAGATATATAAAGATTGATCTAGGATATCTCAATGGATTGGTTCAATATATTGTTATACTATCAAGATGAGAGACGTGGTCTGCAGCTAGTGGTTCGCGAAGCGTTGGCTGGTCGGGGCTGGTATGCGCTTAGCTCACCACCGTTTCCTTCTTCTTGCCCGCGGTCGACGCCAGGTTGGTTTCTAAGGGAAAATAATAATTAATTGTAGAGACGAAAATATCTAACCATAAAAATGTAACCCTGCTTGGTAGGTTAGTAAAGTACAAGTTCTATGGTATAAAGTATATGTAGGAAAAATTATAGAATTTTAAATTACTAACGAAGATTTGTGACGCATCAAGTATTTATTCAAATTCTCTTCAAAATGAAAACTTCATTTAATTTAAACTTCATTTAAAATCAAAATTAAATATTTTTCTGCTAATTTAGTTTAAACAAGCTCTTCTAAATGGTCAAGTATCACAGCTTAAAACCGTATAAAACTCTCCAAACCAGAAACCATGAAACCAATAACATCCTTAGCAGCTCAAAGCATGACTTCAATAATTTAAAACTCATTGAGTTATTCAAAATAGACTTCCAATGGTGCTCTTCAACACTCACCAGTAGGGTGCAGACGCTTCATGACCGCGGTGAGGTCCAGTCCAGTGAGAGACTTGAGGGCAGGAGGAATACCTCCAGCCAGACGAGCGACTTCGCCCGTCGCGCCATTGTCACCTACCAGTACGATCTCGTCCGTCTTAGCCAGAGGAGCTGATATTTCGGCTGCGATCTGTTGTAAATTAATAGGGTTAAGTTAGTTAGCTGTATTGTTGTATCTAATAGACAGAACTTGACAGCCTCCGTGGCGCAGTTGGTTAAACGCCGGCTGTGAAACGAGAGGCCGTGGGTTCGATCCCCGCACCGAGAGAAATGTTTGTGCGGCCTACAAATATTTCTTTCGGGTCTGGGTGTTTGTGAGACCGAAAAGTCTCTCGTAGTTCTGATACCTGCGACACAAGACTTAATTGATCTTAATGTGGGGTCGGGACTATGTGTAACTGTTGGGTGTAAAAAAATATATGTATATATTGTATATATACAAAGATAAGGTACTACTGTTGGTGTTTTTGTTGTGCAAGCAATTTGTGAGACTATCCATTAACAATTACAAAATTATTTATAATTGTTAATGGATTGTGTGATCCTGTTTTTTGAACTAGTAAAGAGATGAACATTTGCCTTGCTGTACCTAACTTAAAAAGGATTAAGAAAATATTTTGAAGAATATATTAATGGCAACAATGTACGACGTCACTAATGACTATCATTACCATAATCAAGATCATCTCAATGAAAAACCCATTATCACAATCTTAAATTAAATGAAAGCCACATCTTAACAACGAATCTATCACAGCATTATTCAATATTCTTACAAAATACCACCTCTATTAAATCACATTTCCACCGATTCAATTCTCACCTTAGGCAGGGCTTCAAGCACCAGCGCCATGATAGCTGCGTCTCCATACTGCTTGTAGACCTTAGCCTTCGCCAACATGCGCTCGGCGTCCGCTTTACCGACATCGCCGATAGCAGTGGCTTCAGCCAGACCAACGACCTTGATGCGTTCAGCATCGGCCTTAGCAGCTTCTACTGTTTGAGTGCTGGAAATAGGAGTGTTATCTTTAGTAACACGTATATAAGGGATGTAATGTTTTGTTTCAATCTGGTTGTCATTTCGTAAGGCGAAATCCAGGTTGATTTTTGATAGGTAAGGACACGAAAATAATGAAACGAGTCACCTGATGTTAGGTATCAATGTTTTTATGCAAAGTCAAAACTCCTTATTGATCGTAAATGTATTGATATGTAAGATCATTGAGATCCTAGTTAATAAAGTCAACCATATAGTTTTTACACATCAGAATTTAGTAACTTACAAGAATTAGAGATGCTTAATAACAATGTGTAGTGCTGGACGAGTATCTGAAATTTTTAAAAGTATTCCTTATTAAGTTTGAATTGCTTACCGTTTTCCCTCAGCAATCGTCTGTAGACGGTAGGCTTCTGCCTCGGCCGGCAAACGAACCGTGGCCGCCAGCTCTTCTTCACGACGCAGAATCTCTTGCTGCTCCACCTATAACAAACAATATTCACATTAGAATAAATAAATAAATACACCTAACAGTCACATACATAGTCCTGACCCCACACTACGATTTAGTCTTGTGTCGTGGGTATCAGGAACTACGAGAGACTTTTCGGTCTCACAAACACCTAGACCCGAAAAAAGTATCTGTGGATCACACAAACATTTGTTTCGGTGCGGGTATTGAACTGGCCTCTCGTTTCACAGCCAGCGTCTAACCAACTGCGCCACGGAGGCTGCCCAAGTAGAAGTATGACGTATCGACAGTCATCTGAGTTCTTCAGCCTATTATTAAACATAAATTCTATACTCAAAGTGAGGAAGGCCGTATCACAGATGTGTACAATCCTTAAACTAGTAGGTACCAAGGTACCAAGCCTTGCTAAAATAGCTATCATGGTCAAATAACAACCTATATGGACAATCCAATGTGCAATTCGAGAAAAAAGCGTTTGAAGATATTTGCCAATAATATTGATTGCTTCCCATCGTAAACTCCAACCAGGAATGTTTTAGGGCGGTAATAAAAATTATATGTATGTAAGATGTGTGATAAAACATTTCTGATTTAAGAACAGTTGTAAATCACTGTACTAAATCTATTTATAATTAGATTGTAGGTAACAAACTATGGCTATGATCGGAAATGAGTAACTATTAACATCCTCAACCATTCCGGCGGTGTCTTATAACATTGATTGACCTGAATCTCTTAGTAAAGGAAACCAGGTGATGTTATTATGTGGTAGATCTATTTTTCTTCTCTTTAGCATACAATTTTAAACGGAATGGATGTTTAAAATTATTATTTTGTAATATATTTTTAGTTAGTAATAATTGTGTAAAATTTAAAATAGAGAGCTGAAGATTGAACATACTGAAATGATTGGGTTAGAGTTTCTAATGCCATTATAATCATAATAACATCACATTGCTTATAAATCATAATTTTGACTTTATTCATTACACAAACCATTTTTATATTTCAAGGAGCAATTTTAAATCGAATAAACCTGGCTTAATAATCCTTAATCCAGTCAAGTGATTCAAACCAACCGACTGAAAAAAACAATCATTAAAGAAGTGAAAGAAAACATTGAAATTGTAATCTCACCTCGATCTGTTTGCGACGCTCCACAACTTCGATTTGTATCTCCTCGTTTCGTATCTTTTGTTTTATTTTCGCTGCTTGCAGTTCGTAAGCGAGGGCCGCTTCAGCTTTCTGAGAAATTGTAATGGGTTTTTCAGATTCTGTCAACGGTTTTACTGAAGCTTGAGTAAGATAGATAACTACCCTGCAATATGGCGGTAGGAGAAAATATTTAAGGCGGAAATGTTTGTATCAAATTCTTAAACTGATATGAAATAAATAAATATTTAAGGAAAGGGTGTTGTAAATTTTTTTTATAATATAATTTTTATTCAAAATGATAATACGGCGGCGGGCGGGATATAAATTTCCATTACTGACGTTAATCTCCTTTGTGTTTCCCGTTTCCTATTATTTTTAATATTTGGTAAATATTAAGGTGTGTTTGGGCATCGGTGATTCTTCATATGCGTCGTTCGGCTGATTCTCAGAACTGTGTCACAAGAATAGCATCGATAAATTCATCTACACCGAACCTATCATCTATGCCAAACCTTGTTATCATTTTAAATTATTATAAATGCAATCTTATCAACGATACAGACCTTGATTCTATTTCTGTAGTTATCAGTCTACTAAAAAATATTTGAAATAGACTGTTGAATATATAGTTTCGATGTATTTGTATACTTACGGCAGTGTTGATTTCCTGATCGAACTGCGCCTTCTGCAGTTTGAACAGCCTCTTATTGTCTTCAATCCTGGTGTCCATCGAGTACTTGACGTCCATCGCGCTCTTCTCGCATTCCGCTTCCTGGAGATATTAAACATAAGTTAATTTTAATAATAACAGCAAGCTTTTTACTTCGAAAGGTTGTCATGTTGATAGAGGGTAATTTACATAGGTTCATATGGTTCTACATATTATGTTACAATTTTTAATGCCTTATAATAGACCAAGACAGCAAATTAAGCTAAAACAAAATCTTTCAAAGTATTGCTACATCTTTGTTTATTTATCTTTTAATAAAGAAACTCGATCTTATTATTTGCATCTAAATACTTTTAGGTTTTTGTTGGAGTTTATTGGAATTCCTATGTGAAGTTAACTGCAATCCAATATACATGTCGATCGAGACACGAGAGTTAGGGTCGACGGCGCAATCACATTGCCTTGCTTAATTGATAATTGATTGATACGTAGTTTAAAGGGCTTTGTATCCTCGGGGTAGAGAAAATTACTAGGGACTACAATGACGTTTTATTGTAAAGATAACAAATGTTTTGTGACTGGTATAAAAATTATTAGATGCCTTTAGTATGAGATCTTTAACCCTATTCCTAAAGATAGGCCCTTTAGTCTACCTTAAATCACGTAAGTAGATTCGAATTATCAGAAACATTCTTATGAGAGGGCTCTTTGTTCACTTTACACGAATTAGTTTATGTAAAGCACAGCCAAATTTACAGTACGAATTAATAAAATCGTTTCTGGCAGAATTTATTCTAGCTGGTCATAACATATATAAACTTATTGGAACTCATATGTAACAGATACAGATACACAACACTTTATTGAACACCACAAAGTACAGAGACGATTAAAAATATAAATCTTAAAAAAAAAGGTACGACCTTAATTAAATGCGTCTTGTAAGTAACCGAGAAATTATCAGAACGAAGGTTTAGATAACTATCAAAGTCAAACTAGATTGAGGTCAACTATCTCATGCGTGATTTGAGACAAACTGTAGCGCATATAAAAATGACGGAAATAAGCTATTACACGAACAACTGTACTTCGAACATATAATGAAGTCTTGCAACACACATCATTGTAATGAATGGGACATTCCATACACTGTTGAACTTGTTTGAAACAAAAAACGGTCGGAATTATTTTTCGCCTGACGACAGATATTTGTCAGTCGATAGTTTATTAGGCACTCTGGAGTAATTAGAGTTGTTCAAATTTAAGTACATTCAAAGTTTGTGGTAAGCTGTCAAATATAATAGAGGTTACTTCACTATTTCGTACAAAATTTAACACCAGCTTCAATGAACTGAGATTTAATACACAACTTCGAAAAGTTGGAGTTTGGGTCTTCAGATTGAATTCCAAATTCAATTTATTATTATAAATTATTACACACTAACGAATTACATAACATGAAATTATTGCACTAAATTTTGTAATATATTGTTCTCGTTGTTATTTTAATAACTTAGCAATATCAGGCACGTAACATGATCTATACGTCTCAAACCTAGACATTTAAAGCTGCAGTTTCATTTTCAAGATATACTTTTTCTCAACAATCTATGTTCACACTAAGATTTTTCAGAAAAATACTGTCTCATTTTGAATACACGATAGAATCTCATCAATCCATGATTCTAACACATTTATCTATTCAATTTCAATTCACGTTATAAAGAAATATCTCTTAAGCGAGTTCTTTATAAAGTGGATCTTAAAAGTGTTGTAACAAATTGCTGTAATGCAATCCAACGAATCCATTTTAACAAGCACCTCCTACGTTCAATTTGTGCAAAAGAGCTCTTCTCTTCAAACGTAGTTTGTTTCAACCATTACTTGCTGTTTTGCAGACGCAGACATATTTTCTGGATAATTCTAGTTATTCATTCAGTACCTACTTTTATTAAGTTTGGATGTAAGACGTTGAATTGCCCGTAGTATTTTTGATAAATTAATTGTAAGTATGTTGAAATTGTAGTCAGAGTAACTACTGGACATAATGAGACTTAACATCTTATGTGTCAGCATGGCGAGCGCAGTGGAATGCCAAGCATTGCTTTGTAACTCAGTGTTGTTTAGTTTTCCCACTGCGCACATGCGGTCGTATCGCTAACCACCAGACAAATTAAATGCTCGTCTCGCCATTCATTGCAATAAAAAAAATCTGAATTAAGAAGGAGTTTAAAAAGTTAATGAGAGTAAAACAGGTCAGTTTAAAAATGGTATGGTTTAATCCTTGACATATTCCAAGCTTTTTTAGGTCATCTACCCACCTCATGCATTTGTTGCTTTTCTTTAATGATATTCAGCAGTAGATGTGTACCGAGGTATACGACGATTAAATTACAAAAAAAAAAAGAAAATGGTCCATTTGCAATATATTTACTTTGACCATAATTTTAAGCATACTAATTCCGTTGAGTTTAATATGGTTGAAACTGTTATGGTGTAAGTTACTTTTTATATACAGGGTATATCAAGACCGCGACCGAAAACGAAGCCAGGTGGTAGTATTAGTGACTTCAGACACAATGTACATAATTTTCCTAAAATAAAGATGTACACCCCTTTATTTTTAAACACGCAATGGTACGTAAGGGTTTAAATTAGTATTCTCGCAAAAACTAGGTATTTACCACCCAAACATGATGATTTTCCAAATATTCTAATAAAATATCTGTCACTGTTTTGGCGAAATTTTTATTTGCATCGTGTTTGGAACCACTAAAACTACCACCTGGCTTCGTTTTCGGTCGCGGTCTTGATATACCCTGTATATTAAAGGGGCAAACAAGTGATCACCGAAGCATGAACATGCAACACCATAAGCTATGGAGATGCATTGCCTGCCTTTAAGGAACAAGTTCGTTTTTTGAAGGTCGCTAGGTCGTATTTGTACTTAATTCGACTTGACCTTAGAATGAACTTACCCTTATCCCAGCGTCCCTATTGGCTTGTGCGACGCCGACATCAGCGTCTCGTTTGACGGCCGCCGTCTGCGCCTTCCCCAAGCTGGCCAGGTACTGCACGTCATCGTACACGTCCTTGATGGTGAACGACAGGATCTCGATGCCCATCCGACCGACGTCCGGTGCCGCCACCTCGCGGACCAGTCCGGCGAACTGATCTCTGTCCTTGTATACCTCTTCTACTGTAAGCGTTCCTGGAGACAACGAAAAAAAACATATAAGTTCATGTGATAGGAATATACATGTGTAACTATAATATCACGGCATCTTACTACGACAAAGTAGACATTGTCAGCCATAATTTGCCGAGCTTATTTCCAACTTATAATGTGGTTGGAACTAGGAATAGGGACCATTACGTATTGATATGACTTAAGAAATTGTTGTTGTTTGTTGTTATATTTTATTTATTATTTATTTTTATCCTTTTCTGTACACTAAAAATAACTTAACAAAAAAAAAATAGTACAAAAGGCGGCCTATCGCTCGCTGCAAACTCTTACCGACTACCTTGTGATGGACATATGATAGGAAAAAACAAAAGGCAGTCAATAGTGCAGGTCTGTAGGATCAAGTTTGACTGTAAAAAAAGAAGAAACCTACACAGATAAATATATGTATAAAGACTATTATAGTTGATGAAAATTGAGATAGTTTGGCAGCATTTACATAATTCTTGTCTAAAACTTTATAGAATCAATCATACGCAAATGTAGTAGGACAAGTTACAAAAGGGCAAGAACTTTATGAACAACTATTGTTAGCGAATCTATTTTTTATATGGAGGCCACTATTTTAGTGAAGCGGTCTAATTCAAGGTTATTATAGTTTATTAATACGTAATCCCATTTTGTGCTCGTTTTGTTAGTTACAAACACGTTTCAAATTGGATTATACTCTACATTATTTTTTAAATATTTAGGTCTTTCTCAGAACCAACATAATGTAACATTGTAATATGTAGACAAAATTTATAGAGTTCTTTCCTTTGATAAATATTCAAATTATCTATTCAGGCATAGGAAGTCCACTGCTGAACATAGGCCTCAAGGATCATGGACCTGTTGGAAGCGGCCAGCATCCAGCGACTTCTTGCAACCTTAACCAGGTCTTCCGTCCACCTTCCACCAGTTTTTTCAATTTAAATTATAGTCTAGTATTTTAATCAATTGAAGACGACACTTAAATAAAATCAAATCTGACTACAGAATATTAAATTATACACTAAATCAATGTTTTGAAATCAATTGTATTGTAGAAAATGGAAGCTGAAATTGGAAATATTTACGATTTTTCCTGTATTCAAACAGATTGTGATGTAGCAAAATATTTCTTGAACGACAATTATTTGTCTTTTGTTTTCATTCATAATTTAACGTCACAAAGACCAAGTTGAAATTCACAAAAGATATACACAATAATTGTATCAAGCTTAATTTCTTAAGATAAGCGGTGATGTAGATTAACAGTTGACATGTGATTGTACTTAAGATAGCTTAAATATGAGCACGAAATAGCACACCTTTTAACGGAGGGGTTTAAGAAGTCCTTTTATCGTGTAAATGTTATAGTTAAAAAATATAATATTATTTTAAGACTATTAATAAAAATTCATAGCAATTTAAACAGATAATTCAACCCTGATAGATAAAATCCAAACAAAAGAGGACATGTTCTGAGACTGTCACTTTAGATTAAATTGGTGACATTAAATAAAACATCGTATTTCCAAAAAAAAAAAAAACGATGTGGTATAGAATCCATCTTTAAACATAAACGAAAGTATACGCATAGCTGATGTTAAAAATCAAACTTAAGTTTTCAAAGTTCCCTCAGTAAATATTTTACGGGTAGCTCTTTTGCATATTTCAAAGTTCGAAGCTGAAGATCTTTAACTTACGAAGGATAATAATACTATAAAACAAGTGCCGAGAGCAGAGTAACCAACTTATCTTCATAAATAACCGCAGGCCTGAACCATTTGCAAAATGAGATGGAAAAAAGGGTTCAGACTTTTCTGATAAGAATGACGTACACATTACAAAAAATAGGTCCATTGCTTTGTTCGACGTTTAGGCACTTGAGGCATTCAAATAGAGATACAAGTTTCTTATAAATAGATATAAGTTTATTTTGGGAACATTGAATACATAATATTAAAGTGAATAGAACAGGCATAATAAGTGAGATATTTTTATATTTAACGAATTAGAGATGGCTTTAAATAAAACGACATAATATAACTACTGGACATATTGAGACTTAACATCTTATGTCTCAGGATGGCGAGCGCAGTGAAATCCAAGCATTGCTTTGTAATTCATAGTATTGTTTGGTTTTCTACTGTTCATGAGCGGTCGTGTCGCTTACAGGCGAATGGCATGCTCGTCTCGCCATTCATTGAAACAGGAGGGAATGTAAGACAATGATGTCCATTTCAGAATAACGGGGTAATCGCTAATTGTATTTAGTCCATTGTGACATTCATTGTTGCCGTCAGTTATATTATTGCATAAGTAATTCTTCTTTTTCTTCTTTTTTTCAGTCTTAAGTCTTAAGTTTACCATCGTGTTTTATCCCATATAAACAACATTTGCGTAGGTCAAACCGAAGTTTTAATTTATTTTTTTTACAACTAAGGAGGCAAGCATATGGCCCGCCTCGTGTAACTCGCGCGATGCAGATCAAGTAGGAATCTTTCAACTTCCTTTCGAAGAGCGTTATGCTATAATCTTTTGGGAAAACTTCGGCAGGTAGCTCATTCTACAGCCAGATTCTACGTGGGAAAAAGTTCCTCGTGAACCGTACAGTACGAGACGGTATGGATTCTAAGGTATGTGGATGAAATTGCTGCTGATGAAAAATATGTCACAATATAAATATCACCTTGATCCTATTGCCAATGAAGGCAGAGATGACCTAAGGGCAAGTGGTTTCATTGACGATGCCAATAAAGTACTAGTAACTAGCATATTATATTTTAAAGATTATTGACCTACTTCCTTTATTACTTACTTCTTGACGTTGAGACATGTGAGGCCAATGGTAAGCGACAGCGGCACCAGGGCGAAACGTATGAATTCCATAGTTGCACTTTGTTGCACTTCTTTTTTATGTCACTAATTATGTCAAAAGAAGTCGCATATCCATGGGGGTGCCACTCTCTTGCATTCTATTCATAAGGTACTTGCCGCGCCATCTTGAATGCATAAGACACAAACCACGGGTCCAACCTGATGATCTTTTTGTTAAAGTATTACTAGATGTCGCGGCAAGAGCCAAAAAAAAATAAAAAACTAAAAGTATAAATAATAAACAAAACAAGCAGTCTTGCTTTTTAATAATTTTTATTTTCCTTATTAATATAAAAAATTCAAGTATATTTTATTTATTACTGTAACCATTTTATTACATACTTTACATTTTATAATGTATGTACATACCCTCTTTACAATTTGTGTCAAAAATTGACACAAGTTTTTCGAAAACTTGTGTCAAAAATTGACACAAGTTTTTCGAAAACTTTCGTGTGCGTACTACTGCGATTCAATAGCTATAATTTTGCGACTTTGGCTTTTAACTGGACTTGTTTGATATCTTTTGCGTTTGACCTCGGCTTCCTATTACTGGATTTTCATACTTGCTTTCCGATTTGGATATTTCAAGAACAACAATGGCGCCTAGGAAGTGTTTCTGGAAGTGCTATTTTGAAATGGTGTGTACCTCTGAGGACGTTATAAGCCCTAACCACTTTGTTTGTACATAGATAATGCAAGAATTTTTCCTCCGTGGTATATCTTCTGCCTCGTGGTTTACTTTTGTACTTCATTTGGAGTTTGCTAAATACCCGGATGGGCTCGGGAAATTTTTCGATTTAATGTGAGAGGTGCATGTATATATTATTTACGCACACGAGGAAACCCGTAGATGACACATAACAAATATAATACTAACTAAGAATTATAGAAATTGCAGCATTAAACAATTTATATCTTGAAAACTCTTGAGCCATATTTGATTATGCTTAAACTAAATGTGAAAAGTCATCTAGTTTAACCTGAGAAACAAACATACAAAAAGACATAATATATACATGCACATATGAAATTTTGGCTATCTATTGAAACATCGACATAGATAAACATGCAAACATTGCGCAATTGTAACAAAATGATAAAGATAATAATAATGATAATGTCGGGTAAAAATAAAGATAATGTTATTGCAAACGTGCTGTTTTTTTAAATACGGCAAATTGGTGCCAGTTCTCTTCGTTTTAAAATGAAATTATTGGGATTTGGATACAAAACGATGAGCTCGTGCCCAATTGTCGTGACTCCCCTCCATTCTTTAGGTAATAAAAAGGCATGAGCAGCACCATCTGGCGGATTTTATTTAAAACAATATTTCCAGCGACATCTCGCCGTCAGCAAAGGTAATTTTTTTTTACCTCAATATTTTTGAAGAGTGGCATATCTATTTCCTATATAGTGTATTATCTATGCGCATATCTGACAAATACTGCAATTTATTGTCTATGATATTTTTTAAGTTACAGCTTCAAGTCAAACTATTTGAAAAATATGGTATAAAATATTAAATTAAACGATCAATACGATGTCGTGATTACAGTAGTAATGTAAAATATACAAAATAATATATATTTTAATTATAAATGTTGTAACCTTATTACGTCAATAAACAAAGAGTATTTATGCAATCGGTTGCATAAAGGTGATACATGAACAAGGAATTACTAAAAAGGTTTCATATACCACGTAGGTCAACCTTGAATGCATTTCCTACGTAACAAATCAATTTATGCATGAACTGAATACTAAACTAGCATAAAATAAAATATTTAAAATTAATTACATTTCCTGGTACACCATGAAGGTTTTAATTATTTATATTAAAACTCTTAAACAGATCACAAGAAACCTTTACAGTGAATTTAAAAAAAATAACACGAAAACGCACTGTCAACAAATAAAACTATATTTCAAATTAAGAACGAAAAATATTCCAGTATTTTAGGCGCACTAAAGCAGGGTTGACACTTTTAATATATCACCAGTGTGTCCAGACGTTGTAATCAGCGCAGATGTGAAATAACACTGCAGATAAACACACCCCGTGTCTATCAGCTTCCTTCATCATATCTTCTATTTCAAAGCAATAAGGTTGATTTTTCTCTGATTGTTAAAAGTACAAAATTTTATCGTTATTTACACTGCGAAATGATATAAATGTGATAATGATAACGCTGCGGTTGCGATTACCGTCGACTTTTGCTTGCGTGAGCGATGTCTTGCTAATCAGTTGGATTATGCCCGGGTGTTATTCTTATTAACCTTTCTTATATCTATTAACACAGGATGACCCTTTGAAGTAGTTTTCCAGGACAAGTCAGGCTAAGCTTTGGTTAATGGTTTCTTAGATTTACGCTAATGTTACACATTGAAATAAAACTAATTTTTACGGATTTTATCGCGATTTGGTTTAATTTTTACATTTTATAACTTCCCGACGTTTCGATTGCTTTACAGCTTTCGTGGTCACAGGGCGGACTGAGCTTCGCGACCACGAAAGTGTAAAAATTGAACCAAATCGCGATAAAATCCGTAAAATTAGTTTTATTTCAATAAGCTTTGGTTACTTTGACAAAGAATGTAAAATGGTTGTAGTAAGTGAAGACGTTACTTATTAACATTACTCTTCAACTTCCTACGCCCCTATTTCACGAGTTTGAAGCAACATGGTTTCATAGATTTCGCAAAAGTATTTAGGAAAATATTTCTTTTGGGAATTGAAATTATTCAAATTTAACAATTTTAAGTATTAATCCAGAAAACTTATCGTATTAAAGTAAAGTGGATTTGCCCAACCTGGCCATCGAACAAGATTCATCAATAATGACAATCATGGACGCCGTTTATTATAATTAAAATAGACGTTGACATTACTAGGCCAAAACATCGTTTCTTCTGTATCACATCAGATAAGGAATAAAAATTATGTACCTTCATATTACAAATATGCTCACAATACTGTGAGCATTAAAGAGACAATTGAGCGGAATGGAGGCTCCAAAGTGTTTGCAAGAGACTTATCTATTGGGCAAAGCCAGTTGTGTAGGCTGAAGACGGACGGCGGCCGCGTAGTGTCGACGAGGGCAGAGGTTTTAAGGGAGATCGAGAGGTTCTACGGACAGCTTTACACCTCGGTTGCCGAACCTACTGTTAGCTCGGCCGAAGACCCGAGAGCCGAGTTGATCCGACACTTTAGCGATGATATCCCGGACATCAGCCTGTGTGAGATTGAGATGGCCCTGAAGCAGCTTAAGAACAACAAGGCGCCGGGTGAGGACGGAATCACTTCAGAGCTTCTGAAAGCGGGCGGAGCGCCGATACTGAAAGTCCTTCAGAGGCTCTTCAATTCCGTTCTCCTCGAGGGATCAACGCCAGAGGCATGGAGCAGGAGCGTGGTGGTACTGTTCTTCAAAAAAGGTGATAACACCTTGCTGAAGAACTACAGGCCCATCTCGCTCCTGAGTCATGTCTATAAGCTGTTTTCGAGGGTCATCACAAATCGTCTCGAACGCAGGTTTGATGACTTCCAGCCTCCCGAACAAGCCGGTTTCCGAAAAGGCTTTAGTACCATAGACCACATTCATACGCTTCGGCAAGTTATACAAAAAACCGGGGAATATAACTTGCCGCTTTGTTTAGCGTTTGTGGACTATGAGAAAGCCTTTGATTCGATCGAAACCTGGGCTGTGCTGGAGTCTCTCCAGCGGTGCCACATAGACTATCGGTACATCGAAGTGTTGAAGTGTATATACAACAACGCCACCATGTCGGTCCGAGTACAAGATCAGAGCACGAAGGCTATTCCACTACAGAGAGGCGTGAGACAGGGAGATGTCATATCTCCGAAACTGTTCACTGCCGCGCTGGAAAAAGCCTTCAAGCTCTTGCAGTGGAAAGGATTCGGCATCAACATCAACGGCGAGTATATCACTCACCTTCGATTTGCCGACGATATTGTAGTCTTGGCAGAATCGCTGGAGAACCTTAGCACTATGCTCGAAGACCTCAATCGAGTCTCCCAACAGGTGGGTCTTAAAATGAACATGGACAAAACGAAGATCATGTCGAATGTCCATGTTGTGCCCACCCCCATTGGAGTTGGGGGCTCGACTCTTGAAGTTGTAGACGAATATGTCTATTTAGGACAAGTGGTCCGGTTAGGCAGGTCCAACTTCGAGAGAGAGGTCAATCGGCGAATCCAACTCGGTTGGGCAGCGTTCGGGAAACTACGTGACGTCTTCTTGTCCAAAATACCTCAGTGCCTCAAATCGAAAGTCTTCGATAGTTGTGTGTTGCCAGTGATGACATACGGCACCGAGACGTGGCCTCTCACTATGGGCCTTGTTAGGCGGCTCAAAGTCACTCAACGAGCTATGGAGAGGGCTATACTCGGGGTTTCCCTACGAGATCGAATCAGAAATGAGGAGATCCGTAGGAGAACTAAAGTAACCGACATAGCCCGGCGGATTAGTAAGTTGAAGTGGCAATGGGCGGGGCACATAGCGCGGAGAACTGATGGCCGATGGGGCCAAAAAGTTCTCGAATGTAGGCCACGTAGCGGAAAGCGCAGCGTAGGACGTCCACCCACAAGATGGTCAGACGACCTGGTAAAGGTGGCGGGACGTCGCTGGATGCAGGCTGCCTCCAACAGGTCACTGTGGAAATCTTTGGGAGAGGCCTATGTTCAGCAGTGGACGTCCTTTGGCTGATGGATGGATGGATATTACAAAACTAAACAACGATAATAAATGTTACTTATTATAAATTTCCTCCCATTACGGATAAATAGTGTTAACATCTGATATGTGATAATTAAAACACGGATTCCGATTATGTTAATCTATGTTAATGTTGTTGCATTGCGTAAACAAATTAAAATTATAACTGTCATAACAAAACAGTTTTATCTAAAGCGAGAAATTTACATTATGGAAATATTATACCATGGTAAGGGATGCATTTATCTTTTCCCTTTTAGATTAGGATGACCAACAGTATTATAAATAATAATCAAATATTTAAATTATTAATATCAACAGAGGGAAGAAACAAGTTGAAAAGGAGAATTCAATTCAATTCAGGGAACTCATGGTATTGGTAAAAAATATCGTGGACCCCGATAACGATAATGCTTAAAATTCATTATAGCATTTTTTATGGTTTATCCTTAAACGTTTTCCTGTTTTATCCCGGGCGCCAGATTGTTTATTTTTATTGCAAATATAAAAATAAATAGAAGTGAATACAATTGCTCCTATTATATTTTCTATCGCCCTATCAAAATAGTTTATTTTAATATCAATGAGTGTAAAATAGGGCACGGTGAACGCTCCGAACGCTCTTGACATTCGATTAATTATAAGTTTGACTTCCGAATATATTGGCTGTACTGCCAAGCGCGAAAAACGTTGCACACTTTGTATGGAAAATTTCTATTACGTTTTGGTAGATTGTAGTTAAGTAAGTTCATTGCCATCCAGATAGAGTAGTAGGTATAGTATATCGATGTGTAATAATTCCCGCTTCGTTTAAACGACTGGATTATCAAAGGAAAGGAGTAGGTAAGTATGACGAGACAATATAAATTAGGATGGAATGGACTTTATTTTTAAGTAGAGTGAAGGTAATAATTATAAAATATATTTTAAAAAATCAATTTTCAAATAATCTGGCATAACAGTTTCATTAGACGACAGGCAGTTATTACATCCGAACCGGGATAGAAGGGCGCAGTCCCTGACATATTTCTCCCGCTACCACTATCCGAAGGCACGAAAGAAGCTTAAAAAAAGAAAATTACGTTTCAATAGTACAGACTATCTAAATTCTATCTAATATATGTATATAAATCTACATTCCTATCAGCAGAAAGTTTCACCGTGATATATCAAAATTATGATTGTTTTCGATAGTACTAACAGGGCGCATTCATGACCCAAATTCGGAGCACCTTGACCCGGTTGCATGCCTCCAGCGACCAGCAGTACCATTCTATTACACTACGAGAATCCCGAACTATTACAGCTTGATACAGTTAGCTGTACCGTTGCAATAATATCCGTGATAAAGGGAAGAAGAAGAAGGCGAGAAGTCGATTTCAAATAATTACTTAACATGTTATTGTTCCTAATTTAAAGAGTGATTTGGTGATAACAATAACATCCAACAGCCACACACAAAATCCTACACCACAGTCAAATATCACGTTTGTGACGTGGGTGTCAGAAACTAAGAGATCCTTTTGATCTCGAAACACAGACATGAAAAAATAATAAGGGGATTCACAGGCATTTGCCTCGCTGTGGTGATCGCATCTAGAGCTTCTGGTTTAGCAGCAGGCTCTTAACGAAATGCGTCATTATAGTTTTCAGATAAATTAAAGTTATGTTCAGCCTTATCCCATACATACATGGGATCGGCACAATACAATATTTTTGTTGTATTATGGTATAAAGTAAATGATTTATTGCCTCGTAGTGTTTTGACGGTCTCTTTCTCACCTAACAAAGTTAATTGACTAATTTTGGGCGGCCTAATTAACATAATTATAAACACAGCGTCACATTAATATTACTAAAAATATCAATATTTTGTACATTTTTCAATATTCAATACTGACACCTGATGGAAAGTGTAGTTTGATCCAAGAAGAGTTACAACTTACAACCAACGCCAAAAACTACTATTTCTCACCGAACATTACAATTATTCCGACCTCTAGTCTTTAAATACACACATTTTTCGCTCGGCCCTAAACAATCTTGAAACAAAGGAATGCCCACTAGACTATTCGTATATGGCCATGGTGTATTTTTGTACATGACATAATAACCCACATTATTGTGTGCCATTTGCGTTTTAACAGGGGCCCATAGAGCAGCGATTGTATCTACGAACCATTTGCATTTTGCGATACGCAAAAAATACTGCCAAGTGTGAGTGGTAAATTATTTCATCGGGATCATTGTGTGAACATGTGAGAATAATGCAGCTATTTGTATAACAAAATAGTTAAACTGCCGCACTAGCAAATATTTTCTTCTAACTCTATCGTATGAACAATTTTTTCTGAGTTCGGCAGTAAGATATTAAGTCTTAAAACAACTTTTTAGTAAATAAGTATTATGATACTTTAAGTCCTATTTTTCATTAACATGGTTATTCTAAACGTATAATTTCACATCTAAATTTTAATAAAGTGACATCCAAGTCCGTTTGCAATATACTTGACTCGATAGCTAGTGGCACCAGACCCCTTTTGACCTTATCTGGGGTACCTGAAGGGGCTTAACATCTCCCCTCTTGATAAATAACAAGAACTTAAAACTTCCTAAGCCTGCGTATTTATAAGGATTTAAGAAGGATTACGAAGCAAGGTTTTGTTTCATATGAATGAGGAACTCTAATGACAAATATAGTGTTCATTAAAACTGCGCACATGGCGACTGTTCATTGCGGAATATCTAGTTTTATTGTTTAACGACCTTATTCATAGGCAGTTTTAATCTATTTTAGCTATCGAATGTTTTGTCTTCTTCGCCCAAACTTAATCCATAAATCGTTCAAAAGGGACAAACATTACATTACATTACACAATACTTTATTGACACCACAAAGTACAGAAACAGTAAAATATTGAAACTTAAAAAAAATAGTGTACAATTGGCGGTCTTATCGCTGTAAGAGATCTCTTCCAGCCAACCAAAACAAAACAAAACAAAAATTCTATAACTTAAATATGTTTTAAAACTGTCAATGAATAACGCCGAACTATTGTAATATTCAACAGAGTAACATACTGAATTCGGTAGCTTATTATTATATATATGGGGGATTTATGGTTATTATTTATTAATAAAACAGGATTTTTTCGATACGGTCCTTTTTGAATTTTACCTTTACCGTTAGTGCCTATCTAGCAACTCCAGACATTTATTTGCAACAATCTTATGGCTAAGGATTTAGGGATTGTTCCTATTTTACAATGGCAGCAAATTTTAATTCGCGTCATAGACTAGTCAGAAAATACAAAAAAGTACTGGCGCCTAGTAAAATACAATGACATGGGTAGTAAAACATATTAGCAATTATTTACGACAATCTACAAAGGCAACAGATGACGTCAATTCACCCTATCCTTTTAAAATGAAATGCACCGTGAAAACATATGCGGGCGGACTTTGTTATCTGCGACAGTTGCCCAGTATGTATGAAAGGTAATGAGTGTGGAACGAAGCGAGACAGCGCATATTGCTTACAACGTTTTTATACCGTACTAATAAGTAGACTATCCAAAGCAAACGCTTATTTAAATATTAACAGATAAATGTTTGACAGCCTCCGTGGCGCAGTTGGTTAGACGCCGGCTGTGAAACGAGAGGCCGCGGGTTCGATCCCCGCACCGAGACAAATATTTGTGAGGCCCACAAGTATTTGTCTCGAGTCTGGGTGTCTGTGAGACCAAAAAGTCTCTCGTAGCTTCTGATACCCACGACACAAGACTTAATTGATCTTAATGTGGGGTCAGGACTATGTATGTGAATGTTGGGTGTATTTATTTATTTATTTAAATGTGCACCGCCACTGTAACTCCTGCAAGCCAGGATCGACAACAAGCATTTTTACACGGAGCACTAAATTCAGCGAGTCTGTTAGAACCTCCTAGTGGGTCTTAAAAACCTGATAAATCTATAGGCGATAGAAATATTTACCCGAGCAGACATTGAACCCGCAATGGACAATTACAATTCGTGGTCATTTGTAGCATTTCGCTGAATCATACCTTTTCCGGGACACCTTGTGCGGGTTGACCTAATTTCCAGGTATTTGTTGCGATTTGACGTCCAGGTATCGATTCTACGCAACCCTTAAAGTGATTTGACACATTTAATATACTCGTACAAAATAGGAAACTAAAATCTATAGAATTTAAATATTCTGTTGGTTTTGATATTAAAATAATTTGTAACTATTTCGCCTCGTTGTTATTAAATATTTGCTTTGAACGGCAAGGTCTTGGTTTCGATTCCTGAATGGGGCATTTTAGTTAGTGAAGACTTTTGGGTTTAAAAAAGACCACATGAGGAAATAAATGCGAGAAATCGATGGTGATATTATTGCAACCTCTACCATTATCAATTCTTCCGCGAAATATAATTTCGGAACCCACAACCCATTAAATAATTCCCACAGTCAATGATTGGTCCCATTTCAAAGCGATAGTCCGCACTCAGCGCATCGTTTTACAAAGGATCCGACGGCAAAGCGAAGGCAATAAAACCAGAAACGACACTTTGTAGAATTTCTCGGTTGTTCGTTGATTTTTGATTTGGGAATTATTTTGGTTTGGTTTATACCCTGATATTTCATATTATTGTGAACACCACGACGCTTATCAAGAATCGGTTCATATACCAGAAGAATAGTGCAATAATTTTGTTAATATTGACAGCCTCCGTGGCGCAGTTGGTTAGACGCCGGTTGTGAAACGAGAGGTCGCGGGTTCGATCCCCGCACGGAAACAAATTTTTGTGTGATCCACAGGTATTTGTTTCGGGTCTAGGTGTTTGTGAGACCGAAAAGTCTCTCGTAGCTTCTGATACCCACGACACAAGACTCGATCTTAGTGTGGGGTCAGGACTATGTATGTGACTGTTGGGTGTATTTATTTATTTAATATTAAAGTGACTCCTTCTTACACTATTAAAATGTAATTACATTAAGAACTTGAAAGCAAATGAGCGTGGAGTGTGGACAAAGTGAGCACGTCCCGTACACTGAGATTAAAAGCCGAGCATCATTCGCAATAACGTTAGCAATAAAGAATTTTCTCATAAAGCGCACAGATTAAACGTGCGCGCACATTAGCCGAGTTAAAAGGTAACAGAAAAGTTGCAATTGGTAGTTATTGAGATGTAATACTGTAGTTTAATATCCCGCGTTAGGAAAGCATATGAATCCATTTAAAAATACCAATTTCTATGAAACCTTACTATTTTACTGTTTTATTGTCGCTGTATTTTGTGGTGTTCAATAAAATGTTGTGTATCTGTATCTGTATTTTCGTGTTTAACCTACAATAAGTCCTGTAAAATTTTACATACATTTTTAATAATTTTTCATTTTGTTTTTATACCCGTCCCTGTATGGAGATAGAACCCAAAACATTCCAGTTTGCAGTACTTACTAAGGATTTGAATAAATAACTCACGTAGCGAGAATCTGCCGTGATACGGTGAAAAGGTCTCCTGTAAAGCTGATCGCACGGAATGATTGATGAGATCTTTGCATGAGTGAAATAAATACACGAAATAAGTTATCACCACCTATGTCCACGTTGCTTCCTGTCACTTGGCCTAATCCCGCAACCGTAAGGGATTTAACATATTTTATAACGTATTTTTCACAAATACACTCATATCTTCACACATATACTACCGAAACGGTAGACAGAGGAGACATAAGTCTATCACAGTTAGCCAAACTCATTGCCATCTAATTATGAGGGATATGATATCTTAACTAACGGGAGATAAATTGAAAATATGTTACTTTACTTCACCCTATGGAATAAAAATCCTGAGCTGTTTCCGTGACTATCGTATTATAAAATAAATACACCCAACAGTCACATACATAGTCCTGACCCCACACTAAGATGAATCTTGTGTCGTAGGTATCAGGAACTAAGAGAGACTTTACGGTCTCACAAACACCCAGGCCCTAGAAAAATATTTGTCGGCTTCACAAAAATTTGTTTCGGAGCGGAGATCGAACCCGCGGCCTCTCGTTTCACAGCCGGCGTCTAACCAACTGCGCCACGGAGGCTATCGAATTATGTACTAATATTAATATGTTAACTATATAAATTACTTAAACAACCAACTTTCATAAAAAAATAACGAAGTACAAATGATTTTAAGACTATGTATTGAACAGTAATCCGGTAGATAACATTAAGATGATGCAATTTCTGTAATGTGATTGTACGGGCGCATACACCTGGGACACGCTCGGGAGTAATTCGAAATCTATATATATAAATCTATACAGAGGGATTATACATTGATATTGATATAAATAGCAAATTGATTATGGCTGTCTTTTCATGGGATAACAAGCAAAATTGCCCAGGAGTTTCAACTGTCGCTGATTGCTATGTTACACCTGGTCTTATCACACACGTAGATGATATCGTCGTAATTATTTTAATCCGTGTTGCTGTATACTCGTAATTGACCTAGTTTTTACTAGTAGCCGTCTGTTTAATGTATGAGAAATTTTAAATTAGTACAATAATCATTCAATGCCCAGGTTAAGCTTGTTATACCAGTGCGGAATAAAGCCGATCAATATGTATATAAATCAATATGTATATACATTTCGTGTACTTAATTTCTATGACATCAATCTAAACTTCATGATTTTTCACAATTCTATCCTCATATATATCTCTCTTTTATGTAATAACATAGTTTATGAAATATTCGCGCACATTAATCCGCGCCGCGTCAACTTTATGTCAAAAGGCAAATCCTTCAGTGGCGTGCCTAGGGTTTTGAAGTAGGGCAAGCCCAATATTATTTTAGGTTTAATACATATTTATTTATAAGAACAAAAAAAATATACTAAGAACGACGAAATCGAATTTACGGCGCGGCGGCAGACCGACCACTCAATCTATACAATATTAGGATTAGGTAATATAAATTATAAATATAGATACTTGTGGTCATGCAACCGTAACTTTTTACTGCACTACTGAGCACTTTTAATACCCGGCATTACTCTAGCACAACGATAGCTACTATGGACTATGGTCCCTTGTATGACTGCGCAGTTAACCAAAATTTCGGACAGAAATTGTTATAAATACATTATGGTTAAGTTTTTACAAGTAATTTTTATTACAAGTAAAAGCATGCCTTTTGAAAAGACCACAATATCATTGAAATCATTAGAATTAATCAAAACTTTCTAATACACAAGTGTCCCTAGAAAAACATATGAAACACGACTGTTTAATAACCTATATGAAGGGAAGCATGTAGAAATCGAATTACGTAGTTTAGTAAACTGAACCGATAAAATGCCTCTTGTGATTTATCACGAATTTAAGAAATGCACAAACTCGGCGTAGATTTCGCGCCAGTTTAAATATAATTGAAATAAATTACCTTTATAACGGCAATGAACACTTTCACCAACACACTAAAACCATCACAGGAAACAATACAAATCATTATCGTATCAAAAAGTTTAAATAACATTTAAAAAAACAAAAATTAACCTATAACCGAACTATTTATTGCACAATATCAAAATACTTATGAAGTTAGTAGTAATTCTTACAGTATTGCTAGTAAACGAAATAATAAACATTACAACATGCAATTATAATTTATGAAAAAAATATAAAAACCTCATTATTTGTATATCAAAAATGATTAAATAATTTTAAAAAAGATCCAACATAATTTAATAACAATAAATATAATTTAGTTAACAAATAATGTTACACATGACGACCTTCAAACGTACGATGTTCAGTCAATACAATTCTGTGGTCAAAAGCTGGGCTTCTGGTTTAGTACATTATTGCTATATATAAATATCTGTAGCTATACATTCGTAGTGCCAGAGTATAGCATTTCACCCGTAAATGTGAAAGAGATAGCATGCGTTGCCAAAAGCCTCGTAAAAGCACACGAGAGAGAAAAAGACGGTTATATGTTTTGCGCGTACCAACTTTTAAAAAATGCGTGGAACTATCTTCTACGTGAGAGGTAAAATTATTGAATGAATTTATTACAAGCGTTGCGCAGCGCGGGCGGCGCGGCGCGCGCTTCGGCTCGACGTCGCGGGCGCTTCATTGAAGAGCGCCATGCCGCGACGGAACGCGGTAAATTCAAAAATGGTAGATGTTTCGTAATTACTGTTTTGTATTGAATGTAATGGTTTCGTTCAGAATTTAGTATATACGTATTAAGTAGGGCAAGCCGGGCTTTTGGGCTTGTATGGAAGTACCGCCACTAAAATCCTTTTACAATTTACATCGCGTATATTTCAAATCAACAGTGCGAATAAATATGATTCCGTGAACACCGTGCCGCGAATATTTTAGTTAATATACTCGTAGAACTGTATGTGGGGAATAAAATTGACAAAAAACCCGTAAAAAGATTAGCGTAGTTAGTGCTTGTTAAATTAAATTCAGTGCACGGAATAAAGGCCGCGCGAACAAAAACCTCATAGAAAAATCCGCCAGTCTAAGCTTAAAAATACTTATTTAGCCTTGTCAAAATAAAGACAAATACGATATAAGGAAAATAAGAAAGTATTTATCTCTACCGGACTTTCAAACGGATTAAATGAGGTGAGAAAATTGAAATGCAAATATTTGTTCGTTTTAATTAAATTATGGTTTATCTGACAAATCTATTATAAAATCTCTCTTTTTTTAATAAAAAAAATATATTTGTGTCACTAGTGGCTTTTTTTCATGGCTCAAATTGCAAGTGTTCAGCACTCGGAATTAATATTCCGAACGCTGTCATCACCAGTAAGTTTGTTCTGACCGAATTACGTATGCTTTAGGAGACTGTCCCGCCCTCACACCCGCCACTGCAACTCCTGTAAGCCAGGATCAACAGTGGCACGCATATTAATGACACTGAGCATTGAAGCTCAGCGCGTCTCCGGGAATGTCTAACTTGTCTTTAACCCGCAACGAAATCAATCAAAAAGTTAAATTAGTAGGAGGAGTTGGAAATAAATTATTGTCCACTTCCCTCCCTAATAAAGCGGGTGACAAAACAATGAACTTAAGAGGTAAATAATAACCTCGCATAAAGACATTTACAGCCAGAGAAGCCAGCTGTAAAGCACCACGGAATAGTGATTATTACATTTAAATGGGACCTAATATGTAAGCTGTTATACTTGATTCCAATAATAGGTATGGCAAAATCGCCGGAAAGCACGGAAATTCTTCCTAGTCTCCACAAGGTCCATGTAGTATACAACACCAGATGTTATTTGCATACTATCTAGCATGGTTTTACGCTCATTCTGCCAAAGACTACACTCCCAAAGTACATGATGCGCGGACTGCTCATATTCGCAATAAGGTGTTGAACATGAGCACGCAGGCGAATCAACGAGCTTAAATGAGTACAGTTTAGACTTAAAGTTACCATGGCCCGTAAGAAACTGTGATACGTAATAATCGATATCTAGCCAAGTCTTTGTCAAACGATCACGCACGCATGGAAAATATTGGTATAGATGCCGACCCTTCAAAGATACATCCCATCTATTCTGCCATTCATCTATTAATTCGTTATATACAACTGAGAGCGGCTTAAATAATCTGTCTACTTTTACAAGTTCACGTGAATTTAAGAATCTTTTGTCCATATTCTCTCTAGTTGAGTAATACATCGCGGCGCGACGTTGTACCTCCAGGTCAACTGGAAGTACACCCGCTAGGACAGGCAACGCTTCGGTACTAACAGTCCTATATGCCTTACACAAGAATATCAACGCCAAACGTTGGCTCTGGAGCAATTTCCTTCGCACAGCACCGATAGTAGCCCTATCGGCCCATACGGGGGATCCGTAAGTAATACATCCTAAGTAAGTAGCTCCATAGATGGTTTTTAATGTATTGAAAGATAGCCCCCACGTTGTTTTTGATATTCTTGTCAAAGCAAAAAAGTTATTTTTCGATTTTTCCCCGACTTTCTTAATATGTTCAAGAAAGGAAAAATTCCTTTCCAAAATTAGACCAAGATAACAAACTGATTCTTTTTTCTTTACGGTGATATTATTCAATTTAATTCGCGGCGGTGATTTTAGAATTCCTTTTAAAAGTAATTGGAACGTTTTATGTGGTGCGAACTGTAAGCGATTTCGATCGCCCCAATCAGATATTAATTTTAAACACGTGTCGGCCATATTTTCGAGTCCCGACCTACTGTTTGACTCAATAAGCAAGAGGCCATCGTCCGCATATCCAATCAAAGAACACCCTGACGGTAAGGGAATTGTAAGAAAATCGTCGAAGCCCAAATTCCATAAATAAGGACCCAAGACAGACAGACCATCGTCAGTGGCTTCGACACGGCATGGTGTCCAAGTTTAAGTTTTGTTGTTCCGTGCGAGAAATAAATAAATAAATAAATAAATAAATAAATAAATACACCCAACAGTCACACACATAGTCCCGACCCCACATTAAGATCAATTAAGTCTTGTGTCGCGATACGAGTATAAATACGAGTATATAAGTGAATATATATTTTTAAAGCAACCTCGCAATTTCAACTTAAGAAGCAGCATTGGCCACCAAGCATTGTCGAAAGCACCGGAGATGTCCAGGAAAATACCGAGTACATATTTGCGTATCGATGTACTTACTCTTCTCCTAACCGAAATTGCCGCGTCAATAGTCGACCTACCCATAGTAAAACCGAACTGTTTTTCATGGAATTTTGGTCCACCCGGTAGCAATCGAGGGACGGTAAGACGGTAATTACGTATGCTTACCGCAATTTAGATCCAATTAACAACAACCCACAATCTGCTTACACACACTCATCTATTAACATTTAGCAGTACGCTACCAAAATCCACACAAAGCGTACTATCGAAAACAAACAACGTAGCGTGGTACATCGCGACCTTGACATAGCGTCTTCCGCGAGTCAACCGCGCAGTTTACGCTATGACGCCCACTATCTACAACCGGCGCGGCGACCGCTGAGTGCCCGTGACTCACTATTACACACGTGGCATAATGTAGTATTTGAATATATAATTTTTGCGTGTAACACACGTGGTATATGGAAGACCGTATTTGAATACGTTATATTTGTAAACTAGTCTTTGGGTAATGGTTTCTTAGATTTACGCGAATGTTACACATTGAAATAAAACTATCGAGATTTGTTTTTTTTTTTTTTTAAATTGGGTTTTTTTTTTTTGTTTATTTTTTGGTTTAATTTTGGTTAAAAAAAAATTAAAAATTAAACCAAATCGCGATAAAATCCGTATAAATAGTTTTATTTCAATAGTCTTTGGGTGTCGTTTCATTCGCGTTAAGGTAGGCGTTGTCAATTAATTTGGTTATCGGTGGATACAGCAAGCATAAGAACATGAAATAAGCAACAATATCTATCTTTCGGGAACTGATATTTTTGGGTGAAAGGTATCTTATAAGATTTTCTGTGCCCTTGGCAACGCGTAGGAAAACTTTCGAGGTGATCCGTCGAGCAGTTGCGCAAAAAGCTACAAGCATGATAAACAAACTGACTACAGTTGGTTGATACACCGGCTGCCGTAAATAAAAATCTCATATCTGGCCGTCATAATACGACATAATACGACATAATATGAAAAAAAAATACTGGCACCTAGTAAAATGCCCTTAAGCTAAATCACTGGCAACTAAAAAATGAATAACTCATAATTCCGTGCAGTGTGCAAAACAAAAAAAAAGCCTGCAGGCGCGCATCTACGTAGGTTGGTTTTCCCAAAGTTTTCATGAAAAGCCGCCGGCATGCGGCGCTAGGTTTTCTTTGAACGCGCCCGTAATTAGCTTTGAAAGGTTTTTTAAGCTTACCCCGTAATTGTTTGCACATTAAATTGTATTGAATGGAATTTTTAAATTTTATATTCATATTTCGAAAAGCTTTTGTGGAGCAGTGTAACTGACTGAATTGTAAATTAATATTTTACAAAGCTTCGGTATAGTTTAACCGGCTTTAAAACAAGGTATAATGGTTTAATTTCCCGTAGGTACTAAGGTAAATTTTTACGTAGAACTGGTACCGTGGGATGGAGCAAGGGAGGGGTAGAGACAGGTCGACCAAACTGTTACTTAGCTTACGTGGATTTTCTACGATACAGTTCCACCTTAAATGGCCAGTCGATCATTTACATACATAAACTCACGCCTTTTTCCCAGAAGGTGTAGGCAGAGGTGCTACCAAGACACCCACATTTCGCTTTGTATGTTCCGTCTTACGAGGTGATAGGGGGCGAGCCTATCGACATATCGGGCACAAATTCCTGACTCAGGACCCTTGATTTCAAAACTGAACAGAGGGAAGAGCAGTGTTCCGACGTGCTCTAGGGGAGCGTAACGAAGCCATGACTCATGATAAAATCTGCTCGATGCAGTGTAACCAGGGTATCCGCAACCCTGCTTAAATATACAAGCTGAGCCTTGAATGCGACACACTTGCACATATCACAACGAATCCACCACTGCGTATGGTGTTCGATATCCGAGCGTCTTTCTACCAGCATAACATAGCGAATAGCTCAGCCATATAATCAAAGCCTGTACAGTCAAATGAAATGAAATTCGTTTATTGGTCACGTAGGCAATTAAATTGCTCTTATGACAAGTCAACACATACTTATTTTCTATTTATAAAATATTTGCTATAATATTAATTTTACATTATATTAAGTCTTCATGCTATAACCAGTACAACACTAATGAAGCAAACTTAATGTAAAACCCTCACCAAACAATATTTAAATAATGTAAATGCACGGTTAAATTTATTCTCAGCGAGGTTTACTTCGCGTAGCGGTCTTATTAAACGTGGAGAGCAATTCATGTTTGATTAAACGTTGTATGCAAAATTATTATTAATTTTAAACGTGTTTTCATAAGCTTTTCAATATTTGGAGCAGTCGTCAGTTGTAAGTAGGTTTACATTGTTAATTGCTTTGGAATGCAATTAAAAATATTATGTAGTGTAATATTTATGACAATTATTTATTTCTATAATTTAATTTTGTTAAATGAAAACGAACGTTTGTTTCATTAAGCTAAATTGAGCTTCTGTTGTTAATATTTACGTTTTTACTTTTTGCTCGATAGCGACCATGTTATACAACGCATGAAAAATTTAATAGTGATTCACGAATACGACGATACGTAAAATATTACAAACAAAATTGTCGTTTCTTTCCGAAGTTTTTGGCTGCATTGTGTCTGAAGTCACTAATTTTTCGGTCGCAGTCTGTATATAGGTACCCTGTATACTGTTGTCGCGGAAATTCATACGAAATTTCTCAAACCGGAGACATCACAAAATGTAAACCACCTTTTATGATGTTTTAACCTGAGAACAGAACTCAGTACCTCATGGTTCACACCTCATACCTAGAAATTCATATTTACAACTTTATAAAGACTCAATAAATGTATAGCTACAGTTTCATATTTGAGAAACTTTACTGCAATGCGATTTGCGAAGCTCTATGAGATCGCAGTATAAAATTTAATTTCCCTCGTACAATTTCATTATTACTTTTTCGTATAGTCGTAGAATAATGGATTTAACGCTCCATTTTACCAATAATAAGTCGTTGGATAATAAAAGTCAGTGATTTTATTGCAGCAGTTACGACCGTAAAATAAATTATAATTTTCGGCCTTTCCTACAATTTATTGTTTTTTGTAATTGTAGTCAGCATTTTTTTAGTAGTGTAGCGGAGACTATTAGGACTAGTTGCACAAAGTAACTTTGCCCATAACTGTGACTATGAAAACGTCAATCCCATACATAATCAATATCAAATACGTCACAAATGTGTGGCGATGACATTGTCAAAGTTAATGTTTCGTTAAAGTTAATTTACCCAACTGAGCCCTAGTGTACTAATGGTAAGTTGGCAATTGTAAGTGCAATAGGTTTTTTTGTAAAGCTCCCCTTTCGGTACCCGGGGGGAAGTTGAAAGGGGTATGTCAGTGTCACTGAAGGTGAAAAGGGTTAGTAAGTTGTGCAAGTTAGGGCTCAAATATTCATGGGTGTATCGCTAATAACAAGTATTTTGAAAATACTTAATGAGGATTTTAAAATGATGACTTGTCGCTATAGTATAATCATTTTAAGCAATAGATTTTACATAAATCTACATCAACATATGTAAACATTTTATGCTTTAACAATAACTGGCGCAGATATAGTGAATTCAAACTTCCCATGTCACTGAGATTTTATTTAACATTACACATATGTACCTACCTGGTTTATGCAAATAAAAAGTTCCTATAACTTAAACAAATTCATGTAAGATCCCCTTTTTTTATAAACCAATAATTCATGCTCCAATTTACATAGCGCAGATACAAAATAAAATAAACTAATCCACTACCCATTGATTGTCAATATTAAACACAGAACAATCCGATAGTCATATTTGCAATAGATTCAATAAGTTCAATTCAATACAAAACAAACGCTACAAAATGCTTTGAAGCAAAATACATCATTTTACTAAAGCAAATATTATCAATAAGAGACTAGTTTGGTTGTCTAAAACAGAACGTAAGTAATTTCTTGCAGAATTTTGAAACGGAATTTATAATTTAACAATACATTCTAAAAATTCAATTATGACATAAACTTTTTTGTAAAGCGCTCTACAATAAAAATGTCGTTAAATTTAACATTGCTCATAACGCTGGCATATTAATCTGTCAACGCTAAATATTAACGACTCGACGCTGGAAACCGAAGCAATAGATCATGCACTTTAATCCTGAGTTTAACCTTATCCCATACTAACTAGATGCCAGAGACTGAAACATACACAATTTCACGTCCACAAAACGCATTGAATATTTCCATTAATAATATTTTATTATAATTTAATTTTCATTAAATATTCTAAATTGTAATTAAATAAAATAATTGTAACATTAACCAAACAATTCATAATTCAAATTTAAATTTTGGAACACATTTAAATTGTCACCAAAATAAAACCTGTAACTTATTGCAATCACGACATCATGAAAAATTCAATTAAAACATTCCAATTTTAAATTTTTTAAACACTCAATTACTTTTGCGGTTTGATCGATGTTATATCATTGTCGTATGTTATCGATTTATTTGCGCGCGAATGTTTGCGTGGGTGGCGGTGTGGCCCGCCGCTCGCGACGACCGCGGCGGGACTGGCTAAGCTGAGCGCCGGTGGCTGTAACTAAGACTATACCTACTGTACAAAGGGCTATAGAGTTATAGACTAGAGGCGTACTGAAGGAATCTTATTAGAGTCCTGACGGATGTTTCGCGACGTTCCGTTCATTTCCTTGGAGTGACGGGATCCAATTTGTGAACGTTGAGTTGTGTTGTGCGTAATAAATCTTAGAACGGAAAATAGGAGACTTTGCCGCCTAAACTAAAAATATAATAAAAAGTTTATTTGTAGCTTTCAATTTTGGTGTTGCTAGAAGATTTTCTTCTTAAGATTTATTTATTTGTTTTACTACATTTCTACTCAAAAAAACTTGCATTACCTACTATATTATGGTTAATGTCACATTTAGTAACAAATTTAACGAAACATAGAAACACTACATAATGATTCAATTACAGAGAATGTTTATCATTCAACGTTGTATCATGTTTTTATCTCGGATTTCAAATTCTTAGTATACTTAGACAAATAATTATATTTTATGATACGACCATATGATTAACAAATTATACACGTTAAAATAAAGTAATAAATTAATAACGTGAGTCACCTTCGTGAGTTAAGGCACTGGAGGCACTCTTCCTCCACCAGCGAGATAAGAACTTTTATTGTTTTCCACAAGTAATTACTTCAATAAAAGTATTTTTACTTTTTATATTTCTTGTGGGGTCATGTTGAGTTGGCGCAAACTTTGAAACAGACAAGTTTGACAGTTCGTTAAAAGTTATTAAACTTTGATAGGTTGGAACTTTCCAATTTCCTAACCAACATGAACGCCCCGCAATATGTCAAAGTTTCCAAACTTTTGCAAAATAAAATATGTCTTTTTTATTGGGGTTGTACGAAGTGTAAGAGAAGAAAATATATTATAAAACTCTTATCCATGCAATTCAATTTAATCGCTTATCCACATGATTGGTCAAGAAATAATATTAAGGTTTTTCATTATTAGGAAAGTGATTTCCACCGCCCACTCATAACTTTTTAAGTTTCATAATTTCTCAGGAAAAATCAATTATTTGTTTATTATGTAATATGATGAATATGGTCTGTAACATCACTAAATACATCAATTACATTTTTAAACCACGTTCAGTTATAGACGTGTGTCATAAGTTTTATCAACACGCTACCGTTGTTAAAATGAATGGAACACACACATCGAAACAATATTAGAAATAATTTTATATTTGCAGGTGTAATTTTGTTCATTTGGTTTCTCTCGTTAAACCGTGCAAACCATACATTTTGTGCATTTGGCAGCCGTGTATTTTCACTATGAATAACATATTAATACATATATTTATTAAATATTTTTACTATGTTGCCAGTAGCCACATTAGCTTAAAAATAATTTTCAGTCTGAAAAGAACTAAGAAAGCCGGAGAGACTTCCACACTATCGCAAGAATCGTAAAGGGGCCGGAACAAAACCATTGTTCTTTCGCAATTGTGTGGAAGCGCCACACAATGGCATCGTCCCGACGAGACTGTATCTCTTGTTCTAGATACCAAGATACATCTGTGTAGAACAGTCAATATGCAAGTATTATAATATAAACTGCCTCGGTGGCGTAGTTGTACTACGGTACGGTCTCAGGTTCGAATCCCGGGTCGGGCAAAATAATATTGGATTTTTCTATTTATTATCAGCCCGGAGTCAGGAATTTGTGCCTAATATGGTGATAGGCTCGCCCCCTATTACATCGTGGGACGTTACATACAAGGCGAAATGTGGTTGTCCTGGTACCACCTCTACCTACCCCTTCCGGGAAAAAGGCGTGTTTTTATGTATGTATGTATATTGTATAATATAGAACACCCTATAGGTTATTCTAGAAAATATTTATTTCTATATCTTTTCACACAATTAAAATATAAAGTGTGACTCGATAGTTTACGATAATTTGCCTGTTTCATTGCCTGAAGCTCGAAGCGTTCGTAGAACAATAAGCTCTGTTACGAACTATTTAATTAAACGTAATAATACAACGAATTTAATTTAATTCAGCAAAATAACGATTAAAATATAGAGTAGAAATAGAAAATATTGAACAATATTAAGTTAGTTAATAAAACAAATCACAGACTTACGAACTTGAAGATTCCAAGTGACGTCATTTGAAACTACATACATATTTCTCAACTTCAAGTGCTGTGACAAGGCATTAGCGATAAGCTTGACTTATTTTACATTAGCTATGTCCTTCAACACGAATGTTTTGTAAGCATTTTAAAAGTAGGTGAAGATCAGACCTTTAAATGCATTTATATGGTGTTTGAAGTTAGGCATCCTACTATGGGCTGGTGTGGTGGACTATAGCCTAAGCATTAGCAATTTTATTTCTCTCGCCAAACAGCAGTGTACATTGTAGCCAGAGTAACTACTGGACATAATGAGACTTAACATCTTAGGTCACAAGATGGCGGGCGCAGTGGAATGCCAAGTAATGCTTTGTAATTCACGGTGTTGTTTGGTTTAGCTACTGTCCATGAGCGATCGTATTGCTTACTATCAGGCGGATGGCATGCTCTTCTTGTCATTTTATTGCTATAAATAAAAAAAGTGATATTAAAGTTCACCAACCCGTAATAGTCCAGCGCTGTGAACTAATCCACACTTTCTCAATCATAGATAAGGTTTATGCTAAGGATATGCATAAGATAATATAACAGTAATTTAGTCAGGACACCTAGATAACATATGAAATCTTGTGTCATGTCTCCTAGAAGTGAAACAAATACCTTTGGACACAAATATTTTCTTTTCGAATGGAGATCGAACCCGCGGCCTCTCTTTTTAACCAACAGACAGCTTTTTACCGAATCAGGTCAAGGAGGCTTTTAAATGTCTTCAATGAGTGGACTCGAAAAGAATAAAATATTAATAAAACTGTTGATTTGGGTTAAATTTATTCATGTGGCTTTGTTTCTTTAGGATATTATAATTACACCTTTGACAATAGATGAATAGACCCTAAATAAATATTCTAGAGAATTTGGACATCATATTTTACTTTGGTGATTGTGAATGGAAGAGTCTACAAAATCTATAACATTCTGTACAAGGCCCCCGTAAAGATTACAATTTTTATGCCATATAAGAAAAACAAAACGAATATTATACGTATTTAACTAATATTAATATAATACCTTTTTATCTAAGGCTTAAATGGTATAAAATATATTTCTACAGTTGCGCAAGGACCTCAATTTTTTACACTCCTCAGTTTTGACCCTTCCCATTACTAACGGCGAGAAATCGCAGCATTTGTCTGTAAGATAAGTGACTGCTATCATCCCGATTGTGTCTGTAATGGTTCTAATCACGACTCAGCCTAATAAAATCAAAGGAGGTTATACTAAGAAGATTGTTAACAAACGAGATTTTATTTAAAAAATAAATTAAATTACAATGAAGGCAATATAAGTATTATAAAAAAAAAACTATGTTATGGAAATCAGTATCTGCGACAGATTTTTTTGTATTTCATACACTCAGATGGGGTATGAGGAATTTGTGCCTGATATGGCGATAGGCTCGTCCCCTATCACATTGTGGGACGGAACATACAAGGCGAAATGTGGGTGTCCTGGTGCCGCCTCTGCATGCCCCTTCTAGGATAAAGGGGTGAGTTTATGTATGTATGTAAATCTGGAATCGAGCTCGTGGCATCTTGTTTCACAGCGGGCATCTCAATCAACTGCGCCATGGAAGGTGTCGAAATAAACTAAATAGGATATTTAAAAAATACTTCACGAACAATAACAAAATAGAGTAAATTGAAACAAACATCCACATTGTTGATTTTAAACTACTTAAAAACACACTAGAACATTGTATGTAAATTATGGACATTTAAAGTATCGAAAAACAATTTAGCACCGCATTTGTTGCAGACTTCGGTTGTATGTCGATCTAGAAAATATATTGATAGCATTTGCGGTATTCGGACCTTTGGTAAGGTAAGTATCCACTAGAGGCATTTGTATAGGCTATAGTGTTGCGATTTTAGTTTCCGCAATTTTTTTTTGTTTCTGAAAAAGAAGATAATGTTTATCAGATAGTATGTGTCACGCCTGCTTATGCACAGAAGCATCACCACTGAACATTTGATCGAAGCTCAGAACTTACTGACAACTGCATAACCTAGTTAAGTTTAAAAAGGCACTGGATGCAGGACGTTTCCAAAAGGTTGCTATGAAAAACCTTGTGGAAAGTCTAAATCGTTCCGTCTGTGACCGTGAGTGACGTGGCAGAGATTTTCATACCTACTTTTTAGAATACATTTTGTCTGATACGTTCACGGCACGGTCCCGATACACTACAGTGGGCACTGGGCAGACACCTTAAAGGCAGGTCTACATATCCGCACCTTACGCATTGGATGCATCGCATCAAACGGATTGTTCACACCATTGAGTTATAATGTCGGGAAATCCGATCGCTGCTGATACTGTGGACGCATTGTAAAAAATAATCCGTTTTGCGATCCGTCCGTTATGTACGATCCGAATATGTGGACGCCTGCCCTAATACTACATTTTAAACAATCGACCTCGATCCATTCACGCTGACATTTCGCCTGTCGGGATTGCGACGGTTCGCAGCTTTTAAAAATTGTATAGCGGATTGGCGCAACAGAATTTCGTGGTAGACTTTTTATTTTATTTGTTTATTCAAGAGAAAAGATTTTTATATAATTATTTACTTACACTTGTAGTAATATATCAGGTAGAGTTCGCTTAAAAGCGATAAGACCGCCTCTTGTACTTTTATTATATGTTATTTCTATATTGTACATCTCATGTTCAATAAAGATTAAGTAAATAATACAAAATAAATAATATACGAGTAGAGTACAACTTAATCATGACTAAGGCGTGTTAAGTGGTCTCATTATAAAATACTTTACTTGGGATATTTTGGGAATGTAAACCACGTGCCTCCTTAGCAAGGACGTCGCAAAACCTTGAATTTTCTGCTATAAATTGTGTTTGAGGTAATGAATTTCACATGCCGTAAAATATGCTATTCAATAAATGTGTATTTTCAAAAATCATAAACGCAATTCGTTATTAAAGTACGCTCTAGGAGCTACGTAATAGTTTCGCGTTTGGGTTCTGCTTATTTATCATATTCGATAGGGTACACCCAATCTGGGTAACTTTGATAGAGAGGCGCGATATTTTTCCCGATATTTTACGTAGCTATGCTTACAGCATTTATTAAGTGTTATTAATGGTTCGCGACAGACCATCAGTCTTTCGCTTGGGTTTTTGTTTGTCAACGGGCGATCAACCATTACTTTCAAACTCTTTGAGATGTCAACGCTTTTTACAATGTATTTATTGGCTGTTTTGTTGTAAATAATGGTGGCAGTAGTGTAGTGAATGATAAAGTCTTGAGTTCAATTTCCATTTGGCAAAGGTAAAACGTGAGGATTCTAGTTTGAAAAACATGACTTTGAAATGTTTTGAAATTTAAGCGATAAAAATATTATACCACTTTGTCTGCAACATACGTAATAATTTTGTATCTGTGCCATGTAACTTTTGCATCGATAAACACAGTTTATATATCACTATTACAATATTGCTCATTTTTATCGTAGAAAAATATATGCATCTCCTTAAAATATGCAAACAAAATCTAGTCTTATATGACGTAGTAAAATAATGGCACAACCGTGTGTTAGTTCAAAGCACAGTAGACGAGTGAAAACGCACAGACGGGCCGAAATGACCCGCGAGTAATGCATTACGTGCTTGTCTGACGTCACGCGACGGGTTCACTGCGGATATAACCCTACAAACAATGTCACCTTAGTGTGAATTGAGGGATAAATGTATATTGCGTTTCTACTCCTAACTTGTTTAAGTTATGCGTTGAGATTCACTATGGAATACAGCTGTTTTTAATCCTAGAAAAATAAACATATCTCCTGAAATATGTTGGCGGACGCAAAATAAAACCCAGTCTTATAATACGTGGTTAGGTAAAGATATAACCGTGTGACGGCTCAACGCACACCCCGCGCGCCGCGCCGCGCCGTGCCGGTCGCAATGACCCGCGAGTAATGCGCTCGTCATGCGACGGGTTAACTGCGGATATGACCCGGCAAATACTGAAAGTTGGAACACCTCACCGTAAGTTGAGGGGTTGAGGCTATTTATATTGAGTTTGTTTTTTATTCAGCGTTCTATGTTTGTAAGTGAATTAAATATGAAAATGATTTTGATTTTTCTCCCTCCATTTTAAATTAAACACATAAATTTTCGCGTTAACGGACCTATGAAATCAGGTTTATACATAGGTCAAAGCATATAACTATAAAAATACCGATTAGGAGAGCTCATAGCTTGTTTTAGGACCAGTGCTATGTCAAACGAATAAAGAGTAACAAAAAAACATAAAAATTTCAGCACCCATCGATCCACCATTCAATTAAGAATTTAAGTGTTTTCAGCCAAACAGTAACCGCGTGAGTAACAAGCCCAACAACCCAGCGGAGATAGAAAAAAAAGCAATTTTTTTCGGTGTATTTTTTCCAAATTCATCCTCTTATCATTTTCGGCCAGCTGCGTTGAGTGGGCTTAAGTACATTGTTAAGCTCGGGCTTTGAGTAGGGCCTATCTGTGTGTGAAGTACAGGGGTATAATAATAAATACACCCAACAGTCACATGCATAGTCCTGAACCCGCACTAAGATCTAGTCTTGCGTCGTGATAGTTACTCTGGTATACGCCCGCGTTTCTGAGATTTCATTCTATCGAAGTGAGCAGTAGCTGAGTGAAGAGATGTGTGGGAATTTGTGTACGTCTAGTCTTAATGGAAACATGGCTTCTTTTGGAATAATTTAGATGTCTTTTGGAAGTACAATGCATGTGCAAAATCATATACAATATGTTTTCATGTGTCACCTGTTAGCTGACCGTTTGAAATAAATAAATAAATACACCCAACAGTCACATACATAGTCCTGACCCCAAACTAAGATCGAATCTTGTGTCGTGGGTATCAGAAGCTACGAGAGACTTTTCGGTCTCACAAACACCCAGACCCGAAACAAATACCTGTGGATCACACAAATATTTGTTTCGGTGCGGGGATCAAACCCGCGGCCTCTCGTTTCACAGGCGGCGTCAAACCAACTGCGCCACGGAGGCTGTCAAATCATTACTACAACTACATTAGATACTATGCAGCAAGTATTAAAATAGCATAATATGTGTGTAAATGCATGGAAGATACCAAATCATGTTCTGAGATCAATAATATTTGAAATGACTACAAAAGTCATTTCCATAACTTATAATGAAATATTAATAGCAACTATCTTCATATGTAGGATCATCAGCTAGTAAGCGTACTCGTACAACGCCGTATACGGTATTCAAACAGTTTTTAATTAACAAATCATACAGTGGTTGGGTAACAAGTCAAGTAAAAAACATCCTAAATTTCGCTTGAAAATTATAATGAAAATCATACGCCCAGTGAGTCGAAAATTGGAATAATGTGTTCCATTTTTTTCGACTGAGACCAATTTCATTCTTTACCGTTCAACATTTACACGGTTCATTGAATATGGTAATTGTGAAATTAATTATTTACTACTTAGTAAGTGGTAGAACATTGTTGTAGGTCATTTGAACTATAGCTGAAATGGGTCGGCTTGACCGGGGTGGTACCACTGTTTCATAGACAACTGATAAGCTCCTGTAACCCAGGATCAACAGTGGTACACACTGTAATGACACCGACAACTGAAGCTCAGCAAGTCGGGAATGTCTAACTTGCCTTCAACCCGCAACGAACTCAATCATAAAGCCAAAATAATAGGAGATGAATAGCCATGGGTAGCAGATGGATGACGGCTGCTCAAGACCGGGATGGTTGGCGCTTACTTGGGGAGGCCTACGTCCAGCAGTGGACGGCGACAAGCTGAGTATAATAGGAGTTGGAAATATTTTTGCCCACTTCCCTCCGTAGCAAAGCTGATGGGTGGTAACAATTTTACGGTGCGTTTCATTCGTTGTGTGAAACTGGCGATGACAAAGTCAAAAGGTGATGGTAGTATATTCATATTTACCGGAGAACGGTCCCCGTACACATAATGGAAAACCTGTCATGCTGACACACGAAACTTTTTCAAATTTCAGATTCAGCCTATGCTGGGTTAACTACGCCAGAATGGCCAAGTAGGGCATCCGTCCGTTTTGTGTGAGTTTTCCGGCCTGGAAATTTAAAACCTGGAATTAAATTACTCCGGTATGGTGATAGGATCTCTGACTAACACATTTTGATACGTAATGTATCTCAGGATGGAAGTAAGCTGCGAAACGTAGCTTCTGTTATGCATCTTTACCTACCACTTTCTTCTCGATGACGTCTGGCGTAATTACGTCATATCTTAAAGAATATTCCGAGTTCACAGCCAATGGTAAAACGTAAATGTATGGCCATCGTAAAATTAACGATTGTCATTTTTATTATTATTTTTATTGCAGTCTTGACATTGTCCTAATTGTTCTAAACATGAATGCTCTAGTTGAGCCTTCATTCCCGGATGTCGTAAAAAGAGGTTAATAGATAATAAAATAATCTACTCTCTTTTATTGTGGTGTACAAGGAAGTATGTAAATAAAAATAAATAAAATCAATTGATTTAGTGGGCACATAGCGCGGAGAACTGATGGCCGATGGGGCCAAAAAGTTCTCGAATGGAGGCCACGTAGCGGAAAGCGCAGCGTAGGACGTCCACCGACAAGATGGTCAGACGACCTGGTAAAGGTGGCGGGACGTCGCTGGATGCTGCCTCCAACAGGTCACTGTGGAAATCATTGGGAGAGGCCTATGTTCAGCAGTGGAAGTCCTTTGGCTGATGGATGGATGGATGGATAGTGGGCAGAGAACTTTGTAAACTTGGGTTGCGAGGTAGAGAAGCTAATGTTCGGCTTTTTCGTTCTTATACAACTTTTACTTATTGTGCTTAATTTTTTTATCGCGGTTCTTTTACAATATGAAACAGATATTGTAATTTCCATAATAAAAATGTTTTAAGTAAAACAACGGGTGTTTTAAAAACCTAATACCTTATCTCCATTAATGTTTGGACACCGTTCGGGGATCATGTTTGTGCATTAAATAATTTTTATCTCCTTCTTCATACATCGAGGAAAAACACATTAATGGCGAGTTTTTTAAAAAGCCTGAATCTAGATTCATATCTAGATATATTCATTCTGAGAATATTGTCTCGTACTAAAAATCCTTTTTTGTCCTATCTCCCTCCCTTGGCTGAGAATAGTGCTGATCATAATGCCATCGCAAATACAAAGACCTATCAGACGAATGAACATAATAAAAATAGCAAAATGCTTCTCCACAAGGCGTAATTTACCAACTTTGACACACAAAGATCACTCCAAAATTAGGTCGCTAAGTACCTCGTCCACGTGGCGAGGCCATGCGGTCCTCAAGTCAAGTTCAAGATCATATAACGCGCCAATCGACCCTGGCTGTCGATCAGAAGGTTCATTTACATAACCGGTTACAGGGCCTTCGATATTACGTTTGATTATTCTGCCTATTAGTTTCGATGACGTGGGTCCTTATTTAAAGATTTTAAAACCTATTTTAGTTGTCAACTGTCTTGTCTTCTTCACTCAAACTGAATTGTAAAGTCGTTCGAAAGGGACAAAATATTCGATAACTAAAATAGGTTTTAAATCTGTCTATGAATAAGACCGGTATAGTTAAATTTTGTTGTCAATCGGCAAAATTGTTGCTAAGTGATTGTTATACTATCGTACAATGAAAGTATCATGCGGTAGAATATTCTTCATATGAGTCAATATTCTTATACTTTTTTTATTGCAATGAATGGCGAGACGAGCGTGCCAACTGCCATTCGCCTGATGGTAAGCGATACGACCGCTCATGAACGGTAGCAAACCAAACAACACCATGAATAACAAAGCAATGCTTGGCATTCCAAGACATCCTGAGACATAAAGTGTTATGTTTTATATAGAAACGGTTCCAGACTTCATATAAGATTCCTTTTGTCATGGATATCAAAACCTACCTGAGACTTTTCGGTCTCAAAACACCTAGATCCGAAACATATAGAATTAATAGCTTACACAAACATTTATCTCGGTGCCGAGATTGAACCTGTGGCCTTTCTTTCCATGCCAGCATATAGATTTCAATATAAAGCAACAACTAATACTCAAGATACGAGGTTGAGACAGGTTATTTAATATTTATAATAATATCCTCACCAAAGTTGTAACAGCACACAACACAAATCATTGTTTATAGATTATGTCTATACACTGTACATTGTTTTTGAAAGGAAACATTCAACAGATGTTACCGATATTCGACACCGATGCAGGGTTCTTTTCATTTCAATTTGATTTTGTATGCACCTAAAATTTTCATTTTGTTTCCAAAACTGTCTTTTGGTTTACCAATTTTGGAAAAATCACGTATTCGAATGAAAAAAAAAACAAAACTTATAATGATTTTCGTAATTTACAATCAATATTTTCATCTTAGTTCAATAGAGGGATGCATTAGAAAAAATATACTATTCACTTAACTTCTCCAGAGAAATCATAAATGTCCTAATCTGTTTGAACTGGGAATTGATTCCGGGACCTTTCGATTCACGGTTGTTGCACACTACGATACAAATTCAACACAAGCCGCGCAAATAAATTTAACTACCCACATTTTGTAACTAGAACCGTCTGTGATAACGGCGAACCATTTTTGCTACACACAACAATAACACTAATGTATCGATAACTATTATTAATTACATTTTTAACTAACAAATGTTATCAATTTGTGTTGTGGTTTTTATAACGATCACAACTGAACGTAAATATCGATAGCATATGCCCTTCGCAATGGTGAATCGAAGTTTTTAGGGATAAAAAAGACAGGAACAATGGTTAAAAAATTCCGGGCGTCTCTCGCCTTATCTATGATATGTTGTGTCCACCAACTCGTAATCGGCCATTATGCTCGACTAACAGCCGGTCTCTACAACCTATCTATCTTTAACAAAATATATTATTAGATATTTCTATGCATTTTATGTTTCAGTAAAGAAAGACATATCTATGTACACATAGAATATAGATTTATTTCTAGTTAGCTAGGTAAGATAAATATGTTTATCTTCGTTTTTTAACCGACTTCAAAAAAAGGAGGAGGTTCTCAATTCGACTGTATGTTGCTTTTTTAAACGTTGAATTGTATCGACATTGTAATGGTAGCTATTTTAACCTTTTGTTAAAGATAGATAGGATATAGAAACTTAAGACTTAAGCTCTCTCAATTGAACTCTACCCGTGCTGAGTGGTAAACAATTAACAATATGTATGACAATCATGATTGTTGCTACGAGATGGAATATCCTTTTCGGCCTCACCCGCGGTACTGGAGAATAACAGCTCTGTTATAATATAAAATAAAGAAAAATACAGTGGTTGTGGGTCTTTATTTATGTTCAGTACCCGTGTAGAAACACGACTTGAAATACTCAAGTACCGTTTTCAGAACCAGTTGTAATATACCGGTATATTTATATATAGAACTAATTTAATATGTGTATAAGTAGTCCTTTTTACTTAAGTTTATACAGCTGTTAGTTTTATCACGAAATAAAACTTGGTCTATATTTTCGCACATTGTAAAAAACCGAACGACCTCGCGTTGTGGTTTGCACGATGTTTTTAACCGCAAGTATGTTATTTTTGGAAACTTGTAATTATATTTCATATTTATTTACAAAAAAATCACATCTTGGTTTAAAAATTACTTAGACCCAACTTTGTAAATTGGTTTCGCTATACCGGTACAGATACCTGTGTCCCGAATTTAAAACTAATAATATTGTAGTCATAGAATTATTTGAAAATCTATGAAATCATGTATAAACATATATTCTCATCGTTCCCTCACTGCTGAGGATCGCGACCACATGTGAAGTTCCTGCAACGTGTTCGGTCCTGGGTGGCATGGACCGCGTGGTATAGGCTACCACCAACCGCCTTCTTCACAATGTCTGACCATTTGGCTGGTGTTCTGCCTCTGGCGCGCTTGCCTTCTATTCGTCCCAATATTTATTTATTTATTTATTTAATACTTTTTTGCACTAAATGGAGATATACAAATGCAAACTTATACAATACAAAATATAATAGTACAAGTGGCGGCCTTATCACACTAGGTAATTTCTTACAGGCAACCATGGGATGGATATTATATAATTAGGAGAAAGAAAGCATTATGAGCTTCTCTAATTATAAACATAAGAATATCTAATATATGTTTCTTTTGAATTTATAATATTTATAATACTGCATCAAGTACATTCAGCGATAGGTATACGTTAAGTTATTGACTGAGAAAAGACACCAGTTGCCGCTCGTATTTATAATGATAGGCTATTTAATCAATAAATCCAAGTACATTTTTATAAGGTTGCGCTTCCCTGGCATCCATTTTATACCTATAAAATAAACCGGCTTTAAAAGCACGTAAATAACTATAGAATAAAACTATGTACTAATCTTACATGTTTGCATGCATTTTATGTATTTTTCCCATCAGTAACTTAATTCTCTTTTGATTTTATCCTCGATCGCTTTTATTGTTATCTTCTAAAATGACATGAGTAACTAACGGTCACTTGACACTGACAATAATATTCTCAATGAAGCAGATTCTTGCGATTAAAAAAAAACCGTACATTTTTATACTGGCACGGAAAGTGAATAGAACTTGAGGCTTAATAAAATGGAATGTAAAACTAAAATGTCAGCATTAACTAAATGCAAACTAAATTTAGCATGGAAATACGTATATTTGGGCAGGTTTCAGTATTGATAGCTAGTAAAGCTGACTCCCAAATAGTTTAGATGCCACTTTCAAAAGGTCGGCCCTAAATGAGGCTGGTAATATAATTTTATACACGTAATTTTAAACTCTTAAAAATTAAATAACAGCTGTAACATTGGCCTAAAACACTGTCTCTTTTTATTGTCAAAGGCTAAAGTAAACGTCACAATTCATTAAGTCACGCACACAATGACGCAAGAGTAGTAACTGTCGTTACAGTAACCTCAGGAGGGTTCAACTCCCCTTGAAATTAGTCTGGCGCGCCCCGCCGTCGCTCAATGTAAACAAAACCTAACCCTACATAAATAATGTTCCTAAAATGTTTAACATCAGCCAGACGTTTCTAGGAACCTTTCTCTGTAAAATATTTGAATATCGAACGTTTTAATTTGTTTTTCGCGTAACCTTGTCAGCCAGTACGTGCATTTTTGATAGTTTAGTTGAACAGCCAGTATGTATTATTATCATTTTATATTCTACAAAAAAGGTTTTAAAAAACAGGAATCCTCTGTGGAAGTAATTGCAGTCAATAAAAGTTTATTAATTTATCATTAAACTAGCTTCATAATCGCTATACGATACGAAAATAGTTTGAAAAATAACATAGCTACTTTTTCATGAACAGTTTCTGTACAAAGATCGAATTTAAAATTTTCCTCGTTTAATCTCGAATGCAAACAACGGGATGCAGATTTTCCATCACCGCAATTTCCGCTGACCTACCTTTGAAAAATCTATGAGGAAAACGGATACTCTTACACTATTATATATAGCTAGTACATAGTTCTGCACTTTAAAAGATTGTCGATAACATTTCTTATAGAAAATATACAATAGTATCATGGTATAAGAGATGACATACAAAAAGCAGGCTAAAAATATTTAACTTACCTTTTAACCACTGCTAAAGTTGCACCGACAGTTAATCCTAGATTAAAAGCGCTCATCCATAGCAGCGACATGACGACAGGCAACGGCCTGACAGGTTGAATTCCAAACAAACGACACTACACTATGCAAATGAGAGCAAATGTTTCATCCCGCAGGGTTCACGGAAATTCATACGGCGCCGGGTTCCAAATTCAAAATTTCAAAATCAAAATGTTTATTTTTTTACAAATTTTTTTTTTAATTTTTTATGGTTAATGTCAAGGAAATTAAAACGTAATGCCTGCGTCACAATCGATAAATTTCACGTGAGTAAACCGATTAATTAATGAGTATTCGATACAAGCGCAACTAGCACGAGCGGTTGTGAACGAGTGGCGTTGTCGGCCAGACCTTAGATCATAAAGTGTAAGTTCCCCCCCTGCCCGCTCTCTTCGTGGGTAAACTTGACGTGTTTTCCCAACATTTCGGTGTAATTGTATGATGCAATTCAGTTGCAATAAGTATAGGTACTGTTTGTAAACACGATGCCTAAATATTGTTGTTGGTGCACGAATTTACAATTATGTTTTGCAACGTAATAATAATATGCAATGCAAACACAATATTAGAATGATTGACTATACTAAAACTTATATACTTATACAATTAAATTTTTCGACAGCCTCCGTGGCGCAGTTGGTTAGACGCCGGCTGTGAAACGAGAGGCCGCGGGTTCGATCCCCGCACCGAGAGAAATGTTTGTGCGGCCCACAAATATTTCTTTCGGATCTGAGTGTTTGTGAGACCGAAAAGTCTCTTGTAGTTCTGATACCTGCGACACAAGACTTAATTGATCTTAATGTGGGGTCGGGACTATGTGTGTTACTGTTGGGTGTATTTATTTATTTATTATTTATTTAATTAACTCAATATTTGATCTATTACGAGTAATCAAATGGTATATCTTTCTTAATGTCAGAATTTAAGCAAAAATTTATGGGCGGGGTTCTACAAGATTCCCCGAAAGATATGACGATATGATTATTCATAATGACGAAATAATCATTCATTTTTGCAATATTCATATCAATTCAACTGCGGCACTTGACAGAATGCGGCTTGCAAGCACAGGTCAATACAAAATTTAAAATTACAGTTAAATATACATATACGTAGATACGAACAGTAAATATGTATACATCTATACCTATGATATCTCAGTGGTTTCTACCTTGCAGATAATCCATCTAATATGCAAATATTGGTTTACGCTACACTACATCACCTTTATAGTTATGCATACACGATCTCAGGCGTAATAAAGTTTAACCTCGTACTCTGTAGACTTTGATCCAATCTTTAGGCTGCGTATACTAAGGCTGTTTAATAAAAAGACCTTTGCCTTGTCACCAATGATTCAAATGTCACCTCTAGTACGACGTTGTATAAAAATCTCAAGTAAGGGCCCGTGGAGAGCACGATAAGCCTTAAGTTCCTTATGGTGCTAGTTAAGTTGTGTTAGAAACCTTATGAGAAGCTTCAAATGTTTGTCATAAATAAATAAAAGCCACCTGTCTACCTGCCATATTGAATGTGATTAAAAATCTACTAAAACGATTGTGTATGAAGAGATTCATAATATAATATCTACCTACTACAATGGGATACAACCATGAGTTTTTAGATATGAATTAGCCTTATACATCATCATGTACTAAACCCTAACTAATATTTTCTTATATTCTTCACCTTATTAGACCCAATCGTTATTAAAATTTCCAAAAATGTGAAAGTCGCTTTGATTACGCTTAAAATGTACTAATTAAAGACCACCTACTAAGCTGGCCTCTAAAAACGGTTTTAAAATAGAAAAAGACATACAAAACGACACAACAATGACAACTAACAGTTGAGTCACGATTCTTTTGAAACCCGATTCATGTGGTTTTAAAAGACTGTCAGAATTTAACATAACAATATAACGATTTGTTTTCTTAAACGGTTCATTTTGTTAGCTTAGGTCCTGTGTAAATGCAGCTTGATTTTATAATGATTAAAGATTGTACATTCGAGTGCATTAATATTTGCGGTTTGTTAATGACACGTGTAATTTAAAGGAATCCCTACTAATATTATAAATGTGAATGTAAGTTTATTTGTTACGCTTTCACTCGATAACTACTCAACCGATCATCATGAAACTTTGTACACATATTCTTGGAGGTATTAGAAGTAACATAGGCTACTTTTTATCCCGAATAGTTTAGTGTTCCCGTGGGATGAAGTAGGAATTCCGATATATTTGCTACTTTTTATACTCAAAAGGATAGGATGGGACTGGATTACATTCTATTAGTGAGAATGAGACGGGGCGGGCGGGATATAACGGGACGGGACGGGAGATTTCAAATAAAGTTAACTACGCAGACGAAGTTTGCGAGCAGAAGCTAGTAGATAAATATGTTTTCCGCCTGTGTTTTATGTTATATTTAATTTTCAATAATTCAATGTTTAATATAAATATATCATTTACTACAGAAATCGATGCTAAATACAATTTGCAATATTATTTATTCCAGTTAAAAAAAGAACAAAGTAAGTGAAATCTCAAATCGAACCAATAGCCTTTCGGGTCACAGTTGCCTTCACGCTAGAGTCTATTAAGAAGGGTATAGGAAAAAGTTGTTTATTTATAGGCTTCTATAGTAAATCAAGTTTGCCCAAGTCTGCATTATACTAACGATCTAAACAACGATTAAATTTGGTCATCAAGCAACATCAACAACGCATAATATTGACGTAAAAACACAATTAACGAGTTATTATAAAATTCCCTACGCGTACGTAAACTATAGTTTATCAGTGACCGCACAATACGCAAGCGATAATGATGATCTTAATATTACGCACATCTGCAATCTATTATTATAGTTTTTAAATGAGCGATAGTCTAGTTTGACGTCGGTAATACCGGGAGGAAGGTCTTGACAATGTGTGTCAAGACCTGTCTGTCAAGAAGTCTTTAGTTGTCTGTTGTGTGTCTGTTCGTAGTCATTTAAGGCCTTATTTATAGACAATTTTAAACCTATTTTAGTTACCGAATGCTTTGTCCCTTTCGAGCGACTTTTGAATTCAATTTGGGCGAAGAAGACAAAACATTCAATAATAAAATAGGTTTTAAAACTGTCTATGAATAGGGTATTGTTTAAGCAGACAGTGAAAGACCGCGAGTAAATCTGCTTCTATAAGGGTTGTTTACAAGATGAACCTTTGTATACAGTTTCTAATATGTCGACATAATTTGTGTCGAACGGCGAGGTTGTCGTAGTTTTTTTGCCTGTCGATACTCTACTTGACGCATTTCGCTTACTTTATGTTGCCATTGCGGTCACTTTGCCGTGCCAGTATAAAAAAAATAAAATTGCAGCTATCCGTAATGACACAGCGACCAGTGTGACCAGAACGGGTTGATATTCCCGTCATAAACCAATTCTAAATCTGTTACTTTTTAAAATTAAATAGTAAAATATACTGCGTCGGTAACTTATATTTTTTTGTACACAAACATTTAAAAAAAGAAACAACAAAACAGATAAAAATATATTAATACTATAAACATGGTAACAACGGCGGCCTTATCGCTACCGGCGATTTCTACTTTTTTACACTACACTAATACTCGTATTAAATGATTTTCTATCTAGATAGAGCTGGACTCGCAGTACATTAATATCTCTCCAATAAACCAATGCAAGTGCGTGGTGGCCTGTTGGTAAACGGACCAGACGCGGCTGCCTACATGTTTACGGTGGTCGCGGGTTCAAATCCCAGGGCACACCTCTGACTTTTCGGAGTTATGTGTGTATTGATAGTCAATCACCACGCACTTTAACGGTGAAGGAAAACATCGTGAGGAAACCTGCATACCGTAGCGATTTTAAAGAATTTCTACGGTATGTAAGTCCGCCAACCCGCACTAGGCCAGCGTGGTGGACTATATGGCCTAACCACTCTCAATCGATTCTCTCGATTGTAGAGTAGGCCCGTGCCCTGCAGTGGGACGTATATGGGCTGATATAGATATAGATAGATAGAATAAACCAATACAAATCCAGAATAATGTTCAAATAATGTGCTCTAGTTTCACATAAAACCATATTTGAACTAAACCCCGCTGAAATACGTGGTTGTAAATCACCGATGTATCTCGTATCGCGGATTCCCGCTCAGATAAAACGCTAAATTGGAATTTATCTTTCGTCTACGGGACAGCTGTTTGAAATAGCGCACTTACAAGGAATTTCAGGATATTCAAGTCATAAATCTGGGTATCTTTTTGTCTCGTTTCGTGTAGCCTTCGATTAGAAAAAATATATATGAATTGTTCGGGATCGTATTTCGTGCCAGGCGTGGTGATTTCCTCGTGCCTTATGAAATGTTGGAGGGGAAAGCTTGGTCAGTAAACTATGTAACACCTCTGTTAATCTCTTTGGAGACATAAACGTGAACCTTTGCACGTAATCCTAAGAAACTTTCTCTCAATTGGGAGGGGAAGGAAAATAAAACATAAACAGAGCGAACTACGAAACTGTTAAAACAAAATAAAATAATCTTGTGGCTAAGTTTCATCGTCAACTACCCGAAATTGTAAAAACTGCCGTAATTACACAGTAATTTTTATTTTAACTTTGATATAAATCGTTCCTGTATCTTTGAGTCGGATGACGCAATCAAATACCTATCAGCTTGTATGAAGCTAGCTATATGAACCAGCAGAAAAAAACAACACGACTAGTCTTCACTTGGTAGTACCCCGTTTGTTAATTATAGATGGTTCAACGCACCGCGACGCTACTGCCTGCAAGCCTTAATCACATAGTTAGGGCTGCTGCGATCAAAACGAGCTTTAAATTAAGCTCATCTATGCTTACCAATAAAACAATGGGATGGTTGTCGTCCACGGTACGATGAGTCTAAAAGATTTTGCTGTAAACTTATTTCATAAAATTTCGCCCTATTTTATCACCATGGGAAGATCTGAAAATTTGACTTAATTTATGAATTTTCAGATATCTCTAAATACGAACATTGGCGGATAAATAAAAAAATTCGTAATGTAGCTAAACGACTTCAGTGGTTTACGCTTGGTACTAAAATATCGTCACAGTTTACGAATGTGTATATTAGCCAAAAGAATCATTAGTAGTTACTATGAAGTAGACTTTATGAATTAGCTTTTGTTTAATATGACATTTCTGTATATAAATCATTTACGTGATATGGCTTTTTGAGTTTCCTTTTATTTACGTTACCAATTGCCTTCTAGTGCAGCTCCAGTTATACATATTCTCACGTTTTATCAAACCGTATCGCTCTGCACTCTTCACTCTAGGACCACAATATAGCTATCTCTTTCTAACGTGATATATATATATTACTTCACACCTTAAACAACAAATTAGGTAAGTAGTAATAGAAGTAAGTGAAACGTAAATAGTTGTTGACACAAATTTTATCACGTATTTGCTAAATGTTGGTGATGTAACAATGAAATATCTTCAAACATACATAGTTTCCTGTCGAAGTGTTGACAGAATTGGTTTTCGTAATGTCGCGAGAAAGGGAAAACCGGCAATATCAATAGTATGTTCTTCCGGTGCACTGAGAGAAAAAACGAGGCACGTAGGTTAGATAGAACTAAAACAACTCTTATCACAAATTATATTTACTACATGAATACGTCTTTAAAAAAACGAACGCCAAATTAATTACACAACTAAAATTGATATTATAAGCCCATGGAATCCTTACATCTCTTATTTGTAAAAAGTACTTAAAAAATCAATTTTAAATCCGATTGATCGACAGCTATTAGAAGGTGATCGTAACGGTATAATAACTTATAAAGCTGTTTTACAACACGGTAAAAATAAAATAACAATACGCAAAGCTATAAACACTGCGGTGAAATATCGCACACATATCCGTCTTCCTATTATCTGCTTTTACGCGACATTTCCTTGTTACGACGATTCGGGATTGAAACAATGAAATCCAATGGGAAATGGATTTAGATGGAGATCCTCATTTAGTTTACTTTCGTTTTGAGCATCTTCTCTCAACTATAACTATAGGCCTGGCTATAGTTATTATCATTTACCTTATATTTATACGACCTTTCACCTTTTTAACATCATCTATTTCAGGAATATACTTTTCTACTTCCCCAAGCGGGTGAAGTGCGGGTTGGCGGAACCTCACATATGTTAGAAATTCTCTTGCAGAATTTCCACGTATCCAAGGCTCGTGACGATATTTTCCTTTACCGTTATAGTGATCATATAATGGAAGGACTTATATACATAAGTTCAGAGAGTGGGCCAATATAGGCTGCTTGCGAAGTCTTGAAACATTAATAAAGGGCCATAAGCTTTAAGGAAAATGTTTAACTTTTTCTTCCTAGAATCATTGCCCATGCCGGCTGCGAGTGATTATAAAATGAGGATGGCTCATAGATTTAGTCATGTTAAGGAAACAACAAAACGTTGATCATGAATGGAGCTAAATCCAAGGTCAGGTGAGATAGAAGCGACTTAATAGTCACTGTCTTACAAAGTACTTAGTTGAGAAGTGATGAAAATAATAAAATACCCAATCCCACTTTGGGTTTCAATGATTTCAGACGCCAGACATCTTGGATTTACTCATGTTTCGCTGAAGTATTAATGGATGGAGAGATGAAGGTACTAGCGGGATAGAGACATCTGAATAACTTTCATTTCGGAGGCCATGACTTGTATCAGGTCGCTGAGCCAGCAGAATTTGTAAGACATTATTGTTTCTACTGAGCAGTTTATAATTCAATGAAAATTATGTAAAATAAATATGTATTTGACAGTACTGTTAGTAGCACATTCAGCTTAATTATTAATTATCTCAAACAAGAAGACCCTTCATTAACGCTAAAAGAGCGAGTTGTTTAGCTAAAAGCTTCTTTGAACTCGGAAATCTATGAAGGCAGCTGATTCATGAATCGTGTTTAATGAACTGTTTAGAGAGAAGCACTTCTTGCGTTACAACTTAATTACCAACTAGGTTATTCTTGAAACTTACCTCAAAATCGAAATAACAAGATCTGGAATTGATTTTAATCCGAAAATATTGATACTCATAACAAATCCGTGTTTGCACCAAATGTATGACCACGACAGAGAAACATCGAATTCTTTTAGTTATAAAATTTCGACCCCGCCCGAGTACAATAAATTGCTATTACCTTCAAGAGTACCAAATGATAAGTTGTTATACTAAATTCAATGGATCGAGTGTCAAGATAAGCGCTGCAGTATCAGTATCTTATAGCCTGTGTCGAGCAGTTTGGTAAGAAGCCGCCAGTAAAACAAGAGGAAGCAGTCTTGAAAGTTTGCGATCCGCAGGTATTTGTATTGATGGTGTTAAGTTCTGTAGCTTCTGATACCCACGAAACAAGACTTGTGTAAAAAATTACGATGTCGACATGATCATTTGATTACGCATACTGGTGATAATGTTTATACTAGATGCCGCTTAGAGTTTCTTTCATGTAGCAACGGAACAAGGGACTGACAAGCTTATGGTTCATAAATTATTGTGAAATAGGCAAATTTTAAAAATGCATTTAATAAAATCCGTTTCGATACAGTAAAACATTTGCATCTCAAAGTACTCGTAAGTAGCCAAAGCGCAATTTCGCTAAAACATGCAAGTTGTCAGGTGCCCGAGGCTACATTTCACCACCGTTACAGATGACAATGGCTCACATGGTGGGGTTGTTCACATGTCTACGTGATCAGCAGCACGTGTGCACCGGATGCATGTACCGTCAGCAAATAAGTGAGCATTATTGTTAATAGCCAAAGCGCAATTTCGCGGAAACGTGCATCGTATCAGGTCATCAAGGCTGCATTTCACCACCGTTACAGTTGACAATGGCTCGCATGGTGGGGTTGCTCACGTGCCTACGTGATCGGCAGCACGTGTGCACCGGATGCATGTACCGTCAGCATATAAGTCAGATTTATTAAATTATAGTTACATGAAGCTTCAGTAGTGTGATAAGCCGTTAAAGAAAATCGGTATTGTTGTGAATAATTGAATCATGAATTTTTTGTGTACCTGCTGATATTTTTGTGGGTTTTATTTATGACATTAATGAAGAGTAGGTACCCATTTTAGTATCAATGAAAATTATACTAGTTTACAAAAAACAGGCAGGCGCAGGGCAAAAAGATGCGCAGAAACTTTTTCCTTCATGAATTCAAAACAAGCACTATTGTACATTTCATAAATAAACTAGAATGTAATTGTCTGAGCATTCTTCATTAATGTCTTCTTTCTGGCTATTACTTTTGACACAATCTCACTACATAGACTGCAGTTGTCAATTATCTAAATAGTAATGGATTACTCAGTGTTAGAAACGGCAAAAACTAAATGTATACTAAATACCAAGCTCTTAAAGTGTCTTATCCTCTTCAGAAGCCCGTCTCTTTTTTTTATTTTTTTTTTATTGCCTTCGTAGGCAGACGAGCATGCGGCTCGCCTGATGGTAAGCGATCACCGCCGCTCATGGACCTTCGCAGTGCCAGGGGTCCAGCACAACAAAGTCGCTGCCTACCGTGAGGAGAGTACTCTCTTTAAGCCTCGCTTAAAGAAGGACAGGTCATAGCGCTCAGGAAACACCGAAGCAGGGAGTTCATTCCAGAGCTTGCACGTGCGTGGTAAAAAAGAACGCTGAAAACGTACCGTTCTTACTGCTTTATATGAACGCAAGTGTAATTGTCTGTTTACATTTCAAGACTAAAGCACTGAGCCGATGGTAATGAAATGAGCAAAGAGGTAGAATGGAATTTGGAGACGGAAATAGATCACTTTCATCCTAAATATTTATGAGTAAAGTGAACGGGGAAGCTTTTGATCAATAAAATCGGAAATAGAGTGCTCTGATCTCTGGTAAAAGGGCGATATATATCTCTAAATCCCTAAATAGTTAATTCAAACGAAATTTGTTTATTGGATGCCAACACTCGCCTCATAATGACAGGTTCTCAGCCATTGTCTAGGGTAGTCTTATCAAACCAACCATGTAAATAGGTATTGAATTACCTGTGAACACTTTTAGGCCGAAATAAAAAGAAGCCAAACTCATCCTATCAATTTACATACACAGAGGCGCCACCAGGAGTTCCGTCCGATGTGATAGAGGGTGATCCTAACGCAATATCGAGCACAAATTCCTGACCCCAAATCAAAATATCACTTTGCCCGACCCGGAAATCGAACCCGAGACCTCAGATTTGTAATTGTATCGGCCACCGAGGCAGTCAATTGAAATTAGATTTATATCTACTGACAATAAAACATCTTGCGATCAACTTGGCCTTCGACTTTATAATTCACTTTATTATACTCCATCATTTTGAAGTAAACCTTTTATTGTTGGTATCAAAGAGTATTATTTGGTTATTCAACATTTTCGTTTATTCTGTCGGTACATTACGGTCAATGACTGCGCCGCTACGTGTACAGGCATTTCAAAAGGACATCCCTACACTGACTCACTCGCAAAAAACACGGCACGACACCAGATGCTGTCGGGTTTTACCACTAGATGGTATTTAAGGGCGTTTTGTAAAACAACAGTTTATTATACTACTCTCATTTCGACGTTTATCCGAAATAAAATAGAGATGGTAACGAATAATCGGTTTAAATAAAATCTCGACAGAAATGAGTGCAAATAAAACAAGTCATTGTGAAAACGATTTGTTACTGTTCCCATAAATTATGATCCTTGTGCGATTCAATAGCTAGAAAATTATGAAAAAAATATTAATACTTTTAATACTATTTTCTATAACACTAACATTATAGGCAACAGGAGTATTATAATTAATTAAACTCATTGAAACTATCTAGATTGGATTTCTTATAGTTTTAGGCCGGCGTTATAAATGAAGATTTGAAATCGAATTTCGGTCGTAAATCTACGCGAAACTATTCCAGAAGGTACGTTATTCGAAGAGCTAGTTGAGGCTTGTTAATTGGGAAAGTGTACCGCTAGAGCACGGTTTCCCAAACTTTCGACCTTGCGCCTACAGGGCTAGGGGCTAAGGCTACTTGCCCTGTGGTCCGGGGGTGCAAGAATTCCGCCACGGTATTCCCTGCCCGTCCTAAGAGGCGACCTAAAGGGGTCATCGGAGTCGCTGGGCACTCTGCGGGGGCGGTGTGCCCACACGTATAACGACTCCGAGATGCAAGACAGAGCCTCGTCTCTGTCAGGGACGCCCACAACACCTTACACGGGCGTCCAAAAAATAGGCGTAAGTGGATGTCATCCGCGCCTCCTATACTGAAGGAACAGCGATGGTTTTGCGCGGGGCGGTAATGCGGACGTAAATCGGGGCGCTTTTCGCCCTGGGATGTCCGGTACCGCCCACAATGCGTGTGACGATTAACGAGGGGTTTTTAGTCAGTATGCTGGCGTAGATATTGTTAGGGACCCAGCTCGGTCACAACATCCGCATTGTTCCGAGCTGGAAGGCCAGTGACACTGACATACCCCTTTCGACCTCCCCCGGGGTACCGAATGGGGAGCTTAATAGCTTTTCCTCTCGAAACAAAAAAAAAAAAAAAAAAAGGGCTAAGGCTATCATAAAAGGGCTATAAGTAAAATAAAAAAGATCAAGGCAATATGGAATGTGTTACTAAATCATTGTACATTAAAGTTAGTACAAAAATATGTATTATTTAAAATGGTTATTTTTTTCTCTTTATTTTTATGGGACATTAATCTGTGCTGAAATGGGTATATTTACTAACGCACTTTTAATGTAGGTAGGTACTATACTATAGTCTAATTATTTTAACAAAAAATATGAACTATGATCGGAAGCTAATGAAACAGTTATACAAGGAGAGTATGGATGGAAGAGTTAGTAAGGGTAGAGCACACAGAATGCGTCAACTGAATCGCAAGCTGTTCCAATGAATATTCATGCAAAGATTGATAGTGGAATCTAAAACGATTTGTCTGGGTCGGAGAAAATGGAGATCCATAATATATAGCTTACGAATCTCTTGGTCCAGGGAGCAAAAAGTTTGGGAATATCTGCCCTATAGAATCAATTTCTTTTCGTGCGTACTTCTGGTCCGTGTGCCGCGCAGTGTAGCAATACTATTGATTAGAACGCACCTCGTTCCACAATCACTCACCTGTCAATTGGGCAATAGGGCCACAATGATGTAGAAATCGCGGAAGGTTTTTATACATTTTAGAATTTAATCATCCCAGACAGCCTCCGTGGCGCAGTTAGTTAGACGCCGCCTGTGAAACGAGCGGCCGCGGGTTCGATCCCCGCACCGAAAAAAATATTTGTGTGATCCACAGGTATAATAAATTAATAATACAGTCACATACATAGTCCTGATCCCACACTAAGATCGAATCTTGTGTCGTGGGTATCTGAACTACGAGAGACTTTTCGGTCTCACAAACACCCAGACCCGAAGCAAATAGCTGTAGATCACACTAATATTTGTTTAGGTGCGGGGATCGAACCCGCGGCCTCTAAAGCAACCCGACATAATTCCTATTTTTATATTTCTCCAATGACACTTTAAAATAAGTTTCACCCGACATGCGCAAGCGCATCCCGAATGACGAATCGATCGTTGACCGATGCGACGCGGACGTGTGCGGCGGTGGATAGATAGCGGTCAAGTGCAATTATCGTGGCATCGGGCAACACCTGTGCAACTAGATACTGCCACATTACTCTATGTAGGTCATTGAAAAAGACAACCTTTATGTAGGTAATCAATTTTAATAACTTTCTTAAAATATTCGGTGTAATGGAATTGACAAGATAAAAATATACTTAACGAATTTGTGTAAAGAAATTATCAATGATCATTTCACGTTCTATCTCCTGCTTGATAAAAAAACACTTATTTTAGCATTTCCTCGATGACGTAATGAAACAGGGTCACTCAACATGCGTAAGCGCATCCCGAATCTCCCCGAATTTTATGCTGCCTCTTGTTTAACTACCATTATCTAGAAAAGCAATGAAAATCCTATATTTCCTTAATGACGCAATGAAACAGGGTCACTAATCATGTGTAAGCGCATCTACGTATATAATCGATCGTTAACCGACACATCGGTGCCTCGGTTTGTGCCTCGGTCAAGTGCAAACGCAGCGGTCGGCCCGCGCAACACCTGTGCAACTACATATTGCCGCATTACTTTTATTCTATGTAGGCCCCTGTCAATGATAAACAGCTGTATGTAATAACAGTGAATTTCACTTTAGTTTAAAAGTTTTAAGCACTCAACGACCTTATTCATAGAGAGTTTTGAAACCTATTTCAGTTCCCTCTCGAACGGCTTTTGAATTCACTTTGAGTGATAAAGACAAAACATTCGATAACCTAAAATAGGTTTTAAGACTATATGAATAGGGCCGTTGGTAATGAAATTGAAAAGATATTTTTATGGTTTATATGTACTGTGTAGTGTGTGTATAGTTAATGTGCTCTCTATATTCGGGAATTCATGTTATTATTTATATGATTTCATTAAACAAGTATAATAAGGCTTGCAGTTTCAAAAAAGTAAGTTCATTAAGTAAAGATGCAGGCGGGTTTTTGGAACAGCCATTTCCTACGCGATAAAGTGCAAAAATGGGCGCCCCAAAATTGTTTTTAACGGACCCTAAAGTTAGAATTTCAGCTTACTTTAAATAATCTTTTTTAAGGCGGAAGAATGTCGGCATGATGACGGATGTGGAACGAATATAAGTAAGTAGAAAAGTACCTAGAAGGTAGAAAAATAATAATGACAATAAAAATAAAAATAATAATGACATTGATATCCACATAACGAAAGGGAAGTTGAGAAACGGGAAGCGTTGAAAGAACAACGAGGGTCGAAGTTATCGGAAGTTCCGGCATTTATCGATTGTTGAACTTAATAAATTTCCCTTTTCAATTATCTATACATTGGCAGTTTCTGATTGTCTGTAATGTTGATATTAAAAAAAATTAAATGATAAATGAGCATTTCAATTCCTAATTCAATCTTTGACCATAATATGTATTTTTTAAGATTTAATACTGATAATTTATATTTTACCCTTAATTAAATAGTTACAAATGTATTTTTTCATGATTATTGTTTACGACATCTTTTGGCACATTATAATAATATGATAAGATATGTTATCTTATTACCTTGTTTTCCTACTAGATGTCGCTGATAACTTTCTAGTTTACGCCGATAGATGGCGCTAAATCGAAATATGAAATCACTTTAATTTAAAACTCACCGAGTATAGCGCGCAGATGTCCCTCCAAAGTCTGCAATATGGTCATTTTGATCTCCTTGACGTTCTTGCCCAGGAACTGCTCGCAGGCAGTCGTGAGAAGCTCGTCTTCGTTCATGATCTTGCACTGGGCGACGCCGGTGACGGTAAGCGGGACTCCTTGGGCGGTCTCCACGTATTCGCACATCGGGTTGAGTGTCATAACCTGGGGAATACATTGTTTAATTATCAGCAAAAGTTTTTTTTTGTATAGACCTAGCAAATGAGGAAACGGCACACTTGATGAGAACAGAATTATTAAATTGGATTACAATAGAACAATGTTTTTTTGTGTAGTAATTTCCGAATACAGCGCCGGAATAGTAGCTGTGCCTTTCTCTTTATAATCAATATTCAGGGCGTGTTGTAATGAGTAATTGAAGTCTATTTGACAATTTTAATGCTACAAATAGATTCTCAGAAAGAAATTTTATAATTAATGATGTATGTACCGATGAGCGATGAGCAGCGCTAGCTGAGCTGCTATCATAAATTATGTGCCTTATCAAGTGCTATAGTGAGCCCGTAGCTAGAAACATTTGCTATCATGTTTTTTACCGGCGCTTAGATAAATAGGCATTTTCTTTATGATACTAGGTTTTACTTCAAAGGTATTCTATGTCCTGACAACCTGTATACAAAGTTTCATAACGATCAATTGAGTAGTTAAAACCTAATAGGAATTAAAAAAAACATATTCAAAATAAGACTAGCAAGAATAGTCCTATCCACAAACAGTAAACTGTAAAATTGTGTAGCATCTTGCATGTTGATAAACGTAGCGTGGGACGTCCTCTGGCCAGATGGCGGGACGACTTGCACAAGAGGGCCGGCAGCGACTTGATACGTAAAGCAGCCCGGGCTCTGTGGCGTACCTTGGGAGAGGCCTATCTCCTCAGTGGGTTGCAACAGGTTAATGATGATGATGTAGATATCCTTATGATATATTCTTGCACCAGTCATCAGAGCTGTGTGTCTACTGTCTATGTATAAAGATATTATTATTAATGGTACCTCGAGTGAGATACGCTGCACGTCTGTGACCAGCCACCAAGCCCACGCCCACCCACCGACGATCGTCCGCTTCGTTGTCGAGCCGCAACATCCTCCTGTGAACAAAGAGGAACAAAAGATGTATAGTATCCACAAACATACATCTGTTCATCAGAAAGTACGATTGAGAGGGGTTAGAACATATAGTCCACCACGTTGGACCAGTGCGGGTTGGCAAACATACATAAAAGTAAATACACCAAACAGTTACAAACATAGTCCTGATCCCAAACTAAGCTCGTGTCTTGTGTCGTGGGTGTCAGAAACTACGAGAGACTTTTCGCCCTCACAAACACACAAGCCCGAAACAAATTCTTATGGTTCACATAAATATTTGTCTCGGTACGGGGATGGAACCCGCAGTCTAGTTTTACAGCCGGCGTCTAACCAACTGTGACACGGAGTCTGTCCAACTCACGCGTATATTACGGTTCGGGCAACTCAAAAGAGGTTTATTAAACCGAATAACTCACAATAAATAATTTACCCGACCTCCGAATCGAATCGGATTATTTATTTATTGTAATACTCATACCCATACTCAATTTACTTTAATCCTACAAACATAAAACAATTGTCAATTATCACACCATATCATATTATTTTCAATGAACTCCTAGGATCCCGCACAATTATTTACGATTATAAAACAGAAAGTGCATTAGGCAGTGTTTATGCATCCAGACGTCTAGACTCTAGGTCATTTACCCCGGAGGGAGAAATTATGCGGACATGAGCACTTGATACAGCTTTAACTCGAAACACCTGGGAGACTTTAATCTTATGGATTTTATCAATATTCTTGATTTTCTAGGAAAAGTTAACCAACTTAGAGCTGATGTTTATTTTTGATTTGTGTTGTTTCCTAAAATGTTTGTTGTTTGTTTTGGCTCCTAAAATGCATTATTTTTTCTTTTCTAAATAATAAGCATTTAAAAATTATAACAAGGTAAATCTTAGACGAAAATAAATCGCTTTGATAATTATGTGCCGTTGTTAGGTACATTCAGCTACATATTCTTTCTGTTATTGTTATAACCACAGAACAGTTGAATATGATGTAATAACCACATTAATTAGTTACCTACTTCATCTTCGTTTTGTTATGGTAAAGAACGAAGGATGAGTTACGTCCTCTAACTACATATTTTTACTAATGCACTCTAATAAGTAATCATTGCGAATAGCTGACCAAATGTGAAGTATATTTGCAACAAAAAAAATATAATGATATCGCCGTTTAATAGCTGATAATGACCACTAATTTACATATAAATAAACGTTATCTCGTCTTATGAGATGCGAGGTTATCTGACTCTCTACACGCATGCAAAAATATCAACATATGAATACAATAATACGCTATAAAAAAGAAAAACAAATTACATTGTCAAACCGGCTCATTATAAGCGAATTGTATTTTACTTGTGGTAGGTATGTCATATGTGAGAGGCCGCCTGGGAATATACTACCGCAATGTCTATTTCCCTCGCCAAACATGAGTGTAAATCATTGTGTAAATGCACTGTTGTGTTCCGGTTTGAAGGACATTGTAGCCAGAGTAAATACTGGACGTTATGAGACTTAACATCTTATGTCTAAGGATGGCGAGCGCAGTGGAATACCAAGCAATGCTTTATAATTCTTAGTGTTGTTCGGTTTTGCTTCTGTCCATGAGCGGTCACATCACTTACCATCAGGCGAATGGCAAGCTCGTCTCGCCATTCATCACAATAAAATGACAAACTGGTTACAATGCAACTGATTGTATATAAATGCAGTGAAATTTAAATGGAGGAAATTGCCTGCCCCAAACTGGATATAACTGCTATTACCAAAACACAAATGGGTACATACCCATTTGTGTTAACATTAATATGACGAGGTTATACATCACTATCCAGTATCCGGGCGGATGCGAATACTAACAACACACCATAAAAGACAACCCAATGAAACATGTGACCTGTTTTAGTAGGTATAATTACAATGACCTTTTTATTCTGACACAGTCGTCTCAACGCTAGGATAATGCGTCCTCCCATTTTATATCTGCTTCAAGCACACTAGGTCATACATATTGTTACGACTTACGATATGTTATAAACGCTAAAACTAGCAAACAAAGCGCTCCTACATAGAAGACGCATACACAAAAATACACCCAAAAATGTTTTGTTTGGTTGTTTGTTAAACAACTAGACAACAAAACTCCAACCATTCACCCAAACAAAATAACAAAAAAACATTCCAGAAATGTTCACTTTCCTCACTCCTCATAGTGTTCACCTCCCACCATTCAAACGGAACGGTGCCTCGCGAGTTAGTCACAAGCGTTCGAAGAAAGTGCCTGTCGGTGCCACTACCATTTCCAACATAACAATAAATGATAACGTACTATTAATAAATAATAGTGACCTTATTAATGACCTTGAATAGTGTGGCTATTCGGGGTGAGGTGATAACGTGCTTTTCAAATGTTTCGCGTCGTGCTTTTGTTCATGTTATGTGCTTTTGGTGAAAGTTCGCGTCTTTTGAGGTACGTTAATGATTTTTTTCGACACTTCCAATGTAACAAGTGATAGCGTGTTGAATGCGGTGCCCCGTTTTTTGTGGGTACACTACTGTGATTCATTCATGCCTGTTACTTGACCGAATAGCTATCGAACAAATTTATAAAAGACTCACGCCCGAATACTCAAACGCCACTTATATATTATTATTATTATGTTGCACTTAACCACGAAAGACCCGCTTAAATGTACTGCTTAAGTTGGGCGTGGTAACTTAAGTGCAACTTAATATCTAAATGGCGTTTGAGTATTCGGGCGTCAGTTTCACAGAATGCATCTCAGTTATAAAGACTGAAGTATTTTTAACAAGGAAGAATTACGACATTATAAGAATTGATAGAATACCAAAATGTCTAGAAACAAAAATGCAAACATTGTTCAAGAACCAGCACGCCATCACGGAGCTATTTACAAAATTTGTTATAGTGTGTAAACTCCAAGGGCATGGATTATGGCCTATATATTTATTGTGCAGCGGACACATACAGTGCAGTGGGACGTATATAGGCTGAATTTATTTTTCACGGAACATAAAAATAAATAACAAATAGTATTGACCGCACATTCATTAAAATCTTCAATCGTGGGAATCAGAAACTACGAAAGACTTCGGTCTTACAAACACCCAGACTGTAATAAATGTGGATCACACAAATATTTGAATCGGTGGATCAAACCCGTGACCTCCTGTTTTACGACTAACATTTGACCAATGACAAATTCTCAAATAGATATAATTTACCTCTTAATACTAGTGGCGGTACTTCCATACAAGCCCAAAAGCCCGGCTTGCCCTACATAATACGTATTTACTCCATATTGAATACAAACTATTACATTCAATACAACAGTCATTTATTAGAAAACATCTAGCATTTAAATTTTTTGAATTTACCGCGCCGCGATTCAATGAGACGCCAGCGCCGAAGCGCCGCGTAATATTCATTCATTTAAACTATACTGAACTTGAAAAGACGGAGCCATGGACGGAGCACACAGCACATATATCTATCCTTTTCTCTCTCGTGTGCTTTTACGGGGCTTCTAGCAACGCGTGAACTGTATGGGGAAATGATATTACTCGATCGCTACGAATGTATAGCTATAGATATGTTATATAGCTGTTTACTGTACACGAAATGCCCGGCTTCGGCCTTGATGATGTAAAAACATCGTGCGTTGCATGGTCGTCACGTGATTATTTGTTAAATCAATTATATCTATTGTTATTAAATTAAGTTGGTTCCTTTTAGAAATTATTTCTAATATTTTTTTTAGAACAAATAATGAAGTTTTAATATTTCTTTTAATAAATTGTATCTTTTGTATTGTTTATTTCACGTTTACTGGCAATACAGCACATATTTCTACTAACTTCATTTGTATTATGATTTATGAGTTGTGAATGTGTTTTGTTTAAGGTTAATGTTTAGTTTTTTTATGTTATTTTAACTTTTTGATACTATTAAGAGTTGTATTGTTTTCTGTGATGGTTTGAGTGCGATGGTGAAAGCGTTCATTGCTGGTAAAAAGGTAAATTAATTCAATTATATTGATAAATAAACCGGTGCGAAACCTATGCCGGGTTTGTACATTTAGTAAGTCGTGGTAAATCACAATAGACATATCTTCAGTTCAGTTTAATAAACTACGTACTTTTATTACTACATGCTCCCTTTAAAGCTATTAAACAATCGTGATTCATATGTTTTTAAATGACACGTCTTGTGTGTTAGATTGTTTGGATTATAATGCTTTATATTTCCATTAATTTAGGTGGTCTTTTCAAAAGGCAATCTATTATTTTAAATTCAGAAAAACATTTAAACATGAATGCGTTAATATTAATTTCTGCAATTTCGGTTAACCTCGAAGTCGAACACGGCACCACAGAATAGTGACGGCAATAGAAATGCAATGAAAATTGAAAAGTTACGGATGCATGTTCACAAGTAATCTATATTAATTGTTTTAATCTTAAGATTGTGTGGTAGGTTTGCCGACGTATTATAAATTAATTTTCTTCGTTCTTAGTAACTTTGTGTTTCTAAAATAATATTAATTAAACGTAAAAAAATATTCGGCTTGCCCTACTCCAAAACCCTAGGCACGCCACTGCTTAATACCACTAGCACCGGCCCCTCTAATATGGTCCGCCCCGTGACCACGAAAGCTGGAAAGCAAGCGAAACGTCGGGAAGTTAAAAATATATAATGAAACATAAACTGCGATAAAATTTTATTTCAACAGATATCATTTCTCAAGACGCATCTGAGTGAATAACCGCAATGATCACGCTATTTCACGGTTGAAACAGAATAATGAGCATTAAACGTGAGCAAACACCGTGCTCCTATGACCGCAAATGCACGCACTTTCCCCGTTTCTATCTCGTAATGTTAGGTAATTGAGATAAAACGAGCGTTTTATGTCATTTTCTGTGAGATTGGAATCGTGATCGGGTTGCAGTTGTAATTGAATCGTCTGAGAATTGTCTACCTATTCTGAATCGTATATTAATTGTATGGGTCAAATACTTATTTAACAAATAATAAATAAATAAATACAGCCAATAGTCACATACATAGTCTTGACCCACACTAAGATCGAATGTTGTGTCGTGGGTATAAAGAATTACGAGAGACTTCTTCGGTCTCACAAACCCCTAGAGCCGAAACAAATATCTGTAGTTCCCACAAACATTTGTCTCGGTGCGGGGATCGAACCCGCGGCATCTGGTTTTACAGCCGGCGTCTAACCAACTGCGCCACGGAGGCTGTCAATATTTATAGGCTATCTTTTAAGATATCATTATTATCAAAGTCCCAAAACATTGTGCGCATGCGTAGAAGCATGTAGGCTGGACTACAGCTTTACGGTCTTATAAGAAATATAATTTACATCATTCATAGACAGTAACGTAGTGTTTTATATTCTCTTTGATAGACAGTTTTGAAGCTTATTAAGTTATTGAATGTTTTGTCCCTTTCGAAAGACTTTTGAATTCAATTTGAGCGAAGAAGACGAAACATTCGATAACTAAAATCGGTTTTAAAACTCTCTATGGATAAGGCACTTAATGCGTATATTGTTTGTATGATGGAAAAGTTCATTTGTATAGGGTTAGAGCGAATAAACTTGTTAACTTATACTCGTATTTGGTTTAATTTTTTACATTTTTAACTTCCCGTTGTTGCTACAATGCTACACGCCACAAAAACTTATAACAAGGTGTCCAAATAACGGTCGTTCGGGAGACATCCAATCAATATTTTGTAACCCGATCAATATTCCGCGTAGTTAACGGCACACTAACCGCAGTTTGTTACATTACTATTATATAATCGGTTTATTTTCACCGGAACTTGTTAATATTCCGAGCGTATGACTATACATTGGGTAGTTGACATTACTTAAAGCTGAAGATTCACTTTCTACGAGAATTTAAAAAAAATGTGACATTTATGACATTAACCATTGTAATAATTATAAAGAGCTTTAAAACAAGAAACAAAAGAAAAAGAAACAAAAAATACATTTCGTGTTGCTGAGGGATAACTCTTGCGCCGTTTCTTCTTCACAGCTACAACACGTCCCGAAGCGGTGGTAGCAGTAATTAACAATTCAAAAGATCTTGTTGAAAGACTATGTGAATATATTGATTTTGATTTGGTGTTGGTATTTCCGTCCTACGATTTGTGGGTTAAGAAAGTATTAACTGTTATTTAAGGACAAGATTGCCAACCAGAGTTCAGCCACAGGAATTCCACTCCTGGACATAGGCCTCCAAGGTCTCCATGAACCTGTTGGAAGCCTGCATCCAGCGACTTCCTGCAACCTTAACCAGGTTCAAACCCAAATATGACATGACTATTATAAATTAATTATTGCTTGCTGGCCGATAAACGATATCACCAGGAATTTGCACATATTTCGCGTTTCACCTTCACCTCACCAGACCAGTATGTTAGAACAATGCTTTCATCCTGTCAATTAAAGTGTAGACCAGTGCTTAGCTAACAACCAATTGGTTAGATGGTTAATTTCAAGATTGCCTCGGTGGCGTAGTTGTACTATAGTATGACTACAAACCTGTCTCGGGTTCGAATTCCGGGTCGGGCAAAGTGATATTGAATTTTTCTATTCATTCCCAGCCCGGAGTCAGGAATTTGTGCCCGGAATGGCGATAGGCTCGCCCCCTATCACATCATGGGACGGAACATACAAGGCGAAATATGGGTGTCCTGGTGGCGCCTCTGCCTACTCCTTCTGGGATAAAGGCGTGAGTTTATGTAATTTCAAGATATAGGTGGGTCATCTATCTCCGGCTATTAAACCAACCGTGCCATACAAAAGTTCTGTGTATGAACAAAAATAAAACTCCACGTATTGGAAATCAGACCGGAAAAAATACAAATGGCATTTGAATGATGCGGTGAAATGAAGTGTGCCAGTCAGGACGTGACCGTTACCACGCCTGCGCGGCCTCGCGTCGGCCAGAATAACGGTACTCGCTCTTTCCTTACCTTCGCTGTAGGTCATATTGAGCAGGCGTTATCTGTAACACCTTTTTAAATTATAAATAAATCCATTGATTTTAGGGCTATGGCTACTTAGTACAACTTCCAAGACATAAGTGAAGATGTGACGAATTGGACTATTCTTGCAGTATAAGAGCAGTCTACTGCATCATAGCAATGACAGGGCTATGAACGTAACAGGCAATGAAACAGCCCACAGCGTCCTAACAGAGATACAATAAGAAGCTGATCCCCTGATAGATTGAAAACATTATCACACTACATATATATTTTTGTATATATCGTGTATATTTTCTGTGTTGTGCGACTAGAAGGGTTATTATGATAATATTCTGAAAAGCACCCCACGCTTTTTTTACAATAATATCATTTTTTCTTACACTATTTTTAATTCAAATTTATTAAAATTTATTTACTATTTTTTTGTTGGATTTTCTATAAAAGCGTATTTTTTTATTATTTTTTTATTTTACTGAAACATCGGCAATATTCTTACACTTACAAAACGCGACATAAATGCTGTTACATCAAGTGAGATAACTGTGAATCATTATTACTGCCCTAGTTAAGTGACAATAAAATTCTGGCGCTTAAAATTAACTAGGGTCATCCGCCAAGGATTTTCACAGCTACCTGTATCAAGCGATTTTCTGAAACCCATCTTCGACTGAAGGTCTTCGTGTAACTTGATAAAAAAGATTGACTTTAAAACAATGTGCCTATAAATTACATTAAAAAAATATTTACAGAGTACCATAACGTATTGGAACCAGTCCCGGGGAAGTTATGAATATTTCAATTAAAAACCTCAGGCGAAGCGTTGTTTTATTAATGAATGCAATGCAGGATATTACGGTTCACAGCGGTCGCATTTCTGATATGGGTAGAGGTGTGTTGCGAAATAAAAAATCTCTTTGAAATACAGCTATCGTGGTTGGTTAGGGCACTGGGTATAGAACGAAAGGCCGTGGGTTTGATCATTGGATCAAGGCAAATGTTTGTGCCATCCACATATTTGTTTCGAGTCTGAGAGATTTTTTAAAAGTTTCTCTTATATTCCGATACGATTGACACAATAACTGATATGTTACTGTGGTTTGACTGTCGAGGGATAATCTGTAAAATCCAGCCCATATACACCTACTGCAAAGCATGGACCTTCTCTACAAAGGAGAGTTCGATTATGTCTGCTAAGATTGTCCCTTTTATTTATTTACGTACATATTTACAATCACGCCTTTATCTCAGAAGGGGTAGGCAGAGGCGCCACTAGGACACCCACATTTCGTGTATGTTTCGTCCCACGATGTGATAGGCGAACCTATCGCCATATCGGGCACAAATTCCTGACTACCGGCTAATAATTATTAGAAAAATCCAATATTACTTTGCCCGACCTGGGACTCGAACCCGAGAGCTCAGCTTTGTTATCGTACCGTAGTACAACTACGCCACCGAGGCAGTCCATAGACCATACCAGTCGCATTCCTTTTATTTATTTCTCCCTTCATATTCTTTATCTCAAATCATAAGACAGCTCCGCAATGTGTGAAATGCCTCGTCTAATGGAGCGTATCGTTACAGGTGCAGATATGAGCGCGATAGTGAACGCAGCCGCGGACGTGCTATCCGGCACGGCCATCGCCGCCGCAACCGGTTCGCAGGTTTCTAACTATATTCACTTTTATTATCATTGTAACGTCAATTATTACACTTTCTGATGTTAAAGCATGTGTTTGTAGCGATTTGTTCCTAGAGATTCGTAGAAATGACAGTCGAAGTTTTGTTATTTATGAGCTAGCGATTCGACTGATGATAAACGATCACCACTGCTCATAGACTTTGGTAAGAGTATGGTAAAAAGCGATTCCGTAATATTTCTACGCTGAAGTCACAATGTAGGAGATCGTTATTGAAAAATCTTCAGTGTCCCGAAGAACGCGTAGAGTTGTTGATCTTAATTAGTCCGTCAAACTAAGACACAGTTTAAAAATTCTGCTTATACTGGCAACTACTTAAAGCACATATAAATCCACTAAAAACTCAACGACACGGTTGAAGTTACATCTTAATGATATGACATTCAAAACTAGTAAATATCCATGAGTATTGTAATGAAATCTATACAAGCTGCATCTAAAAATTCCAGGTGGCATGGTTCATCCCGATGCTGGTTGCTGCCATAGCGTACTACCAATATGACCAGAACGATCCCGAGGGACGACCTTCGGACATCGGAGACCAGATGCTGCCCGAATACGACTTCATTATCGTCGGCGCTGGGTCTGCTGGTTAGTGAGTACTGCGTTATGTATAAACATAAATACATATTATATATTTTATTGTCAAACGAAGCGAAACAATTAATATCATGAACAGTAGAGTAAGCTATTATGGTCATTATATTTTTTCAGAACAAATAGAGGTAATCTCAAGATAAACTTGTGTCAATTTCTGTTATTCGGTGATAAAAAGTGAGAAAGTATATAGTATTATTCTAAAATTCGATACAATTCATGCACAGCTATTCACTCTGGAACATGTATACAGGTCTCTTTGTGCTGATCCCTTAGAAACATAGGGTAACAACTGCACGCAATTATAAAAAGCTGATAAGCCGACAATAACTCTCAATCTCATAGAAAAGTTTAATATCGCTAGGTTCTTAAGATACACTTTGCAATACTCTAAAACAAAATTAATTCATCTATTTCAGGTGCGGTAGTTGCCAATCGATTGTCTGAGATAGGTCATTGGAGAGTGCTGCTCCTAGAAGCTGGTGGAGATGAGACAGAGATATCTGACGTCCCTCTCTTAGCTGGCTATTTGCAGCTGAGCAAACTCGACTGGCAGTACAAGACTGAACCACAAGGCACCAGTTGTTTGGGTACGTATTGATTTTCTTGATCAAACGCCTCAGTATTTTCCTCAACCGCATTTTAGTCAGCAAAATCTTAATAGAAACATAACAATGCGTTACGACTTATGCTACAGGTTTAGTCACTGAAAATACACTTGGAATCGGGCCGGCATAATTTTGCAACTCATACTCGATCTGCACAACATTGAATATACCATCAAGTGCAGTGTGGGTAGTTTAATTGGCGTACCGATAAAAATAATTAGATGACGCAATTTCATCGTTTAACGTTGAAGAAATATATAAATTCGATAATTCGATATTAGCATATAATAAAATCATCACGTGATTAATAAAAACATAATTTAAAAATGTTATCAGCAATAAAAATGTAATTATTTTACAAATTAGCCAAATCTACGTATAAAGAAAAACAAGGCTATTTAAGATAATAATAAGATATTTTGAATCTTTAGCTCATACTTTTTTAACAGAAGAAATTAGATTCTACTTATAATATGTTTAAACAGTTTAATGAGTAATACATGTTTTTTCCAGCTATGGAAGGGGGTCGTTGCAACTGGCCACGCGGCAAGGTCCTCGGAGGTAGCTCAGTACTCAACTACATGCTGTACCTACGGGGAAACAGAAAAGACTACGACACCTGGGAAGCTCTCGGCAACAAGGGGTGGGGCTATGAAGACGTCTTGTACTACTTCAAGAAGTCTGAAGACAACCAAAACCCATACTTGGCTCAAACTCCGTATCACAGCAGCGGAGGTTACTTGACTGTCGCTGAAGCTCCTTACCATACCCCATTAGTATCCAGTTTTATAGAAGGTGGATTGGAATTGGGATACATGAACAGGGATATAAATGGAGAAAACCAAACAGGGTTCATGGTTGCCCAAGGAACCATAAGACGAGGAAGCCGTTGTTCGACTTCAAAGGCATTCCTTAGATCAGCCAAAGACCGGCAAAACTTACACATAGCAACCCATGCTCACGTCACAAAAGTACTTATAGATCCTCGTACAAAAGTGGCGTTTGGGGTAGAATTTATACGCAACAAAATGGTCCATCGCATCAGGGCAAGGAAAGAAGTCATTCTATCTGCCGGAACCATAAATTCTGCTCAATTACTGATGCTATCTGGGATTGGACCAGCCGAAGAACTAATGAAACATCGGATTCCATTGATTCAGAACCTGAAAGTTGGCAGAAATCTCCAAGACCACATAGGTTTGGGCGGGTTAGCGTTCATGGTGAATGAAGACATATCAATAGTGGAACAACGACTTCATACGGTTAGCACTTTGATGGAGTACGCAGTGTTAGGGGAAGGACCGCTAACTATTATGGGTGGCGTAGAAGGCTTGGCTTTTGTAAACACCAAATATGTTAATGCATCTGACGACTTCCCAGATATAGAGTTCCATTTCGTCTCTGGTTCTACTAATTCAGACGGTGGGGAGCAGATACGCAAAGCCCATGGCTTAATGGAAACATTTTATGATGCTGTGTTCAGACCAATCAACAATATGGACGTGTGGAGCGTCATTCCTATGTTACTTCGTCCAAAAAGTAAAGGGTTCATTCAACTCCGCAGCGCTAATCCGTATGACTACCCATACATCTATCCAAATTATCTGACGGATGAAATGGATGTTAAAACGTTGATTGAAGGGGTTAAAATTGCCGTTGCTTTATCGAGGACGAAAGCTTTTCAGAGACATGGATCAGTGCTGAACAAGCATGTATTCCCTGCTTGCGTTAGTAAGAAGAGGTATACAGACGAATATTGGGAGTGCATGATAAGGCAGTATACTTGCACGATATACCATCCAGTTGGGACGGCTAAAATGGGGCCATACTGGGACCGTGACGCAGTAGTCGATTACGAACTAAGAGTGTACGGAGTCAAAGGCCTGCGAGTGATTGACGGAAGCATCATGCCTAACTTAGTCAGTGGTAACACGAACGCACCAATTATCATGATAGGAGAAAAAGGCAGTGACATGATCAAAGAGTTTTGGCTGAAGAGAAGGATATCCAGATACTACATCTGAATTCGTCGTACAAAATAGCGTATTGATCAGTATTAATTTAATTTATTTGTAAATAAATTATTAGTTTAATATTTATTTATTGTGAACTACAGTCAGTTTGCTTCCGTACAAACGACATTATGCAATTGATTTATATAAATTAAGATACTCAGGTTCACGCGAAAAATCCGTTTAAGACCTATTTTTTGTATTAAATAATCTTAAATAATCGCATACTTATCATATGTTTCTAAATATTACAAATAATTTAATTTATGGGATTAATGTTACCAAAAATACCCATAATGCTAAAGTTATTAATAATCTCTTGTGGTTTTCTATCACAGTACAATATTTATATCCAAAAAAATTAAAAGCCTAGTTGTTAATAAATTCATGACTAGTACACACAGTTACTATTTTTAAAGTATAATTCATTTATGGATCTAAATTAAACGGCAAATAAAGTGTTACTATAGAAAATTGTGGTCTTATTTAATTGAATAAGATGTAGGTCAGATACTACACACATGTTGTAATTGTGATTGTTGAGATTGAACTCGAGGTAAAAAATGCTGAGACATCACTCGTAAAGTGCGCACAGACTAGTTTTAGCTCGTGATGTATTATAATTTATTATAATTAATAATTATCAATGTGTGTGGCCTGTTAACGTGCCAGACGCGACTGCCAACATGTTTCACGGTGTTCACGGGTTCAAATCCCAGGGCGCACCTCTGACTTTTTTTCAATCACACCACGCACTATAGCAGGAAATCGTGAGGAAACCTGAATACCGTAGCGATTTTGAAGAATTTTTACGATATGTAAGTTCCGCCAACCCGCACTAGGCCGGCATGGCGGACTATATGGCCAACCCCTCTCAATCGTATTCTGGATAATAGAGGGGACGTGCCATGCTCTGCAGTGGGACGTATGTGGGCTGATACAGATACAGATCTTTGTTTAAATTGTAAAGATTTAGTAAAATCAGAATTATTTATTTCCTTTATGACAGATGGAGCAATGTCTCATTTAATAAAAAACGTGCACTGTTACTAGTGTCATTCAATAAATTAAATATGATTTTTCGGAATAAAGAGCACCTTACGAAATGACCCGCTACTTCCGAAACCTTATCACACGATACTTTAAAAACAAATACATTCGTTCGAAGTTTCAACATTCATTTTTCACTACTCTGTGCATCAACATTCACAATGCACAACCTGACCCAACGTAAACAATAACTTGCTAAATCAATAGAAACGCTGACTCGGCGGCCATTCAAACACTCTCTACATATATCATTCGAACATCTGCAACCAAACACAATACAGCCATGTCGAGCCACCCGTCGATCAAATCTCTTGTATCCAGCTCGAGGATTATGTTCGGGCTCTTGCCCAAACTAGGAGCTTTGATCGTAATAAGAATGGCTATACACATATACAGACCTGATATAGAAGACTCAGAACATCGCATTCGAGATCGCAGCATCGATGATCTGAACGATTGTTACGACTTCATTATAGTTGGTGCTGGTTCGGCTGGAGCTGTCTTGGCAAATCGTTTATCAGAAAATCCGCTATGGAACGTACTGCTTTTAGAAGCAGGGCCGGATGAGAATGTGCTGTCAGAAGTACCAGTGATGTTTCCTGCTCTACAGACTTCATCGATAGATTGGCAGTTTGTGACTGAACCCAGTGATCAGTATTGTCTTAATATGGTGGATAGGAGGTGTAAGTGGCCGCGAGGCAAAGTGCTCGGTGGTTCAAGTGTGCTTAACGCTATGCTTTACATAAGAGGAAATAAACGCGACTACGACAGTTGGGAAAGTTTGGGTAATCTTGGATGGGGTTATGAAGAAGTATTACCGTATTTCAAAAAATCTGAGGATATGAGAATACCAGAGCATTTAAATGATCCTTACCATGGAACTGGCGGACCTTTGACTATAGAGTACTTTAATTACGAACAACCGATTACATCAAAAATACTAGAAGCGGCTACACAACTAGGTTATCCAATCAGGGATGTCAACGGTGCACATCAAACGGGGTTCACTCGTTCCCAGGCAACGGTTCGAGACGGCCTTCGATGCAGTACAGCAAAAGCGTTTTTGCGACCTATATCCAATAGAAAAAATCTTCACATTAGCATGCAATCTTTAGTTAAAAAAGTTTTGATAGACAAAAACTATACAGCATACGGTGTGAAATTTATAAAACATGGACAGCAGAAAATAATTAAAGCGAGTAAAGAAGTAATTCTATCAGCAGGCGCGATTCAATCTCCGCAGTTGTTAATGTTGTCGGGACTCGGTGATGCTGAGCACTTGGAAGAAATTGGTATATTTCCGATAGTGAATTTACCTGGAGTAGGTCAAAATTTACAAGACCACGTTGCAATGGGAGGGCATTCGTTTCTGTTTGACAATCCGTATGACAACGGAACTGATTACTGTTTCAATTTAAACAGTGCTTTCTCTGTTGGCAGTCTAATAGATTTCAGTATTCATAGAAGTGGGATTATGTACAGTATGGTTGAAGCAGAAGCTATGGCTTTTGTGAATACGAAGTATCAAGATCCTGAAATAGATTATCCGGATATTCAGCTATTCATAGCCCCAACAGCCGATAACATGGATGGAGGTTTTTTCGGTAAACGAGCTAATGGATTAACAGATGAAACGTACGCCGAATTGTACGAAGATATTTTGTATGAGTCGTCGTTTTCCGTGGTGCCGTTGCTCTTGAGGCCGAAAAGTCGTGGTTTCATAAAATTAAGAGACTCGAATCCTTATTCACCGCCTTTAATTTATCCAAATTACTACTCACATCCGGATGACGTGAAAGTAATGGTAAGTTCATGATAATTTTTTTTATAAATAATTTATGTTGGGCAGGAATGCTAATTTATAATATAATACATTCAAATTAAATTTTTAATTTCGTAATATATGTTTGATGAGGATATGCTCTACCGTAACTAATCATAACCTAGCAAATAATGTGCCAGCTGAGGCACAATTTGCATAGGGCGTGTATCTAAAACGGGGAATACTTGTGCCAAATCTTAAAGCTATGGAAGCAATGTGTTTTAAAATTATAGATTCAATTATAATTTGCCTATTAGTCTACAAGATCATAGAATTTTGTTTAGGATCTCTCATAGTTTAGACACAGAAGCTTCACTTCTGTGTCTAAACTGCTTCATTCTTCTATTTTAATGTTAACAATCAATAAATATTTGCAGATTGGATGTATTTAGACCTATTCATTTGGTACAATTAGCAACGCGTATAACATCCGAAAAGATAACCCTTTTGTAATATGTATTAAAAATAAAAACTATCGAATTTGCGTAGCTTGTTAAGATTACATTTAAAAAGGTCAAATTGCAATGACCCGAATGAAGATAAAAAAATGATGTACTAATGAATAATTTAAACAAGGAGTTTTAAAATGAGAATGTTATCACAAAACCATGAAAAGAGCCAAAATTGCTCATGTTAGGCTAAAATTTATTTTATACGAAGTAATGAATGTATTAATGGGATGTTTGTAGTCAAATAATACCATTCAGTGAGACATGACAGGGAAACTATTTAGCTTTTAATTATGGAAATAATTCAAACACAGAATGCTTTCAAATCGAAAAATTGCAGAATAGGGAGTCCGATCAGCAAATGTATAAATCGTTGATAGTAAACATTTCCACAGCGACCTAAACGTAATCAGTTTTCAATTTAATAAGATTATTTTACGGCTAAAGGAAAATAAAAAAATCCCTATACACCATAGAGGTTTTCAAGAATTTCTATGAAACCCATCAACTTGATCTACAGCGTGATGCACTATAATGCAACTCCTTTCAGTTGTAAATGTCCGTTGCCCTATAGGATGTATACGTGCTGGATTTTTATTCCATTATCTAATATTACAGGTAGAGGGAGCTCGTATCGTCCAAGCATTAGTAGAGCAGTCAGCACTAAAACAACTGAACGCGCGTCCCAACCCACATCGTAATCCTGGCTGTGGTGATTATGAGCTGATGTCTTCCGAGCACTTGGAGTGCCAGGCCAGGCATCACACGCTGACCATCTACCATCCAGTAGGCACCTGCGCGATGGGGCCAGCTGATGATCCTAATGCTGTCGTCGATCCTAGGCTCAGGGTTTGTATGATTTTTTAATATTCATAGCTTATTACTACAATCAGGCGTCCACATATCCGCGCCGTACGTATCGGACGCATCGCATCAAACGGATATTTCACACCATTGAGTTACAATGACGGCGAATCCGATCGCTGCTGATACTGTGGACGCATTGAAAAAAATAATCCGTTAATGCGATCCGTCGAATACTGGACGCCTGCCTTAAAGATATATTAACCTGATTTAAGCACACACCTTATTATTCTATTTGCATTGTCATCTTACCACTAAGGCTATTTGAAATTCAGACACGAAGTAATGTGACTTATTAATAACAACTAAGAAGCGTTAGTGTAGTTCGGATGGTCTTAAACGATTAGCTAAATTTAATATTCTATGCATGGAGCGGTCAGATGCGGAGACGCAGACAGAATTCAAATATATACTTCTTAAATACAATGCATTAAAATAATCAGTTTTTACCCAATTGTGGATCAGAACGGTGTTTTATGATGAAATTTGATTTGTCTAAGAACTTATCGTCATTAATGTATTGAGCTATTCAGCCACAGAAAGTCCACTGCTGAACATAGGCCTCATGCAATAATACATAGGAATAACAATGTCATGAATAATCTACTTATTAATAACATCATCGGTCTCAAACCGGAATACTAATTTAAGCTTCAGTTATTTTTAAAAAAGACTTTAAATAAATAAAAAAATGACCTAATAAACTAGACAGGTAATAAATTGATTTTAAAAATGTGTAATTTTCAGGTGTACGGGATCAATAACCTTCGTGTGGTGGACGGCAGTATCATGCCTACAATTGTTAGCGGTAACACGAATGCACCAATCATCATGATAGCCGAAAAGGCTTCGGACATGATCAAGGAAGACTGGTTAAATATGCCAGATGACTTAGCTCCCGTATGCCGAATGAAGGATAATCTAAAGAATTCAGAGAGCGACGATCCTATCAAAATTCCTCTGAATCAGAACCAGTTTGATGTCTTCAATGAAACTGCTAGTTTATTTCCCGATTTATCCAAAGAGATGAAAATTAGTGAACGTAAACCAAAGAAAGAAAATAAACCATCTACGTTAGCCAAAGAACGTGGGATAGATGTCACTACCACGACAGCTACACCAGTGCAGAAAGACAATCCTTACACCATAACTAATCCTGGTTATAATAGCCCCTATCCAAATATAAATGATTTTATCCCACCAGTCATTCCCCCACCACCTCTTCCATATTGGACTGTTACACCTGACGATTACTATAACCTGTACAATCAATACGAAGGACCTAAAGGCCCTACATTATATCCTTATAACAGACCTGGCCACTTCAATACTTACAAACCTCATTCTAAATTCAAAAATAGAAAAAACAAATTCACTAAAAAGTTTCCTGGTTTTCCGAACTTTAATCCTTTGTATCATAATTATGGACTTACCAGTGGAGGGCCGTATTATGAAACGAAAGAAGAAGTGGCACCTAACGGACAAAGGAAGTGTAGAATCTGGTTATATTATAACGGGGCTAAATATGAAGTACGAGTATAATATTGTAATATTTTCCATTACTTTTGATTTGTATGTAGATATCCGACCACCGCTAAATATTTTTTTACGCCTAAATGTATGAATAGAATTCCACGAACTGTTATCTTCATTTGTATAAGTTATTATGTGAATTTGTTTGTTATAGTTATTTAATTAGAAAATCTAAATATTTTCATATTATATAAAAATTAAAATTAATATTTCACGAAGTGTTTTTTATTGTTAATTCATTCGTAAATACTTGAGACATTTATTATTTATTAGTTATTAATATTAAATTTTAGTTTTATGTATGACTGCAATTATTACCTCTATAAATTTATAAACTATTGCCCAAAAACATGTTCATCGAGGTGCAGTTTGGTATTTAACCATTCTATAGTTCTGACTAAGGATAGGTAATCATTGACAACCTCCGTGGCGCAGTTTGTTAGACGCCGGCTGTGAAACGAGAGAGTGCAGGTTCGATCTCCGCACCGAGATAAACGTATATGTGAACCACAATGACGAGAACTACAATGAATGACGAGACCGCTCATGGACTGTAGCAAAACCAAACAACAGCATGAATTACAAAGTAATGTCATTCCATTGCACTCGCCATCCTAAAACATAACATATTAAGGCTCATTATGTCCAGTAGTTACTCTGGTTACAATTTCTTTCAAACCGGAACACAAGAGTGCATTTACACTGCTTTTTGGCGGGAGAAATAGACATTGCAGTGGTACCTACTCAGGCGGCCTCTCACATATGAGAAACCTACCACTAGTAATACAATATCTTCTATCGTAGTATTTTTAGTGGACAAACAAAAACCTTTAATTATCTTCCAAAACTGAGGTCACATTTATTTTTATAACATCAAAGCAGTCAATCAAAAACAGGATTTGCGAAAGTTGATCATAAAAAAAATCAAATTAAGAATATAACAAACAATACGTTATCGAAATACTGTAATGGTGGCACATATAGATGGCCTATTGACATTGTTAATGCGGGTCATGTTGTATCGAAATTATGTAATTATAACTAAACGGTCATAATTACATCTTTCAGGTTGATAACAAAATACTAAGCAACCACTATCCGATTTATCTAATGCATATTATGTATATTAAATAGGTATCTGTTAAATATCGGAGGCCTGCCTAGAAGGTGGACGGACGAGCTGGTTAAGGTTGCAGGAAGTCGCGGGATGCAGGCCGCTTTCAATGACTGATGAGAGAGAGAGAGAGAGAGAGAAATGGTGATCAAGATGAATAAATAAACAGTTCTAGATACTGCCTCTATTAAACTGTATAATACCTTCATAGACCTAAAGCCGGTGGTCGAGATTTTCGTCGTCTTATAAAAGCTGAAAGTTTATATGTGCATGCTTTTAACATAGACATCACCCGATCAGCTATTTTGAAGTTCCGATCGTGGTGGCATAGGAAGTTATAAGCTTTTATGTGCCAGGCCATATGAAAGAACCATCAAACGTTTTCGGCTGCCAAGGAAACACCTTTTGAGCTTTTATACTGTAAAGCTTCTCATATAGTTACATATATACTTCAAAACAATTTACCTTACATCAAAGTTCGTAATTTTACGGCAGTCTTTTCACTTCAATCGAAGCAGACGATGACCCTTCGCGACCTACACAAGCAGATGCCTTTAAAACAACTTAAACCAATCCTACATGATTATGGTAGTACATCCTCAACCAAGTATTACGTTCTGGACCCTCTCTTGATTATTAGGAAAAGTAATTCAAAAACTTCAAAAACTTCAAAATAATTGGTGTAAAATGACATAATGTACAGGAGGTTAACGTAAATATCTAAAAAACATTACAATGTTTGTTTAACAAATGTATTTTCGTTGATAATGGTGATAAGGTCTCCATAGTGCAATATGTGCCTAAACTTCCCTATCAAATTGTATTTAACGGCCGCCTCGTCGGAGCATGGTCAGTGTTCATCCGAACCTCAAGTCAAAGTCGACGTCTTCCTTGAGCATATAATCGAGTGTCTCAAGTGGGAATCCAGAAAGAAAGGTGAGTTTCTGTCCTATAAATTCACTAATAATTTATTACATTTTGTATAAGAGTTTGAAAAGTCTTGTCATCTGAGATCAGTGTTTCTATATTGTAGTCCTAAGATTGTTCCTCACTTAAAGTTCCAAGTTTACACATTCTTAACGGAGTAGGAATAGAGTCTATTAATCCAACTGAGCAACCAGTATTCCCTTTGCATCTATTTTACATTGTATCAATTTGCAACTTGTATCAATGCGCCCTTTATTATTTGATGATTTAATAACTTTAATCATCTGAATAGCCCACTGGCTACATTTACCCCAAGGTACTGTTTAATCGCATAATCGTTTGCAATATTCATTATCATGGCAATTTATCTGAAAGCATGTTAATCCTAGTCTACCATATTAAATTCTATATTAATGGTTCAATGCAGCCTAATAAAAGCAAACAATGATGAATGATGTCTGACTTTTTTGACAAGATTGTGCCGTTGCTTTTGCAATGGCCTTTCAGTCGATATTTTATTGCAACTGTTTTCCAACTGCTTGAAAAAGACGATACATAACGACTCGGTTGTTATTGTATCTCCTGATGGTTCGCCAGTCACGTAACATTCTTATTGTTGATCTTCATTATTTTCAATCTTTAATTTCATGCATAAATTTTATTAGAGTCACGACTGCACAAGGTTGGCGTAGGTTTGATGAGATCGATTTCCAACTGACTCTTCCCACCAAACTAGCCTCATATATCTATTTCATGAGCCATCATTCTTTCATCTATCCTCTCTACGTTACCCAACCTTTTCCCAACACTTGTCACATCCTTTTTCGTTCCACTAAGTTCAATCATCAGTATATTCTAAGATTGTTTTGTTGTCTAGGTCAAAATGTTTTGGGCGTGTGACCACGCTCTGACCACGAACATCGTGAACAGCTACCAGGTGGCTGGTCCGGTGTTCGCCCAGGCCCTCACTTCCTTCTTCGCCGCGCAGTGCGCCATTGCCGGCGACCACATCTGGCCCGCTGATGCTACCGAGAAAGTTCTCGAAGGTGACGTAACTGATCAATTCAAAATTGTATAGAATCCTTCCAAAAATATCGACATAACGCAACGCATATAATAGATTTCACAACTATAAAACTAGAGTAATTATTTCAAGAACAAGGAAGTTCTTGTTTAACTATAACTAATTATTATATTTTAACTGCCAACATTTAAAATATATTTTAACCAGCCCTCAATCATTGGCTCAATGGCAGATTAAGCTTCGTGGTTTATAGATCTTTATTGTTCTTAAACTTCAGTAACATTATGTAACAAAAAATATCAAACAAGACAAATAACGAGTGCAGCGTCTAAAATTTGTTGATTCCATAGTTAGAAAATGCTTTAATTCCTTTTACAGACCCGAACTATGACTTTGTCGTTGTTGGCGCCGGATCTGCTGGTTCAGCAGTCGCCAATCGTCTTAGTGAAATATCTGGCTGGAAAGTTCTGTTGGTAGAGGCTGGAGGCAACCCTACTCTTGCTACTGAGGTAAGGATCCTACTTAACTCATTAGACAGATTATTTTAAAATAGTCCTTTACGAAAAAATATACTTAAATATTATATTTTTATACAGATCCCACAACCCTACTACAGCAACATGGGAACTAACGAAGACTGGTCCTACAAAACTGAACCACAAGAAGGCGCTTGCCGTGCTTACAAGAGCAAGGGCTGTGCTTGGCCTCGTGGTAAGGTTCTTGGAGGCAGCAGCAGTATCAACCTTATGTTCTACGTGAGAGGCAACAAGGCTGACTACGACGAATGGGCTGCTGACGGCAACGACGGCTGGAGTTTCGAAGAGGTCCTCCCATACTTCAAGAAAAGTGAGAACTTCTTGGGTGACTTCGACGAAGAAGCCAAGAAATATCACAGCACCGGTGGTTACCTTAAAGTTTCTTACGACAAAAACATCCACAAGGTTGAAGATATGATCATTAGGGCTGCCGTAGAATTGGGAATGAAGAACTTGACTGACGTGAACGGAGACAGCCAAATCGGTGTGATGAAATCACTCACAACCACTGTTGGTGGTACCAGATTCAGTACTGCGAGAGCTTTCTTGGCACCAATCAAGGACAGGAAGAACTTCCACGTCATTAAGAACACTATTGGTACCAAGATCTTATTCAAACCAGGCACCAACATTGTTTCCGGAGTTCTGTTAAACCAAAACGGTAAAGATATCGCTGTGAATGTCAGAAAGGAAGTTATCGTTTCCTCTGGAGCTATCAACTCTCCCCAACTGCTGTTGCTGTCTGGTATTGGACCCCGCAAACATTTGGAAGACATGAACATCGAAGTTAAGGCTGATTTGCCAGTTGGTGAGAACCTGCAAGACCACCTGTTTGTTCCTACTTTCTACACCGCCGACGGAAACAACAAGGACGTCTCCCTGCCCAATATCATGAACACATTCCTTGAATACTTCTTGCAAAACACGGGCGATTTGATCGACACCAGCCCACACAGAATCATCTCTTTCGAGAACACCACCGACCCCAACTCGCCCGCGTCCGACATGCAATACCACTACCTTGTCTACCCACCAAAGTCGTACAACTTGCTTGACATATTCCGCAAGCACGGACTCAGCGACGAGGTTCATGACCAATTCCGCAAAATGAACGAGAACAAATACGTCATGTTGGTATACAACACTCTGTTGAAGCCCAAATCTGCGGGTACCCTGCTTTTGAGGAGCAAGAACCCATTCGACAAACCTCTGTTGTACGCTGACTACTACAAGGACATCGAAGATTTGTACACCATCATCAGGTCTTTCAGACAACACAGCTTGAGACTGGGCGAGACTAAGGCCTTCAAAGAAGGTGGCTGGAAGCTGGAATGGATCGAGTTGGAAGCTTGCAAGGGATTCGACAAGAACAGCGATGAGTTCTTGGAGTGCATCTCCAGGGAGATCACCTTCTCTTTGTACCACCCGACCAGTACCGTCAAGATGGGAGCTGACGGCGACCCGACCTCGGTAGTAGACACCCAACTGAGAGTGCGCAACGTCACTGGCTTGAGGGTTATGGATGCTAGTATCATGCCTTCAGTCATCAGAGGAAACACCAACGCTCCTTCCATCATGATCGGTGAGAAGGGAGCCGATATGGTGAAGAAATTCTGGCTCAACCAGCACACTGAGCTGTAAATTGAAGAGTAGAAGACTAAAAGTGAGGTGATATTGTAGGTGCTATGTAATATAATTTAACAGGACGGGTTGCATAGCGGTTAGATAATTATGTGTCCATGCTGATGTATTTTTAACGAATGTTGATTATGAATAAACTTTGTTACATTTAATATTTGCTTTTACATTTACTACTCAACATATTCAATACTTACTGACACAGTCTCTTTATCAAGAAATAAAAACGATTATAATTATTCATACTACTACGCAAAAGATAATATTGTAATAATAGCAGTTATTCCTCTAACTTTTAGACGAAAAACTGTGATTCCTGCATACAGTTCAATAAATAAGTAGGAGTAAATTGTCAGGTCCGAACTTTTTTATTTATTTATTCAATCACCTTAAATATAATGCCATAACAGCTTTTAAAACTAAGGGGGCATTTTACTATACTACTCTATATAAAAATACTTAAACCACACGTAGAATAAACAAACATTGTAAAATGAAACATAACAGGTATACCTAATTAACAAAAAATTTACGATAGAAATGAAACAATGTTTATAATCCTCCTTCAATACATATTTGTGCCACATCTGTGAATTTTGGCAGGCTGCAATGACATATATCAATATGTTCTGAGATTGTGTTAAACAGTCGTATCCCGCGGGACATGGGGGGCAAACTTCAATAAATTCGTCCTCGTTGTTTGGACGCGAAACACGGGCGTGTTAGTCGTTAGTGTTACCAGTTGGCAGTAGGCGTTGTGCATCTATTTATCCCATCCAAACATAATGTGAAAAGAGAGCCAAGTTCAATATGATGATATGATATGCCTTGGTGGTTAACTTCAACGACAAAAGTGAGATCTAAATGGGTGCCAAGTTCAATTGGGTATTTTACTCAATTTTTTTTTATTGTATTTATCAAAAGATATCCATATCCAAAATCAAGCAAACAAAGAATTTTGTAAATCCGTTCACAATTAAACAATTTAGAAACGTTTAAAATCTTGTAGTGGGAATAAAAGAAAAGGGATGCAAAACTAAACTAGTGACGTCACTAGGCCTGATATGCATTGCAGTGTGCGGGTGTGAAAGAGACGGTGAGATATCCCCACTACGCTACCAATCTTTTATTTAAAATACTAATATGTGCCTCATGTTACAAGCTACTTTGATACTGTTTTGACAGAAATGATTAATTTTAATGGTATTTGTGTTTGTATGCAAAATAATACAAAAAGTCGATCATAGTAAAATACCCTATTGTCAGTCCTGAAATTTGTTTATAACCACATAAAATATTTTATAACGATTTAAAATATCACTTCTTCTTATAATTTATGATTCATCCTTAAGTCAAGTCTGAGGTCTGACTTGGCTAGTTTTTATACAGGAATAATATTATAGCCTCCGCAAGTTATAAAGCTGTAAGTTCTTATTTTATAGATATTAGAAACTAGCCATACCTTCATCGGCATGTCCCAGTGGCACAGATCGGAATGTCCAGTTTCCAAGGATTCTCTGACATAGTACCGACTGAGTATGAGTGTGGCCAATTCATATTATTTCTATCATACATAAGAGCTAACATCAAATCCCTTATGTACAATGTCAATCGCGGCGTCCGCTGTGTGGCACGTAGCGCCGTCCTGCTGGAACCAAATGTCATGTAGGTCCATATGGTTCATTTTAGGTCATAAGAAGTTTGTTAACATAGCTGCGTAGCGCTCGATGTTGACGGTGGACCCCACGCCAGCGTCGTTTTCGACAAAGTACGGACCAATGACACCGTCGCGTCGGCTGAAAATCTACACCAAACTTTTTTTTTAAAGATGGTGAATATGGTGACCTGGTGAATCCCGTGTAGGATGGTGTCAGTTGCCATGCTGATTTGACTAATTGAATAATAAAAAGGAGATTTGACATATCTCAATAATACAAATTGGCCGCACGGGCCACAAAAATGTAGTACACGCCAAATAAAAATCCCTTTGGGATAAAAAGTACCGTACCTTATGTTTTAGTCCAGGGTTTTCAAGTTTAAAATGCTAATTTATAATGTACTTTTATGGGGCTCACCGACAGAAGAAAAAAAAAATTTTACTAGTTTGTTTTTACCTTAGGAACAACTTAGGATACTTTTAAATAAGAGTGAAATACTCTATTGCGTAGCTTTTTATCAGAGGTAACAATCCCTTCGTAGCGCCCTCGCGCCAACAAGATTATGTCGAATTTCCAATCCATACCCCTTAAAATCCGTAATGGTGACCATGCGCAGTTTGAAGGACCTCAAATTAATACACCATGCTCCAGTGTATCATATATAGAACTATTTAAATGAAATATATATTGATAGTTGCTAGTCGATAGCTAGGGCGATTATATCGACAGAATCTGTAGCGCAGTTGGTTAGACGCCGGCTGTGAAACGTGAGGTCGCAGGTTCGATCCATGCACTGAGACAATTGTTTGTGTGATTCGCAAGCATTTGTTTCGGGTCTAGGTGTTTGTAAGACCGAAAGTCTCTCGTATTTTCTGGTACCCACGACACAAGACGTAGTTTCTGGTAACCTATGCGTTAATCCAGGGTGTTAGCTACCCCTATACCAAATTACATCATAGTTGGTTTAGCATACATACAAACTTTCGCATTTATAATATTAGTAAGGATCCTGTATTTGACCCACAAAAAACTTAGCACATAGCATAACTGCTATACCTACTTATATAATTTGTTGCATTTCAAGAACAAATTGATTAATAAAAATGTTCAAGATGGCAGTCAAGTACCTATTCAATTTCGAATTTGATTTTAGATTGTTGGGACAAAGGATGCCTCAGATATCTATTTTGACAACAATTGGATCAATAACTAAAAAGCTTAAAATGAACGTCAGCAATATTAATTCTGGCCTCCATTTTAAACAATGACAATATTATGAGTTAGTGGTAATGAGTCAAATTATTTTTGACCTTAATTTTTTATACCTTATCTACCCCTATGATGCAGTTTATAAAAAATTACCGCACGCCATTATTTTTCGTTTGTAGTAAAGAGCTGAAATATAACTTTTCATAGAAATAACTCAAGTGGTTTATTTTTCTTTCATTTTAATTTTAAGAATACAAATTATGCATATATTTTAATTTAAATGAGTTACGAAAGTGCCAAGTATGACATCTGCAACATCAGAAATTTAGATTTTCCGAATAATATTTCATTCCTTATTCCATCCCCAAAATACTATTTGTCTAAAATTATTGCACGCTATTATTTTTCGTTTGTAGTACATTTTTATAAAAATAGCTTCAGCGATTTTGATTTTCCATATAAAATGTCAACCCTTGTTTGGGTTAATTTTGAGAAAACAAAGTATGCAGATTTTTTTTTAAATGAGATACTTAAGTGCCAAGTTTGACCTGTAACTTCAATTGTTTAGAATGTTCCATACAAACTCTCATTTCTTATTTCAACCCCTTCAACCTTTAAATTCACAAAAAAGTAGCCTATGTCCTTTTCCGAGGTCTAATCTATCACTGTATCTTTCATTAAATCGGTTCTGTGGTTTAGGCGTGAAAAGGTAGCTGATAGACAGTCACACAGAGTTACTTTCGCATTATTTATTATCACCATGGCGTGGCTTGTCTTCGAGTATGATTAACCGTTTCCAGATCTCATTTTAACTGAATTACTAGCTACGAGTATAATGACTAGGGACTGTTTTTAACTATTGGTAAAGTTCCATCCATGATACGATTAAAAACAATTTTAAAATGGCATAAAGTTCTGCGTAGGAACATGAGCTGAAAACGAATAAACTCAGGTGCATTTTTACGTATGAATGTAGACCGAACTACATAATTCTACTGCAGTTTATTCCGTTGCAGTTGAAGCGGACATAGCCCAAGCTAAATAAACCCAACAAATAAATGCATATTCCTGACCACACTAACAACGATAGGGTTTTTGGTCCCACAAACACCCAGACCTCCAACAAATACTTGGGAATCGCACAAACATTTGTCTCGATGCGGGGATCGAACCAACGGCTTCTCGTTTCACAGCTGGCTTCTAACTCACTGCGCTACGGAGTCTGTAAATACTGACAAATGTACAAACATCAGATACTTCTAACTTTCTATAAAAATCTTTAATTTCGATAATCGAAACCTGGAAAGAGCTCAAACCAAGTATTTCTTCAGCTTACACCAACTTAACCTGCTCTTTATGTATTTAATGAGGCTCTGATGAAAAATACTTAAAGAGATAACCATCATAGAAAAGGCGGGACTTAGTTGAAAAAAATACTAATGACGAGCAGCATCGTCATCAGTATGAAAAACTAAGACCTGAGCCAGCCAATTCGCCTAAGAAGCCTAACGGGTAATGACAAAATCACCCCAAAAATAAATAATTCAGTGAGGCCTATACTAAGCGGTCGCCAAAGGAATATTGCTAAAGTGGATCGTAAGATGTGATAATGAAACCGGATTTCAGACCTCCAACCCTAAACTTAATCAATTTTATTTATTTTTTTCCTCAATTTTTTTTCTACATCCATACGAGATGATTAGGAAAAGTAATTACAACATTAAAGATATCGAAAACTTCACACGATAATTAAACGACATGTTGAACGGAAGGTCAATGTAAACATTTAAAAAAACAGTACAATGTTTATTTAACAAATGTAATTTCGTTGATAATGGTGATAAGGTTTCCTTAATGCAATATGTACCTAAACTTCCCTATCAAATTGTATTTAACGGGCGTCTTGTCGGAGCATGGTCAGTGTTCATCCGAACCTCAAGTCAAAGTCGACGTTTTAAAGAAAGGTAAGTTTATTTCCTATTAATTCACTAATAATATATTTTGCATAAGCATATGGTGGATAGTGTTTAAAATTTGGTGTCATCTGAAAGCAGTGTTTCTATGTGATCTCAATATTATAATATATTCCTCACTTGGAACTTCAAGTCCATCTTAATATAGTAGGAACAGTGATTCTGTAATCTATTTAACTTATCGACCAATCAGTCTTCACCCTAATTCTTAGTAACTTTTATGAATGCCCCTGTTTTTAAATAGATGTTTGAATAACTTTAATCTGCTGAATAGCCAGTGTACCCTAAGCTGTTGTTAAATCGCATAATCGTTTGCAATACTTATTATCATAGTATTATACAGGGTATATCAAGACTGCGACCGAAAACGAAGCGAGGTGGTATTATAAACGACTTCAGACACAAAGTAACTAAAACTTCCGCAAAAAATATCCTAATTTTTTTTTGTTATTTTTTACTCATCGTCGTGTTTGGACCGTGTTAAATACACAGTTTTACTAAAATAATAATGTGCATATGTTTATTTTTAAAGACGCAATGGTATAGGTACAAGGGCTTAAATTAAAATTTTCGCAAAACTAGGTATTTACAACCTAAACACGTCGATATTTAAAAAATGTCAAAAAACAGCGAAATGCTTGAATGAATTGTGTCTGGAACCACTAAAACTAGCACTTGGCTTCATTTTCGGTCGCAGTCTTGATATACCCAGTATGTACGTGAAAGCATGTTAATCCTAGTCTACCATACTGAATTCTATCGTATTGGTTCAATGCAGCTTAATGAAAGCTAACGATGATGAATGATGTTTGATTTTTTGTGATAAGATAATAATACTGTTGCTTTTACAATTGCCATTTGCAACTTTTCTTTGAACTGTTCTAAAAGGACGATATAATAACTCGGTTGTTATACTAACTCCTAATTGTTTACCAGTCACATTATATTCTTATTGCTGATCTCTTATTATTTTCAAACTTTAATTTCTTGCATAAATAAATGTCACGACTGCAGGTTTGATTCACTCCACCAAGTTCAATCACTACTAGGTATATTGTTTTATTGTCTAGGTCAAGATGTTTTGGGCGTGTGACCACGCTCTGACCACGAACATCGTGAACAGCTACCAGGTGGCTGGTCCGGTGTTCGCCCAGGCCCTCACTTCCTTCTTCGCCGCGCAGTGCGCCATTGCCGGTGACCACATCTGGCCCGCTGATGCTACCGAGAAAGTTCTCGAAGGTGACGTAACTGATCAAAGTTTTACGATTGTATAGAATCGAATATATGATAGATTTCACTTCTATAAAATTAAAGTAATTATTTAAAGAAAAAGGTAAAACAAAAGTTGAAACATCAAAGCGAAAAATAACGAGTAGAGCGTTAAACTTTGTTGAGTTAATAGTTAGAAAATACTTTAATTCCTTTTACAGACCCGAACTATGACTTTGTGGTTGTTGGCGCCGGATCTGCTGGTTCAGCAGTCGCCAATCGTCTTAGTGAAATATCTGGCTGGAAAGTTCTGTTAGTAGAGGCTGGAGGCAACCCTACTCTTGCTACTGAGGTAAAGATCCTAACACATTAGACAGGTTATTATAAAATAGTCCTTTACGAAAAACTATACTAAAATATTATGTTTTTATATAGATTCCACAACCCTACTACAGCAACATGGGAACTAACGAAGACTGGTCCTACAAAACTGAACCGCAAGAAGGCGCTTGCCGTGCTTACAAGAGCAAGGGCTGTGCTTGGCCTCGTGGTAAGGTCCTTGGAGGCAGCAGCAGTATCAACCTTATGTTCTACGTGAGAGGCAACAAGGCTGACTACGACGAATGGGCTGCTGACGGCAACGACGGCTGGAGTTTCGAAGAGGTCCTCCCATACTTCAAGAAAAGTGAAAACTTCTTGGGTGACTTCGACGAAGAAGCCAAGAAATATCACAGCACCGGTGGTTACCTTAAAGTTTCTTACGACAAAAACATCCACAAGGTTGAAGATATGATCATTAGGGCTGCCGTAGAATTGGGAATGAAGAACTTGACTGACGTGAACGGAGACAGCCAAATCGGTGTGATGAAATCACTCACAACCACTGTTGGTGGTACCAGATTCAGTACTGCGAGAGCTTTCTTGGCGCCAATCAAGGACAGGAAGAACTTCCACGTCATTAAGAACACTATTGGTACCAAGATCTTATTCAAACCAGGCACCAACATTGTTTCCGGAGTTCTGTTAAACCAAAACGGTAAAGATATCGCTGTGAATGTCAGAAAGGAAGTTATCGTTTCCTCTGGAGCTATCAACTCTCCCCAACTGCTGTTGCTGTCTGGTATTGGACCCCGCAAACATTTGGAAGACATGAACATCGAAGTTAAGGCTGATTTGCCAGTTGGTGAGAACCTGCAAGACCACCTGTTTGTTCCTACTTTCTACACCGCCGACGGAAACAACAAGGACGTCTCCCTGCCCAATATCATGAACACATTCCTTGAATACTTCTTGCAAAACACGGGCGATCTGATCGACACCAGCCCACACAGAATCATCTCTTTCGAGAACACCACCGACCCCAACTCACCCGCGTCCGACATGCAATACCACTACCTTGTCTACCCACCAAAGTCGTACAACTTGCTCGACATATTCCGCAAGCACGGACTCAGCGACGAGGTTCATGACCAATTCCGCAAAATGAACGAGAACAAATACGTCATGTTGGTATACAACACTCTGTTGAAGCCCAAATCTGCGGGTACCCTGCTTTTGAGGAGCAAGAACCCATTCGACAAACCTCTGTTGTACGCTGACTACTACAAGGACATCGAAGACTTGTACACCATCATCAGGTCTTTCAGACAACACAGCTTGAGACTGGGCGAGACCAAGGCCTTCAAAGAAGGTGGCTGGAAGCTGGAATGGATCGAGTTGGAAGCTTGCAAGGGATTCGACAAGAACAGCGATGAGTTCTTGGAGTGCATCTCCAGGGAGATCACCTTCTCTTTGTACCATCCGACCAGTACCGTCAAGATGGGAGCTGACGGCGACCCGACCTCGGTAGTAGACACCCAACTGAGAGTGCGCAACGTCACTGGCTTGAGGGTTATGGATGCTAGTATCATGCCTTCAGTCATCAGAGGAAACACCAACGCTCCTTCAATCATGATCGGTGAGAAGGGAGCCGATATGGTGAAGAAATTCTGGCTCAACCAGCACACTGAGCTGTAAATTGAAGAGTAGAAGACTAAAAGTGAGGTGATATTGTAGGTGCTATGTAATATAATTTAACAGGACGGGTTGCATGGCCATTTGTTAATTCTGTGTACATACAGATGTATTTTGCACGATAGTTGATGAAAAATAAACATTGTTAAATTTAATATTTGTTTTTACATTTACTACTCAACATATTCAATATTTACTGATACAGTGTGTTTGCCAAAAAATACTATGCAAGAAATAATAATATTGATTTATTAACAGCTACTGTTTCTCTAAATTTAGAGGAATCACAGTGATTCCTTCATCCATCAATGAATAATGTCATTTACCCAGCAGTGGGACATAAAGAACTTGTTATAAATAATTGAAATATTTGTTGGTACACTGATTTTTCGGAGTTATGTGTGTATTGATAGTCAATCACCATGCACTTTAACGGTGAAGGAAAACATCGTGAGGAAACCTGCATACCGTAGCGATTTTAAAGAATTTCTACGGTATGTAAGTCCGCCAACCCGCATTAGGCCAGCGTGGTGGACTGTATGGCCTAACCACTCTCAGACGATTCTCTTGATTGTAGAGTAGGCCCGTGCCCTGCAATGGGACGTATATGGGCTGATATAGACAGATTGTTGGTACAACAATTTTGTATTTATGTTTTCAATCGACTTTATCAAATCATGCCCAGACTTGAAGAGATTTAAAGCTTTCTATATATTACGAGCACGCATTATCATTATTATTCGGTCGGAATCTATATTTTATCATGATGTAACTATAAATAAATTTTAAATAATTGTCGTTACACGGTCACTAACAAGTAATTCTTTTCAAAAGCTTTAATTTGGCTTGCAATGTATGATTGTTGGGGTGGAATCTTGCTACTCAATTTTGGAGCAGATATCTTCAAGTTTATATGATTATATAAATTGTGTATACTCGTAATGAGGTTATAAGTTGATAGTTAAATTTTAAAGGAAAATTTTATTCTCTTCTCTTTAGCGCATTTAAATAGAACCTTTTTTTTTAATTTTTTTTGCATATGAAGATAGTATGTAAATATATTAATATACATTGACACCATTGTTCCCCCTTTCGATTTGTTCTCATGCCACCAACCTTGAGAGAATACAGACAAAAATAATACAGAAACAAATAGATAAAATTACGTTGCACATTTACCTTCATTAATAAATGCATTAGTGGTAATACAATGATGTGCGATTAAATTATACTTGTCGTGTAATTTGTCAGTGTAATGATGATTACTAACTCAATTGTGGCTTTTACTAAAACAATGCAGCAATCTATATTTCAATTTGCTGCATTATGTAACATCAATCATCTATGGCAGTAAAAATACATAAACTCACGCCTTTATCCCCGAAGGGGTAGGCCAGTGGCGGATTATCCCTAAGGCAAGTGCCTAGGGGCGCGAGCCGCGAGGTTACGAAGGGGCGCGCGATGATTTCGGATATCTTCGTTTCTATGCAAAACCATCTGTTGTTATAATTATATTACATACGAATCGCATTCGTTCGCCAAATGAACTATAGGTACATTCATGTAATGTATGTATTTTTTTTAATTTGACTGCTAGAGGGGCGCGTTTGAGATGCTTTAGGGCGCTCTCAACATTTAATCAGCCCCTGGGGTAGGAAGTAATACAAGAACACCCACATTTCGCCCTTTAAAATATGGGTGTGCTGGTAGTACCTCTGCTTACCAGTGCAATCTATCTCATCAAGAGCTGTATGGCTAATACACTATATGCTTTTTCTTTTTTTATTATACGCTTATGTTATTTATATTATGCTTAATATACACTATATGCTTATGCTATTTTTGAAATCTGACAGATTAGAAATCTGTTAAACCAAAAATTTAAGTATACAAAAGTGAAATCGGATAGAAGCACCAATTAAGTACTCGTATATCGGTGTAAAAATTTTTTGTATAAGGCGCTACACGCAAATTCTAAAGCTCCTGACGATTTATTACTGCAAATATTTCTCTCCGTGTGAATCTGGTAATTATTACAAACGTCAATAGATGTCGCTACATTGTGTACAACACAATGTGTAACAGTAAAGAGACATTTAATTGTATGTATTGGCAAGATTATTTTTTAGTTTAATACGTAGGCACATTCGTACAGTTTTACGTACGACGGTAGAACATTCGACGACACAACTGCCTCGGTGGCGTATTTAAACTACGGTACCATTAAGTTAAGGTCTCGAGTTAGAATCTCGGGTCAGGTAAAGTGATATTGGATGTGTATATTTTTTCTACATACATACATACATAAACTCACGCCTTTTTCCTAGAAGGGGTAGGCAGAGGTGCTACCAGGATACCCACATTTGGCCTTCTACGTTCCGTCCCATGATGTGATAGGAGCGAGCGAGAAAAATCCAATATCACTTTGCCCGATCCGGAATTCGAACCCTAGACCTTAGCTTTGCAGTCGTCCCGTAGTACAACTATGCCACCGTGGCAGGCTATTATTTCTATTCTGGTAAAAAGGCGTGAGGTTATGTATGTATGTATGAACTATAATAATAGCTTGAATCATTTTGTTTTGCTTTGTAAGCGATTGGATATGTCATGCTCGCTTAAAAGTCTGTGCTGGCGGTGGCGTCGTGTGCCGGGTCGGTCACTTCCCTGTAGCATGGTTGAGGAGGCCGATGGCTGGCACATGCGTCATACTCGTGAATCGGTGCTGCTTGTGTGGACTGGTCTGTCCGATTTGCTTACTTTGTAATTGATAAATAGATTACTTAACGCTTTTATAATTATTTATTGAGTTGGCGAAACAGAGTATACTGATTCTTCGTTATGAGTTACTTCGTTTCTCTCAGCCATATCAAATATAAAGTAAACTTATTCGTATTAAAATATATCCTACTTGCAAATTATAACAAGTTATTAATGAACTGCTCTGATTTAAAGCAACGTGTAATTTTTGTAATAATCACTACTTTGTAAACTGGTTTTGAAAAGAGCAACAATAGAGTTTATTGCCCGTTCTTCTCTAGTGAAAACCGCTTTCCGAACCGGGTGGTAGTTCAAAAAATGACTGAGTCTAAATAATGTTGAACATTTAATGGATTCAATAAATTATTTTCATTTTTATTATGTACCTATGTATGTTAAACTCTCGAACTTGGTTTCGGATCATAGAATAACCTCTTTGGATATCCCAGACAGAGTGCATTGTACTTCTCAAAAATGCATTATAGTCATTAACGTACAAAACAGCAATTATATGGAAGCAATAAATATGCTAATGTTTATTTAAATCCTAATGTGTTACCGTCCTTTTTGACACAATTAAACAAAAACACCAAGTAAGTAAATAATTTAGACAACAAAAAATTGGCTTTAAATGGACATATCGTCTTATACATACATTCATACATAAACTCACGCCTTTATCCCCGAAGGGGTAGGCAGAGGCTTTGTAACCGTACCGTAATACAACTACGCCACCGAGGCAGTCATATCGTCTTATAATAATTTAAAATAGCTTATAAAACGCACATGGCATTACTAAGTATATTTAAGTGGTCAGACGATAACTCAGGTCAGTTTGAAGGCCAGAGCACTAAGTCACCATTCCATAGCTCTTAATTTTTTCTGTATTGGCACGAAAAAGTTACTAAAATAAAATGATGGTAACTGCAGAGAGAAAGAGAGAGTACGGTTGATAGTCTCCGTGGTGCGGTTGGTTAGACGCCGGCTGTGAAACGAGAGGCCGCGGGCTCGATCCCCGCACCGAGACAAATGTTTGTGAACCACAAGTATTTGTTTCGAGTCTGGGTGTTTGTGAGACCGACAAGTCTCGATTTTAGTGTGGGGTTAGTACTATGTATGTGACTGTTGGGTGTATTTATTACTATTTTTTAACGGAGATAAATTCACTGCCGTTTGTCAATGTCACTCACCCATCGAAAAGAGACCTCAATTCTGTATGCCCACGATCGCCCACAGCTGAGCACAGGGGCTCCTTTACAACCAGAAGTTCGATTGAGATGGGTGAGGCCATAGTCCACACGCTGGCTTAATATGTGTTGGCAGACCATCTATAACATCATATCTCAGGTTGGCGACCTCTTAAAACTGTGAAGTATTCCAGACAGCGCGCAGTTAAAAAACGTAAAAGTTTACAAAATCATACATACATACATACATACATAAACTCACGCCTTTATCCCCGAAGGGGTAGGCAGAGGCGCCACCAGGACACCCACATTTCGCCTTGCATGTTCCGTCCCATGATGTGATAGGGGGCGAGCCCATCGCCATATCGGGCACAAATTCCTGACTCCGGGCTGATAATGAATAGAAAAAATCCAATACCACTTTGCCCGACCCGGGACTCGAACCCGAGACCTCAGCTTTGTAGCCGTACCGTAATACAACTACGCTACCGAGGCAGTCACAAAATCCAAGTTACAAAATCCTTGATAAGAACCGTAAAAATTGTATTATTTCGAAGTAAATTATCCATTTTATTGGCGCATTAAGTTGGTTAAACATTTGCATACAATATGCGCATCTACTTATGATGCCAGGACCTTGAATAAATATCAGTAATAAGTAGCATGTTGTCTACTGGACATCTTATGGCTAGCGCACTGGAAAGCCATTGCTTTGTAATTCATGACTTTTGGTTTAGCTACTGTCCATGAGCAGTCGTATCGCTTACAATCAGGCGAACTGTCAATTTACAATTATTTTATCAATTCATTATCTTAACATTCAAATATTATCGGAGTTTACTTTATCTCATTTAAATAATATGTAATGCTTACGCAGGTTACTCATGATAACTTTTTATTGTTACTATCAACTCACTATTATGTAAACAATAAAGAGACGGTAAAAATAACTCTTTTATCACTATATTGCATATTCAAGACTAGCATCTGCCCGCAAACTACGTCTGCGTGATTATCTTTATTTAAAATTAACTTTATTTGGAATTTTCCATCCCATCCCGTCCCGTTATATCCCGCTCGCCTCATCCCATTCCTTTGAGTATAAAAAAGTAACAAATATATCAGAATTCTTTCCTCATTCCACGGGAACACTAAATTTTTCGGTATGTAAAGTAGCCTAAATGTTAATCCAGGGTGTCAGGTACCTTCATACCAAATTTCATCGAAATTCGTTAAGCCGTTTTTGAATTCAGCGCGCACAACCGCACAAACAAACAGACCAAAATTCTAAAAACATTGTTTTGGGGTCTATTACGTTAATACAGACCCCCCATTTTTTTTGCCATCCATGTACAGATATCGATCGGTTGCAAATTAATTTTATTATGTAGATACGAAACTATAGCGGACTTATTCATAGACGGTTTTGAATCTTATTTTAGTAATCGAAGGTTTTGTCTTCTTCGCTCAAACTCAATTCAAAAGTCGTTCGGAAGGGACAAAACATTCGATAACTAAAATAGGTTTTAAATTTGTCCATGAATAAAGCCGTAAGACGTTAACAAACATATAAAAGGCTCTCAAACTTTAATAAGTTCCTTATGAATGAATGTCTGGAGTGGTTTTTCTGTCATATTTGTCGCCAGTTATACTGCTAATTGCTTAATAATATTGTAACAAATTTAAACAAAGATGGTTTTAATAATAAAACATTTTACTTAATTATTACATATTAATTGATAAATAGGAATCAAACTTTATGCAAATGTTACGAACCATACGATGGAATGCATACGATCCGAAAACTGTATAATATTTTATTATGTTTACCATTAAAGTGCCCACAGAAGAGACTATTATACATTGGAAAGAGGTTTTTTAAATATATTTGGATTATAAATAGCTGTTTCTTTACTGTCCTACTTTCTAAAATTGACTCAATTTAAGAATGACTAGTTCGTTATTCACATTTTAATTTTTTGAATCTTAAATTGTGTGGTGGCAGTATATAATATTTAACAAAAATATATTATTCCAGTTAACTATGTTAAAAAGCATCAGTTATACCAAATTCGACGATACGTTATATACAGGGTATATCAAGACCGCGTCCGAAAATGAAGCCAGGTGGTAGTATTAGTGACTTCAGACACAATGCAAGTAAAAATTTCGCAAAAAAAATCGACATTTTTTTTTAAATTTTTGCTTATTGTCATATTTGGGTGATTTATACATAGTTTTCCTAAAATAAAAATGTACACCTCTTTAATTTTAAACACGCAATGGTACGTATGGGTTTAAATTAGTATTTTCGCAAAAACTAGGTATTTACCACCCAAACACGATGATTTTCAAAAAATTCTAAAAAAATATGTCACTGTTTTGGCAAAAAAAATTATATTTGCATCGTGTTTGTAACCACTAAAACTACCGCCTGGCTTCGTTTTCGGTCGCAGTCTTGATAGACATAGACACGACACACGTCAAAATCGTCGCACGCTCATTTCACAGTACACTAAGGTCATTCCCATAGTATCACTCAGCTGGCACTTCGATTGCATTAAAGAATCTGTCACTGAAACAGTATGGTTTTCATCCGACATGGCAATTGTTCGAGTTGTATCACAATATCTAGTCACAGAAATAAGCTACGCGAAATGAGAACACCACTAGAAACACATCCGCACATTTAACTAAAAAAAACATACTTACTGCGTTTTTTTTACCACTGACTAAGTATAATTTCTTGATTGGACAGCCTCCGTGACGCAGATGGTTAGACGCCGTCTGTGAAACGAGAGGCCACGGGTTCGATCCCCGCACCGAAACTAAAATTTGTGTGAACAGAGGTATTTGTTTCGGGTCTGGGTGTTTGTGAGACCGAAAAGTCTCTCGTAGTTTTTAAACACTACGACACAAGACTCGATCTTAGTGTGGGGTCAGGACTATGTATGCGACTGTTGGGTATATTTATTTTACTTATCCATTCATATCTTTTTCTACAGGAAATCTCCAGCTGATCACAGGTTTCCCTCGAAGATCCTTGTTGCAATTTTAATCTACATTTTATTGCATGTATTCATTATACTATTTGTTTAGACTGCCTCGGTGGCGTGGTTGTGCTACGATACGTTTACTAAGCTGAGGTCTTGGGTTGGAATCCCGGGTCGGGCAGTGATATTGCATTTGTCTATTAATTATCGGCCCGGAGTCAAGAATTTGTGCCCGATATGGCGATAGGCCTACCCTCTATCACATCGTGGGACGGAACATATACAGCGAAATTTGGGTGTCGTAGTAGCACCTATGCCTAAAATTTCTGGGGAAAAGGCGAGAGTTTATGTATGTATACATATTTGTTTACTCCAGTTGTACTCATTTTTATATCCAAACGTAAGCCCTATTATTTGATTCCTAATATTTGATGCAAACCATCAAAAAGCGCAAGACAGAATATCTCGGCCACGTGCTTAGGCACGATAGATATAAGCTGCTCCAATTAATTATTATGGGCAAGGTGGAAGGCAAGAGACGCGCTGGACGAAGGAAAAAATCGTGGCTGCGAAACATCCGGGAGTGGACCGGTATCAGCACCGCTGAACAACTATTCCACCTGGCTAAGGACAGGGAGAAATACAAGAAGCTGACGGCCAACCTTCAGCACTGAAGAGACACTCCAAGAAGAAGAAGAAAGCCCTATAGTCAATTCCCATTATCAATACCCTATACGATCAAATCGAGCTGCATCTAACGCTCCAACATCGTATTTAGAAAACCGCGTGAGAGGGGATAATGACCAAGACCGCTACTCGGCGGTATATTAATGCATTTGCTTTCATTGCCGTTAGCCACATGTTTCTTTCACTAGATAAACTAAATAAAGACTAGACTAAGACCCATATACAAAAAAAGGCTCTATTGCTAAGTTATTTTGACTATAACAGACCATTTCAATTATATTTGAGAAGGTAAATATATGGGGTCGGCGTCTTCAAAATTAAATTTATAGTTACTTGCAACTGGGAAAAGTATGATTGTGCAGTTTAAAGTGTACAAAGTTTAATGAACGGTTCGTTAGTGAATTGAGACAGTTCGCTCGGCGTCCGGTTGCAGGCGGTCAGTGTTTATCGAGACCCCAAAGGTTTTGCACGTAACAGTGTTGTGTTCGAATCTTTTATCGGTGATTGAATAAAGGGTAAGATTTTTGTAAATTACTTATTATTGTGAATTAATGCAACTAATGGAAAGAGCTATACTGAAAATATGTCTGATTTTATAAAATCAGAGAAATTTTTGGGGTTAGATTCCATTATAGGGATTTAATTAGATTTTGTATCAGTCCAAATTCGTCCCACTGCAGGTCACGCGCCTCCTTTTCAATCGAGAGTACGATTGAGAGGGGTTAGGCCATATAGTCCGCCACCCTGGCCTAGTATGGTTTGGCGGACTTTACATAGGTACTAACAGTGGACATTTTTCAATTAGATATAGGTATTATAGATTTTGTAATGCGGATAAACAATATTCAAATATTTATACACGTCTTGTTCCTTTAAATCTTTTCTTATCTTTTTATTTTCGTGATGACAGTTACATTGTTATACATATTTTCATTCTCACACATCATAGTCGAATAAATTATTCATTGAAAAGATAATGTTTATTAAAACAATACATATAAATTGTGTCTATATCTTCGGGGACATATTGATCTATATGTTCACATTCAACTGTGTGTCAGTTATAATATTGAGGTAAACATGTATTTCTGTTAAGTTCATTTTCACTTGTCCTAAATTGTAAGTATAAAAAAGAGAAATAAAATAAACAGTTACAGAACACGCCAACTGACCATAATAAAGCCAAGCTTTCAAGATTGAATATACTTGAATTTAATATTCTTTGACCTAGTAAGGTTGTAGGAAGTCGCTGGATAGGCCGCTTCCAACAGGTGGTTGTGGAGATCTTTGGAGGAGGCCTATGTTCTGGTAGACTTCCCGTACCTCTACATACATACATACATACATAAACTCACGCCTTTATCCCCGAAGGGGTAGGCAGAGGCGCCACCAGGTCACCCACATTTCGCCTTGTATGTTCCGTCCCACGATGTGATAGGGGGCGAGCCTATCGCCATATCGGGCACAAATTCCTGACTCCGGGGTGATAATGAATAGAAAAATCCAATATCACTTTTCCCGACCCGGGACTCGAACCTGAGACCCCACCTTTGTAACCGTACCATAATACAACTACGCCACCGAGGCAGTCCTAATACCTAATAAGTACCTCTAGATGCTAATTTTTTAAGTAACATTCGAAATTTGAATTAATATTTTTAAGTTGTATGAATTGAAGAGGTTTTATTTATGATATTATTCTTGTGTTATTGAGGTTTGATACATACATGTGAATTGTAATTTCTACGAGATATCTAGTACATATACATTTATTTATTTATATCAAGACTGCGACCGAAAACGAAGCCAGGTGGTAGTATTAGTGACTTCAGACACAATGCAACTACATACATTTTTATTTTTAAACACGCAATGGTACGTAAGCGTTTAAATTAGTATTTTCGCAAAAACTAGGTATTTACCACACAAAAACGATGATTTTAAAAAAATTCTAAAATAATATATGTCACTGTTTTAGTGAAATTTTTGCATCGTGTCTGTAACCACTAAAACTACCACCTGGCTTCGTTTTCGGTCGCAGTCTTGATATACCCGGTATATTTGTCTGGGTATCATCGTTTGCATGTATAAGATTTTTGTAAGTAAATACACGTGCAATATAAGTGAGTGTAAATATAAATAAGTAGTAGAAACTTTCAATTCTCTTAATAATTGTTTTTGTATGTTTACAATTAATTGTTACTTTCTTGAAAAGTTGATTTGGTAGTTTAAAAACAATTTAAATATCAAATTACTACAAATGCATATTTAAAAGGACGACTATTTGTTTAATTATTTCATGTTAATTCATTAGTCCTCGAAAAGTCAAATAAATTTATTTTAATTAATCTTCATTGTAATAAATTGAATGACAAATTATTATTATTAGCAATAGTTTCTAAGGGTAAGAATTTAATATGATAATGTTTAAAATACCAAATTTTTTAACCTACAAAATTTTCGTGTATTTGCATATAATATTTAAATAACAGTCTTATGTAATACAAAATAAACACAAACAGAATGAGAATACACGCACTTCAATTATTTCCATAATTGATAAACGCTTAAAACAAAAACAATGCGATAAGCATTATTCAATGACAGCGATAGTGACATACTTATTACATAATACATTTATTTATTTAGATAATAAATGTATAGTTTATTTCAGTTTGAGGTTTAAGAAATCTCATACCAGTGTGTCCGACATCGAAATAGGGGCACTGGTGGTAGGTCTCCCATATGTGAGAGGCCGCCTGAGTAGGTACACCACAGCTATGTCTTGTATTTAATGTATTTTTCCCGCCAAACAGCAGTGTAAATGCACTGTTGTGTTACGGTTTGAAGAACATTGTAGCCAGAGTAACTACTGGACATATTGAGCCTTCCAAGATATTACAAAGTCCGCCAACCCGCACTAGGCCAATGTGGTGGACTATATGGCCTAACCCCTCTCAATCGTACTTTCGATTGAGGCCCGTGCGCTGCAGTGGGTCGTATATGGGCTGATACAGATACAGATTCATCCGATATCAGGCATCTAAATTTTTAAAAATCTATCCTTTTAATAATTATTAACCATCTTGTGTCATTACCATTAGAATTGCGAACAATGAAAAGCTCTTAGTAATTTAGTTCAAACAGACACAAACGAAACAAACATTTGTTCTTCACACAAACATTGGTTTTGGTGGGGTGAATGTTGTTATAAGCTCTCGTTTTAATTTAGGCATGATTGAGACAACTTTCTCTATTATAAATATGTGTAGTTTATTTTTTATATTGACGCGACAATATGGCTTCAATGCGTCAATGGTAATGACGCGAAAATGCCGTCTTTCGTCAGTCGATACGGATATGACGCCCTATCTATACATGAAAATGCAAGTAGGCGACATGCGTCATACTTAAGAGTTACATACATACATACATAAACTCACGCCTTTATCCCGAAGGGGTAGGCAGAGGCACCACTAGGACACCCACATTTCGCCTTGTATGTTCCGTCCCTTGATGTGATAGGGGGCGAGCCTATCGCCATATTGGGCACAAACTCCTGACTCCGGGCTGATAATGAATAGAAAAATCCAATATCACTTTGCCCGACCCGGGACTCGAACCCGAGACCTCAGCTTTGTAACCGTAATACAACTACACCACCGAGGATAATGTTTGTTGCATAATGTTTGTTGGTAGATAGATCAATTTACATTGGGGGTCCGGCAAACGAGCAAACAGGTCACCTACTGGTATGTGATCACTGCCGCCCATGAACATCCACAACGCTGGATCATGGATGTGTGCCGGCCCATGACATTAGGGAGAGAGCGGGAAGGAAAAAGAATGGGATGTGGGAAGGGGTGTTAAGCATACGGCAATCTTACTCACATAACGAAACGCAACAGCGAAGCTTCACGTCAAAATATAAAGCTCCTAAATACGTGCAAAAATTGGCGATCCTATCGCTGTATGCGATTTCTTCCAACAACCTTAAGATTGATTGAATTTAATAGATGCACAGAAGAAATGGGTAATGCTTATACGAATACATAAATAATCAATAAGCCTGTCACTATTGCGTCTTGGAACAAAAAATCTCGGCGACAACTAGTACTTCTGTTTACCTCTTGGCGGATATAGTAATGAGTTTATATATAGAACTATGTATGTAAATACATAACTTCGCACGTCAGCAGACGAAATAGGCCTCGTAATGAGAAGGGACCACCCAAAACGAACGCCGACATACAATTTAATGTCTCAGAGCAATTTTAATGGGACTTCTAACTATTATGTGCGTGTACTATACGCTTCGTTAATAAGTCGTTTACATGCACGATCGTGGCAAGACAATGTTCACGAAACTTAGAACTAAGAGGACAACGGGTGAATTTATGAAGACAACTAGTTGACAAAGTATTCATATATTCATACGTATGGATTACTAATTAGTCTTAACCAATTGCACAATTACATGATGACTGAACGGACAAATTAAAGAGGCCAGATCCCAAAGTATTTTTAAATCAGTATGTTTTCAAAGGTCGCGTTTATTAATAGTTTCCATAGTCCAAGTCTATAGTACAAGGTAAATATCGTGGAAAATTTGCAAGCCTGTTTTTCAAAAATATTTAAAAGTATTTGAAGTCCAAACCATCATGTTGGACTAGGTTCTAATTTCTAAACCCCTCTTTAAAGTAGACTTGTTCCGTGTCCCTTAGAATAACGCGGAATTCAAAGAATAAAACCCAAAACTATAATATTCGATAACTTCCAGTTACCAAAGATAGTATTCCAAACTCGTGAGATTAAAAAGAAAACTTAACGTTACTTTTACGGTTAATTCTCTTGAAATAAATAAACCAAATGGCTCCTTATATTTCACTGCATAAATCCTGGCATTTTATGGTTAAAAAACTGGTTCTCCTCGCGTTAATAAAATGTCGTGCTACCGTAGTGGTAGTTCCTTGAGTTTGTCTGGAATTTTATTAAACAACGCGACTTAAAAAGTACCAGTTGCAGGAAATGAAATTAAAATCATCTTAATTATTAATTATTGAGTTTGACATATTTATTATTCAAAATTCATTAACATTATAATTAACTACTCAAAAAAATTGGAAGTATGAATTTTATTTGCAAAATGCAGCGTTGTAGATAGAGATATGTGCATGTTACAAAATATTCATATTTTTTTTGTATTTATTCATATTTTACCACTTTAATTGTAATTTTAATAACATCACAATATTTTAATCGCGATGAGAATATAACGTTTTTAATATTCATATGTTTTTACGTCTGAAATTATTTCAAGGTCTAGATTTGTTTTAGCAACAGTAGCACCAAATACACATACGAATGCATAGATTGTCTTCTCCTATTTTTTGACTAAGATTAAAATTCTTTGTTTATGGACAGCCTCCGTGGCGCAGTTGGTTGAACGCCGGCTGTGAAACGTGAGGACGCGGATTCGATCCCCTCACCGAGAGAAATATTTGTATTATCCACAGGTATTTGTTTTGGGTCTGGGTGATTATGAGACCGAAAAGTCTCCCGTAGTTCCCAATACCCACGACACAAGACCCGATCTTAGTGTGGGGTCAGGTCTATGTATGTGACTGTTGGGTGTATTTGGGTCTATTTACTTCTGCCGCCAAGCCACATTATGTACGTAGTGTCATTGTTTGGTGCGTAGAACAAAATGGCTGCTACACGCGTAAAGATACAACTGTGCAAATCTGAGTTTGCCCTAGTATACTGGAACCTGTGTGGGCAATTAACCGCGCAAGCTTCATTTAAATTTTCGATTCGAGACTGATGCAATCTCGCGTTTGCGCAAACGCAATTGAACTTTTGTGGCCGGCATTAGAACTAGTGATTATTGGACATAGTCCTGACGCCTGTCTCGGGATCACAAGCCAATAAAAAGTACTACTGTATTTATATACATTAATAAAACGAGCTAAATTGTTCTATAACCTTTGAACATGGTTTTATTAGCATCGACTGTATGTATATGTAAAAACGTAACCATAATGACACTCTGTGGGAACAGATCTAATGATAGCATTACCACCAATTACTTCAACAAAAACAATGACCTCTAATTATTACTATAACTTGAACTTCTACCTCCTTACTATAACTTGCAACCAGAGTTACTACTGGACATAATGAGACTTAACATCTTATCCTCAGGATGGCGAGTGCAGCGGAATGCCATGCATTGCTTTGTAATTCATGGTGTTGTTTGGTTCTGCTACTGTCCATGAGCGGTCATATCGCTTAACATCAGGCAAATGGCATGCTCGTCTAGCCTTTCATGCAAATAAATAAATATATAAATAAGTAAACATTTTTATGATTTTATTTTTTAAGACTGTTCACCAAAAGTTTCAATTAGGAACCTAGTATCCATATGCGTATATGGGGTACCTAGGTTTACACACCCGTATTCTAGAAAGGTTAGACAGCTCGCCGAGTTTGATGTCAAAAAGTCTATCAATTTTTTTTTTTATTTATATATGTATTTTAAGTTTAGACTTGAATATGTCTTGTTCATGGTTTACGAGTTCACGGTGGTCGCTGATTCATATCCCAGGGCACACCTCTGACTTTTCGGAGGGAAGGAAAACATCGTGAGCAAAACTCCGTTCCATAGAGATTGAAAAAAAAAACTTTAGTATGCAAAGTCCTCCAACCCACACTAGGCCTTTTATGGCCTATATGGTCTAACCCCTCTCAATCGTATTCTCGATTGTAGAGGAGGCCCGTGCCCTGCAGTGGAACATATAGGGTGCGATACAAATATCTTATTCAGGTTCTAGGTTTATGTCCTCGGGTATTGAATGACAATTGATTGACATTTGATAGCTGTTGTAAACAATCCCATCAATAGCATGACTATGGTACTTTTGATTGCGCTAGGATATTCGTAATTGACTGCATCCATCGATATCAATGTTACACTAGATAAGACATTCAGTACAAAAAATGTGTCCCACCTATTTGTGGTGCATGTACCACACATGAATCAGTCTGTTTCGTGACAGTGACAGTGTAGTACGCCTTATCGCATACGTTTAAAAGTAATAAATGAATGTTTCGCCGTCAAACCGAAAGCAAATCGTCTTAAGTATCAATATTTTAATAAAATACCAGGTAAGTGATGTAATATTGCAGTGTGCTTTTAAAATACGGGGCACTTTATTTCTATGACGTGTCTCGTCTATCGGTAGGTTATAAGTCAATGACTGCATCTGTGTCAACCCATATACGTCCCACTGCAGGTCTCAGGCCTGCACTACAATCGAGAGAACGATGGTGAGGACTTAGGCCATGTAGTCCACCACGTCGGCCTAGTGCGGGTTGGCGGACTTTGCATACCATTGTTTTTTTTACATATCGCGTAGGTTTCCTCACGATGTTATCCTTCATCTTTATACTAAAAATTGACTAGATAACGGAGTAGTATCTACCCACGTGAGATCTTTATTATCATCCGGCTTCTAGTATTCCCACATACTAGTGACCTCTCGCCAATTAGAATTCTAATTACAGCTCAGATTTTATCTAGACCGCAAAAAAGTTAAAGTCTAGGCTGCCAACAGTCGATACACTGGTGGAATAATTTCTCATCTATTATTTTTTATTCAATTTGCTTTTTCTATCATTTACTTTACTAATCGTATTAATTGCTTAAAGTAACATATTTTTCATAGGTATACAATTTAAAACCTACGGTAAATTTTCTTGTGCCGTAACACAAATATAAATGCAGCAGAACTTATTATTTTTTGTGTAATTACCAAAACGAGTTTTGCTCCACTTGCACTGCATAAACTATTTAGTTTTAAGCATAAGATACGTGCCGTTGGTCAACATTAATTAAATGCGTTCGTGTAGCAGTGGCATTGCGCTTTTTGCACATAAAGTGTTACAAATTACAACAGCAAAAAAATTAGTGTGAGCCACTTACATATTTTTTTATTGCGATGAATGGCGAGACGAACATGCCATTCGCCTGATGTTAAGAGTTACGATTGCTCATGGACAGTAGCAAAACCAAACAACACATGACTTAAAAGCAATGCTAGGCATTCCACTGCGCTCGCCATCCTGAGACATAAGATGTGAAGTCTCATTATGTCCAGTACTGAGTACCGAATATGCAACTTATTTCTCTCATTTATTCAGTACACTATAAGCAACTTAATTCTCCGAATTATTCAAGATCCTTGCATACTAAGTAGATTTGCATATTCTATGCAAATGTTCTACCAACCTAATGCCCCAATAAAATGGGACAATTTACTCTGAAATAAAACTATTTTTACGGAATTTATCGCGGATTTTGTTAAATATTACGTTTTTTAACTTCCCGCTGTTTGGAATATTTCACAGTTTTACCAGTCATGGGGCGGCATTTACTTTGTTCGTGTCAACTTGTTTAGGCTCCTTTAAAAAGTCTTGGCCTGTGATGGTTGAAGATTGAGATTCGTGTATTTAATGAATAGAATCATTGCTCAGCAGTGGGATTCAATAAGCTAATAACAATGTCAACTTATTTACGCATTTCGACAATCACTAAGTACAGATTGACAGCATCCGTGGCTAAGTTGGCTAGCCGCCTGTTGTGAAACGAGAGGCCGCGAGTTCGATCCCCGCACCGCGACAATCCACAGGCATTTGTTTCGGGTCTAGGTGTTTGAAGGATCGTAAAGTCTCTCGTAGTTTCAGAAGGCCACAACACAAGACGCGATCATTGTGGGGGTCAGGACTATGTATGTGACTGTTGGGTGTATTTATTTATTATTTAGTTAACAAAATTTTGTGAGATAAAAGGGAGAAGTAAAAATAACTTAATAAAGGTTGCAAGAAGTCGCTGGATATTGGCCGCTTCCAATAATTCACTGTCGAAATTCTTGGACCTTTGGGAGGTCTATTATCAATAGTAGTCTTCATGAAGCGAAAATGATACAAACATGTGTCTGCGTGGGTTTCGAATCTGCGAAGTCTCGTTTCACAGCCGGCTTTATGACTTATTCATCGTGTTTTGTTTATCAAGATGTGTCCTGTATGTGATTTACTCCTGCTCTTATTTGCCACCGAATTATTGACAGCCAACGTGACTTATTATAATTGCATTATTATTATAAGGGCCAGTTAAGCAAACCAGAGCACGTTTGCATGATCATAATAATAGGGTACATAATTGCTATATCTATATAAGTATAATTACATGTATAGACACGAATGTAAATATGTACGAGTAGATGACGCGAATGTATTACATTTAAAATTCAAATATATTAACTACACGAGTCAGTTTTGGATTAGTGATAAAATTCGCAGTTTGTGCGAACCCAATTTATAGTAGAGCTAAGTTTTGAAGAACCGAGAAATAATATCGATATTAAATAAAAAGTGTGAAAGAACGGCGACGTGCGCTTAATTTAAATTTCGAAGTAAGTAAATAAAGCTTCCTTTAGACACGTGAAGCGTATTTCTGTATATCTATACAGGGTATATCCAGACCGCGACCGAAAACACAGCAAAGGTGGTAGTATAAGTGACTTATGACACAATGCAGGTAAACATTTCGCAAAAAAAAAAACTTTTTTTGTACATACAATATACATACATAAACTCACGCCTATGTCCCATTGGGGTAGGCAGAGACTATTGAGCGCCAAGTGCTATGGTCCATACATACCTCTTTCGCTTCATCCACTGTCATTAATCTTTGCATACACGCTCGTCGGTTTCGAGGACTCCGTATTTTTCCTTTCTTTAATAAATCTTGTATGTGATTTTTATAGGTACTCCTGGGACGTCCTATTTTTACTTATCGTCGTATTTGAGTGATATATACATAGTTTTCCTAAAATAAACATGTACACCTCTTTATTTTTAAGCACGTAATGGAACCTAAGGGTTTAAATTAGCATTTTCGCAATAACTAGGTAAATACCACCCAAACATGATGATTTAAAAAAAAATCTAAACAAATATCTGTCACTGTTTTGGCGAAATTTTTATTTGCATCGTGTTTGTAACCGCTAAAACTACCACCTGGCTTCGTTTTCGGTCGCAGTCTTGATATACCCGGCATATTCACCCACAGGAAGTCTAGCGTTTTTACTCGCGTTATTAATTTCACTTAATGTTGCATGAGAATATATTCTACGACTTTGAACCAAAGTCACTTCTTAGTTTTAAAAGACATCATTCATGCCCCTCGCTACATCTAACATTCCTTTTACACTTAGGCGATGTGCTACAGGTGAAGTGCATGCCAATTTTGAGTACTAATGTGACGTCACTACTGCGCAAAGACTATTCGAAAGCAGGTCTCAAAAGATTTATACGCGAGGAGTATTTTCTATCCAGTCTACTACACTTAAAGATAGGTAAATACTTGAATGCACATTTACATCGATTTAATGTGACAAGGAAAAACTTTTAAGTTTAATCATGATTTTTTGGTGTGTCAGATTAAAGATGAAATAATATTCTTATCGTCTTTTCACCCACTTCTTCGATTCTCCATCCATAATAGTTTGCAATATATTAAATATTCGTGTTCTTTATGCTCATTAACGCTCGTCGTAAACATAAACTTCTTGATCGTTGCTCATAGACGCTCGTCTGTGAGCAACGCTCAACACTTCCATTGAATCAGAAACTATAGGTCGTCCACGTCTTCTGTCGCCGAAAGCGCTTTTGTCAAAATAATAAAAATAGTTTTTGTCTTTTCATTTTTTATTACATTGGATATGTTAATAATATTAGATTCTGAGTATAAATGATTGTTGTTTATATTATAAAATCATCATTCCCAAAGCCACTCGCCAGTAGATTTTAAGTGATCTGTATCTGCTCACTTGTGTGATGTTTCAAAAACGCCATTGCCGTTCATGTACAAACTAACCTTTGTACACTTAACGTCATAAGCTAGAGTACTACAGTATTCAATTCTTGTATTTAAGTGTTTACATGAGTGTAAAACCGTTGCGAAGTGGAAGTTGCTTCAGTGGTAATGCTAATTTAAGTACTATTAACCGCACTTTACGTCAGCCAATAATGTAATTTGCTAAGTGATGTGCCCACTCGAAAACATTATAGCCAACGGTCATTGAATATTTTATACACCTACATAGCGCCGTATATCAAGACTGCAACCAAAAACAAAGCCAGGTGGTAATATTAGTAAGTTTAGACACAATGCAACTAAACATTTCGCAAAAAATATCATCAATTTTTTTTTTGTATTTTTTTACTTTTAGTCATATTTGGGTGATAAATAGATAGCTTTTCCTAAAATAATAATTTACAACTTTTTATTTTTAAAGACGCAATGGTACATAAGGCTTAAATTTATATTTTCGCAAAAACTAGGTATTTACCACCCAAAAACGATGATTTTTAAAACATAAAAAAAATCTGTCCCTTTTTGTTTTGCGAATTTTTCAGGTGTATTTTGTCTGTAACCACTAAAACTACCACCTGGTTTGTTTTTCGGTCGCAGTCTTGATATACCCGGTATATACATACCTATATAATAGGTAGAGTAGGTAACTACGTCATCGTGTCTCTATAGTAATCAGGGCAACGATAGGTCTTCGGTTCATAAGATTTGGAAATTGATGTTATTGGAACAAATTTAGCCATAAATAAACTCACGCCTTGAGTCTCAGAAGGGTAGGAAGATGTGCTACCAGGTAACCTACATTTCGCCTTGTGTGTTCCGTGCCACGTTGTGATAGGGAACTAGCCGATCGCCATATCGGGCACAAATTCATAACTCCGGGCTGATAACGAATAGAAAAATCCAATATCACTTTGCCCGACCCGGGATTCGAACCCGAGATCTCGTTGTAGTATGACTGCGCCACCGAGGCCAATTTATTTCATCATGTAATGTCTAAACCATTTTTTAGGACATACTCCAAGTTTTCACGACAAGACTGTTTTGGAGATACTTCAAGTTCAAACTGAACATCATATCTCATTGTTTTTTTTTTATTCCAGTTCAGGATGTGGGTATGCGACCCCAATCTCACGTCCACCATCGTGAACAGCTACCGCGTGGCTGGTCCGGTGGTGATGCAAGCGCTGTCCAGCTTCTTCGCGGCACAGTGCGCGATATCTGGAGACCATCTGTGGCCTCCTGATGCTACCCAGGCGGTGATTCAAGGCAAGTATTTGTTAATGGCAGTCTGATGATCATGCAGCCTACCTAATGTTTAGCCGTCACTGCCGCTCATGGAACTTTGCAATGCCAGGGGTCTAGCACAAACAGGCCGCTACCTAGTGAATCAGAAATATGTGGAAAAAGATGGTCTTTTTACTGTACCTTCGTAAAAAGTTTATGCGGTCTGATAGATTCTATATTAATCACGGTACCTGAAAAGAAGAGAAAAATATATTAGCAACGCAAAATAAACCTTATACTGATAAAAACTATAAAAAGTACTTATAAAAACATAGTTGGTTTAGGTTAAACAACGCGTTTTTATGTAAATACGGATTTAAAGGCTTTGTAAAAAGTTTCCATGTTTATAAAATACCCAATCAAGTATAATTAAATCAGCTATCAATAAGTACATAACTTATCCGAAAAAGTAATTATTATTTTTGTTATTGTAACGTATGAAATCCTGGATGGTGATGACCTTAGACAAGTTAATCTCAAAGGTGATAAAACAAATAGGTACAGATAAAAAAATTCATGAATCATTATAATGTAACAAATAATTTAACAAATTTAATCCGCAAACTTGACAGTCACTCTATAAAAATGAAAAATATACAAAAAATCATAATATGATATTGTGGGCACTTTGTGCCAGTAAAAATAACAAGAAATATTGAAAAGAAACCTAGAAATTTAGGAAAGAAGAAATAAAGTTTTGGTAGAAAGCTCTTCATAATTATCCCAATGTAATAACTTATGACATTAATATAGCAGATGATACAACATGTTTTATGAAATTTCCAGGTAAAATCGCTGCAATATAATATATTAATGTTGGTCTTAATACCATTGCAGATCCGAACTACGACTTCATAGTGGTCGGGGCGGGTAGCGCCGGGTCAGTAGTCGCAAACCGTCTCAGCGAAATATCTGACTGGAAAGTGTTGCTCGTAGAAGCTGGAGGAAACCCTACTTTAGGCACTGAGGTGATAAATTGATCATTACCATAATTTGTATATAAGCATGTCAATATGGCAAGAAATGTACTAATCCAGAATATATTTCACAAAAAGCCAATAGCGTACGTTTATACATAGTAATCTTTTATACCACTTGAAATATTATCAATGGTTTAAAGATTTTTGAAGGACTTTTGAAGAAGGGTTTTGTCGAGAACTTCAATATTTCACAGTCCATAATATTTTTTTACGAATTTAGATTGTTATTATTCTGATATTTTATTACAGCTTGACCCTAATTTGTAAAGTTAATTTTAAACATACAAAAAATAAAATTAGTTTAGTTTGGAATACAAACAATTCAAATCCCTTTAAACAAGTTGATGTCGTTAAAAATAATAAAATCGACAATTTTCCATATGTTTGTATTAATTAAAACGATTTAATTTTCAGATGCCTCAACTGTTTTACAATAATTTAGACAGTCCGGAAGACTGGGGTTACAAGACACAACCACAGGACGGCGCCTGCAGAGGTTACACGAGCAAAGGCTGCGCCTGGCCTCGAGGGAAAGTTCTTGGAGGCTGCAGTAGCATCAACGGAATGTTCTACGTTCGAGGCAACAAACTAGATTACGACGAATGGGCAGCTGACGGAAATATTGGTTGGAGTTACGATGAAATCCTACCCTTCTTCCGTAAAAGTGAAAAATACGTCGGCGACATCAACGAAGAAAATGCTAAATACCACGGCAATGACGGTTATTACCACGTAGAACAAGATAAGGACCACAATATATTTGAAGACTTAGTTATAAAAGGTAATGTAGAATTGGGACTGAAGAATTTGAGCGAAGTCGTTAGCGCGGAACAAATGGGAATTACTAGAACACTTACAAATATTAAAGATGGTAAAAGATTCAGCACTGCGAGGGCATTTTTGAGCCCGATCAAGGACAGAAAAAATCTACATGTCATCAAAAATGCAATTGCTACTAAGGTTTTGTTCAAACCAGGAACTAATGTTGTAAGTGGTGTACTAATAAACCAAAACGGAAAAGATATTGTGGTTAATGTGCGGAAGGAACTTATTTTATCAGCTGGTGCTATAAACACACCTCAGCTATTATTACTCTCCGGCATAGGACCGCGCAAACATTTGGAAGACATGAATATTGAAGTTAAAGTCGATTTAGCTGTTGGCGAAAATTTGCAGGACCATCCTTTCGTCCCCATATTTTATACTCTACCTGGCGATAAAAATTTGAATTCTTTGCCGAACATAATCGGTGCATTAGCTGAATACATTTTATATCAACGAGGGCCATTATCTGATTTAAGTCCACACAAAGTGATCTCATTTTATAATACCACAGATCCGAGCGCCAGCAGCCCCGACATGCAAGGACATTACGTTGTTTTCCCTCCTAGTATTTACAACTTACTTGACTCATTTAAATTGCACGGCTTAAGCGATGAAGTTGTACAAAAATTCCACGAAATGAATGAGAACACATTCACGTTGATAGTTTACAACGTTTTGCTTAGGCCAAAGTCTAAAGGCCGTATATTATTGAAAAGCAAAAATCCTTTCGAATATCCATTGATATATGCTAACTACTTTGATGATCCAGAAGATTTACAAACAGTTTTGAGATCAATGAAGCAGTATAGTTTAAAACTAGGTGAAACCAAAACGTTCAAAGAAGCAGGATTTAAACCTGAATGGATGGAACTGGAAGCTTGTAAAGGTCTTGACAAGAACACCGATGAGTTTTTTGAATGCATAGCGCGTGAATTAACGTTTTCGTTGTATCACCCTACGGGGACGGCTAAAATGGGTCCCGACAGTGACGAAAAGGCGGTTGTAGATCCAGAATTAAAAGTAAGGAAAGTAGAAAGACTGAGAGTGATAGATGCTAGTGTGATGCCTACTATAGTCAGGGGTAATACCAATGCGCCAACCGTCATGATTGCAGAGAAGGGATCTGAAATGATAAAGAAATACTGGCTAAACCAGCACACCGAACTTTAATATAAGTTTTGAGGTCAATAGTTAACTTTATAAATATTTTGTAAGTGATAAGCGAGAAGTGATTGTCATCATGGGTGAATAATGTTTATGAATACATTGTTTTTTTTAGATGTTTTATCACTAATGTTTAAAGATTGCGCAATGTAAATAACACACTGAAGATAATTCATGAAATGTTTTGGATATGAAATTAAGAAAACTGATTAAAAGTAATTTAAAAATTATGTTTTTCATTTACTTTCAGGAAATATCTATATCTATACATATAATAAATTTGTAACCGATCGATGTCTGTACATAGAAGATAATTGAGAATAACTAACATGAGGGGTCTTTAGTAACGTAATAGAACCCAAAACAATGATTTTTAAAATTTTTGTCTGTTTGTCTGTGCGGTTGTGTGTGCGCGATGAACTCAGAAACGGCTTTACGGATTTCGATAAAATTTGGTATGGAGGTAGCTGACACCGATATTAATTTTATATCTAATACACTTTTATATTTAGTCCACATGTACAAATACAAAGTCAAGGTGAGAATATTTATGAATTATGATACATGATGTAAAAATCCTTTTAGAATGAAAGTTGCAAGTCAAGGCAAAAGTAAGTCTCCAATTACTTGCGAGGTCTGCATCTTTTGTTAAACGTGAACAATGAAAAGTTGATACAACAAACCGACGCGACGCGACGGGTGCAAAGTAAAAAGAGTTATATATACATACTCGTATTAAAGCGGGGCTCTACCACTTCCACAACATTTACTAAGGATTTGTCTTTTTTATACAAAATTCTTAGTAAAGGTTGTTATGTTACTTGTCTTAATTAATTAAAACGTAGATAAATGTAGGTAAAACCGTTCCGGGTTGAAATGAAATTATTACAAAATTCTTATAAAGGTTATTATCAACTCTTAAATAAATTAGAAGTATAAATTCTAAAACATAATTAACCCCAGTCCAATAATCATCAAAAAATACAATAAATTAGGCAATATTGGTATTTTTGATGGATTCGCAATGTTATAGAACACAATACGCTTTCTAAGTTACTGTAATAATCAGAAAATCGCGAATTACAGATAACTTTTTTATTTTCGTCAAAACACTGAATACGCGTTTGTAGGAGAATGGAACACAATGAAGCTAGCGATGTGACGGGAATAACTCACGGGATTCTACTTGGATTTATGTAAAGTAATTTAAAAATGCTACGTTGAAGTTTTACAAAAGAGACAAAGTTTAATTTGACTTGTATTTTATGCCATTTAAATGTGGATTTAATAATATATTAATTGGATGAGTTGAATGGATTTCTAATAAGAAATCCTCGGCCCGTCGGGGGCTTAATTAATTTCTTAATGATTTTGTTTTTGTGCTCATACATTGATGAAATAATGTATGATTAGCATACCGTCTTTCTTTAAAAGACTAGTATTAATATTAAATAAAATAGTTTTAGTAATAAGGGACCGGTTCCTTACAAGTTTTAATATGCTATCATTGCCAGAGCGCAATTGCTAAGAGTGTTTCCTTAGGAAATAATAAAAACAGCATTAGTGACACACAATGCAACTAAAAATATCGCAAAAAATATCGTCATTTTTTAACCGACTTCAGAGGAGGTTATCAATTCGTTAAGATTTTTTTCTTATGTATGTTCACCGATTACTCTGAGATTTATGATTCGATTTACGTAATTCTTCTTTAGTTGGATGCCAAATAGCTGCCATTTTGTCCCATTAAAAAGTTGGTGAAGACCTGATGAATATCTTCGAACCTGGAGAGTAGAACTCCTCGAAATTGAGTAAGTTTCTATTAATATGCATGTAAATACTTAATATCTTCGGCAGCTTTGAACCGATTTTAGTGAGTCTTCTTTAGTTTGATGCGAAATAGTTGCTCTTGGGTTCTATAAAAAATTAGTGAAGAACTGATGAATATCTTCGGACCTGGCTCTCCAGAGTAGAACTCCTCGAAATTGAGTAGGTTTCCAATGGTTCTTTTTGTAACAGGTTCAGTATTACAGTCAATTTTTATTGAGGTAGAAATAAAAGGGTGGGGGAGGAAGGGGGCGATAAAATGAATATAATGTAAATACTTAATATGTCCAGCAGCTTTGAACCGATTTTAGTGATTCTTCTTTAGTTTGATGCGGAATAGTTGTCATTTGGTCCCATAAAAAATTGGTAAAGACCTGATGAATATCTTCGGACCTAGACAGTAGAACTCCTCAAAATTGAGTAGGTTTCCAATGGTTCTTTTTGTAACAGGTTCAGTATTAATGTTAGACTTGAAACTTGAGTTTAGCTTACAGACACTAAAAAGAAAAAAACTAGGTTAAAAAAACCGACTTCTACTACTAAATTTTTTTATCTGTTTTACATAAATTCACATTGCTTAAAGGATTATAGGTATTTATGTGGCGTAAAAATTTCTTTACAGAAACTAAGGTGTTTATAATATTAAGTTTTATTTTGTTTAGGGCTTAACATCGACTTCAAACCTATCAATAGGTAGCACATATAAATATTTGTATTTTATTGATATGAAAGGTATAGGTTTGCATAAGGAGTATTAAATTAAACCTTTCTTAAGTTATTTAATACTCTTTAGTAGTTGAAGTCGGTTTTTTTAAGCGTAGTTTTATTTATTATTTTCTTTTATAATTTTTTACTTATCGTCGTATTTGAGTGATCAAAACATAGTTTGCCTAAAATAAGAATGTAAGGGTTTAAATGACTATTTTTGCAAAAACTAGGTATTTACCACCGAAACACGATATTTAAAAAAATATGCCTTAGGTATGCGGGTTGCCTTACGATGTTTTCCTTTACCGTTAATGTATGTGGTAATTGACTATCAATCAACACTCAATAACAATTAAAGAATATATAGTTCATAGTGGAATACGGTTAGGAGGCTAAATTTCATACGTATAGTATTATAGTAAACTCAAAAAAATGCCAAGACGCAAAAACATTTTGCTATTTTATCTTCGAGTGTTTACTTGCATATATCAAGAAAAGTCATACATTGTATGGTAACATCTTTATTTGTTTTTCATTGAGAGAAAACAGATGGAATAATTTGTTGCAAATTAGTCTGGAATTGGCTTGAAAGGACGTATTTAAACAATTGTAATTAAAATTTAATTTCTCCACAGGTGCGCGGAGGTTCACTTCATGGTTTAATAAGTATTTATATTCGTAACTTTCACTTAAAATTCAGAAGATCTTGGAAGGTCACGTACAAGGTCTATAGCAACAAACAATTTCATTTTATTTTAGACATAAGATAAATGGCTTGGTCTCTATATTTGAACAGTACCGCCTTCGACCAGCCTCGTTCAGTGGTTGTTCGGGATCGTGTTCTGGTTGCGTGGAATTATTACCAATGATAGACAGGAAAGAAACAAAATTTTGTACTGAAAAGCCCGTGGCCGCCAGACTTTCCTCATTTTATAAAAGCTGAAAGTTTGTCCGCGCATGCTTCTAACATAGGCATCACACGATCAGCCGCATACCGTAGCGATTTGTAAGAATTTGTAGTATGAAAAGTCCGCTAACCTGCACTAAGCCAGCGTGGTGGACAATATGGCCTAACCCCTCTCAATCGTACTCACGATTGTAGTGGACGCCCGTGCCGTGCAGTGGGAAGTACATATATGGGGCGATACAGATCAAGATTGCTTTTCTTCTGTTGGGTTTCGATTCCAATGTTAGATTTAAAATTCATCTTGTTCTTGGTTTCGTTGTCAATAATGAGTTTATTTGCTCTTTAATTTTATCTCTGTTATATTGCTACATAAGCTATTGTTCGCTATGTCAACATGGATGTTGTTTTTTTGCAATAGAGGCATCACTCGGCGCAATGTACTTTATTAATTGTGTATACATTCAATTTCTCAACTCATAATCCTTTGCAGAAATAATAAAAATGTAGTTGGTTTTCCTTTATAAAACAATGTTGAAAATACATATTAAATACAAATATTTTTTTATTTTTACGTGTTCTAATCGATCAAAAGTTTGTATGATAATGATAAATATTAATTTACTCGAAAAAAATATGATTTGTTTTTGTAGATCGCTTAATATTCCACATAAAATTGTAATGTCCATTTCATAATGTTTATTCGTTTGCGAGTTATTAGAATCATGAGCAAAAATTGATTTTGTCTTAAACTTATTAAACTTTAACGTTCAAAAAAGGTAAAAAAACCTTTTCGTAGAGCGATAAACTTTCTACAAAATTATACGAGTATTTGGCGGATTTCTATAAGATCAATTATATATCAATGAGATACTTTTTTTTCTATTGGATTGCAGAAAAAAATTAAACTGTAATGCGGAGGCACTTTCAAATAAAACTAAGGGTGGTTATTGGTGTAGTTTTTGTCTATATATAGTATATGTACATTAAAATTATAAGACTCATAAACAATTATTATTTTATTTTTGTCTGTTTGTGCACTTGTCGCGCTAATCTCAGAAAAGGCTAAACCAATTTCGCTTTATTCGAGACGGAGGTAGCGGACACACGGGATTCACACATAAGCTACTTTTATCTTCAGAACGTAGTGATCCCGTGGGAAGAGCAAGGAATTCAAATATACATATTTATTACTCTTTCAAACTCAAAGGAATGGGATGGGATAAAAGAAGATAGGATAAGCGTCTTGAGTCATGAGACACGAGGAGACGAGACAGGACGGGATATAAAGGGATGGGACGGGAAATCATAACAGACTAAACTCAAAAAGTATTTGCCCGAGACGCTAGTAGTAAATAAATATGATGGCTCGTTCACACAATGGCCCAGCGCGGCGTCGGCAACTACGGACGCAGACGGCTGATCGGCTATCTTCTACGATATTTAGTGACGTCACAACAGTTTGAGCAGTGTTGCTAAAGTCAATTTTTCAAATTCCAAATTTTGGCGTGACCAGTAGCATTCCCAAATGGCAACTACCAAAATGTGATATTAAGTCTTTGTCAAATAAAATGCACGACAATATGATCTCATAAGTCGTAATCTAGTTTAGGTATTGTTACATTTTCTAGCATTGGTAATGGTTTCGGCTGTACATTAATTAATTTTTTATTTTTGTTATAATTGTAGGTAAATTATAGTAACCCACTTATTTCCTTTTTATATTGGTAGTTTAGTTCTTCGAAAAAATGCTTCATATCTAAATATTAATAATTTCTAAATATTCAATATACTCAATAACTTCCGTGCATGTACTTGATGAAGCAATTACGACTCTAGTATGTAATGGCGTGGAACGTGTAGCTTAATTCAAGTATAAAACGCGTCACCTGAGCATCCTCGTCTGGACAGCAATAACTGTGTCGAAGATTACCGAACGCATCGTGGTCCATCAATGGCTATAGTGTGGGGGTGCCATTAAGTGCAAAAAGTGTATTTAAAGGAGCGTAAAGTGACAATTGTGACACTTCGCAACCTGGCCTGGTTGTCGCCGGTCATTGATTAAAGCGATCCCGAACATTTTGCACGCATTCGTATTGTGTTCGAATCATTTATCAGTCACCTGAATAAAGGGTAAGATTATTTTAACTAATTTTTTTTACTCTTAAAAATAATAAAATAGTAATATCTTATTTTTTTATTATATTTCTAATTAAATGCCTTCGCGTATAAATATATTAATACCAATTCCTTATAACTATTAATAGAAAATGTCTTAATATTATAATATTACGCTACAAATATCTTTTTTTTTGTCGTGGGGAAAAATCCTCATTGGATACCCGACTATCTGGATAGAGCTGGCATGCCGGACTTTTACCGGCTAAAAAACCCCATGTCTCCATCTGCACTTTGGAGGCACTTTGGGACCTCAATACGAACACACCAAAGTGCCTCCAGCGCGCGAGCTTAAAAACTCTCAGTTCTCACCAACATAAACTCCACCATTGTACTACGCAGAAGAAACAGAGCGATTTCTTCCACCACCATTGCGTCTCCGTCTCCGAGCGGGATCAGCTCTTTCGCGATCACGCTCCGCAGCCTCTTTATGAAGCATTACAACTTCACAAAAGAGAGCCACGGCTTTCCATTTTGACTCTCCCTCCAGCATTGCCCTTATGACTGCTGGAAGAGAGAGATTACCTTCAATTCGAGAGACCAGGGCCTGTCGCTCCACTTCCCGCGCAGAACATTGCGCGAGTGTGTGGGCAGTTGAATCCGATTCTCCACAATTGCAGTGCACTCCCCATTCTTCAGGGTATTCCCCTCTCAATGCGGAATGACCTGAGTATCCTTGGTGTGGATATCCGTTGTGATCTTAATCCAAGGAATCACATCGAGGGCGTAATATCTGCCACTTCCCGCAGGGTTAGGGTCCTGAACAAGGTGCGTCGGTTTTTCGAGCCCGGTCAACTCTACCGCTTGTATAAAGCGCAGGTTCGGCCGGGTATGGAATACTGTTCGCATCTCTGAGATGGATCCGCCCAGTACTTGCTCGATGCCTTGGATGGATTGCAGCGGCTGGCCATCCGCATTGTGAATGATGCAGACATTACGGGCAACTTAGAGTCGCTACAGTTACGGAGGGATGTCGCCTCTCTAAGCGTGTTCTACCGTCTGTATCATGGCGAATGCTCTGAGGAATTGTTCAATTTAATCCCCTCCTCTCCTTTCCTTAACAGAACCACGCGTGCTGGCTTGCGGAGCCATAGCTTGACTGTTCAATCCATTTCGGCGCGAACCAAAAGGTTCTCTAATTGTTTTTTCTGCCGTACAGTCGAGCTGTGGAACGGTTTGCCATCGCACGTGTTCCCTCCTTCCTATAATCCTGGGTCCTTCCGCCATAGCGTGAAGAGGCATCTCAGCGGGCCGGCATGATTGTATCGAATAGTATGAGACTTCCGTCTGATACCATTCGATACTCTATCTGGACGGCATTAGCACTTACCATCAGGTGCAATGCAGTCAATATGCCGTGCCAGTATACAAAAAAAAAAAGTGGTGACAATTCGCCGTCGATTCACGCCCTATCGTATTCAGATAATCACCAAAACATCCATGCCCGGTGATTACCTGAGTAAGTCGAAAGGCGAGTCTTCCGTCTTTTCGTGCCATCCAGGCTTCGAAGACCGGCAGGATTGCTTCGACGACGCGTTTGTGCACATAAGCCTCTTCACAGAGTCTTGAGTGCCACGTCGCGAATGTGTTTAAATGTTCCTGCCGTCTTCTCGACACTTCAAGCGCCATTGTTGTTGGTAAGACTTCGCTCGTCTGGTGGACGCGGACGGTGCGAATTCGTGCATAGACCTTTGCATCCATGTCCGCAAGGATGTCCAAGGGTGGAAATCGTGCTAGGAGAGTCGCTGCCTCAAAAGATATTGTGCGGAATTCTCGTGCAATTCTAATGGCCATCATCCGCTGTATTCGATAAAATTTCGTCCTACAGCGGCGGACGCTAAGTCGTTTCGACCAAACAGGCGCCCCGTAGAGGGCCATAGATCGCACGACTCCCGCATAGAGGCGGCGGACCCCCTCTTTCGGCCCTCCTAGATTAGGAAGAAGTCTATGCATGGCACCAGCCGCCCTCTCAATGCGGAGAACAAGACGCTCAAAGTGCTCCTCGAAACCCCAACGACCGTCCAATGTAAGGCCCAAATACTTAATGTACCGGCCCACATGAACTTCTAAGTCACACACTCGAATTTGCGAGTTGGGTGGTTCCCTACCACGCGGTAGTTTGTGGAACCATAGCGCCTCAGTCTTGTGAGGTGCTATTTGTAGACCCAACTCGCGTATTTTATCGACAAAGATTGCCACCCCGCGTTGGGCAAGCGTTATAGTTGTCTCGAAATTCTCCCCTTTAGCTAAAATAAGAGTGTCATCCGCATAACAAATTACATTTATGCCAGCAGGGAGATTGACACGCAGAACTGCATCATATGCGATGTTCCACAGAAGCGGGCCCACGCTACGAATATCCTACGACTGCCTCGGTGGCGTAGTTGTACTACGGTACGACTACAAAGCTGAGGTCTCGGGTTCGAATCACGGGTCAGCCAAAGGGATATTGAGTTTTTCTATTCATGATCAGCTCGGAGTTAGGAATTTGTGCCCGATATGGCGATAGGCTCACCCCCTATCAAATCATGGGACGGAACATACAAGGCGAAATGTCGGTGTCCTGGTGGCGCCTCTGCCTACCCCTTCTGGGACAATTGATATATAATAATACTATATTACATTTTTGTTTAATTTGCGACATGATATAGTGACATCATTATTTGATTTTATTTCAGAGAAAACAGATGGAATAAATTAATATAAATTAGTGCAGACTGTAATTAGCTTGAAATTAAATATGTAAACAATTTACTGTTTTGCAAATTTTACTTCCACAGATGCGTCTTAAATTTTAAAAAGTAGTATTTCTTCCAAATTTTCATTTACTTAAAATTCACCAATAACAATAATTTTATTTCATTTTAAAAATAAGATACGGTGGCGTTAGTGTCAATATTCATGAAAGCGTAGGATATCCCCGGGTGAGAATCGCCCGATTCACTTTTAGGATTGCCCGGCACAGAACCACTACCAGTATGAAGTCACTAATTAAGGGCGAGGGCACACGCGTAAATGTTTGAATGTCCGTTTCAAATGTTTCGAGTATCCCGAAACTGGGGCAAAGTCTACTAAAACTGCCTTATTTGGGTGTATACAGGGTATATCAAGACCGCGACCGAAAACGAAGCCAGGAGGTAGTATTAGTGATATCAAACACAATGCAAGTAAAAATTTTACAAAAAAAATCGTCAATTATTTTTTTTTGTTATTTTTTACATATCGTCTTATTTGAGTGATTAAACATAGTTTTTCTAAAATAATGACGTACATCGCTTAATTTTTAAACACGCAATGGTACGTAAGGGTATAAATTACTATTTTTGCATAAACTAGGTATTTACCCCTCAAAAACGATGATTTTTTAAAATTTGTATAAAAATATCCGTCGCTTATTTTGCAAAATTTTTAGTAGCATTGTGTCTGTAGCCGCTAAAACTACCACCTGGCTTCGTTTTCGGTCGCGGTCTTGATATACCCTGTATATTAGGATGTAATCTGCAAACTGGGCATTTTTTCCCTATTTCCAGTTGAAGATGTGGGCCTGCGACTCCAATGTCACCTCCTCCATTGTGGAGAACTACCGCGTGGGTGGTCCGGTGGTGATGCAAGCTCTTACCAGCATCTTCGCTGCACAATGCGTCATATATGGAGATCATCTGTGGCCTTCAGACGCTACCCAGGCGGTAGTTGAAGGCAAGTATTTGGTATTATAACATAGTATGATCATCATTATTATCATAATATTCGGCCACAGAAAGTCCCATATTGAAGATAGGCAATCGTAGTTAATATAACGTATTCGAACAAACCAAGATAATTGGGTCAAAAAAAATTTATCAGCGCTTGCCAATCAATATTAATAGTTGCAATGTAGACGCTTTGCCGTAGCATTATACATATTCTGACAAACGTTTAATATATTTTCTTGTTTTTTTTTACGATAGCATAGTCTATATCTATATCAGCCCATATACGTCCCACTGCAGGGCACGGGCCTACTCTACAATCGAGAGAATCGATTGAGAGTGGTTAGGCCATATAGTCCACCACGCTGGCCTAGTGCGGGTTGGCGGACTTACATACCGTAGAAATTCTTTAAAATCGCTACGGTATGCAGGTTTCCTCACGATGTTTTCCTTCACCGTTAAAGTGCGTGGTGATTGACTATCAATACACACATAACTCCGAAAAGTCAGAGGTGTGCCCTGGGATTTGAACCCGCGACCACCGTGAACATGTAGGCAGCCGCGTCTGGTCCGTTTACCAACAGGCCACCACGCACTTATAGCTACGATAGCATAGTAATAATATAAAATAAAATAACCGATTATAAATTTAATATAAGTAATATTTTATAAAATGTTTTGTAAATAGAGTTTAGCTTCTGGGTGTATTGACTTGTCATAAGATCTATTTAATTGTCTGCATAATCAATAAATTATTTTCATTTTATTTCAAAACAACCTTTTAGATCCGAACTACGACTTCGTAGTGGTCGGGGGGGGGTAGTGCCGGGGCAGTGGTTGCCAATCGTCTCAGCGAAATATGTAACTGGAAAGTTTTGCTCGTGGAAGCTGGAGGAAACCCTACTTTAGCCACTGAGGTAATATATAAATCTTTACTACATTTCGTAGCAGATATTATACAGGGTGACTTCGTATGGCACCAGGAAAATATTGATTATGTACTTACTATAAATAGTTTTTGTTTTTGAAGTGAAACTTCTTTCGAATCGCTGTGATTTGAAATTTTATGAAATGAAAAATCGACTCGAAAACGCTTCCTGAGAAAAGATAATTTACATCAAAGTATAGAATACTTATCTTCAAATAGAATACAATAGAATATTTATTTGCTTAATATGAAATGTATTTTTGTCCGATTGTTCTTAAATGCGATATCTGTAGGAAAGTTCCTTCCGATATTCTAAAATTATAGTCATAATTGAACATTTCGGCCGCCATTTTCAACTTTTTAATTGTTGGTCTGATTCGGTATCAAATGTTCCCGGTTTCCGGTCTCAAATTCGATATATGAGGGACCCTCCACCCCGATAATCTAAATTTAGAGTTAGATTTAGAAATAGTGATCGCCAGCTTGAACTTTTTGATTATGGGTCCGATTGGCCTCAAATTCAATAATTGTTTGAGGGAACCCTTACTTACTCTGCCCTCTCTTTCTCTTTCTCTTAAATCCATCCCATGGTTGTCTGTAAGACATTGCTTTATGCGATAAGACCGCCATTTGTACTTTTATTTTTTCTGTTTCTGTATGTTAGTTTACTGTGTACAATAAAGATTTAAATAAATAAATAAATAAACCCTTCTTCCGATATTGTAAATTGACAATTTGAATATAATACTTTAGCCGTCATTTTGAACGTTTTGGTTATTGATCCGATTGGTGACAATTTTGAAACAAATATGAAAAAAAAGAGTAGACTAAGTTTTAAATATTATTTATGGGTTAAAAATGTATTGTATGCTTACTGCATACAACACGTTTTATAATAATGGTACATCAACGCTAGAAATTATTTCCCATTCTTCTCTGGCGGAAGTAGTATTGTGAATCGGTGGTACAGAAAAAAATTGACTGAATCTAAATAATGTATAACATTTTAAAGACTCAATTAAGTGTTTTTATTACATGTTCATTTCGATAAGTTTACGGTGGTCACGGGTTCTAATCCCAGGCTCACCTGTGACTTGCAAGGATTTCCATATTATGTATAGTCAGCAAACCAGCGTGGCGGACTAACGCCTAACCCTTCTCAATCGTATTCTCCATTGAAGAGGAGGCCCGTGCCCTGTAGTGGGACGTATCTGGGCTGATACAGACACTTAATAATCGAATAAGAAATTCTTCCCAATGCAAACACAGGGTTTTTATTAACCAAAATTATTTTACTTTCAGACGCCTCAACTGTTCTACAGTAACTTAAACAGTCCGGAAGACTGGGGTTACAAGACACAACCACAGGAAGGTGCCTGCAGAGGTTATACAAGCAAAGGCTGCGCCTGGCCTCGAGGGAAAGTTCTTGGAGGCTGCAGTAGCATCAACGGAATGTACTATGTCAGAGGCAACAAACTAGACTTTGATGAATGGGCAGCTGACGGAAATACCGGATGGAGTTATGATGAGATTCTACCTTACTTCGTAAAAAGTGAAAAATTCGCCGGCGACATCAACGAACAAAACGCTAAATACCACGGCATTGATGGTTACTACTACGTAGCACAAGATAAGAACTACAACATATTTGAAGACATCATTGTAAAAGGTAATGTAGAATTGGGCCTGAAGAATTTAAGCGAAGTCAATGGCGCGGAACAAATGGGAGTTACTATATCACATACAAATATTAAAGATGGTAAGAGATTCAGTACAGCAAGGGCATTTTTAAGCCCGATCAAGGATAGAAAAAATCTACATGTCATGAAAAATGCACTTGCTACTAAGGTTTTATTCGAACCAGGAACTAATGTTGTAAGTAGTGTACAAATAAACCAAAACGGAAATGATATTGTGGTCAATGTGAAGAAGGAACTTATTTTATCAGCCGGTGCTATAAACACACCTCAGCTATTATTACTCTCCGGTATAGGACCGCGCAAACATTTGGAAGACATGAATATTGAAGTCAAAGCTGATTTAGCTGTTGGCGAAAATTTGCAGGACCATCTTTATGTTCCAATATTGTATACTCTACCTGGCGATAAAAACTTAACTTCCTATCCGAATATAGCCAATGCATTAACTGAGTACATTTTATATCAACAAGGATCTTTATCTGATACAAATCCACACAAAGTGATCTCATTTTATAATACTACAGACTCGAACGCCAGCAGCCCCGACGTGCAGGGACATCACCTTGTTTTCCCTCCTAGTATGTACAACTTACTTGACTCATTTAGATTGCACGGCTTCAGTGATGAAGTTGTACAAAAATTCCACGAAGTGAATGAAAATGCATACACATTGCTTGTCTGTTCCGTTTTACTCAGACCAAAGTCTAAAGGTCAAGTACTGTTGAAAAATAATAATCCTTTCGAATATCCACTAATCTATGCTAACTACTTTAATGACACAGAAGATTTAGAAACAATTTTGAGATCAATAAAGCAGTATAGTTTGAAACTAGGCGAAACCAAAACGTTCAAAGAAACAGGATTTAAACTTAAATGGATGGAACTCGAAGCTTGTAAAGGTTTTGATAAGAACACAGATGAATTTTTAGGGTGCATAGCTAGAGAATTAACATACTCGCTATATCACCCTACGTGTACGGCTAAAATGGGTCCCGACAGTGACGAAAAGGCTGTTGTAGATCCAGAATTAAAAGTAAGGAAAGTAGAAAGACTGAGAGTGATAGATGCTAGTGTGATGCCTACCATAGTCAGAGGTAATACCAATGCTGCTACCGTCATGATTGCAGAGAAGGGAGCTGATATGATAAAGGATAGCTGGCTTAACCAGGACACGATTAGTACCGATAACATTGAAGGAAATTGTTATGAGTAATTTTACGAAAACATTAGTAGTAGTGGAAAAAGTGACTTAATCTAAATAATAGACATATTAAGCTTCCGATTTCTTTTCCTAAAATTTATTAAGAATGTTTAGAAATACGTTGTTTTTGTTATAGATATCAATGTTAATATTATACTGAAGATAAAGAATTAAATGTATTGTAAAATGTTATTTAACAAGGTGACGATTAATTACAAATAATATTTACAAATCATATATTATTATTTTATCATTTACCTTCAGGAAACACTAGTGATTTCGAAACCTAATTAAAATAAATACACCCAATAGTCACATACATAATCCTGAGTCCTGACCCCACATTATGATCAAAACAATTGGCATACAAAACAAGAAAACTAATTTATGACTTTATCTGGCAATAATCAAATTCATAGAAATTGTTGCATTTCACAAAAAAATTAAATTACCCGACAATACTGAATAACACGTAAAATACTTGAACATCCAGGACAGACACCCTTTCTTCTGTTTTTAGTTCCAAAGATACATAAAATGTGTCACAAAAAGTTTCATGTAAAAACCTTAAAGGAATTAAAACTGCTAGCGAGGCAATATAAGTCTCGTATTACTTGTGAGTTCACGAGTTTCACGTTCGACAATAGATGTACTATTGTTGAACGTGAATAATGAAAAGTAAGTACATGGTGGCAAACGCTGACGACGCATGTGTATCGAGATGGAACATAATGCAGCCAGCGACGAGACGGGAACGACTCCCGGGAGTACATCTGCGTGTGAGTAAAGTAATTTAAAAATGCTTCCTTGCACGTTCTAGGGGAGATAAATCTATTAACTCTTCAAATATTTGGATAGGTGGATTTAACATCTTCATTTTCTACACCTATTTTATTTTCTTCACAATCTAGACAGTTTGAAATATATTTCTAATTAAGTAAGTTAAACGTGAAATAATACATGATTTATATACTGTATTTTTTGAAAGAATTGAATTAATATTAAAATGAAATTATTTTCTTGCTAAAGGATTGGTTACTTACAAATGTTTAATATGTTATCATTATTAACACGCAATTGCTAAGAATGTTTTCGAAGGAACTTGAGAAATACTAAATACCTCATGTTTTAAAGATCCCTGACATCTGCTACAATGGAGATGTTGGAAGCAAGTATATCAAATAAAAGCCGTGACAGCACTGGTAGCTTCACATTGTACAATTATCGACAACTACAGATGGCCGAAGGATAACTCTAATGAAATTATAAACAATAGTAAGTCTAATTTAAGTACCAATATAAATAAACCCCATTAAAGAAAATGTGTCTCTTTTCATCACCACATACAGGGTATATCAAGACCGCGACCGAAAACGAAGCCAGGAGGTAGTATTAGTGATATCAAACACAATGCAAGTAAAAATTTTACAAAAAAAATAGTTTTTTTCGTTATTTTTTACATATCGTCGTATTTGAGTGATTAATACATAGTTTTTCTAAAATAACGACGTACATCGCTTAATTTTTAAACACGCAATGGTACGTAATGGTTTAAATTACTATTTTTGCTAAAACTAGGTATTTACCCCTCAAAAACGATGATTTTTAAAAAATTGTAAAAAGAAATCCGTCGCTTATTTTGCAAAATTTTTTGTTGCATTGTGTCTGTAGCCGCTGAAACTACAACCTGGCTTCGTTTTCGGTCGCGGTCTTGATATACCCTGTATAATAATAATCATCTTTTGGTCATAAGTAAAATAAAGTTATCTAAAAGTGATTTGTCCAAGATGTCATGCAATAACAATAAAATATAAATGTTTTCAGATATACCTAGTTATGTTACCCTGTCACACCCCTAGAATAGTGAATGTCAACGCATGACTCTTGATTTGCTATAGAGCAAGGGCCAACACAGCTTGCGTTGGCATTTCGAGAAACAGAATATGTTTTGTCTAGACTTAGAGATAACTATTAGGCTAAGGTGTAATTGTATTTTTAATTAATATACGAGAGCATCTCAATCTGCTCACACGTATCACTCTAGTTTTAATTAATTAATATTTTAATTTTTAAAAAGTAAATTTACGTTCCCTCAATCTTGACTGGCGCAGCCGGTAGGATCTGCTTATAAAGGTGCCACCGTTTTCGTGTATATTCGGGCCTAAAAATTTGTTCGATCGCGATCGCGGCGCGCACGAGGCGGATCCTCGAACCAAATAAATTCGTCAAGGAATCGTCCTGGAACGTGATGACGCTGGCGGGTTGGTGAGTAAGCCTTTTTCACCTTCCTTATCCTATTATTTAGTGTTTTGTTATATCGGAATATTCATTTTTCGTATAACTGTTGTCTGGTTTCCCATATAACTTTGTGTGACCATTCTATTACTATTAATTAGTGATTTAAGTTGAAAACGATATTAATGAATAAAAAGTGATATATAAAATAAATAAAGTGTTAAAGTTTTGAAGTAATTTCATAATTAATTCGCATATTTCTGTGAGTAATTAATAATATAATTTTAGTCGAACGCATATTAGATATTCCTGTTTTGTGTTAAATATTATAAAGTATTTAATTGTAAAATGGAAAATTCAGGTGAAACAGTTGCTCAAAAAATTGAACAAATAATTCTTATCCCAAATGAAATGTTAAAACTTATCCCATTATTTGGTGGTGATCAAAGACAATTAAATTTGTTTCTTCGTAAATGTGAATATGTAATTAATAAATACCAAGGGAGTCCGGCGCAAAACATATACGTCATGCATTCCATTACGAGTCGATTAGTAGACAATGCAGCTGCCCTTATCAGTGAGCGCGATGATATTAATACGTGGGTTGATTTCAAGGAATTATTAGTACAACATTTTGGTGACGCTAGGACTGAGGAATGTATCGCTATTGAATTAGAATCTTTAAAACTAAAACATAATGAAAGTTATTTAGAGTTTTGTAACCGAATTCAGTCAGCTAGATCATTATTAATTTCAAAATTAAATCAATCAACAGATCAGTTAGACACACCGAGTAAAATTAGTATTTATAACAATAAATGTCTGAAAGTTTTCTTGAACAATTTGCCGATTGATATGTTACGAGTTGTGAGATTAAGTAAACCACGCACCTTGGAACAAGCACTTAGTGTCGTTATAGAAGAGGTTAACTTCTTTGAACAGTACTCAGCTCAGAATAAATTACAGAATTCTCACATTAGTAAACCACAATTGCAGTCTAGCCCCACACAATTTAAGTTTGGTGTTCAAAATTCACAAAGCTTAGGTTTTAAACCCCAATTTACCCCTAATAAATATTTTAATGTCAGTATGCCACAACAAAAGACAGCAGCTTTCTTGCAACAGAGACCATTAGCTCAACAGGCGATCGGTTATCGCCCGCAGTTTGGTTTTACCCCACAGGTGGGATATCGCCCTCAATTTGGTTACCGTCCCCCATCTGGATATCGTCCTCAATTTGGCTATCGCCCACAGTTAGGATATAGACCCTCTTTCAATTCGTCTAATAATATTATGAAACCTCAGCAATTTGGTATTAATTCACAACCCTTTGGATATAAGCCTAACTTTAATAATAATAATCAAAATACCGATGTTTCAATGAGAACGGCCCCACTTTACAGAAAAGAAGGTTTTAATTTAAATGAATTAGAATTCAATGACGAAAATAATTATAGTGAATATTATCCTGCAGATTATCAATATAACTACAGTAATTCACAAGTGGAAGATAGTTATGAATATTACATAGGAAATGAAAACTTTGAACCGCTTTCTAAAAACGTTGACCAAGTAGATGAAACCGATACTACTGAAATTCCTGAAACTACTGAACAGATGGAAAATTTTCATCTAAGCCCTTTAGAAAAAACCAAGAAGTGATAGAAATTAATTGTGACCCTAATTTGAAATTGCCGTATGTTTACATTCCCGAAATAGACTCTAAATTTATGATAGACACCGGAAGTATGAGATCCTTTTTAAAGCCAGATAAAGCGTATGCATATTTTTATAGTGAAATACGTAATGAACCATTTAAGGTGATTAGCACCCACGCATCTAGCTCTCACGGCGAGGTCGTGGAGATCCCTTTATTTCCAACATTTAACAGTAACTTTCTTCAAAAGTTTTATTTATATAATGTTGATTCACGTTATGATGGTGTAATTGGTGATGACCTGTTAACGAAAGTTGGAGCAATTATCGATCTAAAACATAACGTTATAAGAACAAATTCAACCACTATCCCCATTGTTAATCATTGTCGTAATAAGCATGAATTTATATTACAACCGCGTACTGAACATCGTCTTAAATTACCTACAGATTTATATTCAGGTGAAGGAATTTTAGAGTATAAAGAATTCAGTAAGGATATAAGAATGCCAAGTGCAATTGTGAAATGTGAAAGAGGATATGCATCTACTATAATTCAGAATACTTCAGATAAGGAATGGAAGTTGACAATAGATAAACCTTTTAATGTAATAAGCTTTGATGGTAATAAAGAATGGAAGATTAATAATATGCATGTTGGAAGAAATATAGAGATAGATAGTATGTTAGAGGAAAATTTAAAAAATAAATTACGTTTAGATCATATGAATGAGGAGGAAAGAAAGAAAATATATGGATTATGCAAGGAATATAGGGATATATTTTATTGTGAGGAATTTCCGCTAACTTTTACCAATCAGGTTAAACATTCTATTCGAACTAAAAACGAAGATCCCATCTATATTAAGCCATATAGGCAACCTCCTGCTCAAGCCGTTGAAATTAAAGCTCAAGTAGATTCCCTTTTGAAAAATAATGTAATACAGGAGTCATTTTCACCATGGAGTGCACCTGTTCACTTAGTGCCAAAAAAAATGGACGCTACAGGTAAGCCCAAGTATCGAATGGTGATTGACTATAGACGACTTAACGAAATTACGACTGATGACAAGTACCCCTTACCTAACATTACCGACCTTTTTGACAAACTAGGAAAGAGCATTTACTTTACAACATTAGACTTAGCATCAGGATACCATCAGATCGAGGTCAAGGATGAGGACCGACAAAAAACCGCTTTTAGTACTCAATTCGGACATTTTGAATTTCTTAGGATGCCGTTTGGACTTAAAACGGCACCGGCAACCTTTCAAAGAGCCATGGACAGTATTTTAAGAGGACTGCAAGGTATACATTGCCTTGTTTACTTAGATGACATTATTATATTCTCGACTAGTTTAGATGAACATATACAAAAATTAAGAGCCGTATTTGAAAGACTGAGACAGACAAATTTGAAAATACAGTTGGACAAATCAGAATTTCTCAGAAAAGAGGTGCTTTACCTAGGGCATACTATAACAAAAGATGGACTTCGACCTAACAATGATAAAATTAAAACTGTACTTGACTTTCCCCTGCCGAAAACAACGACTGAAATTAAGAGTTTTCTTGGACTGGTAGGCTATTACAGACGATTTATAAAAGACTTTGCTAAAATTACTCAACCCCTAACAAATTGTTTAAAGAAACGTAACAAAATAGTAATTGACCAAAAATACATAGACTCATTTCAAAAATGTAAAGAACTGTTAACTACTGTACCGCTTTTGCAATATCCTGACTTTAACAAACCTTTCATATTGACAACCGACGCATCAAATGTAGCCCTTGGAGCAGTGTTATCACAAGGTCTCATTGGTAATGACAAACCCGTTGCTTACGCTAGTAGAGCGCTCAGTGAAACTGAGAGTAGATATAGTACAATAGAACGTGAACTTTTAGCCATTATCTGGGCAGTAAAGCATTTCAGACCATACCTTTATGGACGTCGATTTTCGATTTACACAGACCATAGACCCCTTGCCTGGCTGTACTCATTAAAAGAACCTAATAGTAAATTGACAAGATGGCGACTTAGACTTCAGGAATATGACTTTGAAATACTTTACAAAAACGGAAAACAAAATACTAACGCTGACGCACTTTCGCGTATCAAAATTAACGCATTAAATTCGGATGACGAAACTGACTCTATGGCAGTTAATGTTGACAAAAGAGAAAAGGACTTAACATCTTATTTGAACGACTTGACTGAACAAATAACTAGAATAGCTAGGGAACAACCTCCCAATAATACTGATGTAATTTCAATTTCAGATAGTTCAAAGACTATCAGCATTTCCGATTCAGCTACTAGATCAATTGCTTCTTTAGACCCCTACCCCGTAGGATCTGATGATAGTAGTACCGACACCGTTCATTCAGCAGAAGATTTAGAATCAAAAGGTATCCCTATTTTGAACGAGGCAGTAGACACTAAGCCCAATCAGATTCTAATCCATCAGTGGTTTAGAAATGAAATTCAAGTTAAAGATATTTCAAACAATAAACAGAAAATATTAGAAGTCTTTATACCCATTAATAATTTAGAACTAATAAAACAATTTTTAAAAGAATACATTAAGCCTAAAATAAAATACTTTGTATATTTTGAGCATCCCCAACACAGATCAGACTTTTCCCGAACTATAATTAGTTTGTTTAAACAAGGTATGATAGATATATATGAATGTACAGAGCGCGTGATAAATGTGGAAGATGAAAAAGAACAAAAGGCAGTAGTACTTAAACACCATGAAGGCAAGACATGTCACAGAGGAATTAAAGAAACGATATTAAGAATAAAACGAAATTATTATTGGCCAAATATGCAGGAAATAGTAGCAGCTGTTATTAATGATTGTGAATTGTGTAAAAGGATGAAGTATGACAGAAATCCCCTTAAACCCACTCTACAATTAACTCAAACACAAGATGCCCCCTTTCAAGAACTTTTCATAGATATATTTAGTATAGATGGCAAGCATTATTTAACCGTTGTAGACGCTTTTAGCAAACTGGCCCAAGCTTTTGAAATAAGTAACAGATCAACATGCGAAGTTGTTAGAGCCCTTATCAAATATTTTTCATTTTATGGTATTCCAAAAAAAATAAGTAGTGATCCTGGAACAGAATTTAATAATGAGTTAATGCGTGAATTAGCTTCACTTTATAAAATACAGTTGCATATTTGTACAACATATAATCCAAATTCAACTGGCATTGTGGAAAGATTTCACTCTACACTTATTGAAATTTACAGGCTAGCCAAATATGAACAAAAATGTACAGATGCCGCTTCTATTATGACATATTGTATCATGGCATATAATAATACTATACATTCCGCGACAGGTTTAACTCCGTTCGAAATAGTGTTTAGTCATACTGACTCTAGTAAAATTTTTGATGGTGATTTTGAAAAAGCCTATATGCAACAATTACTTAAAGATCACGTAAAACGTTCTAAATTTCTCTATAAACATATATCAGAAAAGATGCTTAAAAATAAAGAAAAGGTAATAACTAGCAAGGGTAAAGATAAAGATAAAATAGATTTAGATTCAGAACAAGTAATTTTTACAAAAGATATTAATACAAGGAAAAGCAAGGATAAGCCCCGCTATAGAAAAGCTGTTGTTAGTGGTGATATAGAGCGCAACATAGTACCCGTTCAGATAAGAAATAGACAAACTAAAGTTCCTTTAAGAAATGTTAAACGTCCTCCGCAGGTGCTGCCTGGCAGTAGCGACGATGATAACCCTCAACCAGGGCCTTCAGTTAGAAAAAGTTGAAAGAAACCCAGGTATATTACCTATCAAATTAGGACAAGCTTTTAAACGAAAGGATAATTGGACAGTTATCAAGGTAATTGATACAAGCGGGATAGAATTAATATTGAGATATAATGTACTTAAGTATCAGCAATTCATTAATATTATAAATACAAACTCTATTTTTGCTAACGACTCCATTGGATTAAGAAAACAAGTTGATAAATTATGTAATGACACTGTTGAAAAATTCGAACAACTTATGCCTACTGTACGTGTTAAAAGAGGCCTAATTAACCCTCTTGGTTCTGTAATTAAATTTGTAACAGGAAATTTAGATTCGGAAGACGCGAAAAGATACGATTCCTTAATTACACAATTAAATAATCATCAGAGTCTAACTAACCAAAAGGTTACTATTTTGTCAAAAATGTTAAGTGATTTTATTAATACTACTGAAACAATACACAGTAATACAAATATTTTGGAAAATAAGATAATTAAAATAAAAGAACTAGCAAAGAAAATTGTTACAAAAGATATTAATATGGTTAACTTTATCCACGTACTTGTTACATTTAATATTTTCACTGATAACTTCAGAACTCTATATATCATCTTAAATGAACTTGAAACTGCTCTAGCATTAAGTAAAGTCTCAGTTCTCCATCAATGTATTATAAATTCAACTGAATTCTTAACAATATTAAAGACCATAAATGACACTGATAATTTAATGTATGAACCAACAGTCAATAATATTGTTAAAATCGAAAAGTCCGTTACTGTAAGAGCCTATGTAAAGAGAAACCAGATAACATTCATTTTAGATATCCCTCTCACAGATAATGTTATATACAATTATTTTAAACTTTATTCTTTCCCTATTTTTAATATTTCCTATAACAAAACACTCGCCATTGTTCCCAAATACCCTTATCTCCTGGTGAAAGGGCTAAAATACCTATCCGCCGCGCACTCCTGCGAGCTGATTGACGACGGCGAGTATCTCTGCACCGACGACGACATCGTCCCCTACTCCGAAGAAACCTGTGTAGAACAGTTGATGAAAATGAGTGAAAATCTTACCAACTGTATAGTTCACCCCGTTGACATAGAGGATAAGAAAATACAGAGAGTCAAATACAACACCTGGCTCATCTACCTGAAAACCTCTACAGTAATGACTGAAAGATGTGATGACGAAATCTCACACTCCTCGCTTCGTGGTTCATATATCCTGAAAATGGAGGAAAACTGTGAAGTAACACTGGACAGCATTCATATTGTACATCATAGAGTATACAGCGATAAGATACAATATCGACTGAAACCCCTGATTACGTTGCCTGTACTTCAGACACCAGCTGTAGCTGAAAACGTCTCACTAGACATGCGTGAGGCAAACTTCGACGACCTGAAACATCTCGCGTACATGCTGAAAGTGAAATCCGAAAGTAGTGTTAGTGAAAATGATGAAAATCAAAGTTCGGTGAAAGTGAATTCAGTGAGTTTAGCATCCCTATTGCTGTACGTGATAGTTATCATTTGTGTTTTAGGTTATTGTCTGTATAAGTCTAGAATAAGATTATGTTCATTCACGCGAAATTACCGGAATCAAGAGTCTTCAGGTAATTCCGCTCTTGGTGAGGGAGGAGTTATGTTACCCTGTCACACCCCTAGAATAGTGAATGTCAACGCATGACTCTTGATTTGCTATAGAGCAAGGGCCAACACAGCTTGCGTTGGCATTTCGAGAAACAGAATATGTTTTGTCTAGACTTAGAGATAACTATTAGGCTAAGGTGTAATTGTATTTTTAATTAATATACGAGAGCATCTCAATCTGCTCACACGTATCACTCTAGTTTTAATTAATTAATATTTTAATTTTTAAAAAGTAAATTTACGTTCCCTCAATCTTGACTACCTACTAAGTTTGACTTTGTTATTGTGGGGGCTGGGACCGCCGGATCTATAGTATCCAGCCGCTTAACAAATATAAATACATCTTGGTCCGTATTGCTGATAGAGTCTGGCGATGATCCTTCAATTGACGGTGAGGTATGGTATCTTCTAGTGGCGAAGGCTCCTTAGAAGCCAGTTCCTACCGGCTTCCCTTTTGTAATTTATCATTACACTATAAACAAGCAAATTATTCAAACTTATTTATTTAATATCAAAACTCAATTATTATTTTTTACATTCAACGACATCTGTCGGCCAGATACGTAAACATTACTAGGAAGCGACCTCTGGCGAATTCCTGTAAAATTGTTCGGCTTATTCAATAACACTAGCGCGGCCCGTGCGCCGCCGCCCGCCGCCGCCCCGCCGCCACCGCGCCGCCCGTTACGCATTGTATAGTATGCAACAAACCACGCAAAATTGTACCTTAAATTGATAGTGATTTAAGGTTCAATTTACGCTAAAAAAGCAAGAAGCAAGCCGCAGCTTCTCCGGCATTTCGTGTGTTTAGGTATAGATATTACTTATTACAATAGCGAAATGCGGAGTTTAATGTATTTATAAGTGTTGTATTTACATTTTTACAATATATTCATGGTTCATGCAATTAGTTTTAAATGTTTTTAATTACAAAATGTGTAATATTAATATTATGGTTTTATTGGAAATTACTAATCGTTAGGAGCGTACTAATATGTTTAGGTTGTCGATTTTACAAATAAAGTTAGTGTTTAGATTTTAGGACGTGCTCGATCCTCGCCTGAGGAATACATTGTCTTACTAATGTTACAACTGATAAATGCGGGGCTATCGTACTTGTTAACATATTGAGTCTAGGTTTTTATTTATTTTATATTAATCTTATATTCACGTGCAGTTTAGAAATATACTTTTTTATTTTTCTCATTATGTAAGCATGGTTTACTTTTTATTTCATGGACATTGTAAATATTGTATAAGTACATAGGTAACGAAAATATTAAAATTTAATTGACGGCCGCAATAGGCAGATGCCACAATATCACTTACCAAATGAAACCAATTATTTTAGTTTGGTGAGTAAGATTCTCGAAGCAATAATTTGCATATTTTGTGTTTTGAGCTTCGGCTTCCCTTTTAAAAAATGTCACCCTTCGCCACTGGACTATCTTCATAAACAGCCATAACATATAAAACATCATTTAAATTACGAATTTGCTATAAATGAAACTTTCATCTTAATGTGTCTTTTTTTTTCCAGCTTTTTTAATCCTTAACCGGAATACATCAATAGACTGGAATTACAAGACCCATCCAAACAAGAAAACTTGCTTGGGGTTTAAAAATATAGTTGCATTTGGACTAAGGGTAAAGCAATGGGAGGATCAAGTTCTATAAATGCAATGCTTTATTTCGTATTGCTTACCGTCAGGGGAATGGCATGCTCGTCTCGCCATTCATCGCAATAAAAAAATATGTATTATACAAGGTGTATCCAGACTGCGACCGAAAATGAAACCAGGTGGCAGTATTAGTGACACGCAATGCAACAAAAAATATCACAAAAAATCGTCATTTTTTTTTATAAAATTTTACTTATCGTCGTATTTGGGTTATCTAGACATAGTTTCCCTTAAATAAGAATGTACACATTTTCATTTTTAAACGTAAGGGTTAAAATGTCTATTTTTGCAAAAACTAGGTATTTACCACCGAAACACGATATTTAAAAATTCAAATAAAAAACCTTATGAATGCGGGTTGCCCTACTATGTTTTCCTTCACCGTTAATGTGTGTGATAATTGACTATCAGTTAATAGTGGAATACGGTTTAGAGGCTAAATTTCATACGTATAGTATTATAGTAAACTCAAAAAAAAAAATGTTTAGTTGCCAAGACGCACAAAAATTTGCTATTATATCTACGAGTATTAACTTGCAATTGTATCATGAAGTCATACATTGTATGGTAACATCTTTATTTGTTTTTCATTGAGAGAAAACAGATGGAATAATTTGTTGCAAATGTGTCTAGTCTGGAATTGGCTTGAAAGGACGTATTTAAACAAATTCAATTAAAATTTAATTTCTCCACAGGTGCGCGAAGGTTCACTTCATGGTTTAATAAGTATTTATTTTTCAAACTTTCACGTAATTAAAACCAGAAGGTCATGGAAGATCAAGTACAAGGTCCATAGCAACAAACAATTTTATTTGTTTTTAGACATAAGTTAAGTGGCTTGGTCTCTATATTTGAACAGTACCGCCTTCGACCAACCTCGTTCAGCGGTTGTTCGGGATCGTGTACTGGTTGCGTGGAATTAGGGATTGCAATCCGGAAAAATGGATCCGGTAATCCGGCGGATCCGGCATCATTTAACGGTTACCGCATCCGGTACCAATATACCGGATCCGAAGACCGGATCCGGTGCTAGAATTTTGTGGCAAAATAATATAGCTTTTGCAGGACTAGACACTTTCAACGCGTTGCGCATGGTGTACAGGCGTTGTGCAGAAGAGATTCGACCCTGTTAACTGCAGAAACAACATTAAAATTTGTTTCAGAGAAGTTGCTCACTCATGACACAGTGTTAAGTAATGAATTATATGAAGCACTGCATTCAAGGATTAGAGAACGCCGCACTGTAGTCACAGGAATATTAATTACAGAATCCAAAGAAATATCTTGAAAATGTAAACCGATCTGATGATACATATACCTACTATGTAGGAGCTGAAAGGGCCTCATATTATGGCCCTATATTAGCAGCTCTATTAGAAGTCGTTTAGCTGATGACACAATTAAAAATATTTCTTTGAATATTTATATTTTCTTACAATTATTACTTAAAATAATTATTTATCGTAATTTGATTAAACTAAAGAGTTTTAAACTCAGTATTGTGATAATTTTTGCAATTCATTCGTTCGACAGATTCTTCAAATCATGATGGTATCTGTCATAAATACCTATAAGACTTGTTTGTTAGCATTCGCAAATACTTTAATAATGATTTTGATCTCATTCAGTTAATTACGTAAGGTTAATTGTATCTATTAGATATTATAGTTACTTGATAAATCATATTGTTACTTATTAATTGATATATCTGTCAAAGTGGAATCTAGAAAGATTGAGCTACTCGTTACGTCGTTAAATTATTACTAGTTACCTACACTACTAAAAACTGTTTCTTGTTGTCTGTTTATCTTCTTCTTCTTCTTCTTTTCAGCTGTAGTTTGGCTCCACCGTTTCATCGGTGATTTTGCCAATGTCATGTAGGTATGGTGAGGGTAATAGTCAGGTTAAGTAGGTAGATATAGTTTAGTCAGTGCAAATGGCAGCTTTGGGTCTGGTGTTTTTGGGAAACACAGGAAGTAAAGGAAGGGATAAATTATGCTTAAATTCAAGGAATGACATTGGGATCATAGACACAAATTATTGGCCTTTAGAAATTTTGCTAATAAGATAATATTTTGTGGGGAATCACATGTTAGAAGTGTTTTGACATTGACAGGGCGGGCAAATTTATGGGGGAGGATGTCATATATAGTGTGTGAAGTTCTGGGGCATTCGAAAAAAATATGTTCTAAAGTTCCTTCAGCCAAGCCGCACTCGCACAATGAGTGGTCGCGCACACGGATTTTTGCTAGAAAAACAGGGGAGCAAACATGGCCTAAACGAAGGCGAATAATGGTTGATGTTATTTTTTTATTGAGGTTTCTATACTTGAAGAACCAAGGTTTTAGGGGAATCAAGGGTTGGATAGACGCATAATGGAAGCCTTTGGTCAATTTGCTTAACTGCCAGCTGTTGTTCCATGCATTCATTAGGTCTGGTTTAGTAGTGTACTTCAAATCTCTGGTATAACAATAGTTATGGTAGATGTTAGAATGCGAAATGGCGTTACGGGCATAATAATCAACCGTCTCATTTCCATTTATGCCACAATGGCTAGGGATCCATGCTAAAACTATATCTATACCTGACATCTGGCATTGGCGAAGAATGTCTTTTATTTTTAGGGAGATATAAAACGAGCCGCTGTGAAAAGGAGATTTAAGAAGATCCTGTAATAAACTACGTGAGTCTGAGAAAATAATGCTTCGGTCGATTCTGTGTGACTGAGCAAATTTGATGGCTTCTAGAACTGCAATAGACTCTCCTGTGAATATAGAGGTTACGGGGGGACACTTAAGATCTAAGATTATTTTACATTTCGGTATCCATACAGCAGCACCAACATAATCCCTATCAGTAAGTTTGGAAGCGTCGGTAAATATGGGGGTCCAATCATGCCATGACTCCAAGAGAATGCTATTGAATTTAGTTTGGGCTTCAATATCAGTTTTAAATATTCCAAAGTTAAGGATTACTTTAGGTTGGAAAATTAAGGAGGTATAATGAAACGTGTAAAGGCAATTTATTTCTGTTTTATGTACATTTAGAGATGTATTGTAGAATTTTTGAAAAGATTGGATTAGTGGAGGAGTAGGTTTGTTAGACCAGTATCCTGGTTGTTGAACCAAGCGGGAGAGAGAGTGAAGTTTATTGAGAAGAGGATGCGAAGATTTTTGCAGGCAGTTGAGAAAGAAGCGATCACAGAGATATTGTCTACGAAGAGAGAGCGGCGATTCAAGGCATTCTAATTGTAATGCATTCACAGGAGAGGATTTCATTGCCCCTGTAATGATTCGTAGACATTTGGATTGTATCTTATCTAATGTAGTTAGGGCTAGTTTATTACAGGGTTCTAAAATAAAGCAACCATAATCAAAGTGGCTACGTATAATTGCATTATAAATAAGCTTTTGATTGTATGGGTGTGCACCCCACCTCACCCCAGAAAGTGCTCTAATTACATTTATTCCTTTTTCGCATTTGTCGGATATATTTTTCAAGTGAGGGATGCCAGTCATTTTGGAGTCGAAAGTAATACCCAAAAATTTAAAATCTTTTACAGTCATAATTTGATGGCCCTGAATAGTCAGTGTAATAGTGGGGATGGATCTTTTCCTACTGAAAATTACTGCTTTACATTTACTGGGGGATAGAGAGAGATGATGATCCGTTAACCAATTATTTAAATAAGAGAGAGCTGTATTCAATCTATTGGAAGCAATCTCATGTGATTTATTTGAGGTATATAAAACTATGTCGTCGGCATATTGTAGGATGTTAGTAAAGGAGGTCACGGATAGTTCAAGATCTGAGGTATAGATATTGTATAAGATTGGGCTGAGGACCGAACCTTGAGGAAGGCCCTTATAGATGGTTCTCGGAAAAAGGTTGGAATTGTTAACGCGGAATAAAACTGAGCGGCCCATGTAGAGGGTGCAAATGAAGTTTATCATTCTCGGCGGAATACTCAGATAAAGCAGTTTTTGCCTGAGTAATGGGAGATGAACACTGTCATATGCAGAGGAGATGTCTAAAAAAACAGCTATCAGGTTTTCTTGTTGGGATAGTGCTGAGCGTATATCAGATGAAAATATACTCAGGTTATCTAATGTGCTCATACCACGCCGAAATCCAAATTGAGACATTGGGAGGATATTCCTACTTTCTAAAATCCAGTCCAATCTATTTTTGATAAGAATTTCTAATATTTTACAAAAGGTCGATGAGAGAGCAATGGGTCTATAGGAGGAGGCTAAGTTTAGGTCTTTGCCAGGTTTATGGATAGGGATGATGATTTGAGTTTTCCAACTTTCAGGTAGTGATCCGGTAACATAAATGGAGTTTATAATGTTTAGGAAATGTAATTTAGCGGAACTAGAACCTTTTGATATAAATGAATAAGGGATACCATCCACACCAGGAGAGGAGTCTTTAAGGTTGGAAAGAGCACATTGAAGTTCTGCAACGGTAAATGGGCCGTTCATATTATCAGAGGAATGGGAAGGAAGAAATGTAGGAAAGCAGTCATTATTAGGTACATAATCAGGGGCTATATTATTAATGAATTCAGGAAGCCAGTGATTAAAATCATTAGAAGCGTTGTTGGATTGGGTAGACTGAGATCTACGATAAGTTTTCAATCTTTTCCAAATGAGAGAAGGAGGAGAACGAGGAGAGAGGGATTCACAGAAATTAATCCAGCCTTGGGATTTCTTTTTTGATAAAAGTCTCTTGCATTTAGCTGATATTTTTTTATAATTTACGAAGTTCTGCATAGTAAGGTCTTTAAGATATTTAGTTTCCGCATGATTGCGCATATGAACAGCTTCTGTACAGTCAGCATCCCACCAAGGGGGAGAAGGAATTTTGCCAGTGACGGAGTTTTTAAGGGGAATAGATGAGTCAGCAGCGTCAATAATTGCAGTGTGGAGGTCGTTATAGGACGAGACTGGATTGTCATAAATAAACTGGATTGCTGATAAATTAATATCTAAATTATCACAATATTTGTCCCAGTCAGCTTTAGATAGTCTATATTTCAAGAGAGGAATGGCAATAGGGCTCGGTGACAAAGTATGATCCCAAATGGATAGTAGGGGAAAGTGATCACTATTATAAGAAAATGGAAGAACAGACCAAGATATGGACGTAGCTAAACTAGGAGAGGCTAATGTCAAGTCAACAGAGCTGGGATTTTGTAGGGGTGAGACCCGTCTGGTAGGGGATCCATCGTTGAGGATACATACATTGAGATAATCGAATATATCAAGAAGTAGACGTGCAACAGAGTCGATATTGTGAGAACCCCATATAACGTAGTGGGAATTGAAGTCTCCCATAATTAGTAAAGGATGAGGGATAGACATTAAAATTCTGCGAAGTTCTAAAATGATAGATGTATTGGGGTGCGGAATATAGATGGATACAAAAGAAATATTAAGAGTTCTAGCAGCAACTATGTGAAAAGACGGATTGTGGGGAGGGAGATGAATTTGAGAGTATGTAACGGTTCTTTTAATTAAAAGGACGCAGCCGGCCCGTCCGTCATCTCTGTCGTCCCTAAGGCAGCAATAGCCAGGTACTCTGAAGGGGAGGCCAGGCTTCAGCCAGGTCTCAGAGACGGCAAAGACGGTAGGGGAGTGGCTGTTGAGCAGATAGATTATATCATGTTTTTTATTTCTAATGCTCCTGCAATTCCACTGGAGGAATCTGAGATCCATTGTGGTTATTAAGTTCATTAAGGAGATGGTTAAGCAGAGAAGAGACCTTAGGGTGAAGGGCGTTACTAAAATTACAGGTGATATTTAAAAGTGTAGACAATAGCAATCCTATGATGTCGTCGTTGGGAGATGGAGAAGACCATGAGTTATTTGAGGTAGCAGCACTTGATGGGGGAAGGCCACAGCCATTGGGTAAAGAGGGTTTGGGGTTTTGAGTGATGATAGAATGGGAATGAGTATCATACCCTTTACTAACGGTGGGGGACGGGCGACGATTAATAGTAATGGTTTTATTTTGGGATTGAAGAGAAGAACTGTGATGATAAGAAGGAGCTTGGGGGGTGGAAGGATTTTGGTGGGAGTTGGAAGAGTTTTTTGTAGCATCTACGTAAGATTTTCGTACGGGACGAAATCTCAGAGATGCTTCAGTGAATGAAATATTTTCTTCAGTCATCACCAGTTTTATCGCTTTTTGTCTGTTGTGCTCGGGGCAATTAGGGTAAGTGGCCATATGGGTACCAGTACATAATAAACAAGTTGCATCTCTTTCCAATATATTGCAAGTATTACCTCTGTGCTGTTGGGCACAGCGATAACATCGAGGCTGGGACCTGCACTGTGATGTGACGTGTCCAAAGCGACAACACTGTCGGCACTGTATTGTTGGTAATTTATATAAGAATACTGGTAAGGAAGAATTGTAACAAAACACTCTTTCAGGGAGGTGTCGGCCTCGGAATGTTAGTACAACAGTAGTCGATGGGATCCACTCTGTAGTGCCATTATTTATAACTTTCTTATTGAGACGGCGGGCTTTAACCACCTGTCCGCAGTGTTCGGGATATTGCAAACCTGAGATAAGGTCATCTAATGACCACTCAGGTGGTATATTTCTAATTACCCCCATACGGGAGATATGGAATTTGGGTATGGTAGCATTTAGGTTATTATTTTCGACAGTAGGAGATTTTAAGAAGTTATTTGCCGCGGTTGCGGTGTCAAATGCCAAAGTAATTTTTCCACAAACGGCTGGCTTTATACTCCCCTGAACAATGCCAGGCACCTGGTTGTGATGCAAAATCTTAGCTAATTTTAAAGTTTGAATATCAGAGTTTAATTTTGAGGAAATGTGTACTATAAAAGGGGAACAATCGGAGGGTAGATATAAAAACTTATTATCATATTCTGGGCATGTATACATATCTTGGACTGACGTGGCTGGAGAATTATTTTTTTTCGGGGCTGATAAGGTATTAGGATCTTCTAAAGGTCTTTTTTGGGCTTTTTTAGAGGAAGAGGGTAGGGAGGGATTGGTAAAAATCTCCATGGGCACAGTGCCCCCTCCTCCATCCGGTGGTTCATCCTCCGCAACGTCCATTATACACTTTTACACAAAACACTATACACTAAACTTTGTTCAAATACAAAGACGTTTCTTTATTTTTAAATATTATGTGGATATTTTACGGAATAAAACAACACAAGTTACTCGTTCGGCGGTTCGAACGCAACTCGTCTGTTTATCTTAACATATATTAGAAAATAAAGTCGATTTTATATATTTGTGATTTATTTTTTATATACTACCTACATATAAGTGCAGTGACACATGATTAACTCACTTATTTTGTACTATAAAGCGAAAATCATCCTGATTTGATCAATCCGGCCGGATCCGACCGGATCCGACCGGATTGATGGGAATCCGGTCGTATCCGGCCGGACTGAATATGACGCCGGATTGCAATCCCTACGTGGAATTATCACCAGTGATAGACAAGAAAGAAACAAAATTTTGTACTGAAAATCCCGTGGCATCCGAAATTTCTTAATTTTATAAAAACTGAAAGTTTTTCTACGCAAGCCTCTGACATAGACATCACACGAGTCATGAGACACGAGGAGACGAGACAGGACGGGATTTAAAGCGATTGGAACGGGAAATCATAACAGACCTAACTCAAAAAGTATTTGCCCGAGACGCTACTAGTAAATAAATGTGATGACTCGTTTACACAATGGCCCAGCGTCGGCAACTACGGACGCAGACGGCTGATCGGCTATCCTCTACGATATTTGGTGACGTCACAACAGTTTGAGCAGTGTTGCTAAAGTCAATTTTACAAATTTTGGCATGACCAGTAGCATTCACAAATTTGAATTTCCGTGCTTTCCGGCGATTTTGTCATACTTATTATTGGAATCAAGTATAACAGTTTACATTATAGGTCCCATTTAAATGTAATAATGACTAATCCGTGGTGCTTTACAGCTGGCTTCTCTGGCTGTAAATGCGAGGTTCATTATGCGAGGTTATTTACCTCTTTACTCCATTGTTTTGTCACCCGCTTTATTAGGGAGGGAAGTGGACAATAATTTATTTCCAACTCCTCCTATTAATTTAACTTTTTTGATTGATTTCGTTGCGGGTTAAAGACAAGTTAGACATTCCCGGAGACGCGCTGAGCTTCAATGCTCAGTGTCATTAAAATGCGTGCCACTGTTGATCCTGGCTTACAGGAGTTGCAGTGGCGAGTGTGAGGGCGGTACAGTCTCCATTCCCAAATGTCAACTGCCAAAATGTGTTATAAAATGCACGACAATATGATCTCATAAGTCGTAATCTAGTTTAGGTATTGTTACATTTTCTAGCATTGATAATGGTTTCGGGTGTACATGATTGATTTTTGATTTTTGTTATAATTCTAGGTAAATTATAGTAGTAGTAAATTGTAGTAGTAGACTGCCTCGGTGGCGTAGTTGTATTACGGTGCGGTTACAAAGCTGAGGTCTCGGGTTCGAGTCCCGGGTCGGGCAAAGTGATATTGGATTTTTCTATTCATTATCAGCCCGGAGTCAGGAATTTGTGCCCGATATGGCGATAGGCTCGCCCCCTATCACATCATGGGACGGAACATACAAGGCGAAATGTGGGTATCCTCGTGGCGCCTCTGCCTACCCCTTGGGGGATAAAGGCGTGAGTTTATGTATGTATGTATGTAAATTATAGTAATCCACTTATTTCCTTTTTATATTGGCAGTTTAGTTCGTCGAAAAAATGCCTGATTTCTAATTTATAGTAATTAATAATTTCTAAATATTCAATATACTCAATAACTTCCGTGCATGTACTTGATGTAGTAAAGACGACTCTAGTATGTTATGGCGTGGAACGTGTAGTTTTATTCAAGTATAAAACGCGTCACCTGGGCATCCTCGTCTGGACAGCAATAATTGTGTCGAAGATTGCCGAACGCATCGTGGCCCATCTTTGGCTATAGTGTAGGGGTGTCATTAAGTGCAAAAAGTGTATTTAAAGGAGCGTAAAGTGACAATTGTGACACTTCGCAACCTGGCCTGGTTGTCGCCGGTCATTAATTAACGCGATCCCGAAGATTTTGCACGCATCCGTATTGTGTTCGAATCATTTATCAGTCACCTGAATAAAGGGTAAGATTATTTTAACTACTTACTTTTTCTTTACTCTTCAGAAAGCTTACAGACTAAGAACAAAAAATGTAATATCTTACTATTTTATCCTATTGCTAATTACAAGCCTTCGCGTATAAATATATTAATACAAATTCCTTATAACTATTAATATAATATTTAATATTACAATATTACACTACAAATATCCTACGACTGCCTCGGTGGCGTAGTTGTACTACGGTACGACTACAAAGCTGAGGTCTCGGGTTCGAATCACGGGTCGGGCAAAGTGATATTGAGTTTTTCCATTCATTATCAGCCTGGAGTCAGGAATTTGTGCCCAATATGGCGATAGGCTGGTCCCCTATCACATCACGGGACGGAACATACAAAGCGAAATGTGGGTGTCCTGGTGGCCCCTCTGCCTACCCCTTCGGGGATAAAGGGGTGAGTTTATGTATGTAGTTTATGTATTAGAATTCGGTACGGTTTTAAGTAGCGTTAACCATTTTTTTTTGAGCTAGCGTGCCTCTTCCCTTTCCCACAGTAGTACAGAATAGGCCAATAAGTAATAATAATAATCCAGTCCCATTCCTTTGAGTATAAAAAAGTAACAAATATATCGGAATAACTTTCTCATCCCACAGAAACACTATATTTTTCGGGATCAACTACCGCTATACTAAATTTGATCGAAATCCGTTAAGCCGTTTCTGAGTTCATCGCGCTCAGACGCACAAACAGACAAAAATTCAAAAAATCATTGTTTTGGTTTCTATTACGTTAATATAGACCTCCCATATTAGGTTTTCTCATTTATCTTTTATGTAATTCATTATATTATGCATAGATGAGCAAAATAAATTATCATTATATTATGCATTAACATTCGAATTTAAACCCTTGCGTGCCATTGCATCTTTAAAACTAAAAATGTGTAAATAATTTTAGGAAAACTATGTATTTATCACCCAAATACGACGATAAGTAAAAAATTACAAAAAAAAATTTACGATTTTTAGTTGCATTGTGTCTGGAAGTCACTAATACTACCACCTGGCTTGGTTTTCGGTCGAAGTCTTGTTATACCCTGCATAACATAGATGCGATATTTATTTATTTAATTTAGTAAGGACCATCAAACGGAAAAAATAATTAACTAAGTAATATACATTTACACAAATAAAAGTACATTTTCATTGCATCTTATAAAATAGACAGTCACAACATGAGTATGTATGTATGTATGTATCAGCCCATATTATACGTCCCACTGCAGGGCACGGGCCTACTCTACAATCGAGAGAATTGATTGAGAGTGGTTAGGCCACATAGTCCACCACGCTGGCCTAGTGCGGGTTGGCGGACTTACATACTTAATAGACAGTCACAACATGAGTACTGTACACAAATAGCGAAGCATAAAAAACAATGTAATTATATTACAAAAGATTCAAACAGAAAACAGTAACAAACAACTATGAAACTATTACAATAAGAATTGATAAATAATAATATATTACTGTTTTTGTTTCATTTACGACATGATAAAGTGACATCATTATTTCATTTTCCTTAAGAGAAAACAGATGAAATAAATTAATACAAATTATTGTAGACTATAATTGGCTTGCAATTAAATATTTAAACAATGTGCATTTAAAAGGGAGCATCTTATATTTTAATAAGAAAATTTTATTCCAAATTTTCAACTAGTTAGTATTCACAAAATGTGCAAGGTCCATAGCAATCAACAGAGATGCATTAAACAATAATTTTATTTCATATTAAAAATAAGATACGCTGGCGTTAGTGTCAATATTCATGAAAGCGTAGGATATCCGGGTGAGAATCGCCCGATTTACTTTTAGGATTGCCCGACACAGAACCACTACCAGTATGAAGTCACTAATTACGGGCGAGGGCACACGCGTTCCTCTCACTCACAACTGTTTGAATGTCCGTTTCAAATGTTTCGAGTATTCCGAAACTGGGGCAAAGTCTACTAAAACTGCCATACTTGGGTGTATATATTAGGATGTTATCTGCAAATTGGGATTTTTTTCCTATTTCCAGTTGAAGATGTGGGCCTGCGACTCCAATGTCACTTCCTCCATTGTGGAGAGCTACCGTGTGGGTGGTCCGATGGTGATGCAAGCTCTCACCAGCATTTTCGCTGCACAATGCGTCATATATGGAGACCATCTGTGGCCTTCAGACGCTACCCAGGCGGTACTTGAAGGCAAGTATTGATATTATAACATAGTATGATCATCATTATTATCATAATATTCTGCCACAGAAAGTCACATGTTGAAGATAGGCCTATCCGAAAGGATTTCTACAACGATCTATCAAAAACGGTCTGCATCCAGCGACTTTCTGCATTCTTTATAAATTCTACTCCCACATCACTCACTTAGTTATGAGTTAGAACTATCGAATAGCAATCGTAGTCAATATTACGTATTCGATCAAACCAAGATAATCGGGTCGAAAAGAAATTATCAGCGCTTGCCAATCAATATTAATAGTTGCAATGTAGACGCTTTGCCGTAGCATTATACATATTCTGACAAACGTTTAATATATTTTCTTGTTTTTTTTTACGATAGTATAGTAATAAATATTATAAAATATTGTAAAATAACCGATTATAAATTTAATATAAGTAATATTTTATAAAATGTTTTGTAAATAGAGTTTAGCTTCTGGGTGTATTGACTTGTCATAAGATCTGTTCTAGACACATAACCAATAAATTATTTTCATTTTATTTCAAAACAACCTTTTAGATCCGAACTACGACTTCGTAGTGGTCGGGGGGGGTAGTGCCGGGGCAGTGATTGCCAATCGTCTCAGCGAAATATGTAACTGGAAAGTTTTGCTCGTGGAAGCTGGAGAAAACCCTACTTTAGCCACTGAGGTAATATATAAATATTTACTACATTTCGTAGCAGATATTATACTGGGTGGCATCGTATGGCACCATGAAGATATTGAGTATGTCAAACACATGATATACACTACCACAAACTTATCTGGCCCTGTGGCCAAAAGAGGAAACTAACGTCGCCATTTTGAAATGTTAATCTGCTTGCCATTCGCTGACATTACGCCAATATTATACCCATGTACTTTCTTTCAAATTGCCAGGTGTTTAACGTCAAGACCAGATACTTAATAAGAAGAATAATTTATTAACACATAAAAGGTTGAGTATACAAAACAACTACATCTCATAAATAAAGAAATTCTTAGCACTAATTACATCATTGTTTTAGGTTGAATTCTGATACCCAAGGAAAGATTTAACTTGTGTTATGGGTATCCGCATTAGTACCAAATTATTATTTTTACATTATGGTAATATGTGTGTGTGTGCATATTCTCATATTTTTAAAGAACTTCAAACAAGTAGGTTATGATTTAGTCACATACCAATGTATTATTAATGGAACTGCACTATATATACATAATTATAATTTAATAGAATTTTGGATACTATTTTTAATTCGACGACTTATTTACGCACTTTGTTGCTTAATGTACTTTAACTGGCAACACCAAGTGCGATAACAGCGACTCTCTCACCGGGCCAGAAAAGTTTGTCTCACTATAGAAACCTTTAGCATACTTAATATAAATAATTTTTGATTTTGAAGTAAAACTTCTTTGGAATCGCTGTGATTTGAAATTTTATGAAACGAAAAAGCGACACAAAAAGGCTTCCTGAGAAAATGTCATTTACATCAAAGTATAGAATGCTTATATTCAAATAGAATACAATAGAATCTTTATTTGCTTAATATGAAATGTATTTTTGTCCGATTGTTCTTAAATTCGATATCTGTAAGAAAGTTTTTTCCGATATTCTAAAGTTATAGTCAGAATTGAACATTTCGGCCGCCATTTTGAACCTTTCAGTTGTTGGTCTGATTCGGTCTCAAATGTTTCCAGTTTCCGGTCTCAAATTCGATATCTGAGGGACTCTCCACCCCGATAATGTAAATTTAGAGTTAGAAATAAAACTATTTTTTTTTACGGATTTTATCGCGATTTGGTTTAATTTTTACATTTGATGATACGGATGACTAATACCTCAGTCCGCCCCGTGACCACGAAAGCTGTAAAGTAATCGAAACGTCGGGAAGTTAAAAAATTTAAAAATTAAACCAAATCGCGATAAAATCCGTAAAAATAGTTTTATTTCAATGTGTAACATTCGCGTAAATTTTAGAGTTAGATTTAGAAATAGTGATCGCCAGTTTGAGCTTTTTTATTATGGGTCCTATTGGTCTCAAATTCAATAATTGTTTGAACAATACTTTAGCCGTCTTTTTGAACTTTTTGGTTATTGATGTGATTGGTCTCAGTCTTGAAATAAATATGAAAAAAAAGAGGAGACTAAGTTTTTCCTATACTATATATAAGTATTATATTTCATTCTCTCATAGAATAAATCCTATTTTCAACACTAAACATCTGGCAATGGTGAAATATTATGTACGATTCAATGAAAACATGGATAGTGAAAGGTGCAAGTATGCAGATTCAAATCTTCTTTGCGCAGAAGTTAATCGTTAATCCACAAGTTCTTAGTGCAGTATTTATTTCAAAATTCGAATAATGATCTATACGAGATTTATAACTAAGTAGATATAATGAATACGCCTAGAATACTATAATATATTAAGCATTTTTAATAAAAAAAACAATATCACATTAATTATTATTTGTGGGTTTAAAATCTATTGTACGAGTATGCTTACTGCATATCACACGTTTTATAATAATGGCATATCAAAACTAGAGATTCTTTACCATTCTTCTCAGACGACAGTAGTCTTTTGTTCAAATCCCAGGCTCACCTCTGACTTGCAAGGATTTCTATGTTATGTGTAGTCCGCCAAGCCGCACTAAGCCAGCGTGGCGGACTAACGCCTAACCCTTCTCAATCATATTCTCTATTGAAGACGAGGCCCGTGCCCTGTAGTGGAACGTATCTGGGCTGATACAGACACATAATAATCAAATTAGAAATTCTTCCCAATGCAAACACAGGGTTTTTTATTACACAAAATTATTTTACTTGCAGACGCCTCAACTGTTCTACAGTAACTTAAACAGTCCGGAAGACTGGGGTTACAAGACACAACCACAGGAAGGTGCCTGCAGAGGTTATACAAGCAAAGGCTGCGCCTGGCCTCGAGGGAAAGTTCTTGGAGGCTGCAGTAGCATCAACGGAATGTTCTACGTCAGAGGCAACCAACTAGATTACGACGAATGGGCAGCTGACGGAAATACTGGTTGGAGTTACGATGAAATCCTACCCTACTTCCGTAAAAGTGAAAAATTCGCCGGCGACATCAACGAACAAAACGCTAAATACCACGGCATTGATGGTTACTACTACGTCGCAGAAGATAAGAACTACAACATATTTGAAGACATCATTGTAAAAGGTAATGTAGAATTGGGCCTGAAGAATTTAAGCGAAGTCAATGGCGCGGAACAAATGGGTGTTACTATATCGCAAACAAATATTAAAGATGGTAAGAGATTCAGTACAGCAAGGGCATTTTTGAGCCCGATCAAGGATAGAAAAAATCTACATGTCATCAAAAATGCACTTGCTACTAAGGTTTTGTTCAAACCAGGAACTAATGTTGTAAGTGGTGTACTAATAAACCAAAACGGAAAAGATATTGTGGTTAATGTGAGGAAGGAACTTATTTTATCAGCCGGTGCTATAAACACACCTCAGCTATTATTACTCTCCGGTATAGGACCGCGCAAATATTTGGAAAACATGAATATTGAAGTCAAAGCTGATTTAGCTGTTGGCGAAAATTTGCAGGACCATCTCTTCGTTCCCATATTTTATACTCTACCTGGCGATAAAAATTTAACTTCCTTGCCGAATATAGCCAATGAATTAGTTGAATACATTTTATATCAACGAGGATCTTTATCTGATACAAATCCATACAAAGTGATCTCATTCTACAATACTACAGACTCGAACGCTAGCAGTCCCAACGTGCAGGGACATCACCTTGTTTTATCTCCTAGTAGCTACAACTTACTTGACCTATTTAAATTGCACGGCTGCAGCGATGAAGTTGTACAAAAATTCCACAAAATGAATGAGAACACATTCACGTTGATAGTTTACAACGTTTTGCTCAGGCCAAAGTCTAAAGGCCGTATATTATTGAAAAGCAAAAATCCTTTCGAATATCCATTGATATATGCTAACTACTTGGATGACCCAGAAGATTTACAAACAATTTTGAGATCAATGAAGCAGTATAGTTTAAAACTAGGTGAAACCAAAACGTTCAAAGAAGTAGAATTTAAACTTGAATGGATGGAATTGGAAGCTTGTAAAGGTCTTGATAAGAACACAGATGAGTTTTTAGAATGTATAGCGCGTGAATTAACGTTTTCGTTGTATCACCCTACGTGTTCAGCTAAAATGGGGCGCGACAGTGATGAAAAGGCGGTTGTAGATCCAGAATTAAAAGTAAGGAAAGTAGAAAGACTGAGAGTGATAGATGCTAGTGTGATGCCTACCATAGTCAGGGGTAATACCAATGCGGCTACCATCATGATTGCAGAGAAGGGAGCTGATATGATAAAGGAGCGTTGGCTTAACCAGGACACGATTAGTACCGAAAACTTTGAAGAAAATTGTTACGAGTAACTTTACAAAAACATTAGTCACATTTTTTTCTGAATAATCAGTATTTCTCGAGTAATTCAGTGTTAAAGTCGAAAAGAAGTTTTTGAATTTGATTCACTATCGCCCAATTCCAAATCATGGCAGAGCTGGAGCTCTTTATTATATCAAATTAAAAGGAATTAAATTATCATAAAAAACTTTATGATGTTGTCACCAAAAAACATTACCTAAGTCTACACACCGAGTCAAAAAGAGTAAAAGTTTGGATTTTGTTTTTGTCGTTGGTTTTCTTACAATAACTTTAAAACCAGGCGTGCAATAAAGAAATAAAGCGCAGAATTCAGATCTTACAAATAGACATTTTAAGCTTCCGATTTCTTTTCCTAAAATTTATTAAGAATGTTTAGAAATACATGTTTTTGTTATCATAATTGTGTAAATATTACGCAATGTTAATATTATACTGAAGATAAATAATTAAATGTATTGTAAAATGTTATTTAACAAGGTGACGATTAATTACAAATAATATTTACAAATCATGTATTATTATTTTATCATTTACCTTTAGGAAACACTAGTGCTTCCGAAACCTAATTAAAAAAAATACACCCAATAGTCACATACATAATCCTGAGTCCTGGCATTATGATCAAAACAATTGGCATACAAAACAAGAAAACTAATTTATGACTTCATCTGGCAATAATCAAATTCATAGAAATTGTTGCATTTCACAAAAAAATTAAATTACCCGACAATACTGAATTACACGTAAAATACTTGAACATCCAGGACAGACACCCTTTCTTCTGTTTTTAGTTCCAAAGATGCATAAAATGTGTCACATAAAGTTTCATGTAAAAACGTTAAAGGAATTAAAACTGGTAGCAAGGCAAAATAAGTCTCGTATTACTTGTGAGTTCACGAGTTTCACGTTCGACAATAGATGTACTATTGTTGAACGTGAATAATGAAAAGTAAGTACGTGGTGGCAAACGCTGACGACGCGTGTGTAGCGAGATGGAACATAATGCAGCCAGCGACGCGACGGGAACGACTCGTGGGAATACATCTGCATGTGAGTAAAGTAATTTAAAAATGCTTCCTTGCACATTCTAGGGGAGATAAATCTATTAATACTTCAAATATTTGGATAGGTGGACTTAACATCAAGCAATTGTCTACAAGCGAAATCTAGACAGTTTTAATTATATTTCTAATAAAGTAAGTTGAACGTGAAATAATACATGATTTATATACTGTATTTTTTGAAAGACTTGAATTAATATTAAAATGAAATTATTTTCTTGCTAAAGGATTGGTTACTTACAAATGTTTAATATTATGTTATCATTATTAACACGCAATTGCTAAGAATGTTTACGAAGGAACTTGAGAAATACTAAATACTTCATGCTTTTAAGATCCCTGACATAACAACAACGGAGATGTTGGAAGCAAGTATATCAAATACATGTCCGTTAGCTTTTTCTGGTGTGACTGGAAGTCTCTTTGCAAAAGCCGTGACAGCACTGGTAGCGTCACATTGTACAATTACCGACAACTACACATGGCCGAAGGATAACTCTAATGAAATTATAAACAATAGTAAGTCTAATTTAATAACCAATATTTTTAAACAAACTCCATTAAAGAAAATGTGTCTCTTTTCATCACCAGATATAATAACATTCATCTTTTTGATCATAAGTAAAATTAAGTTATTTAAAAGTGATTTGTCCAAGTTGTCACACAATAACAATAAAATATAAATGTTTTCAGATATACCTATTACATTTGACTTTATTATTGTGGGGGCTGGGACCGCCGGATCTATAGTATCCAGCCGCTTAACAAATATAAATCCATCTTGGTCCGTATTGCTGGTAGAGTCTGGCGATGATCCTTCAATTGACAGTGAGGTATGTTATTATCTTCATAAACAGCTATAATATAAAACTACATTTAAATTACGAATTTGCTATAAATGAAAATTTCATCATCTTTTTTTTACAGATTCCAGCTTTCTTAATCTTTAACCAGAATACATCAATGGACTGGAATTACAAGACCCATCCAAACAAGAAAAATTGCTTGGGATTCAAAAATAATAGTTGCATTTGGACTAAGGGTAAAGCAATGGGAGGATCAAGTTCTATAAATGCAATGCTTTATTTAAGAGGTCATCCCAATGACTATGATCAGTGGAGCAAAGAAAACCAGGGTTGGAGCTACAGCGATTTAGAACCCTATTTTAATAAAATCGAAAATAAATTCAACCTTAAGGATTATAAATTTGTAGAAAATCCTTGGTATAGCATTATCAAAAAAGCATGGAATGAATTAGGGTATTTGTACAATAATGGAAACGATAACATAGTTAAAATCGGTACAAGACACACAAAATTACTAGTCCATAAAGGGAAACGTTTAAACACGGCCAAAGTATACCTTATTGAGAGTCTAAACTTGCGTGTTATGAAAAACACTCAAGTACTTAAGATAATTATCAACCCTGTCACGAAAGTTGCAGTAGGCGTTAAAATAAGACACGCAGGTGGTAATGTAAAGAATATCATCGCAAATAATGAAGTGATACTGTCAGCTGGATCTGTAGCATCAGCGCAAATACTGATGCTGTCTGGCATAGGACCCAAACGACATTTAGCTGACAAAAAAGTAAAATGTTTTGTTGATTTACCAGTGGGTCAAAATTTGCAAGACCATGTTTTACTTCCTATATTACTGACTGCAAAACTAAATACAATTTTAACGCCGGAAATTATCACATCTTTTTTTCTGGAATACATGCTTTCTAGAACTGGTCCTTTTTCTAACTTAGGTATAACTGATTTTATGGGATTTATTGACACAGATGACGCATCGCATTATCCAAACATACAATTTCATCACACGTATTTTCCAAAACACGACAGTCTTATGTTGAAATCTTACTTCGAAAGAGTAGGTTATGAAGATGAAATAATAAAAAGCATTCTAATGTTGAATGAAGAAAGTGCTTTGTTGGGTATTTATCCAACTTTACTACATCCTAAGTCAAGAGGAAGTGTTTTATTAGATAATGCGAATCCTAGAACAAAACCTGTTATTAATGCAAATTATCTAGAACATCTCGACGACATCGATACTTTAGTAAAAGCAATAGATTTCGTAAAAGATCTGCTTAAAACAAAATCTTTCCAACATTTAGGAATGAAACTAGCTACATTTGACATACCCGGTTGTTCCAATTTTTCTATAGACACAAAACCATTTTGGGTTTGTTATATAAGGCACATGGCTACTACCATTTACCATCCAGTTGGTACTGCAAAAATGGGTCATAATACTGACAGAACAACTGTAGTGGATCATGATTTAAAAGTACATGGTGTGAAAAACTTGAGAGTAGTTGATGCTAGTATAATGCCGTTTATAACTAGTGGTAACACTATGGCACCTACTTTAGTTATTGCTGAGAAAGCTGTTGAAATCAGTAAAAAAAAAATATGAAGTAAAAGATGAGTTGTAAGTTTAATGGTTTCTTAGATTTACCCGAATGTTACTCGTTGAAATAAAACTATTTTTTACGGATTTTATCGCGATTTGGTTTGATTTTTACATTTTTTAACTTCCCGACGTGACGTTGCGATTGCTTTACAGCTTTCGTGATCACGGGGCGGACTGAGGTATTACTATCTATCTAAATTAAGAAGTTCCATTTGACAGTTTGAAATAGGGATGCTGTCAAATAAATCGGTTCTTACAATAACCGATTATTTAGAGATATCGATAATATTTGTTTATATTTCTTAATCGATTACAGTTTATATTTTCAGTTTACTTACATCATTTCGTTTTTGTTTTTTCATGAACATTTTTATTGTAATGAGACATCAACAATTGCATAAGTCACTTTACTATTTAGGAACAAAAGGAGTGATTTATCTATTACTAGCGGCCCGGCCCGGCTTCGCCCGGGTGCAGACACTTTTTAAGTCCAGTACACATCACGCACATGCTTATGAACACATGATACATACATACAATACAATACATATACTCCAAAGTGAGGAACCTCCTCACTATGTGTGCAGTATCCTACAATACTACCTTCATTTCAATTGTAATATCCAAATCTATTAATTAATAATAAATTAATTTATATTAATATTATTATTACATTATTTATTGATGTATGTTCGTTGACAGTATACCTATTGTTAGCTGAAAGTTCAGTATTTTTATAAACTAAAAAACAACTGTTTTAAAACTGTTCGATTATTTAAATATTTTTACGGATTATTCGTATACAAATGCGTTTGAATAGTCTCGACTCTACCGGGAAAAGATCTAACGAGATGACTTTATAATGACGTCTAGAAAAATAATATGTTGTTTAAAATGGTTATTTTGCTTTATTTAAAGGATTTTAGTTTAAATTAAGTGATTATGGATTGTAAATCTTGTGATAAAATAAGAATAGCTTCATCATTCCATGGATTTACGGAAAGTGTTATTGAAATTGTGTGGGTTACGTCTGCACAAAGTTATTTACGTTAAAAGTATGAAACGTCAAATGGAACTTCTTAGTTTAGATAGACTGTAGTCATTCGCTCAGTGATTGTTACAATTTAACTACCCATTATTTTCAAATATTAAATTAAAAAGTTAATTGGTTTTTGCGATCCGATCACTCATCAAATCCGTAAATATTGGTTTTATTTTAATGAGTTGTAAGTTACTCAAAAACTCATAGTTTGTCATTATAGAAAAAAACAAGTGATAATAATAATAAAAAAATTGCTAACGGCGAGTATTTGCATAGACACAATCTAGTAGCCAAGATCATACATCAGCAAATTGCTCTTCGATATGGACTTGTGACTTTTGAAGTGCCATATTACCAGTATGTTCCCCAACCAGTTCTTGAAAATGGTCATGCTACGCTGTATTGGGATCGGTCTGTTATCACAGACAGGACTATTGTTGCCAATAAGCCTGATATTGTGATAATAGATCGATTGGCGCGCCGGGCAATACTTGTTGACGTCACCATTCCGCATGATGATAACCTCGTTAAAGCAGAAAAAGATAAATTGACAAAATATTTAGATTTGGCACACGAGGTTACTGAATTGTGGAATGTCGACTCAACAATTATTGTCCCGATTGTTGTTTCTGCACATGGATTGATACCAAAGAGCCTCGACCAACATCTCCAGAGGCTCTCAATGGGCCGTTGGGTCATGAGCCAGATTCAGAAGGCAGTATTGCTTGACACGGCACGTATAGTGAGGAGGTTCCTCACTTTGGGGTCCTAACCACCGGTGGCTTGGGTCTCGAGCCTCGCCATCGTTGGGTTAATCTCTTTTTTTTATATTTTTATATGTATTTTGATTTTTTATTATATATGTAAAAATGTAAAAAAATAGTAAAATAAATAAAGAGAAATAAAAAAATAGTTTATCAATGTGTGAAGTTTATTTTTTTTTATAAGAAGATGTACCTACATACAAAATTAATATAAATATATTATACTGTTTCCATTTCTTCAATTAAAAAATGCTAATGTTATTGTGTATTTATTTAAATTCGTATTTCCTTACCTCATTCGCCTAACAGAAATATATTGTGTAAAAATTAATTTGTCTATGAGACGTTCCTCGCGAATTAAGACCAGGAAATTATATGATTATTTGTATTTTAACTACTTCTTGTGAAGCGTTATGTGAATTATTCGACACGTTATAAACCCAAAATTCCAAAAATATTATATATTTGTCATAGATTAATCTGGGTAACTGTAAACTGTTAAATATGGAATAGCTTGTAATTTACATTATTTAAGAGACTTAATTTATATGTTAATATTATAATACACTGGGGTCACTAGGAAATATTTTTTTAGTTTTCTTTTTCGATATTCCAATTAGTGGGTGGATAAATCGCAAAACAACCCTTTTCTGGGTTTTTGAATTTTTTGCTAGTCATTAATTTGATACGATTACATTTTCTACGATGTAGAAGATTGAAGAAAGTTGCATATTACTTGCAGAACTTATTTCTCTTACATGAGCTCAGCGCAATGACACTATTCATGTTGCAGAGTAATGCTTATTATAATTATGTAGGGCTACAATTAAAAAACAGGTTTACAATAATGCTGGCGATAATATAATACCAACATTTTATATTATACCGTGTATATCAAGACTGCGACCGAAAACGAAACCAGGTGGTAGTTTTAGTGGTTACAAACACGACATCACATCTTTATTTTAGGAAAATTATGTATATATATCACCCAAATACGACGATAAGTAAAACATTCCAAAAAAAAGAAGTTATCGATTTTTTTTGCAAAATTTTTACTTGCGTTGTGTCTGAAGTCACTAATACTACCACCTGTTCGTTTTCGGTCGCGGTTTTGATATACCCTGTATATATTTATTTACTTAATTAAACAATTGAAAAATCCATTCAAAACTCTACACAATCGAACAGCCTATCTAAACCACACTCTATTTAACAAGCTTTCCTCTGTACCATTATTGCGTTACTGTCTAGTACAAGCACCGTGAAATTAAGCAAACATTCGACATTAAAACACACTCAGAAAGTACTCTAAAACTACGCCGGCATTGTAAACAACCACTTCATTGTAACGTGTTGCAAGTAACTTACCGAATTCTATTTTTTTTGTATACGATAAAGTTACTTCACTATACGTGCAATGATTTCTAGATAGAGTCTACACAAGTGTGGCTCAAAACCAACATTCACAAAAGTTAAACCTAAAAGAATCTTACATACATACATACATAAACTCATGCCTCATCATTAAATAAATGTATTTCTTTCTCTGTTTCATTTATCTCTTCATACACGCTCGTTGGTTTCGAGAACTCCGTATTTTTGCCTTCATTTAACAGGAATCCGGTGTTCTTCGTAATAGGCAGCCAAATGTAATCATCAGGGTTACTCAGGGTAAATAGCCGTGATAAATTTCCACGTTAAATAAGTTGTTAGCCTTCTCAGTTTAAGGTTATTTATTAAATTAAGGATACATTTTAAAATGGCCTAGGGATATTATTTTCCGGGTGTGAAAGGAAAAATTTAAATTTAATTTTATAGTATAACCCTGTACCACTGTGAAGAAATTGTTTTTAAGTGGCACTACAAAGAGGTTATTGTGGGCAGCGGGTCACAACTTCATTTTCGCGCATATACTTGCGGCGTTATTCATAGACATATTTAAAACCTATTTTAGTTATCGAATGTTTTGTCTTCTTCACTCAATCTGAATTCAAAAGTCATTCGAAAGGGACAAAATATTTTATAACTAAAATAGGTTTTAAAACTGTCTATGAGTGAGGCCGTTAAAATACCTTAGTATTATTAAAAAGTGCTTTGGCGCTACCATGACCCATACTATGTCTGCCCAAACAAAATATTGTTCTTGTGCGCTCCCGATAATTATAATATTCGAAGTTATAAAACAAATAATTAATTTTGTTTGTAATTAACAATTTGGTTTGTACGTCATTGCCAATGCTGAAATAACTCGTTGCGTCGTGTTAATGTTATACAATATGCGTAATTAAAGGCTGTTACGGTTGTTACTTGAATAAAAATTAAATTCAGAAGTGCTTACCAGTTATGTAAGCACAAATTCAGATACTTTCACATCTTGTGGGAGGAACACACAAATATAGAATGTTACCAATTAGTTATTTTACAAAAATATGTTGCATATTGCAATGTATGAATGACATATATGTCAGATTTAAAATAAAATCTTCAATGTCAGTCTCAATTATTTTAATAAATAATTTATTCTGATATTCCTGGGGTTCTAGACCTGGAATATCACACGTATTTTAAACTGTACAAAAATAGCTGCAGCAAGCTGAAGACCACTTCCAACAGGTAAATGTCGCCACATTGGATGTGGATCGCTATCCATGGGGGAGGCCTATGTTCAGCAATGGACTTCCTGTGGCTGAAGGGAGAGAGAGAGAGAGAGAGAGAGAAAGATATATATATACTATATAGACCCGTTTAAACAGGTCAAAAATCTTTGGGGAAGACTAGCTCAGCGGTATTCTATCTTTGACTGAAGATATAAAATTGTAATATTACCCGAAATTAAAGAAACACACAGTACGCCTATATAACATGTATTAAAAGTATCAGCCCATATACTTCCCACTGCTAGCCACGGACCTACTCTTCAATCAAGAGAATCGACTGAGAGTAGTTAGGCCATATAGTCCACCACGCTGGCCTAATGCGGGTTGACGGCCTCACATACCGTAGAAATTCTTTAAAATCGCTACGATATGCAGGTTTCCTCACGATGTTTTCCTTCACCGTTAAAGTGCTTGGTGATTAACTATCAATACACACATAACTCCGAAAAGTCAGGGGTGTGCCCTGGGATTTGAACCCGCGACCTCCGTGAACATGTAGGCAGCCACGTGAAAAGTAAAAAATAAAATAAAAAAGTAAATATGAAGTAAACAAGAAATATTTGCACACACACATTCGTGCAAAAAGCACCACAAAAAGCATGGAAATTGTAAAACTATTTGTCGTCGAAATGTGCGGATTAGGCCACTCATTCCGGAATCACCACAGCCTACCGGAATAGAACAATTGTACATACTTGCCCTGAACAACTTTCTATATAGCTTACTGAGAGAGGGCTGTGAACCGACAATCTGCCGGGTTCCATTCTCGGTCCGAGCCAATATTCATATAATCAATCTTTATCTTACGTCACAAAGCTAAATTGGAGGTCATTGTCATTTGACCGAAGTAGAATCTCATTTAAAATTTTGTGTCATTTTTGGGAGTAATAACTAAATACCCTATATGCCAATCCTATCTACAAGGTATTCACTCCTTAAGCTCAACAACAGAAAACTATTCCATAGATATTGTATCTGTTAACATTCGACTCCATTAACCATCATATTAGCCTCCGTGGCGTTGTTGTTTACACGCCGACTGTGATACGAGAGGCTGCTGGTCCGATCCCTGCGCCAAGACCAATATTTGTGAGGCCCACAAATATGGTCTCGGGTCTGGGTATTTGTGAGACCGAGAAGACTGTTATAATTTCTACCCACAACATAAGACTTCAATTGATCTTAGTAGGGTCAGGACTATGTATGTGACTGTTGGGTATGTTTTATTATTATATTATACCTTTTGCTTGATTGCCGTTCTACAATAAAAATACCAGATGACATTAAGGGTTTGCCACACGCTCCGACCTCGCACGGACGCCCTGCCTATCCACCGATTACGACTATGACGAACACCTTACACAACGAGAAGCACCTTGAAGAAGAACCCTTGGCCAATGGCGTGACGACATCCGCATCAGACTTTATGAAATGTTACTCACTCGTTATAATGCTTTTATGAATCGTGTCTTAGCAATAGGTGTAGCAATAATTATTATTTCTAACGATTATGTCCTTTTTGTGATTAATTTCGTCGGTTTGGTCTATGGCAAAAAAGTGCCTGTAGGAAATTCATATTTGTCAATAAAAGGCTTTCAAAATCTTTTGAGTATCCATGAAGGGTTAGGTTTATAGTTTTAAGTATTGTCAATAAGGGTTTAATTCAAAAAATCCATTTTTAAAATTATCGCAGATTGAAATAGCTTGCTTGTGATAAGTCAATGTAAGTTAGCACTAGACTATTGACAATGAATAGCTTAGCTATACCCAAGCACTTGGCTACAACTAAGCTATTAACACAAGTACAAGACATTATGCAAGATTTATGTAAAACAAAATCCAAGAAGATTTGAAAAATACTTAAAATTAGCAAATCACAAACGACTAGTTAACAGTACAATGTTACAAGTTGCAACTGTGTTTAGAAACCATCCATTGTACAAGAACTAAAAAAAACCTTCCACATTTTATTGCAAATAAATATACCAAGCGTGAATTGAAAGAGTGCATCGGTGGTTCTGTAGTTAATAATTAATGCTATGTATCTTGTCATCCGTAAATCTCCGAAGCAAAGATGCTGCTGATCACTTGTGCAATCTACAATCGCCATGCAACATAGCTGTACTGGTCAAATAGAACCTAAAATTTCTAACAAAATAAATAAATAAATAAATACACCCAACAGTCACATACATAGTCCTGACCCCACACTAAGATCGAGTCTTGTGTCGTGGGTATCAGAAACTACGAGAGACTTTTCGGTCTCACAAACACCCAGACCCGAAACAAATACCTGTGGATCACACAACGCTAACAAAGGGCGATGCTTAACCTGGTAACAGAACCCAAAGTCTTACAGTATACTGGCTAAATTACTAATAAACAAAACAAGATAATAACAAATTATCACTTTTCACCTCTTCAACCAGACATGCACAACGTGATCTAGGGATGCGATGAACTTACATCCAAGGTGATTACTGCCATGGCGGACTAAACAATATTGTCTGGTGCTCGTTTTATCCACGTAGATAATACGTTCCTTATACAGCGTTGACAGCCTCCGTGGTGCAGTTGGATAGACGCCGGCTGTGAAACGAAAGGCCGTGGGTGTGACCCCCGCACCGAAACAAATATTTGTGTAACCCTCAGGCATTTGTTTCGGGTCTGGATGTTTTTGTGACCGGAAAGTCTCTCATGGTTTCTGATATACACGACACAATACTCGATCTGAGTGTGGGGTCAGAACTATGTATGTGACTGTTGGGTGGATTTATATTAATTTCCCAACTCGCGGAACCTTAAAAACTTAACGTAACCCATCTTTCGTACAGTATACTGTGACTGTACATTATTAAACATTGCATATGTCACAATATGAAAGACGACGCGTCGTTTCTTCAGAGATCATTATCCGGTTTTGGACCATCGCTGTTTCCCAATGAATCAATCAACCTTCACGCAATTTCGTATGGCCTGTTAAATTATATATCGACGGAAATATCTTCATTAGAAAGCCGAGTAATGTTCGTTTCAACAGATTTGTTATTTTTAGAGAAACTGATTGCAAAAATATTACATACTTACGTAATCGTCACGCCTGTATCCCATAGTGGTATCTCATAGGGACAGGGGTATCCCATAGGGATATACTATCTTCGCTTCATCCACTTTTATTTGTATGAGGAAATTATCTGTTGACCTTAATACAATAGACGCTAGGGCGTAATTAATTAAGAAGTTGGCATTGAAAGGAGAGGTAATACTCATAATAATATTCTGAAAGTTTTACGTAAAGTATGCGGTCTGACGCAATCTTATAAACGCATGAAAAATTACTCTGATCAAAATCCAAATATGATAGAAGATAACACGACCAAATCCGAAGTCACTCAAAGTCCTTCACTATCAAGGCTATGTTGTAACTCGTACTATGAGTCGTGCAACACGACTCCATAATTGTATAACACCAAGTCTTACACAACACGCGGCGAATGCTTTTGAATGCTAATTGATGGTTTTACCCAGAAAAATATAAATTAAATTGTATATTACTGGCAATGGCAATGTTTAGTGTTCTGTCGTATCGTATTGGGCGTAATTTTGAAGTGTCAACGAAAGTTTAGTGGAATAGAAAATTAATAAAAACTATGTACATAGCAACTACCTTATAGCTTGCAAATTGAATGCTTATAGCAGTAATTTTATCTGTGAAATGAAAAAATCCTTAAAGTGAAGTTGCTTACATAAAAAAATATGCTGATATTTCAATGTCAAAGGTAAGTAAAACTAGTACCTATAATAATAAGCATTAATCAATATGCATTTAAGGTTGTTGGCATTATTCAATGTCGGATCAATCTAAATTTGTAAAAGTTTAAGGTTGCGTGACTAATTTTGTTCTAAATACATATTGCTATAAAACGTTACGTTAAAACATCGCTGTACTAAATAAGCGGCACCATTTCTAATTACTCCTCATTTCTGATATGTAATTCTGCCACTTCATTAAGCATTTATTATGTAAACCACTATACAAGTCTTACCAAAAAGAAACAGCATTCTAAAATATGTAGATTGGAATGTTTAAAAACTAAGATAATTAATCACTAGGTTCTGCTAACTAAGTAAGATAATATAATACATAATGACAATAATCATAATTACTACAATTACACCTAATAAACTGTAATGAGTTTTAAACCGGTTCGATTGAGGGATTCCCTCAATGGTACGAATTTCGAGCAATGTCGCAAGCGCATTGTACGCATCAGTCGAGGACGGAAAGACGCCTGCCCGCGCTCACGTACGCCTATAATAATAATTGCGAAAATATACAACACTTAGGAGAAATTCCTATTGCAAGGTTGAGTAACTTAGCACACATCTCGAAATGTTTGCACTGTTAGTGGTCACAGCAGACATGCTAGGATGAGAGTTATGCAGATTTAAGTCAGACTTTTTAAATAGAATGGAGAATCCAGAAAAAAGATGCATAGCCTTACGCAAGTATTCGCAAAAGGGTGGGCAGAGATGCTACTTCCTAGTAGAGATGTTACTTCATTTGATCCTTCAAACACGTATAGTCCGTCGGGCTTATTGATGAATCAAGAATGACTAGATGTGACGGGGGACCAGCCTGTCAAGTCAGAGGCTAAATTGACCGTTTTGGGAGATAGTTGGTAATGGCCACCCATTGTATGTGAAAATCCGTGGACAGGTTATTAGTCCGTCATCAACCTTATTTTGGTGCGCAGATTACATGGCAGTAAGCGATGGAGGCTCTCAATTGGCTCTCATTGAACTTAGCAAACTGTAGATGCGAGAAATAGCCGTCTGCTTCCAATCTCTCTCTCTCTCTCTCTCTCTCTCTCTCTCTCTAGCCACAGGAAGTCCAGTACTGAACATAGGCCTCCCTCATGGATCTCCACAAAGACTTGTTGGAAGCGGCCTGCATCCTGCGACTTCCTGCGACCTTAACCAATCTTTACCATATAGCACTTTTAAAAATGCGTCAACACTCTTCGATCTGGCACTCGTTCCCTCCTCATACACATCCATTCACTACTCGTTTATTTACATACCTATATATTTATTCTTCTTATAACCACTAGGCTCTTCATTTTATCATTATTACGTAATAAGAGCCATGGACAAAGCTGTCATTAGAGGCACTATTACTTAATTCTTTAAAAGTCACTCTTTTATGTTCCAAAATTGTCGAGGATAATTGCTTACTTTGCTGAAATACAAAAGCTGTTTCACAAATGAGTACGTATGACCTTTCATGCTATTTCCACAACATCGTTCACAAGACTAGCGGGGAGATAATAACTGACACTAGTTTCTGTATTTTTTTTATTTATTAGGGTCTCCAAAGAAGAATACACATTACAAATTTTACTACTGTGCATTTTGAAGGTTGTCAGGTTGAAGGTTTGAAGACCAATAGTCTTCGAATAGTTCAATGTTTTTCTCACGAATAGTTCAGATATTTGCTATCCAATACAATTTAACGCCATTCACGTAGAACATTACAAAGTACACGAGTATTTAAAACTACACCACGTTCCAACGTAAAGGTCGTAGTGACGACACCTGCGGTTTAATGCAATGCATATTACTGAGCAGACGACTGCGTTTTGGCAGACACAAATTGTATTTAGAAATTTTAAATAAGTGGGACAACTATGGTAATATTTGATGAATGTCTAGACTCATGAACTTTTCCTTCTTCTTCTTATTTTCAGTCACAGGAAGTCAACTGCTGAACATCGGCCTCCCCCATAGATCGTCACGTCATGAACCAAGTTTTTTTTTTTATTCAAAAATAATTGAAAAATGAGGATGATTTAGTCCTTGCCACTTACCATCATGTGGGTCATCTATTCAATTGCCTCATATTCCAATAAAAATACAATGTATATATGAAAAATTATGATAATTGCTTTTGTCGAGATTGGCTTCATTATGATTCTTCGAGTGAGAGGAAGGGTCACCGATCTTCCAGACTCCAGTATGGAGACTGCAACCGCGCCATGCAGATTTTACTATGGCCTCGTATCTCTACATACTAACAAAACATTCATACCAAAAAACAAACACGTCTCGAATGTCCGTATGTAAATATCTATATATTTATCTATTTGTCCTTGACCCAGCTCTGTGTTTATGTTATAGAAGAAATGCGCTTGGGATCCCATACGGAATTCTAATGCGTCTTTCGAAAACCAATCACACTTGCGTTCGCGTGTAGAATTAGAATTACATATTCGCACTATATTTATTATCGGCTGGCTGGCTACCTTTGCAACAATTGAGAGGTTTTAAGCATAATTCGTTATTTGTAAGATTGAAATGAAGACTAAAGATACGATCTTTATATGTCTTCCTATTTTGAATGGTACGTTATTTAAAAGTTGACCTTAATTCACCAATTGTCAGGGTATCTTCAGTGCAATGATACAGCGTTCTATCAACTGCACCTGTAAGCTCTCGCTGTTAAAGTCGATAAACTTAAAAATATGTCGTTTTTATATCCTACTATCTATGATTATGTCACCACATTTTTTTTGTCTGTTTGATTTTTTTTTGTTTTGTATATTTTTAATATGATTTTGTGGTGGCATAATAAAGAGTTATATATGTATTTTAAGTTTAATATAGTCTCCTAAATTTAGGGTAGTACACGAAATTAGTTATTATTATTATCTATACGATTACGGAAAGTCCACTGCCTCATAGGCCTCCCCCCAGGATCTCCACATCCAGCTGTTGGAAGCGGCCTGGATCCAGCGACTTCCTACAACCTTAACCTACTACCTGCCTATTACTTGGTCTGTAAGTCCTCATTTTAAACTTAAAAATGTATAGATTTTAAATAACCTTTTTCATCATCAACCCTTCTGCGTCCACTGCTGGACATAGGCCTCTCCCATAGCACGCCACTGGACTCGATCTTCAGCCCATCGTCGCCAACCGCTACCAGCCACCCCACGAATATCGTCGCTCCACCTGGTTGGAGGGCGTCCTACACTACGTTTGCCGTTAAATAACCTATTACATGTCAATTAATATATGTGCAGTAGATCAAGGTGGCTAGACGAAGTTTAAACACATATTGAGGCGACATGTGAACATTTCAGTAACAGTTTAGTCGTGCACGCACCTTGATAAATGACCTTTCCTAATCCGCACTTTCAAAACTATACCTTGAATAATTTTAATGGACGCATGTACATTGAAAAAAACTAAATTCTACGGATTTGATCGCGGATTTAGTTTAATTTTTGCATTTTTTAACTTCCCGACGTTTCTATTACTTAACTTCTTTTAGCTTTCGTGGTCACGGGGCGGACTGATAGAATCCGTAAAAACTTGTTTTATTTTAATGTGTAATATTCGCATAAATCTAAGAAACCATGATGCATGTACCATTTTAAAATATGTAAGAAAAAATAACGTAACATTAATTGTATATTTTATTGCATTATTTCGCGCGTAATCTCTAGTCGGCAGTAATGGCAGCTTAATAAAATATAACCTAGACAACGTAAGGACCTAGCTTCGATTTCTAGGTCGGGCAATCTACTTATAATAATCTTACTATATGTAAATTCTTATAAGAGATGCTCGGCACAGCGATTCACTCATCTCCCTATCACATCTTGGGAAGGAAATAGACTCGGCGAACCTCAGCTTTGTAGACGTACCATAGTACAACTACGCCAAGACAGCTTATTTAGAGATAGATAGATAATTCTATGGCGATTATATAGTTTTATAACGCAGTTATGCACTAAAATAGATGGATTCAATTATGTGTAATATACGAGTATTTAAAATTATTGTACGTAATAATACGTTCAATAGATATATACATTTCCATTGAAACCATTTTAATGGTAATTTTATATCATGTTATTTTTGTATTTTTGACATACACAATTAACGCATTAAATCCGCATCGTTTTTTTACCCGCTGAACCATAACCCGCTCATTTCCTACCAAAATCCGTGACGACCTTTTACAATCCCTGCGGAAAACAACGGCCAAGAAACCTGCCGTCACGCTCGATAAGGCATTAGATAATTCGCTATTTACACCGAGTAATACAGAGTAATTGGAATTACTTTTGACATAACTACACAATATTAAGTCGTTTATTAAATATATTGAAAAACGATTTAACATCATCTGTAATCTGTATAACGCAATGCATGATTTTTTTCGGTGGTTAAATATTCGTTTCTGTCCGGATGTCTGATATGGCGATACGCTTGCCCACTAACATATTATGGGACGGAACATACAAGGCGAAACGTGCCGGGTGCCTTAGTAGTACCTCTAACTACCTCTTCTGGGAAAAAGGCTTGATGTATGCGTGTCCGGACACCGTAAGGTTTAAGGTAGAAAACCTAAGTCAATGTATTGGTTCTCTGTATCATTCTGTGTATATCTGGTTTCGAGAAGGCTAGATTAATTGTATGAGCAGGCATCTCCTACCGGTGGCTACTCAATTAGGACTCTCTCTCTCTCTATCTCTTCAGTTAGAGAAAGACCACCGCTAAACATAGGCCTACCCAAAGATAGAAAGAAAGAAATCATAGATAGATATAGAAATAGACACACATTGACCTGTTAGAAGCTGCCTGCATCCAACGACTCCCTGCAAACTTAGCCAGAAAGACTTTACTGGTCCTCAATTTTATTATAGTCATATAGTCATGTCACTACAAAAAACAGTATTTTGACGATAATTACAACCGCTTGTGTTAACTCCCAATTAATGCAGAGACGGTTACCACTTGATGGTATGTGGTCACCCATAGATAAAATCAATGCCTGCTGCTTACGTTACATCCAATTTATTAAATTAATCATATAAATGGCTCTTAACGCAAAAGCAAATTACATAAAAGAAATATTTCAAAATGCGACCTCGAAACTAATATTAAAATTATAATATCCGTAGGAAATCTTATGCACTATTGCCCAACCTGTGAATAGTTTAGCTTATGAAATTACATAATTTGGTAGTTTGCATTAGCATACAATCTATTATGGCGAATATTTTTAATTTGTTCATATGTAAAAATATTTTTAAAAATGAGCTTTTATTTGAATCCGGTAAAAAGAATAAAATTTTAAATTATCATAATTAGTTTTTGTTAATGTACCCGTTTAACATTTTTTGGGAATAACAACACCAGTGAAAGAAATACGTAAAATTACAAAGTAACATTAATCGTCCGGAATGTTTTGTAATAGACCCGATTAACGATTAAAAAATAGGAAATCATTAATTAGATCATAAAATTCAACTAATTATATTATTGTCAATTTATTCCGTAACTTCATTAACAATGTAACGTATGTATGCCTTTAATTGCCTTAATCATCATTAATTAGCTATGAACATGAAACGTTGTCATTGTGTAAGCTGTAACTAACCTAAACCGTAACTTTTTTTAAATATACATATAGGGATCCAGACTGCGACCGAAAACAAAGCTAGGGGGTAATATTAGTGACTTCAGACAAAATGCAACTAAAATGTTCACAAAGATAGCATTTTTTTTTTGTATGTTTCACTTATCTTCATATTTGGGTGGTAAATACATAGTTCTAAAATAATAAAAAAAACGCAATGGTACACAAATGTTTAATTACTATTTTCACAAAACCTATCTATTAACCGAACAAACACGACGATATTTAAAAAAAAAACTCGTTTTTTTGCGAATTTTTTATTTGCATTGTGTCTGCAGTCATTAAAACTACCGCCTGGTTTCGTTTTCGATCGCAATTTGGAGATACTCTGTATACTTTCACTGCGAAGTCTGCATTGCATGTAATGGTAAATGCAATTCAATACAAATAGAGTAGGTACACATCCCCTTTTAACTATACTCTCGGTTGTAGAGGAGGTCTGTGCCCTGCATACATACATAATCTCTTTTTCTAAGAGAGGGTAAGCAAAGGTGCTGCCAAGACACTCACATTTGATATTGTATGTTCCGTCCCATAATATGATAGGCGAGCCTATCGTCATATCTAATATAACTTTGCCCGTCCTGAGATTCGAACCCAAGACCTAAACTTTGTAATCGTACCGTAGTACAACTACGCCACCGAGGCAGTCGGCCTTTTCGAAACCTCATAAAAAGAAAGACCAGAGTCGCGACAAACTTCGAAGGAACCAGCAGGGTTACGCTATGGGCATAAGTCCCCGCGCGCCGGTCTAGAAGGCCGAAGGCTCTCACATACCCTTGCTAACATCCTCCCTTCCATGTGAAAATCCTCATTGGGTCCCCGGTTACGTAGATAGACTGCGGTATGCCAGACTTCATCACTCCATCAAAACTTTGAAGGCACTTCGGAATCTTAAAGTGAACAAGCAAAGTGCTTTCTCGACTCGAAGGAGAGTTCAAAAAAAGGTGATGGATAGTCTCTTATATCGCTTGTATAAGTTTAGTGTCCCAAATCAGCCGTTAGCCTATTAACATTGACCGCGTATTGTGTAAGCACCGCGCTCGCCTCCGCGCTGGGTGCAGTGCCGACGCTTCAGTGCGCGAGAGCAGCCGCCTCTTGGATATTTCGGGAAAAAAAAAAACAATCGCAGTGTCGTGATTTGAGTGGTCGTGTATTATAACTGTGGTTTAGATTCTTTTTATTTTATGGTAGGTTTTTGTGGTTTTTATTTTTTTGCAAAATATTCTTTCGCTAAATTTGACATGTTAAAAAATATAATGTCTACAACATTATATTTATCTCGTTTATTTTATATGTAATGATGATTTTCAGATTTTATATTATTTTAGGCATAACAAACAATATAATTAATATTTTATAAGTTTACATTGCCTCACCAAAACATAATTAGTTTCATGATAACTTGGGGCATGCAAAGGTTACTCTGGTAATGTCAGCAGAACTGCAATCATGTGAAAATGATCTTGTAATTTTGTCAACAATAACATTAATCGAACTACCCTAAGCAATAACGTCCTCAAAATATTTTATTCCTACTCACCAAAATGTTTTAAGTTAATTCATTTATAATTATAGCCGTTAATTAATAGCACCATTAATCAAATTAGGTAAATTGTGTAATCCTGACAAATGCTTAGAGAAAGTCCTGGCAGCTTTGACTGGTATGCTAATTTTAATCTCCCAAAGAAGCGGAAAAGCAAAATAAACTATAACTAATCGGAAATAAGTTCGGCAAAAGGACTAGTGCCACTTTTTCCTACACCCTCGGTGCAAGTCAATAAAAATTTTATCTTATAAAAATCATTTCTCATGACTGAATTATATTATTTTGAAATAAAATAATTTTTTAAAGATTTTATTGCGGTTTTGGTTATTTTTCTTTCATTTTCAACTTCCCGACGTTTTTCGCGTCGCTACCAAATCCGCGATAAGATCCGTATAAATTAGTTTTAATTCAATTTGTAACATGCGCGGAAATCTGAGAACCATTATGATTATACTATTTCGAATGATGCGTATTGTGCCCACAGCAGGTCTTATAAAAAGAAAAATTTTATATTTGGAAAAAACTCCACAATTAAAGTAATACACCTATGTTATAAATAAATATTGTCGCGTTGTTCCAAATGATTACGTGTATCAGCTAAGGTTACGCCACCAAAACAACCAGAGTTCGCCGATCTATTGCATCTCGTATTCATTCCACACTTTCTCTGACACACATATTTAACGCGGTCACTGTTATAATACCGCAAAATTATCAAACAAGAACTACAACAAAAACTTAGTTAAAAAACTATTTACACCCGTGGGTTTAAATATTACAACCGTTTCTCATCAGTGGGCACCAGCTTTATCCCATGTTGTTTGAGGTTTTAATCGCAATTTTATATTATGATCCAATATAGTTTGGCACCTTAATGAAATTTACTAGGTTACTGGCCTGGTAAGTCGAAATTCTAAACCAATTTTCATAGACTTCGTGTAGCAGCTATCACTCATGAACGGCGAAAACCGATTTGAAACGGCCGGAGATGCTTGTATGTTGTCAAGCCAAATTACCAAATTTTGCTCCAACAAGCCCACACCACAACAGCTGTGGGACGATAAATGCTTATGAATATCCACTAAATGAAGTATTAGCAGATTATTCTCTAGTATATGATGTGACGGAAAGCGTTTCAGCTTCTACCATTCAAATTGCTTGCAAAGAACTATGAGTCAAAGCACAAATGAACTCGTAGATTAAAGTGTCCATAAATATCAGTAAAGCCATATCAGAAACCTTTATTTATTCATAATTCCAACGGAGTATTAGTCAAGGACAAACAACTTCAAGTGATTGGTTTATATCGCAGATAAAGTAATAAGGCAACCTAGAGAAATAGTAAATACTTGATCTAAACTTAGCCCTTGCTTGAACGGGTTTGGAGAGAAATAGATTCAATAGGCGAAAACTAATTAAGCAGTAATACTATTTGTAAGAAAGTATATTTAGCCATTTATATAAGACAACCAGCTTAACTTTAAGCCCAAACCTTTACTATGCCCATCCCTGTATCAACCACTAAATACAGATAAATAAATACACCCAACAGTTACATACATTCATAGTCCTGACCCCACAGTAAGATCGAGTCTTGTGTCGTGGGTATCAGGAACTACGAGAGACTTCGGTCTCACAAACACCCAGACCCGAAACAAATACTTGTGGATCACACAAATATTTGTCTCTGTGCGTTGATCGAACGCGCGTCCTCATGTTTCACAACCAGCGTCTAACTAACAGCGCCACAGTGTCGGTCAATGTCAATATTAAAGAATGCATGTTGCAGCCCTAAATTCAACGTACACTGTCCATTTTGTAAGGTTAGTATAGAAAAACAAACAACGTGTCCACCCGGTGGGAATAGCTTACCGCAGCTGAAGAATGCCTTAACTGAAATACTGAAGGTATCCCATATCCAGAAAATATACTGATTAACTTAGAGAATGTGTATCTGTATCAGCCGATATACGTCCCACTGCTGGGCACGAAACTACTCTACAATCGAGAGAATCGATTGAAAGTGGTTAGGCTATATAGTCCACCACGCTGGCCTAGTGCGGGTTGACGGACTTACATACCGTAGAAATTCTTTAAAAATGGCTACGGTATGCAGGTTTCCTCACGATGTTTTCCTTCACCGTTAAACTTAGAGAATCTCAGGGAAAAAACAAAGGTGGAGATGAAAATGGTATTAAGCCTTCAAGTATCAATATCAGTCAGTATCAGCTCATATACGTCCCACTGCTGGGCACGAGCCTACTCTTTAACCGAGAGAATCGATTGAGAGTGGTTAGGCCATATAGTCCACCACGCTGGCCAAGTGCGGGTTAGCGGACTTACATACCGTAGAAATTGTTTAAAATCGCTACGGTATGCAGGTTTCCTCACGATGTTTTCCTTCACCGTTAAAGTGCGTGGTGATTGACTATCAATACACACATAACTCCGAAAAGTCAGAGGTGTGCCCTGGGATTTGAACCCGCGACCACCGTGAACATGTAGGCAGCCGCGTCTGGTCCGTTACCAACAGGCCACCACGCACTTCAAGTATATCACTAGCAAATCGAAATTCATTTATTCAAAGTAAAATGCAAGTATACAGTATAAATAAGACCAAAACGCTTATATACCGCAATAACCAAGATGGTACGCATTTATGTTCATATTTATGACAGTGTATCTTTTAATATAGCCCTCTGTCTGAAAATCGAGAATTATGAACACGATTTGTAAGTAATTCACAATAATGTTTTCTACGAGGTATTTACTATGTGACTTAGGTTACTTGTAAATGTTGAAATCGCGCTATAAGCGGCGCGGCGTGTGGGTTTCTAAGATTTAATATTACGCTTAGTGTCACATACAACTATGACCTATGTATATACCATTTTTACATTACAACAAATTAACCAGTAGAGGTAGCACGTATTAAATTGTATAATAAAATTTCTCTTCCAGAGAATCGAACTTGCAAACCACAGTCCACAATTCATATACCAAAAAGACTAGCACGAACAGCTCAAAATGGCTTTTTATAAATCCAGATGTAAAGCCTGTATTTATATAAGTCTTATTGAGGTTACAAATAATCTATTCATAAAAACAATTGCCTTTCGTCATAGGTCGTTACATTCAACAGACGGTAATTAAAACAACATAATTTACATAAATAACTATTTATTACCACTACATTCATTAGCTAGAATTGTAATATTCGCAATAGGAAGTTACCTCAATTAAGTATTTTGCATTGGAACGTGTCATTTCCGTAAAGCAGTTCGGACATTGAGGTTATTCACCTTTTTCTCACCTTTGTAGTTCAATTATAACTTTGCATTTGATACGAAAAAAATAAGATTAATAAAACCTTTTTGAATTTTATACAAACAAAGCTTAGTACTGTATTACGATGGAAAAGCCCAGAAATGCACCCCACTTCAGTTTTGTTCTGCGATGCTAAGCTCTACCACAGCTGATAATGCAATGTAGTTCAGATGTATGAACTGACGAAAGATAACTATTTCTCATGTCGTCACAATATTTCGCCGAACAAATATGACCAAATATAAATTTATGTCGGTGAGTAAATATTTTGTTCGAGCAAACAGTCAATTCAGATACCTTTCAAAGCTCCGCCGTCAGATAAAGCAAATATACGCAATTTCACAGTTTGTTGAGGAAGAACTAAATTTAAATAAACAAATATTAAGAAATAGCATACTAATTTACTGTAGTAAGTATCACAAGCTACGAGAGATGTTTTGGTTTCACAACACCCAGACCTACAACGAGTACTTATGAATCACACATACAATTATCTACAAGCGGGAATCGAATCCGCAATCTCTTATTTTACAGTCGGAGTCTTAACAGCACCAGGAAGGCTGTCAAATAGATTGCCACGCAAAAATGCATAATAAATTCACATCCTACTTTTCAACACAAACAATCCATTAGCATTAACTTAAATACATTATTTTAACCCACAATATTATATTATAATTTTTCCATTTTATGAAAATTGCATTAAACATATTACGAGTTCAGAAAACATGGATGTGCAGAAACCGCCTGACCTAAATATGTAATTGCAGTTATATAATTTACATTTCATAGTGCAAACACTGCAATTATTTGAGCAACAGATCTAGCGGTTAGACGGTAAGGCATGCATTTTACCACCACGGGTTAAGTAAGGTGAAAAAGATTGAATGGTGGATGCGGTTTACTTCATACCTTGACTTGGAAATGTCGATAGATGATATGACGATAGACTCGCCCCCATCACATCGTGGAACGGAACATACAAGGCTAAATGTGGGTGTCGTGGTAGCACCTCTACTTACCCCTTCTGGGAAAAAAGCATTAGTTTATGTATGTAAGAATTGCTTTGGAAATGATGCATTTGGAAATGCAATGGTGAATATTTATAACTAGCAGTCATCACTCACCAAGTGACCCACATGCTCATACGCCGAATTTATGAAAATTCGACCTCATTCTCCCATACATTTTGATTCCACATGGATATTTAATTTGTGCTTAAAGAATATTTTATGACTTAACAAACGAACGATGATGGGTGATTTATTTGATTAAGGGGGGGGGGGGGGGGGTTGTGACCTCTATAAATATTATATATGTCTATTGTGTTAGATATAAAGATATAAGAATTTTGTAGTTTATAACACTATTATCTTAACAAACAATAAAATAACAAACTAAAACATAAAGTATAGCCTTTACATAGCATTTCATTTTCTTACGCAAGCTTCAATTTTTTATATCTTTCCATACTATTTCCGGAAATTATATAATATAATTTTGTTTATTGGAATTCGTGATTAATATGGTACAGTGTGTCATAACTCATAATACTTGTCGGTTCACTTTCTGTGTCGAAATTCGGTAAATTCAGGGAAAGGTGAGCATGTAACATAATGGGCGTCTGAATCATCGGAAATATTGAATAAATTTATTAATTAACGCGTATGCTTTTATGCTATGTTAAGCATTGCGTTGAAGTATTGATAGTACGTACCACTTATTAAGAGTTGCAAGAACTGTCCACGCTATTTCACTATACAACTGAAATGCATTAGTACATGGAGGTATATAATTTCATACTATCTGTCGCAAAACAATCGCTAATCAGGCGTGGATATTTAGCACATTTCCTGCAGATAATTTACTAATTAGCCACATGTGCCTTTGATTGTTTTCATAATGAACAATAGGTCATAATAAATAGAATTTTACGAAATGAACTAATCGCTTTAATCTTGCACCATAACTTTGCAATTTTTTTTATTAAAAATAGACATAAATGCAATCTTAAACATGTTGCGAGATCAATTCCTTTAAGTTTAAACGAATAGCTTCACCTTTGCAAAGAAAACGAATATTTCCGAACCGGTCCGCACATCCTTAGTGCACTGGACTTAATACATATTCGGGCATTTAATTTTGAACTCTATTATGTAACGCCGGAAGTCCATTATCGATCGTTTAAACCTGTGTGGCTTCCGTATATTATGTTACGTTCTGAAAGTAGGTGACATGCATCGGAGTGTATTTTACCATCGTCCTTCTTGACTAGGCCATTGAACTGCGAGAAAAGAGGTGCAATAACAAAAACTTTCTAACCAACAATAGCAATATCTAATATGAAATTGTTGTTAAACTTATGAAGTTATTGCTAGATACGATGCAGTCTATTGAGCTATAATAAGGTAAATATTGCCAGTTGCATATTTAGTCTTTGCGAGGTTTTAGCACTAATATTAGCAAATTCGAGTGAACATATAAGCAGCAATTGATTTAAAAATTAAACTACGGAAATATTCACGATCTGCGAACCTTTTCTGAAGAATGCAATGCGTCTTACAAAAGTCCAATTCGGGCATATTTAGAAAAAAAAATTCAGCAATGGACATCCCATGGCTGATCAGTGATCAATACAAATAGGGTAATTTAATTTTAACCATAAATTCACTGTAAAGTTTTGCCCAGAAAGAAACGAATACCAGACAAAAGTCGAAGAATGTACCAAGGCAACATAAAAGTAAAGCAATTATTTGCAAAGCAGACGAAACACGCTAGGTTTCCGTTGTAACAATGTCAGAGGGGCCGGCATTATTTTCACATCGGTCTCCATAAATAGTAAGACAATGGTGGTTGGTTTACATAACCCGACCCGAATACTTGACATATCCTCTTGCAGTTGCGTCCGCCGACACAATAATACCAAGGCTGCTTTTTTTTGTACCATTTATCAGTTACATTTTGAACAGTAATAGTTTTTTAATGTATTGTACTGCATCAATCCATATACGTCCCACTGCATAGCACGAGCCTCCTCTACAATCGAGAGTACGATTGAGAGGGGTTAGGCCATATAGTCCACCACGCTGGCCAAGTGCGGTTTGGCGGACTTTCCTTCCATAGAAATTCTTAGAAATCGCTATGGTATACAGGTTTCCTCACGATGTATTCCTTCACCGATAAAGTACGTTGTGATTGATTATATAAATACACACATGACTCCCAAAACCCAGAGGTGTGCCCTGGGATTTGAAACCGTGACGACCGTGAACAATACTTTGGTTATATTATTTAATTTTAATAATAGTCTGTGAAGTAATTACAATTACTCTGTAGGTAATACCTGTCGTGCATGTTTAAATATTTATAATTCATGAATTTATTCTCATTTCATATGAACTCATCTATAAGAATGTATGATGTTCATGGACGGCAGTGATTACTTATTATCAGGGGACCTGTTTGCCGGACCTATGGTATGAAAAAAAAAACAATTGAACTTTACTTGACATACATACACAAACTCACGCCTTCATCCCATAAGGGGTAGGCAGAGGCGCCACCAGGACACCCACATTTCGCCTTGTATGTTCCGTCTTCTAATGTGATAGGGGGCGAGCCTATCGCCATATCGGGCACAAATTTCTGTCTCCGGACTGATAATGAATAGAAAAATCCAATATCACAGCTTTGTAATTGTACCGTAGTACAAGTACGCCACCGAGACATTCCGAACTTTACTTGACAGTCCATTCAAAACTTCGACCAAAGTATTTCCCACCATACTTATGATCATTTTCTCATTAATTGATGTAACCCGGTGCCATGCCAGTTCACAACACCTATGCGATCGATGTGGCAATAACACACAAAAGAGTTCTAGCGACCCAATTCTCATACATTAAAAGGCTTATTATTTGCAATGAAGTGAACTTACTCGATATTTAGATTCTTAATCGTGGACTTTGAATTGCTTTGGCTAATTATATTATTGATTAATATATACCTGCTCGGAATACAGAAAATTTTGACAGCCTCCGTGGCGCAGTTGGTTTGACGCCACCTGTGAAACGAGAGGCCGCGGGTTCGATCCCCGCACCGAAACAAATATTTGTGTGATCCACAGGTATTTGTTTCGGGTCTGGGTGTTTGTGAGACCGAAAAGTCTCTCGTAGCTTCTGATACAGCTACCCACGACACAAGACTCGATCTTAGTGTGGGGTCAGGACTATGTATGTGACTGTTGGGTGTATTTATTTATTTATTTTAATATGCATTAGGCATAAAACGTACTTGTATTTTTTATTGTTTTGATAATTTTGTCGCCTGTAACATTTACGCCTGAATACTCAAAGGCCACTTAAATTTTAAGTTGCACTTAACTACCCACTTCCCGCTTAGTCAGTACATTTAAGCGGGACATGCGCTGTTAAGTGCAACTTAATATTTAAATGGCGTTTGAGTATTCGGACATTCGTCACTAAAAGACAATGCGTCACTTTATACATACATACAAACATAAACTCACGCCTTTATCCCAGAAGGGGTAGGCAGAGGCGCCACCAGGACACCCACATTTCGCCCTGTATGTTCCGGGCCATGATGTGATAGGGGGCGAGCCTATCGCCATTTCGGACACTAATTCTTGACTCCGGGCTGATAATGAATAGAAAAACCCATATCACTTTGCCCGACCCGGGATTCGAACCCGAGACCTCAGCTTTGTAATCGTACAACTACGCCACCGAGGCTGTCACTTTATAAGCGTCATAAAATTTACAGTTCCGTGAGTAGACAGCTTTACAAAGTTGATAAAGCCGGTTTAAACTGAGGAAAGTAAAATATACAAACCATAAGGCGTAAGTCGTAACGTAAGACAGGGCTAAAAAAACGAAGCATTCTATGTCCGTCCTATGAATGTATGAGACGCCAAAAGCATTCTTTGTACAGTAACAAAAAGTTAACGAAACGGTCTATAATATTTAAAAAAATGATAGATATTAGAAAATACTGATACCTTGGTACCTTGCTAAATGCAGCGGATAGATACCACATACACTAAAACAACACAGCAAACGAGATTCGAAATTTAAAAATCGAAAAGCAGTTTATTAATAAATCAACAAATCCGCACGTTATCAAATCAAAAACGGACTACAACCTTTACATTGGCTTAAAGTTAAACAATTGCCAGAAACAAAAAACGAACTAATCTTTTCCAAATTCAAAACATTAACCCTTCAAATGCTTTAAAAATGCGAGAACACTACAATTATTCTAACGTTGACACAGTCAGATAACCCGTAAACGTCGCGTCAAGTAGGAGCATGGTCAGAGAAGCCACCATAGCGACAACGCAATGCATTGCGTGTACCGTTATGTAATGGTTACGTGATACTGTCATGCATCCTCACGTACGACGTGTATATCTGATGGAAACGAAGTTTTTGTTATGAGATTTATATGATGTTAATTGCATGTTAATTATCTATGTTAATTTTAATTAATTAGCAATAGAATGTAGTGTAGATGAATGCTACGTTTCCCTTTTCTATTTTATTTTATAGCAAGACAAAAGTAATGTGTTAAATTCAATATACAGAAAGATGTAGTTATACTATTAAAAACTATTACATAATAATACCAGGATCATACCGAAGCAGATTTGTGTATTTCTGGTCTATGTTATATCCGGATTTGAATTTACTTTATCTGAGCATATGTTTATTCATTTATCTCTTCGATTAAATTTGTATCAACCTCTAAGGAATCTAATCAATTGATTCAGTCAACCTCATTTTAAAACATGTATTTCTACACGTTCTAAACTGAGAAAAAACCCTTTCATAGTGTACATACAATCAATCGTTTGCAAAAAAGAAAGACTGGCATAAAAAAAAATTTGATCAACTTGACTGACCGCTCTACTTTCGCAATATACACTGAACCTTCGCTTTTCCGGTACTTACAATTTGAGGGTTTTGATATACTAAGAGTTCTTATAAATTATTGTACTTTATTTTCAACTTCGATTTTAATTATACTTTTTGTATTACTCTGCGAGGTGACTATTGTAAACTGAATGATAAGCGTGATGCCTTCGAGAATTATGCTGGTTTAATGGATATAATTTGTACCCTCATTTGACAATCAGTATTAATGCATTTTTGAAATAAATGTTTTATATTTATTAATGGTATTTGAATTTGTGCCTGGCATCGAGATAGGTTCGCGTTACCAGGTGTTAGAAAATAAACCTGGAAAATTTTAGATGGTACTTGTGACACATTTGCGTACCTCGCTATGTTTAATAGACGTGAGCTTATGCATTATACACGTATTACCTAATTCCATAAATATTACTTTCCGCAATACATATCCGGATATTTGAAAAGTTATACAACAATGTATTTTAATGGGTACCTATTCAATCAGATAAATCACCGTAGCAAAATTACTTATGCAACGTTGAATATGTGCTTTATATAAACGATAATAGCCGCAATATCATAGCAAAAGGGACAAAACCGCTTACAAAACTTCGTTTCGCCTTGTATGTTCCGTCCCATGGTGTGATTAATGTGAGCCTATTGCCATATCGGGCACAAATTCCTGACTCCGAGCTGATAATGAATAGAAAATTCCAATATCTCTTGCCCGACCCGGGATTCAAACCCGAGACCTCAGCTTTGCATTTATACCGTAGTACAACTGCGCTACTGAGGCAGTCAAATCAGTTTAAGCAAAATCGATGCTTAAAATAAATGAAATGGTTAGTGGCTATGTCATTTAACGTTCCGATAAAAGTTACATTACCACTAAAGCAGAGATGAGTAGAAATTGCTCATCACATAGAGTTATCAAATCTATGATGTCATAAATACCGGTTATGATTGGTCGATTCCTACACATCTGGTTGTCCCTACTTCAGTGAGAACGCAGCCTATGGAACTCAACTGTTTGAAACCCTAGTTTAAAAAAATCACTTTTTGTCAATAACGCACAAGATATACCAATTGCAACTAATTGCCACTGCATACGTTCAAGTGTACAAGCGAGTTTGCACCAGTCTCGAATCAAATTTGGAACGAAGTTTGCGCAGTTATTTGTCCACACACGTACCAGTATACTGGTGCAAACTCAGACTTGCAAAGTTATATCGTTACGTGTGTGGCGGCCATAATGGTCTAGTGTCAATCACTCCCTCGTTTTAAGATCATATAAAGTACCTTGGACTAATTTTGCCGTGTCAACAACTCGAGTTAGCGAGATCAAGCATAGCTACAATTCGCGTAATTGGCATGTAAATTTAATAACACCTCAATGTGTGTTAGACATTTGTGGCGCAAGGATACCAGTTGCAACAAATTGTTTGACAGACATTTACGACGAAAGTTTTATAAGGATTAAACGAGAAAGATATATGTGTATAAATCATTTTAATTGAAAAAATGGTATTAATATTTCGACTAGCGACAGACCATCGTCTTTCATAAATCAAAACTGTACTTGAGGCACTTTCTATCTGATGCGTTCCATATTAAAACATTTTTCGACAAACAAACTATTTTTTTTTTTATTGATTTCCAGGTCCTGATAATGCCACACTGACCAACAATGAGTATCTTCACGGTCGCATCGACGGCTGCCAAGGCAGCGCTATCTATCGGAGGGCTCAGCAAACTGACCTTCATCCCCGTCATGCTCGCCGCCATGGCGTACTTCAACTACGAACTGCTTGACCCAGAGCAGAGACCGTTCAATCAACAATACCTTAGAGAAACATACGACTTCGTCATAGTTGGAGGGGGGTCTGCAGGATCTGTTCTGGCAAACAGACTGTCGGAAGTCGAAGGATGGAATGTGCTGTTGTTGGAAGCCGGCGGCCACGAGACCGACATAAGCGACGTTCCGCTTCTCTCATTATATTTACATAAGAGCAAACTGGACTGGAAGTATCGGTAAATGTATAATTTGTCCGGTGTTCTACTTTTACTGACGTAAGCGGCGCGGCGAGTTAAACGGCACGTGCTTTTTGGTTCGTTAAGATAAAAAAAAACCGTTATGTAAAGCTCGTTGCGTATAAATTAATAAAAAAAACTTTAAAAAGTATGTCTGTAGATTAACAGTAGCCAATAAATAATAATAATAATTACATTATAAAACAAATATATTTAATGCTTAGGTACCTTAAAACAGTCTGTTTCAACCGCCTATTCGAGGCTTAGCCTACTATGGTGAAAAGCAAGGCTTACTTAAATTTCATTGTGTTTCTTTGAAGAGAAATAGTTTAGATACCAATTCAAAAACGCAATTACTTCCTGTTACCAGTTATTTGGTGACCGTAAATACTTGTAAAACATTTAATGCGTCATAAAATGTAATGGATTTATAGAACAAACATGTTAGAATCCAAACGTCATATTTCCTTAGTTTCTAAAATATAAAAAGCTTCTAATATCTTACATAAAAAGCTACTCTCGCTCTCTTACTACATCATCAATTTCTTAGAACCCAATTTCAAATGCAAGTCACAAACTCGACTAACAACACAAATACTTCGTTTTCCAGAACACAACCTCAAGACACAGCTTGCCAGGCAATGATAGACAAGCGCTGCAGTTGGACCAAGGGCAAGGTCCTGGGCGGATCATCAGTTCTCAACACCATGCTGTACGTCAGAGGCAACAAGCGTGACTTCGACCACTGGGAGTCCCTGGGAAACCCTGGATGGGGGTACGAAGATGTCCTGCCATACTTCAAGAAGTCTGAAGACCAGCGAAACCCGTACTTGGCGAGGGATACGCGACATCATGGCACAGGTGCATATAGTTTTACCATCATCAGTGATTTAGATAGACGAATTATCATTAGATGGATTTTACGAAGTAAAAGCGACTATCGTAGATTCTTTTGTGAGGTAACGCCATCTTTTCAATATTTCGGGTATTTTTCATTATTATCAATGAAAAACATATCGTAATGTAACCAAAAGACGGTAAATGTAGTCAATTACCAGTGTAGTAAACGTAATGTCATCCCTACTCTATCATAAAGGGTTCTCATTTCCAGCAGTTTCACATGGAGTGTCATAGATACAGAGATATAACAAGTATCAATTCAACTAATCCTATTTATATTTACGTTTAAGGTGGATACTTAACCGTACAAGACTCACCATACAACACACCAATCGGAGCCGCGTTGCTTCAAGCCGGTGAAGAAATGGGTTACGACATCGTCGACATCAACGGAGAACAACAAACCGGCTACGCATGGTACCAATTCACCATCAGAAGAGGAACCAGATGTTCCACGGCCAAAGCCTTCTTAAGACCCGTGAGGCTACGACAAAATTTACACATTGCACTCTTTTCACACGTTACCAAAGTGTTAATAGATAAGGAACAAAAGAGAGCTTATGGAGTAGAATTTCTAAGAGACGGCGAAAAGCACGTAGTCTATGCTAAAAGAGAAGTCATTTTAGCTGCTGGAGCCATTGGCTCCCCACAATTACTGCTACTGTCTGGAGTAGGCCCGGCAGATCATCTGCGAGAAGTAGGAATCGATGTGATCCACGATTCTCCGGGAGTTGGGAGAAACTTGCAGGACCACATCGCCGTTGGAGGTGTTATATTCCAAATCGATTATCCAGTCAGTCTAGTAATGAACCGTTTGGTGAACATAAATTCAGCTTTACGGTACGCTATAAATGAAGATGGGCCATTGACTTCCAGTATAGGATTAGAAGTGGTTGCTTTTATTAATACGAAGTATGCAAATGCGTCGGACGATTGGCCTGATATGGAGTTCATGATGACGTCATGCTCGACTCCATCAGATGGTGGAACGCAAGTAAAGAGAGCTCACAGTCTCACCGATGAATTTTACAATGAAGTGTTTGCAGAAGTAAACAATAAGGATGTGTTTGGAATATTCCCGATGATGCTTCGACCGAAGAGCAGAGGCTTTATCAAACTGCGTACAAATAATCCTCTAGATTATCCTATAATGGTTCACAATTACTTGACACATCCTGACGATGTAGGGGTGCTAAGAGAAGGAGTAAAAGCCGCAGTGGCAGTAGGAGAGACGACAGCCATGAAAAGATTTGGAGCACGGTTCCATAGCAAACCCGTGCCAAATTGTAAACATTTACCTTTGTACACTGACGAATATTGGGACTGCTACATTCGTCAATATACCATGACAATTTACCATCTGTCTTGTACGGCGAAGATGGGACCAAATAGCGATCCTATGGCCGTCGTCGATCCTAGACTAAGAGTTTATGGTATCGAAGGTCTCAGGGTTATAGACGCAAGTATTATGCCCACTATCACAAATGGGAACATTAACGCTCCTGTAATAATGATAGGGGAGAAAGGAGCCGATTTAATCAAAGAGGACTGGCTCTCAAAAGAAGGCAAGAAACGAAGACGAAGAAGCACAAATTGCTCCATTTTAGACCAATTGGGATTCAAAAGCAACAAAACGAGATTATGCGGTAAAGAAAGATGATGATAATTATTACAAGTTTAGGTTTAAATAATGTAAATTAACGGGAGATACCCAAAGTGTTCAAATGTCGACATTTTGTCAGTAAGGTGTGAATTGTTATGAATGTACCTTTTACGAATTCTAGTCGACAGGTATAACCATAATAACAATAGATTTAGTAATTAAGTATTTAATTATAGAGCAAATGACAAATAACCTCTTTAGTAGACAATCGTGCTATTACATGTGTGTAGTGTGTGTAGTGTAAGAAAATATCATATTGGTGTAAATAATGTCACTACTTTTGTATGTTTTGTAAATAAACTAGTTTGTATTAGAAACTTTAATTGTTTATTATACCTTTTACAAACAATTAGTGTTCGTAAATTAATAGCTATTTTGGTTATAAACCGATATATTTATAGCGTCGATTATTTTAAAAAAGAACCATCTCGTCATTTAATTGGACAAGTGACGAGCATGTAGTGCTTAAAACAGAGAGTATTACCACAAACTTAATACGCTTATACGATTTTCAAAAAACTATTCCAAAATATCAACAGCCTCCACGGCGCAGTTGGTTAGTCGTGAAACGAGAGGCTGCGGGTTCGATCCCCGCACCGAGACAAATATATATGAGGCCCACAAGTATTTGTCCCGGGTCTGGGTGTTTGTGAGACCGAAAAGTCCCTCGTAGTTCCTGGTACCCACGACACATGACTTGATCTTAGTGTGGGGTCAGGACTATGTATGCGACTGTTGGGTGTATTTATTTATTAAATAGTCCATATAATTAATGAAAGGCAACCCGCAGCAAGCCTGCGTGCCTATGCCCTCACAATATATACGAGTATATGTATGTTTTAATTACTTAAATCTGCAAACCATTGCTTGTAACAAATAAATGTTTCTTTCTTTCTTTCTTTCTTTCAATAGTAAAGGAGGCCCCTGTATGGGTTAGATTTTTGTTTTTTTTTTTATAATGATAAATAGAAGTGCATTGCTGAACATTGAAACAGGTTTCCCTTGGAAGCGAACTCTCTATAGAATATATTTTTTGCGAAATAAAAATATATTTGTAATACAGTTAAGGTTTGTTTTCGCATTTTTAATATCTTAAGTTCTAATTTTTACCCATATCGGTACCAAAAAACGCTAGGGAATAAGACAAAGGCTTATATACATTATGAAATACATATATTAATGAAACATAATATTAATTTACAATACTATTACTAGAAGTCACTGTAAAACAAATATGAAATTATAAACGTCATCAATTTAAACAGCTTAAACCCCGTATGTGAACTCGGCCTATCACGTTGTATAAGCATAGATTTTCTTATTTGATACATATTCTATTAAATAGAAGCCCCAAAATAAAATTAAAACAATGCGCTAGCAGTGTTTACAATTACAAAGCTTGTAGCTCCATCTATTGGTTAGCACTACAAACATTTATATTAAAAGCTTGAACATCACGCTAAAATTTATCGAAGCGTTTGAATCGTAATTTTAAATCCGCTTTTATTATACACTTTACGACCACCGATGCTATTCACATTAGAATCGAAATTAAAGGTAATAGCGCCATCTGCCATTTAGAACAGGAAATACAACACAAGCTACTTCACCAGAATGTAATAAGCCGAACAAAATAATACTGATATATTACACTAGCTTAATCATAGATGTCGCTATGCCAAATATTTCTCATTGAGACGTAATCAGTATTATATTTTGGAACGTAATCTGTGGAATCTCATTAACAATAAATGTTGATTGTTTATATATTGTCACAGCAAAAGCTAGGGTGCTTGATATGCACCCTGCTGCTTGAAGATAAGAAATTGTTATGAGCACCCCACGCTTTGTAACAATAAAATGGATATATTTAAGCAAATTTTCTAATCTTAAACTCAATATCAATTATTTTTACTTTTTTAGTTGGGTCTTTTACTAAAGCGTGTATTTTAGTTTTTTAAACTATTATTTATTTTACAAAAAAAACCTCTATCTACGGCTATTTTATCAAAGGAAGGCAACTGCACGCAAATTACAAACTTCTACAATTTAAAAAAAAATATATGTATGTTCTGGTAAGGATAATGTCACATACTTTTTTAAATTATTGTGTTGTCATCGGTCCTTGACAAATATGCAAAATTTCAAGCCAATCCCACGTTTTGAAGTGCTCGAAAATGGACTTTAAAGATTCCATTACATACATACAGGCGAAGCTAATAAAAGCGTGTTAATACACTTTCTTTGAAACACTATAAATTAGGATGCATTTTTATAATGATATACTTATCATTGCTATGCTCACGGTTAAATACGATTTTAGAAACCCGGATACAACATCGGCAGGACGTTTTAACGGACGTTTTCACGACTAGCCTTGATATCTAATGCCGATGCACCTTGACACCACTTTATCTGATCGATACCAACGCATCCTTTCACAATATATTGTATTGACTTGTTCAATGCAATTTTTGCTTAACATACATTAGTAAACTAGTTTAGTTGGAAAGCACGAATTCGATTTGATAAACCAATCATTATACGCCACGTCATTATTAAAAATGACCAATAACTCAATAGATATTATTTTGATAATCACTGAACCAGTAAGGGTGAAATCGATGTAGGCGAAAGGTGAAGGGTTGGGTTCATATTCTTACTCCTGAAATTAATTAATTAAGTAAATAAATATACTCAAAAGAAGGAGACATAGTCCTGATCCCAAACAAGGATAAAAGTCTTGTGTCGTCGGAAAAACGAACAGGATTTTTTTGATCTTACAATAACCACAAGTATTTGGTGGACAGCACAAATATAGTGTATGTCTCGGTGTGGCGATGAATCCGTGGCCTCTTGTTTCACAGCCGGCTCTCAACCACGGCGCTACGGAGGCTGTCAAATTTGTCTGTCATTAATGTTGTGCAGGTTTCCTTACGATGTTTTCCTTAACCGTTACAAGTTTCTTTTGTCTTTTTTCGTCTATCAGACATTATAAATATAGACGATGATTTAATAAAGATAAAACTATGCAGACACAACGAAATGTTTATATTATGCATTAATAATAATATTAAGCGAGGGGTCACGAGGTGAATCAAGTAATTGAATTATCAATAAGATTGCGACGGATGCTAAAAATTGCACGACAATTCTAATCTGTTGACATTTTCCAATTTAATAATATAGTATTATTAACTTGTTATGATCTTTTAGGGGAATTTAGAGAACAGTTATTTAGTAGCGAAAATGATGAGATGGGTACATCACTCGCGTAATGGGTCACGCTTGCTCATCAGAACTTTAAATTTATTATTTACTACGGCCCGGCTGCGCCTGGGTGCACATAGTTTTTGAGTCCAGTACACATCAACAACATATTCTTATTTTCGCAGCGCACCCAAAGTGTACTATAACAATAAATAATAATAAATAAATACACTCAACTGTCACATACATAGTCCTCACCCCTGAAAAGATTGAGTAATAAATTCAACCATGCTTATTAAGCAATACTTGACGAGCATATTATCTATACGAGTATAAAGAACGCATTAGGAAGTCAAATTTACAACCATCGTAAACTTTTATAGCGGGGAAGTATAGATTATTATTATAACTCTTGCATATGAGGTAGTGAAGTTAAAATATGCCAATATATTGCAACAAAATTGCATGTATGTTTTTTTATAGTTTTTGTTTTCTGTTTGAATTTATTCCAATATTATTTAATTGTTTTATGCTTCGCTACTCCTGTATAGTACTCATGTTGTGACTGTCTATTTATTTATTTATTTATAGTAGATACTGTTGTAATCATAATTAGAAAATATTAAAAATGCTTTGCAGATAAAGATTGAAAAATAAAAGATATATTGACTGACACCGGACACGAATGTATAATTGAAGTACGGTAACTAAGACTAGAAAAACAAAAATATTCTATCAAAATTAGAACTCAAACATTTTTCTACTCTCCAGTGTTATTTCAAGAAAACAACCACAACGGAAGATACATTTCTCTAATAGTTGCAATGAAAATGTATCTATATATTCATGTAAATGTATCTATTTATCTATCTAAGTCCTGACCCCGCACTAAGATCGAGTCTCGTGTCGTGGGTATTAGAAGCTACGAGAGACTTTTCGGTCTCACAAACACCCAAACCGAATACCTGTGGATCCCACAAATTTTTGTCTCGGTGCGGGGATCGAACCCGCGGCCTCACCTTTCACAGTCGGCGTCTAACCAACTGCGCCACGGAGGCTGTCTGTATGAAATACGCAACGTGTTCCGAAATTGCAACATAATAAACAAAGAAATATAATGTTAATTACATTCACACTAACTTAGATACAATCAGTACACAATCTCACCACCATCTAAAGAACTATTCACCTTCAAATCTAGGTTAAAACGATGTCCAGCGAAGTTACCCAACCGTCCGGACAATGAGTATTATGCATCTCGGAACAATAAAGGTACCATATACCGCAGAATCATCGTGTTATCAAAACGTGACTCGGATTATGAGGTCGATTTATGCAATAATCTGGCATTAGCGCGGTTAGAAGTTACACCACGTAATGTGTGGACTGAAGACTAACAACCTTATTCATAGACAGTTTATAAACCTATTTTAGTTATCGAATGTTTTGTCTTCTTCGCTCAAACCGAATTCATAAATCGTTCGAAAAGGACAAAACATTCGATAACTAAAATAGGTTTAAAACTAACTACGAATAAGACGTATAGGCGCAGTTGGTTAGACGCCGGCTGTAATTAATAATATTAAAATAATAGTTTCTACTCGTATAACATCATTATTTCCCAATGCATGCTTGTTACTAACGAGTACTCCTTCGGCCATTTTTTTCTTCTAGGCTATGAATGATGTATAAAATAACATAATAGTGTAATGTATCTATAAATAATGTAATTGATTATAAATCATATCAATTTCGATCTGGGCTACTGATTTCAAAACCATTTAAAATTAATAAAAGTAATTCTATTAATAAATTCATAACTATTTATGTAATATGATGCACATAAACCATTGACAGAGAAGATTAGGCTCAATTATAATTCCTAGGCTATCTACATATTCATGGGTACAAAATAAGAGAGATAAATTAGTAATAAATAATTAATCAGAGAATTTTTGGCTGAAAAACGACCGCATTCGATAATTATGATTTTAAAATATTATATCGATCAACGCAAGGTTGTCGCATTTGAAGATCATGTATGTATCTTGTTTGTAGCAAGCCGACAAAATTGTCGACAGGGGAAGGTAACCATTTCTTGTCGGTAGATACTTCGTTTGAATTTTAGTTTAATAATTAATCGTTACGTAAACTCTAGTCACTTCGTCCTGTCAAAATTAAAAAAAGAAATTAAAAGCAATTAGTTTTATTTCAATAAATCTAAGAAACTATTATGGGCAAATGTTATGATTTATCATAAACATTTCTGCCAATTCATTCAACATTTACTACGAAAATTTCTCACGATACAAAATACCATTTAAGATAAAATCTAGAATTCGAACACTTCACGTCAAAATATATCATTTCGATTGCCCAACAGCTTCGTTCACGAATATATGAAGCAAAATCAAATAAAAATGCAAAACTAGTGTCAGAAAGAAACTGGATTTTGCCTCGATTCTGCATATCCAGGCTTGTCTATGACGCAATACTGTTTAACAAAGGTCATTGTATAATGTGGTAATGAGTAAAGCTGCCGACAATGAGCAGTTACAACATTCGACTAGGAACCCACTACCACCGACATTTCGGTAGCCAATCTTTAAATTATATAATTCATTTCTCTAAATCTGGTTATTTGTCTAAGATGCAAGGAAATTTATTCATTGATTTTGAACGCAATAATTTCGTTTTAAACTCGGAACATGATAGTTTTCGTATGAATTACGTGGAACGTAGCTTTAATATTTTTTAGGTATTTGACAATGGCTGCACTAGTCAAATTACGCCTTGAGCTGTGTTAGTTAATATTTAGAAATAGAGTAACATAATAATAAATAACACACTGACACAATATAAATAACGCTTCACTTACCTGCCTTGCGGAAGACCAGCTTTGGTTTTATTACCCCGTGCTGAGCATGAGCCGTTTTGTGACAAGCACTGTTTACTGTTACAAGCAATGGTTTACAACTACTCAGTTATACTTACAGCTTTTATAAAATGACGAAAGTCTGGCATCCACGGGCTCTAGGTCTATTGTATTTATTAGTATTGAAATTGATTATAGTTGTAAATCATTGCTTGTAACAAATAAATGTTTCTTTCTTTATAGAAGCCATTCATTCACCAAATTCAAAGATTTGACAGGATTAAAATTGCAGATAAAGCGCAATCCAAAAAATATTTCAATATTTTCCCAACTCCCAAGCCACGGTGTGTAAAAAATTAGCAAGCACGAACGGAAGTAATGTTCGCTGCAAGACGGCTGTCATTGAGAGCCGTTGTACCGCACAGCGCGACCCAGCGACATAAGAAAGTTGCCTCCGCGCTCATAAGGAAAACTAAATGTGATGTATGGGGAAAATATATTGTTTTGTGATTTGAGATGATCCTGTAATCGTAAATAAATGTATTTCATCTTGCTTGAGTCTTCTGGAGGTGAACGTTCAGATTTAAGTAAAACGGGGATATAATAATATATAAATGGTCATTAGTAATTTTCATAAAATAGACACATAAATTCGGTTTTCGTAAGTTAAGAATTGAAATAGATGTCACAATTGTCCATATAAGCAGTGTAACTGGTTCAACAATTAAGTACATATTTTATAAAATAAATAAATACATCCAACAGTCGGATCGAGTCTTGTGTCACGGGTATCAGGAACTACGGGAGGCTCTGCAATCTCACAAACACCCAGACCTGTAACAAATACTTGTGGTTCTCACAAATATTTTTCTCGATGGGGGGATCGAGCCCGCGGCCTCACGTTTTACAGGCGGCGTCTAACCAACTGCGCCCTGGAGGCTGTCAATACATTGACTTGCTCAGTAACGAAGGCATCGTTGTGTGTATAGTACCCGAGATTGGACGTTTATATAAACTCCAAAATTTTAAAACATGTTTATTTTTGTAACAAGGGTCGTACGCAGTGCGTAAGACCCATTACAACACATTCACACATCACACTATCAGAACATTTATCACAACGTAACGCTCACGTAATAATAAACACTTAATAACGAGGTACTTGGTCGCGGTGTATCTGGCACTGGTAAAAATACGAGTATTATTAACCTAACTTATTATACAATACCTTACCTTATTAAGTTATTACCAAAAATAATCTAATTTTTAACATGAATAATGTAATTTTGGTTTACAATAAAGAATTATTTTATTGTATTGTATTGTACAATAGTCAGGACACGTATTTTTAAAATTGTATAAATAAGGCTTCAACAAAAATTAGATCGATCGGGTGCGTTGCCGGCATTTCAAAACAAAGGCAGAACAAAAAACGTGAAGAGAAAAGGGGTAGGTATTAGTCACTTCGGCAATGTCAGCAATAGGAAACAACAACTCTTCACCAACAGGAATTTCACTACAGAACATAAACCTCGCCCAGAACTATGCAAGAAAAATGAATTTTACAGTCTCCATAATTCACGCACCTACATCTGATAATAACGAAGCTAACGAGGCAGTAATATTAAAATAAATTTATAAGATCCATGAAATAAACAAACAATGCTAAATACCCATCAAGCCTCCATGCATTCCGTATTACGATGCGAATATAACACGAAGTGTCCATAAAAATGTTCGTAAACCTCGCCATCCTGCCAGTGGAGTTTCATATCGCAGCCAATAAATGTGAAATCTAATAAAATATCGAATAGGGAAGTAATCACGGCGGGGAACGTAAAACCGATGGCTGTGCGATGCTCACTACTTAGTAATAGATATGACGATGTTGTATTTATTCGATAAAGCGATTACAGTGAGCCTGATGACCAATTAATCCAAATGGAATATTGACAGCCTCTGCAAGTAACCACAGCCACTCTCACGTCCCGACCTCCAAATTTGACATATGTCATTTAGTCTTCCGATTCCCCGCGTTTTTTAATATTATTTCAAAGCGTTATTATTTTTTCATAATTAATTTTCTATTATTTTGAGTGTAGGACATAATAAAGCATTGAAATAATGACAAAATAAACATGAAGAAACGCGAGGTATTGGAAGATAAAAGTGACAGTGACGTGGACGCGTGAGTAGATAGTACAATTCAAATACAATATTGATAACATCAGTGGTGCTGTTGGTTGGACGCCGGGTGTGAAACGAGAAGCCACGTTTCGATCCCCACACTGAGCTTGTATTATTATGATCCGCAAGTGTTTGCCTCGGATCTAAATGTCTGTTAGGAGCACGACACAAGACTCGATCTGGGATCAGGACTTTTTATGTGATTGTTAAGTGCATTTATTTAAGATACACATGCGTGGATTTATTTATTTAAATCTTTATTGTACACAAGTATAAACAAAAAACACTATACCGAAACAATGATTATAAAAAGTACAAATGGCGGTCTTATCGCTCTTCAGCAATGACTTACGGACAACCATGGGATGGATTTAAAAGAAGAGAGAGATAATTGTTTCATTTGTCGAAAGATTTATATCAGCCTGTCCAATATCGAATGTTTTGGCTGGACCCGAATCGCGACTCATTTCGGGTGTTATAACTAACGAGATCCATCGCCAGTGAATATTCTGTTTGCATTGTACGTACCTACGAGTGCATATTAGTTAGTAGTTTGTAAACAAAAGACGTTCAACAAAATAGAAAGGCAAAGCCATTTTACGTCATAAGGAAACGCACATATTGACAGGAATTGACGAGTGGCAAGCTCTCATCTTACCTGGTGGCAATCCATAAGATCGTTGTCTAAGCGAATTTATTCGTACCAATAAACTGCGAGTTACTTTCACTGGAGGCTATGCTCACAGATGTATAGTACGGTTGTATGACACGATGCAAGTTGTTTTCATAGTTATAACGTTCTGAAAGATGTTTAGACCAAAATCTAGCTTTAAAACATAAAAGCCCATTAAATACCCATTTGTTTCATGGCTCCAGTACAATTTGCGAACCAATTTATCAGAATGCAAAGATCAGTACATGATAAATGAAAGAACATCTGAACATAACAATCCCCGCAACATTTTAAATTGTCGTAACTTAAAAAGTAGTTAGCTAACATTAAATAAAATACACCACGAATACATAATTCGTATAATGTGTTAATAATAAATAAATACACCTCACCTTTTAGTAGTGTCGCCGTCGCATAATGTATGTTAATTATTGTTATAATGTTCACTCGTACAGCGGCCCTTTGAATTTACTTCAGATCATTAATACTATTTGCTTTAAAATTATCTGCCACATTACCTGAAAATAAAAACGAGGTGTTAGATTTTTGGTTCTAAATCTTAGTTTACACATCAATAGCAAATAAGTTTAGTATTACATATTTAAATTGAAAACAAAAATAGAAAGATGATCAGACCGAGGTATCGAACATTGCCACTACAATTTATGGTTTATACGAGTACTATCATAAGATTGCCTAAGAGTACTAGGTTACGATTAAAAAGCTGAGGTCTCGGGTTCGAATCCCGGGTCTGGCAAAATGGCATTGCATTTTTCTATTCTTTATCAGCCCGGAGTCAGGAATTTATGCCCGATATCACATCGTGGGACGGATCATACAAGGCGAAATGTGGGTGTCGTGGTAGCACTTCTGCCTAACTCTTCTGGAAAAAAGGCGTGAATTTATGAATGCATGTATAATATTATAGTTGACCTAGTTATCACAGTGAACTAGAATTTTCTGCTAATCACTATTTATAAACAAGAGGACGCAATTTATGCAACTAATGCAGGATATCAATTTAATACTCCATGTCCGGTTCACTAGACTTTCTGGTTTATAATAAAATCTTTGTAATAGTCAAACACCGTGCGACATTAGCTGATCGACAACTACGTAATTCTGCGATGCATTAACTTCATAACCTTCACTTATATAATAGATCTGATGAGTCTGTTTGTTTGTACGTGCTTAACTAACAGTCATATTTAAATAAATTGTTTTGCTTTTGATAGCCCTAAATTGAAGGAAGGTTTTAAATTAGTCATATCATGCCATCACTCTGTAAACCAGAGCTAAAGAAAAAAAAATCAAAATAATATAAGAATTATGTTTTTATTGTGACAGATTAATTGCATCAAGTAGAATGCAATCAAACTTCTGTGTTTTCCAACACTTGACACTGTCAAAGTTGTCGCATTTGCGACAGGGCCAAAAATTTTGGAAAATTGAATTGAATTGAATGCAATCAAATTATAGTACTCATGGATGAAGTTGGGCCTAGCCCCTGATAAAAACCAGTTATTAAAATGCTTAGACGAAAAAAACTGTCACAGTCTTTGCTACATCAACAGATAGTTCCACTTAAACAGAACAATATTTTAAAAAGCAAAATCATTCTTTAATATTAATAAAATGGGATCTCAAGAACACTTCACAGATCGGACAATTACACTAATTATGTTAAATCATATTTTCCTTAATCCATCATTTAAATAAACGAGGACATAACTTACGATAATCGAAGCAAAACATCATGTAATACATGAATATACTAAAACGGCAAGTTATCTTTAGCTCACAATAATCATTGCGCCGAGTCATTGTAATTACATAAGGCTTAAAAAGAACTGGCATTGCTCGCGGCGTCACGCGCATTTAATAGTTTTCCGGGATAAAAGCAGCGCGATATATATTCACGGGATAAAAAGTACCCTATACCCTTGCCCAACTTATAATGATTAATGATGGGAAACGTAGCTGGTAAAAGGAATGTCGGTTGGAGGAAAAAAATATGGATCATGATATCCAGGAGTGGACAGGGATTGCGAGCGCCGCAGAACTATTTCGCCTCGCACGAGACAAGGGACAGTGTCCAACCTTCACTAGTTGGAGAGGCACTACAAGATGAAAAAGCCTTTCCCGATAAATGGTCTATTTAACAAAAAAAGATTTTTTTATTTCGCACCAGTAGTTTCTGAGATTAGTGCGTTCAAACAAACAATCTCTTCAGCTTTATATATTAGTAGAAATGAAACGTACTGGACGCTACGTTCACTCGAAACGGCATTAATCTCAATTAAATGTGTTTTAAAAATAAATACGGTTTATTTAAATTAAGGTTATGCAACAATTGAATGTGTGTTTGTAGTACGGGTTTCAAGAGAAACATAATCATACAATGCCAAATTAGAATATGAATTTTGCATAAAGCTTTGTATGGGCATTTGGCACATATTATAACGAATAAATGCTGGCACAAATGCATAAGACGAGTGAGAGACAGTAGTAATAGCATCCTCGGGATGATTGCTTCTCGCGCTGATTGTCCGATCCAACATAAATGGATGTGTATAATTACCGGACAAGACTGACATATCCTTATTATTATTATTTTACTCTTCATTATGAAATGTGTATGATTTTCTTTTTATTAATTGATTGACTGATTGACATAATGATAGCTAATATTGACATAGAGTGGTTACTACTGTATTGATATAATTGTGTGTTCCTAATTCATTTCCTTTGTATATTTAATTAATTGAATTAGTATATCGTTCATTCTCTATTTGTATTCTTGAACTGTTTTGTGTGCTGACTACTGTGTGTGTATTATTATTTTATGGATTTTATCTGAAATAAATGTTTTATTATTATTGGATATTTCTCTTTATTTATTTTACTATTTTTTTACATTTTTACATATATAATAAAAAATCAAAATACATATAAAAATATAAAAAAAAAGGGGTTAACCCAACGATGGCGAGGCTCGAGACCCAAGCCACCGGTGGTTAGGACCCCAAAGTGAGGAACCTCCTCACTATACGTGCCGTGTCAAGCAATACTGCCTTCTGAATCTGGCTCATGACCCAACGGCCCATTGAGAGCCTCTGGAGATGTTGGTCGAGGCTCTTTGGTATCAATCCATGTGCAGAAACAACAATCGGGACAATAATTGTTGAGTCGACATTCCACAATTCAGTAACCTCGTGTGCCAAATCTAAATATTTTGTCAATTTATCTTTTTCTGCTTTAACGAGGTTATCATCATGCGGAATGGAGACGTCAACAAGTATTGCCCGGCGCGCCAATCGATCTATTATCACAATATCAGGCTTATTGGCAACAATAGTCCTGTCTGTGATAACAGACCGATCCCAATACAGCGTAGCATGACCATTTTCAAGAACTGGTTGGGGAACATACTGGTAATATGGCACTTCAAAAGTCACAAGTCCATATCGAAGAGCAATTTGCTGATGTATGATCTTGGCTACTAGATTGTGTCTATGCAAATACTCGCCATTAGCAAGATACGAACAACCGGAGATAACATGCCTGATGGACTCGCCAGGACGGTGGCATGCCCGACAGATGTCGACGGTACCGTCCTTCAGGATGTATTTCCTATAGTTGTTCGTCTTAATAACTTCGTCCATAATTGCAAAGACAAAACCCTCAGTTTCCCCAAAGAGGTTACCGAAACGTAGCCAAGACACAGACGCTAATCGGTCCACATCAGGCCCATGGAGGGCCCGATAGAACCGACCATGCAGCTCCTTGCCCTTCCATATTTCCTCGCGATCCTTAATACCCATCACCAGAGGTTTCCGCCAGTTCTCATTCGCCAAAGAGAGCGGGGTAAATCCTTTATCTACCATCACTACAACCCCATGCATATCCACGTCGCTGTGAAGGAAATAATCCCTGAGATTGCACACCTCGCGATTATGCAGGTCCTTAGCATTAAGCATACCTCGGCCTCCGCATCTCCGCGGGATGTACAATCGCATTACTGACGAACGTGGATGGTGCATACGATGTGCAGTCAGTAGAGTTCGGACTTTACGATCCAGGGCGTCCAATTCGGTCTGAGTCCATCTGAGTATGCCGAAGGAGTACATAAGTACAGGCATAACCCAACCGTTAAAGGCGCGAATCTTGTTTCCACCTGACAAAAAACTGTTAAGTACTTTTGTCAGGCGGCTAAAGAAACGTTCCCTTATCGATTGTTTTACGTCTGCACCCCTAATACCTAGAGCCTCAGGCATACCCAGATATTTGTAGGTTTCCGTCGGCGAAAGGGATCTGAGTCTTACAGTCTCTGAGACACGTATGTCATCAGAGACCGCAACCACGCCTCGCTTTACATGGATAACCGCACATTTATCTACACCAAACTCCATATTGATTGATTTGCTAAATCTTTCAGCTATTTTTAACAACTCAATCAATTCAGATTGTTTTGATGTAAATAACTTGAGATCATCCATGTAGAGCAAGTGAGAGATAGGCTCAGACCCTCTCCGCAGACGGTAGCCTAACCCCGAATCCAACAACAGAGTACTGAGGGGATTCAGGGCCATACAAAACCACAGTGGACTCAGACTGTCACCCTGGAATATACCCCGCTTGATTTTAATCGGCTCATCATTCACCGAAGGATTGGTAGCGCCTGGATATTTAAGAACAGTTGTCCATTGTCCCATACATGCCCCAAGAAAAGTGCTCAATTTTGTATCAACTTTATACAAATTAAGCACTCTCATGAGCCATGTATGGGGCACCGAATCATATGCCTTTTTATAGTCAATCCAGGCAGCTGATAAATTCCTTCGGTTCTGACGAGCCTGTTGGCAAATGGCCATGTCAATGAGAAGGAGTTCCTTAGTACCACGGGACCCGCTCTTGCAACCTGTTTGTCCGGAATAAAGAATTTGATTAGTTGTAATATGACATTGAATTTTTGATCTAATTATCGACGAAAGTACTTTATAAATTGTGGGTAGGCATGTAATGGGTCTATAATTTTTTGGTTCCGTGGTACTACCGGATTTAAAGAGTAGGTGAGTGACACCTGTTGTCATAAATGTTGGGAGTGATCCCCCTTCAAGCGCATCCTGGAATTGTGTTGCCAATCGAGCATGCGAACTTGGAAACCATTTTAACCAGAAGTTGTGCAGACCATCTGGTCCCGGAGACTTCCAATTTTGGGTTGGACGAATCGCGGTCAGAACGTCCTCTGGACTGATTAAAATGGCCTCCATAGCCGGTATCACCTTGCAAGCTCGATCTACAACACTGAACCAGGGGGCTTCAGTGTGAGAGACAGGCGACGACCAGATATTTGTCCAGTACTCACGCATTTCATGAGCACTAGGTAGCCGCCCATCTACCACACTTTGTGGAGAATTCTCCCAACATCTATAAACCCTCTTTTGATCACTTTGGAACATACGATTTTGTTGGAAACGATCCCATCGCCTCCTGTAGCGGCGGATGCGGTTTGCCCACGCATAGACTTTTTGTTTGTAGAAGTCTATGCGTTCCGTGACGCAAAGTCTATAATTGCGAGGACTGGTGTTAGTCCCCGAAAAAGCCTGCGCCACAAAACGCATAATCTTCGGTCTACTATTTCCTTCTTTGAAGGAAATTAGCTTGCCGATGAGAGTTCGGGCCCTGTTGATACGTTCCTCAATCCTACACTGCCAGGCAGGCACAGCCGCAACATCTCGAGTGGCTCTACGTTCATTTGGGAAATTAACATGAGCCACACGACATGCTGCGACGGCTGCGCAGTAAAGGATCGAGTGCGTATCAACAAGATCCCGACTGGACTCCAGGTATATAGTGGCGGTACTTCCATACAAGCCCAAAAGCCCGGCTTGCCCTACATAATACGTATATACTCCATACTGAATACAAACTATTACATTCAATACAACAGTCATTTATTAGAAAACATCTAACATTTAAATTTTTTGAATTTACCGCGCCTCGATTCAATGAGACGCCAGCGCCGAAGCGCCGCGTAATTCCATGCGCGTAATATTCATTCATTAAAACTATATTGAACTTGAAAAGACGGAGCACACAGCACATACATCTATCCTTTTCTCTCTCGTGTGCTTTTACGGGGCTTCTAGCAACGCGTGAACTGTATGGGGAAATGATATTACTCGATCGCTACGAATGTATAGCTATAGATATGTTATATAGCAGTTTACTCTCCACGATATGCCCGGCTTCGGCCTTGGTGATGTAAAAACATCGTGCGTTGCATTGTCGTCACGTGATTATTTGTTAAATCAATTATATCAATTGTTATTAAAATAAGTTGGTTCCTTTTAGAAATTATATCTAATATTTATTTTAGAACAAATAATGAAGTTTTAATATTTCTTTTAATAAATTGTATCTTTTGTATTGTTTATTTCACGTTTACTGGCAATACAGCACATATTTCTACTAACTTCATTTGTATTATGATATTTTATGATTTGTGAATGTGTTTTGTTTAAGGTTAATGTTTAGTTTTTTATGTTATTTAAACTTTTTGATACTATTATGAGTTGTATTGTTTTTTGTGATGGTTTGAGTTCGATGGTGAAAGCGTTTATTGCCGGTAAAAAGGTAAATTCATTCAATTATATTGAAAAATAAACCGGCGCGAAACCTATGCCGGGTTTGTACATTTAGTAAGTCGTGATAAATTACAATAGAAATTTCTTCAGTTCAGTTTAATAAACTACGTACTTTTATTACTACATACTCCCTTTAAAGCTATGAAACAATCGTGATTCATATGTTTTTAAACGACACGTCTTGTGTGTTAGATTGTTTGGATTATAATGCTTTAAATTTTCATTAAATTAGGTGGTCCTTTCAAAAGACAATCTATTATTTTAAATTCAGAAAAACATTTAAACATGAATGCGTTAATAATAATTTCTGCTTGCAATTTCGGTAAACCTCGAAGTCGACCACGGCACCACAGAATAGTGACGGCAATAGAAATGTAATGAATAGTTACGGATACATGTTCACAAGTAATCTATATTAATTGTTTTAATCTTAATATTGATTGTGTGGTAGGTTTGCCGACGTATTATAAATTAATTTTCTTCGTTCTTAGAAACTTTGTGTTTCTAAAACAATATTAATTAAACGTAAAAAAATATTCGGCTTGCCCTACTCCAAAACCCTAGGCACGCCACTGCAGGTATATAGGTAACATGGAGTCCAAAGCTCCCATCAGCGCCAAATTTCTTCTATGCGTTGGCAAACGCGGAAGACGCGGTCTACAAGACGCCGACAAAGGCATGAATTCCGAAATCGCACGCTCCAAAGCCCCTCTCAGACGCTGTTCATCTTGGGGACTTGCGTTGTCGTCCAAATTGTCCGTCACCTCAATAACAGCAATAGGTATTGGTGTTGGGTCTGCTGCTTGATCTCCACTGACGGGCTGGACATTGTTGTCCTGGACAACTCTTAAGTCTGTGCGCAACCGCTCAAGTGCTTCATCATCCAACAACTTACGCCGCTGAATAAATCGCACTTGATCCGACAATCGTTGGGATGATACTTCAACTGTTGGTTCCAAAGCCTGAAACAGAGACAGCATTTTAGCACGATACGCAGTAAGGTGAGTTCCTCCCCTTGTTGCCCCAAAGTAGGCCCGCATGACATTTTCATTTATTTGATGAGTCCATCTCATGCGGCGCACTACTCCACCGGTAGCGGGGACCGTAGGCGGGACACTCGGTCCCACTGGTCCCAAGCCCACCACTGGAGGGGGTCGTCCTCTTCGCCGCGCAGGTCTTGGTGGCGGCGGGGACGACTGCAGCTCGTCGCGTTGGCTCGACGCGTCGATGTTCGGCGTCACTTCGAATACGTCCGAAGCTGACGCCCACGACGCGGAGCTCGACGAGCTGGGAGATGTTGGTCGTGCGTGTTTGCTTCTGGCTCGTTTTTTCATCTTGTGAACATCGTTATATTAAAATATATTGGGTGACATTGTCACTTTTGTCAAAATGTTTTCTTTGCTATTACGAGTACAACTATTGCTTTTAGAAATAAGTTTAACGTTTTTGTGATATGGCATTATTTAATTTGTTTGTGGACTAATTTTGTTTGATGGAATTCAAGTATATTGTAATATAAATTAAGAAAAATCGACGAAAATTTGACGTTCACAACTGATGATCGTTAGTGTTGTATTATTATTATAAGGTATTATAAATAAAGTCGAAAGCATTGTTAGAAATACTACTGTGACTTGTAATATGCATATCTTGACAAATATTCTGGGGTTCATCCCTAATCCTATTAGTTCAAGTCGGTAAAGTCGCTTTACCTTATTTTTCTTATTTTTCAAAATATTACCTAAAATAAATGCTTTTGTTTACATACCCGGTTAGTAATAAATCCGTATAAATTAATAAATAATTAACAATTTATGGCTATCTCAGACTAAATAGCTTTATTTCGTCAATCCAACTTTATAAAACTGCATAGTGCACAAGAAAATGTTTTAAATAAAATCTTTCCAGAATACATCTACAACTAAAAATACAATTTGGGGAAGGCCTACGTTCAGCAGTGGACTTCTTGGGGCTGAAGAGTGCAAAATACAATTTACCATATGTATACCAATGCACTCGAATGAAAAATACAGTCATTACTCATTACCTATATAGCTTTGTGAGACAGAGCGTAATAAATAAAGATTATTATTGCGTAAGATTACGCACAATCATACGAATGGATTAAACACGCATGCCGGCTCTGCTATAAAAGGCGATGATATGTTAGTTTTTTATAAGCTCTCGACTACAAAAAAAACTTTTGTACATAAAAATGCAAAATAAAAAAATGCAAAATAATGCTTTTTTCCGCCTATTTGTATTGTAAAGGTTATGGATTGAACGCCTCATTGGTCACGTAATTGAGGCTAAAAGGATTTGGCTTATAAGTATTGATTTTTTGCTTAAAATCTAGGACAAAACAAGAAGCGCAAACTACAACATAATTAGAAATTTTTATCTTACAACTAAATAATGCGATACGCACAAGCAGGGATAGCTCATTAAACGTACAATTTGCGGCGTTGTCTTTCATCAAAACATAAACTTAATCATATGGTAACAATTTAACAAACTCCTGAGCCGCACGCAACAAAAGAAAGAACCAGCGCGCGATGACCTCTGCATTTCTTTCACCGTGTTCGGAGAAAGTCACCACATCAAGGTCTAAGTCAAATGGACGAATACAGACTATTTTTTACGATTTTCAAACTAAATTTTACGCAAAATTCATCCTTATTTTAATAACAGTAAAGAACGTACGAATGTTTGAATCAAGTTTTCTGTCTAATAAATCAATTTTTGAAGAATAAAAATCATAAACGTAACAAATTTTGAACCTCATGCTTTGCAACATAAAGTTGAAAATAAATGTGAAATATGTTTTCGTTTCAATTAACAATAAATACAAAGCATGAAGACATTAAGGAATGCTCACGCAACTTTTAGGGTTGGCAAGAAATTCCCTGGGTGACTTAACTATGAAAGGAAATAATCTTGGCTACGATATAAATATCCAGCCAGCATTAGATATATCATGCACAACTTTGGCCTTAAGTACACATCTAATAAAATCTTTGCCATTATAGAAACATTAGCAAAGCTCTTACATATTAGTAATCTTTGGAAGAATGGTATCACGCCAGCTGAAAATATTCCGAATTTAGTCATTATTATTTGATATCTTCGGGTCGGCTGAGCTCAGCAACGATAAAATCTATGAACGTAGTTACACTAATCTAACAAAAATCCATACAAATTAAAAATATCGTAACGCCTGCCACCCCTGCAAAGTAGTTGATTCAAATCTATCTTTACGTACGTACGCACTTGATCTGATCACTTCCAAGTAAATTGTAGCACTTTCTACTCGATTCCCTGTTTGCAGTCGCCTAGGAAACTACTTGATACATACTATCAGACGCCGCGAATAGCGAATGAAAAGTGATTTAACTCCTTTGGAAAGCAGAAACGAAGCAAATTATGTGCTTACTAAATCAAAGAGGTAGGAATCAGACTAGTAAGTAATGGGAAAATCTCGCCAATATACAATGCTTTTCCTTATATATACTTCGCCTGTTGCCGGCCACTGCTGGAAGTCGGCCTCCCCAAGGAAGCGCCAACTTTATATTCATACATACATACATACATAAACTCACGCCTTTATCCCCGAAGGGGTAGGCAGAGGCGCCACCAGGACACCCACATTTCGCCTTGTATGTTCCGTCCCATAATGTGATAGGGGGCGAGCCTATCGTCATATCGGGCACAAATTCCTGACACCGGGCTGATAATGAATTGAAAAATCTAATACTACTTTGCCCGACCCGGGACTCGAACCAGAGACCTCAGCTTTGTAGCCGTACCGTGATACAACTACGCCACCGAGGCAGTATATTCATATAAAGTTTATATTGTTTTATATTCAGATGAAATTTTTCGTAGTATTTGAACATCAAACAATGTAACAATTAGGTAATTGGTACAAAAAATCAACTTTTATACGAGTGGTGTAAGTGGTTACGAATTGCACCTTCCAAAGCCTATCTCAAGTTTACTCATTCGTGATATATTTTGGCCCTAGCGAGATAAACAATACAGACACGACGTAGCGAAAAGACTAGCTGATGACGGGTAATAGCGTGATCGTCGAAGGGTGATGCGAAAATGGAAGAATCGAGGAACAGAGATAAATCCAAAAAAACTTGGGTATTCCTGACGGAGCTAAACATCTATATTCTTTCCCGTAATATATTAATAAAGAGGTCGCCAAGGACAGGGTGAAGTGGAGGAATAAAGGAGAGGTCCGTGCCCAGCAGTGGGACGTATATGGGCTGATACAACCAACATAGTAATCAAGATTTGGTAGATATAATGTATTGTATGTAAAAGGAAGCAACGTTTATAATTTTGTAGTTCACGTCCATAACAACTTTGTAGACTTCAGACATCGTTTTCCGCGTGTAATCAGTGCGAAACCAGGAAACATCTTTGATAAACCGCGCAGATAATCTCACTTATTTCCTAGGTACAGCTGCAGTGTGCACAGGACTCAGTTTATCAAATGGAGAAATTGTGTTTCCGTAAATCGTGGACAGAATACAAGAAAATATTCCCGTAACAGCTAACCTTATATCATGAAGTCGGTATGTTAAACGTTTAATGTTAGTTTAAGCCTTCTCTTTCAATTAAATTATATACACCCCAGAAACAGGGGCTGCAAATGCGTATGCGACTTTTGAAAATTAATTGCAAGAGGCGCGAAGAATAGAAATTTTTTTTTACATCGGATTTCTGTGTGACTGTGATAGCTACCTCTATAGACCCGTTTCAAAACTGTAATACTCCAAAAAGGTGGGATCTGGCCTGTTAAAATCTCGGACTAGTGCTCTACTTAATAGTAGTATTGTTAAGGAAGAGACCAATAGCATAGCAGTGCCATCTCCACGGTCCCTTGTTACGTAATAGTATACTCGTTAACGCGATCACAATCACAAGACGCGCCCGTCGAGCGGACACCGCAATTATATTCGAGAAATCTCCGTAATTTCTTTAATTATCACTAATTACATTTAAAAAATATACACCAAAAACTGAGGTAACTAGTGTAGATACAATATTGCATAATTTTGTGTTATTTAATTTAAAAAAATAGAGCAATGAGAACTACGTTACGCATAAAATACAAGACAGGCTTGTATGCAAAGAATTGTATCCAATGTGAGCGGTCGTATCGCTTACCATCAGGCGAATGGCATGCCCGTCTCGCCATTCATTGCAATAAAAAAAAGAAAATAAAAAAACAAGTGGAGAATTCAGATGTCACGCACAAAATATAATATTTTCATGGGACCAACAATAGATATGGCGAAAACCTGGAAAGCCCTCTTCTTACATTTCATAAGATTCATATGAGTATAGTATAGCTTACAAAACAACATAAAAATTGTATATTGTATAACAACGACTTTTTTCTATCCTTCTCTTAAAACCATTTAGAAGAGAAGAAAATAAACAAATGCAACGCGTGAACATTTCACAACAATTTTCGGCATCACACTACGAGTATTGTCGAAATGATTGACTAAGTATCGAATGATTTGTTAACACGCAATTATATCCAATGTTAGATGATAAAAAATATGACAGCGATAGATAAAGATAAACGTCCATTAGGGGCGGATGGTGGCGGGCTGGTGATAATGCTTGATGTCTACTGTGCCCTTTTTTATCTACTAGGTCATGATACTGTTATTTACATACCTTTTATACAAAAGAAGCTTAATATTAAAATTATTCTCTGTTGGTTAAGCATAGTATAGGACGCCCAACCATAAAGTGAACAAATGATATAGGTCACTTCAAAAAGGTCGTTTTGGAAAACTTGTAACAATCCAGTCGTACTATTACATTGCAAGGAATATATTTAACCTTAGCTAGTTTAATTATTCAACAAATGAAGTGGCTTTGGATCCCAAAAGGCGTAAGTAGCAGACATTTATACCTAAATATCCATTCGGGAAACGAACTCGCACTTTTCTTAGGACAGAAAACATTCAAAGCCACTGCGCCAATCGGTCATTGACATATTACTAGACAATAAATTTTCTCTTATAACACACACGTTGATTTTTTGCAAAATTAAATTATACAGGGTATATCAAGACCGCGACCGAAAACGAAGCCGGGTGATAGTATTAGTGACTTCAGACACAATGCAAGTAAAAATTTCTCAAAAAAAATCGGCAACTTTTTTTTTGTAATTTTTTACTTATCGTCGTATTTGGGTGATAAATACATAGCTTTCCTAAAATAATGATGTACACCTCTTTATTTCTAAATACTGAATGGTACGTAAGCGTTTAAATTATTATTATCGCAGTAACTACGTATTTACCACCCAAAAAAGACGATTTTTAAAAGACTCTAAAAAAAACTGTCGCTGTTTTGGTGAAATTTTTATTTGCATCGAGTCTGTAACTACTAAAACTACCACCTGGCTTCGTTTTCGGTCGCGGTCTTGAGATACCCTGTATACACGAACAAGTTTGATTTCCTGTTCTACAATGATTTTCGATTTTTAAACGGTCTGATTACAAGACCTAACTAGATTAATTCTGTACCTGTATCTGTATCAGCCCAGATACGTCCCACTGCTGGGCACAGGCCTCCTCTACAATCGAGACTATTGAGAGGGGTTAGGCCATATAGTCCACCACGCTGGCCTAATGCGGGTTGGCGGACTTTACATAGCACAGAAATTCTTGCAAATCGCTATGGTATGCATGTTTCCTCCCAAGATTTTCCTTCACCGTCATAGTAAGTGATAATTGACTATCAATACACACATGACTCCGAGAAGTCAGAAATGTACCCTGGGTTTTGGGCCCGCGACCACCGTGAACATGTTGACAGCCGCGTCTGATCCGTTTACCTACAGGCCACCACGCACTTAGATAATTTAATATGCAGTTTTTGAATCAAAAATATCATTTAACCAATCTTATCCATCACATTCATTGGATACTGTGACCAATCATTAGTAATGTTCAATATTTACTACGACACATACACTCACGCCTATGTCTTCAAAAGGATAAGCATATGCATCGCTTACAATTGGTCGGTATTTTTTTCTTTCCCAATTTATTATGGTGGGTATATCATTTTGGGCACAAATAACCATTAAATTCGGAAATCAAAGGAAATTTATCAAATTTTTTTTTTTGCTTCCAAAGATGGACTCAAAGCGGACTAAAAAAACTAAATCTCCATGCCTCACATTCAACACTTTTAAGACACACAAATACCTACAACAAGCCCTAAATTTAGAATAAAACAAAAATACCTACTGCCTCGGTGGCGTAGTTGTATTACGGTACGGTTACAAAGCTGAGGTCTCGGGTTCGAATCCCGGGTCGGGCAAAGTGATATTCGATTTTTCTATTCATTATCAGCCCGGAGTCAGGAATTTGTGCCCGATATGGCGATAGGCTCGCCCCCTATCACATCATGGGACGGAACATGCAAGGCGAAATGTGGGTGTCCTAGTGGCGCCTCTGCCTACCCCTTCGGGGAAAAAGGCGTGAGTTTATGTATGTATGCAAAAATACCTACAACGTTTATCAGTCTATTAAATACGAAATAAGCATTTAAATTCAATTAAATACAACATTTTATATAAGGGCAACTTATCCTAAACAATACAAGCACAACATGGTAGGAGCGGGTCGCTGCGCGCGCGTCATTCAGTGCTGTATGAACTCGCAAGCCGGGCGCACGCCGCGCACTCTATCGGCACTCGCGGTGAATATGTGCTCTTGGTGATTGTCGTGTACGGATTGTTATTACATCTGACACTTATTTGGTAAGTTTTTTCCAACTTCTCCTATTAATTTAACTTTATTGATTGATTTCGTCCCGGGTTTAAGACAAGTTAGACATTCACGGAGACTCGCTGAGCTTCAATGTTCAGTGTTATTAAAATGCGTGCCACTGTTGATCCTGGCTTACAGGAGTTGCAGTGGCGGGTGTGGGGGGACAGTCTCTTATCTGGTAAGTACATGAATCAATCAAATATGAATGTGCTGTAGTTTATTAATGCATAATCGCTTAATGTTGGGCAAAGGATTCAGACAAAATCGAGGGATGATTGACGGTTCAATTTATTGGAAGAAATGTCACTAATTACATAGTCCCATAAAGATTTTTATATAGAAAAATTAAACAAATAAACAACAACAACATTACAACGCAACATAAAATATTGAATTATTTTTTCATGTAACTTATTGAAAGTTTTGCTACATCTGAAGGTAATAACGCCAAAATATTTTTAGTCCAGTTTATAAGAATTATTTCGAGCGAAACGCATTTACCTGTTATTAAACATACATACATATGTACATAAACTCACGCCTTTTTCCTAGAAGGGTAGGCAGAGGCGCAACCAAGACTCCCACGTTTCGTTCACTATTAATCGTTTTCTACTTCTCATATTTGTTTTCTTTCTGATTATATACCTTTGATGCGGGTTAAAGACAAGCATGTGAGCGAGACAAGGGTTAAGAAAGACACTTGGCTTCAATGCTCGATATGAATTCATTCCGTACCTCTGTTGCTCCTGGCTGACAGTGGAATTAAAGTGAAGGATCAATACGTGGTATATCCTTAAAACTTTTAATACAAAAACGGCTTTAGCAATAAACATATATTGTTTTCAAACAAACAATTGCGTAATAGAACGATCGTAAATAATAGTTGCCATGTTTACACAATGTAATTTTTCGCCTTCAGTCTATTGAACATAAAAAATAATACTTTACAGTTTACACTATAAAAAATAATAACGATTGAGCAATTTTGCTATTACTTTACTCAATGGTGCAGACTGATCTGAAACATTACCTCGTCAAACGATTCAAATGAATACATGTTGAACACCTACATTAATACATAAACTCACGCTTTTATCCCAGAAGGGGTAGGCAATAAATAAAATCAATTGGCGACAAATGATTAATTCACACCTTTTGACATAATTATGTCGGTCGGTTATATTACAGCTTTAGGATATTGAAATAAAACTATTTTTACGGATTTTATCGCGATTAGGTTTAATTTTTACATTTTTTAACTTCCCGACGTTTCGATTACTTTACAGCTTTCGTACAGAGTCCGCCCCGTGACCACGAAAGTTGTTAAGTAATCGAAACGTCGCGGGAAATTAAAAAATGTAAAAATTAAACCAAATCGCGATAAAATCCGTAAAAATAGTTTTATTTCAATATCCTAAAGCTGTAATATAACCGACCGACATAATTATGTCAAAAGGTGTGAATTAATCATTTGTCGCCAATTGATTTTATTTAAACGGCTATGCTCCTATTATGCAGTATTCGCTATTCTCTATCAGTAAAAACATCCGACATTAAATTGAACGATTTTACACCGTAGTTATAATAATAGCAAATGCTGCTAATTATGTATTGGATAAAATAATTTTAAATGCCACTAGAATTTAAAGTTGTTTGGTAAATACTAAATAGTGAAGAGCGCATTATTATTGTCTGAAGTTGCAAATGACGATGTTACCCGAAGGTTAAATCCGCATCGTATGAGACGCAATTATTTATGATATAATTATTTTTGTTACAATATTTAATATAAAACTTAACTATGAAATAAAATATATATTTTTATGCAGACATAAAACTAACGATTTTTATATCATCATCCCAATCACGGCGTGCATAATGTTCTTAATTTAAGGATGTTTAAGCTGTAAAATACATATTTACGCTTTACATACCGTTAATTCATAGGAAAATTCCTATCTACCTATGCTGTATGCCTTGTATACTACCTTTCCTGATTTTCCACTTACATTTTTCATTACCATCTAATACACCATTTTAATACAGTTTATTCGTACACTATTTTCTTTGGGAAAGTGTGGAGACGAAGGCACAAGTCCTTTCATTTCATCAGAAAGGGGGTCGTCACGTGCCACCTTGTCATGGATGCTATGACCTAGATCTGAATACTAAGATAGGCCGATAGATCGACAGATTCTTATGTTCCCGGCCGGCAAAATTGTGTTAAATTTCGAAAGGTCTTTAGCCGTGTGGCACTCTACCTCGACAGAACTGTGGTAACCATCGGATGCACAACAATGCCAAATGAAATTTATCTATGCTTTTTCTTCTACTGCCTCGGGGGCGTAGTTGTACCACGGCATGATTACGATTACAAAGCTGAGGTCTCGGGTTCGAATCGGGTCGGGAAAATTGTTCTATTCATTATCAGCCCGGAGTAAGGAATGTATGCCCGATATGGCGATAGGCTCGCCTCCTATCACATTGTGGGACGGAACATACAAGGCGAAATGTGGGTGTCCTGGTGGCGCCTCTGCCTACCCCTTCTGGGATAAAGGCGTGAGTTTATGTATGTATGTATGTTTCCTTTTAAGAATGAATTAATGCTTTGATTGTGTTTATATCTGACAAAAAGAAAGCAATATGGAAACAAAACATATCAAATAAAATTATGGATTTTTGACGCTAAAATTTAGTCTATACCTACGTGTAGTAATTTCTTAATTGAAGCTGCATTTATTTACTAATGATCATGAATCTTTTGGATAAAACCTGAATGTCACTAGCCGGCACGGACACTAGAACGAGTCACGGGCGTCCTCGCCGCATAAATGCCAACGTGTTACAATATTTGTGACTCAACCATACAATAACCGCTAAAAATACACATTTCATTTTACTTTGCATTTATTACTTCACGCGACTTAGTGCAAATTGAGTTTTCGGTCTTTGATATCTATCTATCTATCTATCTATATCAGCCCATATACGTCCCACTGCAGGGCACGGGCCTACTCTACAATCGAGAGAATCGATTGATAACATTTTGGTAAAACCCATTAGTTCTAGCTTGAAAAAAATGACCATCATTCGTTTTCGGTATCTTATAGTGTAATAAAAATTACTTCTTGGTAATAAGTTGTAGTTTATTTTCCGTTCCTCCACACTTACAATAACTTTACTATATCTATACAATATAATACCTGTAGACAACCTCTCGGTTCCTCAGCTCAACTAGAACTGCTTAGCAAACTGAATCGATTCTTTAACGTCATATTCTATTTCGGTAGTTGCTCTTCTTTTTTTTAATCACCTTAAAAGTAATTCCAATATATGTTTTTTGTTTTCTTAATAATAACTGTTGCATTTTAGTATTTATATACAATGGACAGCCTCCGTGGCGCAGTTGGTTTGACGCCGCTTGTGAAACGAGAGGCCTCGGGTTCGATCCCTGCACCGAAACAAATATTTGTGTGATCCACAGGTATTTGTTTCGAGTCTGGGTGTTTGTGAGACCGAAAAGTCTCTCGTAGCTTTTGATACCCACGACGCAAGACTCGATCTTAGTGTGGGGTCAGGACTATGTATGTGACTGTTGGGTGTATTTATTTATTTATTTATTTCCAATTACACAATTATTATAGCTTAAATTAATATATTTAAAAATCATGACAATAGCAAAACGTGCAGTACACCGTTTTATTTCTGTTTTGAGTCGCGTAATGAATAAATAATCACTCATAAACAAAGATAGGATCCCGAATTATTTAGTCACACCAAATTAGTATATATTTATAATATGAATAATATTGATGTATAAATACTGTCTTTATCTAAATACTTTTAGATTAAAAGTGTATTTAAAGAAAAGTTCTAATAATCCTTGGGCCTAAAAGTAGTTTTGACGCATGGCAACACGAAATTAGTTTATTTGTTTTGCTAATAACATCATATTTCACAATGTATAATTTTAAAGTAACTAAAAATTGCATCGTCGAAATATATCCGGACTTAAAATCCAACAGATTCACGAATAAAATGCGAGTTTTGAATTTACGTTTTGGAATAAAATATAATCTTGCAATATAAATTAAATTGTTCACTAATGAGCCCAAATAAGGACTTTTAAAAAAAGAAGATAAAATAATATGCATCATTATATAGGTCGAGATATAAACAATATGTTTCATACGTCTTAAAAGAAACCTTTCCGTGACATATGTATATGAAAAGTATATAAATACTAGTGTGAATTAGCAACAGTGCAGGAAACAATTCATAATTGACTATTAAACATTGTCAGAGCGAATGAACTGTACAAAACTACAAATAGCTTGAAATAAACTAGCGACGCTAATGAACATTCGTCATATACACAAATTAGTTGTTTGGTACACGGTAACAAATCTAATGCGACAATAGCACTTATCAACATAATATATTTATATCCACTCATATAGACCTTTGATAAAGTAGACGTAGATAAATGTTTTTTTAATTAAATTAATGCGACAATAGCACTTATCAACATAATATATTTACACTACTCATAGACCTTTGATAAAGTAGACGTAGATAAATGTTTTTTTAATTAAATTAATGCGACAATAGCACTTATCAACATAATATATTTACACTACTCATAGACCTTTGATAAAGTAGACGTAGATAAATGTTTTTTTAAATAAAAAATAAATAAATGTAGGATGCTTGAATGGAAGTAATTGTTGTGAGCACCCCAGCTTCGTAACCATAAAATGAATTTTCTAATCTTAAACTCAATTATTATTTTACCTTTTTTAGTTGGGTCTTTTACTAAAGCGCATATTTTTTTTTTATATATTTTTTAAACCGAAAGCCACACGACAGATTGCCGGAGAACCAGAATCCAGCTTAACACAATAGCCGGAATAACCTTTGATTTTAAGCTACACGACAATTACTTTTTACTTAACACGTGGAAAATGTCGTGGTTATTACTTTAGATTAAATAATTAAGCTTTAGACTATTAGCATATATTTATTGTCATAACGTTTTTTTCCCTAATAAAGAAAATAAACATTAATAAATACACTAACAGAAGTTTAAGTTTTCATTAGTATACTGTTTTGATATGACCATCAATAAATCACTTTTATTTCCTTATCACACACGCGCATGTAGTAGTTATTTTAATGACATGAGTTCGCTACATTCACCATTATAAGAGCATTTTATAGACGCATTTGAGCATTAGAATACGCTAACTTTGTAGTAAACTTCCGCTTGTTGTAAGGCAGTATTTAAATCTTCTTTCCCATAGTAATATAAACTTTAGGCCTGTATCATATTCATGAGTATTGATCAGCATATAGTCCTTAGTGTTTAATCTGATATAGTTAGTACAAATATGTATACACTTTGAGTCTGACATAGTCTTAATTGACTCAAAGTCTCTGAAATAAATAAGAAAAAAAATCGATCAGCATTATATCTATAGAAAAGCTTAAATATTGTCTATTTCTCCCGCCAAACAGCAGTGTAAATGCACTGTTGTGTTCCGGTTTGAAGGACATTGTAGCCAGAGTAACTATTGGACATAATTATACTTAACATCTTATTTTTATTTATTTTATTTTATTTATTATGTCTCAGGATGGCGTGGGTTGTTTAGATTTGCTACTGTCCATGAGCGGTCGTATCGCTTACCATCAGGCGTACCATTGTCTCATAGAATACCGACGTGAAGGAACTGTTTTGAAGTTGCGTTTCGTTCAATGATTAAAATTATACGACAAAAGTACTTCAATGCATCTGATCGCGAATAAAATTGATTCATGAAATGAAATGAAAATGAAATGAAATGAAAATAATTTATTGAATCCATTAAAATGTTCAACATTGTTTAGATTCAGTCATTTTTTGAACTACCACCCGGTTCGGAAAGCGGTTTTCACTAGAGAAGAACGGGCAAGAAACTCTAGTGTTGCTCTTTTCAAAACCAGTTTACAATGTATGATTATTACAAAAATTACAAGTTGGTTTAAATCAGAGCAGTTCATTAATAACTTGTTATGATTTGCAAGTAGGATATAGTTGAATACGAATAAGTTTACTTTATATTTAATATGGCTGAGAGAAACGAAACGAAGTAACCCATAACGAAGAATCAGTATACTCTGTTTTGCCAACGCAATAAATAATTATAAAAGCGTTAAGTAATCTATTTATCAATTACAAAGTAAGCAAATCGGACAGACCAGTCCACACAAGCAGCACCCGTTCACGAGTATGACGCATGTGCCAGCCATCGGCCTCCTCAACCATGCTACAGGGAAGTGACCGACCCGGCACACGACGCCACCGCAAGCACAGACTTTTAAGCGAGCATGACTTATCCAATCGCTTACAAAGCAAAACAAAATAGTTTAAGTTACTTAATATAAATGAAATTATACAGAGCACACTAATACCTCCGCTCCAAGATACTATATATTTAATTAATTTTATACTATACTATTCCCAAGCCTTATTATCATCTAGATATTCTGAAATTTTATAATAAGCTTTATTGCATAATTTTTGCTTGATAGTAGCTTTGAATTTTTCAATACTTAAGGCTTTAATATGAGTGGGAACTTTGTTATAAAAGTGTATACAGTAACCCTTAAAAGACTTGCTGATCCTGTGGAGTCTGGTCTTATGAGTAGCTAAATTGTTCTTATTTCTAGTATTTTTATTGTGAATATCGCTAATCTTTCGAAAGTTTTCTTTATTTTTATGGACATACATTAAATTTTCAAAAATATATTGTGATGCCACTGTCATTATATTTATTTCTTTAAATTTTTCTCTAAGAGAATATCTGGACCCTAGCGAATAAATTGATCTTATAGCTCGCTTTTGGAGAACAAAGATGGTATTAATGTCAGCAGCACCACCCCACAGTAAAATTCCATAACTCATCAGACTATGAAAGTAGGCAAAATATACCAATCGAGCTGTATCAATATCAGTCAATTGACGTATCTTACCCACCGCGTAGACTGCGGCGCTCAGCTTTTTAGCTAAAGCGACTATATGAGGACCCCATTGAAGTTTGGGATCTAATGTGATTCCCAAGAACTTAGTTGTATTCACAAGGCTCAACTCATCCCCATTCAAAAGAATGTTAGCGTTAACTTTTTTGACATTAGGAGTCACAAACCGTACACATTTAGTTTTCTGACTATTTAGTAACAAGTTGTTAACGCTAAACCAATGTACGATTTTTGTGAGGGTGTGGTTTACATCGTCAATAATGGGTTGATGTCGATTCAGTTTAAATAATAAAGAAGTATCATCTGCAAACAACACGACCTCACAGTTGTCCCTTATAAAAAAAGGTAAGTCATTAATGTAGATTAAAAAGAGGAAGGGTCCAAGAATCGAGCCCTGCGGAACTCCCATAGTAACAACATGGGATCCCCTGGCGCGAAATGGTTACCTCTCGCTGGTTTCCACAGTCCCGCCAGCTTCCACGAAACCTAATTTACATTAGCTAACGAAATTAAACTATGACATAGTCCTGAGCCCCCACTACGTAAGAGTTTTGAGGCGTGCGTATAAGAAATTACGAGACATGTTTCAGTCTCACAAACACCCAGACCCGAAACAAATATTTGTGGTCCACACAAACAGTTGTCTCGGTGCGGGGGTCGAACCCGCGACGTTTTGTTTCACAGCCGGCATCTAACCAATTGCGCCATGGAGACTGTCAATTATCGTATAATGTAGTTGCTGTATATGATACAAATATATTTCTTCCAGTTTCAGCGCCACAAATTCACTCATCGAAAGAAAAGCAACAGCAAAGTTGTTTCTTCAAATAGCGTTAATTGTTGTTACAACATATTCTTTCAAAGGCTCACTTAATAAATAAGAATAATAAATAAATAAGTAACTTAATAACTAACTAATATTGTAATATTTTCTTTTACTACACACAGCTAACACAACTTAAGGAAACATTTTATATTAGGTAGCAGATTCATAGTCTAATCGAAATACGTTTTCGTCTAAAAATATCATCATTATTTAATGTCAGTAAAATAACTAAATTTTAAATCGAAATATAATGTCATTATGTAAATCACATGCAACGATAATATGTAATTTTTGCCAATATAAGTATATGCATATATGACGCCATTTTTGATCTTTTAATATGACAATCACTGCAACCACCATCTTATATATAAATTATTATTTGAATGTCTATTAGCAGTACGTGCAGCTTTGAACTATGAGCTCCTGTGTTCGATTCCCAGCTCGGGCTATAATTTTGTGTAAATCTATTATTTTGAAAAACCTGAAAAAAAACAGTTTTTAGAACAACTGGACATTGTAGCCAGAGTAACTACTGGTCATATTGAGACTTAACATCTTATGTCTCAGGATTGCGAGCGCAGTGGAATGTTGCTACTGTTTATGAGCGGTCGTATCGCTTACCATCAGGCGAACGGCTTGCTCGTCTCGTCATTCATTGCAATAAAAAAAAAAAAAAAAAAAAAAAAAAACAACTCCAACGAGATTTATTTAGCTTGATATTTGGTCTTGATATCTAAATTCATGATATTATCCTAAATTCACAAGAAAGCTGCTTTCAATAACCAACATAATGGTTACACATCATTACTTATACGGTTTATGGGTATACTGCGTTCCGTCTAACTCTAACGGCTACCGCTAATGAGCACCGATACATATGTACATTTTTTGCCAAGATAAAAAATAATAGCTGAATTATTATTGTTTTCAATGTTTTTTGACTGACTGCCTCGGTGGCGTAGTTGTATTACGGTACGGCTACAAAGCTGAGGTCTCGGGTTCGAGTCCCGAGTCGGGCAAAGTGGTATTGGATTTTTCTATTCATTATCAGCCCGGAGTCAGGAATTTGTGCCCGATATGGCGATAGGCTCGCCCCCTATCACATCATGGGACGGAACATACAAGGCGAAATGTGGGTGTCCTGGTGGCGCCTCTGCCTACCCCTTCGGGGATAAAGGCGTGAGTTTATGTATGTATGTATGTATGTATGTATGTTCAATGTTTTTTTATATCTACATACGATTTAATCTAGGTAATTGTTTTCTCAAATACGTAATTTCGTTTTCGGGCTGTATTTATCCGTACCAAGGGTTAGTCAATGATCCGAAACGAAGTTCGAATGTTCGAACGTACGTAAGACTGTACGAATGTGCCTAGATACTCCACAATATGTTCGAATCCTCTATCATACGTCGAAACCATAGACTAAGTTCGGAGTGAAAGATAATGTCATAGAGAACAGTGTTGATTTTTAAAAGTGGAACAATTTTACTTACTTTGTACGTCGGACATTCGAACTTCGTTTCGGATCATAGAGTAACTCCTCTGACCAGGCTGATACAAATATGTCGACCGACGAAAGACAGACACACTGGTATACCTACCATCTGAATGCCCTTACCACCGGGGGTATTGAACCCTGATGGTAAAGGCGTTGCATTAAAATACGTGCCACTGTTAACCCTGGCTTACAGGAGTTGCAGTGACGGTGGGCGGGACAGTCTCAAAGTGTTAATGCAGTCTCTTCACCGCGCGATTATTAAAAAAATACATATTACAGGGTATATCAAGACTGCGACCGAAAACGAAGCCAGGTGGTAGTATTAGTGACTTCAGACACAATATAACCAAAAATTTAAAAAAAAAATCGTCAACTTTTTTTGGTAATTTTTTTACTTATCGTCATATTTGGGTGATAAGTACATAGTTTTCCTAAAATAACGATGTACATCTTTTTATTTTTTAAGATGCAATGTAAGTTAGCCTTTAAATTACTATTTTCGTAAAAACTAGGTATTTTCTACCCAATACCAACGATTTTTTAAAAATTATAAAACAAAATCCGTCGCTTATTTTGCGAAATTTTTATTTGCATTGTGTCTGTAACCACTAAAACTACAACCCGGCTTCGTTTTCGGTCGCAGTCTTGATATACCCGGTATATCTAATACAGAAATTCTTATAGATAAAAATTCATCTCTAAGAATTTCTATGGTATGTAAAGTCCGCCAACCCGCATTAGGCCAGCGTGGTGGATTGTATGGCGAAATTCCTCTCGGTTGTAGAGGAGGCCCGTGCCCTGCAGTGCCTACATATATGGACCCATACAGTACAAATCGAATAGTTTTTACATTTAATCATAGCCATTGCTATCCACACAGCACAAGAACGACAAAGGGCGTAATAACTTAAATCATATTACATAAGATGCGTAAATTACATAACGTTACATATTCGCACCTATGTCAAGCTGAATTTCACTTTCCATTGTAAATACGGAGTTATGTCAACTAAGCGGTTTTACGATCAGTCGTGACTCGTGACTGAGTCATCAAAAATGTATTTACCTTTACCAGTTATTACCGTTTGTGGGTTTAGTGCTTCCGAATGGTAATATTGAGGTTGTTGGGTCAAACGTTTGTGTTTTGCAAATATTGGAATCCAAGTCTGTGGTGTGAATTTTTTTACTTAATTGAATATTACCTAGGACCGAATCACATTCAGCTAGAATTTCTATGTCATGGTCAAGGCGTGGGACAATTTGCCAAATCTTCCATCTATTATACAACTTTTTTTTTTTTTTTGGGAATAATGAAGAATCATTTAAGTTGAAAATATGAGGTAATCGTTTGTAGATGAACTGTACACTGTTCATATGGCACAGTGATTACCTTTAGAGTTAATTCCTCGAGCTAGTGTAGAAAATGAACAATGATACATGTAAACCTAATCCAAAAGATTTTGTAACTAACACCGACATCGCGACGGCGACATCTCAAAGTCCTTTAAAAGCATTAATACACTGTTACAAATATCTACTACGCAATTACGTCTTATCCAATCAAATTATGAATTTTAACCGGACCAAAAAAGTTAATTAATATTTCCCAACGCTTAGTCTAAATAATTAACTACCGAATCAACTTAGCTTCAGTTGCAACACGTCGTAAAAAATACGCGAACAGTCGCTCACATAACCCCAACCTCAGTTAGATACGCATATTACGTAGCGAAAATAACTGAGAAATTTTTCCAGGTGTGATACTGGTGGTAGGTCTCTCATATGTGAGAGGCCGCCTGGGTGGGTGCAATGCCTATTTCTCCCCCCAAACAGCAATGTAAATGTACTGTTGTGTTTCGGCTTGAAGGACAATGTAGACAAAGAAACTACTGGACACCTTATGTCTCAGGATGGCGAGTGGAATGCCAAGCGTTGCTTTGTAATTCATGGTGTTGTATGGTTTGCTACTTTTCATGAGCGATCGTATCGCTTAATATGCATATGAGCTAAACTTTTTTCACTTAACATGCGTTGCTACACTTTTGTTACAAATAATTTGATTAACATTTAACCAAATTTTAACTTTGCAATACACGCATTAAATTTTTCATTACACCCCGCCTTCAAAGTCGGCGAATCGTTTAATATGTACAGCAATTTTAATATGTAATATTGAGTCATCACAGAATGCTGCAACTAGTTACACATTTAACTAATGCGAACAAGGTTCTGAATTGAATTAATCTCGATTCCCAGCAACATTATTTATGAACCGCGGTGTAATCAAAATTGTCTGTTAATATATAACTATTTTGAAATTATTATCACTTGTGGGCAATTTACATAATCAAGGCTAGTTTTTTACATTATCCTGCAGACTTGTCTTCTTGTTTAATCCCACAAAAAACCATTTTATCCCACAGGATAACCCATGCAAACATAAGCACTGCACTATTATTTATTTTCGCATCTCGTATTTTTTCAATAAATGTTATAACTCATCATTTCACTCATCATTTCTACGGTATGTAAGTCCTCCAACCCGCACTAGGCCAGCGTGGTGGACTATATGGCCTAACCACTCTCAATCGATTCTCTCGATTGTAGAGTAGGCCTGTGCCCTGCAGTGGGACATATATGGGCTGATATAGATTATTAGTTATAACTCATACATTAATAGCTTTAACTTTTTCTTAAATGTTTAGATAAAATACAAACTTTTTCCCATAAATTATTTTACAAGCATGGATGTTTATGTCTCTGAATGAAAGCAGTAGAGTAAGATTAACACAAAAATCATATAATTTAGTATGCAGATAAAAATTGTAAAAAAAAACGCATAAAATATTTAATATTATTCATATTTTCCCCATTCACGTAATACATTCATTTAAAAAAATGAACATAAAACTACTAAATATTTATTTTGCCTTTTCCGCGACACCACTATATTATTCATAATTTATTATTATAATAACGGTTACATAATATAATTGAAATTAATAACACATTTCATAATTTATTTTATTGCCTCAAATTGTACCTCTAACTGTAATTATTATTATATTATTGATCATCACAATTTATTATGGAAAGCTTGGAAATAAATCGTGTGTTTTATAATTAAATTTCCATATTATAAATAATTTATGCGTATATAATTTTACTGATGGGGGAAATTCGCCACCGTTGGGCTAGCATTCGCTATAGTGAAATGACCTTGTGCCTTATTTCGGGACTTCCCAATGATCAAACAGTTTCGAACCAAGAGAAGAACATCGCTTGATATTATGATGTATTTATTACTGTATTTATCATCAGGGGCATCAGGGGCATTATAGTGACGTAGTAGTTTTAGTAATCAAAATTTAGTCAAATTTTCGAAATGGGGGTCGCAGGTTCAAGCCAAGGATGATATAGAATTCACGAAGGTACATACGTGTGTGATGCAGATAATTTATTATTTTGTTTACTCGTTAAAAATAAACCTAGGAAATCTGAAAACCCGATAGAACAGCAATGGAATTTGTAGAAGTATAGGTTACTCAACACCACTAGATTATAGTGATGAACTAAGAAATAACCACTTTTAATTTCATAATAAGCCTTTGCCCAACATTAGGCTCTATACAACCTCGTAAATCTATATAGTGTGTGTGAGTAAGCCTTTCTATTCGGGGTCAATGTCAAACAAGTTCGTAAAATTAATTTATTAGCTCATTATGTTAACACATTCATGACAGGTCTGAGTGATGACCTTCCCGATGATTTTTATTTCAGCTCACTGCTAAACGTGTTACATATTTACTGATTACGAAATAAAACGTCATTGTCGGCTATTTTAGGACTTACATTTTATATTATTAGTCTAGAACATGATATTATAGTAGTCAAAATAACGTGTTTAAAACAAAATCCTGCAATATTTTCCCTCTCAAAAAAATAAATAATTATAAATAAATAAATACACCCAACAGTCACATACATAGTCCTGACCCTCACTAAGATCGAGTCTTATGTCGTGGGTATCATTATACTATTTAATTATGTTTTCTTATTATTATTAATGGAGAACTTAAGATATTAACCTCATCTCTTAACTGTAGGTCTACCTTTTTAGGATTAAAAAAAGATCGTCATTTGTCGAGAAAGAACAAACAGGCATATACAATATAATTTAACAAACAAACATGTACATTCACAAACACCCAAAACCAGAAATAAATAGATACAGTCAACAGACACGCACGCGCTGTCCACACACTAAAACGCAAATCTTGTATTGCGTCGTAAAAATCAATTAATTCTTTTGACATACAAAACCGATGATTGAAATTTCGTAACATAATCAGTCAATCGTAAAAACCCATCTAAATTATAAAAAGCAAACAAATTTATTTTAAATTTGAATACCAGATTACGCCAATACATCACCAGGGCGCCTTATGTCAGATGTCAGTTACCATAACATTATGCAAAACTGGTATTACATCGTTTTTAATAACCATGTGGTGTTTTAAATACAAGCTAAATAGTAAATAGAGAGAGCTGGGCTAAGCTGTCCCTAAGAGTCTGGCTGAGCTCCGAAGCTGCCAATTATTTGCGCGTGACACCCACATTTCGCCTTGTATGTTCCGTCCCACGATGTGATAGGGGGCGAACCTATCGCCATATCGGGCACAAATTCCTGACTCCGGGCTGATAATGAATAGAAAAATCCAATATCACTTTGCCCGACCTGGGACTCGAACCCGAGACCTCAACTTTGTAACCGTACCGTAATACAAATACGCCACCGAGGCAGTCTTTAAATTTAAATTAATTGAAAATAAAACAAAACACGATGCGGCTATACTCCGAAATCGTAGAAATGTTTATCTTCCACGCGTATCTTAATATATTAACTATATAAATATTTTCTAAAAAAAGAAAATGAAACAATCCGTGAGTATTTTAAGCACTTTCACTAGAATGAAGTCTGGCGAGATTAATTAGAGCTACGTGTTCACCAGCGAGAACAAATAAAAATATACAATTACACCAACTGTCCACAAAATATTCTGTTTTTTTCTTGCCTCGCAACATTTTTTCATTAAATCTTATAACCTAAGGGTTACATCAACTATCATCATGATGGCGAATTTAATGTCAAGTGATACTATTCTGCTTCATTATTTTAATTACTATTCACTATGCACCAATTATCACATGCACAGATTAGTAATCATTAGAGCAATTAAGATTAGAAAACGGAGTGAAATACATTCATTTTATGGATAAAAAGCTAAGGCGCTGGATGATAAGTAATGGTAGTAAGCACCCACGCTTTTAAAATTAAAATTAATCTATTCCACTCAATTTTCTAATCTTAAAATCATAAATTTTTCATCATTTTGACTTTTTTTAGTTGGGTATTTTACTAAAGCGTGCTTTATTTTTATTTATTGAACACTACGAAAACAAGTTAAATATGTGAAAATCTTAAATATACAGGGTATATCAAGACCGCGACCGAAAACGAAGCCAGGAGGTAGTATTAGTGATATGAAACACAATGCAAGTAAAAATTTTACAAAATAAATCGTTTTTTTTTTGTTATTTTTTACTTATCGTCGTATTTGAGTGATTAAACATAGTTTTTCAAAAAAATAATAACGTACATCGCTTAATTTTTAAACACGCAATGGCACGTAAGGGTTTAAATTACTATTTTTGCAAAAACTAGGTATTTACCCCCCAAATACGATGATTTTTAAAAAATTGTAAAAATAAAACCGTCGCTTATTTTGCAAAATTTCTAGTTGCATTGTGTCTGTAGCCGCTAAAACTACCACCTGGCTTCGTTTTCGGTTGCGGTCTTGATATACCCTGTATATTATCGTTTGTACAAATGGCGGTCTTATCGATAATGGCGGGTATCTCTTCCATACAACCTTTGGATGGAGTGGAATGAACGGTAGATAGATGTGTCTATATCTATAGACACAGTTATGAAACTATTATTTGTTTATTTTACTAAAACATAACGGATATCAAACTGAATCATATCATAAGGAAGATAGCTGTGCGATAATTACCCTTCTTTTTCAAAAAAATATAAATCCTGAAGGTCCTGGTAAAGATAATGTCAAAAACTTTTTATGAGCTAAATTTCAAATATATTTGAGGTTTTGAAGTGCTCGCAAATCAACTTCAAAGGTTACGTTAAATACATATTATGTACATACATGCAGGCAAAGTAAATAAAAGCGTGTCATAAATTGAAAAATATTGCAACACTCATTCAATTACGAATCGAATCTACAATATCAAGGAGGCGTGTGACAAATATAAATAAGACAAATGGGTCAATAAGAATGTTGTAAGTCCAAGATTTAGCATAATTAAAAGGTCTATGTTAGTCACAATCTACTTCGTACAATTGATCGTCATAGAGTCAGTCAAAACCTCTACTGCACCCAAGAAAATTTTCAGTCTAAGACTCTTAATAACGAATTGCATGGAGTCTGATTCTGCAGAATAGTTAAATATCTGTAAAACTGCTATTACCAATCTCATTCTATATACAACGTCAGTACCGTGCTCTACAATAGCAAGACCCTATAAGAATCCCTAATATAGCAACTTACACTGACGTATTCCAAGCAATTTACTAAAGCACATTATTCCCCTAAAAAACTCCACGAAACAAACACTAAAATGATCCAGTTCTTAACCAAATCTACGCTAAAATTATATTTATTTATTTATTCTTAACTGCACAAAAAAAGGAATAACACTTCAAGATATTACAAATTAATAAAAAATTACAGATGACGGTCTTATCGCTCTAGGCGATTCCTTACAACCTTAGGATGGATATCAGAAAAGGAAAAGAAGAGGTGGCAGTGTAGAATTTAAAGAACACAAGCTCCAATAAAAACTATATTCTGAACTCAAAAACTTCATTGTGTTCATATCTTAAAAAACGGTATGTATAATAAATGATCTCCAGTCCGGTGTGGCGTTGCTAATTAGATCCAGTTACCGCACATCAGACAACAGATGAAAGTTACGCTCTAGACTCAACCGATTTATATTATCATAACATTATGAGTCTTGCGTACAATTTATACTCGTTCATCGGCGACCGTTTCGCACTAATATGAAAGTGTACCACTGCGGTCGCATTATCACGTATCGTGTAGATTGAAACTGTTACATTGGTTTCTAACGTTACGTTTATATTTTTACTCGAATATGTAATTTTCATCACTTATTTCAAGCCTTCTTTTCGATTATGTGTTTTCTACTTTGTTTATTCCAAATTCCGATCGTCAATTGTCATTTAAAATTAGAACCTTTTTATAGATCATTGTATATTTCATTATGTCTTGTTTCATAGTTAGGGGTTTCTGTGCTTTCTTTCGGAACTCTCTCCAGGCACTGATATACAACTATTTTAGAGAGTCCAAGCTTTTTCAAAATTCCAAACGACCTGTTCAAATCGATTTGCATCGAAGCGAACGGCCAACTTTTTTATTCCTTAAAGAAATTAATGCAGAATATTAAGTTAAATATTTCAAATAAATTAAATTAACATTTATCATCATACTTCCATTGTTAATTATAACATCACTAAAAACAGCAATAATAATATTTTGATATTAAAATATCTTTTACTCAAATACAAAAAAAAACCTGCAGATATAAATGCAAATTAATTGGAAGCAAGGCCTCTCGATGATACACATAGATACGATGCACAAAGCATGGCAAGAGGCTATTAGCGGATCGGTACGCCACGTTGCGCAACCAAACGACGCGAGAGCATCGATCTTGCTGGAGATTTCTCGTGTGCTCGCTTATTATATGATCTTATTATTTCTTTACATCTCCATGTTAAGCCTTTATGGTTTTTTTTGCTAGTATCTATTTAGGACGCCCTACAATATTTTATTTATTTATTTATTTAAATCTTTATTGTACACAATTAAAAATGAAAATACACAATACAGAAACAACAATAAAAAAAAGTACAAATGGCGGTCTTATCGCTCTACAGCAATGTCTTACAGACAACCATGGGATGGATTTAAAAGAAGGAAAGAGAGAGGGCAGTGTAACTAATAAATGATTAAGGCTTAATAATAGAAATTAAACATATTACATAAATACACAGACATAGTATACATATATAATATATATTCATAAATACATACACAAATAAATAAATATGTGTCTATATATACATATACATACATATATATATATATATACATATATATAATTATGAATAAAAACATATATACTATAAATAGCCAAATGATTAGTTTAAGAGAATAATACTAAAGTCTAGTTAAGGAGAAAGGTAGTGCTCTTTAATCAACCTCTTAAATGACGACAGCGTTTGTGCCTGTCTCACCACAACAGGAAGCGCGTTCCACAATCGAACTGCTTTGACCGTAAAAGAATTGTCCATAAATGTCGTGGTGTGCACAGGCATTCTCAGTTTAAGATTCTCAGACGACCTCAAGGATCTCGAATGTGAGTCATGAAGAAAAATAAATCGTTCTTTAAGATAAGAAGGGGTGAGAGGATTAAACAAAATATTGTAAAGAAGAGAAAGGATGTGAGTATTCCGACGAAGTCGTATAGGTAACCACTTGAGCTTAGCACGAAACTCAGAAACATGGTCATACTTGCGAAGACCATGCAGAAATTTTGAAGGCGCTCAAGTTTATTAAGTTGGTCTTCGGTAATATCAAGATAGCTGACATCGGCATAATCGAGGATGGGGAGAAGGAGGGATTGCGCAAGCGTAATCTTCGTGGAAACGGGTAGAAAGTTGCGTAACCTTCGCAAGGACCTTGCGGAAACAAACAGCTTCCGGCTTAATTCCGAGAGCTGTGGACCCCAGGAGAAAGATTTGTCTATGTGTATGCCCAGATTGCGGACGGAGTCACTGAATGGAATCGCGATACCATCACAATAGACACTTGGTAGTTGGGACAAGTCAAGCTTCGATATCATCCTGGGGCTGCCGACAACAATGATTTTACTACATTTAATAAAACGTCTCCATTGTCACGGGCGTTTACAATATTATCGTGCTATCGTTATCAACCGTTATGAAGGTCTTAGCCGGTGGTGAAAAATTTTTTGATAAGTTAGTTACTATTCCAACGGACTCTTGGAATATGTTACCATCTATCGATCGATATTACGGCTCAAAAACAAACATTTGTAATAACATAATCTAAATAGAGGACAACTCGACCTCGTAGTCCGTTCTATTCAGTCGGCGTTTTAACCGAATCCTAAAATAATAACTATTTTTATTCTACAATATTGTAATATTAAGAAATCGATGAAACTCCATATCTAGATATGTAATATTTCACCAACTTTCTACAGAGCCAAATATAAAATTTTGTTGCAGCTCTTGCTTGCCGATTACGTGTTTTATTCAGATTTAAAAAATCAACTTGTGATGAAATGTATATTCAACATATTTTATATGAAGTAGCTATGCAACTTTTAGAAATGAAAGCTAAGCAAACAGAAAATAATAATAAAAAGAGATGTAAAAATTGAGTCTGCAAACGCATAAATCTTTCTTGGTTCAATAAAAGCCAGCGGTGCACCACGAAATTGTTCGCCTTTTCTTTCTCCACCTATCGTTATCGGTTAATCAGGAGGTTACTCTATAATCCGAAACGAAATTCGAATGTATGAACGTCATACGTAAAACTGTATCGTACGTCGTAAGTTACGGATTGACAAATTTAGTCTTTGGTTACGACTCGTAACCAAAGACTAAATTTGTCAATCCAACAATTCATGTTCATCCAAGGATTGCCAGGAAGAAATCGCTCAATGCGATATCATCAGCATCATCATCATCAGCCCGTTGCAGTCCACTGCTGGACATAGGCCTCTCCCAAGGTACGCCACAGAGCCCGGTCTGCTGCTTTACGCATCCAGTCGCTGCCGGCCCTTTTATGCAAGTCGTCAGGGGCGTGCGCTCCTTGTAGGCAGAAATGCAGTGCTTTACTTGCCATTCACTGATATTTTAATAAAACGTTCGTACGTTTTAGATGACTTTAATTAATAGTAAATAAATGAATAAACAAAATATAATAAATTAAAAACGCCTAATATTTTATAAATAGCAATAGCGCTGCAAAATAATGTACCTAATCAACCAAGTCATGCCGCCGCGTCCCGCAGGAGATTTGTTCGTATGTGTGTAGTAATTTTGGTGTCCGTGCACAGTTCGCAAACGCACACACCCATGAATATCGAAAGCCTAATTGGCCGAATCTAAATCAACTCCTGCGGCAGGCTACGGAAGTTCTGCAGTTGTCGGGAGTAATCGGAAATGTTCGTTGCCTATAACCCGAATAAAAATAATAGACGGAAATCTTATAAATCACGTATGCACATTATGCATTTTTGTTTAGTAAGGTTTTATTTGTATAAATAGCAGAAATGTTTTGTGTTTCGCGGGGGCCATTTTGCTTTTTTCATGTAATAAGCATTGTTTACTATTTTGTTTGCGCCAGTTTATTTATAGTTTTCATAATTATAAGATTTTTTATTTTAACATTTAAAGTATTGTACATTTAACAGTTTATTACTGAGTTTCTATAATAATTGTAGTGATTTGCTTTTACTAGTGCGTTTGTTGATTTTTTAAAATGTTATTGGATTGTGAGGTTTGTGTTGAAAATGTTTTTTTATTAAAAATAACAAGTTCTCACAATTGTGATTCAGTGAAAAGATTCAAATTGTGTCTAAAGGTAGGTGTGTACTGTGTACCCGAGTTACAACAATTAAACCAGCAAAAAGGGAATGTAACTCGAAAGTTTCATGTTAAAAGTTATGAAACGTATAACTATTATTTTACTTATTAGAATTTCTTCCGCCGCGACAATCGATCGCTGTTTTTTCTGCGTTGCCGTAGAAGATGTACATGAATAGTAGTACATCTAAGTCTTGTTCTCTTAGGGATCCGTCGCGTGGATATGGCTATGCTAAAAATCTATTTAAAATATTTTTTTTGTGACCGAGTACTCCGCCGCATGCCCAGTGTCATAATCCTGTGCACGCCGCTGCAAGTCGTCCCGCCATCTGGCCAGAGGACGTCCCAATGCGATATGGGCACCGATTATTTTTATTTTTATCTTTTTGAGCATTGGATAATTGAATTTTTTTTATTATCTCTATCTAACGTGATACATGTACAATAAAGAGTATAAATAAATAAATTCGGAGTGAATGCTAAGTGTCATAGAGAATAGTATTATTAGTGCAAAACTTATAACTTAATTCGGACATCGAACGTTCGATTCGAACTTCGTTTCGGATCATAGAGTAACTCCCGAGGCTTGCGCCAAAGTCCGTAGCCCGTAATCACCTCTAGTTGAGGTACAATTAGCTCTTACAATTAATTATATTATTATGCATATCATTGCCGAGATAAAGCCCCTGTTTTTTAGCGATTCTTGGTTTCACAGGTGTCATATATTTTAAATATCAGTTTGTCACATATGTCTTATATTTTAATGAAGCTTTGATCACCAAGTTCCAATAAATTCTACATACATACGAGTATGTCACTTCTATAAAATTAACAAGTTCTATGTTGAGAAACACCGGCTCATCGATAACCGTAGTGTTATCGATTCGCGTTTGTAAAGTCTATACATCATTCGGAGGATGACGTTATATGTAAGTACAGAATTATAACAGCGATTTTGTAATGTGGCTCTTCTTTTACCTTACATTTAGGTGTGTTGTAATATTTTGCGATTATCTAGTAGGTAAATCATTATGCGATATTTTTTTTTTTTTATATATGCCCAGATGAATTATTGTCACTGCTTCAGAAAAACATCGACATCTTTCAGTAAATTAATATAAAATACTTTATTAACGTACCACATTTTGCCCATAAAATACATTTCATTTTATCCAAATTATTTATTAAGCATGACAAAAACGTCACTCCCTATTTTAGATTTGGCCCCACGTATAGACTAGTAGGTTAACGATAATACCCAACGTCGCGTTGGGCCAAAAGTTCTTGTTGGTTATAAAAGTATTCCTACTGACATTTCAATAAGAAAGAGACTGTTCGTGAGACCGAAAGTCTCACGTAGTTCCTGATTGTTGAACGTAATAATGGACACGTAGAGATTAATTAAAATATTTATTTATTGAACACAACGACATTTTCCAAGAGCGACTTACAACTGACATTATTCATAAAAAAACATAATTCGAACCTTATATTGTTTATCAGTTAGTAACTAAAGAGTATAAATATTACATTGCTTTTTAACACTGATACCCACAACACAAGACTCGATCTTAGTGTGGGGTCAGTACTATGTATGTCACTGTTGGGTGTATTTATTTAATTTTTAATAAAACATTTCAATTATAAAAGTCGTATAATTTTCGTTCACAAGTTACCTAACTCAAATAGATTTTGTGACCTTTGTGTCCAAAAACAGCTTATTATCCACTAAAAAAATATTCTAATAGTTACATAAAAAGTAATTAAACGTAGCTCATTATGCATATAAACATCGAGAACAGATCTCAATGCGGAAAAACAAAAATCGCATGCAACAAACAACATTATACTGTCGTCAATATTAACTATTTTAATGGATATTTAAAATCACATGTATTTAAAATAAAATAATTAACTTCCTTATTAACAGCAGTGATTAACTAAATACGCGGCAAAACATCAATTCATTTCAATAGTCGAAACTAATTTGAATATTAACTAATAAAAAATATAAGCGCCATCTATCAATGCGTAGCGGCAACATGTTTATTTCGTACACATATTAAATACAAGTTCCGCTATTCGACGACAGGTGGCAGTCATTTCCACCGACACGCACTTCCAAATAAACTAAACTTTTATAAGTTTTACATAATATGCGTGTATTATAACAAGATTATTGAACGAGACTGCATCAAATTAGCTTATTTAAATGTGTAAAATATCTGTGTTCCTAAATTATTATAATTTACTTAACTCAATTGACTAAACATACATTTTGTCATTTTTGATAAGTTTCTAAATATTTATCCAGAAATCAAGGAAAAGGGTAACATTTTCAATGAGATCAATTATTCAATCAGGTTATTTGCACACGGGAAATACCACAACATCTCAATAAGGAAACCACAAGACGGTCAAACAATTCTTAAGCACCTTACCTGTTTCGAGAACAGTTATTATAAAAAAGGCAATTTTAACGGTTAATCTGTGGGTTTTTAATTTGCGAGCTGGCAAACATTTTGATCATACGAACATTCGTCTTGGCGCGGTGATCGAACCCGTGACCTCTTATAAAAGTATTTTCTTATACTGCAACACGAATGCGTTTTAAATTAAATAATTAACAACTTTCTACCAGCAGAACCGATATCCCAAAATATGTTTTAATTTGAATTTATAATCGAATAATGCATTAATCAGCAGTTGCATGAAGATTAAAAAAATGGCAGCTATTGTAGCTTGCTGTAACCCGCTTGGGTTATAACATCATGGGATGATATACTGGCACCATTAAAAAAATGGATAAAAAAGAGCTTTACCACTTGCCATCGTTATTCCCATCATCAGCCTATAGTTTTCCACTGCTGGACATAGGATTCCACCAAATTGCGCCATTTCATTCTGTCTTCGGCGTGTATTATTTGCTATCACATTCTGCTTCTCTTCTTAATGGAAGTGTCATTTTTTAAAGTGCGACGACGTCCTTGATTGGTCCAGGAATCATGAATGTTTTATGTGACCAATTACCATCTCATACCAAGTGAACCACTTGCTATTTTGTTAGAGCTATATTAACAAAATAATATGCCCAAACTAAATAAAGACGTTGCTAACAATACAATTTCGCAAAAACTGTTTCCAAAGACCGTACATACAGATATTGCAATCTTAGCAAGCCATCTTCCAACCTTCATGAAGTAACATACATACGGGTACATTCTACTTGTTTCATGTCGTTTAGTATTTTAGCTTTATCTCCATATTTGAATAACAGTAAACATAATATTTAGGAAATATAATCGTACCATTTTTCCCTACCTACGCTCTCCTTCCCAAACCATTTCGTCAAATCATAAGACCACTAAACTTGAATAATATAACGTACTCTACAAACCTAACGTGAAAATGCTACCAAGCCCTAGATTCTTAGACCAGCTTTAGTTCCATTTTTGCTATATTATGACGTTCAGAGACATGAAGCAAAATTTTATTGAATAAAATTAGCTGTACACATGCTAAATGACGTCTGGTTGAATATCAGAAAGGCAATTGAACTGACAACCAGGCTCACTGCCTTGCAACCAGAAAGGTGACTGACAAAACAAGTCTATAAAATGAGTCACTTCAACATCCAGGTATGACTAAGCAAGTCTCCAAAAGATAATCCTTACTAATATTATAATTGCGAAAGTTTGTATGTATGGATGGATCTTTGTTACTTTTTACGTAAAAACGGCTGGACCGATTTTGATTAAATTTGGTATAGGGGTAGCCCACACCCTGGATTAACACACAGGCTATTTTTATCCCGATAAAATAGCGTTCCCGTCGGATGACATGATATACATCTTTGCCACTCTTTCAAACACGAAACGGCGCGGGACAGAAGAGGACAGGATTGCACGGTTTTCAACACGGGACAGAATAAAACAGGACAGAACGGGATATAACGAGACGGGACAGGAAAATCAATACAGTCGACGGCGGTCACATTGAGTTTAAATAATATTATGTTGTCGATGTGGACGGGAGCCAAAATCTATCTGCAACCGGGCAAAGCCGGGCCGGGCCGCTAGTTATTAATAAATTCTATTCCTTAAAACGATAGACTATAATAAAAGGTAGAAATGTAGACAACAAAATACAAATCGTAGCTTTAAAGCTAAACAATATTTAACAAAGTTAAATGTCCACGGAACCACGGCAGTGCTAAAACCACATTTCTCCAAAAAGCATCTACGTACGAGTAAATTTCACTGCACCTTTCTCTTTCTATCCAATAGGAAGGGATAAGGATAGTATTATGTCCGATTAGTGAAAGGTTGCATTCATACAACAAAAAAGTGACCACGGGGCATTACAGAGATACAAACATTTGTCTTTAAACTAATCAATTCAGTTTGCTGATCGATTACTTCTTAAGCATCGCTTAAATGGAGGAAATTAGTAATTACAATTTTAATCCTAATCGGTCACGATTTAATGAGTTCCTCAATAACTAATAATTAATTTAATAATCCTGGCTGGTTTTTCCTTAGTCATGAATAAAACGAAACAATTAAAAAACTGGCCTTTAGACAATAATTGGGAAATATAAAACAGAGTCGAATTCGATTTTCAAATAATAAATAAAATTAGGCAACTGGTAAGCAGTATCAATAGCGGCTGCCGCGTCCGAGTCTCAATCGCCGTGAGCCAAAGCACGTCAGCGCACGCGTCCGATGAAAGTCCCAGACCGGAACACTCGTGGCTTTCTATCAACCGCGACACATCGAATTCCGAACGGTATATTAAAAAAAAAAATAGATTTCGAGGACGAGGTTTATTTGTTGTGATTTGTGATTGAATCCTGGCAAATAAACACAATCTAGTTTAAATTTGAAACAGTGTTTTAAAAAAAAGTGAAGAGCTTTAATGGCCCACTGGGCAGTGAGACAGTGGTGTTGTTTTTGACTGACGTTTTGCTATTGAAAATTGTGAATTAGATTCGACATTCTATGGATGTAAAAATGGATCCAAGGTAAACAGTTTTGCAATATACAACCTTTACTTTGATAGAGTCGGTTATTTCGCAAGCGATGTTAAAATGCCGAGGACCGTTATTAAGAAAAACATATACTTGCAGAAATATTCCGTTAAAGTATGCAGCGTAAATACTTGCGTAAAGTTTTTATTATATCTGCAGTGTCGGTACAATTTTAGTGCTATGAAGTCTACAGAATAATAATAACATAAAGCGAAAACTACAATTTAAGGATATCATAATTAAAAAGTTGTAGGGCTAAAGTTAGAACATTTAGTAATGGGCCCATGTCATAATGTTAATGATAACATGATAGATGACGAATATATCATGACTTCAACAGTTACCCACAGGAATATATTAGGTGCCGATATAAAAGTACTGAGTGACGAGTCCGGATACAGTTATTTTTTTGTGTCTTTTATGTTAATGTTAGATTGTATAGCTGTTCAGTATTATATGTGATCATGTGGGATGATAAGCAACAAGGGGAGGGTCTCGCTATTTGATAAGACAGCCCGCCCCTCGCCAGTTTTGTTTTCATGGTGGGGGACCATCCGAAAGGACAGAAGTACGATATAGGAATGTTTTCGTTCACAATACAGATTACAATATGAAGACAATCATCTTGTTGTTTGGTTAGGCATTAAAGACGATCCTATAACTAAGCTAACCATACTAATATAATGTATATAATGGTTTTGGAAACTCAATTACTTATTTTATGCCATCAGAGACGGGTTAAGTTATCATAGATATTGATCTATCCTTCCAGATCATAGAAGTTGGTCTATAACAAATAGGGCTATTAATAATAATAGGCCCTTGCTTGTTGAGAGTATCTTCAGGCTAAATGTTAAATTATTGTAGTAGGTCAAGAATTGAACATGAATAATACATTTATCAATAAAGCTAAGTAAATAGATAGAGTACTTCAGGTCTGCATTTACTGTATAGGAACGGTCGTAGACAAAATGAATAACCGCTTCCCTAGTGCTAGACATATTTCATTTTAATATGACTTATACCAGAATCTTTTTATCATCTGAAAAATCTTAATGCTTTAAATGTCTTTCCATATCATTGAAAATAGTTTAACCCACTCCACCAAGTTGACCCAATGTTGTTTACTTTCGGCCGTTCGAATTTTATCTCGTAACAGAGAGGCCATTACAAATACGGGTAATATATTCAATTGGTACGTTAACCCAAAATCTTCTATATTTAACATACGAGAAGTTGGGTAACGTTTTATATAATTGCAAAATTATCGCTTAAGAAATGACAACACGTATTGCGACAAAGGAGATCGGTCGATTTGGTCCAACTGTGGACAAGAAATTCATTACTACCAAAAAATTTTGCGTATTTTTTTAGATTTATTTCTCTATTTACTTTTATCCTACACCATTGGAATTAGATTTACAAAAAAATGAGGATATCATGAAATATTTCTACCATTTTTGTATTTGTCAGCAACATTAATAGAGTTGACATCTGTCACGAGACTATCATCTGTCAAATTGCATTGTTTATTTCGTCGTGTACTAATGTGTATTTAAAATTGAATTAATAATTTGAAAATCATATCATTTCGTTTTGTGGCTGGGTGTTGTGTTTATTCTCTACGGCGTCCCTTGCAGTCAATTGCTTACCTCGATTCAACAATACTATAGCATATGAATAAGTTAAAATGTTTATAATCGTCATGTAAGCAAAAACTACGGGAAATCATTGATGCGCGCCTGAAGCCAACAACTACGAGACACCGATCGTAAAGGCGCAAAGGCTTACATGATCTGTAATGTCTGAATGGATTCATCCTCAATCATTGTTTTATTTTTTCATTATTGTGTACGGTAGCTTCAGATATTTTTTAAACTAGCGCATGACAAAGTGACTAACTACATACAATAAACCTGATATCAAAATAATATACTTTTAAATATTCAAATGTGTTTTTCTGTCTTCCTTGATAAGCTTACGTACTTTATAATAATGTATATTCATACTCATCCCAAACTTAAAATATAAGCCAACTATGACATTACGTATTCAGATAGCAGAAAATGGTAGATTTTGTAAAACTTTAAGAGGATAAATCTTAAAAACCCCGTATCCTAGCTCAAGAAGACTATGTTATACTTGAAGGATAAAAAATCCTTATTATTTAATTCTATGTCTCATTTGTCTCCACCATGTTTCCACTACTAGGCCCAATATTCATAGGAAAACGACCGATCTCCTTTAATATTAAATATTAAGCCTTTTTAAAATTGCGTATCTCTAGTGGATGGAATCTCGCTGTATAGGAGATCACCTTTTGCCAATCTATATTTAAAACAGTATTTCGTTAACATTTTATTGAAAACATTTTTATATGAAATGAAATGATCTATTTTTTTTATTCCACCAGGATAACTTCACAGGGCCACAAACTGACGATACATTAATACGTGATTATAATATCATCCAACAACTATACACTCAATAGTCACACACATAGTCCTGACCCCACACTAAGATCGAGTCTTGTGTCGTGGGTATCAGGACCTACGAGAGACTTTTCGGTCTCACAAGACCCCATATACAACGTCAAAACTAGCTATGAAGCTCTCTCCGACCTCAACTAGAAAATCAAACGTTATTGTTTGTCGATAGTGCATAAACTAGCTATATAAATGATTCGTGCGACCATCGCATCGCATACAGAATTAATTCGTACATGGAAAGCAGCTAGCTGATTTGCCGACATACTTGAGTATAATTCGGTAGTTTAATCTTGTACGTTCACTACTCGTGTCATGGTCATCGGATTTAATAAAACGCCTGTCATCTGTTGCTTCATCTGGTGCGAAGAATCTCACGTTTGCTTTAGTATTGACAACTGTCTAAGCTAGGTATCCTACGTAGCTAGCACAATCTCTATATTATATTTGATGTTATATTAGTACTTCTTTCGTGCCATTCATTTCATAGGCAATGTTATTCTTATTATCTTAAAATTACCTATTTCTTAGTTCATAACACTTATACTAATCCTTAACGACTACATTCCCCTGAATTCAAAACAAAATTTCAAAAATTTATAAAGCTTAGTAACTGTCACACAACGTGTTTAACAATCACTTTTAAAATACAAGTTACTTTTTTGTTAAGTTCACAATTCACATCCATTAGTCATTTATTTAAATGAAAATAATAAACACAAACATAAGTGTATTTGAGTAACATCTCCATTACCCTACATTTTTTTCTGTTTGTACAACTACGCTACTCTAAACTCTAATGCCTTGATATAAAGTACAAATTGCAAAAACATATATCAGCAGCGGTTCCTTCACACCTGACACTACTTTTCCTGATTCACTAGTTACACTGGATTCCAATGTCTTTGGTCCTTTTCTAACACATTTAGCTATTCCAATAGCTCTGTCTCTGTCTAAACCTCGATTTGCGTCCACAGCTGACATGTTGATTTCCTCGACGCTGTGAGAAAGGGTAATGTCAGGGTTTACATCAAGAATACATTAAGGCGTCCGCACAATAAGAAAGTTTATAGCAATTGTACATTAGCCTTAACCTATTGCGTAATTTTTATCCGAAAAATCATTCAACTAAGGACGTTTTCTTGTGTAAACATTTGCAAATTTCGATATTCAATGCCTGAACTTTAAGAAAAGATTATGGCCATTGGTAAATAATACACATTACATAAATTCTAACCTAAATTCCTCAAAATATAATGTTTTAAAAAAACATATTTAAAAAATATGTTCCATATAATTTAATTTCAATATATACAACAAAAATAATTTAATCAAGCAAAGATCTTCAAAACTTACACAATCCAATTAAAATATTAAATGCTCATACGCTTACATAAACCGAGTTAACAAAGTTATCTTTCAAGCCGAAACGATCATAAAATACAAAATAATGAATATGATTACTAAAGTTACAGCACAATTTAACCCGCGCCACACCTGCGACACAGATGCAGCCTATCAAGATAATTGCAACCACGCAAATTAATGTCGTGATAATGAGCGATTATCATAATGGCTCAGTCGATAGCACTGAACTTTGCCAGCAATTACTGAAGTTTATGGGATTCTTTCTGTAATTGTCTTTTTATACATTGACCTGAAGAAATAAGTGGTTTGGCAATGGAAGAAATTTAAATGTCATTACTTTCTTGATGACTTAAATCGTTTTATTTATTTCCTTTTTTTTAACACTTTGGAAAATTGACTCTACTTAACAAACGACATAGACTTATTAGAATTCCTGACAGTAAATCTGTACAAAATGATTAACCCAACATGACAATGAAATCATTTTTTTTGATAGAGATTGCCAAGTTATATTTATATTTTTAAATTCAAACATTTTGAAGCATTCTTATTACCTTAAATCTCCCGAATCCATCTCAAAACATGTACAAGGAACTCAGAAGCAAATTCCTTATTTAAAAAAGGAACTTATAGTCGGAAGGTTGATCCCACAACTTCCATGAGAACCGGAAACAGGTAAACGCTATACTTTTCCGCGAATGCGGAACGATAGTGACAATTTAACCCTTTCTACAAGACTGGTTCAAATGGTTCAGCCATCGTCTAGTTTGCATTGCATTATATGGTTAATGATACACATTAAGCCTCTAATCACATTATAAAAAATATTAGAGGTATCAGCCTTTCTCACTGGTCCAATAATTTTAATTAATTGACACAGTTGCTAATTATTTGTTAAGAATTTTAGGAAGCCTAAAATTATATTATATCAAATTTAAATATAAGTTGAAGCGAGAAATTGATTTATATTTGACTGTCATGGCAATCGATTAACGTAGATATCCCCAGGTGGAAGAAAGTAAATGATAATTGAGTGTACATGCTGACAATACTCAAAATAAATATAAATCAAAGAAACTGTGCAACTAAAATGTTATGAATGTATACGAGAAAAACTAATTTGCTTAGTTGCAGTATTTTTAAAATACAAACTGGTGCTAGAACTGTTTATACACTTATTAAATTAGTTCGAGAAAACTGATTTGCTGGAATAAAATTAACATCCGCTAAATCAATTAGGCAGGAATAATTCCACGACACAAGCGACAATGTGAATAGTGAATGCTCTTCTCTCTTCTCAGCTACCTAAATTGCTATTTAGAGCATTTTCACGTAAAGATATTCAAAACATGCTCATGACTATTTACCAGCTAAGCTATTAAGGTCACGGCTTGATTTACAAACGTTTGCAATTAACCAGATGGTAGGCACTAACGACATTCTAGACAAACAAGGGTAACAAGGTGTTACAAGAACACTTAAACAGAATGCGAAACGCAACAAAATAATCTGCGAATTAAGAAACTCCACAGAAACATAAAACCGTAATGTTTGGCGATTTCGTGACAATAAAAGAGAAAGGGGCGAAGAGAGTGTTTCATTCAGTTGACTAAACAACTTGTTTGTAATGCCAAAGTATACCAAAGATATAACTACCGACGTAGTATTGTAACCAAAACAAATGAACGTGCAATTTACATTAATCATCCCAAACGGAACAGGTTTAAAAATAATTATCCCATAGTTAACATAACTGTTCTTGACCGATCCACTCCTTTTTTGGATAATGACAGAATTGAGGACAAAGTTTAATAAACGGCATAACTGTTATTCAAATAGAGATTTAACACGCAGTCACAGTTGCTTACTGGCGTGTAATTTATTGGAAAAATTAGCAATTTGCATGACTGGGATCGGGCTAAGCGTGTATTTCCGTTAGTATATTACGAAACCATATAGCATACAGAGAACCTACTAAGCTATCCATTTTACTCCATTATGGTAACTACCCTTCGCGTAATGATTAGGAGTGGCGTTTCGTTACTCGGGACACATTTTACTTTTAAAACCCAGCAAAGTGACTGACCGAAGATACCATACATAGTTCTATGGATAAGGTTGACAACTAAATATCTATCGGTGTCCCTTATGCAAAAATAGTTTCTAATTTGATAGCCAGCGTTCAACCACATTATATAATTAAATTAACATTCCTGTTATGTAAATATGTTATTACCAAAGCTTATGTAATGCCTAGTATCACATTGGCGATCCAAAAACGCAAGTGTCAATAGAAAATGAGAGTGGGCTCCATAATTTTGGGTTACGCCACAATACGTACGCGCGGTGGCTAACTAACCATTCTGTCAAACAAACATGAGCCGAGCAATCTTCAGCTTTCTCCAACACAGAATCAATCATTTGCTTCGTCTATGGAACCGAACACCTGGAGACGATTGGATGCCATCAAACGACATTGAACTTTCAGTGGTTGTAACAAGGATTTATATCGATTGAAAGGTTGCGCTTGGTGATACAGACGGTCTAAAGTGCACGTAGGCCATTGGAAATGAAGCCAATGTTCCACTTGTTGCCGCGGCCGGTCCAAATAAAGTTTGCAATAAAATCAACGGTGAATTAATTGATATATTTAATAGTCCTGCCACGGCTGTGACTTCACTCACGTCCGCGTTTTTATTGTGATACCGTAAGGGCGAGACATTAACTGACCATTACTGAAAATGTGAGTCATCGGGATTTGGTAATCCCGAATTCGGTAAATTTTAGATGCTGTTATTTTCGTTCAATCGCTCATAAAAAAATATAAAATCCATAAATAAGTTTATAACTTCTTGTACAAACAAATATTCACTTTTTATTATCAAAACAATAAGGAAGTCTAAGTTAAGTTATTTTTTGTGTAAAAACAACAATGTCTTTAATTTTAATAGGTTAGTATCGTAAGAAAGTTCTCGACACATAATAACTCTTGTCTGCATAACGTATGCGTTCCTAATTCTCTCTGAATGACATAAGCATTAAAATTATGATCCAACACACCATACGAGGCTTGCAAAATTCAGGCCATCCATGGCGGTGCATAAAACCTTACTACATTATTCAAGCTTTGTCCACTTAAAGGATTTACGTAGAATTTATGATGAGATGAATATTTCATGGTAGAATAACTTCCTTAGTAAACCGAGGTAGTAAAATTTAAACGCAGTCACGGGGTCTGTTTTCAAAAACATATGTGATTTCTAAATATTAAGTACTCACTTAGATTACCTCTCAGAAGGTGATAAATCTACACAACGTCGCTCATGTTACGAAGCATTTACCTGAAAAATAAACAAAACAGTGTTAACCAATATAATTCTATATGTCCCACATCTGAGCAAGAGACTCCTCAAAGGTTGAGATGGGTAAAGTTCAACAATGCTGGCGTATTGCGGGTTAGCGGACATTAATATTAGTAAAATCTTTCAATTAATAAAATACTAGATAGATATCCCGAGAATGATAGAGATAAACAACAATCATTAGATAATGAACATATCAATGAACTTTAAAACGTATCAACTTGGAATAAATACGAATACAAGTAAGTACTGCCTCGGTGGCGTAGTTGTATTACGGTACGGTTACAAAGCTGAGGTCTCGGGTTCGAGTCCCGGGTCGGCAAAGTGATATTGGATTTTTCTATTCATTATCAGCCCGGAGTCAGGAATTTGTGCCCGATATGGCGATAGGCTCGCCCCCTATCACATCGTGGGACGTAACATACAAGGCGAAATGTGGGTGTCCTGGTGGCGCCTCTGCGTACCCCTTCGGGGATAAAGGCGTGAGTTTATGTATGTATGTACAAGTAAGGAATTTCGTTCCTATTTCCATGTGTGGTAGTTACTTAGGAAGCGAACTGTTCTATGGTAAGTTACACCCGTATTGTCAACAATGATGTAATACTCATATCAGACAAGTTATTAACTCGACTAAAGCAAAGAGAAGTAAAATGCGGCTGTTACAGGATGCAAATGCCGGAAGGTATGGTCTAGTAACGTGTTATTAAATAGGCTGAACAACGGTTGCGAATAATATGGCGATACTAGCTATGATATAAGCGTATACCGAAGTAGGCGTATTAAATAACTATTGTATAAATAACATAACAATTTAAAATTAACTTGGTTTAACTGGTTCAAAAGTAATACCTATAGTAGTATATAAATAGATGCAATATTTTTCTTTGTTGATTCACAAAACTAGACATACATAGATAGCAATATCAAACAAAATTGTTTTGTACCAATAACAAATGTATATACATTATATTTAAAGTGAACATGACTGGCTTTAAATTATTACGTAACTATTTTGATACATCCCACGAAGTGATTGAAATAAGTACAGATATCATACCTTTATTGCGTGAGCTCCGAAAATAAAATTATATGCAGTGAATAGTTAATCTTCAACAAACTTTAACTTGCACTCCCAATTTTAAAAACAGTACGACGTATTCGGAATACGAACAGCTTTATTATTATCAGTTGAACTCCGTCTGAATTTAAAACAATGGAATAATTTAAAGGCATTTTGTTTGCATGGTTCACTCAAGAATGCTACTGGAATATAAACGTAACATTTTGTTTGAGGCTAGGCTTGTATTAACTATCTTTTAATTTCATGGTAAATTTATATGGACTGGTGAAATCTAAAATTGTAGGCTAAACTTTTGTATGAATCATGCTCTCCATTGATGGATCTAAATCCGAAATTAAAGTTTGGTACACAATATTTCCTTGTCTAGGAAAGTACATTCAGTTTGAAATAAACAAATAAGTACAATTAATAAAACATTGTAGCTTAAAAATAGTAACAACAATTTTTCAGAATACCTAAGTTATAAATAAAGAGATTACAATGTTATCTGTGGGATCACGCTTTGAAACAAAAAAAATATTTTTTCCAAATTGGTTCAGGCGTCATCGAGTAACCGGTAAAAATACATAAAAATGTTAGGACGAATTGAGAACATCCTCGTTATTTTAAGTCGGTAAAAAAGGGTAATAAATATTGCGTAAAAAGTAATAAAACCAATAAATTACGACAACCAAAGCACCTCTCACATCTAAAACATCCACCAGCTACTTGCAAACTCGATTGCTAAACGAGTGGCTATTTACTCGGTGTATAAACGCGCCTATGTAAACTCATTTCACATTCTATTACGTTATGTTGGTTTAGTGAGACAAATAAATAATGTCAACGTTGCCTTATATACCAATAGCATCGCGTAATAAATTGCCTAAATTCTAGTAGCATTCATTCAATGAATTTAAAAAGTTGCTACCGTAATCTAAAGCAGAAATGCAGAGCGGAGCTTGATGAGAATAATTTGGAATGTTACGGTACTTCTGGTAAGAAGTAAGGTCTAATTATTGACATATAATAATCTCAATAATAGTAAGTTAATTTAGGAAGCTACGAAAGATATGACAAGTTTCTCAATATCAAAGCTTGGCCCTGGTGCAAATTAGGGTTTTTATTTTCCATCAATAAATCAACCAACACCGGGTCCAAATCGTCATGCTTAGGATCATCAACTTCCTTACACAATAAGAATAGGTGTCTCTTACAGTGGTAACGACCAATATCCAGATAAAATTTGAAGTGATTTGAATTGTTAGTCTTAAACAAGAAGAGTCCACACATAAAAACAATTCAATTTGAAGATGTGGTTCAAATAAAAGGTGCGTCTTGCTCTAATAAATTTAGAATGTCGGAATTCCATTCACACTTAGTTGCCAACCATGATTATGATACCGTAAATATTAATGCGTTAAGTGAAATACTTTGAAAACTTTAACTGTAAAGCATTACACAAAATAACCGAACTGAAAGTTTTTTTTATCTTCCAAGCTTATATTAAATGGCAGTTCTCAGCGACTTTGTTTACTGATGAAAAATAATATGAAGGGAAGCAATAAGAAAATTAAAACTCAATTATTATAATCGCAAATAGAATTAATTTTACAAACATTTATTGTGACGATATCCACATAATTCCCAAATCGCAATTACATTTATTTGAGATATCAGTATTAAAAAAGTTCAGTATACCTAGTTTAATTATAGCTACAAACCTGACTTTCATAATAAAAACATCTGAACTATTCCCAGTTAATAACTGCATCCAAATTGCAACAAAATTGATTTTAATAACTATGCACAAAACATTAACATCATAAATAACACACCGGCGGATAACATTACAACGCATAATCGTCGATTACGTTAAACTCAAATATGTGTAGAAATTCATTATGAAATCGTTACGCATTACTGCAATACATAACTGGGAATAACTGTTGCTTCTGCAGATTTCTGGTTAGCATCTATATTCTAACTAGCTTACGTGGTATCTCACTTTGGCTTATTGGAAACTAAAAAGACATTTAAAATGTCAAATTACCAAGTTTTCGTGATGTCTTACTTCTGTTGATTAAAAAACAAATAAGAGATTTGAACTGTCGAGTTAACTTTATTTTTGGACTGTACTTTGATTTTGTAGCCTCATTACTACAATATAAATGAGTTAAATTGATGGGAAATGTTCCAATGACTTCAATATAAGTATAAGCGAAGTGGTAGCTAGTAGTAAAGCTTCATTGGGTCAGTCAATTTAGCGAAGATTTTCATACATCTAAGGGAATGGGACTTTGCGTACGTTTATGAACTTCGTATGTGTTAAAGGCATTACTTTCACATGATGAATAAAAAGAATTATAAAAAAATTATGAACAAAAGCATCGCCAAGAAAGACAAGCGCCAATAAAGCATACAAGACTTCAAAAATAAAACAAAATAACAATCCGTAAAAAGCTTTTAAAAATAACAAAACGAATGCAAAACAAATATTGGCGAAAGGGTTTTACTGCCATATGAAACGAGTCAATATTGAAAGTGTTATTTATTTAAAGAATTACATCATTTAGTTCGATAAATGTTTACCTCGTTTTATAAAGCTTTACCATAAAATAAAACGCTTTGCGAAATATCTCAGTTACGAAACAAATTCTGTCAAGTTGAAGCAAATAAAATTTTAATTGTACTAAGAATGGTGATAAGAACTCCTTAATCAATGTTAGTAATTTTTCAAATAAATAATGCCCACGTATAAAGTTTCACATATAAACAGCAAATTATATCCTTATACAAGCACAAACGACAATTTTATAAGTACAAAACAAATTCAAAACTGTAACAGCCAGTAACGTATTGTTTCAAAACAAAAGAAGAGACAACAAACTCGTCCACCACGCTAGGCAAAGACGTTTTGTGTCGGTAACTCGGTTAGTAACGGTCTAACAACCGATTTGACAAGGCGAAGGCTGCATTATGAGTCCAAATGGAAGCTAACGCCACCTGTCACGGTAGGCGATTCAGTGAAGCAAAACAATGAGTAAAGGTTAAACCTCGTGTGTAATTAGTAATTACATGTATTGATATAACACCTGCGATGTTCTCGCTCTCCCTTCAATCTACAATGTTTGGATTTGTATTTTAAAATATTATTTAACCTACATAATGCATTAATATACCGGTATCAGGACAGTCCTAAGCAAGGTGTTCGTGTTCTGCTTTCTGCCTGTGAATATTGTCCTTTTCAACCTAGGCCTAAAAGTCGAGCGACCACCATTCAAAATATTACCGCTTTATGTCTTCGAATAATGTATGGAGAGGTATCCACAAACATAAGGAGCCCGCATTCGAGAATTGGTGACAAATTTTATTACTTTTATTCTATGAAGAACGAATAAAAGAATGATGAACCAGTGATATTGTATCGAACATTTTAAATATAGATGTGTGTTACAGACTGTTGAAATGTTATCTACACTTGTTTTTCAACTTTCATTTTACATAACGTGCAGCTCCTTTATTGATTTACGCGGCTACGATGTTTTCTTTTAGATATTTACTAGATATTTACTGTATAAGCACAAATTGTACGCATGTGACCATGAGACCTCTAGCACATCTTGGATTTTTTTTTCTGATCGTTTATAATGTGATGAAAGTATTATTAAACTATGTACAATCAGAAACTTACCGACATGACGAGGGAACTAGACTGAGACTTACATTTAATGATAAATTAGGCCTATGTCGAGCTGTTAATGACAAACGATCAATGGAATCATTGCTACATAAACGTCCATTTATAACAAAATACAAAAAACTAAGAACATTATTATTTGTTTAACGATTTTTCAAATTGCTTCTGACAATGTTAGCGCTAAAGCGATACATAAAATAATAGCTATAGAACACGCGAATCAATTCGCATACAAAAAAACAATGATAAACAGATATCACAACAGTTGACGATGCGAATTGACGGAATTACCATCTTGGTTTGCTTTTAAGAGGGTGTTCTAAAAATCTTTGGGTTGAGACAAATATTTTTAGACTAACATGATAAATGATGATATGACTTTATAAAAATGATTCCGATGTATATGCTAATCGTTTAATTTTGTAATATCGTAGCGATAAAATTTCTAAAGATAAAAGCGACGGAATATCAGCTGTTCAACCACAAGCAGCAATTAACACGTGTTTCGCACAGTCTCGACATGTACGAGAGTGAAATCTGGCGTGAACAATTTTTGTAAACATTTTCAATTAGACACAATCCATTGTCAGTCCAGTTAGCAAAATCCACAAAAATAATTGAAACAAGTGATCTTTGGAAACAAAACGAGAAAGATAATCGAAGAGGCGAAGTGACAGTGGTGGAAGTTCAATTAGGCGGCCTTAAATTGTGAAAGTATATTGCAATGAATAGAATTGATGTTGATTTTATAGGAAACCGCAAAAGACAAAGACAATAATCGGACAATTGAAACGCTGTTTTCATAATCGTCTAAAGCTATCTTAACAAACAACAATGTTTATGGACGTAAAACCATGACGTCTCGTACTCAGTTCCTAAATCAGGCTTCAACTTCGTGCGAGTTTTCCAATATCCGTGATTTGCTGGAAACTGAATAAATCGTGCTTGACCGGTCGGCAACAGGTTATAAGCAAAATAAGCTGGGACCGAAAAACAAAACAGTCTAAATCTAGCAAATCACCCAAAGTAAAACCATTTATGATTTAAAAGGATGTCATTAATTCCATTTGATAAACTAGCCTCCTTTCAGAAATGACGGCACTAAAAACATTTTTAAAACCTGTTGAAATTTCTCCTCGCCTCGTTTCGGTCACCATGTGTAACTTGGTCCACTGACACACTATCAATGGCAGGTCCAAAATCGTCTTTATTATATTAACGACATATTTAACTCCAATAACTTGCCTTACAACTATAATCTTTATTGTTAACGGTACCAAGGCCGAGGTCGCTGAACTGTTGAGTGTTTGCAAAAGACAGTGGTAGATGGCGTTGCACGGTTTTATACTGGGTACAGTTTTGAACTGGTAATAGAAAAAAAGCAATAAATATAATTAAGGAAATATTGTAACATTTCGCAGACCCAAACAGTTGATACGTAATATTGTGTTAAAATATGAGTGACTTTTGCCAGATTAAATAGTAGTGGCGGTACTTCCATACAAGCCCAAAAGCCCGGCTTGCCCTACATAATACATATATACTCCATACTGAATACAAACTATTACATTCAATACAACAGTCATTTATTAGAAAACATCTAACATTTTAATTTTTTGAATTTACCGCGCCTCGATTCAATGAGACGCCAGCGCCGAAGCGCCGCGTAATTCCATGCGCGTAATATTCATTCATTAAAACTATATTGAACTTGAAAAGACGGAGCACACAGCACATACATCTATCCTTTTCTCTCTCGTGTGCTTTTACGGGGCTTCTAGCAACGCGTGAATTGTATGGGGAAATGATATTACTCGATCGCTACGAATGTATAGCTATAGATATGTTATATAGCAGTTTACTCTAGACGATATGCCCGGCTTCGGCCTTGGTGATGTAAAAACATCGTGCGTTGCATGGTCGTCACGTGATTATTTGTTAAATCAATTATATCAATTGTTAATAAATTAAGTTGGTTCCTTTTAGAAATTATATCTAGTATTTTTTTTAGAACAAATAATGAAGTTTTAATATTTCTTTTAATAAATTGTATCTTTTGTATTGTTTATTTCACGTTTACTGGCAATACAGCACATTTTTCTACTAACTTCATTTGTATTATCAATTATGATATTTTATGAGTTGTGAATGTGTTTTGTTTAAGGTTAATGTTTAGTTTTTTAAGTTATTTAAACTTTTTGATACTATTATGAGTTGTATTGTTTTCTGTGGTGGTTTGAGTGCGATGGTGAAAGCGTTCATTGCCGGTAAAAAGGTAAATTCATTCAATTATATTGAAAAATAAACCGGCGCGAAACATATGCCGGGTTTGTACATTTAGTAAGTCGTGATAAATCACAATAGAAATTTCTTCAGTTCAGTATAATAAACTACGTAGGTACTTTTATTACTACATACTCCCTTTAAAGCTATTAAACAATCGTGATTCATATGTTTTTAAACGACACGTCTTGTGTGTTAGATTGTTTGGATTATAATGCTTTAAATTTTCATTAAATTAGGTGGTCCTTTCAAAAGGCAATCTATTATTTTAAATTCAGAAAAACATTTAAACATGAATGCGTTAATAATAAATTCTGCTTGCAATTTCGGTAAGCCTCGAAGTCGACCACGGCACCACAGAATAGTGACGGCAATAGAAATGTAATGAATAGTTACGGATACATGTTCACAAGTAATCTATATTAATTGTTTTAATCTTAATATTGATTGTGTGGTAGGTTTGCCGACGTATTATAAATTAATTTTCTTCGTTCTTAGTAACTTTGTGTTTCTAAAACAATATTAATTAAACGTAAAAAAATATTCGGCTTGCCCTACTCCAAAACCCTAGGCACGCCACTGTTAAATAGTGTTAATGAAAGAAATTTAATTACTATAACTAACGCATAAAATTAATGTTGTGCTAATGATACAAAATATATTTCCTTATATTTGTTTAATTTTAAACAACCAACGATATTAATCATTAAATTGACTATAAGTATTTTTTTAATTCATCTTTTCTGTCATTCCAGAAATCAAACGAGAACAGAGCGCGCTCGCGCTGCCAGCCATGGGTCAAGAGCAGTCATACACACACGCTAACGTCCAAGTGAGGCGGTACAAGGATAAATACGACGATCCCATACAGTACAGGAGCTCCATCGACTACAGGAAAAACGACTACGAAGACAAAGACTACGAATACAAACGACACAGGGCGAGGAGAAGCGCCGACAGTTTCAACAGCGACAAGTCATCCACTGAGAGCAGTGGGTACAGAAGCGGTTCCAGCGCTTACGAATGCCGCTCCGATAGATCCTCATCCACCAGTGGATATTACTGCACGTCGTTATATAAAAACGATAACTACAAAGACATCAACAAGGAATTATACAAACCAGTCAAAATCCCTAAAGAGAAACGCTACAAGTTGCAGCTCTTTGAAGTTCAAAAAGACGAGATCAAGAGTGCAAGGCTCAAGAGTTACTTGAGCGATACCGAGAAAGCAAAATTAAAGGCAGGACCGACGCCAAAAAAAGCTGGCATCAGGAACTATACGCCTAAGATTTTGTCGGAGGAGGAACAGAGAAAAAAATCAGATTGGATATAAGAGAACTAAGACTAGTAGTATAAGTTGTAAATATTAGTGTAGTAGTAGATGTTTTGCGATAAAAATGGAGGCGGCAGGAGCGTTAGCGAGTCTGGCACCGTCGCCCATCACTGTATTGGGTCTGATACCACTCCTAGCATTAGGGATCACGTACTTCAGATACCAACAATTCGACCCAGAGTCTTATGTTACGGACGTCAATGCTGTAAGTTAACCTCCAACCAAAATTACACTTACTGAAGCAAAAATGGATATAATTCTTACTTTTGCATACAATACTACTTACACGACAACCAATTACATAGGATCCACAATATTTTTTCATAGTTCTTTAATAATAAAGCCAATAAATAAGTCCACCATACTAATATTAAACTATTATCATTCCAGGTGCTGCCGATCTACGATTTTGTGATAGTCGGCGGCGGCTCAGCTGGCGCCGTGGTCGCATCGCGACTTTCAGAAATCGGCAACTGGACAGTTCTTCTTCTGGAGGCCGGACAAGACGAAACTGAAATCTCCGACATACCAGCCCTCGCGGGCTACACTCAGCTATCCGACATGGACTGGAAGTATCAAACGACACCTTCAAACAACCGCTCGTACTGCCTCGCTATGAACGGCGACCGCTGCAACTGGCCAAGAGGGAAAGTACTGGGCGGCTGCAGCGTTCTCAATGCCATGGTATACGTGAGAGGCAACCGTAACGACTATGACTTGTGGGAAGCGCTTGGAAACCCTGGCTGGTCGTACGATCAAGTTTTGCCATACTTCTTGAAGTCAGAGGACAATCGCAACCCGTACTTGGTTAACACTCCTTATCATGCTGCTGGAGGATATTTGACTGTTCAGGAAGCACCGTGGCGAACCCCATTATCTGTCGCTTTCTTAAGAGCTGGGATGGAACTGGGCTACGAAAATCGAGATATAAATGGTAAAGAGCAAACTGGGTTCATGTTGACACAGGCTACAATGAGACGTGGAAGCCGCTGCAGTACCGCAAAGGCTTTTTTGCGACCTGTACGTCATAGAGATAATCTTCACGTTGCACTTGGAGCACAAGTAACTAGAATATTAATAAACCCAGTCAAGAAACAGGCATACGGAGTGGAATTCATTCGAAACGGGCAGAAACAAAAAGTGAGGATCAAGCGCGAAGTAGTTATGTCTGCTGGTGCCTTGTCTACACCGAAACTGATGATGCTCAGTGGTATTGGCCCGGCAGATCATTTAAGAGAACATGGAATACCTTTAGTAGCAAATCTGAAGGTCGGTCATAACTTGCAAGACCACGTTGGATTAGGGGGTTTGACGTTCGTTGTTAACAAGCCTGTTACGTTTAAAAAAGACCGTTTCCAAACTTTCTCTGTCGCGATGAACTACATCCTGTATGAAAAAGGGCCGATGACAACGCAAGGTGTCGAGGGATTAGCTTTCGTCAACACGAAGTACGCACCAACGTCAGGCAAGTGGCCCGACATACAGTTCCATTTCGCTCCAAGTTCAGTGAACTCAGACGGCGGGGAACAAATTCGCAAAATTCTGAATTTGCGCGACAGAGTCTACAATACTGTGTACAAGCCGATAGAAAACGCTGAAACCTGGACAATTCTTCCTTTACTACTCCGTCCGAAGAGTTCAGGATGGGTAAAGCTACGCAGTAAAAATCCATTCCATCCGCCGTCGATAGAACCCAACTACTTCGCATACAAAGAGGACCTACAAGTGTTGACTGAAGGGATAAAAATCGCCATGGCAATTTCAAACACGACAGCGTTCCAACGGTACGGTTCGAAGCCTCACAACATTCCGATGCCGGGGTGCCAGCACCACGAGCTCTTCAGCGACGAATACTGGGAGTGTAGCTTGAAGCATTTCACTTTTACCATTTACCATCCGACTGGCACTTGTAAGATGGGCCCGAAGCACGACCAAGACGCGGTCGTCGACCCGAGGCTGCGGGTTCACGGCGTGGCCAACTTGAGAGTGGTGGACGCCAGCGTTATGCCCACCATAATAAGTGGTAATCCTAACGCTCCTGTTATAATGATTGCGGAGAAAGCCTCCGACATGATCAAAGAAGATTGGCTCGTGTTATGACAGTGTTGAAGTGAGACGTTTTGAAAGTACTATTATAAATAAGTGTAATGTGACTAATATTATTTATTAAGTCTGTACATACTTAAAGGTTAGTGTTAATGACAAGTAGTAATGTTGTTAATATATTTTGTTTGTGGAACGGATTAAAATAAATTGCAAATTTTATAACTGTTGTTTTTTTTTATAGGATAAGATTGAGCATTATTCTGAAACACAGATAAATATTCGATTGCAAATTACAGATATTTTAAAATAATATATCGAATTTATTTATAGTTTAAAGATAACTAGTATAAATGGGGATAAATATCATGAAATAAAGACATATAAGAGGGTGCACACAAGCCTAATAAATAAATATTAAATCCTTACAATAAACACAAGTTTAAGCTTAGTTTGGAGTTACAGCATCTTAAATAAGTAATAGTTATAATTCACTAGCTCATTCACCGTTGGCATTAGATTCAAAGGCATAATTTGCACGCTGTGTAAATAAAATATTATTAGATTAGAAATTTCTTCATAGGTACTTAATGAATGAAATAAATAGACTTCAGAATAATTTATAGTTTAAAATAAATAATAATAAAATATACCCAACAGTCACATACATAGTCCTGACCCCACATTAAGATCAATAAAGTCTTGTGTCGCAGGTATCAGAACTACGAAGGACTTTCGGTCTCACAAACACCCAGACCCGAAAGAAATATTTGTGGGCTGCACAAATATTTCTCTTGGTGCGGGAATCGAACCCGCAGCCTCTCGTTTCACAGCCGGCGTCTAACCCACCGCGCCACGGAGGTTGTCAAATGAATTATAAATCCTTCTTTTTTTAATTCGTTAAAATAGTGAATTGAAGTTTAAATTATCGATGGTTGATCATACTTGTTCACTATTTCTGCAAGCTTAATTACCCAAGGGAAAACACTTTTAAAATACTACTTATAATTTATTTTGATCGAGAACCTAAAATTTTGAATTTTTACTGTCGAACGCAAAATTTACAATAAAATAAAGCGACATCTACTGTCGAGTAGCTATACAACTACTATCACGAACTACATAAAAGTAGAAATGTTACATTAGACTACCGCTAGATGGCGTAGAATTAAAATTTTATCAAGACTAATCTCCAAAATATAAGCTACCAATTTATATTTTTTCTTACCATAATTATACTTTTAGCAAACAAAAATATTAAATTACATTACGTAAAACGTAAAACTATTACAAAATTTCAGTGATACAAGACCAAGTGTCATAGTAACAAAAAAGCCTTATGTGCAACGCCAAATTAGTTTAATTAAGAAAAGAATGATTAAAATTTAGCAAAAAAGGTTCAAAACACTTTTTGAACCAGTTATTAGGATAATCCTTAAATATTACTAGACAAGTGCCTTTACAAACTGCGTTCGTATGTAACTGTGAAACTAACAGCTATAATTACATTGCTATTTATTCCTTGCCAAACGAGTTTCACAAACCTTATGTTCATTGTTGATTCCATGAAAAAATAATTTCAACATCGAATTAAATAACGATTGTAGTAATTGAGTAATGATTGGTAATCAACGATTCCTGGAAAACGCTTAAGGCCACTTTTAATCGCACATTTCCTGAAAACTATAAACAAAAGCTATTTTAATATCAGTCTTATAAGATTGTGTAAGATTAAGTATAATATAACGTTTTTTCAATCCATTAACGTCCAAGTACTGTGGGCGGCCTCCCACCATATTAGGGGGTATTTATAATCTATACATATAATAAAAATGTAAATGGTCGATGTCTGTACATGGAAGATATTTAAGAAATTTCAACGCGGGGGGTCTTTATAACAGCAACAGAATCCAAAACAATTTTTTTAGAATTTTTGTCTGTCTGTCTGTCTGTCTGTCTGTCTGTCTGTATGTTTGCTTGCGCATCACGCAAAAACTACTGCACCAAATGAGATGCGGTTTTCACAGTTGTATTGCTGCAGGTTCAACTTAAAAACTGGTATATTTTGCATTTGCATACAGGGTGTTTCTTTTTGTTTGCTTGCACATTACTTATAAACTACCGCACCAAATGAGATGCGGTTTTCACAGTTATATTGCTGCAGGTTCAACTTAAAAACTGGTATATGTTGCATTGACATACAGGATGTTTCTTTTTGTTTGCTTGCACATTACTCAAAAACTACCATACGAAATGAGATGCAGTTTTCACAGTAATATTGGTGCACGTCCAACTTAAAAATTGGTATAGTTCTTATTTACATATATGTATATAGGATGTTTCTTTGTATTAGCTTGCACATCACGCAAAACCTACGACACGAAATGAGATACGGTTTTCACAGTTATATATATGCAAGTCCAACTTAAAAATTGGTACAGTTCTTATTTACATACAGAGTGTTTCTTTGTATTATGGAAGATAAACGAGAAAAACTAATATGGGCGGTCTGTATCAACGTAACAGAAACCAAAACTATGATTTTTAGTATTTTTGTCCCGAAAAATTTAGTGTTCCTATGGGATGAGGAATTCCGATATATTTTTTATTTTTTTATACTCTAAAGGCTAGGATGGAACTGTATTACATGCCTTGAGTGAGAATGAGACAGGACGGGCGGGATATTACGGGATGGGACGGGACGGGATGAGAAATACCAAATAATCTATACATGTATATTTTTTTAAACAAAGTTAATCACGCAGACGAAGTTAGCGGGCAGAAGCTAGTTTATAATAATGATATAAAGGAGTCTTGGTGACCGCGATGTCGCAGATAAACTACAGGAATTTCGCTTGAGATGGTATGGGCATGTCCTAAGAAAGCCGTAGGAGTACGTCGGCAATGTGTGCCCGAGCCTCAACATTCCAGGACCTCGACCGAAGGGTAGACCGAAGAAGCGCTAGCTTGACGTTTTCAAAGATATGAGAGTCAATGGCCCTACTATTGAAGATGCTGAAGACCGGGCGAAATTGAAGAGACTCAGCCGGAAGACGGACCCTGGCACCGGCTGGGATAACGCCTAAGCAGGATGAATGAATGATATTAAGGGGAGAGCACCCTATTGAGGAAATTTAGTCCACCGGCCTATTCCATCGGCTTGGTGCAATATCTCGGTTAGTAATCAACAATACACTCTTACCTTGGAAGCCAATGCAATTTTGCACCATTGACAGCCTCCGTGGCGCAGTTAGTTAGACGCCGCCAGTGAAACGAGAGGCCGCGGATTCGATCCCCGCACCGAGAGAAATGTTAGTGCGGCCCACAAATATTTCTTTCGGGTCTGGGTGTTTGTGAGACCGGAAAGTCTCTCGTAGTTCTGATACCTGCGACACAAGACTTAATTGATCTTAATGTGGGGTCGGGACTATGTGTGTGACTGTTGGGTGTATTTATTATTTATTTATTATTTACTATACGTTGCAATACAACAATTATCATTAAAGTCTTTTGAACAAGAGATCTGTACATATCAACCCCAAACTACGCATAATAAGTACTAGCACGTCACATGTGCACGTCGTTTGACTTGCATATGGTTCAGTTAATATTAAGGGCATCGTGTGGTGTAGCCGAGACCGTGACTAGAGGCCAGTTACTAGACTTGGACATCAAGGTAGACTCAATGTCTTACTGAGACTTGCATCATTAATACATAAATTAACCCAACAGTACATAGTCCTGACCCCAAACTAAGATCGAATCTTGTGTCGTGGGTGTCAGAAACTACGAGAGACTTTTCGGTCTCACAAACACCCAGACCCGAATCAAATACCTGTGGATCACACAAATATTTGTGGTGCGGGGATCGAACCCGCGGCCTCTCGTTGCACAGCCAGCGTCGATCCAGTTGCGCTACGGAGGTTGTCAAAAATAATTTAATAATTTATATTCCGACTGCCTCGGTGGCGTAGTTGTATTACGGTACGGTTACAAAGCTGAGGTCTCGGGTTCGAGTCCCGGGTCGGGCAAAGTGATATTGGATTTTTCTATTCATTATCAGCCCGGAGTCAGGAATTTGTGCTCGATATGGCGATAGGCTCGCCCCCTATCACATCATGGGACGAAACATACAAGGCGAAATGTGGGTGTCCTGGTGGCGCCTCTGCCTACCCCTTCGGGGATAAAGGCGTGAGTTTATGTATGTATGTATGTATTCCAGAGGAACAAAACTCAAGGGATTCTTATTAAATGCGCCAAATAGAATACTATAAAAGGAGTGCGCTACAATAGCGTATGGTGTGAATCTACTAGCATCACTACTAATTTTCAATATAAGAAATGCGTCGCGAAATAGTCAGTGCCAGTTGTAGCCTTACGAATGCAATCGGTAATACAAATCAGAAACCATATAATATGTAACTCGACTATGCCATATGACCTGGCTAATAATATCTAATATATAATCTAACAAATATTTATATTTTCAGGCAAGGCGAGGCGTCTTGTCTTGACAGACGAGAACGTAATTAGTGTCAACCGTTATTATTTTCCCACCCGGTTCGCCGAACTTATCTTAATTTGTAGTAGATAATTCTAAATCATATTAATTCAATCCATCCAAAAGTTGCCTAGAAGAGATCGCAGGTAGTGTAAGACCGCCAATTGTAACCGTGCCTTTAGTTTTAACTGCCTTATTTGTTATTAACTTACTTTCTTTCACAGTGGTGTGCAATAATGCTTGGAAATAAATTAATAATAAATAACAAATAAATAAAATAAATCAATAGACCCAACAGTCACATACATAGTCCTGACCCCACATTAAGATCAATTAAGTCTTGTGTCGCAGGTATCAGAACTACGAGACACTTTTCGGTCTCACAAACATCCAGACCCGAAACAAATATTTGTGGGCCGCACAAACATTTCTCTTGGTGCGGGGATCGAACCCGCGGCCTCTCGTTTCACAGCCGGTGTCTAACCAACTGCGCCACGGAGGCTGTCTGATCTGATAATAGATCGCTTGGCGCTAAATGTTTTCGCAACAACAATATCAATATCACAATTCACAACAGTTTGTATTTATTAATTAATATCTACGATTGCACATTTGAAACGTAACACATGTTTCCCGAGGGCCACAATACGCGAATCACGTACGCCGAACTTACATAACTAAGCAAAGATATTCGGGCCACACCGACCATACTCGTTCTAGACGTTCCTACATTACGATACGTCTTAGTACAGTCTTATGTATTTTCTAGTAGGACAAAGACTACAAAATATCGTAAGAGTAACGGAGTATAGATAAAGTAATGAAGAGATATAGATACCTCTCGCCAACCAGTAAAATTACTACGCATAAACTAAACTCTTAAATAGGAAAAATTTCCATGGATCACTTTGATGAGTGGTCCACTGGAAGAGAATCGCAATCCGTGTTAATAAGTATATTAACAAAAATAGAAATATTATCCTGATATCCTGCAAACAGCCGATAACTTTTTATTTTCAAATGTTTGTGAGGCCCACAAATATTTGTCTCGAGTCTGGGTGATTGTGAGACCGAAAAGTCTCTCGTAGTTTGTGATACCTACGACACAAGACTTAATTGATCATAATGTGGAGTCAGGAGTATGTATGTGACTGTAGGGTGTATTTATTTATATTTACTGTCGTCAATCCAAAGTCAAAAGTAAATTGTTAGTAGCGATAATACAATACATTGTGTTAATATAGCTTTAATATATTTTTTTGTAATATTTCCTCTGTATATGCTTCACCAAAGAGCATGTTCAATAAAAATACTCGCTTCAAAGAGTTTATTATGAAATTGTCGGCGAATCAACTAGGCCGACAAATAGTAAAGCCATTGTTATGAAGTGAGTCACGCTTGAATACTTCCATGTAAAAAAATTAATCACCAAATCGATTGAGCGCAGTGGATTTTTCGTAATTTAGTTGATCATTATGTACCGCGGAGTACATTTTTGAATTAATAAACGTCAGAAAATAATATAGTACTCTCGTTGTTAAATTACTTCATAACTCAAAGTTGCCTTTGTGTTGCCGATTGAAACTACAGAACCAATGGGTCAATTTGACCGGAGTGGTAACACTACATAAAAGACCAAACTGTAGTAATCGCTTTGCTATTTGATTTCGATATGAACTTCCGTATCGCTTTGATAACGACTACGATGCACGATGTGAGAAAACCTGTCACGACCCACATGTTACGTTTCAGTTTCACTCCGTGTATTATCGCAAAAGAAACATGTCTCGTAGATTCACATTGGATTAAATACAAATAAATACACCCAACAGTCACATACATAGTCCTGACCCCACACTAAGATCGAGTCTTGTGTCGTGGGAGTCATTAACTACGAGAGACTTTTGGTCTAATTAACATCCAGACCCGAAACAAATACTTGTGGTTCACACAAACATTTGTCTCGTTGCGGGGTTGAACCTGCAGCCTCTCGTTTCTTAGCCGGCGTCTAACTACGCCACGGAGGCTGTCTCTTATGATTAAAATTGCTCTTAAGCTCAGGTTCATTGTAGTCTTTGTGTCGAGACAGTATAATTAATATATTCATAAAATTTATAATTTAGATTAACTTTCCTCGTTACAAAAATAATGTTAAAATAAAATTCACAGAAATACACAACTATGTAATTTATACAATTATATACAGGGTATATCAAGACCGCGACCGAAAACGAAGCCAGGTGGTAGTTTTAGCGGCTACAGACACAATGCAACTAAAAATTTTGCAAAATAAGCGACGGATTTGTTTTTACAATTTTTTAAAAATCATCGTTTTTGAGGGGTAAAAACCTAGTTTTTTGCAAAAATATTAATTTAAACCCTTACGTACCATTGCGTGTTTAAAAATTAAGCGATGTACGTCATTATTTTAGAAAAACTATGTTTAATCACTCAAATACGACGATTTGTAAAAAATAACAAAAAAAAAAAATTACGATTTTTTTCGTAAAATTTTTACTTGCATTGTGTTTGATATCACTAATACTACCTCCTGGCTTCGTTTTCGGTCGCGGTCTTGATATACCCTGTATAATGTATGCATAATTACTATCAGTGTATAATTGCTCAATTCTGAGCACAGGAGTCCTCTACCATCGAGAGTTCGATTGAGCTTAGACCATAACCCACCCGGCCGATTGCATTACTTTGATAATAGTAATAAATAAATACACCCAAGACACACATAGTTTTGACCCTAAGTAAGTTGTTAACTCTTGTGTCGTGTTCGTGGGTATCAGAAACTACGAGATACTTTTCGGCCTCACAAACCAGACCCGAAACAAATACCTGTGGGTCACGCAAACATTTGTGGTGCGGGGATCGAACCCGCGCGGCGGCCTCTTGTTTCACCGGTCAACCAAACTCAGCCACAGAGGTTATGAACGATAATAAAAATACTCAACAATTACTGCAACCTAGATGTGTGATGTTCAACTCGGCTCTTACCGCGAGTACTAATTAATTATTTAAATGTTGGTAGTGGTATTGCGTTACAGTTACGTGATTTACACACGGCGGCGCGTCGTCCATATTTCCGTCATCGCTCTGCTAACTACAAAGGATCTCATTACTTAGTGTTGCCAACACTTTCAACCTGTATTATTCAAATATTTTTAGGGATAATGCCGTTTGTATACTCAGATCGGTCAAAAAATTTATCTATTTTATTTTTTATTTTATTTATTTGGAAACTCAACAGCTTATACACAAACAGCTATATCTAATCTATATTTCTAAAATAAATATAAAATACACCCAACAGTCACTTACACAGTCCTGACTCCACACTAAGATCGAGTCTTGTGTCGTTGGTATCTGAAGCTACGGAGAGACTTTTCGGTCTCACAAACACCGAGACCCGAAACAAATACCTGTAGTTCACACAAATATTTGTTTCGGTGCGGGGATCGAACCCGCGGCCTCTCGTTTCACAGCCGGTGTCTAACCAACTGCGCAACTCATATACAACGGGCTGTCAACATGCAGGCTGTTTACCAGAAACATAGTGTAAGGTAGTAAAAACAGCCCTATAAAATAATGGCCTATTGCTTATACCAGGTCTTTTAAACGATAAAGTCTTGCTACCGCTAACCTGGGGTGTTAGCACGAACAGTTTTAGGGCCAATTGCACAAACTACTTTAAAAATGTCAATCCCGTACATTAGCAATGTCAAATACGTCACAAATGTATGGCGATGACATTGCTAAGGTAAAATTATGGGCAAAGTTACTTTGTGCAACTGAGCCTTACTACATGACGGATAAAAAACAACAACATCGACACGACGAAACTGTCAGTCACAACCAGTTAAAATATTACAATTTCCTAACTCGGTGTAAAAATTAACTGCCTCGGTGGCGTAGTTGTACTACGGTACGATTACAAAGCTGAGGTCTCGGCTTCGAATCCCAATGTGATATTGAATTTTTTCTATTCATTATAATCAGTACGGAATCAGGATTTTGGGCCCGATAGGGCGATAGGCTCGCCCCTATCACATTATGGGACGGAACATACAAGGCGAATTACTGAGGGTGTCCTAGTAGCACCTCTGGCTACCCGTTCTAGGAAAAAGCCGTGAGTTTGTGTATGTAGGTATTTCCTAACTCCCACAAAAACTTGCAATGTCATACTTTTATAGTCCACTTTTATTTTTCGTATGGCAACACCAGCGGAACTATCGTATAACGCCTGCATAACAGTGGCAGTAGTCACACAAGGAAGTACTGGTGCGTGGGTCACTCGCGTCTCACTACTGTCATGGTCGTTAGGAAATCATTAACATTTTTAGGAATTTTCTTAGTGCGTTCTGTAGAGAATTAATAAATAGAAACATACAGGGTATATCCAGACGGCGACCCACAACGAAGCCACGTTGTAGTTTTAGTAACTACAGACAGAATGCAACTAAAACTTCGCAAAGAAAAGTGACGGCTTTTTTTTTTGTTCTATTTTTTTATATATCGTCGTGTTTTGGTAGTAAATATGTAGTTTTGCCTGAAATAATACTGTAAACATTTTTATTTTTAAAGACGCAATGGTACGCTAGGGTTTATATTACTATTTTAGTAATAATTTATTTGCTTTATTTACTAAAATGTATACAGGTGGACTTAATACCAGAGGCATTCTATTACAGTCTACCTTTGGGTGAAGCAGAAATGAAGCAAAGCAGGTTTCCCTAGATGTAAAATTAAGAGGGATACGAGAAAAAAATTATAAATAAACATTATTTAAAAACAAATATACATACTTAAAAATATATATACAATTATATATGCATATATACATACAATATACAATAATATACATACATACACAATATATACAACTAACTTAATATGTCAATTCAGTTTCTGTTCTATGTATTTACCACCCAAATACGACGATTTTTAAAAAAAATGTAACTAATTCAACGCTATATTTTTCGAAAATTTTGTTGCATTGTGTCTGTATTCACTAAAACTACCACCTGCCTTCGTTTTCGGTTCAGTCCAGGTATACCCAGTATATTAACTTAATATGATATTAGCCTCTATTGTCACATCAACCGTATTATGACCAGGCAAAACATATTATTTTTAACACGCTTTTATTACGAGTAAAATGGAATGCTGCCAACTAGGCCGTCCTTACTGCAGCCAGTGACAGTAATTGTTACGAGGAATAATACTTGCCTGATACGTTCATTTCTAATAAAAGTATCTAAAACATAACACATACATACATACATAAACTCACGCCTTTTTCCCAGAAGGGGAAAAAGGGAAGCCTATGCATACAGAGATGCTAACATAAAATAAATTACATTATAATTATACTGCTTGCTTCTTATCACATCTCGGCACGGGAGATAGTTAGCTAGGCGAACATTGGGCGACACAAGTGACACTTCTACTAACCCCAACAATAAAGTCATAATCTTTTGAACTTAGTGTTTAACCAAAACCACCTCAAGACAATATCCAAGTGATCTGTGAAAGTGTCGAACACAATGCGGAGTACGCAGCGTTGTTAGTTGTTAGTACAGCGCCATGAGTGACGCAAGCCCTCCCATTACAGCACGCGCACTTTCCATTTCATCCAGACACTACTTCCTGGCCTGTGCTGTGACGCTATTAGTATCTACCACTTTTAATATAACACTTATAAATCAGATTTTGTGCCATTAACAATTAGACCTAGAGCTTGCGGCCATTAAACTTTCGTCATTTCATAAAAGCTGAAAGTTTGTGTGCGCATGCCTCTGACATAGGCATTATACAATGCCAGCGTTACAGTATAAAAGCTGAAGTTTATGTACGTTGTTAAGGCAACTATCAAAAAGTGTTTCCTAGGCAGCCGGACACTTTTGATGGTTCTTTCATCTTACCAGACACATTAAAGCTGATAATATACAAAGCCACCACGGTCGGAACTTCATAATAGCTGTTCGTGTGATGCCTATGTCAGAGGTGGTGGTCAGTGTCAATTGGAGTGGACATAGAGGAAGTAATCACTACGTTCTAGAAGTAGAAGCAGTGAATCCAGTTTTATGCTAAGGATTGGTGTATCGGTCATGGCACCGGTAAATATTTGTAGTTTGTAAAAGTTTGTTATGGTGTCGGTGCACTCGCAAACCCATGTGATACTCCCCTACACAAAAACCACAGGCAATAAAAAAACCCATGTGATATGATGACGATGATAACTTCATTTTAATTCTTCTTCGCGTTGATAATAACAAAAGTACTGCCTGTGTAGTTAGATTAGCTAGCGGCTCGCTAGCTGCTAAAAGGCTTTTAGGCATAGGATTTAGGCAAACCACTATCTAACGTGTTTAGTTTACAAACGATAAAGTTTATTATCCAAAAGCGTCAATACCGATTAGTCACATCTAACAATGCTGTCAACGAATAATACTCTCCCACTTTCGGAGTCTCGATTTAATTCTCAAACTGATTACAGTATTAAATCTTTTGTCAACATTGTATAAGCAAAAAATGTAGCAATGTTTTAGTGAATAACAACTATTACAACGGAGGACCTCATTACTTCCATTATCCATAGTAAAGAATTTATTCGGGGTGTAACTGGAGTAGAGAGTCCACTCTCTCTACCCTCCACCCCAGTACCACCCTTATTACTTCATCCCCCTCACCCGACTCTGATCCTATTGTGAGGAGAGTAATTTCACATAATACAAATTCGTAGTGAGTTTTGAAAATTGTGTCCGTCATTTTTACATACATACATACATACATAAACTCACGTCATTTTCCCGGAAGGAGTAGGCAGAGGTTCCCCTGGTTACTACCAGGGCACCCAAGTTTCGCCTTGTATTTTCCATCCCACGATGTGATAGGGGGCGAGGCTATCGCCATACCTGGCACAAATTCCTGACTCCGAGCTGATAATGCATATAAAAATCCAATATCACTTTCCCGACCCGGGATTCGAACCCGAGACCTCAGCTTTGCAATCAAAGTGTAGTACTACTGCGTCACCGAGGCAGTCATTTTAATTTTTTTATTTATTATATCATTACCGTCATATTAATAATATTTTGAACCCACAGCGACCATGAATTGACATAACAGTACGGAAGAATGAGGTAGAAACCATTTAATGTTCTAATAATCTTCCCACATTAAACCCACCACCAAAATTAACTGAACCACAAATTGTAAACATTGCACAATAATTTATGTTATAACACAACTTATTCAATTTCTAAACCAAATCCACAAAGCTTACGAGATAATCACCCATTAAACCACAATATGTAAGACTGAAAATAATAAGAAATAAATACTCTCGTAAAATTCATTAGAAAGTTAAATAACCAAAATACCGTATTATGCACTTGTCACTGATTCAATACACAACATCTGATATAATATTTCTTCGCAGACAAATTAAGTTTGTTGTAAGACAAAGCATTATAAAATAATATTTGATAACCAAGCAAAACACAGGTAAAATATAATAATATACACACAATAATGAGAATACAATAATACACACACAATATGTATAATAATGTCAATACACACCTAACCAAATAAAAACACATTTCAATTCACTTGAACATTCAAGTGGATATCCCAATATCCTAGCCTCGAAAACCATATATTTTAAATAATGATTTCACAATACAAGAATTAATAAATAGACCCAACAATCACATACATAGTCCTGATCCCGCACTGAGATACGTGTCTTGTGTCCTGGGTATTAAAAACTAGGAGAGACTCTTCGGTCTCACAAACACCCAGACCAGAAACAAATATTTGTGGAACACACCAACATTTGTCTTGGTTCTGATCGGACCCGCGGCCTCTGTTTTCACAGCCCGCGTTCACCAACTTCACCATGGAGGCTTTCAATCACTTGAATATTCAATTTTAATTTCACAACAAGCGTACAAAGTGATATCCTTAATATAATGATTTCATAACAAAAGGATTTAATCGTATGGTTTGCAACACAATGTTGCGTGTCGATTTTGATTTTCGTCACTCGATGACCACATTGGGGTCGTCGCGATGGTCGGCGCGACATGGGGTCGATCACGTAGCCTCTCCTTGACTTTATTAGCGAAATTATTTTTATATTGTCAGCCTTTAGGAAATAGTTCTAAACATTATTGTAATTCGACCTTTTTGGCCTAATATGTCGCAAAGCATGGCATTAAAGGTCTAAATTATTTCATCAACGGTGTAGATGTTTTATGGATATTATTTTCGTAATCTTATTTATGCGTTTTTGTGTAGAAATACTACTTTAAATTATCTAAGAAAAAAATGAGCATACCTTTAACTTGATTTACTTACACTAATGCATTTATATTTATCGGAAGAATTTATACGAATTATGCACGTATATTTTTACCTACAGAATATGTTCAAATATAAGAAGGATCTCCTGAAATCATAGAAATCTCGGAAGTCTGGAAATACCTTATAGATCAAAGTTAAGAAATACCAACGAAGCCCAGAAACATTGACAATAAGTATAGTACCTTAATCCAGGGATTAACTACCAATTTACTGGTAGGTCTCACAAATGTAAAGGGCCACCTGGATACCACCGCAATGTATATTTTCCCGCTAAACAGCACAGTAACATTTACACTGGTAAATGCACTGTTGTTTTCCGGTTTGAAGGACATTGTAGTCAAAGCAACTACTGGACATATTGAGACTTCACATCCTATGTCTCAGGGTGGCAAGCGCAGTGAAATGATAAGCATTGCTTTGTAATTCATGGTGTTGTTTGGTTTTGCTACTGTCCATGAGCGGTCGTATTGCTTACCATTGCAATTAATAAAAATGCCATCCTTTGAGAAATTAAACTTTTGGGGATATTATATGACAAATAAAACAAGACTTCGTTGGATTTCGAGACGTTAAATCAACTTAGAAAAAACAATTAATCAACTCAATCATAGATAAAAACATCATTGCATCTCCACCATTCATGAAAACCTTCAATGCAGTCATTTTCCGATGTCACGTCCTCACTATACAATGTCATAATCGATTGCAATACCATTCTCGAAGCACCATACACATGACGCGACGAAAACAAACCGTATCGGTGGCGACCCACAGCTCTACATAATCCGCCTCGTAACACACATTACGAATTTTCTGTAATGTTTTCTGTAATCCCTGTTGATAGCGTGGGGCGGTCGGCGAGCCGGCGCACGCGCCACTCACAGTACACAACGCGAACTCGCGCCGCGCACCGGTCGCGGGCCTAGCCGGCACCCAACTGAAAACTACGTCAGTACTTCTTGTATTCCTTTTTTTTTGTTTTTTTTTTGTTCCTTTTTCAAATTCTCTATCATGCCAGTTATCGTGTTTGTTTTCTTTTTTTATTGTTGCGATTAACTCGATTCCTGTAACGTGTTGTAACAGCCTTACCTAAGCCAACGTAACTGATAGTAGATTACCAGTCGGTTGTATAAGTTATGTAATTGAACTATTTCTATTACATCCCCGACTGTTTGCAACGTAACAGGTTTGTGTGTTGGGTCACGTAAACATGTTTAATTGAAAAATTGCGTGTTTTTAGTTGAGTAATGTATTTTAAAGCAGCTTCGTTGTGATTTATCATAAAAATAGAATCTGCTTCCTCATATATCTTTGCATTTTACATATAAATATTTACTTATAAACAATACATTTGCTATCTGTATTATGTGTTTATTTTGCAAATATATTTAAAATTACATAAACAATTACCAACCACGCGATGGGAATTAAAATCCACAATTTGTCGCGTGATTGTGTACCTGACCTATTACGTGTCAATTACCATAACGTCTTTAGCTAAACACTATCAAGTCATTGAGTCGCAGTTAGTTACGCAATTTTTTCTCCCGTTCTATAATCTGTGCACTGACGTAAGTTGGTACTGCGAAGGCGCTTGACATTTAATGATATTCATAGCCTGACTTCCTATTCTTGATGCACATTTAATAGTTCCGATCCCATAACAGCTGAGTCATGGTCGTTCGTAATTTCTATCGGAATATACTTCCTTCAATGGAATAACAAGAACCATTTACTAACGAGCTGAGGAACTAACTATTTTATTAGTTCGAGAAATTTTGATTTGAATTAACTTATCGGAATTAGTTTGTTGGTTGCTTAGTAAATTCGATTTGGCTCATTATCTTAATAATGTTCAAAATTATTGTCGTTTAAAATAATTCACACATTTTCATTTAAAATATTTAGCAAAATTCAAGTAAAACCTATTCTATGGCATCACTGCGTTATAAATATTAATTTAACAATAAAAAATAACTATTACTTTTTCTTTTTTCATGGATGCTGTAAGAACACCTCAAGATCGAAGTGCATTGACAGCGCAAGCCGTGAGAGCATACAACACAATCACCATGTCAAGTTAATTGTTGTGACATAACTTTCCAAGTTTTTCATGTGTAACTTGTGCTTTTTAATGCATTGGCTCATTAGTGTTCCAAAAATATCGTGAGATAAAACAATTCTTGAAGGACATACAGTGTTTGTGTATTGTTTAAGTATTTAAAGTTTTTTTTCGTACATGTGTGAGAGGAAATCATCAGCAATGACTGTGAGTAATTTATTTCAAATTATCCTAATGATAGTGGAAGTATATGAGACGTGTTACCATAAATTTTATTTTAAATATTACTACCGTGTTTGACTCTTGGTGGTAAGTGCATTACGTAGCAAATAATAAGCATGTGGTTAATTTAATAGCACAATAAGTTTGAAAGTGTGATGTATTTAAATTACGTCACAATTTTTTGCATACTATATAAATATATATTTTTGTATTGCTTAATAATATCAAATTCTGTTTCGGAATGATGAAGTGACCAAACATCATGCCAAGCCGGCGCGTTGATGTCTTTTAATTGTGAAACTTGAAACGCATACATGCATAATTAATTACTAGGCAGTGCGCAATCAGTTCTTTGCGTATAGACATAAATATACAAATATCCTATAGAAATGAAATCATTTATTGCAAAACATTAATCATTAATATGAATGAATTTAATGTGAAAAGTATTCTATACTAAATAAAAATATTTTCTCAAAAATACTTTGAAATATATAAAAAAAGGTTTCGTACAACTATGGTAAAATTTTGCAAAATTTATATTACTTATTTCGAACACCTACTTAAAACTTAATTAAGTGAGCTTTAAATAATTATCACAGAAAGTTATAACACAATGTATTCAAAATAACAATATTTAAAATAATTCCAATATATGCCACATATTTTATACATCGTAGCTAAAAACCTCTTATGCATATATTTTTTTAAATAGAACACAAGGACATAAAACATATTTGATATAGTTCAAATTTAAAACAAACATAGCGTTCGTCAAAAAATTTGTCAAAGCTCCAATGACACAATTAAAATCGCCATAGCTACATTATTACTGCCGTATTAAATTACCGAAATACTTCAACTAATTGACCGTGTACATTATACATATACATTGTTTAAAATACCAAAAAAGCCCATAACCTTCGTTCAACGGAAACAAATGTATTAACCTAAGTGCTATTGCAAATTAGACCGACATCAAACAAAATTAGGTTAATTTGATTAGCTGGACGTGTCGCCTTGCTAATAACGACTATTATTGCGTGGCAACAGCGATAATGAAAACGCGAATGGATGCCAAGGCCAAACATTGTGACGATATTAGATATAGTTATACAATGATGGACTAATATGAATAATTGTGTTTAAAGTCACGATTGCACCTGAGTGGTATAGATAGAGGCGATTAAATAATAGATAGACTCCGTGGTGTAGTTGGTTAAATGCTGTGAAACGAGATGCCGCGAGTTCGATCCCCGTACGGATACAAATGCTTGATTCGTGATACACAACTATTTGTTTCGGGTCTGGGTGTTTGTGAGACCGAAAAGTCTTTTGCAGTTTTTGATACCCACGACACAAGACTTGATCTTAATGTGGGGTCAGGACTATGTATGTGACTGTTGAGTCTATTGATTATAATTTACTTTATAATTTACTAAGACATTGTTCACCCCATTATTGAAGACAAACTTAAAAATAGTTTTTTTTATTTTATTTTTTAAGGAAAACAAACAGTACAACAATAATACATATAACATTAAATATGGTAAAACTAATGCATAGACCAGTAAAGTTTTCACTGATAAATGTTAAATACACCGCAACATCAAAAACAGACCAAAATTTGTTTTTCAGTAAAAAAAAAAATATAACAAAAGCAATAATAAATCAAACAAAACAAAAAAAAAATCGATTAGCGAAAATTAAAATAATATCAAAATTAGCAAAAATTGAAATCAAAACGACAAACATTCTGATATATCCTTTTTAAACTTTAAGAGGGAGGCTGTGAATACATCAACATGAGAAAATTTTTCATTATACTCATTACAGGCTGTTGCCGCGGATTCAACCCTCGCGCCGACATAAATCGATCGTCGAATGTTTGTCTTATCCACAAATATTTGTAACACGTCTGGTTGTCAGATCGTTAAATCTCTCGTAGTTTCAATCCCGTGACACGAGGCTTATATTATACTATGGAGTAAGGACTACATGTGTTAACGTAGTGTGTATTTATTTAATTTATATCATTTAGAAATTCTACTTAATTAAACAAGTTAAAAAGTATTTTAGAATGTTTCTACTACAACTAATTTAATACAATATAGCCACATCGGGTTCGTAACGCATTAGCCAATAAGCTATAAAAGCAGAGATGTTAAATTCGATTCTCGTAACAAAATAAACCTGCATATCGACAATAAATGTCTTTATGATATAAGCATCAGTGTTTGAAAATTTACTCGTAGTATCAGATGATGACAGACAACATTTCATTGCACATCACATTCCTAATTTAAAAGTATTTTACTGCCTCGGTGGCGCAGTTGTACTACGTTACGATTACAAAGCTTGGGTTCGGATCCCGGGTCGGATTTTTCTATACATTATCAGCCCGGAGTCAGGAATTTGTGCCCGATATGGCGATAGGCTCGCCCCCTACCACATCCTGAGATAGAATATACAAGGCGAAATGTAGGTGTCCTGATAGCACCTCTGCACCTTCCCCTTCTGGGTTAAAGGTGTGAGTTTATATACGTATGTATATTAAAAATATTTTTTCATTATTTTATAAACACTAACCAACCTAGAAATCAAAACCATTATATGAATATTCGCAATATTGACACTGACATCAAGACAAACAAATCGATTGCATCAACAATTAACAATAATTAGCTAAGACAGAGTTACCTCATGCAGTCCAAGTGGGTTACTGGGTCTCCAACCCAGACTTGATCTTTAGAGAAATTCCAACGGAGATTTTTATGGACTATAAAATGATGTTGCGTTATGACTTATGAGTCAGGTTCATGTTAAGTCACCTTACGAGTTTGTGTAGTTCACGTTGTGTGATGTTTACCTGAAAACAAACAAATATTATTAATACAAATATTCAAAAGACCAAGACCACCAAAAAAGCGCACACATAATCCTGGCTCCTGATTAAAATTTAAGTCTAATGTCGTGGGTATCAAACACTGTGAAAGACTTATCGACCTCATAAACCCGAAATTAGTAAATATTTGTGTATCACGTAAGCAGTTGTTTCAGTGCCGAGATCCGGCCGGTCTCGATTTTTTCCTAGTAGGTATCTTAACTAATTATGTCACGAAGGCTACCAAAATCAATTGTATACTCTAACAAACAAATAATTATTATGAAATCACAAAATAAATGTTTAACTTTGTTGTTTAACGAAACTGCCTTTCAAATACATTATATTTGCCTGCGGAAAACACAATCAAAACTATAACAGGGAAACATATATCCATATTAGTATTTACTAACTCGACACTAATCTCTTACACAATACCACCGTAGAAGGCATAAAGCCAAAAGGCCCGATATAGTAAACACTATCATGACATCATCGCAAACGAGAGTTAGCAAATAAAATCGTAACAAGGAGTCACTTGGCTTACTTAAATCAAAGAAAGGTATAATTTGCATAACACGCGATACAAAACGTACCGGACTTGGTACGTTTTCTTCGTTTCTTTTTTTTCTTTCTTTCTTTCGTTCTTGGTAAGGATTTTTTAATATACGTCGCCCGTTTTGGAATCTTTTTTTATTACTAGCATAGGTGTCTCATTTTTATAACTTGGTATAATTTTGGACCATATTGATGAAGAAACAAGGTGTTAATAATGTCAATTTTAATGTATATTATTTGCGACTGCCATGGAGACGCTCCATTCGTTCGACTTTTTCGATTCAGCCATCAACCGGAAAAGGAAAGATATATGTATTTTATATTGTATAAGTCCAGCCTATTGACCTATAACAAGCAAATAGCTCATTTATCGGCAAGTAATTACTAGTATCCATAAAACTCTACAACAAAATTTGAAACTAAAAAACATACATATACAGGGTATATCAAGACCGCGACCGAAAACGAAGCCAGGTGATAGTATTAGTGACTTCAGACACAATGCAAGTTAAAATTTCTCAAAAAAAATCGGCAACTTATTTTTTTTTTAAATTTTTGCTTATCGTCGTATTTGGGTGATAAATACATAGCGTTCCTAAAATAATGATGTAGACCTCTTTATTTCTAAACACTCAGTGATACGTAAGCGTTTAAATTATTATTTTCGCAATAACTAGGTATTTACCACCCAAAAAAGAAGATTTTTAAAAAATTCTAAAAACAAAACTGTCGCTATTTTGGTGAAATTTTTATTTGCATCGAGTCTGTAACCACTTAAACTACCACCTGGCTTCGTTTTCGGTCGCAGTCTTGAGATATCCTGTATACATAAACTCACGCCTTTATCCCAGAAGCGGTAGGCAGAGGCGCCACCAGGACACCCACATTTCGCCTTATATGTTCCGTCCCATGATGTGATAGGCGGCGAGCCTATCGCCATATCGGGCACAAAGTCCGTGACTCCGGGCTGATAATGAATAGAAAAACCCAATATCACTTTGCCCGACCCGGGTTTCGAACCTGAGACCTCAGCTTTGTAGTCGTACCGTAGTACAACTACGCTACCGAGGCAGGCAGGAAGGAAAAAGCACCAGAATAAAAATGGTGTATTGGGCCTGGACCTTCGCTTCACGTCGATTTTCTGTGAGATAGTTGTGCCACCTTGACCGAACTATATTTAGAGTAGTCCAAGGTAAATAAATTGTAGCTTTACAACTTTTAAATGTGACTAAATATAGTAAAATAAACACAATGAAAATAATCTCAATGTTTAAAGTCATAAATAGAATGTTGTGTATTTGATCTTGAACGTATACAGGCGACAAAGACCTATAATATAATTTCAATGTTAATTACAAGAAACAATAAAAATAAAATCACTTATATTCCAATAAAATAATAATTTTTAAATACATAATATTATATGTATATAGAAGTATGTATATACTTATTATAACGGCTCAGTTGGTAGAACAAATTTTCATGATACGAATATTAGATTGGAATTTAAAAAATGTCCGGGTGCTTTGGATAACATGTTATGGCGCGTCCACACTATCGCTGATGTTGGCCACGATGCGTTCGACACCCATTGTTGCATTTCTCCAGACTTCACTACTTTTTATATTTTAAGGGGACTTTTTCTATACCATTTAAAAATTAAAACAATTAAAACAAGAATCATAAATTAATTAATGTACAGCCAAAATTATTACCAATGCTTGGAAATGTAACAATACTTAAACAGGATTAAGAGTTACGAGTTCACTTTGTGGTCCATTTTATTCGATAAAACCTTTATAACCTCACAGCCTTTATATCACATTTTGATTGCTGACATTTGTGATCGGAAAATTGACTTTAGCAACACTACTCAACCTGTTGTGACGTCACCAAACAGCGGCGAGAAATGGCCGGCTAGTGGCCATCGCTCATAGCTGCCGATGCTGGGCCATCGTGAGTACGAGCTATTACGCATAGATATCATTGAAATTCTGGCCTAGTCCTGATTATTCAACATTACAGACAAAATCTAAACTAGGAAATACAAGCATAAAAAGCAACAAACATTTACATATGCGCTAAAATAACTGCTTTTACGCATTCAATAATGAAATTACACAACTTAAAAAATTTAATGTTGCATTCAAAATAATCACAGCCTTTCATTTTCGAGTTGTAAAGATGTTTCTATACATGGTGCTTTATAAAAGTGTGATTATTTCCTTCCGGCATGTCATCACTCGAGATAATCGCACGAGTTCGAAAGATCTCGAACGTAAATGTCGATGCAGTAATAAAAGTGCAATGTCATACTGATGTTTAGTGAATAGTGCTTTAATTTGCAATTTGTAGCCATTTGTGGGTCACTGAATGTATGAAGAATTGCCGTTTTTTATTCTTTAAGTAATTTTGATTATATTTCGATAATGTGTAAGAAGATTCAAATAACTAATATATTTTCAGAAGGTTTCTAAGCCAAACAATTAAACATATTGAAATACATTAACAAAATAGAAAACGTTTACAAATCAAGGAGAATTTGGTGATCAAAAACTAAAAACATAGACGTCAATATTATTGCAAAATGTAAGTTACCAAAACTATCAAAACAGTAAAATATAATGAAGGTTCCTGATCACAAAATCAATTCTTCCATTTGCATAAACTCACCACTTTTTTACCCCGAACGAGTAGGCATAGATAGGGACACATCGCCTTACCGGGCATAAAATTTCATTTGCGTGGAAGAATACTCGTAAATCCAAACACAGCTGCAAAAGGCCTCGATAATTAATAAATAAAACAAGTAAAATAAATTACAAAAAAAAAAATCTCAATCTAAATTCTAAAGCATTACACAACCGACCATCAATCAAGTCTTTTTATGTTTGTATGTAAAATTATCGAGCCCGTTAATACACATTATATTCTAGAGCTATAATTAAGTGGCGCCTAACCCCGAATCGGTTACGCAAAAACTATTAGTTACGTCATAGTCGTGCAAATATGTTGTTTTTATATCCAGGGGAGTAATTAGCTCAAAACATAATCGTTACATATACAGGTGGTGGTGGGTCTTTAAAACGTGAGAGGCCGCCTGGGTAGGTACCACCGCAATGTCTATTACTCCCGCCGAATACCAGTGTAAATGCACTGTTGTATTCCGGTTTGAAGGACATTGTAGCCAGAGCAACTACTGGACATAATGAGACTTAACATCTTATGTCTCAGGATGGCGAGCGCAGTGAAATTCCAAGCATTGCTTAGTAATTTATGGTGTTATTTGGTTTTGGTACTGTCCGTGAGCGGTCGTATCGCTAATCAGGCGAAAGGCATGCTCGTCTCGCCAGTTATTGCAATAAAAAAAATCACCATCCATACCATAAAAATATGTACACCTTATAACTATATATAGAGCCCTTTACAGTATATTGTCCGTTGACTTATTGATTTTGGTCCTGTAATAAGAAGACAAGTTATAAATATTTGTTGATCCTCCGTTTGATACGAGGCAGGAATTAAATCAACAGTGTTTTGTTTCACAGTCGGTTCTATGCCCATGGCGTCAAGGGTAATTTCAGAATATTATGCCAAGTATAGTTAGTTAAGGTTATCAAGATTATTTAGACTTTAAGTACACTTTAAAGTAAAGTCCTTAAGGTTATCAACTGAAAAATAACAATCTATTTTTGCTAATTCCTTGAACTGAATTAATATTAAATGAACATTAAACCGTTACGCGTCGTTTTAATAATACTCAGGGTACACATAGACATTAATTAAAGTAAATAATGTATTTCCGTGAAAAAAAAAACAAATCAAAATAGTAATAAATATTATAAGACTACCGAAAAACAAGTAAAATTAAAATAATTAATAGTATAACCAATTATTTGTAAATAAAGATTAAGTATTATGCGTTCTAGTCATAAAAGCTATTTAATTACCTACTACCTACAAGACTAATAAACCAACTTAATTTCATTTCGAAGTAAATGTAACCTAATTATATTTATTTTAGTTAATGGTTTCTTAGATTTACGCGAATGTTACACATTGAAATAAAACTATTTTTACGGATTTTATCGCGATTTGGTTTAATTTTTAATTTTTTTTACTACGGACACCGTCCGCCCCGTGACCACGAAAGCTGTAAAGTAATCGAAACGTCGGGAAGTTAAAAAATGTAAAAATTAAACCAAATCGCGATAAAATCCGTAAAAATAGTTTTATTTTAGTTGTTTAAATGCGACACTGTTCTTAATTATTGTGCGTGTGATATCAACCCTGAATTGGTTTCAGCTTTGATTCGAAGTCACAAAAGTAAAGATTTTTAAAAATACGATACTTTTTACTCATTGTTGTATTTTGCCTTGACGTAAATATTTTTTCACCAGTGATATTTTACTGGTGATTTTTTTATATTAATAATAATAAACAAACACACCACTCTCAATCGATTCTCTAGATTGTAGAGTAGGTCCGTGCCCAGCGGTGGGACGTATATGGGCTGATACAACAACACCTAACAGTCACACACATAGTCCTGACCCAACATTAAGGTCAATTAGGCCTTGTTCGTGGGTATCAAAACTTACGAGAGAATTTTCGATATCACAAACACCTATACCCGAAACAAATGCCTGTGGATCACAAAAAATATGTCTCAGCGCCTCTCGTTTGACAGCCGGTGTCTAACCAATTGCACCACGTAGGCTGTCGAATAAACTAATTGGTCGTCTTATAAAGAGCCCGTGGCCGCCAGACTTCCATAATTTTATAAAAGCTGAAAGTTTGCCTAAACAACATATTCAAAATTCAGCTTATATACTATAACGCTGGCAAAATTACATTTAATTAAAGTTTAAAAAAATCACAATATGTAATTTTGCCAGCTCTATGTTATAATAGCTGAATTTTATAAATGTTGTTAAGGCAACTATCAAAAGATGTTTCCTTTGTGGTCAGACACTTTGATGGTTCTTTCATCTTACCAGACACATTGCAGCTGATAACTCCCGAAGCCACCACGATCCAAACTTTATAATAGCTGATCGTGTGATGCCTATGTTAGAGGCATGCGCAGACAAACTTTCAGCTTTTATAAAATGACGAAATTCTGGCCGCCACAGGCTCTTGGTCTAATAAGACAAGACGGGAATGAAATTGGAATGCAATGTAAATACGTATATGTGCCAAACGTGACGTAACAGACAGTGGTTCACCGGGGAAGGAAGGCGCGCGTGTTTACGCAACTCAAGTGGAAACTACGCATTCACTATGTCACTGCTATGTGCTTACTATTACTTACTCTCGGACTATTATCTCATGCTTGATAAAAAAATATGAAAATATTAAGTGTTAGGTGCAGCCTGCTTCTAAAAAGTCAGTCAAGTTCAACCTTAAACTTTCTACGCACAAAAATGATTTTAACTACATACGGTTTAGTTAATTGACATTTCTGATCATCGGCTTTTCTGACTCATTAAACAAAAAGCCGTCGAAATAACACATTACATCTTCGATTCTAAAACCCTACCAAATGATTAGTATAATTTTTAAAGCTTGGAAAAATACAAGTAAAATTCATCGAACTTAATCAAAATTAAATACATTAACAACTAAATAAAAAACAATTTAATCTGAAAACTTTGTTTAATGCAATAATTGTACGTACATTTCAATAATAAAAAAACCGTATCAATTATAATTCTTGTAAACTCTCCGCCGACAGCTCTGCTCAGTGTTCACTATGCGGAAAACTTATTGAACCCAACACTCAACGAGACCAATATACGGATTGTGTTTATACACGACAATGCTTACGTAAGACACCTTAAAGCTGTTTCTACGGAGAATGTAAAAAGTCAAACACGCAATCGGAAATTATGAGATTTGTTTATATTTCCGAGGCTTCCGCTAGAAAGAGAAAGATTTTAAGCTCAGGAAACAGGCCTTGTGGGTGACGACCCTGCAGGAAAAGCAAAGGGGGTAACTACTGGACATTATGAGACCTAACATGTTATATCTCAGAATGGCGAGCGTAGTGAAATGCCAAGCATTGCTTTGAATTCATGGTGTCTCACTTACTATCAGGCGGATGCTTGTCTCGCCATTCACCGCAATAAAAAAACTTAGCGAGTATTAGTGGCATAAGGAATCAAAGTTTCTAAGTAGCTGGTTTTACTATTTAAACCATTTAAATCATGAAATCGTACAATTCTTATGTACCATCATATTATGTCTCATTAGAAGGAATCCTGGCTGTAACATATTCGTATTCATTTTAATAGTGATAATCCTACACAAGCTGTAAGACCCACCTGAACTGAAAATACGATACACAATACACATATATGGTACTCTACTAGATCAGTAAGTACATGTTTCGACCAAGCACAGTGTGACAACAGGCGAAAAATTAATGCAGTACTTAACCGACATAAACTAACACGGCTATTATGTTCATAACACACGTCTCCTAACTTATGTGTGTCGGTAATGTTTGCGTTGCTCGCAACAAGCGCATTACATAACATAATGGGCAATTCATGGTAAACTACACAAAACGCCACGCGGAAGGAAATGTTACAATGAGAAATAAAAGTCATTAAGATCGAGCCAACTCGGCGCGCTGGCTGCGCGAGTGGCGGTGTTAAAAAGGCACGAATTGTGTTTGGTACTTGTACTATCGCCTCATCGGAAGAATTATAGTGGTATGTATAGAGTGGGAACTTAGAACATGGGTTCTATTTCTAGGTCAGGAAATTCATTTTGTTTCCGTTATATGCCTACATACCAGTGTCTGCTTATAGAATTTCAAAAAATATCACGGATCTGGGATGTGCGTTTGATCGATGGTATGAAAGTAATATAGGATATCCATCACTATAATCAAGGTGAATAGGACGGAATTTATTTATCCTATCACACACATATTTTCATAGGACCGGCACTCCATATTTTTAATTACAAAATAATTTGGAAAATAATAGGACATACCGCCTTCTTAGCATCAAACATATCGAGAATAGAACTACTATTCTGGATATACTCGTATTAACTCATTCATAAAACAGTATCCGTAACAAAAGATGTGTCGGATTTAATTCGGTTTATCGCTGTTTCGAAAGCCTTGTGAGTAGTGACCCTGTCGCAACAATTCTCCTTATTGATAAATAGCCGTAAATAAATAAATACACCCAACAGTCACAGACATACATAGTCCTGACCGCACACTACGATCGAGTCTTGTGTCGTGGGTATTAGGAACTACGAGAGACTTTTCGGTCTCACAAACACCCAGCCGCGAAACAAATACTTGTGGTTCACACAGACATTTATCTCGGTACTGCGATCGAACCCGTCTATCCCGGGCTCTCGTTTAACAGCCGGGTCTAACCTATGCGCCTCGGAGGCTGTCAAATGGCTAATAAACACCATAAAATGAACCGCTCACTCATTAGACTGTATCTTATGCATTAAAAATATTGCGAGATGAACGTGAGACACAAGTTGGCAAACACCGCGCATCGTTTCGTCATCTAACGAAGCCGAGAAGGTCGAGTGAGCTTCAAAGGTTCATGCACTTGATCTCCTCGACAAGAACGCTATCAACATCTATCTCATCGATTAAAACTTCAATTCAATATAATGCATAAAATTAATATTATGATATTGCCTGCTTTAGCGTTTAGTTCGATGGGTGAGCTTTGCAGAGTGCCTATAGCATCTGGTCGAATATTTAGTTGTTTTTAAATTGGCACATTCTTGTGGGCTGCACTGCGCCTGAGGGTAAGCGCAAATGTCGTCCAGACAGAGTATCGAATGGCATCAGACGGCGATCCCTTGCAAATCGATACAATTATACCGGCCTGCTGAGATGCTTCTTTACGCTACGGCGGAAGGACCTAGGATTATAGGAAGGAGGGAACACGTGTGACGGCAAACAATTCCACAGCTTGACGGTGTCGCACAGAAAAGAATTTGCGAACCTTTTGGTTTGCGCCGTAATGGTTTGGACCATCAAGCTAGGGCTTCGCAAGACAGCACGCGTGGTTCTGTTTAGTTCTGTGTTTTCTGTTTAGCTCTTTGATTTCAGTTTGTATATCCATTTCAGAACAGGTTGGTATAACAGCCTCCGTGGCGCAGTTGGTTAGACACCGGCTGTGAAACAAGAGGCCGCGGGTTCAATCCCCGCACCGAAACAAATGTTTGTGTGATCCACAGGTATTTGTTCCGGGTCTGGGTGTTTGTGAGACCGAAAAGTCTCTCGTATTTTCTGATACCCACGACACAAGACTCGATCTTAGTGTGGGGCACAACTATGTATGTGACTGTTGGGTGTATTTATTTCAATTATTTATTTATAATTGCGTAGACCTGCAAGTGATAATCATTGATTGCCGGTGGATACTCTACGTATTTGGTTACGCTGCACTTGCTATGAGACATATTGTACCTACACTTTTTTCGTCCCAGTAATAAAATAATGAGAAGAGGATATTTCCCAACGTGGTAACTTAATTAATTTAAAAATGTGTTTTTGTGTGTTACAAATATTATATTTTAGACCGTCTAGGTTTTAAAACCAAAACATCGTAACAAGTTATAATTTCACTTAAACAGAAATGAAATTTGAATCAGCAATTAATTACATAATTTCAATCAAAGCTTAACCCCTACCATGTAAATTAGATGACAATGAGTAAGCCATGAAATCGGTGCGATCACGGCACAGACGGCGTCCTCGAATCGAACCTGGGAAAGTGGATCCAATGGGCGGTGACGTAACCGAGCACGTAATAGTAAGCGTGTCATTGCGAGAAAATGCAGGAACTGACAATTCAGCCGTTTGGACGTTCGTGTTTCATTAGTAGGGGTTTTATGGTGGCCTGGTTACTCGTATGATATAGACGTCCAGGTCAGGTTCCAGGATCCTATTTCTTGCCAAAATTCAGTGTCAGGTGCAATACATAAATAAATAAATACACCCAACAGGCACATACATAGTCTTGACCCCACATTAAGATCAATTAAGTCTTGTGTCGCAGGTATCAGAACTACGAGAGACTTTAAGGTCTCACAAAAACCCAGAGCCGAAAGAAATATTTGTAGGCCAATCAAACATTTCTCTCGGTGCGGGGATCGAACCCGCGGCCTATCGTTTCACAGCCGGCGTCTAACCAACTGCGCCACTGAGGCTGTCAAATACATATACATATAACGGAAGTAATATGGGTGGTTTGGTTCCAGTCACTTCATTTATGCTTTTTACTTCAGGAATAATTGGACCTTGCGAATATACAATATTACGCTTTGATATTGTGATAATTTGATTTATATCAGACTGATGAAAGGTCAAACGTAAATAAAAATTAAACTAAAGTCTAAAAATACTCAAGATGATTGTTCCGAGAATATTTTATCCTGATTTTATATCACCACGTGTCCATTACGTTTGTAATTGTATGTTTTTCGTTAAAATATTTTAAACTAAACCTATTCCTTGCTAATAATTTCTAAAAACAAATATCGAAAATAAATTATAAATATATCACATTTACCCTATATAGATGTCTATAGAAATCCCTTCACCTCATACAAACAACAATCCAAACAAAACACTCACCAGTTAGTTATCGAATGATTTATCTTTTTCGCTCAAACTGAATTCAAAAGTCGTTCGAAAGGGACAAAACATCCGATAACTAAAATACGTTTTAAAACTGACTATGAATAAGGCTGTTAATATTTATCACTGTCACTTACAAGAGAAAGCGGAAGCGAAGGTTAATGACGCGTTTAACCTCTAGGGACATAAGCACTGACAATTGAAAAGCGCTCCAATGTCGCATTCCATTAGATCCCTCGTGTGTATTATAATTTGTATACAATTGATCATACCTATCCTAGAAGGTTGGTATGAAAATTTACTGAGTTAATCGCACCTCACTTCTGGACGGCATTGCGCTTAGCGGCTTACCATTAAGTGCAGGGCAATCACTTTACCGTGCCAGTTTAAACGGATATATAAATAATAAACTTACAAGAATAAAAGACTGCCTCGGTGGCGTAGTTGTATTACGGTACGGATACAAAGCTGAGGTCTCGGGTTCGAGTCCCGGGTCGGGCAAAGTGATATTGGATTTTTCTATTCATTATCAGCCCGGAGTCAGAAATTTGTGCCCGAAATGGCTTTAGGCTCGCCCCACTCACATCGTGAAACGGAACATACAAGGCGAAATGTGGATGTCCTGGTGGCACCCCTGCCTACCCCTTCGAGGATAAAGGCGTGAGTTTACAAATGTATCAAGAATAAAGACTAAATATTTTCGACGAAAGGTCGAAGGTACTAGAGCATGGATCGAGCAACAAGCAGCATCAGGAGTCAAGACAACGTCAGTAAAAAAAAAATCTCCAATCCCCGTCAATGTTTATAAAATTTGTTTATATATGGCCCAAGTTAGTCGCCAGTAGATTTCAACCTATAAAGGGGTCGCATATTCAAAATCATTGAAAAACACTGACCTATGCAATCACCGAATCTACATCAATTTCCAATTGAATCTTACAATAAGACTCCACGTTCCGACAATAATGTATTACAATTGGGTAAGCAAATTCTATGAACAAATAAAAACGCAACCGCCGACCACATTCTAATGAAATTGTGGCAACCGCCCATCTGAACGTTTCAAAACAGTCTAAATTGGTGCCACTGTTTACTGCGATGACTGGTATGTTTTTATATCAGTCAAGGCAAAATTAATAAGCGCTATTGTGTTATTTAATAAAAAAAAGAAAATTGCGATGAATGATGAGACGAGCATGCCATTCGCTTGATGATAAGCGATAAGACCGCTCATGGACAGTAGCATAACCAAACAACATCATGAATTACAAAGTAATGCTTGGGATTTCACTGCGCTCGCCACTCTTTGACATAAGATGTTAAGTCTCATTATGTCCAGTAGTTAATCTGGCTACAATGGCCAACGCAGGAGTCGAATTCAAGGCCTCAAAGTTCATCGCCTATACGCGCTGCCATTACAACAACAAAAGTATTTAATTACTCACTGCACAATATACATGTAAATCTTTTTTAATCAATAATATACATCCGTCTAATATACCGTATATCAAGACTGCGTCCGAAAACGAAGCCAGGTGGTATTTTTAATGGTTGCAAATACGATGCAAATAAAAATTTCGCCAAAAATTATTGTTTGGGTGGTAAATACCTAGTTTTTGCGATAATACTAATTTAAACCCTTACGTATCATTGCGTGTTTAAAAATAAAGAGGTGTACATCATTATTTTAAGAAAACTATGGATATATCATCCAAATACGACGATAAGCATAAAAAAAATGACGATTTTTTTTGCGAATTTTATACTTGCATTGTGTCTGAAGTCACTAATACTACCACCTGGCTTCGTTTTCGGTCGCAGTCTTGATATACACTGTATAATATATTCATTGTATACTCTCACAATCGGAACACACGAACACTGGCAAGTATTATATCATATGGAACATAAGCTTGTTCCGAGACCCATTACTAACAGTCAAAAACATTGAAGTGTACTTTCGCACGACATTCAAAACACGCACAAGAAATATACTGGTGATATTTCCTATCTTGCAGCCTTCAATACTTCAACGTCGGATAACATCGGCGTTGGGCGGCCGCAAAAGCAGAACTTAATGTCTAATTATATGGATAGAATATAAATATAAATGGTAATATTTATGAAGGTTGCAGGAAAACGAAGGATGCAAGCCCTCTCAAACTCTTTGGGGAAAGTCAATTATGAGTTTTTAATTTAAATTACATTCAACACCTCTTACCAATCCTAATTTCGAGCATCCTTCAAAGCTAACATTGCGATGGAGAGCGTACTAGAGTTTTTTTTACTAAACATATTTAGTTTGTTATTATTGACAAGATGACTTTCATAACCTATAGATTAAGTATTGACAATCAATAATTAATCTATAGGTTATCCAGAGACGTTAACAATGTAAAAAAAGATCGAACATTACCAAATTCAAAATTGGAACGCAGATGCCGACCGCGACCAGCAGCGACCGCGAACCCTGTCAAGGCAGCCAACATTGGCAATTGCAACAGCGTGCTGGTTATATAAAAAAACGTTTTGCAACGCATGCACTGCTGTTGCATGAAGCGTTGTCTTGGGTTCAGTATAATGTGACGATGAGTCGGTCATCTCAGTTGTGTAATATTATTGACTTTAGTACTAATGAACAGATAGAACTTTACCCGGGTATTGTTAATATAGCTCTCCCATACAATGAATAAGCTCATCTCTCCCTAAATATGAGTACAAAATATATTATTCTACTTACAAATTTTGCGACATCTTTGTCCTCCTTGAGGGTGAATTAAGACATGAAAAGAAGCTTATGTCCTTACCCAAGATTCGAACTTCCTTTTTTTCAAAATTCTGATCGGTTCTAAGATCTAGGCGTAAAAGGGTCACAAACAGTTAAACATTGCCAATTCAAGTAAAACATTATTGGCAATTTTATTGGAAAAAAATTATAGTCTTTTGTTTAAAATCGATGTTAAAATTAATGACCACTAACACTATTTTATGTTGCAGTAGCAAATTTCAAGTTTAAACGCATCTTTCGCAATCGTTACACTGTTAGGTGTTAACATTGGCACTTATTTGGGTTGTCCTTAATTTAAGATATAAAAAAAATAAAAACACAGAGCAAAATTGCGAATATTTTTTACCTTGTATTCTTATTTCATACAGGAAAATGTAAGCAAAATTTTCATTTTAGAGACAGTTTATATTAATAATGAAGTGCATTAAAGTGTAGTATTTTAGGTCGCCATTTTGTGACCAATGTTATTTTTAACCCAATACTCGTAGCTAAGTAAATTAAGTTAACGGTCAAAAGGTCGTCAGGTCACTCCTTGCGCCATTAATTAAATTTAAAAAGCCTTAAAATAGAAGGTTTTTAAAACCTGCATACATACAAATGTGACAATGTACGTACGTACCAAGTTTTATTTTTTGCTAAGAAATGCCAGTACAAGAATTTAATATCTTATTTTGTACGCCAACAAATGTTTTCCCACGCGATTGAATCACAATGCAGGCACCCGAGTGTCGTCATGTTAACAAACAGATCAAGTGGGGTTACAAAACTGTAACACTTACCACATTTTCAAGTCGAATATTTTGTGTGAGTGCAATAATTTGAGACAATTGTAAGGATTCTGAAATATTTTCAATGTCATTGTGGTGAAGATAATATTTCTCAAAAATAAATGAAATTAAAACAATTACAAAAGTGTAGATAAAGAAGTATAATATTAAAACAATGTTGGTAATAATAATTTGAGGTATTTATTTATTTAAAATAAACACAACACAAGAGTCGTATTAGCAGACAATAAATTTACCAAAACAACAAAAAGTTATATTAGTATAGAACAATGGGATGCTTTAATTATGTTTGGAGATAGTGTTCTATTACAAATATTAACCAATTCTGTGGCATCCGAAGATTCATAAAACTTGTGACATTTCCGGATGGAGGTAAACGCTTTGCTGCAAATAGATTTATTATACCACGTAGTCGTAAGAAATGCATTATTCACACAAATCCCGTACATATCATCTCCTACTTCCTAACTCATAAATAACTTTCGCTACAATCAACTTAGTTTATCTAGAGCATATAAATAACCTTAATTAATGGAAATAAAGACGCATTTATTTTTTAATTGTATATATTTTTTTTGTTGATACTATAGAGAACTTCATATCAATTATATTTGAAGTTCGCTGACCTTCAAAAGGTCAGCATGATGAACATGACATAAGCCCTCTCAGGCGAACTCTCGATTGCAGATAAATTCCGCGTATAAAATGATTGTTCGTATAAAATAAACTTTTACGGAAATCACCATCATCATCACTATTCTCAGCAACAGAAAATCTTCCGCTGAACACAAACCTGTAACATAAGACAATATATCTTCTTTACAAATCTCAATATTATATTCATTTCTGTTCACACTTTACAATAATAACTGTTATGTGAAACATTTTATTGTTACAAAATATAATTTCAACGGTAACATGTCTGCATTTGTAAGCCAGCACCTTTTACATGTATTTCTAACAATGAGTGTATTATTCAAATTATTCCAGCGGTAACCTCTGCTTTATGAACAAAGAGAATTACGTAAAACTATCAAAACATCCGGCCTGAGAGACTGTAATGCTACCCACTTAGGAACGTTTCACACTTAACTCTGCTATACAGGGTATCTCAAGACCGCGACCGAAAACGAAGCCAGGTGGTAGTTTTAGTGGTTACAGACTCGATGCAAATAAAAATTTCACCAAAACAGCGACAGATTTTTTTTTAGATTTTTTTAAAAATCATCTTTTTTGGGTGGTAAATACCAAGTTATTGCGAAAATAATAATTTAAACGCTTACATACGTACCATTGAGTGTTTAGAAATAAAGAGAAATCTATGTATTTATCACCCAAATACGACGATAAGTAAAAAATTACCAAAAAAAGTTGCCGATTATTTTTGAGAAATTTTTACTTGCATTGTGTCTGAAGTCACTAATACTATCACCTGGCACCCTGTATAAAGGGTAATTTTAAAGGTTAGGGAACAAGTCGGACTAGAACTCCACATTTCGATGTGGAAGTGCCAAAGACCCAATATGCCTTTCTTCTAGCTGTCCCTTTTTCTTCCCTCGCAGTCACGTTTTAAGAGACCGACAATATACACCTACTGTCCAAGCGTCGTAGAGTATTATCACTAGCCATCGTGAGGCATCATCATGTATGTTTATTCGTCTGCCGAACCTCAAGCGTATTGATTTTTTGGCTAACTCTTCAGAACCAGCCTTGAAAGCTGTACGGGAATAAACAAATTCCAACAACAACCAAATATTTTTATCTTGTTTAGAATGTTTCAATTTCATGAACTTAAATTATATAAGTGCTGTGTGTGCACAAGCCTCGAGGTAACAAAAAGCTTGCAGTTCCAATTAATAGTATTCTAGATGTCACACGCGGATTATGATAGAGACAAATAGGTTACAATTTACGAAATTATTACATCGCGTGCGGAATTATTAACAAGAGTGTAATTACATTGTATATTAGCTTATTTACGAAGGTATGTACAAAAACTATCTTGTTGGTCTAGAGTTAACATATATGGCTCAAGGTCTGTAATGTATATTCGGTTGTTCGCTCTGGCAATCCGATTTTTATCAGGCAACAAGTACTAGAACATTATTGAATAACTTTGGAGAACATAATTGAATTAGCAACGGCTTTAATCGGATAATAAACCGTAAATCAATTACCTTATATTTTCCGTGAATGTGCAACTTTGGAAAATTAAATACAAGAAAATGTGATTCTTTTTATGCTAAATAAATATGTAGTTCGTTTGCAAGAGAATCAGGCTTACCTAGAACTGAACTGAAATAATTTTATGATGATAAGTTAGTTATAAATTTTGGTTAATTTTTATTAACATGTGTAAAGCGACGATTTTTCAATCATTAGATAAAAGTTATTCATCGAATAAATACCAATCTAACTGAATATGAAAGAAACACAGGTGGATAAACTATTAAACCAATAACCCCGTTAAATTCAAAGACAGTAAAGTGTGCGGAGATTGCAAAGATTACGGCGTTCAAACAAACATTCGCGCCGGCACTTCCGCGCGTTGGTTACGTCATAAAGAAAGGGATATTACCCTCTTAGGCTGTTTTCATACTCTCATAATCCCTAATATTTTTGCGATGAAGTGATTTCGTCTTTTATTACAAGTCACTTTAAAAATCTTTTTTTGTTGGCATAATTTGAAGGTTGGCCACAGTCATGTGATTTTATGTCGAATGAATTATCTTTAAATATACACACGAAAGCTAAATGATTAAGATGTTTATTCTATCTATGTTTCTTCGTATATGCTCTAGGAACAATAAGGCATTTACTTCGTAAGTTTTTTTAACGAGTTTGTTTTAAAAGTATTTCGGTTGTTCGGAAACCATGAACCTGTGAGCATTATCTTATTTCTCTGGTAAAAATATCAATACCTCATACTTACTGGGTTTTCACAACATAATATAAACGCATATTGCGTCACTCAAAATTTCTCTGACCTCGAGGGCCGGTGAAATTATTAATGGTAATTAAATCCATTACGTAAAGGTCATTTATCGGTGTGTCATCGTGTCCAACACTGGCTCGCGAACACGTCCTGCGTGGTGTAAGAGTGAAAGCAATTCGGCGCGGCCTTCACCCAATGGGCCACTTACCCTATTATGTCAGCTGTGGCGCGCTTTGAATAGCTAATATGGTGAATATGGCCATATGTATTTATGTGCTGTCTAAACGACCACATTGCAATGGTCCAGATAGAATTTCGAAAGTCGAGAAATTGGCCTACTTGGATAAATTATATGGGTTGGACGAAATGCGTTTGAAGCAATTTCAATTGGTGACAAATTTTATCATTTAGAATTTATAGACAGCTAGTCATAAGCCTAAGTATCCTATCTCAATATCGTTGAATCTAACAAACAGTACGAAATATTTTCCTGACTGGTGCGTCTCTCATATGTGAGAGGCCGCCTGAGTAGGTACCACCGCAATGTCTATTTCTCCCGCCAAACAGCTGTGTTAATGCACTGTTTCGGTTTGAAGGACATTGTAGCCAGAGTACCTACTGGACATAATGAGACTTAACATCTTATGTCTCAGGATGGCGAGCGCAGTGGAATGCCAAACATTGCTTTATAACTCTAGGTGTTGTTTACGTTTTGCTATTGTCCATGAGCGGTCGTATCGCTTACCATCAGGCGAATGGCATGCTCGTCTCGCCATTCATAGCAATAAAATAACTTTACTTGCAAGGATTTAAAATTCGAATAGGTATCACTCAAATCTGACTAAATATAGATAAAAATAAAGTTCATAACACCAGCCATAGCAATATTGTAAAAAAAAATATAAAGTCATAATCTACACGACTAAACGTAGGTAATCTTCCCTTTTAAATACTTTTATTTACTTCCTAATCATCATCAATTTTATTTAAAAGCTCTAAGTACCCAAGAACATAACGCAACCAAACAGCCACTTTATTTATTTCTTTTAAACTTTTTATACATGTATACAAGCGGACTTTCTCTGCGACTCAAGCTGTCACAACACTGCCGGCGACATGACAGCACAATCGAAAGTTCGAGAAACGGCCTTCACCTAATGCCACCAATAACCGATTACTGAGCAACTTGTTCCATCTTATATAACATTTGTTTATTTGTATCACACGTGTATGTTGCCGCGATTTTTTGTAATATTTCCTATATTAAAAGTGGATATTAAAAAGCGAACCTAATGTCTAACGGCATTATTTATAGACAGTTTTGAAACGTATTTTAGTTATCGAATGATTTGTCCCTTTCGAACGATTTTTGAATTCAGTTTGAGCGAAGAAGACAAAACATTGGCTAACTAAAATAGGTTTAAAAACTGTCTATGAATAAGGCCATAATGATCTAGCCAGAAAATGAAGTTATCAGTAGGTATAAGTTAAATGTGGATGTGACGAATATTTTTAAGAATAGTTAATTTTTTATCTTTATTTTTTCATCGACAAAAATCATTTATTAAAGACAGTCCGTACCAATAAATACATCCTTGCTAATGAAATGATGTGAAAAATAAAATTGAAGAGTTTGTTTCTTTGAACGCGCCAATCCCTGAAATTAGCAAGTGGATATGAAAAGATTTTTTTTGTTCGATACGCTTATTTTTAAGGAATGTCATAGACGGTACGCGATATGACTGCTCATGGTCAGTAGCAAAACCAAACAAAACCATGAATTAAAAAGCAATGCATTGGCATTCCACTGCAATCGCCATCCTGAGGCATAAAATGTTTATGTCCAGTGGTACCTCTGGCTACAAGTTCTTCAACTATTACTATAACTACTACATATTCAAGTAAATTGGGTCGTTAGAATTAATAAAACAACATGACAGGCCGATAGTTTCCTAGCGCAGTAGGCTTAAATACAGCTGTAAACCGTGAGGCCGCGGGATCAATACTGCGTACCGAGAAGTATTTAATATTTATTCCAAGATTAGCTTATCAGTACAAAAAATATATTATATTGATACGAACAATTATTAAAATTTAATTGCAAAGACAAACATAGTATAACATGGATTCCATTAGGCACTGTCATTTAGACTAATAATGAACAATACCTAACAATAAGGCGAGTGTATTCGCAGACACAACATTTCCATAATAATTGAAAGATCATGGTTTGGTTATGCACAGAAAATAAAAGTACCAAAATATTTCACGCTCTGATTAAATCTCTAGAATCGTAACGCGTCGTGCGCATTGTTCTTATTTAACTATAGAACGAGCATTTTATTACACGTTTATTATTATTAACTGCTAATATAACTGTGGTGATTAATTTAATAATGGAAGAAATTGGTAGCCACAAATGTAGCCCTGAACGTTTTGATTACAGAATCTAGACAGCCTTTCAAGTTGACAATCTGTAATCGTAGTTCTTTTGATTAAAATTAAATATAATTTTATTTTTCATTAAAAGGACTTCCCACAAGGAATACACATAACATTAGTATAAGAATATATCGCAAAGTAAACAATCAGCGTGTTTCCTCAGTTATAAGAAATCACAACAACCTCAAAACGAATATTAACACAACTTATTAGCACCTGTCGCGTGTTTAATTTGAAACATCTTGTGACCTCTATATTTAATGGGCAGTTGACACCACTATCTGATGGACTTATTAATTTTCTCCTCGTATACTACAACTTTAACGGTGAAGGAAAACATCGTGAGGAAACCTGCATACCGTAGCGATTTTAAAGAATTTCTACGGTATGTAAGTCCGCCAACCCGCACTAGGCCAGCGTGGTGGACTATATGGCCTAACCACTCTCAATCGATTCTCTCGATTGTAGAGTAGGCCCGTGCCCTGCAGTGGGACGTATATGGGCTGATATAGATACTACAATAGATACTACTATTACCGAAAAGTTTGAATACTTCATTTTATAAATAAAAACTACAATCAAATAATCGTGAATCAATAAAACGTATTATACGGCATTTAGCATTAAACTTTTTAAATGCACTTTAATCAATAAAACGTTCGAATTTTTAATAAGATTTCATTTACTCAGTAAAAAGTATCGGCTGATTTCCATAGTTTAAGGATAAAACCCACAATACAATGTGTATCAATAAAACGTTTTACACGGCTTTTAAAATTAACCTTTGTCATGTACTGTTATAAATAAAACGTTCAATATCAAATCACATTTTGTTTGGCCTATAAAAACTATCGGGTTATTTTGATACTTTTTATGAGATTATGAATTGATAGCTATCGAGTTGGAACAAGCCGTATAATTGGATTTATAAACTATTACACAAATATCAAGAAACGTATGGCCTGATTTTTACTAACAGTTTGTGAATGAATTCTGAAGATTACGTGACATCAATTAAATTGCTTCAAAATACGGCTAAGCAACAATATATTTAAAGTTTTTATTGTATTGAGCTACGTATTACCAACACGAAAATCTACGTCTTGTTTGCCATTTCCTATTTAGTACTAAAAAAATCTCTATTGTGATACTAAAATTGTACGTAAGAACCCCATCAACAGGGAAGAAAGTGATCATACCACGTAGGTATGTTGCTTAAAGGAACGCTTATGTAGACTTTAAGGAAGATGTTAAAGTTTACATAAAATGCGCCAATAAATAAAGATCTTTATCTGAGTATGACATTAAGTAACAATTAAGTTGATCAGCTACCACTCATGGGATTCTAATCTCTAACATAACTTATATATTAACCACGTTTACCATTTAAAGAAGCCTCAAAGATACATCATTACATCTCGTAATTGTAACAGAACAACCTTTGTGCACCAAACAATCATCGACATTTCGAACAATAGACACCTTATGAACAATAAATATAATCTTTCTAATACAATCGTCGAACACTTTCACGTAATAACTACGGGTTGTGTCGTATCTGGAAACCGAATCAAATGTTCCGCATCTAAGTAGGAAATAAAATATTATACGTCCTTTCATTGCACAATGATGATTTAACTAAGATATTTGTTGCGTAAATGCGTGCGTTGGCGAAAATGTGACTACGTTTGTACGTGCAGTGCATATCCATATTAGATTATTTTGTTTCAAAAAGCGTTCTATAATTTAGTTATGTTTAAGCGTGGTTGTAATAATTTTAGTAATGCATGATATGAATAATATGTGCTACATACTTTTGGAGCCAAATACACCATTGACGCCCTTACCTGTAAAAGAGAACAAAATTGATTTTAAACAAATTTAAAGTCATGGACGTTGTTTTGCGTCGAGACAAAAACTGCTCATTAAGTTTCCTTCAGAGGTCGGTGTTACTGAACATATTAACAGTTTATAAAAAATACAACGCCGTCTCATAACTCTGTATTTATTTGTAGAGTTATAACATACATCGATTTTTGGAACATTATCGTCATAATATATATTATAATCTATATAAACATATTATGTGTATAAGTACGTGGTGGCCTGTAGGTAAGGGACCAGACGCGCCGCCCAAAATGTTCACCACACCTCTGACTTTTATAGATTGACTTTTTCTGACTTTTTTAGTATTGATAGTCAATCACCACCCACTACAACGATGAAGGAAAACATCGTGAGGAATCCTGCATACCATAGCGATTTGCAAGAATTTCTATGGTATGTAGGTCCGCCAACCTGCACTAGGTCAGTGTGGTTGACTATATGGCCTAACCCCTCTCAATCGTACTCTGGATTGCCCCTGCAGTGAAATGTATGTTTACTGATACAAACATATGTATTTATATTGTCTGTTTATTTTCAGATTCGAGTAAAGCACTTGATCACGAGGCTACACTGCGATGTGGCATAACATGCCGTCGCACCTATCAAAAACGAGCCTACCGATGAGAAAAATCAAACCGCCAGACAGACACAAAAACACGAACTAGTCCACATAACAAACCAACGGGTTTAATATGCTGTGATACTGGCACATGCAAAACGATATAACGAAACTGTGATAGAAGAACAAAATGGGTGTCCACGTACTTCTAGCATCTACAGCGCTGAAATCTGTCAGTGTGACTGGACTGTGGTTGATACCGCTGCTGCTTGGAGCGCTTACTTATCATAATTATAATTCGTACGATCCTGAAGCAAAGGTGTTAGATAAGGAACCTAGGAGAGAGTATGATTTCATCGTAGTAGGAGGAGGGTCGGCCGGCGCTGTGGTCGCAAATCGGCTAACTGAAGTCAAGCATTGGAACGTTCTGTTACTGGAGAGTGGTAAGTTAGAACTTTTCGAATATATACGACATAAGCAAAGCTTAGTTTTACAACTGGTTTGAGATCCCACTGGTTATGAATTATCGACCAAACAAAGTTATTAATTTCTTCTATTGGTCTTTATAATCCAATGGTCGATAAAGTTCCTTCATTAAATAAATAAAAAATATCAACATCATTTAAAATATAATTTTAATAGATGTTACTGGTAATTGTTAATACGTGTTTCAGGCCCGGACGAGAACGAGATCACCGACGTCCCTTCGCTCGCCGGCTACCTGCAACTAACGAAGCTCGACTGGCAGTACAAGACGGAGCCGACGGCCTACGCGTGCCTCGGCTTCAAGAAACATCGATGCAGCTGGCCCAGGGGCAAGGTATTTAAAGACCAATTACATTTATAATTCTCAGAAAACTACACAGAAACTTTAACGGTGTAGGTACCATAGAGACGAGAAAATCTGTGGTATGTAAAGTTGGCAAGTCCGCAATGGACCAGCGTAGTGGACTATGGCTTAAGCCCTCTAAATCTAACTATCGATTGTAGAAGAGTCTTGTGGTCATTGGTCAATAGCTAACGAACATTGGCTATTAATACAAAACGTATCGCACGTTTTGTATTATCTTAGCGCCTTCACATAACTTCATAGCAATATCCACAATTGGCGCGATTAATATGAACGAATTTGATAAGAAGCTAGTGATCCGGAATAAAATGAAAGTTATATATAAATAAAATCTCTCATCATTTACAAAACTACATCACAAATATAATGCCTATGTATGTTACTACACACCTAAAAAGGCGTCATTACATTGTCAGAGCACCACCATTAATTATTTTAATGGGTCACGCAAGTGAATCATTTTCTAGTTGTCTCGTTAACTTAACGTAGACCAATTTACCTAAAATAACTCATAATTTTAACCTTGACACGAATTCGTAGTTTCCAATAATGTCTGCCATACTTTTTTCAGGTGCTTGGTGGTTCGAGCGTCCTTAACTACATGATCTACGTTCGAGGGAACAAATTTGACTACGACCAGTGGGAATCCTTTGGCAATCCTGGGTGGGGTTATAACGATGTACTTAAATACTTTATCAAATCAGAAGACAATAGAAACCCTTACTTGGCCAAGAGCAAGTATCATGGAAGAGGTGGATATTTGACAGTTCAAGAATCTCCTTGGCGGACACCGTTAGTTGCTGCTTTTGTTGAAGCGGGAGTGGAAATAGGGTATGAGAATAGGGACATTAACGGAGCAAAGCAGACAGGCTTTATGATAGCCCAAGGAACAATCAGACGCGGTACTAGATGCAGCACTGCAAAGGCATTTTTAAGACCTGTAAGGACACGTAAAAATTTAGACGTGTCACTAAACACACAAGTGACAAGAGTTCTCATCAATCCGGTTACGATGAAGGCGTACGGTGTAGAGTTCGTAAGATACGGATATAAAAGAGTAGTTTATGCTAGGAAAGAAGTTATCATGTCTGCTGGTGCCATCAATAGTCCCCAACTCCTAATGCTGTCGGGAATTGGTCCGAAAGAACATTTAAGAGAGGTGGGAATTAGAGTTTTAAAAGATTTACCTGTTGGAGAAAATTTGCAAGATCACGTAGGAGTAGGAGGCTTAACATTCCTAGTTGACAAGCCAGTTGCAATCGTACAGAATCGTTTCCAAGCTTTCCCTGTGTCCATGAATTACGTAGTCAATGAAAGGGGTCCTATGACTACTTTGGGAGGATTAGAAGGTGTGGCTTTTGTCAATACTAAATATGCAAACAGTTCTGGTCTTTGGCCGGACATACAGTTCCATATGGCACCGGCGTCGTTTTCTTCTGATAATGGGCAAATTGTAAGAAAAATTCTCGGTTTGACTGATGAAATATACGACGACGTTTATAAACCTATAGCGAATAAAGACGCTTGGACAATCATGCCGCTTCTGCTTCGACCGAACACTCGTGGATACGTCAGGCTAAGAAGTTCCAATCCATTCCATTATCCTGTAATGAATCCGAGATACCACGAAAACGCATTAGACGTCGCTCGACTCGTTGAAGGCATTAAAATTGCCGTGAAAGTTGCAGATGCTTCGCCGTTCAAGCAATTTGGATCGAGACTGTATAGGAAGCCGTTGCCAAACTGCAAACATCATCCATTCATGTCTGATGAGTACATTGAGTGCCAAGTGAGGACTATATCGATGACGATATACCATCAGTCTGGTACGGCAAAGATGGGACCTGCATGGGATAAAGAAGCGGTCGTGGATCCAAGACTGAAGGTCTATGGGGTTGAAGGACTTAGGGTGATAGATGCAAGTATAATGCCTACGATTGTAAGCGGCAACACGAATGCTGCAGTGATAATGATCGGTGAGAAAGGTGCTGATATGATTAAAGAGGACTGGTTGAAACACAGACGATGACAGTTCGCCGATCGATATAAAACATATGTTACCAATTATGTACCCATCTACTAAGTGTAATCATTGATTTACAGTTTCCAAAGATGTAAATATTTTATTTTAGACATATAAAAATATTAAATAACACATTATTTTATATTTTTATACGTAATTATTAGTAGTAAATACTACAAATATATTTTTACTAATATGAAATTTGTAGAATGGTAAATTATAATTAAGAGTTTATTTCTGGTCTAAATTACTCGCGAGTGTTTGTTATAAGTTAATTTCAATTTGTTATTGCAAACAACATTCCATGATTTAACTGGTATGATTGAATACTGTCAGAATTTATGGATGAGACAGATTGTCTCTTGCCGCTTGAAACAATTATTTTAGCCTTGAGCCTTGAACAGCTCAACAAAATCGTGCTAGGCGTACTTTAAGACAATGTTAGTTGAATCATAGCAGGCACCAGCTACATCCTTGTAAGGCAAAAAAATATATAGGTATAATCGTATGTTTTATGCGGTTTAAGTTAAGGTCTTCTCTTTACTAGCAAATTCGTCTTACTAGCAATGTGAATTTTATATATTTGTGATTTGATAAAAACATAAATTAAATTATACCCGACCTCTAACCATAATAAGTTTGGAGATAAGGGATATCAACCCACATTATTCCCAATACTACAAGAAACTCGTTTAAATTACGTCAGAAACTGTAATCGTGAACTTGCAAATACTTGTACCTATATCCTATTGGGGTATGCAGAAACTATAAAGCTCTAAGTACTTCGATTAAACATACTTCTTGGTTTTTTAAACTGATGTTAAATATTTTCGCCCGCATTCATAAACAGATTTGAAACCTATTTTAGTTATCGAATGTTTTGTCGAATTACTTTAGAATTCAGTTTAGGCTAAGAAGACAAAACATTCGATAGCTAAAATAGGCTTTAAATCTGTCTATGAATAAGGCCGTTTAAGATTTGTATAATATGTAAATATGTACATGTTTAGTAGTTAACGATAAATTCCTATTTATTTAAGTAGTAATGCCATAAAACATTGTTCTTCTATTAATTACTGAATTCGTAATGAAGCCATTTTACGGATTCATCATAATTAGTTTTTAACAATGTGTTAATTATAATTATTGTTGGTCGCAAGGGATTTGTGACAATATACATTTTGTTGACTTAATATCATAGTGTTTTATTTAAAAACACCTCTAAAAACATATAGGTAGAAAAAAATATTGAGCTAAAAACAGGATTTTTGAATCAAATCATAATTTAGACCAATAAATAAAAACAGTGTTTTTTTTTTATCAGCCATACACGTTTTTAAGTTTTAAATAAATTTTGTGGTAAATTTCGATGATGTAACCTATAGAAAGTCAGCAATTCATAGTCTCAAACATAATAATATCATGTCACGTGTGGATTATTATAATTTCAGAAATAAGCCGTTTGGTAAATACCTTAAATACATAAATAATAAAAATAATTAAACCAAAGCAAAATAATATGAAAATGAATTTTCATAAGATCATAACAGTGTAAAAGGAATAAATTGTAACAATTGGAAAAAATATGTTTAATAACCCCATTTAAAAACAAATGTATTTATGCCGCAACCGATAATAACTAATCTTTCTTTCTTTCTTAGGCCATACAGCGAGACAACAATCAAATCAGATAAATTTTTGTGTCGTTTAGAAACAAAATATTCATAGATCACAAACATTTATATATTACGGCGATTATATTTAATACAAAAATAAATAGTAAATCATATATTTAATAAAAGTACTATTTTAAATCAGGAGCTCGCAAAACCGATTCTATATACGACTTGTAGAAATTCGTTGCGGTTCGTAGTGTAAACCAAAGTTTGCTAATCAATATGTATACAAATCACAAAATTCTAACGCGGGGTCAGGGTTTTGTTCGTGACTGTTATCTTAGGCCCTCTGCCTACTCCAACGTAGCATGCCATACTGAGCTACCAACGTATCAAAATTACATATATAAACTCACGCCTTATTCCCAAAAGGGATAGGCAGAGAATAGGACACCCACATTTCGACTTGTATGTTCCGTCCTACGATGTGACAGAGCCTATCGCCATATCGGTCACAAATACCTCACTTCGGGTTGATAATGAACATAAAAATCCAATGTCACTTTGCTCGACGCGGGATTCGAACTTGAGACCTCAGTTTTGTAATCGTACCGTTCTAGAACTGCACCACCGAAGCAGTCCTATCAAAAGAATTTGTAAAAAGTACTATTGAAAGCTACCCACTTCACATAACATTCCATAGTATTTATTGTAACCTTTATCATCCTACTGCTTGGTAAAGGTCTCCCTCAACTTTTTCCACTTGTCCCTATCTGTTGCTGGTGCCGTCCAAAATATCGAGGTCGCTATAGCATTTTTTGCAGTTTATCTATTGTCCATAGTAATGACAAATAAAAACACCCAAAACCCACATTAATAGCGCTGATCCCACAGAAAGTTACTAAGTCTTCTGTCGTGTTTATCCATAAATTACCGAAGACTTTTCTCGAAGCAAATATTTTTGGGCAACAGAAACAATTGTCTGAATGCGGGGATCGTAGACCGCGGCCTGTCGGTTAACAACCGTCTCTCAACCACTCAAAGATATGTTTGTCACGCTACGTTGTAGTAGACAGAGGCCCTCACGCACAGTATTAATTTACCGGTAAAACTAGTACTTGCCACAAAATTTATTAGTTACAGTTGAAGGCAGCGTTGTTTCGTCTATTTTGGTTATTTTATTTCACATTGACCCCATTTGATACAACTATTTGATGAGATTACGCTAGTAACTTAAACGATTAACTGAATTAAAAAAACAAATATTTCGAATATGTACGGCATTTCGAGAGTCAAGGTTACGTTGCGACAAATATGGATACATTTCACCACCTTATCCTAGACGTGTTAAAAAGTTGTAAGGACATCTGGTTGATTGAAACGCGAACGAAAGTTACAAGGCTGCGCGTCAATCTCTTTTTAATCTGTTCTAACGTTTGCACATCTTGAATAATTACCAGACTTGAATAAAGATTCTTTTGTGTCTATTATTTAATTGGTAAAGCGGCTCCAACCATTTCATTTCGATGCGCAAACTAGCTTAGTTTCGCTTAGACCGCGGTTCGCGGTTTGCTAAGTGATAAATGAATGAATTTCTAGCGACTAACTTTTTTATATATTATAACTAATCTGTTAAAAAAGACACCCAACAGAAACCGACATTATACGATAGGCTAGCAAATCTTGTGTCGTGTGTATCAAAAACTACGAGAGACTTTTTGGTCTCACAACATCCAGGTCCGAAACGAATACATACAAATAATATCAAGACCACACAAATATTTGTCTAGGGCGAAGGAATCGAATTTAATGAAAAAAAGTAATGACCATGAGTTAAATAACACATATTAAGCCATTTAAATAATTTCCTGGTTGGAATAAAAACTATACAAAATTCATAAAATATGTTGAAAGTTCGAAATTTATTGCTAACGAAATAAATTAATATCAGAAGAAATGTAGCGCCATTAAAATAGCGGTGATTTTTTTATCATTATAAAAGTTGATTCTAATTTTAAAAATGTAGTACCTATAGTCTATCTAAACTAACAGGTTCCATTTGACGTTTCATACTTTTAACGTAAATAACTTTGTGCAGACGTAACCCACACAATTTCAATAACACTTTCCGTAAATCCATGGAATTATGAAGCTATTCTTATTTTATCACAAGATTTACAATCCATAATCACTAAATTTAAACTAGAATCCTTTAAATAAAGCAAAATAACCATTTTAAACAACATATTTTTTTTCTAGATGTCATTACAAAGTCACCTCGTTAGGTCTTTTACCGGTAGAGTCGAGACTATTCAAACGCATTTGTATACGCTTAATCGGTAAAAATATTTAAATAATCGAGCAGATATAAAACAGTTGTGTTTTAATTTTTAAAAATACTGAACTTGCAGCTAATAATAGGTATGCTGTCAACGAACATACATCAATAAATAATGAAATAATAATATTAATATATATTAATTTATTATTAAATAATAGATTTGGATACTACAATGGAAATGAAGGCAGTATTGTAGGATACGACACACATATTGAGGAGGTTCCTCATTTTGGATTAAATGTATTGTATTGTATGTATGTATCATGTGTTCATAAGCATGTGCGTGATGTGGACTGGACTCAAAAAGTGTCTGCACCCGGGTGAAGCCGGGCCGGGCCGCTAGTAATAGATAAATCACTCCTTTTGTTCCTAAATAGTAAAGTGACTGCAATTGTGGATGACTCATTAGAATAAAAATGTTCATGAAAAGAAAAACGAAATAATGTAAACTAAAAATATAAACTGTAATCGATTAAGAAATACAAACAAATATTATGGATATCTCTATATAATCGGAAATTGTAAGAACCGATTTATTTGACAGTATCCCTATTTCCCAATGTCAAATGGAACTTCTTAGTTTAGATAGGGTATAACTGCTTCTAGAATCTACAGGTGTGTAATGAAGGCATCCAATTGGTGCAAGGGTTAAGGAAGTAAAAACGGAGGGTAGGGGTTCGATCCATATACGGGTAGTTATTGAGTGAGTCTTTACGATTATTAATTTGTTAATTAAGTTTGTATATGTTACCGGCTAAACCCGATTTTAGGATGAACTAGTTTCACCTAAGCGAAACCAGTTCTCCCTACACGCGATATGACAGACCAGTATTGTCTAGGCCGAACTAGTTCTCCCTACACGCGATATGACGGACCAGTATAGTCTAGGCCGAACTAGTTTTCCCTACACGCGATATGACAGACCAGTATTGTCTAGGCCGAACTAGTTCTTCCTACACGCGATATGACGGACCAGTATAGTCTAGGCCGAACTAGTTCTCCCTACACGCGATAAGGCAAACCAGTATAGCCTAGGCCGAACTAGTTCTCCCTACACGCGATATGACAGACCAGTATTGTCTAGGCCGAACTAGTTCTTCCTACACGCGATATGACAGACCAGTACAGTCCAGGCCAAACCAATATAACACATTAATGATGCCTGACAAAAATTTAACGGACAAAGTTTTTGTCATGTACATACTTCGGTAACGATTACATTTTAAAATAAGGTTTCAAAAAATTGCCTATCCTGTGTATTACCGCCTTAGCATTGTCTATTTTCATAGAATATAATTAAAGTACGCAATTTTTTAACTGGCTTACCATTCACTCTCGATTGATGCAATTTATGGACATCGTATCAGTCCATAAATTTAAGAAAAAAAACTCCAGTTCCCAAGCCGAACATCTAGAACGGTCGATTAATTGTCTGTTAATATGTTAATCGCGTTATTTGGACAGACAACAATTCTAGATACGTTTCTATAATATTTATTAAGCTTCTGCCCACAAACTTCGTCTGCGTGATTAACTTTATTTAGAATTTCCCATTCCGTCCGATCCCGGCCCGTTATATCCCGCCCGTCCCGTCTCATTCTCATTCAAGGCTTGTAATCCAGTCTCATCCCATATCTTTGAGCATGAAAAAATTACAAACATATCGGAATTCCTCCCTCATCCCTCAGGAACAATATTTTTCAGGACAAAAAGTAGTCTAAGTGTTAATCCAGGGTGTAAGCTACCTCTATACCAAATTTCTTCGAAATCGGCGACAATCGAATCGAAACAGACAAAAATTCTAGAAATCATTGTTTTGTGTTCTATTAAGTTAATTCACACCCTACATATTAGTTTCTCTCGTTTATCTTCCATGTACAGAAATCGATCGGTTATTTATTATATGTATATAGAGATAGAGATAGATAATAACTTGTATTATGTCTCGTATTCGATTATGGCTTTCCTCTACAATATCTCCTCTATCTATTGAATGGGTTAAACTTGGACGGATATGATCGAAATTTTACGGCTTAAAATTTCCCCAAGTCTCCATAGACACCGACACATTTATTTTTACTATGCATAGACAATAACATTAAGCTGCTGGATAGTCCTTTTGCAATAATATATAATTAAAGCCAAGGAATATATCAATAGCAAACAGTTCAATGTTGAGACCCTTGGGAGAGGCCTATGTTCAGCAGTGGACTTCCCTTAGTCGAAGGGAGACAGAGAAAGATAATCTAAGGTGCGCGGTAGAAGCTGTGTTATTTATTTACCAACATAAGGATACTGCCACAATACAAACTGTATGAAAAAACTGAGCTGGCCATAGCAAATAAATGCATGATTGTAATTTATTAATGAGTTGAGATCGACAAGAGTCTCTACGAGACTCCGTTACAAATCAAGGCGTACATGTTGACGGGTCCATAGAGATAACTACGAAACCAGTCAGTTACCGTTAGAGATATGTTAATGAGAGAATACAAAGAGGTTTATCAGTACATCGAAGTCAAACTGTGCAGTATCCTTACTTTACCGTCAGCCGTGCCATAATGATAATGAATATCGTCAGTAATTTCTACTACCGCTAAGATATAACTGAAGGCGGGATGGAAGCCTGATTGGAAAGGTTGTATGTGTTAAAATACATCATTACAGATGAGGAAAGTGGAGGTTGCTGATGAATCAGACGTTCTAAGAACATATAAAGGAAGGGGGAAATAGATACAGGATGGACATAAAAAAATAAGGACGAATTGAGCTTTTTAGGAAGAGGGATTACTTGCAAATAGAATGAATAAAGATTAAAATTTTCTGTTCTTTTACGTCGTTTACAATAATATATGTATGTTTAAAGTTTTCCCATCTAAATAATTATGAAACTTTGTTTGACAAAAATCAACCCCTTCTTGCCATGGTCAAGGTCCAATAAATAAAACTATGCGTTAAATTATTTTTTATTAGTGGTAGTTAATGTGTTATATTAGTGGTAATTATGTTTTTTTGACATCAATAGCTTAAGCAGTTTTGATTTGCCATAATATTTTGTCTCTCATTTCAACCCCATAATGTGATCGAAATTAACATAAATTTTTTTTGCTGTTCTAAATTGTTTACATTTGGGTATAAAACTGTTTTAGGACTATTCGACTATGCGCAACACCTTAAAAGAAAGCTAATATATTACACAATATATTGTAACAAATTATCAACCCTTAAAAAACAAAACAATTATGGAATGGTACAACGCCGAATGTAATTATGGCATACTGTTTTTGCAACATGCACGTCAATATAAAATATACGGCAAAAACTTCGGTATTACCCAAATGGAATTTGGCTGTCCTGAATGGTCGACAAAAACCCGTTGTCATTAAATCTATTAATTATTCATTAGCATTAATTTCATACTAAGTATTACATTGATTTTGAACCAATAGTTTTCGTCTGAATTTCAGCCACGAATTTTATACTCTGAATTACTCATTTCACGAATAATAAAACTACCACCCTTTCCTAATGACTGATACTATATGTACTGCTATGCCTTCCCCACTCTTTTTATCTTACATCTAGAATTATCTATATCTGTATCAACCCATATACGTCCTACTGCAGGGCACGAGCCTCCTTTACAATCGAGGATACGATTAACAGGAGTTAAGCCATATAGTCAACCATGACGGCCTAAAGTGAGGGTATCAAGAATTATGTTTATACTGTATCAGCCCATACACGTCTCATTGCAGGGCACGGGCCTCCTCTACAATCGAGAGTGCGATTGAGAGGATCGTATAGTCCACCACGCTGGCCTAGTGTTTACACTGAATTAATATCATATTTTGAGTGACACAGTAACAAAAACTATCATAATTTTAGGCGTTCCTATTAGAGGATAAAAAGGCAAAATAAACATTAATTACTGCACGAAACAACATGATTAGCATATTAACAGACGAATAGAGGTGTCTAGATGTTTGACTTGTTAAGTAGAGATGTTTTTTTATTTATTTATGGATCGTTGCGATGTCTATAAATTGTATCAACAGCGAATAAAAGATAAGATAAGAAAAAAAATCGTTTTGCATAAAATTATTTTTTTCTAGAATGAATTCGATGTAACTAAACACTGAACAAAATTAATTGACGTAACACAAAACCTCAAAAACCCTTTGAGATAAAAGAATCCCACATCTACGTGGGTTCGGTACAATATAATTTACAATACTTAGCGCGATTACTACATTTTCGGCTAATAATTTAATTTATTGAATCTATCTATCATATAATAATATCTTGATGACAAAAAGTTCAGAATTTATTCATACCTACGGAATTATTAATTCGTCTTTTTAATAGCATATTCGCAAAAACAATCTGAATATTCAATGCATGTGGTTTTTACAGTGAATATCTCCAAGTGACATATCTAGTGATATAAAAAATAGTAATCACTACATATTTTATTGCTTAGTGGGTTTCTTAAACTGAATTTATCGAGCTAGGAATAGCTTTTTATTTTTAATTGTATCTTTTGTCTTCGTCGTACTTTACAACTGTTAGAAAGGCAATTTAAAAAAGTATATAGGAGTATATATCTTTTATTCCCCAATACAAGGAGGTAAATTTCGAGCGCACGCTCGTCTCGCCTTTCATCGCAATAAAAAACACAATTTTTTGTTCGCTTTAATTTCAATAACAATAGACATCGAAACAACGTAGAGGATGTTGTCATAGTGAGTTATGCAAATGAGTTAAGATGAGGGTTATGAGTAAAGCTATGCGACCATCACATACCGGGTATATCCAAACTGCGATCGAAAACGAAGCCAGGTGGCAGTGTTAGTGATTGATGCATGGAGTGCCTACTCCACATAGCTTACCGTTTGGAGATTAAGAAATGGAACTGCAGGGGTGACGATAAAGAGAAAATGAAGACCAGAAAGTCTGCAATTCAACAAGAATTTAAAGAAGAATGTGGCTTGCTAATTGATATAGTGAAGCAAGGAGCAGGCACCACTAATGATGGTAATACAGCTCGAAGATTTTTTAAAAATACAGCCATGACAGCACGTATCGCTGGCATTAATGAGCAGTTGATAGAGAATTTTTATATCATTCTACAAACAATTGCGTCTGGAGAGCGTGTTGATATTACTAAATTCGCTTTATTTTCTACCGAAACCGCAAAACTATATGTTGATTTATATCCGTGGTATTATATGCCTTCCAGTGTACATAAATTATTAGTTCATGGGGCTGACATAATTAAACATTTTGGGGCTATACCCATTGGGAAGCTGTCGGAAGAAGCCGCAGAAGCACGGAACAAAGACTTCCGAAAATATAGGGAAAATCATTCCCGAAAAATTAGTAGGATATCTTCGAATGAGGACATCTTACATAATCTCCTTTTGTCATCTGATCCAAAGATCACAAGTCTTAGATCACGCATGACAAAAAAACATGTTATGGTTCTCTCAACAAAAGCTAAAGAGCTTCTGCATTTGCCATCAAAACCAGAAGACTTAGAATTTATTAATGTAGAGAGTATTTTAGAAGATCTACAAAACAGTAGTGATAGTGAGTAGTATATAGGTATAGGCTTTATACTAGCCTTTTTTATTATTATTTTTTAGTTATTTCCATCATTTGTTTTTTTTTAATCTGGCACGGCACATATACAAGTTTTCCTTGGTATTTGTTAATTTATTAGATTAATTATTTATCTTATTTGTGTCAAATTTACTGAAGATAATTGTAAAAAATCTTTTGGGAAATATTGAATTTTATCATTTCTTTCGAACTGCATAACTGAAAAAGTTGCAGGTCGATGCAGACTTTCGAAGTATAGAAGTATAGTAGAACAGACCAAGATTCAGAAAAATAAGGTTTCAACGCAGGATCTAGCAGGACTTCGTTGAAATTTAGGTTTTTATAGTGCGTTCCATACATTAAAAACCTAAAATATTTTTTTTTGCCGAAATTATAGGGTTAAGCAAAAAAATACAAAGAATGAATAGTGTAAGGAATGATAATATCAAAACGTTGGCGTCAAAAAAAATTGGAAAATCCAAAAAAAAATCCTATGTCACAAAAATAGCCGTTTCGACCCACTGTGCCGCGGCCTCACAGCCGGCGTCTAACCAACTGCGCCACGGATGCTGTTTTAATGCGAAGTGGTTTTCATTATGATCCAGTTATTTTTTTTATTGACTTTTATGTGGGTTAACGGTTACGTCGTGTCCGAAGGTCGTGTCCCTATGAGAAGCGTTGGTCCTTGTGAAGCCACTGTTAAATCTAATTCTGTTAATTAATTCTACGTATGAGTGTAAGGGCAGGGCGTCTTTGGTACGATTTATTAAATGTATTATAATAAGTTTTAGTCCATAGTAAGATTGGAATGTAAATTTTAAATTTCGTTCATAGGACCCGTGATTTTTTTTATATCTAATTCAAACCTATTGCGGCATATATAGGCGGTAATTATAAATTATAATTAAATAATTAAAACATGTTATTATACTAAAGAAACGAAAACAGAAGTTGCTTTTCATTTTTTAATATCACAAGTAAATTTAAGTGATCGAAATATTTGTAGGTATAAAAAGTATTTTCCAAGGCCTACATAATTATTTAGATCTTTCAAACATAATTTGTATGTAAATGGGGGGGACCCGTTAAATAAATTAATGGGAAATGCTTTTATTTTGTTCCTTATTTCGTGCCAAGAACTGTTTTTCTTTATACTCGTATGTCGTTACGAAGTAACAATTATGTAAAATGGCTTATATAAAAATTCCAAATGGCGGTTTTATCGTTCAAGGCGATCGCTTTAGTGGCACGACGGGGTTGCAGATTTTTGACTCCGAACGTAAACTGTACTGTTTTTTGGATTCCAAAAAACTTGCTTTTATCTAAATTTAGACGAAAAAGAAAACAATGAATGGTTTATTTTTTAAATTAAGAATTGTTATTTTATAAAAGTAAATGAACAAAAAAAGTGAGAGAATTGAACGTACATACGTATGTATGTATATGTTCCCTTAAACAAGGCGTGGTGAACTTATTCTTATGATGGAAATCTAATAGCGCAGTTATGTTTTAAATAGATCTTCTCAATATCAAGACCTAAAGTAGACCTACTATCTATATGTAATATCAAGATGTTTTTTTGTATATTTTCACCACAAGGTGACCTGGTACGGTACAATGTACCTGCCGATTAATCCTAACAGATTATCCATTTAAGGGATAAAGATACATGACGGTACATATATTTTGAGCCCATGACACGAATGAAGAAGATTGATGGGTCATTGGATGTGGTTTCATCTTCCGCTCGAGACAATTAGTCCGAAACCGGATACAAAGGTTAATCTAAAACGCGACACCCATATCTCTAGTATAACGAGTTTTCCACCATCGTACGGTGGTCACTGTCTGAGTAAATACGAATTTCCCACCACCGTTTAAAAGAACTCCGTCAATGTCACGGATGCGCAAACGAAACAACAACGCAGTCACTACATGTCGCTTTCATGTATTGGTGCATTTAGTAAAGGGCTATCTTAGTCTAAACACCGGCCGTATTTTATAACAGTTACTTAGCCTAAGTAATTATCATTAAGTGTTTTTTTCGGTAATTAGGTTAAGAAATGAATATAATACAAAAAAATATTTATTATTATAATTGTATAATTCTTTAAAATGTTGGGCTTCCGATGTAATATAAAGCTCAATTTTCCGACAAGAAATGAGCATTATTACATTATAAATATTTCCTATAGGGTATGTTAATACATTTTACTATATGTATATTTATACCATGGACGTTATTTCATCTGAATATTAATATACTATGTGATAAGCGTTGTTAAGAAAGCCTTTTCGGCTCGTTCAATGTCACGGTCGGTAATATACATACATACATATTTATTTTTAATAATCCATCCTTAATAGATGCAAAACAATTTTATTAGGCAGTATTGAATTCATTTAATAATAATAAAATAATAAATAATTCATTTTTTAGATAATTAGTTTTGTAGTTTAAAAAAAAATTACTGTAATAATCATATTGGGAGATTTTTTTTCATAAAATTATTGCAGTAAAATATAAGGACTACTTCTGGATGTGGTTTCGTTAATGAACAACTACATCCGAACGATATATAAACACCATAAAAATATTTATCCACAAAATCGATCTGCTTTCAGAACGGGAAACCAACATCTTAGGCGCTGTGCCAAACAGTTGTGTACATTTTTATTATCGCAAATAATATTTATATAAAAGCAAATAACGCCAGAAATTAAAGAATATGCGGTACATACCATAAGATAAATTTAAACAACATTTTGGTAAATTTTTCACAAAATTAAAATCACAGTCCAATGCACTGGCCTTGTCACGACAGTACTACGCTCACTCGTTTACGGCAAAATGGCGAATAATATGGCGAATATTGCAACTGTTCCTCTTTTCTCATTAATAATAATTATAACCAGTTTAGCAAACTAGTCTAAAATAGCTCACCTAATTATTATTAAATTATTTTAGTCATTTATTGGACCGTGATTTGATGCGTTTCTAATAAACTTTTAACTTGATTTCGTACAGACAATAATATCAATGCGTTATTAAAATAACTATAATACTAATCGTAGTTGGTAAAAAAAAAATATTTTCGAGCACATATATTAAAAAATAATATTTATACATTGTATTGCGTTTACGCCATTTTTTTTGATAAAAAGTGAATTCGTAACTAATACTTTTAATAAACATCACACTTTTCCTTAAGCTGTGCATCAATGGTTTTAGCTAGAAAGGAAATACACAGGAAAAGTTAAAAAAATATTATATGAATTAAAGTCATATTTTGTTCTTTTTATCTTCACGTTATTGCTATAATGTATTATATTATTATTTATTTTTTTATACTTCTCGAATTAATGATGCACGCAAAACGCCGGTTATGACGAAATAGGACAATGACTTAAAAATAATAATAAAAAACTAATTCACTGAACCATGTTTTTAAGCATTTTGCTAATTTTTAGGCATTTTGCTAATTTTTAATGCAGTTTCTTTCATAATATTAGAATTTTATTCAATATAATCCTTAATCATCATTTTAGGTATCCAAGATGAGGGCATAATTTAACCTTATACATTTAAGTCGACGTCTCTTGTAAGTTTTGAGTTCGTATCTCGGTAACTACCCGATGAATTAATACCATTGTTAAATTTAAAATAAAGGCTATTGTGAGGTTTTAGTAGATTTTATTTCTATAAGTTATTGAAGGTAATCTACTCATATTATAATAAATTTGTAAACGATCGATGTCGGTACATGGGAGATAAATGAAAAAAAAAACTGATATGGGGGTCTGTATTAACGTAACAGAACCCAAAACAATTGTTTTTAGAATTATTGTCTGTTTGTCTGTGCGGTTGTGCGCGATGAACTCAGAAACGGCTTAACGGATTTCGACGAAATTTGGTATGGAGGTAGCTGACACCCTGGATTAACACTTAGGCTACTTTTTATTACGAAATATGTAGTGTTCCCATGGGATGAGGAAGGAATTCCGATATATTTGTTACCTTTTTATACACAAAGGGATAGTTGGGGCTGTATTACATGCCTTGAGTCAGAATAAGACGGGACGGGCGGGATATAACGGGACGAGACGGGACTGGATGGGAAATTCCAAATAAAGTTAATCACGCAGATGAAGTTTGCGGGTAGAAGCTAGTTACATTAATAATTTTGATTACTTATTTACATTAATTAGCGCGTTAGCTTGTTATAAATGAAAAATAAAAAAAAATAACGGAGACCAATATTTAAATAAGTATATTTTTGCAAAATACATAATTTGGTCGCAATTGAATATATGACGACATTAGAATCATAAGAAGAATAATAAGCCAAATACATTTGCAACGTGCCCGACAAACACGTTGCGTCAAAAGGATTATCGTCGTCATATATTCAATTGCGACCAAATTATGTATTTTGCAAAAATATACTTATTTAAATATTGGTCTCCGTTATTTTTTTTTATTTTTCATTTATAACAAGCTAACGCGCTAATTAATGTAAATAAGTAATCAAAATTATTAATGTAACTAGCTTCTACCCGCAAACTTCATCTGCGTGATTAACTTTATTTGGAATTTCCCATCCAGTCCCGTCTCGTCCCGTTATATCCCGCCCGTCCCGTCTTATTCTGACTCAAGGCATGTAATACAGCCCCAACTATCCCTTTGTGTATAAAAAGGTAACAAATATATCGGAATTCCTTCCTCATCCCATGGGAACACTACATATTTCGTAATAAAAAGTAGCCTAAGTGTTAATCCAGGGTGTCAGCTACCTCCATACCAAATTTCGTCGAAATCCGTTAAGCCGTTTCTGAGTTCATCGCGCACAACCGCACAGACAAACAGACAATAATTCTAAAAACAATTGTTTTGGGTTCTGTTACGTTAATACAGACCCCCATATCAGTTTTTTTTTTCATTTATCTCCCATGTACCGACATCGATCGTTTACAAATTTATTATAATATGAGTAGATTACCTTCAATAACTTATAGAAATAAAATCTACTAAAACCTCACAATAGCCTTTATTTTAAATTTAACAATGGTATTAATTCATCGGGTAGTTACCGAGATACGAACTCAAAACTTACAAGAGACGTCGACTTAAATGTATAAGGTTAAATTATGCCCTCATCTTGGATACCTAAAATGATGATTAAGGATTATATTGAATAAAATTCTAATATTATGAAAGAAACTGCATTAAAAATTAGCAAAATGCCTAAAAATTAGCAAAATGCTTAAAAACATGGTTCAGTGAATTAGTTTTTTATTATTATTTTTAAGTCATTGTCCTATTTCGTCATAACCGGCGTTTTGCGTGCATCATTAATTCGAGAAGTATAAAAAAATAAATAATAATATAATACATTATAGCAATAACGTGAAGATAAAAAGAACAAAATATGACTTTAATTCATATAATATTTTTTTAACTTTTCCTGTGTATTTCCTTTCTAGCTAAAACCATTGATGCACAGCTTAAGGAAAAGTGTGATGTTTATTAAAAGTATTAGTTACGAATTCACTTTTTATCAAAAAAAATGGCGTAAACGCAATACAATGTATAAATATTATTTTTTAATATATGTGCTCGAAAATATTTTTTTTTTACCAACTACGATTAGTATTATAGTTATTTTAATAACGCATTGATATTATTGTCTGTACGAAATCAAGTTAAAAGTTTATTAGAAACGCATCAAATCACGGTCCAATAAATGACTAAAATAATTTAATAATAATTAGGTGAGCTATTTTAGACTAGTTTGCTAAACTGGTTATAATTATTATTAATGAGAAAAGAGGAACAGTTGCAATATTCGCCATATTATTCGCCATTTTGCCGTAAACGAGTGAGCGTAGTACTGTCGTGACAAGGCCAGTGCATTGGACTGTGATTTTAATTTTGTGAAAAATTTACCAAAATGTTGTTTAAATTTATCTTATGGTATGTACCGCATATTCTTTAATTTCTGGCGTTATTTGCTTTTATATAAATATTATTTGCGATAATAAAAATGTACACAACTGTTTGGCACAGCGCCTAAGATGTTGGTTTCCCGTTCTGAAAGCAGATCGATTTTGTGGATAAATATTTTTATGGTGTTTATATATCGTTCGGATGTAGTTGTTCATTAACGAAACCACATCCAGAAGTAGTCCTTATATTTTACTGCAATAATTTTATGAAAAAAAATCTCCCAATATGATTATTACAGTAATTTTTTTTTAAACTACAAAACTAATTATCTAAAAAATGAATTATTTATTATTTTATTATTATTAAATGAATTCAATACTGCCTAATAAAATTGTTTTGCATCTATTAAGGATGGATTATTAAAAATAAATATGTATGTATGTATATTACCGACCGTGACATTGAACGAGCCGAAAAGGCTTTCTTAACAACGCTTATCACATAGTATATTAATATTCAGATGAAATAACGTCCATGGTATAAATATACATATAGTAAAATGTATTAACATACCCTATAGGAAATATTTATAATGTAATAATGCTCATTTCTTGTCGGAAAATTGAGCTTTATATTACATCGGAAGCCCAACATTTTAAAGAATTATACAATTATAATAATAAATATTTTTTTGTATTATATTCATTTCTTAACCTAATTACCGAAAAAAACACTTAATGATAATTACTTAGGCTAAGTAACTGTTATAAAATACGGCCGGTGTTTAGACTAAGATAGCCCTTTACTAAATGCACCAATACATGAAAGCGACATGTAGTGACTGCGTTGTTGTTTCGTTTGCGCATCCGTGACATTGACGGAGTTCTTTTAAACGGTGGTGGGAAATTCGTATTTACTCAGACAGTGACCACCGTACGATGGTGGAAAACTCGTTATACTAGAGATATGGGTGTCGCGTTTTAGATTAACCTTTGTATCCGGTTTCGGACTAATTGTCTCGAGCGGAAGATGAAACCACATCCAATGACCCATCAATCTTCTTCATTCGTGTCATGGGCTCAAAATATATGTACCGTCATGTATCTTTATCCCTTAAATGGATAATCTGTTAGGATTAATCGGCAGGTACATTGTACCGTACCAGGTCACCTTGTGGTGAAAATATACAAAAAAACATCTTGATATTACATATAGATAGTAGGTCTACTTTAGGTCTTGATATTGAGAAGATCTATTTAAAACATAACTGCGCTATTAGATTTCCATCATAAGAATAAGTTCACCACGCCTTGTTTAAGGGAACATATACATACATACGTATGTACGTTCAATTCTCTCACTTTTTTTGTTCATTTACTTTTATAAAATAACAATTCTTAATTTAAAAAATAAACCATTCATTGTTTTCTTTTTCGTCTAAATTTAGATAAAAGCAAGTTTTTTGGAATCCAAAAAACAGTACAGTTTACGTTCGGAGTCAAAAATCTGCAACCCCGTCGTGCCACTAAAGCGATCGCCTTGAACGATAAAACCGCCATTTGGAATTTTTATATAAGCCATTTTACATAATTGTTACTTCGTAACGACATACGAGTATAAAGAAAAACAGTTCTTGGCACGAAATAAGGAACAAAATAAAAGCATTTCCCATTAATTTATTTAACGGGTCCCCCCCATTTACATACAAATTATGTTTGAAAGATCTAAATAATTATGTAGGCCTTGGAAAATACTTTTTATACCTACAAATATTTCGATCACTTAAATTTACTTGTGATATTAAAAAATGAAAAGCAACTTCTGTTTTCGTTTCTTTAGTATAATAACATGTTTTAATTATTTAATTATAATTTATAATTACCGCCTATATATGCCGCAATAGGTTTGAATTAGATATAAAAAAAATCACGGGTCCTATGAACGAAATTTAAAATTTACATTCCAATCTTACTATGGACTAAAACTTATTATAATACATTTAATAAATCGTACCAAAGACGCCCTGCCCTTACACTCATACGTAGAATTAATTAACAGAATTAGATTTAACAGTGGCTTCACAAGGACCAACGCTTCTCATAGGGACACGACCTTCGGACACGACGTAACCGTTAACCCACATAAAAGTCAATAAAAAAAATAACTGGATCATAATGAAAACCACTTCGCATTAAAACAGCATCCGTGGCGCAGTTGGTTAGACGCCGGCTGTGAGGCCGCGGCGGGTTCGATTCTCGCACCGAAGCAAATTGTGTGTGATCCACTGGTATTTGTTTCGGGTCTGAGTGTTTATTAGACCGAAAAAGTCTGTCTTCGATTCGATCTTAGTGTGGGGTCAGGATTATGTATGTGAATGTTGAATGTACTTATTTATTTTTATTTTTGTTTTCAGTGCTGCGTACTTGGTAGCGCAATGTACGGCGCAGCGCGGGACAATCTACGAAGCGATATCGGGCTTCCTTCGAGACACTGCGGAGTTGTATGAAAGGGAGCCTCCTGACGCAACCACTATACTGCCAGAATATGACTTCATCATCATCGGGGCCGGCACAGCTGGCTGCGTGCTTAGCAACAGGCTAACTGAAGTCGAACACTTTAATGTGAGTAATCCTTAACATAGTCCGAGAGTTAGTCGACATTTGTAAGTAGGTATTTTTTTATTTTATCTGAATACAAATGTAAATCTGGTTTAATAATACCAAGCAATCGTTTTAAAATTCAGTTTTTTTTTTTTGCCAAAAACATTCTTGAGGAATTTTTAAATGTCATAACGTTCGTTCGAAAGAACGTACGTATGTATGTTCAGGTTTCTCAGGTTCAGTTCAGGTTGAGGTACTGTCAGCTACCCAAATCTCAATCTGTAACTTCGGAGACGTAGAGATATCTACGTAAAGGCAACACGAATTACATACAATGCCAGGACATTAACTTCTAATTATATTATAGTGAATAAACATTAAATCTTGTGAAGAATATTCTCGAAGGAAAGATCAAAGACAGGATTTTTTTTTATGGCGAATGGTATGCCGACCGCAGTAGGTACCTGTCGACGATGTATTCATCGCACATTCCGTCGCAAAAACACGCTCAACTCTTATTTTACTTTTTATTTTATTCGATGAATTAGGTGCTGATTGGCAAAAATAAAGAGAAAAATATATTCGTTTAAATAAACTGGTTTTTCTTTCTTTCTTATTTTCACAGCCAATATACTTTTACCTTTTATAGCTACTTGCTATTAAGTGACTCGGGAAGTAATAATAAACCAAAACTTTTCAACATACCCATTACCTACTCAACGAGATATTATATATTATAATCTTTCATGTATAAAATTAAATAAATATAATAATGTCTCGATGAAAATAAACCAAACGGTTATCTACTAGTATTATATGCATTATGCATAGAATCGCAATATATTTTGAATAAACGTTTGAAATTATGAACACGGATGAACCGGCTACAGAAACATACGTATCATGTGAAAATATGGTAAAATAATCACTGGGTTCAAGGTCACGTTTTGTCGATTTTTACGTTAATATATCATTTTTTACTATCACGAAAATATGACCAAAATGAACGTGGCTGTACGTGGAAAACTATAGTAATAAAGTATCTACGGGCGTTACTACTATTTTCTATGCTATGTAAGTCCGCCAACCCGCACAAAGCCAGCGTGGTGGACTATACGGTCTAACCCCTCTCAATCGTACTCTCGATTGTAGAGGAGGCTCGTGCCCTGAAGTGGGACATATTTGGGCTGATACAATACAAAAACATCAACTAGTAACGATATACTTTGTATTTTGAATCATCGTGTACCACAAGTTAGTAAAAAAATGCTATGAATTTTACTGCAAGAAATAGATAATTGAAAAAAAAAAAAAAATTTTAAGATTGCCTAATCATAATATAATTTCATGAAATTACTGTCCATATGACGAGACCTCATTGAAGACGTTGCTTATAGAAATACAATACGCCGACTCTTTTGTGTCTTCACAAGTTAGAGCTTTGATCGTGATAAAAAAAGGATTGTTAAAAAAATTCAATGCATTGAATTTTTTTTTAAATGTGGGCATATATTTTTTACTGTCAGAATAAACTATAATAAGCCCACAAGTGCAATGCAATTCAAACAAAATAACCATCCAATGAGAAATATCCCGAACACAACACTCATGTTGGTCACTTTAACATTTTTGTCTACGTTTGTCACCATCCCAGCGGATGTGAATATCCAAGTATCAGAGCTATTATCCTTAAATACAAATTGACATTTCAAACCGACATTTAAATACGTCGACACGTAAATATCAAAACGATATTTAGGACAAATGCATAATGTTCTGACGTCATAGTCTATCAGACACATTTCGAGATGCTTTTTGTAAGCAAAAACATAATTGCACAACGTTGATATTATTATAGCAATAAAATTTTAGTGCGAGAAAACCTTTTTTTTTTTAATGGATTCCACAAATAGTGCTACTGGTGAGGAAAATTTATTAATTTTCAACAGCTATCAATAAATTAAGATAAGCGCAGCCAATTATAAAAACAAGCATAATCAAATATGAAACTTGGTTTTTTCCTTTGAATGATTGATCACTGCGAAGTTCAAAACAAAACCAGAATTTTTAGTTGGTTTGGATCTAAGATTATTAAATATGGTATGATTTATCGGTTCATTAATACCGTTTCCTGTTGCCGCGTTTTCGGTAAAATCTTTAGGAGAAAAAGAGGGCAAATGAGATTTTTAATGATAATTTAGTTTTTAGTTTTAATAGGCAAAAACCCAGGGTACATTTCCGCCCTGTGGTTAGGGGGAGTCAGAATTTCGTCGCAGTAAGCCCTACCCGTCGTAGAGGCACTGAGAGGCACCAGAAGGAATAAACACCGTCGTCCTGAGATATCCAGTGCCGACAGAAACGTGCGCGGCGTCCACCAAGGGGTCTTAGTTGGAATGCTGGCGTAGGGTTTGTTCTCAATATTCGCAAGCGTGCCAGGATGGAAGGCTAGTGATACAAGCATACCCCTTCTGGCCAGAAAGGAAAGGCCGGGAGCTTAACAGCTTTCCTCTCGAAACAAAACGGGATGCCTGGATAGCAATTTTTATAGACCATTGTTCTAAATAACAGTGGGGTAAACATATTATAATAAGTAATAAAGCATTTATTTAAATATTTAATTTCATTACCATGTGGCTAGGCAGGGATCAATGAAGGAAACTGAAGATAGTTTTCAATTGCGTAGGCTCAGAAAAGCCCATGTCGAACGTCGGACCGACCAAGGTCGATAATGATAGTAAGCAATGTCCTTTAAACCAGAATACAACAGTATATTTACAGTGCTGTTTGGCGGGAGAAATAGGCATTGCTGTGGTACCTACCCAGACGGTCTCTTACTTTTGACAGACTTACCACCTATACTTCTAGCTAACTTACTAAGAATATAGAATTTTATAATATGGCAAAAGAAGAAATTACAAAAAAAATATTTTTTGTTTTCTAAACTTGTACGACATCAATTCGAATCGATGCTAGACATATTTGCAGAAAAAAAATTGTTTAAACTTAAGGATCCGTTTCGTTATAACTGTAATTAGTTTATTGCTTTATCATTTATGAATAATAAAACTACATTGACGTGATATTTATTTTTGTCTGTACTAATCAGACTGGCCCCAATGCGCACCAGATCATACTCATCACGCTATGAATAAATATCACTTGTATAATAATTCGGATAAAAAAGGAAAACGTATTTACTCTACATAATATAAAAATTATAAATAAAGTATGTACATACATAATTTACAAAAATATAAAATATATAACAGCAAAAAATATTAAAAAGACCAGGAAATAGAAACCTTACCATATTTAAAACTGACTTCAAAAGGGTGGATAAATACATATTTGGCCTTTTTGTCTCATAAACATCTAGATGGCTAACAGACGTGGCGGACCACATTTTAAGCCATTAGTATCTTTTAAACCAGAAATACTAGAGCATACAAAATAAAAAACAAAGAGAGTGCACATTATACAGAAACCTGACCCGCAGCCTTGATATTTCATTACATAATTTAATGTAAACACGTCATAGAGAAACTCATGCTGCCTTGCGGATTTACCTATCACACTATGTAACAGTCGCAGCGCTAGAACCAAATATCATTCGGGATCAACCAAATCTTCTATCCAACTAATCTGGTGAGTTACTCTATGATTCGAAACGAAATTCGAATGCTCGACCGTTCGACGTTCGAAGTCATAAGTTTTCCATTTCTAAAAATCAATACTATTCTCTGTGACACGTATCATTTAATTTAGTCTATGGTTACGACGTATGATAGAGGATTCGTACATTTTATGGAGTACCGAGGCACATTCGTACAGTTTTACGTGGCTGATCATAGAGTAACCTTCTTGTACCAATAACAGAAGACATTCAGTGAAAAAATAATGATACGCAATTTGTAATCAGTTGTTAAAATTAATCAGAATTACTTGTACACGGGTAGCGTTGCAGCAACGTTACACAATAATACTTTAATTCCTTCGATCAAATATATACTAGATGTCGGGTGAGCACTTCAAAAACGGCCCGAAAAATAGAGCCACAAAGTCAGTGTGGCTCTATTTTAATCTAGTATGCTTCAATCATCACCAACGGCAACGCGTAAACATGCCGCAATGCGCCTTTCAAAATTGTCAAAATAATCATAAATGCATGTATATTGTAAGTCATAATAAATCTTATAGCAAATTATTAAAGTTTATTGTTACCTAAAACTGTACATATTAAAATACTTTTTTCTACATCTCATAGTTCGAAATACAAATGTTTAAATCTCGGCCACTTTTGGCATGTAATTTTGTTCCTGACCCTGTATCTAGTATAAATTTGATCGAAGTTTAATTCACATTAAATAAAACTCGCTATACATACTGACTAGTTCATTAAAACAGTATAGTATTTACTAGAGAACTTTAGGTAAAAATAAAACATTAATATTTAAAATACTTAAACTCCGCGTTATTTTTTTTTATTATTTTGACATTAACGACACCTATGACATTAAAGCGAGGAATGAAACGCAGGGGCCCAAATTAATTCCGGCACTGGGGTATTTTTTGCAATTTGAAACTAACATTTAATAATAGTTTTTAGAAATGAAATATGCATTTGGAGCGTCATCTACCTTTGTATAAATTTATTATTTATGCAACTACGTAATAATAAAAATTCAGTAACCTAAAAGTTTTCAATCTACATACATCACGCCATAATCATCCCATTGAGGGGCTCTTGAATTGGCACAACTTTAAGACTACTGAAGACTGTCCCGCCCTAACACCTGCCACTGCAACTCCTGTAAACCAGGATCAACAGTGGCATGCATTTTAATGACGCCGAGCATTGAAGCTCAGCTAGACTCCGGCATTGTCTACCTTGTCTTTAACCCGCAACGAAATCGATCATAAAATTAAATTAATAGGAGTTGGAAATCTTTCGTCAACTTCCCTCCGTAACAAAGCGTGTGACAAAATAATGAACTGAACAGTTTAAGACTTTATTTACCACATTACCTCAGTAATTTTTACTACACAATTCTACACTTGTATTTTTTGGACGGACGGACGATGGACTAAGGCGGTAACGGAATGGTGGCCTAGAGAGGCTAGACGAAAGGTAGGCAGACCACCTGCTAGATGAAGTGATGACATCGTTAAGCAGGGCAAGGCATGGACGAGATTGGCGCAAGACCTAACAAAGTGGTCCAATAAAGAGGAAGCCTATGTCCAGCAGTGGATAAATACGGGCTGACATGATGATGATGATGATGATGTATTTTTTGTAGGTGTTGCTGATCGAAGCCGGCGGCAACGAACAGATGTTTATGGATATCCCGGTGCTGGCAACTCTGCTACAGTTCACTGAAGCCAATTGGAACTACTACACCGAACCTCAGGTAAGATTCCTACTTTATATCAAAGGGTTCTTGTATATGTATTTTTTTCAGTTTTATTTTGCATAGTGACTGAAGTTACTAATACTACCTGGCTTCGTTTTCGGTCGCAGTCTGGATATACCCTGTACAGACCAATAAAAGTGTATCTTTTAACGGATTTTATTTTGCTATGAATGGCGGGACGAACACGCCATTTCCTCGATGGTAAGCGTTACGACGAATTATTATTTATTTACCAACCCTTACTTGGCATCCCACTGCGCTCGCCATTCTGACATGTAAGATGTTAGTCTCATTATGTCCAGTAGTAGGACCTATGGTGACCTATGCACTACAGCAACTGACATTTCCTAGCCAAAACTTTTCCTGTTATGATATTAATTTATTTGCAGCTTTACGGCGGAATCAAATTATTTGATTATATTATGCCACGCCTGACGTATTTTAGCTTAAGGTTTATTTTTTTGAATAAACGCTAATATCTTCTTCCATTTTCGGAAATACCAAAAATGTTAAGACATTATAAATGATGATGACAGTCATATCAAAAGCAATCACTTAATTAAAAATAAAACGAACAATAATGACAAATATAATTTAACATAAGTAAGGCCTTTTGCATCGTTACTTTTATTCTAACAATCAATATTTTATGTTGTTATAAATAAATTTCAGGACTGACAATTGAACTTGGCACCCATTTAGGTCTCACTTCTTGTATACTTGAAGTCAACCACTAAGGCATATAATATCATAATATTGAACTTGATTTTTCTATTCATTATAAGCTCGGAACCATAAATTTGTGCTCGAAATGGCGATAGGTTCGCCCCCTATCACATCGTGGGACGGAAAATACAAGGCAAAACGTGGGTGTTCTGGATGCACCTCTGCCTACCCCTTCTGGGAAAAAGGCGTGAGTTTATGTATGTATGAAACCTAGAACAGAGTTCACGGTCGAAGTGTGTTATTATTCGATGGGGGATCGAGATGGGTGTACGTGCTTATTGCATATGGCGGACGTGACGCCACACAGCAGTCCCTAGAGGAAAGTACTTAGATCATTAGACAGCCATTAACCTTGAAAACTACTGTAGGTACCGTCTGTACTATTATACTGTACATATCGGCTCATAATTGCGTACTGCTAAACACGGGACTCCTCTACTGAGGGTTCGATTGAAAAGGCTTAGGCCCCAGTCCATCACGTTGGCCTAGAGCTTAATTAACCTTGTCATTTATTTATTGTTTATTCATACACTTCGTTTCACTACTGTGACGAAATTTCGCGGGAGCTAACAGTTGATTTTTAGAAAAGAAACTAACAATGTAACCCAGCACCAAGGCCCTGTACAAATACAAATATTTACGTGTGCCGTTGCCCTCATTCGGTCGACAAATATTACAATCAAAGATACGAACTCAAAAAAAACATTTCTTGTCGGTAGATACTGTTTGACGTCAAGCGCATAGGAATTAGAAATTTAGACAATTTAATATAAGAAATAAACAAATATATACATATAAATGTATACATGAGGTAAATTTATTTATTTATTTTAGTATTTCATGTACACAACAATGAAACACAATAAACAGAAATAACAAAAAAAGTACAAGTGGCGGTCTTGGCAATGTCTTACAGACAACCATGGTATGGATTTAAAGAAGGAGAAAGAGACGGCAGTGTTATATTATATTTTGTCGGTATAAAAGTAATATAACAATTTAATACCACTGTACTCGTTTGAATCAGGTAACTAAAAAGTAAATAAAAACGGCCACGGCCTTACAAAAATTACGATTCCAATCATCTCCTTCCGAAGGCGACACAAGGGTCATACCAGATATATTGCTTCTTATTTGTATTCTGGTCAAAGTGTGCAACGTGGAGGAAACAAAATTAATAACTCGAACCGTGAGCAAGGATGATCTAGACACTTAATTTATTAGGCCTTGTCTTTTATCTAGTACTTTCCTCTACAAGTCTAGACACTAGTGTTTGTACGCGGCTACTTTTGTGCAATATATATATTTTTTAATTGCAATGAATGCCATTGGTACTACCAAGTTAGCCTACGCTGTCTATTCTTCTCCTCAACCTTTCAAGAACATATCTTTTAAAACCACGACAAACAGATTCTGTTGATTTTTAACATATCCTTACAACAGGGTGAAAAGACGATCTAATAAGTGGCAATGAAATAGCCGTGGAATTTCGCCGAAGCGTATGTTCAATACACTTGGCTCTTCGGGACATGATGATAATGTTAGAAATTATGATTTGTTAAAATACATAAACTCACGTGTTTTTTCCCGGAAGGCAAAAGACAGAGGTTCCCTCGTAGCAACCAGGACGCCCACCTTTCGCCTTGTATTTTCCGTCTCACGATGTGGTAGGGGGCAAGCCTATCGAGCACAAATTCCTGATTCCGGGCTGATAATGAATAGAAATATCCAATATTACTTTACTCGATCCGGGATTCGAACCCGAGATCTCAGCTTTACAATCATACAGTAATACTGCGCCATTATTTGTTAACATAATTTTTATTTTTCTTCTCTTTAACATCTTCTAATATATAAAATTCTTCTGTCACATTTTTAGTGTTTATACTCCTCCGAAACAGCTTGACCGATTTTGATGAAATTTTATATGTATATTCAGTAGGTATGAGAATATGTTTATAACTAATTTTTACACCCCAAGTGCTAAGGGTGGTTCACCTCAATTTTTTTTTAGACAAGTCATTTTTTTTATGATGTAGCATTAAAAAACACATACAGCCCTAAATTTTCAACTCTCTACGATCAACCTTTATGTTTTAATAGCATTTTATATTTTTTAACCAAAACCACTTAAGTTATTTCTATGAAAAAATATATTTCAGCTCTTGATTACAAACGAAAAATAATGGCGACCAACAATTTTGGAAAAGAACATTATGGAGGTAAAATTAGGAATGACATGTTGTATGGAAACCAAAATCGCTGAAGCGTCCGTATTACTGATCCGATTTTCCTTATCCGCAATCGCTGAAGCTTTCAATGTCAAAAAATCGTAAGGCACACTATTTGGGTATAGAGGGGATAGACTACATGGGATAGAATAGAGTGAAAGGGACGGGACAGGATTGGATAGTTGACAGATTTCATTTGATGGGATAGAATGAAAAGTAAAGGCACGGGATGAGACAGGATGGATAATGAAGAGAAAGAACGGGACGGATCGGAAAGTGACTTGACAGACTTGACTTGACAGAAAAATAACATCTATCTGATCTGAAATGGAATCAAAAGATATCTGCACCCAGGCGAAGCTGGGACGGGCAGCTAGTGACTTTATAAATAATAAAAAATGAGACTATGATCATAATCGGTCAAGCTCTATAAAAACCGACAAAATAAAAGAGTTCTACATCCAGCTAGTAAAGGTCGAAGGTATAAAAATGCATGTTTCACTTATTTTTTTAGTCACAACGTCTTTATGCAGCAACGTATTTTGTTCCTTTTGTCTTTTTTCTTATTAGGATTATGATTTTTCCGATTAATTGGATTTCAAGAAACCGACATTTTCAAGGTTCTATGAACACTCTGTTGATGAGTCATAATAAGTCATAGATAACAACGAAATTTCAATCATATTAAATTAGTACAGAAATACATACATAAACTCAAGCCTTTTCCCAGAAGGGGTAGGCAGAGGTGCTACCAGGATACCCACTCTTCGCCTTGTGTGTTCCGTCCGACGATGTGACCTATCACTCCCTAGAGCGAGCCTATCGCCATATCGGACACAAATTCCTGACTCCGGGCAGATAACGAATAGAAAAATCCAATGTGACTTTGCCCGACTCGAAGATGGCATAGTACAGAAGAAATAGTACATAAGTATAATTCTATAAGCTATATATCAAAGTTATTTTCCCGACTGCAGTGAACTGAAGATTAAAAAATATTCTTTAATGGTAAATCTATGGCTAAATCTACTAAATCAGCAACATCCCATGACATCAACATTATTTCAAATTCTGCTCACGCGCAGACTTTCCGAGCGCGCGGTCTATACCGCTGAGACGATACAATCATCCGTAGATTACCAAAAAAATTTAGCACCAACACAAAGACAATAAACAAAATTTTAATACTTTATATTATAGCCTTGCTATCAACATTCACCTGTTAATTAAATAATACGATGCGTTACTAATGATTACCTCAAATTATAAAAATATACTTCAATTACAATAATAATTGCACAACTTTATATACGATAAGAAACATAAACGGAAAACTAACGCAATTTTGTATAAATTGTTTAAAAAATAAACAAAAATATCGGATACATTTTATGTACGGGAATCGTAAAAACTGGAGAAGATCACATTTGTTTTGTTGGCAATGGTTTTATTTGTTGGCGCAGGCAGTTCAGAATCTAGCTTTAGAACGATAGGCAGGATAGGTTCGATCCCCGCACCGAGACAAATATTTGTATGATCCACAGGTATTTTTGTCGGGTCGGGGTCCTTGTGAGACTGAAAAGTCTCTCGCAGTTCTTATTTAATATCCACGCCACAAGACTTGGTATCTTATTGTGGGCTCAGGAGTAGTCCTGTGTAGGCAAAGTGTGGGTCTATTTAAGTATTTTCTATTTTATTTTAATTACGTCTTATTTCTATATATTTATCTTATAAACAGTAAACAAATCTAATCACTATAAATTCTGCAATAAAACATTTTTAATCTTATATAGACTAAAAATGTTTTATTGCAATAGAAACATATAAGAATATAAGAAATAATATTCTGGCAAAAAGAACTACATAAATACGTTGAAATCATTATTAAAAAATCTAATTGAGTAATCAAAACTATGAAATGAATTATAGTTTATGGAGTTATTGACTTTTAAGTTTTAACACACGTATAAATGTTAATAGTTTATTTTTATAATGAATCTTGCTACAAACTAAAATTAAAATTTGCAATATTTTGCATAAAACTTTCAATCTCAAGGGTATAATACGAATTTAAAGATTCGAATCTAACGTTATTTGTCCGTCTGGGTGTTATATTTTCGAGATTAATTGTCTGAAATAATGTGTATCAAATGTTGCCCACGAAGCTAGTTTGGCGTTTGGAGAAAGACATAGGCTACAAATATTTAAAAAGAATAGTTTTATAATAATTATGAAGAAAATGTTTATGGGCTGTGTCATTTTATAACATTATATGAGAACAATGCAATATCAAAAATATAAGCATTCAATATTCGTAGTTTAGTTTATTGTACGTTTAGTAAACTTGTTTATTTCTATTAAAATACATTAATATAATATAAATAGTATAATTTTACTACGAGTATTATAAACATAAGTTTGGCAAACATTAATAAAATAAATACAACATACTTCCAAAAAGTCTCGAGCAAAGGACCGTTTATAGTAAAGTAATAACATCATAAAATTAAAGTTAAACAAAACCATTTACTTTAGTAATGTAACTGGTAAAAAATTAAATTTAACAAAGTTACAATTTACGAAACAACTAATTGCAATAAAATTGCAAAACCGCGGTAGTTGTCATTGGTATTGTTATTATATTTTGGCTATTATTTACTGAAATATTTTTGAAATAAAATTGTTTTTTTTTTCTCTCCTATATTCGGAGCTATACATTTTTACTATGGTTTTTGTTTCTTGCCAAAAGAAGGTCAAATTAATACCCCAAGATGTCTATTATGTTCTCCTGATCGGATTACACATAATTATGTATTTCAGCGCGACTTTCAATTCACTGAGTGAGGCATTTATATTTTTTGTAAATTTCCGGACAATATTTCAAGGCCGACTATAACAAACAACTGAAAACACTCCCTAGTTGTATTATGCAATTTTTTAACGTAAAAATATCAACCCGCTATTTTCCTACTTTTTCCCAGAAATTTCACATTTTTACTTTATACTGATGGTAACTGCCACACAGTTAGTATATGTATATATTACAGTAATTTTACTAACTGATTATGTTTATTCGTCTTATCAAAAAAATTTACATCATTTCAATAGTGTAATTCATATTTATGAATTCATATTTATAAATTGCATGCGATAACGTTTTTTCACATGTATTTTTATTCATGTTCTCTATTGCCACTAAATATCTTACAGGCAGAATTGGACAGTTGACAGATTTCATTTGATGAGATAGAATAAAAAGTAAAGGCACGGGATAAGACAGGATGGATAATGAAGAGAAAGAACTGGACGGATCGGGAAGTGACTTGACAGACGGGACGGGACGGGATTGAGGAGGACAGGTCATAGTTAGAAAAAAAAGTGACAGTAGGATAGCTAGGTCAAGTTTAGGTATCAAGAGGTTTAGGCATACAAGAGTTTGTATGAAAAATAACATCTATCTGATCTGGAATGGAATCAAAAGATATCTGCACCCAGGCGAAGCTGGGGCGGGCCGCTAGTATCTCTATAAACGTCGCAATAATTCATTGCAAAACTCCATCAATCCTTTTCAAAATATAGTACCCGGATATGCATTATAGTCATCCAGAATTAATACACTTACCGTCTACATTAATGATATAATAAGGTTGTCTGTAAGAAGTCTCCTAGAGCGATAAATAAGACCGCCATCTGTAACTTTATTTTTTAATTGTAATATCTTATATTATTGTTCTTTTTGTGTGCAGTGAAGAACAAATAATAATAATATATTTACACATTGCATTTACTTTTAATTAACAATACCAATAATATTTGTATTTAGTGCAAATTGAGTATTTCAAAACAATCTTCTTAAACAGACCACAAAGTTATTCAAACACGCATTCGCAAAATTCTCGACATATAAATATATATAATGTTCAAGAAATATTTAATTAATCTAAAGAAAGGTAAATAAACATATATTCCTGACCCCACACTGGGATGTAAGCCTAAAGTCATGGATGTCAGAACTACATCAGATTTTGCGATCTCATTACATCTAGTTTCCAATCAAATATTTGTGATGCACACAGACGCAACAAAAACATCTTCATCAACATCTCAAAAAAATGCATTTGAAACAAAATAAAAACAAAGCAATAACGCAGTGTTGAATTTAATAATTGATTGTCGCCTACAAAGAAATATAGTAATATTTGGATAAACTACACTCTATAGAACTTATCTTTCTATATCTCGCTACAAAAGTAACCTTATGACATTTTTCATTTTGTGTTGCCATTGCCAGAATGCCTAAACACAACAACAACAAACCTTAAAAAATATATACGCATAATATGTGCAAATAAGGGAATATTATCGCTTTATCTGCTCTCAATTAACTGGTTTACATATTTAAAACAGATGCTATTGTTTGAGGCAGGCATTTAAATAAATAAAAAAATAATTAGGCATAATCCACTACGTTTAATATTTATAAAATTGATCTGGTTCTTAAATAGGCCATTGAACCTTGGAATAAAATTACTTGCATCTCATATTATTTTTTGTCGAGCCTCGGGGTTGATAAAACAAATATTTTGATCATTTGAGTGCCCTTGAAATTCCGCATTTGCAAGTGAGGAATGTACGCGAGAGTAAAAAAACATTCCTGTGCCTTCATTTCAAGTGGTTTTAACACTCAATATTCAAATATACCAAAGAACCTTTTTCCTGCCCCTTATGAGAAATTTATATTTCTATTTCTCTCTGCAGTACCTGTATAATATTACCGCAGGGATTTTTTTTTTAATTATCACATTATTATAGTATAATAACTATAGTATAATATATAAAAATTCTTCTCACCAAGGAGCACTTAACATTAATAGTATGTTTCAAACTCTTTTTAGTTTCACCCATCCATAGCATTTAAGAAGCATCAGATAGGTATAGTTTATTCTATATAGACCTTAATTTATAGAACATTTCAGGTGGTAGGTCTCTCATATGTGAGAGGCCGCCTGGGTAGGTCCACACCACCGCAATGTCTATTTCTCCCGCCAAACAGCAGTGTAAATGCCATGTTGTGTTCCGGTTTGAACGACATTGCAGCCAGACTATCTACTGGACATAATGAGACTTAACATCTTATGTCTCAGGATGGCGAGCGCTGTAGAATGCCAAGCATTGCTTTGTTATTCATGGATTTGTTTGGTTTTGCTACTGACCATAAGCAGTCATATCGCTTACCATCAGCCGAATGGCTTGCGTGTCTCGCTATTCATGGCTAACTGCTGGGCATTTCATAATTATTACAATCATTTGCCTATGAAAGTCTGCTAGCCTCTAAATCGTACCGAAAGTCCAAGTTTTTTTACTACAAAACTGATATTAGCATAGATACATAATTAGTGTTATGTTTTAACGTTTAATAGCATAATTTAAATATAAAATCATTTACTTCTGAACTTCCATAATGCTAATTGTGAGTAAAAAAATACTTGACACGTGTATGCAATAATTTTATAGTAGCTACGATATGTATAAACATACAAATTGCAATGAGGTGATGTTTTACCTCATCTTCGATTATAGAAGATGCGTCAATAATTTTAAAAAGCGCTTTGATTTTTACAATCTGAATGTTTAAAAAAAATCAGTTTTCGTCGTGTCCTTAAATTATACATACATACATAAACTCACGCCTTTATCCCCGAAAGGGTAGGCAGAGGCGCCACCAGGACACCCACATTTCGCCTTGTATGTTCCGTCCCACGATGTGATAGGGGGCGAGCCTATCGCCATACTTTCCTTAATATTATAAATGTTTTGTTATAATTTAAAATCTTAATACTTAACCGATCATTACATTTTACAAACACGTTTGCAAGAGACATAGAATGCCTATCCTAAAAAGTTCTGTTAGATGGATATTGTACGGATAGAAAAGTGGGGCTATATCCACCTTAATAACATACGTCGAAGTTTAACAAGGAATGTCTCTAAGATTTATCAATTTTATTTCAATGACAGCCTCCGTGACGCAGTTGGTTAGACGCCGGCTGTGAAACGAGAGACCGCGGGTTCGATCCCCGCATCGAAAACAAATATTTGTAAAGCTGAGGTCTCGGGTGCGAGTCCCAGATCGATCAAAGTGATATTTAATTTTTCTATTAATTACCAGTCTGGAGTCCAGAATTTGTGCCCGATATGACGATAGGCTCGCCCCCTACCACATCGTGAGATAGAAAATACAAGGCGAAAAGTGGGTGTCTCTTTGTTGCACCTCTGCCTATCCCTACGGGAAAAAGGCGTGAGTTAATAAAAAAACGATCTTCTGTCGACTACGTTACTTTAAAAAATCTTCATAAAGGCGTAAATGTAATTAACGTGGGTGGTATTAACATCACATGGCAAACATGCATACAATACGAATAGTTAGATATTTTTTGCAAATCCAAGTAGGTATGAATGTAATGAGGTATTGCATGTTCCGCTCCCGCTGGGAACTATTCGATTGGACCTACGTTATATGAATAACAATTACTATTTATTCGACTTGTTTTGCAGACAAACGAAGGAAGATACGTGATTCTTCTATGAATTAATTTTGTCGTATGAAATTGTACCATGAACAGTTATTTCAATGTGATTAGTATTATTTAAATGTTAAATTCTTTGAATAGTCTATGAGCATTAAATACAAACATTGAAATTACAATAAATTATTTAAGCATTCCGTCACATGTTAGCATGACCAAAATAATTATTTAACGTTCAAAATACCACGCGTGTGGCCTACTTCGCTAATAACAAAGTGATGACACTGAAGTGATGATTTAGAAAAAATAACTCATACAATTTTAAATTAACCATACAAAAGAACAGTACTTAGGCAGTTGAGTGAAGTGATACGAAATATATTATCAGAATTTATGCAGCTTCATCATTGGTTGAGAGGAAAGCAAACAACGATAATTATCATGAAAATAAGCACTGCGTGAAATGGTGATTCAAGCACTTAAATATTTCCAAAGCTAAATTTCAAATAATTAATCACAAAGTAATATATATATATAGACAAAAATTAATTTAAAAAAAATATGTAAAGTTTCCACTACGACATTACACACATAATAATTACTTTTAGGTCTTAAACTTTTAATGGCATAATATTTATGTAAACATTGACTTTTGAACTTCAATAAAACTAGAATTACGCAATCAACGTTTAATAAAAGTAAAACCTTACATGTACATGCAATAATAAAAATATAGGTACAATATAAAAAATACAATTCAATAAATCGAATATAAAATAGAACAAGAGCAAGACTATTTTTTCCTTATAAACAAATCAAATTTGTTAATTTATTGCCACTAAATCCACCCACGAACGCTAGATTTCTGATTAAATTTATAGTAGTCCCCACCTGCATTCTTAAATATATTTTATTTTTTATTGTACACCAAAAAATTAAACGACGATTAAAAAAGTACACTAGGCGGCCTTATTGCATAAGGCCTTATCTCTCTCAAAAATTATCTTAATATCTCTTCCAGGCAACCTTAGGATGGACATACAAGAAAGGAAAGAAAAAGAGCATTCTAGGGTGTAAAGTGAAAAAATATATTTTTATAAATAACAGTATTACAAATTCTATGGATTTTTTTGGGAATAAGCCCACATAATACGTATATCTAATAAATTGGTACTGAATATTAAATAAATAGTGACCTTCGAAAATATTCCACCAACAAACAGTTCGATGTACGTCAATGCTAATTCTGGATCCCATTGGGTTTTTCATACCACAAAATAAAATGTATTGTCGCCATTAATTGATCGAACTATGTTAAGTTCGTGAGTGAAGGCCACACGAAGGCAAGCGTAACGTTGGATACCCACCCACAAGATGGACAGAATATAGGACCTAGGTATAGCTAGCTTAGGCTTCAATTAAAGGCTTCCTGAGTGACCTATCACTCAGGAAGCCTTTAATTGAAGCCTAAGCTTACCAGTCAGTTTATTGTAGTCAGTTATGATGATCATATTGATGCTGATATTTTTGACGGGTTGCAAAAGTATTCAGAACCAAAATACGCAGCATCCAGCAACGAGTGCCAAATTGGGGAGTTAGAATCTACGGACGGAAAATTCTAACAGTCTAACACCCAAACCCAAACAAAATCTTATTAAACTAATTACGTCCCACTGCTAGGAAAATATTTCTCTAAAGTGTTCACATTGCCCTTTTATTAACTGTTGTTTCCATTTCCAGTTACAATAATTAAGCATAAAGCTTCACTGACGACGCAACTTTCAACTATCTAATTTATATAACCAAAACGGTATATTAAAACTAATGACTAAACGGTGACAAAGGCGCAAAAATCTAACATATGGTTTTGCCCATACCACAACTTTGTCAAATTCCGAGGACAACAAGAAACTATCTAAGGTTTTTGGCATTAGTCACGAACTGCGCCTAAAATTTTCTGTTGAGTCATCAAATACAAAATATCCAACCTTCGTAGTGAAATCAGGACAAATCATAAAACCCTGAAGTGATCCTCGTCACAGTTGTAGGATAAACATCGTACGGCCAAGGCGCGTGTTGTCTATTGTATTCTGATTAGATTCACTGATAAAGGACTTAAAGGGCCTAATGTACTATAAATCTTGTTTGTATAGTGATTTTTTACTGTGACTAGGCCTTAGACACACAAACAGTTGAGAAATAATAATGAGATCTTTGATAAGCGATTCCACCATTTTATAAAGAATGCAATTTTGTGTGAAGTAATTAAACATACCGAACAGTCACAATGTTGACCCTACAGTGGGATACCAACTCTTTTGTCATGGATATCAGAAACTACAAAAGATTTTATGTCACACAACACCTAGACAATAAATGAATATTTGTGTGACAATTAACAATACCATACTAATCCGCGGAATCAAAAGTAAGTTTTTGTATCAAAAGAATTCTAGACATGACACCTTATCTTAATATATAAAAATTTCGTGTCACGTTGTTTGAGTCCGATAAACTCCTAAACTACGGTACGCCTCGTACTTGGTACGGGAATAATTAAAAATTAAATTGTCATTAAAAACTGTTGTTTATAACGTGGAAATCTTCGTCTCTACTATAAAAACAGATGTGTGTACGTATATATTATGTTTCTTATAAACTGTAAAACATGGGAAAGGAAGTAAATAGGGTGGTATGGTACTTATGTTCAGTTAAAACTTACAAAAGCTAACACTGAAAATAGGATGCTTCTGGTATGAAGATGATTCAAGAAATCTGTGCACTCAAGCGAAGCCGGGCTTGGCCGCTAGTATTGGTATAAAAATGATTATTTAAAATCTTGTCTTTCCACGTTATAACGTTTTTTTTTAATAAATTAAAATTGATTTTACACTGTTGTTTAGGTATGTTATTATACATCTGCCGTTAATTCATAAAAAAATAGAGTGTTTAGAATCAATAAAATTGGTTAGATGTGAAAATTAAATACCATTTAAAGTCACTTACATGTATATTTTAGAATTCACCCACAGTGATATCGACCATTGTAATAACGTTTTACAAATAAATCAAATAAAGACATTACATAACATACTCGTATATGTAATGGAAGTAAAAAGAACCTAAGAGCCATTTTGACATTAAGTGTCCCATGAATTAGTATTTATTTATGGCTTCCCAAAAACAAGACGTAGAACGTATGAACAAAGCTTCTCCACAGTATTTAGTCATAAAATGGGGCAATTAAGTTTCTACATTACCACCACTTTTTAGCAAAATGAGGTAACAACTAAACGCTCAATAGTATAGATTGAGGATAAATGAAATTGCCAACAGAGTATATTTGAAGCGAAAAATCGTGCGCTTTTTAGTCTAGTGCTACCTTAACAGAAATAGACTTATCTAGGTTCACTCAATACCATATTATATCTCTCTATCTCTCACTATCTCTCCCTCCTTCTCTCTCCCTCTCTCTGTCCCTCTCTCTCTCTTCAGTCATAAGAAGTCCACTGCTTAATATAGGTCTTCTTCAAGAACCTTCACATCGTTGGAAGCGGACTAAAAACTATTTACTATCGCTAAATAAATGATGGTCAAGGAGCTAACCTTGACCCCTGAAAAGCAAACAACATACACCCCTAAAGTGTGTTTCACTCGATAAAATCATTTAAACAGTTTTATAATGCCTCAAACCGAAAAAAAAACTGCATACGAATACAAAACGTGTAATTATACACAAAAACTAAATATCGTCTGCCATTGCAAATCTAATCAAGGTTATCTGAACCGCTAGCTAACTGTATTGTCTTTCACTTAATTTTGCAACAGATCACATAATTATAATATATAGCTGTACGAATTACTTAAGCAACAAAAACTTAATTTTCATAAGTTGCAAAGGTACATTTATAACCACAGAACAGTTGAATATGGTTAGAAAGTAATCGTCAAATCGTATCGAAACCAATATATTCGGTGGAATCCCCACTCAACACACAATACCAATATATTAAAGCTTGCAATAGTCGATTTGAAGTATCGATAAAATTATGGGATGTGGTGTCTTTATTATTACACCGAAAGTAATTTTATTAATAAGCTTAATGGTTTTGTCTGACACAGTTGTTTTAATATTATTATGTCGATTAATTGTACCATGTCTAAAACATCATTATCATGATTTTTTTACATCCATGGCCGAGGGACAAGGGTGGTGACCCCATAAAATTGAACTTTAGCTTATGCTAGCCCCAAATACACATAAAAAAAAAGATTCTATATCAGCCCATATACGTCCCACTGCAGGGCACGGGCCTACTCTACAATCGAGAGAATCGATTGAGAGTGGTTAGGCCATATAGTCCACCACGCTGGCCTAGTGCGGGTTGGCGGACTTACATACCGTAGAAATTAAAATTTAAATTTTAAAATCGGACGGCAGTGCACGGTTTTCTTATTTCAATCATAAATGATATCTGTTTTAATGTATTTTTATTAGCATGGTAAACCTTCTGCCAAGCAATTAGTTTTCCTCCCGAGCGAAATGATCTCAAGACTTGCGGCAAACTTTAGATTATGATTCATCGATTAATGATTTTTGTCGCACAATAAAACGGTGGAAAAGTTTGCCGTATTCCTTTTACTTGCCCTTAGGTAGTTTCGTCGTAGCGTGGCCAAGCAGTTAACTAAGCCAGTAAAATGCTCCGGATAACTCTATACTTGATCTAGATCACATAACATCTGTCATAAAAGTAATAACCACCTGCCTGTCATTGACCTTTCTTTTCTTTTGTTCTTTTTTACTTTCTTAAAACTTGTCAAAATTTGGACTAATCGTCGCTTTAGTATCGATTAATGAATCCAACAGTGAATTAACTATTAAAAATAAGATGTATATTTCTACCATAACCGTTAATATTGCAATTGGGTATTTTACTCCACTTTTTTTATTGTATTTATCAAAATATATCCATATCCAAAATCTAGCAAACGAAGAACTTTGAAAATCCATTCACAATTAAACAAGTTAGAAACGTTTTAAATCTTGTAGTGGGAGTAAAAGAAAAGGGATGGAAAACTAAACTACTGACGTCACTAGTCCTGATACATTACAGTGTGTGGGTGTGAAAGAGACGGTGAGATGTCCCCACTACGCTCCCGCTTTTTTATTTAAAATACTGATATTTGCCTCATGTAACAAGCTCCTTTAATACTGTTTTGACAGAAATGTTTTATTTTAATGCTATTTGTGTTTCTATGCATAATAATACAAAAAGTCTATTCAGTGCTAAATATACGATTCAATAAATGAATATCCGGTATATACAGCGAGCAGCGAGTAAATGCATGTTCCGGACCAAGCTATATTAAAATTACTAATGTATGATAATTTATAGGAAATAGTTTTGATATCGCTTGCATTATTAGCCCCTCAATATCAAACAAAGATGTAAATTACGATTAATTATAATTGCACTTGATATAAAATTTACATTATGCGTAAAAAACCAGTAGAGTAACTATAGCATATATAAAAATACATCCGATACTATTTCCGTGTGTATGGACCGTAGCACTCGGCGTCTTACAGTATCTGTCCACCCCAATGTGAAACAAGCGTGAGTTTATCTTAATATGAAATTGTATACCGTGTACTAATAACCGCAGTCATAAATACATAAAGACACAATTATCATATGCTTGTGTAAATCGATGCAATGATTACAATTATGTTAATATTAATACGAGTCATTTACTGCATGTAAGCATTATTTACGCCCCTATGTCGAATGATATCTAATTCATAATTATTCAGGGTTTTACCACCATTGACGTACGCGATGTTTTAAGCTGCAATTTTCCACTACCTAAACATTGAACATGCTATTAAGATTTCCGTAACATTTTAATGGACGTTTATTACCTACTAGTAAATGCAAAAGAAAGAATGAAAAAAACCGAATATAAGTTTCTTCGTTTTCGATACATATAACTAAAACTGACTTCCATAACTACTGGGTACAGAATCCCCAAATAAATAGCCTTGAACCTTAGTCAGTCATACATTTCCACTGTGGTAAATTGTTGACGAAAATAAAAAATAAAATAAAATAATACTAAATAATACTAAAAATTACTTAAAATATATTCTCCGCATTTTAAAATTTAAGCATGATAATTGAATTGCTGTTTGATTTTAGGAATCCGGATGCATGGGCATGCGCGGCGGAAGATGCGCGTGGCCACGAGGCCGGGTCGTCGGAGGATCATCCGTCCTTCACTCCATGATGCATACTCGAGGAAACAGGAAGGATTACGACCGATGGGCGGCTAATGGGAATCCAGGTATAATACTTTTCCAAGATCATTGATGACATATTCATAATCACCAGGATAGCGATTAGCATCTAACGCATACAATTGTTAAAGGTATAGCTGTGCAAATCTGAGTTTGCACCAGCATACTGGAACGCGTGTGGGCAAATAACTGCGCAAACTTTGTTTCAACTTTCGATTCGAGACTGCTGCAAACTCTTTTGCGTAAACGCACTTGGAAATGTGTGGTGGCTATAAGGACCCGTCATAGTGATGATATGGCGCAGTATAGCAATACACTCTTCAGGATCCTTCATAGAGACTAAATTAAGTACGTTTCATTTCGGGTTCGTCTTTGTATATCCAGATAGAGTCAGGCTGGCATGATTGTCTCGAGAGATCATCTGTGAATATTCTATCTCGTCTGCACTACACTTAAAATTATGTGCATAGTATTATCGTGCAAGTTTAATAATAATAGAATCGCCGATTAGAGGTCTCAAATGCTATTACAAAGGTTACTCATTCTACTGGTATAAACCCCGAAATTTACTTAATGAGTGCTTACAAAAACTCCAGTCATTAACGTTATGCGGTATAGTATAGCAATAAACAACTAAGCGCAGTAAAAAATATAGTTTAAACTAGGTATTGTCTGAAACAAATGTCAAGTAATAATGAGCTTAAGATAGCATACTTCATCTTCATAGACATTTTTAACAATTAAATTTAAACTCATTGCCACAATTGCTACTAACATAATAATAATTAGGCATTTTTGTAATGTATGTATATAAAAATGTAAAAATGAAACGTAAAAAATAAAGAGTATAATTAGGCACATTATTACAATATAAGAAAAAAATCATTCATTCCCGATCAAAAACTATACAACTACAATTTTTTTTATTACCTACAATAAAGCCATAAACGAGAAAACGAAATATGATGCTTTCCATATTTATTTTTATAATTTTTTTTTTGACAGGATGGGACTACAAATCCGTCCTCAAGTACTTCAAAAGATCAGAAAACATGAAAATACCTGAATTATCAAAGAATAAGAAATATCACTCGACCAAAGGTGAGATGCCAATACAGTATCCTGAATGGAAGACACCTCTATCCGAAGCATTTTTGAAGGCAGGAGTAGAGACCGGCGGCAAAATAGTCGACTACAACGGAGAACACCAAATCGGATACTCAATGATACAGTTCACGGTGCACAATGGAACAAGAGTGAGTGCTAGCCGAGCTTTCTTACATCCAATCAAGCAAAGGAAGAACTTCCACGTGACAAAACACACTATGGTGACACGCATTCTAATTGATCCCGAAACACGCAAGGCATACGGCGTTGAATTCGAAAAACGCGGCAAAAAATATAAGGTCATGGCCAAAAAGGAAGTAATTTTATCCGCCGGTGCTATAAACTCTCCACAGATTTTAATGATCAGCGGCATTGGTCCAAAAGACCATTTGACATCGAAGAACATAAGCACGATAGTCGATCTGCCTGTAGGATATAATCTTCAAGATCACTGGGCATTAGGAGGGTTAACTTTCGTGATAAACACTACAGATTCCATACGGTCTGAACGCGTAGCCACGATGAACAATATTATCGAGTATTTTAGTTACCACACCGGTCCTTTATCAGCGCCTAGCGGTACTGAAGCACTAGCATTTATCGATACAAAGGACCCGAATAATGAAAATGGGTACCCTGACTTAGAACTGCTCTTCGTTGGTGGGTCTTTAGTCTCTCAGCCAACCTACAAACAGGCATTTTCAATAAGCGATAGAGTATTTGAAAAAGTCTACGGACCAATACAAGATCGCGACACATGGATGGTGTTCCCAATGCTGCTACTACCGGAATCGAAAGGCAGAATAATGTTACGAGATAAGAATCCTTATCACAAACCAATTATCTACGCAAACTACTTCTCTGATGGTGGACATGATCAGAGAGTTATTCTCCACGGAATCAGAAAGGTTATACAACTGTCCAAGACTAAAGCTTTTCAGAAATACGGTAGCAGGTTGCACGACATACCATTACCTAACTGTGCCCATCATAGATTCAACACTGATGACTATTGGTTCTGCGCTATGAAGACGATAACCAACACTATATACCATCACTGCTGTACCAACAAAATGGGGCCGAAGGAAGACCCTGAAGCTGTAGTGGATCCAAGACTTAGGGTGTACGGTATTTCTGGTCTGAGAGTGGTGGACGCAAGTGTGATGCCACATGTACCAGCAGCTCATACCAACGCGCCCACCATGATGGTAGCTGAAAAGGCAGCTGATATGATTAAGGAAGATTGGGGGGTAGCCGTGAATTCTAGATGAAGTGAAGCAAAAACTAATTAGTATCGGTACATCCCAGTCTTTTGAAGAAACTATATTAGTTACCGCTTTGGAATGAATTAAGAGATTTTTGCAGTACATTTAGTATGGTAATGCAGTTAATCGCTAATGTTAATTCCATCAAGCATAGATACAACTCCATAAGTTGTGAAGAATTAATTATAGTACGAGTAATATATAGATCTATGGCATATGAAGCTTTAAAATAGTTTTATATAAATGTTACATTACCTAGTATAATCATGTTATTTCGGTTTTAGAAAATAAAGTTTACTATAATTGTTTACGGATATAAATATATATTTGTAGCGATTAAATAATATGTAAACGTAAATCAAACAACATACCTACATTTGTTACTTTCTTCGTGTTTTCATATAAAATAGCATGATTAAAATTATTTATGACTAATAGTGTTATGATTTTATGTCATACTTCAAAGGCAAGATAATATTATTTACGATCATTATAATGTCTGAATCAAGAAATAATGGTTATAATATACATTTTTTTCACATTTATTTCCCCAATTCTCGAGCAGTAGACTTTCATACGTAAATGATGATAATACACGATTATATTTTGCTGATACGATTACAAAGCTCGGATTCGAATCCCGGGTCGGGCAAAATCATTTCGGATTTTTCTATGAATTATTATTAGCCCGGAGTCAGGAGTTTGTGCCCGATATGGCGATAGGCTTGCATTTTATTACATCGTGTGACGGAACATAAACATTTATAAAAAGCAGGATAATTACTTGAGTTTTTTATCGAAGCTGTTCAATGAACATCGTTAAACCACAATTTTTTTACAGAACGATGATTGTGTAAAAAGTAATTGATATACAATGTGCTTACAATGTTCCTAGTGTTTTTATTTTCTTAATAAATGATTACACGCAAAAATAGCTTATAAAAACTATAAAAATGTTTATTATATTATTTCCTCCTTGCTCAGTGCGTTTTTTCTGACATTACCATGCTGTTACACCATCATGACATCAATGGTAGAAAAACTTTGACGTGTCATACATGCATTACATTTGCTCATGAAATATTCACGGTTATTACCCGTCGGAAATATCTGTGGACCTGAATAATGGACGTCATTGGAACATAAGTTCAGCAAATTCAAAATATAGGTTAAACAAAATGAATTAAAATATAAAAATTATTAAAAAATAGAATTCGCATCCATCTCAAAACTTTTTTAATGTAAAATAACATAGTAGATAGGGGAACACAAAAAAATGAAATGTGAACCGCATTTCAGCTAGGTTCACAGCAGGGGCGTGCGCTCCTTGTAGGCAGAAATGCAGTGCTTTACTTGCCATTCACAGATATTTTAATAAAACGTTCGTACGTTTTAGATGACTTTAATTAATACTTAATAGTAAATAAATGAATAAACAAAATATAATAAATTAAAAACGCCTAATATTTTATAAATAGCAATAGCGCTGCAAAATAATGTACCTAATCAACCAACTCATGCCGTAGCGTCCCGCAGGACATTTGTTCGCATGTGTGTAGTAATTTTAGTGTCCGTGCACGGTTCGCAAACGCACACACCCATGAATATCGAAAGCCTAATTGGCCGAAATGAAATCAACTCCAGCGGCAGGCTACGGAAGTTCGGCAGTTGTCGGGAGTAATCGGAAATGTTCGTTGCCTATAACCCGAGTAAAAATAATAGACGGAAATCTAATAAATCACGTATGCACATTAATTATTTTATTTTAAGATTTAAAGTGTGTACATTTAACAGTTTATTACTGAGTTTCTATAATAATTGTAGTGATTTGCTTTTACTAGTGCGTTTGTTGATTTTTTTAAATGTTATTGGATTGTGAGGTTTATGTTGAAAATGTTTGTTTAATAAAAATAACAAGTTCTCACAATTGTGATTCAGTGAAAAGATTCAAATTGTGTCCTAAGGTAGGTGTGTGCCCGAGTTACAACAATTAAACCAGCAAAAAGAGAATGTAACTCTCAAGTTTCATCATAAAGTTATGAAACGTATAAGTATTATTTTAGCTTATAATTTTAATTATTAGAATTTCTTCCGCCGCGACGATCGATCGCTGTTTTGTCTGCGTTGCCGTAGAAGATGTACAAGAATAGTAGTACATCTAAGACTTGTTCTGTTGGAATGGTTTCCGACTTAGGGATCCGTCGCGTGGCTGTGGCTATGCTAAAAATATATTTAAAAGATTTTTTTTGTGACCGAGTACTCCGCCGCATGCCCAGTGTCGTAATCCTGTGCACGCCGCTGGTTCACAGATATTTCCAATAGGTTATAAATATTATAATTCATAATATTAAAATACGACGTGAAAATTAGCTACGCAACATCGCACGGAAAGTAATTAATGTCTTATTTTTCGGAAATAATTATCGCACCAACATATTGTTTTTATTTGTCACAACAGTTGTTTTTATTAAATATAAGATATACCAACAAGTTTGCTTTATTAAAAACACACCTTCCATTACTTTGTCACTTTATATTTTTAGAAATTATGTTTTTTCCTCAAACTCCCCGCCCCAATTAGCGAAGGCATTTCTAAATGTAAAAAAAGAGTGAAGGTACGTTAAGGTCGCACAAACAGGTATAATGGGGAAGTCAGAGGCATAATGAGGTTCATTAAACTACGTGTATTTAATGTAGGTGTAAATTCCAAACATTTCAACTTGTAATTTAAGATTTAATGTTACAATGTCATGTGGACAAAAAATCACTATTGTGTTGTATAGAACTGCTTAACATTTAACCCTTGCCAAGCAATGTGACACGTATTTGATTCGACTGACATATGTCTAAGGAAAATGTTGAATAATGAATCGACTGAATTAATGTGATGTTTCTTTTTAGTGACAGAAGATGTAGGAGCAAAACTCGTATTCAAACAAAACTACTTCCCGGTATATCCAATTAAGTGATATTGGATTTTTCTATTCATTATCAGCCCGGAGTCAGGAATTTGTGCCCGATATGGCGATAGGCTCGCCCCCTATCAAATCGTGGGACGGAACTTTCAAGGCGAAATGTGGGTGTCCTAGTGGCGCCTCTGCCTACCCCTTCGAGGATAAAAGCGTGAGTTTATGTATGTATGTATGTAGATTCAATAAACTATCGTGGCAATTATTTTGTATATTGCTCGATAAAGGATAAAAATTTAATTCAAGTTTAATTGCGCTTTTACCAATACTTCTACCTATATGACATTGGCAAAATCACCGATGAAACGGTGGAGCCAAACTACAGCTGAAAAAAAGAAAAAGAATACTTCTACTTTGTTATCCATAGAAAACCAACCAATAAAACTGTTCTATGACGTCAGCATGTTGAAATATAAGGTAAACACAGGCATGTCATTGTTTCCAAATAGTTTCCGCACGTAGGCCCATATAGCTAACAATAGCCATTACTAGTTCCGTTCTAGGTATACCAAGGTGATACGCCAAAACTGATTGCTATCTGCCTACGTACTTCATCAAGTTAATAGTAATCGTGTTTACTAGAATTCTTCTAAAATATATTTGGACATCAATGTGGTCAAAATAAATTTGCGATGTAATGTGTAATCTAATTTAGAAATAGCATTGCTCGCGGCTTCGGCCGCGTAAAAAAAAATTCCGGGATAAAAATCCCTTTATATAATTTCCCGGAATAAAAAGTACCCTATAGATAAATGGTCTATCAAACACTAAAATATTTTTTCAATTCGGACTCGTAATTCCTGAGAGTAGCACATTCAAACTCTAAAGTTTTATATTTATATATTAGAATGGAAGAGATTAGCAGAGGTATTACCAGGACACCTACGTTTTGTCTTGTGTGTTCCGTCCCACGAATGTGATAGAGGGCGAGCCTATCGCCTGACTCCAGGTGGATAATTAATAGAAAAATCGAATGTCACTGCCCGACCCAAGACCTCAGCTTTGTAATCGTACAGTAAAACAATTGCGCCACCGAGGCAGTCAAGGCAGGCTACCAACAGTTAAATCTATAACAGCTTTTTGCTATCCGGCGGAAACGTATATCCAATCAGTAAAATTATTTTTAGCGCCTGATTAGTTATCAAACGGATTAATTAATTTGGAATTAGAATAATTAAAGCAATTGCATATAATAATGCATTGATATAGCAATGTTATAAAGGTGTTCTTCTTGCGGCAGGTTGTAGTGGGCGGCCTTAGCATTGCTGACAAACTCGTTTCACTGTTTACCATACACTCGTGTTTTAATATAATAACGATGTCATTAATTGGCCCTTTAGGCCGATGTAGTCCAAAAACGAGTCAACGTTCAATGAACTGCTGTCAAAGTCTTTTTTCTTACACCATTTTAGCTTATAGGAGGTTAGTTAAACTGAAATTTAGGATCCAATTATATTTATATTATTCCAATTTTGATTTTGACTTACTTACGATTGAGTAGTGGTGAAAGGTATAATGATACAACCTTCCTTTTCTATCATCTGAAGTTATTTGAGGACAAACGATTGCCCCGACTTATCATATTCATAATGGGTGGTGATAACTTTCCATCGCGTACTCGCTAGCTTGTAGGCAGTTTCCTAGTTATAATGCAGTCTATAATTGTATAATAGCCCCATATCTATATAATAGCTCTATATATATACTATTATTTTAATTACGCAATATTTGTCTTAAGAGACAAATATTATTAATAAGATTAACCATATCCGACCAGCGACAATCGTAAACAAGGATTAAAATCTTCCATAGTGACTCACGCAAGTGTATCGACCATGAATTTAGGTATCTACAACTTTAAGTAGGTTGACAGTTGTTTTAATGGCCAATTGCGGTCTAAACAACCTGAGCAGCACTACGCAAAATCAGCCGCAAAGTATTTTTTTAGTCAATTCTATAAATCATTGTTTTGGGTTCTACTACGTTAATATAGAGTATAGACATACGAGTGCATTAGTTTTTCTCATTTATCTTCCATGTACAGACATCTATCAGTTACAAATGTATTATATGTATAGATGGGTTTACTTACAGAACAGTTGAATATGGTGATTTACTTAATGTATGGTGTAATATGACAAATAAGTCTGTATTTGTATCTGCCTATATACTTCCCACAGTAGGGCACGGGGCTCCTCTACAATCTGAAGTACGGTTCAGAGGGGTTAGGCCATATAGTCCACCACGCCGGCCTAGTGGGGTTTGGCAAATAAATAAATAGATATCCGTAATTGAACTATGATTTCGAAAGGCAAATTCGCATAGGCTTGAGAGTTCGGTGTACGAATGGAACGCAGCCGTCCCAGCGCGCAAATTCAATGCCCGACACAAGTCAAGTTCACGGCAATACTCAAGTTTCATTACGTTCCTGAGTACAAAGCACTACGTAATATCTCAAACTTGTTACTTCATTATGCACATTTTATTTATCATTGCGGAAGACCATTTAAGGAGAGAACCATATGGGTCTCTGTTCCTGTAAATCCAGTATTGCATTGTACGAATACATCGAGTTTTTTGCCTAAGCCACGCTGTTGTGAGTCATGACTTAGCATGAACAGGCAGGCTTATCCGGGGCGGTACCACCGTCTCGAAAGATATCGACGTGAACTGACAGGTTCGCTGTCGCGTTTCGTTCGGTGAATGAGATTGTCGGCTGCCCCATACCTCTTTACTCTACCCATCTATTTTCCTTCCCACCCCCCATCGGATTTGATGGTTCGACAAAATATCTATGACCCAAGCATTGTAGATGTTCATGGGCGGCATTCCAACCAGGTGGAGCGACGATACCCGTGGGGTGGCTGGTAGCAGTTGGCGAGGGGCTGAAGATTGAGCCTAATGGCGTGCTATGGGAGAGGCATATGTCCAGCAGTGGACGCAGAAGTGCTGATGATGATGGGCGGCATCGATCACTTAACATCAGGTGGCATGTTTGCTCGTTTGCCTTATATGAAAAAATATACAAGTTATAGTGGGCAGACACGTTAAGGTATTGCTATGAGGATATTTGTTATTAAAGCTCTTTACAATGTTTGTAAAATGCCTTTTATCTGGTTTTAACGTGTTTCGAAAGGAATTAATCCTTGAGACATATTTATTAAGCTCTTTAATTTTAGGCCTATAAATAAAAGAATCGTACTTATTTTTATTTCTCATTCACATTACACTGCATATTGTGATTATGTAAATAAATATAATCATATATTCGTAAAAATAAATCGCCTTAATAAGTCGCGTAGCGGCAAAGTATGATTTATAAATAGGCTGGGAACTAAATATGACATTTTTATTTCCAAAATATAACCTATTTCTTTCCTCTTCCTTCTTTCTCATCTTATCCTACATTTAAGAAGAGTTTCTATTGGCTTCTCTTAAGCAACTATGTTTTTAGAGCGAAAAACTGCGTCCTACAATCAACAACCCCCTGTCTAAGGTCGAAGGCGGTGCCTTCGACCTTAGCAGTCCTTAGATAACAAGACATTTTTTTATTTCTTGGCATTGAGTTCGAATATTTCACCGAGGCTATATATAGGCTCTATGGTATAATAGTGTTGGAGACGGGAATTCGTGTACGAAGACTGTTTACATTAATTTAATATAACTCTTGCTATTTTAAGAACAAAATATTGACTGCTACAATATAATTATAAAGCTGAGGGCTCGGGTTCGAATCCCGGGTCGGGCAAAGATATTGGATTTTTCTATTCATTACCTGGAGTCAGGATTGTGTCCGATATATAAGTTGGCCCCCTATCACATCGTGGGAAGGAAAACACAAGGCTAAATGTGGGTGTCGGGGTTGCAACTCTGCCTACCCTTTCTGGGAAAAAAGCATGAGTTTATATATGTTCAGAATTGCAAATAAATATGTGTTTTTATTTTTATTAAATCAAATGTTTCACATAGTCATAGTGGAACAAGTGGTTCACAGAAATCAATTTACAATAAACACATCAGCTATTTACTCGTAAATATTTTAATACTGTCAACCTTTGGAGAAATCTAAAATCAGTAGGTACATCGCTAGTAATAAACACAAATGCCACTGGTGATAATCTCACGGATGACGCAAGTCGACATTATTTAATAATCCGGACATTTTTGAAGTTCACTTGTTTTGGGACGTCTGGATTTTTTTTTTATACGTTAATGAGATAATTATTTTAAGAAACGCGCGCACACCTGCATCGACATGATGAAGTTAGCTGTTAACTGTGTCTTTCCGTGACAACTCGTAACTACATATATTCAAAGTAGGTACTCGTAGTTTCTTAAATGTTCATAAATCTACAACACGTGTTTATTAGTGTATATCAGTGGAAACAAAAACTAAGAATTAATGTGTGAATGTGACTTATGATGAAATTATAAACGGCAGTGAATGATGGCCGTTGTAAAAATTCGAGACAAAAGTGCTTTTATCTTATTGAGCCCATGGGTCCCAAAATTGATATCTGAGGGCCTCTGCTCCGATATTCAAAATTGATAGTCAAAATGGAAAATTGTGGCCGCCATTTTGAACTTACCACACTGTATTATTAAAAGTGGTCAGTATTTTAATCAATTCTGTCTAAGAATTCCAATACAAAACATTTTTCTACAACGATACACCACGCGATCAGCTTCCGCGTAAGCGTCCAAAATCGAATGAACATTTTCCTTCTCGTCTTCCCCGGTACCGTCCAAGGTGAAGGTCGCTTCGATTCCAACCAACCTTGGACTAGATAACACGAGCGGCCAGACAATATTACTATCAAGCCGATATATACTTTACAATATACAATAAATAACAAAATATATATTTCATTGTACAGAAACATAATTCAAGCTAAAACTTGATTTAGCAATCATATTTAAAAATTAATCATATTTTTTTATAAATGTAACAATATTTTCGTATACTAGATACTTTACAGATTTATGTTTGTACATAATATAACTAAATGTATTATTTTAAAAACAATTTTAAAATAGGCATTAAATGATTTCAAAACATTGTATATTGAATGTGCTTTAATATTATTTTATTTCACACGTTAGAATATAAATGCAAAACTACTGATTTACTTTATTACCAAATTAATACATTATAATTATGAACTGTTCGCAAGAATACTCGAACCATTATTAGCAAAAATATTTACGAGTATTTTAATGTTAAGCACATACTTATATAAACTCACGACTTGATCCCCAATGGTATAGGCAGAAGTTGCACTAATATTACCTACAGTTTGCGGCGCCTATTTCCTTTTCACATACATACATACATACTTAAACTCACGCCTTTATCCCAGAAGGGGTAGGCCGAGGCGCCACCACGACACCCACATTTCGTCTAGTATGTTCCGTCCCATGATGTGATAGGGGGCGAGCCTATCGCCATATCGGGCACAAATTCCTGATTCCGGGCTGATAATAAATAGAAAATCCAAATGTCACATTGCCCAACCCGGGATTCGAACCTGAGACATCAGCTTTATAGTCGTACCGTAGTACAACTACGCCAACGAGGCAGTCCTTTTCACAACGCCTTAATATAATAGTGGGCCTATCATCATACCGCGCATAGATTATACAATCTAGATTCAGACAACTAACGAGATTGTTCTAAACGAAAAGCTCACAAAAAGTTCATTTTTAATAATGGCGCGACCAACTGATTTTAACGAACTTGATGGCAATTACTGGTGCTTGCAAATAGAAAATACCCGGCGAGAGATGTTTATCTCTTGCTAATCAATAAAAATATTTTCCATAAAGATATAAACCGGTATACATAGGCTGAACTCTTAAACGTGACACACTTGGATGAGCATTTGCGACGGGTTTTCCGCCATGTTTTGATGATCGCTATCAATTTGAGCCAATGTTACTTTTAAGGCAGGCGTCCACCTATCCGCACCGTACGTATCGAACGCATCGCATCAAACGAATCGTTCACACCATGGAGTTATAATGTCGGCAAATCCGATCGCTGCTGATACTGTGGACACACTGTAAAAAATAATCCGTTTAATGCGATCAGTGGCCCTAGCACGAACGGGTATCGAAAAAGTATTCGTATCGTAATCGAGAAATTTTGTATGAGATTTCTTCAGCGCCTCTACCGTGCGTAAAAGGAACTAATTTTGCGAGCACGAATGATTTTATCTTACTTTCGTATCGTAATCGAGAAGTAACGTAAACAAAACTCGAATTATATAAACGACGGAATGTGCTTCGTGCTACGGACTACCGTCGTACTCTGGTTATCGTATCGAGTCCTCGATACGTTTACGTTACAAATTCGATAATTTTTCGTGCTAAGGCTACCGTCCGTACGTACGATCCGAATATGTGGAGTGCTTTTATCAACCATTTCTCACCGATGGACACCTACTATATATTTTAATTTAACTGCCCTTACCCTCATGCATAGTAATGGCTATATCGTGCTAGTTTAAAAAAGAATGTCTAAATAATGTAACAAAGTATGGGAGAAAATTCCACACCCTATCAATACATCACTTCTACTCATATTTTAATCATTTTATCATCACTAAATAAAATGTCATTGAAAACAATTACATGGTTATCGTTATCATGATTCCCCTTGACTTTTAAGCTAAAGAAATTTCAATAATGCTGATGGAGCCTACCTCTGTATGTATGTCAATAACTAGCCTTTTGGCCCGGTTTCGGGAACAATAAGTTGTCTGGAAGAGATCGCTTTAAGCGATAAGACCGCCAGTTATATCACCATTATTATTTTTATTTTTTTGTTATTGTTATGATTACTGTATGTTTTTCTATTGTTCTATTTTAATTGTTTTCATGTTTAAGTTTCATGGTGTTATAATAAAGAGTTTATTATTATTATTATTATTATTATATATTTTTTTAAATATACATACATACATACATAAATACAAGCCTTTCTGCTAGAAGCGGTAGGCAGAGTCGCCACCAAGCCACCCACATTTCGCCTGGTATGTTCCGTCCCACGATGTCATAGGGGGCAAGTATACATCGGGCACAAATTCCTGACTCTGGTAATATTCATAGAAAAATCCAATATCACTTTGCCCGACCCAGGATTCAAACCCGAGACCTTAGCTTTGTAACCATACCGTAGTACACCTACGCCAAAAAACTAAGCTTCAATTCATTGTCAAGTTTAAAATTTATTCGACTGGAATCACATTACTAAATTGATAACGATCGGTTCAGCGTGAAAGTTGTCTTAAAGTTTACATGTTCAAACATTCAGAAAGATATAACAAAAAATATCAGATTAAACAATTCTACGAAACAGAGGACTCTCCAAGCCGCTGGTCTTTTGCATACATTGGAAATATTTAAATACCAAAGAAATTCTTATACAGATATATGTATGTACCTACATAGTTTGCAGATTTCCTCGCGACATTGTCCTTTATCGTTCAAATGCGCGGCAAGTGTCTAGAAGTACAAAGAAAATATAAACAATCCTACAGTATGTGCTCTGGTGTTTCAACCCGCGACCACCAACCCTATACACATTCTAAATATTAGCAAAACGCTACCACATACTTTTATAAATAGTGTTATTGTTTTCTGTTTAATTCCCTACATCGCTTGCACCAAGTTTTTCGTTAACATTTTCATATACAACTTCGACGGTCCTACAGTTTTACCAGTATAGAAAATGTTAATACTTATTCAGAATCATATATTTTACAACGCGTCATTACTCATCTTAAAATACTGCGCTTAAAGAAGATTATATTTAACTACTTTTCACTGTAATTCTGGTCAATATCAACAATTTAATATTAAATAAAAAAAACTATAGGTATGTTGTGTTAAGAAATATTATAAAACCACTTGAATGACTTGTATTTCGAAAAAAAGTTGTGCATAATATTTCAATAATATTATGACGCATATGTTACACTTTCAATGTTATTATGCTCAAAGTCAAAAGTTAACAATGATTATATTATATTGAGCAAGTTACATTCTAAGTGTGTTGAAAACTGCATCAATTTAAATTCATAATAAATAACACAAACCGTTTTCATATTGCAAATGAAAATAAATAATAATATTGAAATAATCAAATTGTTTATTTTCATGGTCACACCAATTTATAAATAATATCTATAATCAATACTGCATCGTGACTGCATCTAATAAATACTCATAATTTACTAACAAATATATATAAATTGATAACAAATAAACTTAAAATAAATAGAGAAACCCTATCAACGAGGCATCAAAAAATCATAATTAATCGTAAATCATAAACGCAATGCAGCATGAACAACACACAATGACACCGATTAGGCAGCGTACAGTCCGCCTAGCATCTACGGTGCGTTCGGACGATGCCGCACCGACGACGCTGACTGCAAAGCTGTGCGGGCGACTGTACCCGGCTTAGAGGTCACGGTGAGTGTCACAGAGGCGTATTTCCTCAGGTAAATAAAACAAGAGGAGTTGGTGGCACGGAGTGCAGTGGCAAGGAGTCCGTGATCCCGTGCCGCGGTACTGTCGCAAATAAGACGTGCGTTTGAGTGCCATTACTAACGAGTGTTGTGATTTAGTTGAAATTGGATACGAAATTTTTAAAACGTGAGTAATTCAATTTAAATTTTTAATAACTGGCAAAAAATATGAAAACATTAAATTGGCGTATGTTATAATTCCGATATTTTGTAAGGGTTTAAAATTAAAATCAATAAAAGTTCTTAAATAATGTAATTTGGATGTAAACAAAATAATGTTGTTATGGTAGGTAACACACTCGAGCACAAAAAATAAACTAAACCAATAGGGCAAAATTAAGGTCAGTCAAGTATAAAATAATAAAACTGTGATTACAACCTTGTGATTGATACCTCAATTATCTTGTATTTTTTTTTACACTCAACGGACAAATTCCAAAAAAATAATTGCAAAATACACTTAATAACATTAAATTCAATTATTTATTGTATTTTGTTGTTACATCTTAGATAATAATTAATGCAAGCAAATCAAAATAACATGCGTCCAAAAAAAGTTATATAAGCCCTGTCTTCATATTAACTTACGTGAAGAACATCAAATTGTCTCCTAAAAATATTCCTCCTAATTTTTTTACTTCTTACCACTTGGAATTCAAAACAATAGCGTTCCTCCTCATCACAAACAATACTGAAAAAACCTTAACACTGAATGAATTCGCAAACCGAACTAAGTGATAAACGACATTCATAAACAACTACAGCGTGGAACCAAAATTACGGTTTGGTATGTTTAAAAATATTTCACAACGCCGGTTGGCAATGAAAATAAAAACGTTATTATTATTGCGCGATCAATCTGATATTTAGACGGCGTTTGATGGATTTTCGATATAGGTATTATAAAATTAATTAATACAATAACCTAATAATCTTATTTCGTATTATTCGTCGAGAGGCCGAAATATTATTTATAAAATTATTCGGCATATAATTTTACGATCTTCTGTCTACCTAAGATCAACTAGGGGAAGTAATCTAATTTCGGTCATATCCCTATTATAAAATAAAAAACTTATAGTGTTATCTAAGTGAACAATCTAAGCGAAAACTGCATTATTCGGATCTAAAGTACGCTGAAAATTAGTCACATGCCGAGAATAGACTAACAAATATGTTGAATAAACGAAATAAAACACGGTAGGAAATTGCGCTTATTATAAGATTGATTAATTGAATATTTATGTTCTTGAATTTTGGTATAGCATAGTAAATTTACATCAAAATCTAATAATTATTATATTCACGCAGTTCCCTATTTATGTTCCGGTACGTATTGCGTAGTGTTCTACTGATGTAAAATACAGCACAAAGATTTTGTTTACAAATATTTAAATGAGCTATTACATTTAATGCCACTATAATACTGCCGATTATCTCAATAGCCCTATCATCTTCTCAAAGGAAACTTATTATACATTCATACATAAACGTTACGCTTGTATCCCATAGGGGTAGGCATACTCTATGGATCTCTACTTTGCTCGATCTTGACCTACTACTTTCGCTTCGTCTACTTTCATCAATCTCTTCAGGCATTCTCTCATCTTCTTATTACATGCATCCGAATCTTACGAATATTAACATGTGATGGAATCTGCCTAATTTTAAACTTAATTATTGTCTGTTTCCTTACCTCATCTAAACAAATGAATAATACAGAAACCGTTATCTGTAATGACTGCCTTCTACTGAGCTAAAGTGCAATGCAAGGTATTAAAACTGCAAAATACGGTTATCTTAAAATGTTCGGTCCAAGCTACGAGTACACAATCGACTCTAAAAGACATTGTTAGAAGAATATACAGCTACTTATTCTTTTAAAATTCGCTATAAAAAAAAAGAAATAAATATAAGCAAATTTTTAAGTTCCACGCGAATATATTCGCCGGCAACAGCGGCTACAAATTAAATATGGATTTCGTAATGTTGGATGTATTTTGAATTATATTTGGATACATAATTAGAAAATACCGGAATCGTTACACTTCCTCTATCGATATGTTTGAGAACCAAACGGCGGAAGAACAACTCGAGTCGAGAGTTCTCCAACACGAGAGCTCTTAAGTTTTTATGCACCATCTACGCCTGACGAGCAAACAATGGTTCCTCTCAAAAAGTAAAACTTGACCGATTAAGTTGTCGACCAGTTTCTTTGTCTTACTTTTAGATATAATAAACCAATTTTTTGCCGCTATCAGGACATATACATACGTGATTTATAAAGTTGCACTAAAAAAAATTATCTACCTAAAAATTAGCTCTGAAGTGGATCCTGAACAAGTGGTGAGATAATATTTGCAAAACGACTAAATGGGGGTGGTTGAGAGAAACTGAGGACCGAATTCGATGTCAAGCATCTGGAAATGTCTGCCCAAGAAACTGCTATGAGCTGATGATGGTGATCAAATATCATACATTAGCAGCAAGCCCATCGTTGGGCAACCATCCCCAAATTGGTCAATGATTTAGTAAAGGGATTGCGGGCTGGATGTTATCAGCTTTCAACAGAACGCTGCGAAAATACTTAGAGAAGGTATATTCAGCTGTAATGTTCTTGAAGCTAATGACAATGATGATCAAGAATAAGGATTTCAATGAAATAAACTAAGATGAACGACGACTCATTTACATGTTTTGATACGACACGAACAAGCCGCGTTTTAAATCGCCACGAATTAATGCTAATAACATCCTCGGGTTGGTACCGGTTACACCTACGAATAGGAACACTTTAATTTCGCTATTTCCGTCAGTAAATCGATCAAATTCTATACACCATTTTTCTATATCTGTTCACTTATTCATTGGCATGCGGATCGCTTGATAAGAAAAATACATGATCAAACGAATTTAAATTAAAATATATAAGCAGTTGAGTATGCGATTCATTATGTCCTAAGTTCTCTTCGTGCATATAATAAACAGCTTCAAATGAAATAAAAATGAAGTTTTTTTATTGCAATAAATGGCGGGACGAGCATGCCATTGTGGCATGGCATGATGGTAAGCGATACGACCGCTCACGGACCTTAAGAAAGCCAAACAACCCATGAATTATAAAGCAATGCTTGAAATTCCACTGCGCTCGCCATTCTGAGACATAAGATGATAAGTCTCATTATGTCCAGTATTTACTCTGGCTATAATGTCCTATGAGACGTACCACCGGTATGGTCTTGTTTTTAGGCAGTAGATTGCCGATTAAATGTTCGCACGGCTAATATATTGAACCTACAGAAATCAATACTTGCAAAATGCATATACTGTACGGAGTCCTTGTGAGGAAGGAGTAATGTAATAACGGCAATAGGATAATTTTTATATATCACTCAATTCAATGAAGCCCTATCAACAAGTAAAGAAGATAAGTTTACGGCCCTATTAACTTAACTGGCACTGCATACCATACGTAATAATGAAGGATATCCATAAATTTTGAGTGCAATGACTTGTTCAAATTTAAGTTTCTCGATGACTTAAAGAATTCTGTCTTATCCTGTTATTCCTAAATATTAATACATACATATGTACATAAACTCACGCCTTTTTCCCCGAACGGGTAGGCAGAGGTGCAACCTGGGGACCCACGTTTCGCCTTGTATTTTCCGTCCCAGGTTGTGATAGGGGTGACCCTATTCCAATACCGGGCACGGATTCCTGACTCCGAACTGATAATGAATAGAATAATCGAAAATCACATTGCCCGACCCGGAATTCGATTTTGTGCCTCAGCTTTGTAATCATACCGTAGTACAATAGCGCCACAGTCAATACAATAATAATAAAATATGAATATTCTTAGAAAAATGTGTTATAACATTGTCATCGGTCCAATAAATTGAACGAAAACATTTTTGTTATACAAAAGATCCAGTAAACTAGCAAAGTGATCCCTGCTGACCATGAACATCAATAACACTGGGATAACAGATGTGTTGCCGGCCCATCAAATCGGGAGGGGATCAGGAAGGACAAAGGATGGTAAGAGGAAAGGGCTTTTGGACATCCGACAATTTCATCCATCGAACGAAACGCGACAATAAAACTCCCTTCACGTCGATGACACTTCTGTCACAGTGGTGCCGCCCCGGACTAGCCTGTTTGTGTCTAATTAATTAACACGCTTTCATTAGCTTCGTCTTTATCTAAGTATGTAACGGAATTTTCCTCCCGAAACATCCCGTCTCTTTGAGTATAAAAAGTAAGAAATATATCGGAGATCCTTCCTCATCCCACGGAAACACTTAATTTTTCGGGATAAAAAAGTAAGCCTAAGTGTTAATACCGGGTGTCAGCTACTTCCATACCAATCCGTTATCGAAATCCGTTGAGCGGTTTCTGAGTTCATCGAGCACAACCGCATAGACAAACAGATAATCCGACAAACAGAAAAATTCTAAAAATAATAGTTTTTCTCATTTATCTTCCATATATAGACATCAAACTTATTGCGTAAGTTTTATTTTTAAAATCAGTGTATTATTCTAACAGAAAACTGTCTTAATAATTCAGTTGAATTATACCTGACATATCGCAGCATAGATTTTTTTAACACCAAAAATATATTATGTTTGCGATAAGATAATAAAAAAAATGCAATTATAGTGAAATTCGAAAGTAAAGTCCCCAACTTTCATTTGATGTAGCGATAATAAACACAAAATATATCTTCTAAGAAAAAGCAATATAAACGAGTTATATGACTCATCATATCAATTTATGTATCAGTGGAAAGGCCCACATAACATTATACCTTCTATAAAAAAAAGAAACAATCACTTCCGTCTTTTTTATTATTGATTTGATTATTCATACTATAAAAGCTACAAATAAACAGAGACAAATGTAACATTTTATTTGTTTTTACCGAATTAATATTTAATTTTATTTAAATAGTGCCGTTTTAAAATATCATGTCTGTTTTTTAGGAGGGCAGTGGTAGAGCCAGCCGGCCTTATTAACAATCAAATTAAATCAACGTAATTCAAATAGTGTTGGAGACTTTCCCGCTTACACACCTATTACTGAGATTCCTGTCAGCCAGAATCAACTGTAGCACGCAGAGAATTGGCACTGAGCCTCTTAGGATATTGAGGCTTTTAGGGACACTACTTTGTGTATCTTTTTTTGTGGTAAGAGGAAAGCTGTCAATGTCGCTTTTAGGTATCCCGGAGAAGGCCGAAAGGTGTATGTTAGTTTCACTGGCCTTCCAGCCCTGCACGCTGCGGATAATGCTGCCGAGCCGGGTCCTTAACAAATCCTACACCAGCATACCAACTAAACCCCCTCGGTGGCCATCGTGTGCATGTCTTTAAAAACATACAAGTTTTCTCCGCTTAAATAAAGCCAATCAATTAGTCATAATAATCCCTCTTTATAGAACGTTTAGGAGGAAATATGTTATTTGATGTGAATAGGCATCATAAAATCGCATACAAAAAATTGATAAGATGACAAAACATCGAGATAAATGTGTTGACCATGATAGAGTTCACGGGGTCAAGACAAACGCTTTGATCGCCATCTCGACAATACTTTAAAAACATATTTTTGGATTTTTCCGTCGCAGACATTTTCAAATGAACTGAGCAATGTCGTTTTACTATTGTTCATTTTATTTGATAGTTAATCAACGGTTTATATTTTTTATTCACTGATACCTAGTCGCCTTATGATATGCCAATTATAGATTATATTAATTTAAGGTGAAATTGCAATTAATTCTTCTTTAAATATAATTCTTCTTTCTTTAATTCTTTAAATATAAAAGAATATCGCAAATTGGGGTAAAATAAACCCTTGTATTTTTTATACACGCAGCTGTATGTAATGTAAGTTGGTAACGGACCAGACGCAGTTGCCTACATCTTCATGGTGGTCGCGGGTTCATATCCCAGGGCACACCTCTGACTTATCGGAGTCATGTGTGTATTGATAGTCAATCACCACGCACTTAAACGGTGAAGGACAACAACGTCAGGAAACCTGCATACCATAGCGATTTTAAAGAATTTCTACGGTATGTAAGTCCGCCAACCCGCACTAGGCCAGCGTGGTGGACTATATGGCCTTACCACTCTCAATCGATTCTTTCAATTGTAGAGTAGGCCCGTGCCTAGCAGTGGGACGTATATGGGCTGATACAATACAAAAAACAACTGAATGTAAGACCTATAGTATCAATTTATACAAATACACACATTTTGTAATATTAAATATGAAAATTGTATCGAAATGTACATGTTGCATCCTTCTTACACCTCTAGCTACTCTTTTTGAGATACCACATTGAGTACACAAAAAATATGTTATAATTTATATTCGTTACTCGTTAGCTTCTATAGTATTACGTAGTTAGTCGATAATTACGTATAGGTAATATTGCTTTAAATTGCAAAATAGTTTCAAGGAATAATACAAGAAGATATCTGAGGAAAATTTCTTGCAAATGGTAGGAAGTTACTATCTTATACGATAGAAGGAAAAATTGCGTTATGTAATATGAATCATTTAAAGATATATTTGGTAGAATATAATTTTATTTATTTATACTTTTTATTTTTTCTTTATTTATAATTTCGAAATTATCTTTATCAAACTTTCTTAAATAAAATACAAACGACAAAAAAGGATTTAAAATTCAAGGAAAAGCCTAACTATGAATTAAACGAACTCATGCCAAGGCAATTTAAGTTTTATTTGTAGCGAGCTTCAAAACTATTTTGAATCCGGTAAAGAGCTCGAAGGTATCATAAATATTGTTCCGTACTCGTACAATTTTAAATAAGTAAGTAAAATAAGTTTGAGTAGTCCTACTATTCATAATCGTGTACATTATGTCAATTCACGGACGGAATCTTCTCATAGAGGTTTGATACTAAAATGTATTCTGCAATTGTTTGTTTTGCGGTGTCTCTTTTGAAAACAGACTGCCTCTGTGGCGTAGTTGTACTACGGTACGATTACAAGACTGAGGTCCCGGGTTCGAATCCCGGGTCGGGCAAAGTGATATTAAAATGTATTTAAATTTTACTGGTGGTAGGTCTCTCTGACTCACATATGCAAGATGCCGCCTGGGTAGGTCCCACCGCACTGTCTATTTCTTCCGCTAAACAGCAGTGTAAATGCACTATTGTGTTCCGGTTTGAAGGACATTGAAGCCAGCGCAACTACTGGACATAATGAGACTTAACATGTTATGTCTCAGGATGGCGAGCGCAGTGGAATGCCAAGCATTGGTTTGTAATCCATGGTGTTCATTGATTTTGCTAGTGTCCATGAGCTGTCCGCTGTTTTTATATCTTCGCTGTAAAAGAAATCCATTAATACATTTATCTTAAATCACAATTATAAGCACTGTTGCAATAATAAAATATAAACCATATTTTAAATTTGCAACAGATTTCTAATCATTTTTACAAAACTCTCGAAGTAAATCACGTAAGCTTCAATTATTTAAAGCTATAATATACTCAAACCAATGATTACATATGTATAATTTAGTTGCAATATTGCAAGGACCCGTCACAGCGGTCCTTCTCGGTAAGTGTAGGAAATGTTGATATCAAAAACATTCACCTTTATTCATTTGGCATTGAACGCAAGTAGCTAACAGTTATCCAAAGGTCGATCCAACCAGGATATTCGAATAAGGATTTTGTTTTTATTTATTGGTCCTTATAATGGGAGCAAAATTATACACGCACTTTGATTAACTCAATTAACAAATATACACGTATTAATATCGCTTCTTGCTAGATACAGGCACCATAAATATTAAAAAAAGAATAATGCTCATATATTATTTATTTATTTAATTATTTTATAAAACACTAAAATTTAAATAACCTAAAAAAATCTTTACACCTTTATCGGCTTCAAATTCACCCTTAATTATTTAAACTTGCACAATTCAAAAACTTTAACATTGAACACAAAATCCTTGGTAATAAATTGAAATTCATATTCAAATGTTAACTTTCACGCTAACGCTTTGAATATTTAACATTTAGATTGTTAACCACTCTCATCTAACTAATTAAAATTATCATACATTCGTAATACTTAATAGCACGTAAAAATCTGCATAACAACACTGAAGTGACGGTGTCGTACAATGTTATAAGGATTTTCTGGACATTTTACATAAATAGCATATTTGGGAGAAAACCCTTTTTCTCTCTAAAAATGATATACTACTCATAGCTCTCATGGCGCAGTGGACAAGAAACCCGTTGTGCAATAAATAGCCACGTGTTGTATCTTTGTATCGAGACAAATATTTGTACGATCCATAAAAACACACGTTTCATAGCACTCATCCAGCGCATGGGATTATCTATGTGCCAACGTCTGGTATGTTTGTTATCCTTATTAATTTACATTGAACATAAGTCTATAAGGTCGCAAAATTTAACGCTTGTAGTATTATGAAACGTGTATTTTAATAATAATGTACAAATGTGTACGACACAAGTACACACTATCAGTGGCAATCAGCGATAGCTCAGGGCTCGCATTATTTTAACACCAGTTGTGAAATTACCTGATACGTATGAGATCTATTATTACCCAATGTCGCATTGAAAATTTGCGCAACAAATGTGATAAAAATGGTAACCTTACAAATTATCGCGAGAAATGTCTTCATCGCGCATTGGCGACACATGTAAGTACTTTTGTATTTTTCACATTTTCCTCATAGGTAACAGTTAGAATAGGGTATAGGCACACGACGATAAATTAATCAAATCAGTTAAATGAGCAATGTCGTTAAATGATAAATTAAAAGTATTTAAATTTGAAACACTTTAATTTGTATTTTTAAATGCAATTGGTATTATTTATCCAACAAGCATTGTGACCTATTAAAGCGAGGGGCTTAAATACCATGCGATAAAAATACCCTTTGAAATAACTTTTACTTTCCAATAAGTTAATTTGTTCTACAATTAGTGGTATTTTTCAATGACACGTGCTTTCAAGTTTGACGCAGTAAAAGTTCAAGTTTACATGCGTAAATAAATTCCTTTTCATTCATTCACCACTGCCCAAGTACTTGTTATTTAAAAAAACGCGAAAAAAATACGTAGCATATAAATTAAATGCGGCTCCGCCCGGTTGCAGATAGTTTTGTGACATCAGAAATATAATATTATTTCGCATACATAGTAACTGTTTTATATTTAAACTCAACTCTTCTATGCTGCTTATCCCATCCCATTACATTACGTTCTGTCCCTTGTTATTCATTCCGCAAAAAAAAGGCACATGCGATATTTGATCATTGTTTAGCTGTACAAATATTTTAAAACTGTTATAAAATATTCATTGAAATCCAATTATCAACTGTCGCTATTTTTGCAAAAATAGTAATTGCATTGTGTCTGTAATCAGAAAAACCTGACTTCGCTTTCGGTCGCATACCCGGATTATTAGTCTAGACTCATATTTTATTTCAATTAAAAATCATTCGGTAATATGACAATCAATTTTATATAAACACATCAGGAAAATTAATTTATGCAGGAAAATCTACGTATACGATAACAAAGATATAACTCTATCAACGATTCTTGTTCATAATCCGATGTTCACTAAAATTGAATGTTGCCAAGTTTTCAAAGTCACCGATATACGAGTATTAAGAAAGTTCTAAGCAATCGTCGTTCAAACCAATATTACATACTACTAAAGCGAGCTAAGTCTATATTATATACAATTTGTAACGTGTTTATATGAATCGATTTCAACACTTTTTCAAAAGTATTATTTTTTGCGAAAATAATAAGCCCAATAAAAATGTAATCAGTTTTTAAATTAAATACTCAAATCGAACGAATTTTAAGTGTAGATTAAGGCGATAAGGCTTTTAAATTATTATAACAATAAACAAATATTTTAGCAAGTAAAATAATAAAAATATGGACTTTTTTTTAAGTTTATAGAGGTTTTTTTTTAAATTCCTAAGGAACCTGGTATTAAAAAATATTGAATTGGCTCCAATATCTTATTTTGATCATAATATCGGGATGTGCATGATGTTACGCGTTGTTTACGCACTTGTTAAAATAGTCTCATGAATTAATACGTGACATCCGCATTGCAATATTGTAAAAAGATCAACTGTATTTCAAAAAAAACATTGGCATTGGAAAAATAATAAATATAGCAAAAAAGTGCCTTGGTATTTATATAAATACTGTTACATAATAATAACCGCAACTGCAAATTCCTATTTTCTTATGCCAAGTTCTAGTTAGGATTCCACCATATAAGACTGTGTTTCCACTGGCAGCCTCCGAGGCTCAGTTGGTTAGACGCCGGCTACGAATGAGGCTGCGGGTTCGATCCCCGCACCGACACAAGTATTTGTATCATTCTTATGTATTAGTGCCGGGTCTGGGTGTTTGTGAGAGCGAAAAGTCTATATTGTAATAAACGCATTAAACCAGTAGCTTCGCTTCTATATATCTGACGTGTGAACTAGCATACAGTAAATAATAATAACTTAAAATTATATTGTTTTTAATTATGAAATAGTTTTTTGTAATCCGTTATTTAATTTACAATACGATTACCTGTCTATGATAATAAAGGTAATGAATAAACACAACTAAATAAAAATGCATTATTTCATAAAATTGTGTTCCACCTAGTTCCTGAAATATATAATAAACTACCAAAATCTATTAGAGAATTAAATGATCTCAATAATTATAAAGGTACATTGTTTAAATTTCTAATTAATAAATGTTATTATAGTTTGAATGATTTTCTTAGTGATAATTGAAATGTAATAATACTTTTAGTTTGTTTTCTACAGTATTTATATAGTTTTAAAGTTAGTTTTTTATTAGATTTAAGTTCCATCATTGTATGCCAACACGGCGGGTCATAGTTATAACACCATCCTATGTACCACAATAAAACATATTTGAATTTGAATTTAAAAATAATTAGTGGCATCTTTGCCTACCTCTTTAAGGATAAAGGCGTGCGCATATATACAATAAAATATGTCTGTATGTTATTATACAATATTAACATTGCATCTTAGCAAACCTACTAAACGAGCTGATAAGAAAAGTGAGGAAGGAAAACCGAAAGGCAAGATGGCTCTATCATACAACATTATCCATATCCAGACATTAACAGAACACAAAGACTTGATAGGTAATAAACAGCAATTACATTTGTATGAATCGCTACGGGCTTGACGCGATCACTTTGCGTAACAACCGGGTGTATGACTGTTGACACGCGATGCATCTTCAGTGATATCACGCAATTGTATATCATCTATGGAATTAACACTCAATTCTACACAATGCCAGTGACGTGACCGCCCATTAATGGTACGTTTAGCCAACTTTGTCAGATACGTGTGTGCAAATTAATAGATAGGTGGTATGTATGTCAGTAATTTTATAATTGCCTAGAATTTTGTTTTAACCATGTCACACTTCCGAGGCGTTATGGTCACATATTTTGCAATTCACTAAATTATCTGGAATATAATTATCATCTATATCTATAATTTAGATGAGGGAATGTCCCGTCCACGACAAATTCAACGCTGTTGGAAAATTATTCAATCTCTGACAAGCTCATGTTTATAAAATGGCCAAATCTAAATTCAGATAAAAGGTAAATCTTCTATGTACACTTAGAATCTGGGGCTAGGTCAATGAAATATATTGAAGTAATCAATCATACAAAAATAATACATGATCAATCTATAAAAAATATCATTATTGTATCGGCCCATATATGTCCCATAGCAGGGCACGACCCTCCTCTACAATCGAGAGATCGATTGAGAGGGATTAGGCCGTATACTCCACTACGCTGGCCTAGTGCGGGTTGGCGGACTTTTACATACCATAGATCCTTTCCGAATCGCTATGGTGTGCAGGTTTCCTAACAATGTCTTTAACGTTACATCGCGTGGTGGTTGACTATCAATACACACATGACTAAGAAAAGTCAGAGGTGTGCGCTGAGATTTGAACCCGCGACCACAGTAAACATTTCCGCCGCGTCTGATCGGTTACTAACAGGCCACCACGAACTGTTCATTAACAATGAAATTCAATTTAAATTATCATAAACAAGGAACTAAATTATTTACAAAAAAAAATGCATGCTATTATAAAAATGCATAAATGTTTAATAATACAGACCATTGCGTCAGATAATCGCAAGTCAAAAACTATTAATGACAATATTTACGACAGTTATTAAAGAATATTATTATAACACATCCTTATGACGACAATCGCAGGCAGATCGGCAATCTGTAATACTACTCATGTATCCATATATTTTAAATATTTGTCACGTTTATTAAAAAACGTCATCTATACATCCACTATTTTTATTTATTGCAATGAATGGCTAGACGAGCATGCCATTCGTCTGATAATAAGTGGTACGACAACTCATGGACAGTAGGAAAACCAAACAAGATCATTAATTACAAAGCAATGCTTGGAATTCCACTATGCTCGCCATCCTGAGACATAAGATGTTAAGTCTCACTATATCCAGTATTTACAATAGCTGAAATGTCCTTCAATCCGGAACACAACAGTGCATTTACACTGCTGTTTAGCGGGAGAAATAGACATTGCGGTGGTACCTACCCAGGCGGCCTCTCACATGTGTATGAGATATCTACTACCAATATATAAAAAGTAATTTTAATTTTTATACTTGTACAACTATGTGACCTCAATGCATATGGTGGGAAATGTAGTGCATAGTAAATAGAACATACCCGATGACAAATAGTTATAGCAACTATGCGAAAACTAGCCTTACAACTGATAGCCAGCGTCTAAACAACTGCCACACGGAGGTAAAATTGGATTGTTACAAAATGGCAGCAAATATGCCCAACTGCTTAACATCTCTTGCAAGGCATGGCCCTTTATTAGGTACACATTCAATACGTTCTGCTGTCTCGATGGCGTAGTTATACTACTATACGATTTTTCTGTTTATAACTGGAGGCAAGAATTTGTGCCCGATATGGCAATAGGTAGGCATGGCAATAGGTATCAATTCGTAGGACGGAACACATAAGGCGATACGTAGATGTCCTAGTAGCACCTCTGCCTTCTCCTTCTGGGAAAAACCCGTGTGTTTGTATGTATGTATGTAAATGGTATCACTGATGCGTTTTTTTCTTCTTTTATTTGTATTAATTTGAACTGATTTTAATAAATTATAAGATCAAAACATTAAATAGTAATAATATAAGGTACATTGAACCGTTTTCAAAAATTTTTTTGGTCGTCACGTTTTATACCGTTTGCATAAAATCTACATAGCAAATAATCAATAAAATGATAGTGCTAATGTTATTAACATTCAATGGTGGGTATTTAATCGTATTAAAATATTAATTCTATATCATTATGAATTAATCCATCCAAAGGTTGCCTGGAAGAGATCGCTGGTAGCAAAAAAAGCCGCCAATTGTAACAATGTCTTTAGTTTTAAGTGATTTAACTGTTATTGTTTACTCTCTTTTATTGTGGTGTACAAAAATTATGTCAATAAATAATAAATGATCTAATAAAAACAGAGTTCAATTTATATTTATACGTACAAACAGGTACAACACAGTGGGAATATTCCAGTTGTGTTATGATTTTCCAACCCGGATTTGCATTTTAATCATAAACGTTACGCGTCTGCGTTCTACACCATAAACTGTCGATAAAATTGCTATGTTATTGCGTTTATATAAAATAATGTTTGAATACAATGTCATTTATAAAGTTATAAATGCAGATTATTACATATATTTACCAACTTGAACAGTTTTTTTTCTCTCGGCACGTACCTGAAAAAAGATAAATAAATATATAACATCCTTAAATAAAATTCAGAAAAATAAATAATATAATTGAAAATATTCATTTGTTATTTTTTTTTATACTGCCTCGGTGGCGTAGTTGTACTACGATACGATTACAAAACTGAGGTCTCGGGTTCGAATCCCGGGTCGGGCAAAGTGATGAGTTTTTTTATTCATTATAAGCCCGGAGTCATTAATTTGTGCCCGATACAGCGAAAGGCTCGCTCCCTATATCTGGGACGGAACATACATGTAATAACATAGAACATACGGAAGTGTAAATGCACTATTGTATTCCGGTTTGAAGGACATTGTAGCCAGAGTAATTACTGGACATAATGAGACTTAACATCTTATGTCGCAGGATGGCGAGCGCAGTGGAATGCCAAGCATTGCTTTGTAATTTATGGTCACCATTAATTACAAAGCAATGCATGGCATTCACAAAACTTGGCAATTATAAAACCTTGTCCAAACTAACAAAAACCAACTAACAGTGATCATCAATTTAATTATTATTAATAAACATCAAACATACAACAGAATCATAAACATAACAGACCTTAAGGGCCGGCTATGAAGTATTCCAAACATTGGGAAGTTCAAAAAAGTGGAATGTAATCGCTACAAAATCCGTAGAAAGTCGTTTTAAAACATGCCATACATATTCCTCTACACCCCCTAGGGCTATAAAATAAATTGTTAGGTTGCAAATATCAGAATCACATTTTTCCAACATATCTATGTATAAAGTATCAGTATCTATGGATCGGTTAAGCTTCTGCTCATAAACACGGATTGTTTCGAGCATTTGCTATATTAACTTACAAAATACATGTGTATATACAACTTCGGACTTTTGCAATTCTTCCGCGTGTTTTTAACGCATCTTAAAAATATTGCCATTGCTAATTATAAAAGTAAATAAATAAATAAATAACAACAATCTCAATAACTCTCACTCTCAATCGATTCTTCTCTCGATTGTAGAGTAGGCCCGTGCCCTGCAGTAGGACGTACTTATATGGGCTGATATAGATACATAGATAGATAGATATTATTTCAAGGCACGATTAATAGTACTCAAGATTTTTGTCACCAAATTGGCACATCTAACAAGGAACAATTATACATATATAAAATATATAACATGTATTAAGTATCTGTTTGGTGTAATTAATATCTTTACCAAAGTCTTTTAGTATTTGCGGTAACAAACATTGACACATAGTATTATTATATTGCGTTTATAAATATGCAAACAAAACTAAAGGTCGGGGCGCAGTTCATATGTACAGAGTATGTGCAAAAACCATTCGGGACTTTTTGCTGTTAAAATAAATGGTACACTTAAACTCAAACCTAAATAATATTTGCTCAAACTGAATCCTTGTTGGTTCAGAACACATTATTATAACATATTCATGCAATACTAATCGTAATTTTGTCTGTGCAAACGATATTTTAACAACGAGCAAACGAAAATCTAATTTATGCGCATTCAAAAATTCATACATAACACGATCACACTTTAAGTTTCATTTGAATCAAATATTTAGAAATCTAATTTTGCACACTAAGTGCGCCTAATATTTTAAAATAAAATATTATTACGATGTAGTTAAATACATAATTTATTTAAACTAACAATAGGCATGGAAACACGGAAATAATCTTAACCATACATATTCCTGTACTAATTCAAAACAACGTAGTGCAAACAGATAAAGAACTGCAGGGAACTATTATATTATACACTTGTCAAACCTGCTAAACAGGAAAATTCAGTAATGCTACATAAATTGAGCGGCTCATGAACTCACCAACTTCATTAAAATGTACAGTCATGCGATCACGTTGAACGCAAGTATCCTTTTGTTCTAGATCAATGCCAGCCTCGATTTTGTTGCGTGACTGTACAAGCGTACTCCTAATAAACATGCCACAATGAATGCTCTTTATTTGTTCCAGATGAATCACCGCACGCCGGTTACGGCGGCGGCGCTCTGGGTGTTGTCCACCCTGCTGCTCCCGACAGACACACAATTCACAAACCCTCTATATTCCCTTGTCAACTTTTTAAACGAAGGCGCCCATCAGTTAGACAACGAACCTCCGGACCAATCAAAACTCCTCTCTGAATATGACTTCATTATCATTGGCGCTGGTACCGCTGGCTGCGTACTAGCAAACAGACTTACCGAGATTCCAGAATGGAAAGTTCTGTTAATAGAAGCTGGTGTTACAGAAAACTTCATTATGGATATTCCCATTATTGCCAATTATCTACAATTCACGGGAGCTAACTGGGGATACAAAACGAAACCTTCCAAGAAGTATTGTGCTGGATTTGAGAATCAACAATGTAACTGGCCAAGAGGAAAAGTAGTCGGAGGTTCGAGTGTATTAAATTATATGATCTATACGAGAGGAGCAGCAATGGATTATGATAACTGGAAATCAATGGGCAACGAGGGATGGGGATGGGACGAAGTATTGCCTTACTTTAAGAAAGTTGAAAACTTCAATATACCGATGTTTGATAATCCAAAACATCACGGTCATAACGGTTTTCTAAATGTCGAACACGCTCCTTTCCGCACATCGAAAGGCAAAGCATGGGTCAAAGGCGCACAAGAAATGGGCTTCAAATACGGTGATCACAATGGAGCCGAACCATCAGGAGTGTCATTCTTACAATTATCCATGAAAAATGGCACGAGACACAGTTCCAGCAGGGCATACTTACATCCTATCAATGGAAGAAATAATCTTCATGTATCGAAAGGCTCTATGGTGACGAAACTACTTTTCGATGATACTAATACGAAAGTTATAGGGGTAGAATTAGAAAAATTGAATAAAAAATACAAAATACTGGCTAAGAAAGAAGTAATTGTATCTGCCGGCGCAATAAATTCTCCGCAGTTGCTTATGTTATCAGGTATTGGACCGAGGAACCATTTAGAAACAATGAAAATCAAAGTCGTTAAAGATTTACCGGTCGGATATAACTTGATGGATCACATTGCCGCTGGCGGGTTACAATTTATGGTGCGATCCCAGAACATTACACTGTCGACTGAATATATACTGAGTCACTTAGATTTAGTATTCAAATGGATGCAAACTCACAAAGGGCCGCTTTCCGTTCCCGGCGGTTGCGAGGCGCTAGTGTTCTTAGATTTGAAAGATAAATTCAACTCTACTGGATGGCCTGACATGGAATTGCTTTTCATCAGCGGTGGTTTAAATGCAGATCCACTATTGCCTCGCAATTTTGGATTCGACGAACAGATATATTCCGATACGTATGGAGCGCTGGGAAAATCTGACGCATTCATGGTGTTCCCCATGTTGATGCGGCCTAAATCAAAAGGCCGAGTGATGTTACAAAGCAGAAATCCCAAAGCGCATCCAACGTTGATACCAAACTATTTCGAATACCAAGAAGACTTACAGAAAATTGTGGAAGGAATTAAAGTAGCTATACAAATCGCCAGACAGCCGGCTATGAAGAAAATGGGTACGAAATTGTACGACGTTCCAATTGAAGACTGTTTAAAATATGGGCCGTTTGGCAGTGACGCGTACTTCGCTTGCCAAGCTCAGATGTTCACATTTACAATATATCACCAGAGTGGTACATGCAAGATGGGTGTAGCAGGCGATCCAACTGCAGTAGTAGATCCGAGACTGCGGGTACATGGTATTGATAAATTGCGAGTTATCGATGCTAGCATAATGCCGCAAATCGTTTCCGGTCACACTAATGCTCCAGTTTATATGATAGCCGAAAAAGGTGCAGATATGATTAAACAAGATTGGGGTAAATTAAGATAACGACGTTAATCCTTTTTCAAAAGTTTGCGCCAAAGTATCTTTAATTCACACATGGCCAGTATATTATTTAATTAACCCTTTCCATGCCGGAAGCATGACATTTCGACCCACCAATCACATATTATTATAAGCGTATATTACAGATTAAACTGACACAAACTTCTTAATATTACTTTTAATTTTATGAAATAGAGTAACTGGTGGAGTCGTATGTTTAATTAATATTTTTAAATCGAAGGTGCAATACGTTGTATTTATTTGTATTAAAAGCACATCTGTGATTTATTAGCAGTATTTATGTGTAGGAAGAGCGTAGTATCAGTTAGTATAGCCGTTATTTAATTTGTATTACAAGTGGTAGATTAAAAAATGATTAATATAGGGATCATAAATGTAAATTACGCAGTAACAGAGTGTATTCCAGAATTGATGTCAACGATAAGACCTCCGTTGTATTGGTTTGTATTACAAAATTAGAACTTGTAAGTACTATAAGTCTGAGTTAAGTCATGGTTTTTGAATTAAATTATATTATATCAAAAAATGTATTTACAATAGGTGTAATAGTATTGAAATTAAATGTATTGTGGAAGTATACATAAATATTGTTTTATTTGTTCAGCTGATGCTTGCTGATACGTCTTAATTGTTTAGCCAGAATACAAGCTAACCCTTATTATTCTAAGCCGAAAATTATCTACACAGCACGTTTCTATAGAAAATGGAACTGTATGGTAACCATCGAAACCCATCATCGGCTTTTCTCGTTCATTGCCGCCTGCCGCTCTACATCGCGTTAGGTTGCCTATATTTGGAGATGCCTTTGGAGATGATACCTCGACACAACCACACACAAAAAATATAAACAGCTATACAAATGGCGGGAGATCCGTCTTAGCAAATAGGCGTATACGGGCCTACACTGCAATAGAGGTCCAGATATTTCAGAATGTATCCAATATAAAGATACACGCGATTTACTGCTGAACAAATGGAAATTAAATAGATTTATATGTGTCTGATCCAAAGCATTTTGTCAAAGCTACATCGGAGGTAGCACTAAAATTTTGACGCTTAATTACAACCTTTTAGCAGTGATCCGTGACTTGTACTAATACAAATGTGGTTTTATATATTGTAAAAAGGTATGATGGGATTTGAATATCCAAATGGTCAAAAACCGTTTAAAATATAGTTACATTAAAAAAAAATATTCCGGATATTTCAAACATGAAAAAAGGACTGTCATAAATACAAGCAATTTATTTAAAAACATTAAAAACATATGTAGTGATTAATAACTAACAAAGAAATACAAGATAAGATCCCGAAGGTCTTAACTAACGAATGGTTAACAAAACCAAGGTAATTTGATATGCGCCCATTCAAAAAAATATTACCACGAAGGTATTTCGCCTTAAAATACCAACACATCATCACACAGGGTTATTTCCGAACGTCTAAACTAATTGGACACAAGTCAAGTATGAGAATAAATATGTTATGTCTATTGTAGGGTAATTTACTTCTAATTAGACTGTGGTTTACATTTTTTTTTAATTTTACTCTAAAACGCCATTCTAAAGTGGCATTTCAAATTTAAATATTATAGGTTAAAAATATGTATCAGCTGTAAGTCACCTCATTAGTCTAGTGACAACACATATGGGCCGTGTACCATGTCGTCTTGGGTTAAATTCCCAGAGAAGACTATTCACAAAGAGTAGGCTTTTCTATTAAAACTTAAAACAATATATTTGACCACTTTCCGAAATAAAGACGTCATCTTGTGTATACGCATCCAGTCATTAAGTCTTAAATATATTGTTGTTTTGGTATCCTCTATCACCCAATCTATGTAGATTTAGGTTTAAAAAATCCTCTAGGTCTAGGGATTATGAACGTTTATTATTATAACATTTGCATTGGAAAATTGTCTAGGTATACATGAAACTAGTAGGAAGCCCGTTTAAAAAATAAGTTTATAGAACTGGTCAGTGTCAAATAAAGTTCATAAACAAATTGTACTTACACAGCTACAATTTCAAGTCCACTTTAAGAAAATTTTCAGTGACTAAAGCGGAGCGGAATTATTAAGATTAAATAATGCTCCTTCATAAAAAAATATAGCAAAAGTTAGTAAGAGCAAATTGCCATTGCTATAAGTTTTATTCTAATATGTTATCAAATTTTTACATATTTGTAAACTTCATCTTATGTTAGCAAAATGTTGCCAATTTGAGTCTTTTAGTAATAATATGTAGATAGACTATGACCCGTGACCGTTAAGCATATTTCGCAAATTTTTGTCTAAGCCAAAAAAAAACGATGTGGCCAAGATTACAAGAAGAATCTTTGGGGGAAGATATGTTTAACAGGGAACTTCTTGCGGCTGAGGGTGAAAATGATTGAGAATGTTTTATTTGAATTTAAAACCAAATAGTGATTGTTCATTTCATAAGGATACTGTGGGACTGGCATACGCATAAGAGTACCTCTAAAAAGTTGGAATAAAAACGACAATCACATAGTTATGTTTGTACTCCTTCAGAAATAATATCAACAAAATTGTCATAAACGCAGATTGCTCTTACAGTAATAAACATATGTATAATATACCAAAATAAAATTTTCGTGGAAACGAAATGAATACATTTAAAAAAAAGTGATGTGAATTTCATTATTTTGCAAGGTCTACAATAGCGGTTTCAAGAATTTCAATGGATGGAAGCCGCTTTCAATCAGTCAGTATGGAAATACCAGGGTAAGGCCTAATATAGTTATTCAAAAGTAGTAAAGCAGTAGTATTATTATTTCTACTATTTTCCAAACAATAACGACATTCATGCTATGATCGGATATTATTATAAAAAGAAGACTTCTTGAGTAAATGTACCAACCCATAGATTGCAGGTCAATTCTTATTCCATTCTTAACCACGTACATGGTTCCCAAATTCAATTTGACAAATATGTGTGTTGGGACTTGGGAGTCAAAAATCATATTCGAGATGAAAATTAAAAAGATATCATAAAAAGCTGTATATACAATAGATTACAGCACCCAACAGGAGCACGTAGCGCCTTTCCAAAACAGCATGGCAATGTGACTCATTTACGTATAAAAATCATTGCTGTAAAGAAGTAATATGTTTTCAGGTAGATGACAGAGAAATTTGCTCGCTTGTCTCATGCTATGCTGCTCTGTTTGAAAATGTGTGGATTTTTTACATTGACGTAGCAGATATCGATGGTCTAAGTTTAAAACGAGGGCATGGTGCCCCTTATAAAAAACTCGCTTCCTTTTCGAATCGCAGAGAACATTGATATAAATTGAATGTCACGTATACGTATAATTTGTCAATATGTAAGTAATTGCAAAAAATTTCGGGAGCATTCATATTAATGTTACAAGGGGTAGAGTATTGTGAAGCTCATTGAAGCAATTGTATTAGAAATTTAGCACGTCCTGGTGGATACTGTCTCGTCGAATATCGACTTGAAGTTACAACTTTGCTATGGCGCCTTATTCCGTAATGATAATGTCGGAGACCGTACATCCTATATATACCTAGATATACCTAATATATATAAATATTCACCCGGATAGCGACCAATTTACGCGATAGTGGAAAACCCGACACCGTAACCTACTCACTAGTGTCGCGTATCGGGTTCTCTACCCGTATATCCAGTTACGAGCAAACCGGTTTAATTACGTCTACTTTTATTGCATTGTATGTACCGTCAAGTTCACTGTAGTCACTTCATCATGCTAGGATATATTTTTTGTTACACAAGTTTCATAGTACATGAATAAAAACCACACCTGAAGAGGCAAGCATACAATCAAGTTATGGGTATGATCTTGAGAAATATAAGTAGATTCCAAAAATATATTATGATAGTTAATCAAATATTCAGACGTTTAACAAAAAATATTAATGTTATTTTTAATTTTAATTTCTGATCATGACAAGGAAGTCAAAACATAATTTGCAAGGCCGGTGAGGATCCAGGCACAGCAGTCATAAAGGTACCACGGCATCGCTTAAAACGTGTCAGCAATATTGATTAAAATATACTTCCTGAATCCAAGAATGTATATGCTGGTCATAATTCTGTTTTTATTAAAAAAATAGGGTTAAAACGAGTTAATTACAACATCCTTTTGTCTATGTTGTTGTAAATAATTACGAATAAAGCACACATCAATCAACTACTGCAATAAAACCTTGTATCCATAGTAATAGATTATAATTAATGCAGATTGAATGGGTCACGTATTCAATTTCGTTTTTTGACTCTACTTTCCTTGACATTGTTATTTTATTTACTAGCCTCTGATCGCGGCTTCGTTCACATATTTTCCTAATTTTGTGATGAGAATTGACATCTGGCGACTTAAGGCAGGCGTCCACGTATTCGAATCGTACGTAACGGATGGATCGCATTAAACGGATTATTTTTACAATATATACAATTTCAGCAGCGATCGGGTTTGCCGACATTATAACTCAATGGTGTGAACAGGACAATTATCGAATGTAATAATCGGATGCGGATCGGCATTCCGTCATCGGCACGTACCGTACTTGTATGAATTCCCATAAGTACAAAGAATACTACAATCCGTTTGATGCGATCCGTCCGGTACGTACGGTGGGAATATGTGGACGCGCTTGCCATACGAATCGTATAACCACAAATAATAATGTTAATAATCCCACATGAAAGTGGAAGTGTAGCCTCTTTGATAATCTAGAATATCAACAAACGTACTAAATTTCCAATATATTACATATTAATCAGTTCATTGACCAAAAATATTTTAATATATTCACAAAGTAACAGTTAATGTCAGCAGGATAATATTTCGTAAGTTTTCAGAAAAGGGTAAAGAAAAAGCGCGCGTTGATATCTTTTTGTTGGCAAAAAGAAGTCAATCTAATTTAAGTTAAAGTAAGTTTTTATGATCATAGATCTAATTCATCCTAATTTAAACCATTAGCACTTAATGTATCCGAGCAAAAAAGGCAATTTTTTTCAAGTATAATTGATAATACTAGTCCTTTTTACGACAGAATTAAATAAGTATAGAATTTCCAATATAAGCTTTTTGAGGTTATTGAACATTTAACAAGTTATGGAAATTATTACTTGACGATTTATTTGACGTCACGCTTTCGCGCTTGGAATGCAGTCTAGGACAATTTACAGTTATTTTTAATAGGCCCATATAGGCAAATATATAAAAAATAAAATTATCCTAACCAAGCTTTATTAATTTCCTATCGATCGGACCTGAATTTGTCCGGATGCAAAAAAATCGCAATATTTTTATCTTTAATCTCTTCTGCTTTAAATCGCCACATTACCGTGCTGGTATGCTTTTAAAGTTATTTTTTTGTCGTCTAAGCTTCATTTGCTCACGGCTTAGCCCATTTCATTAAGTTATATATTTTCGTCGGGCATTTAATTGGCAACTTGCAATTTATTTCGCTAACATGCATTATAATATTTAGCTACCTTTTTCTTTCGAAAGACCGTCTCATAGTTATTGACCCATATTTCGGGAACAATACTTGTTTTATGGATTTAAAGTACTCTATGTCCTTTTCTATGTCCATATCGACGTACACGCAAAATTTGATAAAGAGTAGTTGAGTAGTGATGGCAGAAAACGTTACATATAAACTAACTTTAGGATTTATAATATTAGTAAGGTTTTGTAACTTTATATAAATGTACAAAGTACCACAATCTTGCAACAAATTCAACGCATGATTTTAGCCTATTGTGAAATAAAGGTGTTATTTTCAGTGTGCAGGTAAACGTAATATCTTGCAACTCTATTGAGACATTATTTTTGCATTTTGTGAAATAAATATTTTATTTTTTGCAATAAAATCTTCGTATACATAAAAGCTTGCTTTGACTGCCTCGGTGGCGTAGTTGTACTACGGCACGACTACAAAGCTGAGGTGTCGGGTTCGAATCCCGGGTCGGGCAGTGTTATTGGGTTTTTCTATTCATTACCAGCCCCGAGTCAGGAATTTGTGCTTAATATGGCGATAGGCTCGCCCCCTATCACATCATGGGACGGAACATACAAGGCGAAATGTGGGTGCCCTGGTGGCGCCTCTGCCTACCCCTTCTGGGATAAAGGAGTGAGTTTATGTATGTATGTATGTATAAAAACTTATCTCTAACCGGACTTATCGTTAGGTGCATTATAGTCATTGTCTTGGAGGTATAAAAAAAAACTAAGAATCGAACAAACATGATAAAGTTGAATGCTCCCTAGTCCCTAGCACGATTGAACTGGCATTCAACTACGCTTCCACGAAACAGATATTAATTATTTTACTTATCTTTTTACTAATTCAAAACATTACAAAACGGTCAAAAATCTGTGGTAGCGCACATGTCGTTGACCACAGTATATAGGTATTTTTCAAGACTGAATTATGGCTGCCTCGGTGGCGTAGTTGTATTACGGTACGACTACAAAGCTGAGGTCTCGGGTTCGAGTCCCGGGTCGGGCAAAGTGATATTGGATTTTTCTATTCATTATCAGCCCGGAGTCAGGAATTTGTGCCCGATATGGCGATAGGCTCACCCTCTATCACATCGTGGGACGGAACATACAAGGCGAAATATGGGTGGGGCCTCTGCCTACCCCTTCAAGGATAAAGGCGTGAGTTTATTTATGTATGTATGTATGTATGTATGTATCTAAAATAAATATACAGAAAGTATTATTTTAATCAATACTAGTTTTTGATTTCTTCAAATATCACAAAATGGCAAAAAAATGGATTTTAAGCACCGTATGATGAGCTGCGGTCGCTTGTTATAATCAGGCAAACCCTAACTCGTTAGGCAAATTGGAAAATAATAAAACAACACAAAAAAATATTTTGTGTGTTAATGGTTTCTTAGATTTACGCGAATTTTACACATTTAAAAAAATATATTTTTTACGGATTTTATCGCGATATCATAACCAATCTTTTAAAAAAGGTAATGAGGTAGCTGATGGCTTATTCATATCCGCCGGGGTGACGACCACCCTAAACAACGGTAAAGGCGGCGTCACAGTGTACCACGTAAATATCTTACGTTTCGGGTTCACTTTGTATATCTGGATACATTCAGGCTGGTATCATTGCGTCGACCGACAAGAAATAGCCATCTCTCGTCGGTATATTCTTTATCTAGACTTCACTGAACTTGCCGTTTGTTATATTGTAGTGCAAACATAAAAAATCCACAATATTTTTTTACTAATTCTTTCTCTGCTTAGCTCCCATAAACCGTCCTCACGTTAAATGGTAACCGATAACCGCTGTTAAAATAACGTGATTGAATCAACCTGTATAAATAATGAATTATAACATGGTATGAATGTCCTCAAAGAGTACAGTACAACCACAACAGGTCTTTAAGGTCTTATATTAGCCATTAGCTAGAGGTTTACCTTTGTCGCAGGCCTGCGCAGTGACTATACACGGACCATTAGAAACACTTGTCTATGAGATATCTCGATATTGATGGAAAACTCAAACACGTACAATATTTAGGATTTACATTTGTTCAACTTTCAGGTCAGTGTATTTTATAATTAATTAATTACTTGGTTTTGTGTTTTACAATATTATATCAAAGGACCATTCGGATATTTCAAACGAAGATTTTTTACATCCAATCCTTAGATAAAATTAAATCTTGTTTAGTATAAATCTATAGTAAGCCTTTGTTAATAATATGGCACAAGTGAATATTACAAATACAATCCATAAATAAATCTTTGGCGATGTATCATGACACGTTTCGAATGCAAAAACTGAATAATAAACAGGTTAAATCCATCAGTGAATGATGAATCAAACATCCAGTGAATTATGCAAATATTGCAGTGAAAGCGTATACTACTGTCCCTCTCTTCGTATTGATTTCTTTTCTTCTTTCGAAACTATTCTTGAAAATCTTGTCCCATCGTACAGTCAAACTATAATCATGGGTGATTTCAATACCTGTCTCCTTAAGAACGACCGTCGTTCTTCCTCCCTTTTAAATACTTTCCAATCCTGCAATCTTTCTATCCTTCCTCTTTCAGCCACTCACCATTCCCCTAATAATACTCCTTCTCTTCTTGACCTTATCATTGTTTCCTCCCCAAACCTGGTTGCAAAACATGGACAATGTTCCGCCGACGCTTTTTCCTTTCATGATTTGCTTTACCTTTCCTACCGTGTCCGTCCCACTAAAGCCTCACCCAAAGTCCTCCTGCAACGCAATTTTCGGGGTATGAATCTTGATAATCTTCGCAAGGATGCCGACAACATTGACTGGAGCTCACTTCTTGACACAGACTGTGTTGATACCAAGCTGCATATTTTTAACAATAAGCTAACTGAACTTTTTGATACGCATGCTCCTATCAGGCCAATTAAATTGAAACATTTACCTTCACCTTGGCTCACGGCTGACATCAAAGAGCTACTTGGAAAAAAAGCGTCCGCCAAGTCTAAATACAATCGTCGTCCCAGCGAGTCCAACTGGTTAAAGTATGTATCCATCCGGAATCACTGCAGTAAGGTGTGTAGAAATGCTCAACGCCGATACATTCACAACTCAGTCGAAAACGGTGATCCAGCCAAAGTCTGGAAATTTCTGAAAACACTGGGAGTGGGTAAATCACGACAAGATTCTATTCCCAAATCCATTGATTTAAATTCCTTAAACGCTCATTTTTGTTCCTTGTCCTATTTTGATAGGACAACTAAAGATAACACTATAAAGCATCTTTCCACCCTTCAGACTCCCGTTTGTTCTACTTTTGTCTTACAACAATTCGCCACTTGTGATGTTAAGAAAACCATTACTCTTTTGTCATCAAATGCCATGGGTAGCGACCACATCAGCCGCAACATGATTCTCCCTGTCTTAGACGAAACCCTTCCTATCATTTCCCACATTCTTAACCACTCCATCTCCACTGGGATCTTTCCCACTGCTTGGAAAGAAGCCCACATCATCCCTATTCCCAAAAAATCCAATGCCTCTCTACTTTCTGAGTTTCGTCCTATTTCCATTCTTCCTTTCCTTTCCAAAGTCCTAGAACGTCTAATCCATACCCAACTCAATGGTTTCCTCTCCAAGAATAACTTACTAAATCCACTCCAATCTGGGTTTCGTCCTGGACATAGTACGACTACCACATTGACACATATCACAGATGGCATCAGATCAGGCATGGAGGAAGGCAAGCTGACTGTTCTAGCTCTGCTGGACTTCAGCAATGCCTTTAATACCGTCGACTATGACGTATTACTTACCATGCTACGTTCTCTTAACATATCTCCAATGGCAGTTGATTGGTTTCGTAGTTACCTGTATGGACGCCGGCAACGCATCCGTGTGGAGGAAAGTTTTTCTTCCTGGTGCCCCGTATCTGCTGGCGTACCTCAGGGCGGCGTGCTATCTCCTCTTCTCTTCGCTATCTTTATAAACTCCATTACCAATCTTCTTCGCTCCTCCTACCACCTCTACGCTGATGATCTCCAGATTTATACTCAAGCTCCTTTAGACAGGATGACAGATGCGATTGCGTTAATCAATACAGACGTTCAACATATCTGTGGTTGGAGTAAAGCTCACGGTTTAAAGATTAACCCTTCGAAAACCCAAGTCATTGTTGTCGGCAGCCCCAGGATGATATCGAAGCTTGACTTGTCCCAACTACCAAGTGTCTATTGTGATGGTATCGCGATTCCATTCAGTGACTCCGTCCGCAATCTGGGCATACACATTGACAAATCTTTCACCTGGGGTCCACAGCTCTCGGAATTAAGCCGGAAGCTGTTTGTTTCCGCAAGGTCCTTGCGAAGGTTACGCAACTTTCTACCCGTTTCCACGAAGATTACGCTTGCGCAATCCCTCCTTCTCCCCATCCTTGATTATGCCGATGTCAGCTATCTTGATATCACCGAAGACCAACTTAATAAACTTGAGCGCCTTCAAAATTTCTGCATAAGATTCATATTTGGTCTTCGCAAGTATGACCATGTTTCTGAGTTTCGTGCTAAGCTCAAGTGGTTACCTATACGACTTCGTCGGAATACTCACATCCTTTCTCTTCTTTACAATATTTTGTTTAATCCTCTCACCCCTTCTTATCTTAAAGAACGATTTATTTTTCTTCATGACTCACATTCGAGATCCTTGAGGTCGTCTGAGAATCTTAAGCTGAGAATGCCTGTGCACACCACGACATTTATGGACAATTCTTTTACGGTCAAAGCAGTTCGATTGTGGAACGCGCTTCCTGTTGTGGTGAGACAGGCTCAAACGCTGTCGTCATTTAAGAGGTTGATTAAAGAGCACTACCTTTCTCCTTAACTAGACCTTAGTACTATTCTCTTAAACTAAATCATTTGGCTATGTATAGTATATTTGTTTTTATTCATAACTAAATATATATGTATATATTCAGATATTTATTTATTTATATATATGTATTTATGATTATATGTTATGTATGTATATTATGTTTGTGTATTTATGTTATATGTTTAATTTCACTTATTAAGCTTAAATTATTTATTTGTTACACTGCCCTCTCTCTCTCCTTCTTTTAAATCCATCCCATGGTTGTCTGTAAGACATTGCTGTAGAGCGATAAGACCGCCATTTGTACTTTTTTTTTTTTTCTGTATTGTGTATTTTAATTTGTAATTGTGTACAATAAAGATTTAAATAAATAAATAAATAAATAAAGCGTCTGAATACAACATTCTAATGCTAAGTACAATAACCGCCATAAAAAACAATACGAAGCAAACATTTTGATGAGTCCAAATATAATATTTTTCATATACTGATATTGTGAAGTTAGCTTTTAATATCTTTCATTGCTTTACCGAACTTTTTTCCTTACGTTTCGTGTTGAGAGGTCATTGAAACCAACATAAACATTTAGCCCTTCTTGGAACTTACTGAGTAATGTAATTTTTAGGTTCCCTTTGTATAAAATGAAGTAGCCATATATTACTGTCATTAACAAACCTATGTACCAAAAAATTCAGAATCCTTAAAAAGATTTTGGTTCGAGGAAATATTTAAAACATCATTATCAATGTAGACATAACCAGCCTCTTAAAATAAAATTATATTTATTTAATTTCCAAGGCTTAACAATCACAAATTATATTCAGACGCATGAAATAATTTGATCAATCAACTTGACATAACTGAAAGCATAGTTGAATTATGTTATTCATATACTCTAGTTACTTATTAGCACGTCACCTTCATGGTACTATTTTAAATATTTATGTCATAGTAATTAATTATAAGCGCAGTAAAGTTGTAACAGCCATGTAAAGCATATTCTTCAATGAATAACTAGTCGAGGCAAATTACTATGGTAGTAAAGTGTTCTTCAAGCGAGGATCGTGACATTCTATATTATTACTTAAGAATCCTTTGAAGTTTGATTGCATATTATTTGTATCTATCAAGTCTTCATTTGTCAGGATACTTAGGTTAAAAAGGCGACGAGACGAAGTGGGGTGAGAAAAATAAATACAACTAGAAAGTAAAAAAAATAATAATTAGTAGTGGCCTTTTTTATAAGTAGGTTTTTATTTTTTAGTAATTGTTTTTCTATGTAATTAATAAATAAAACAAATAAAATTCCAAAAAGCTCTAGGAGCAGTCACATAGCATACAACGCAGTAGAATACATAATTTCAAAAAACAATAGACAAATCAACAACAATCCTACAAATGTGAATGTCACAGTGCCAGGTAATGTCGTAAGTCATATAAACACAAGTCATGCAAAACATTATTGTTTTATTTTTATTTTGAGCACAACTTATAAACACCATTAAAACCTAATTCACACTAAATAACAAGATATACAATTAAGGTCATTGAAAAAAATATATAATTGAAAACAGTTCGGTATTGCGATTAAACTAACACTGTTTTTTTCTCTAATCTTGATAAATCATAAAGTAATAAGTATACATGATATCTATAAAATGCTTCTTTGCAAATTTAAAATAGTAGAAGCAATCTATTGAGATCACTATTTTACTGGTGGTAGGTCTCATATGTGAGAGGCCGCTTGGGTAGATACCACTGCCATGTCTATTTCTCCCGCCAAAAAGCAGTAAATGCACTGTTGTGTTCCGGTTTGTAGGAGCCTTATAGCCATAGTAACTACTGGACATAATGAGACTTAATATCTTATGCCTCAGGATGGCGAGCGCAGTGGAATGCCAAGCATTGCTTTGTAACTCATATGTTGTTTGGTTTTGCTACTGTCAATGAGCGGCCGTAACGCTTAGCATCAGGCGAAAGGCATGCTCGTCTAGCCATTCAATGCAATAATAAAAAAAGTTAAGAGACCGTGATCGCCAAACTTTGGGGTCATTTTATAAAAGCTGAAAATTTGTCTGCACATGGCTCTAACATAGACATCATACGATCATCAATTATGAAGTTTAGATGGTGGTGGATTCGGGAGTTATCAACTGCAATGTGCCTGACAAGAACCTGAACGAACCATAATAAGTGTCTGACTACCAAGGAAACATCTTTTGATAGTTGCCCAAGAAACATACATGTATAAAATTGAGGTTTTATACTATAACACTGGCAAAATTACATATTATTAAATATTACGACATGTTCAAAATTTAATAAAATGTAATTTTACCAGCGGGCTCTTGGTAACACTTTGTGATGAAATTTTACAATACTGCACAATAAACATTATGGTGTACATACACGGCGGGTTTTAATCCCAGGGCACATTTCTGACTTTTCGGAGTCATGTGTGTATTGATAGTCAATCACCACTCACTATAACGGTGAAAGAAAACATCATTATGAAACCTACATACCATAGCGATTTGTAAAAAATTCTAGGCCAGCGTGATGGACTATATGGCCTATCCCCTGACCATCATACTTTCGATTGTAGAGGAGGCCCGTGCCCTACAGTCCACTGCATAATTTATTTTACATTTTTAACTTTACGACGTTTCGATTGCCTGCCAGCTTTTGTGGTCACGGGGCGGACTCGCGGAGTCCGCCTGGGAGGTTAAAAATGTAAAAAAAATCAACCAAATCCGCGATAAAATCCGTAGAAATAGTTTTATTTCAATTCCTTTTAGTTGGAACTGGATAACATTTCACAATAACTGAGGTTGTAATGGTTTCCTAGATTTACGCGAATTTGTTACGGTCGTTTCGCTTACCATCTGGCGAATGGCATGTTCGTCTCGCCATTCATCGCAATAAAAAAGTTACACATATAAGAACACAATTTTTTACGCATTTTATCGCGGATTTGGTTAATATTTACATTTTAAACTCCCCGATTACTGAACAGATTTCGTGGTCTCGGGGCGGACTTCGTACAAAATGGTTTCATTTTAACTAGGGACGGACAATAGGCCTAACATCTTATCTGCAGATACAGGCTTGAACCCACGTGTGTACCAACATAGTCAGAAATAAAGCACAAAGTTAAAATGAATCATCGGAATAATACTTTGTACATAGGCAATTCGTGACTATTTTACATGCAGTAGTAGTAAAGGTAATCTTAAACATTATAATTAATATCTTATATTAATTCATACAGGCACGTTATATAAATTTTATGGAAATATGAATTATGTTACGAAAACGTATGAAATTCACTTTTTGACGAAACTGTGTGAATCAATAAATCAATCTTCACTGCGTCACTTAGCAATCTTATGTTTTGATTTATTTTTTATAAAACCAATTAATTATTTTTTTTTTGTCGTATTGATTGTAAGTTGTAAGTTTTTAAGTTGCTGTTATGACATTTCCTATTTCAATAAACACGTACAATCTCTTCTACAACAACATATATCATACTTTTTATATCAATTTCGTTCTAAAGTGTATTCAAAAAACATAGCTATAAATTTTGGAACAGGCTTAAAAATAACTACACACTCACGAGCTCTCAGTAAACGTGGACGAATATTCAATTGTAAAATCTGTTAATTGTATTTTTTAATTACGGCATCGAGTCGCCAAGTTTGTATTTGTGAAAAGTGTGTTGACCGTCTTGTTGTGTAAAACATTGTTGCAGCGATGTTAAAAGTTACAAAAGCTGTTGTAATCTGGATGATACTCTCAACGGCAACAGACGCATTTAATGTTGAATCAGATGAAGATAATGGAACGGAAAGTTGGAGAAATGGGAGGGCGAAACGTTCGTTTCCGCGAAATCCATTTATGGATGTTGTAATGCGTTCCATGGCGCCCAACTTCCAGCCGACGACATGGGATGACCCCTTCGACGTGATCAGGGACAAATATAAATTACCAAACGGTAAGTGAAACCAGGCACATTACTCTAATAGCACTTTGTTTACAAAAGGGAATATCCCAATAGTTATATTTGAATGCCTAAGCAATACATAAATTTTTGAAGCAACAAATTTGTTTTAACCATAACGAAAACATAAAAAAAAACAGTTTAATTACAACAGCAGATTGCAAATTAAGTGGCTAAAAGGCAAGTAACAACATGTAAAAGTATTGCAAGTATCTCAAGAATGCAATTAGCAATTAATTCATTTTAAATTATTTTTCATGGTTGAAACTGACATTATTACCAGTTAACTGACATTATTGTCAGTCTTAAAACTCCAATTTTGTACTGTCAAACTTGGGCATAGAAATCCGTTAAATATCGTCAACACCGGCGTCCTTGTCGCATAACAATCCAAAAGTGTGCAATATAATAAGTTACTGCAATATTTTAATACCCTTAACCCCGACCCCACATTGAGATATTATGTGGCTTATAGCAGCGACAATACTGCAACTAATGGCCGCCACACTCGTAACGATATAACTGTGCAAGTCTGAGTTTGCACCAGTATACTGGAACTTGTGTGGGCAAATAACTGCGTAAACTTCGATGAAATTTTCGATTCCAAACTGGTACAAACTTGCATTAGTGCAAATGCACTTAAACGTGTGTGGCGGCTATAACGTTAATAAATCAGCTGTCCGATACGTAGTCTTCACCCATCTCTTCGACAGAAATCTTGTGTCGTGGGTATTAAAAATACGCAAGACGAATACGCAAGAATGCCCGGAGCCGAAACAATAATTGACTGACCGTTCTTGAACAAATTGTCTCAGCGATTCAAATCTGCGCCCTCGCGTGTCGCAACCGATCTTATTAGCGCATTTTCTACGTAGGCTGTCAAAAAATACACTCATCAGTCACATACATAGTCCCGACCTCACACTTAGATCGAGCCTTGTATCGTGGCCATCAGAAATTACGAGACTTTTCGGTCTCAGAAACACCCAAAACTGGAACAAATACCTGAGGATCACACAAATATTTGTCTCGGTGCGGGAATCGAACCCCCGGCCTCACGTTTCACATCCAGCGTCCAACTGCGCCACGGAGGCTGATTTAAATTTATAATACACGCAGCAAAATATTTTATTCTAACGATAACTCATTATTAAGCAGTATACAATTAATTGATATTTAATATTTTTCTGACATTTGCAAATGGTGTTTCAATGTTTTAATGTTCTTTTTTATCGTCTTTGCACACTTGAGTAACACATGCAAAAAATAAGTAAAAAATCGCTAATATTTTTCTATAGTTACCTTATAGAAAAATATTAGCGTTCTATAAAATCAACACAACATGTTTTCCTTACGCGTGCCTTCCGTAAACATGATTAAACGCTTTTTTCTTAAATTATAGGTTGAATAAATGGCCTCGAATGGAGGCCACGTAGCGGAAAGCGCAGCGTAGGACGTCCACCCACAAGATGGTCAGACGACCTGGTAAAGGTGTCGGGACGTCGCTGGATGCAGGCTGCCTCCAACAGGTCACTGTAGAAATCATTGGGAGAGGCCTATGTTCAGCAGTGGACGTCCTTTGGTTGATCATCCTTTGAAAATAATTGAATACGAAGTAGGCATCAGCATTGTTGGATATCCGGTAATCGTACTAATTGGACAAAAGGCAATAAATAAGACCGGAGTTTTTATTCAATTGGGTATTTGACTATCATCGAATTTTTGTATTATTTTGCAGACAAACACAAGTGCCATTAAAACAAAACATTTTTGTGAAAATAGTGATAAAGTAGCTTGTAACATGAGGCAAATATTAGTATTTTAAATGATAGAGTGGGGACGTAGTGGGGACATCTTACCGTCTCTTTCACACCCGCACACTATAATGCATATTAAGAATAGTGACGTCACTAATTTTGTTGTGCATCCCTTCTCTTTTACCCCCACTACAAAATTTAAAACATTTTTAACTTTTTTAATACTGAATGGATTTACAAAATTCTTTGTTTGCTATTTTAGATATGGATACTCTTTGACGAATACAATAAAAAAATGAGTCAAACACCCAATTTGTTATAGTCAATTACCATAAACTGAGGAAGCATGTCAGGGAGATCTGTACCTATAATAATAACTTCTATAGTATGCGAAATCCGGCATCTCGCGTAAGGTTAGGGTAGCGAGTTAAGTCCTTCGCCAACTCAAACATTGACAGCCTCCGTGGCGCAGCTGGTTAAAAGCCAGCTGTGAAACGAGAGGCCGCGTTCGATCCCCGCACCGAGACAAATATTTGTGTGATAAACAAGTATATGTATTTCGGGTCTGAGTGTTTGTGAGACCGAAAAGTCTCTCGTAGCTTCTGATACCCACGATACAAGACTCGATATTAAAATGGGGTTAGGACTATGTATGTGACTGTTGGGTGTATTTATTATTTAACTCAATTATTCGTTTTTAGACGAGGCCCATATTCAAGATTCGATTATGGCATGACACTACAGTAAAAATAGCATTATCTGCAATTCCAAAAAAAAAGTCATCTGTCTCGGTGGCTTAGTTGTACTACGGTACGAATACAAAACTGAGGTCTCGGGTTCGAATCCTGGGTCGGGCAAAGTGGTATAGGATTTTTATATTTATTCCAGAGTCAGGAATTTGTGTCCGATATGACGATAGACTCACCTCCTATCACATGGGACGGAACATACAAGGTGAAATGTGGGTGTCCTTCCTATCTCTCTCTTCTGAGAAAAAGGCGTGAGTTTATGTATGAATTATGTAAATTAATTAAAATCTAAACCCTTATTTTATACAAATATCTATAATCTAGGTTGAGACCTACATTAGAGGTCGATGTGCTAAATGTAGATTAAATGAACGGTACTAGATAAAATACATGTAAAAAATATATTAACAAAATGCAGATTTTTATCGTCGTGCCAGTTTTATTATCCAGTTATTAATTCGCTTTTAACCGTGATTCTTATAATTGATGTGCATTCGTCAATTTTTGTTTTCAATACATTGAATATTATATGTATATAAATAATAATAATATAATTAGTTATTATTAATTAGTTATTTGAAGTAGATTGCTCGTAATGACGGTTTCAGTGATCATTACTTTAAGGCAGCGTTGCATAAACTAACTTTGACGATATCTTTGACTTTGAACATGTCAATCCCATACATTTCCGATCTCCAATGTAGGTCGATGACATTATCAAAATTGAAGTTATTGTCAAAATGTTTCACATTTACAAAGGCCACTTAAAACCAAATTTACAAAGGCTGATCCCAGAACACCAATCACTTTTACAAGGTATTATATTTTACTTTTTATATTATTCCAGGGTTAAAATCACCATTATCAGAATACGATTACGTGATAGTCGGTGCCGGCTCAGCGGGATGTATCCTCGCGTCCAGACTCTCAGAGGACCCGAATGTGACTGTGCTTGTCCTAGAAGTGGGAAAACCAGAGATGTTTTTCACAGACGTGCCTGCTTTGGCGCCGTACTTTCAGAGAACAGACTACAGCTGGCCTTACTATATGGAGCCACAGCCTAACGTTTGTTTAGGTAAGGCTAAAATATTATAAATAATATAAGCATTTTTTGTATTAGTCCTGCAAACGAGGCAATGATCGTAAATTTCTATCGCTGCCCATAAATATCTACTAAATTTGGACCGTACATGCGTCAATAGGGTTTTAATTTACGAGTGGGAAGAGAAGGAAAAACGACGAGAGGATGAAATATATTTAGCCTTTGACAATCTCACTGATTGCACATGATGCAAAGCCATATTTTTGTGACGGTTTTCTGTGAGACATGATCCAACACCTAAGTGGGTACTACAGTGTGGTCTGTGGATCTAACATTAAAAATATGCTTTATCTAGATACATTATATTGTAACGGTATTATTAATAATCCAGTGATTATGGAACTGTGGTTTAAGCCTAGATGTATTGATTAACATTGGGCTGAATGGGGAAATTCTTGCTCTATGAGGTTTGCGGTTCGCAAAAAATTCTGGCTTCGTATTACTTCCTGTAATATTTAGCTTAAAAAACTAGTAATAAAATAATACAAGAACTCAATACTGTATTAAGGACATTTGGCGCCGACCCTGGGTAGGTTTGAAATAATGTCAAGAAAAAGTAGCATTTTCCGAGGTTAATTCCCAATATTTGATAACAGCGATATATTTTTGATCATGGACAAAACAGTGAATTAAATTGTTATTGAAAGTGAATGATACGTGAATAACAGCTACCTCATTAATAGTCGTCATAAGTTGTAAAAAACGACAAGTCCTTCAGTCGTGACGTGGCATTATGACGATATCGACAATTCATAAAGCGGTTACTACTATTCGAGTGCGACCTTGTCGTAAAGATGAAAGAACAATCTACACCTGAACAAATTAATGTTGCTAGGACATTTTTTGCATAAATATCATTCAACTTATAAAATAAAACTATTTATAATATTTATTATGTTTATACTAATATTTGAATACAATACACATATAGATACATGAAACATATGTGCATATAAAATAGATATTTACAGTTAACTGCATGTTAATTACATTAAAAATATCTTGAATAGTTAGTCATTTATTCATTTGGCAGAAGACTTAATCTATCTATCTCTAATCTAGTTTCTTCATCGGTAATTTGGAAACTACAAATCCTATTTTCTTATGAATAATTACTCTTACGCTTATCCGCAATCTATGACGAATGCAGAGAAGCCAATTTTTAATGTATTTTCCATACCAATTCTAGGGATGATAAACAAGAGATGCTACTGGCCTCGAGGCCGGGCCGTGGGCGGCACCAGCGTCATCAACTACATGATCTACACCAGAGGACGCCCCGCCGAGTGGGACCGCATAGCCGCCGCAGGCAACTATGGATGGTAATGCTAATCTATTTTACTATATTTATGGACCCCTATCCCTATCACATCGTAGGACGAAACACACAAGGCAAAACTTGAGTGTGCTGGTAGCATCGCTGCCTTCCCCTTCGAGGAAAAAGACGTGAGTTTATGTACAAGTATGTATGTATTATTAAAAAGCCCTGTAAACTCTTGCTTATAGCCCAGCCCCGTCATCAGCATTTGACTATTATGGTCTGTTATAGTATACAGTTATTTAATTACTTCCGCAGGCTGAGCCAAATCCCAAAAGAGATCTTGGCCTCCGAAACGAGACTCCTTCATATTTCTCTGTTTTGCGCCAACTCCTGCCAATTACTAACAAGACGTTGGCGCAATTTGTTATAATATAGTGTGTTTTATTAGATAAACTGATTTTTATTTGTTATAAGAGCCAATGTTGTTAATATGCGAGGATGGTAAAGGTCCAGCGAAATTGCGAAATTTGAGCAGAAATGCGAAACCGAGCATTGGGCCTGCCCAATACTCGGTTGGGCATTGATCCTGATCAACGTAGGTAAAAAGAAAAAAAAAAGGTTCATATCAGAAGATCGTAGACCCTTGGTGGAATCATGTCTTTCTGTAACTTGCAATTAACAGTACCTACTTAAAACATACCGAGATTGCAAAGTATCCAAAAATACTTTCCCTTCCCTGAATTTAGACATTGATTGCTACACAACTATTCCCCTGGTATAGTCGGAGCTCGGAGGTCACTGGCGGTTGCTTATTTTCCGTAAATATCCAGTTTTAAAATAAAATAATTAACGAATGATTATTTTATTCTTAATACACAGAATTCAATTTAACGACTTTAGAATTTGGGTTTGTAAGATTTTTTTGCAAAACCTTTTTGCCTAACATTGCAGGTAATACCTAAAGTATTTGTTTGTTATTTCCTTGTATGGTGCATTCACACCGCAGTTAACTTTTGTGAAGCAATGTTATCGATTGTTACCACATGTTGACAGCCTCCGTGGCGCAATTGGTTGAACGCCGACTGTTAAACGTGAGGCTGTGGGTTCGATCCCCGCACCGCGACAAATGTTTGTGTGAACCACAAGTATTTGTTTCGGGTCTGGGTGTTTGTGAGACAGAAAAGTCTCTCGTAGTTCCTAATACCCACGATAAAAGTCTGGATCTTAGTGTGGGGTCAGGACTATAGTATGCTATGTTGCGTGTATTTATTATTTATGTTAGGCACATTACTTAACTTTTACTAATACGGCCATGTACTAAAAATAAATACCATTTGTTATCAGATGTTGCTGAGTAACATTTAGAAATGTTGCCCATCAAAAGGTAAAGGCGGTATGGATGAAACATTACAAATTTTTTATCTAAATATTATTGTCTCCCATTCGCATTAAAATTATGGAATCTGTTACCGTTGTCATACATAAATATATCCTGCTCATTAAGAGTGCATGTAACACTGAAAATCCTACATCTAAGACCCTAAAGTCACGTGAACATTTACGACATTCATTACATTATTGAAGGTGATTTCCTCTTACTTCTTTCTCCTTGCCTTAATCTCATTCACTCGAGGCCGTCACGTCCATCTTTGCCGCCACTTAGCGACATTTTATCACAATTGTCATCAAGCCTTGCCCTGTAGGTTATTTGGAATTGTCAAAGTCCAGCTGGGTTACCTTTTGTTTTCCTTTTTAAAGAATATTACTTGTAATACCTTCTTAATGTGTTAAAATTAAGCAAATATCTCCATTGTTGCAACGTTAATAAGGATAATACATTAAATAAAAACTAACTACCTCTACATAAAGTTAGTGACTGCAGTTAATCCAGGGTTGTATTATGCCATATGCACATGGAAGTATATGAATTTCTATTATAGCTATTTCACGTTGAGACAACACATAATCTAACATGGTGTATACTTAATAAACTTAATATTAGAGTTTTGATTCATATTTTATTGAGACTCTTTTATTTATATATACATACATATGTATGGGAGCGATAGTCCAGTGGTCGCCAACAGGAATGATAAAACATAGATACGAGGTTCGACTCCAAGGCAAATGCAAGAGTATTCAATTTCGCTTACATTAAAGATGTCATAAGGACACCTGCATACCTAAAAATTCCAATGAGAAAGGTTGATTTAAACCTTAATCGTAAATAACCTTAAAAGAGACCCATACTCTGGCAGCAGTGGAAAGTATTTGAGCTGATGTTATAATATTATTACAGGTCCTACAAAGAGGTACTGGAGTATTACAAAAAATCTGAGCATTCAAAGTTACAACAATTCGACAAGTCACCGTACCGAGGGAAAAATGGAGAAATGAATGTCGAATTTGTTAATTTTAAGTAAGATATTTAATGAAAACTTAAATATTATTATAATTACGTAGTAAAATTAACATGTAACTGAATAGAAACTTAACACTTAATTGATAAACTCAAGTTAGTTTCGATCACCTCTTATTAAGAGAACTAACTACAATTTCCCTCACATATTGCGGACATAATTGCAGTTTTCGTGCAATTCATGTAAGTTATTACTTATCCTTGATCGTTATGATCAGTTTTTAAATGTAAAATGCATTGTACGCCGCACTCATTGTATCTTAATTGTAGCAATTAAAGAACTAGGCCAAAACTACTGGGTATATTGCAAACATTATTAATGTAAAGTACAACATTAATCCAACCAACAATAACTCAATATGTAGACGCACACAACGATTCTTTAAATTACATTAAACAAAACTTTTGTATTTTCAGAACACCTTTGATAGAAGCGTTTTTAGAAGCTGGAAGAATAATGGGGCATCCGACGGTCGATTACAACGCGCCAGAGACTCTCGGTTTCGGATATGTTCAAACAACAACGCGAACTGGTAAAAGACTTAGTGCCGCGAAAGCATTCCTACACCCCAATAGGCAGCGATATAACCTTCACATTCTACCAATGGCCACAGCAACCAAAGTACTAATAGATCCTACTACAAACACTGCATACGGAGTGCAATATGTACGGAACCGAATCAAATATAAAGTCATAGCCAGAAGAGAAGTTATATTGTCAGCGGGCCCCATCGCCTCACCACAATTACTCATGTTATCTGGTATCGGGCCTAAAGATGAACTAAAACGTCATGGAATACCTCTCATCAAAGACCTTCCAGTGGGTCGAACGCTTTATGACCACATTACCTTCCCCGGAATTATATTTTCACTAAACACTACAGGCGTAAGTTTAATTGAATCTAAAGTCGGTACTGTCGATAATGTTTTCGGTTGGATACAATTTGGGGACAACGAATTAGGTAGTCCCGGAGGAGTAGAAGGCATAGGCTACATAAAAACACCAGTATCCACGGAAACTGACAGTATTCCTGATATAGAATTAATCAGTATAGGAGGCTCCATGGTCTCAGACGGTGGTCGAACGGCGAGCAAAGCAGTTCGTCGAGGTATGAAAATCGCCGAAGATATATTTGAAAATGCGTTTGGATCCATCGACAGAACAGACACGTGGAGTGCATTTCCTATGTTATTGCACCCCAACTCCGTAGGCTGGATGGAACTGAAGGATAGTAATCCTTTAAGTCATCCTAAGCTGTACGGAAACTACCTAAAGGATCCCAAAGATGTGGCTACACTTGTTGCAGCAATAAGACACGTACAAGCATTGGCCGCGACTCCTCCATTCCAGAAATTCGGTGCCAAGATACATCCTGCACAATATCCAGAGTGTAGGAAATTTCAATTTGACACAGATGCGTATTGGGAATGCGCTATTCGAACTCTTACAGTAACACTGCATCATCAAATAGCCACATGTCGCATGGGCCCTCAAGGAGACCCTCGCGCAGTGGTTGACCCTGAATTACGAGTACACAGTGTAAATCGGCTGCGAGTTGTAGATTCCAGTATATTACCACAAACTGTTTCAGTTCACACCCACGCACCAGCTGTGATGATAGGAGAGAAAGCCGCTGATATGATAAAGGCTTCGTGGGAATAAACTACGGATGCATTTCTTAACCCGAATTATAGTGACTAAATAAAAATAAATAGAATTGCAAGAGTATTAGTAGAATACAAAAGACATTTTAGGTGCGAGGTCTACCGTGATAGGATTTAGAAACCGACAAAACGCTTGCCGTTGGGTAAATATTTTGCTGTAGTAACAACTGTGATAATTAAATTATACCTTAAACAAAAAAAAACAACTTCTTTTTTCAATTTCCTTTTTTATGCTAATGTTATGTCATCAACGAGGTCAAAAACACCAACTTTTCATGATTTTATATTAATACTTTTTTGGGGCCTAAGGTTCCGTTTGATATTTTGAGTCGTTAAATTCATTAAACATGTTGAAATCATTTAAGGTTCCATAAATATTTTAATTACATTGCAACATATTTCGAACTTCAGTGTTAAAATTATTTTAGGTTATATAAACCGTATCAAATTATAAAATCTTTTTGCGTAGTATTGCTTAAGTTTAAAAAAAATTGCCAATCTTCCAAACATTTCCTTTCAAGCTGAACAAAGCCCACGCGCAGTTTTAGCTTTTTTATATAAAAAGTAGCCCTTCTCCAATTCTAAATCAGTTCAAAATACAACAATCGGCCGACCGAGGCAATGACTGATTCTTGTTCAGAATTTGGTACTCCTGCCCTATTTAACATCCTTTGCACATTCTATGTTCCCTTGGTTTACCATATGTCCTAAGTTTAAAGACAAAAAAAAGTTACTTTACTGCACTTGTCTAAAGGTTCCATCACAAAACCACACTCTAGCAGGCATGGCGTTTGATGTGCTGGATCTCTTTATATTAACAGTTCTAGAACCTGATGATGGGTGCCATCTAAATTCCCGGATTTACATTGATTCATTTAGATGAATAGTAACGTTTTTTGTAAGTACATGTTTAGTTGTAGCAAATTCGCTCTATCATATTTAGAAGGGTCACTTAACCCACCTTAGTTTTGACTTTTATGCTATGCTGCTATGTTATGTTATGTCTTTGGGGTCATTGCCCTACAGTCACCATACCCTGAACTAACCACGATAAAAACCTTCCAACTCATCCCCACTAACGGATTTTCGTTCTTTAATATAACATCAATCAGTGTTTAAGTTTTTGCTCTGCTACTTAATTTTTTATATGGTCTATGATGAAATGAATAAAAAAATGTGAAAAACAATTCCAACACTCAGTTAAAAAATACATAAGTGTGTTTGTTGGTTTATACATGTTTAATGTACAACCGAAGAATATGATCAAATTTTTGGCAACAAGGATGCCAAAAAAAAAATCAAGAAAAATCTACCAACAGCATTAGACCAGCGTGATATACTAAAATGGTTATAACCAATGGAATATATTTTACAATGTCGCTTGAAAATCATTGCGCCGACCCCATATGAATGTGAGGTAAGAACAAGCAAATTAAGCCAATTAGGTAATAGCATATTTTATAAGGTACGTGTAATTACCTAATTAAGGCAGTTCGAGCAGTTATTATCGTCTTTAGAGCGAATACGAGCAGATCGGTTACTAAAACAAAATATAATTGAAATTATTCACACTAATCATCGAAAGTGTTCGTGTATAGTAACAGGTTGTAAACAAACAATTAAAGACCAAATTATATTTAAGTAAATAACGCCCAAATACTGGAACGCAACTTAAATATAACTTGCGCTTAACTACGTTAATCCCGATTAAATGTACTGGCTAAGTGAGCCGTGCGTTGTTAAGAGCAACTTATTATTTGAATGTCGTTCCAGTATTCGGGCGTAAGTCACGTACACGCTTTGTTCTGAAGTAAACAATAGTGGTTTTGCGCCAAAATATTTAGCATTACAATTAGTTGTGTCACAAATCACAATGCATATGAAGATCAATAAGCACTGTCCACAACACATTTGGATACCGTTAAGGATCCAATGTCAACGCTTAGTGCTTAGAGTGCACAGCGGCGGCACTACCTTTTATTATATTTACGTGCTCGATGTTATAAATTCGGTAGACGGAAACTAGCCCGCCTTTGCCGCAAACTGTTGCGACCAGTAACACGTGAACGGTCGTGAAAAAAGCAGTGAAAATTGGCATCTCTCTCGTGGCAGTCAACTTTGAACTTGTGAAACTCGTTTACGCGATTTTTTTAATGTAAAGGTGAGTTGTGTGTGAATTATTTTTACGATAGGGAATTGCACAAATTTTAATCACAGTTGAATGATACTTCATTTGGTATTATTTTATTTGTAAAATGTACGTCGTTTTGCAACATATTTATGAATAAAATTTGCGAGAATTTTTCTTAATTGCATACTCAATAAACACGTGTCATATTATTGTCTTAAACCACAATAGATATCCAGGTATAATGCAGTAAGAAATTAACATGGTAAAATGGCTGTAAGATTAATTTGTCTCTTTTTACATTTTAATAATTAAAATAGATACTAAACATTATAAAATTATTCTACATATAGTATACATCGCTTATTATTTCATGCTAATTTAGAAGATTCCACCATACAATTTAGACATTAATTATTTCGTAATTACACCTACTCTATGAATTAAGCTTTTGCTTACATCAATGCTGTTTTTCCAAGAAATTATATTTTATTTTATAAAATGAATCATCACAAAAAAATAATTACGTTTAGATTGCAGACGTTGAATTTGCAAGAATTAACAAAGATTAGAATGTTACAGAAAATATAACAAACCTGTTTCTTTTTTGTTTAAACTTTAAAGGAGATGGTCCAGAAATGTATGGACCTTGGGCCATAGTGCTGTACAGTACATGAAATATAGTTCGTGAAATTGGCTTTCGATTTCCGTATTAATTACTGTTATGCGTTGCTTATTAACTTTATACAAAAATAAATATCAAGCCAAGAACAGCAACACTACAAGCAATATGGCGACAATAACGGCCATATTGTTTTGGAATTGCAGCCTGTCAAACATTTTCGTTCTTTAACTGAAATCATAAAATATAAATATATTAATAAAAGTGACGCTTTTAACAACGTATATCATCTTTTGACAACTTATGGACTATAGTATCAACAGATAAATATATAGAAAACAATTATAAATAGTAGCGGGTTTTTAAAAATAAGACATAATATTCAAGTTAAAGATAATGGGTTTGCGCATTTTTGAACGAAATGACAATTAGGCATCATGGAGGACAGATTATCGAAGAAAATATTGCTTCTGTACTAAAAAAATCACATTTTTGTATAAAGCCCCCCGTTGTCGAAGAAATCTAAATGTATTTTATTTGAATTCCAAATTTTTTTCTAGTATTTGTACTAGACGTACACAATACGGCCCAAAATGAAACATCTCCTTTAGTTCAATTGGACTATCCACATTATTTCAATCTATGTTACTCCACTAACATTATTACCTGTTTTAAATACAATTATAATCAGGTAACCTTGAATCAAGATACATTAGTAATTAGACGAGTTTTATTAACCTCGGCTAAAATCGGCCTTACATTCATGCATTTCATAACACATTCAATTACGATGCATAAAACAACCCCCTTTACTTGATAGCGACCTCGACGTATTATAAATAAAAAAAACACACAGACTGAAACTATTTTTATTACGACGGATAAATTCCCGACCGACCAAAAAGGTGCTCGAAATCTTCATACGAATACGAATGTATTTGATAACAGGTATGGACCAAATTAGTTTTTTAATATTAAAATGCTACTTACGGCTGCTGGAAAAAAAATTCACCAACACTTTATAATCTGACTAAATATAAAAGTGAATTAAAAACACAATTGAATTATTTATAACGAATTTTATAAAATCAGCCCTTCCAGAGACAAATATTTATTAATTGGCTATTTTTAAATGAAAAGAATGTTGTCGAACTCCTCATTTGGTTTCACTGGGGCACCGAAATTTGCTTTCTTGACCAGTAATAAACGAACGTATTCCCAGGTTACTAGCCGACAAAGCATCTCCATGCCCTATGGTATTGCACATGTTCAAGGGCGGCGGTAATCACTTACCATCAGGTGGACCGTTTGCTCGATCACCCTCTACATGAAGTAGTATATAAAAAAAAAATATTTGTTTATTTATATATATTTTTATATTTACTTATATTTTTATAAGTACATCCATTGTAGAATGCAATAAATATGTTGACCATTGCGACACGCATAAATGGGCATAAGCTGAAATTACTTTACAATCACAAAATTATGCACCGTCTCGCAACTCACAGTAAAACCTTATTTAACTTCAAAACAAACTTTTGTTTATTTAGTTCACATTCGCATTAAAAACGGTTTGCTTAATGTATTCCTTTTCATCTGTAACTTGTTTTAATATTTTTGAAAACTGAGCCTAAAAGCATTTGAGGTGAATGAACTTCTAAGTTATAAATATAAAACGGTATGTCTTACGGCATGCGGACATTTTACGGCAACGATACTTGGAACAAATACTTACTTAGGAAGCTCTTATCCTTAAAAAAAATATAAAATTATCGTTCAAAATATAGTTCAATTCATATGCATCCAAGTGCGGGGCACGAGCCTCATTTACAGTCGACTGATTGATCTAAAGGAGAGATTATTTACAAATACTAAATTTAATCTAAATCTTTCGTAATTTTGCAGCAAAAATGTGTCGACTCGTGGGATCAGTTATAGTGTGGACAATAGTGCTAACGAGTGTAGTAAAAGCACAAGACGAAGAATATGAATCGGAAGACTCATCAAGAACTGGAAGATTAAAAAGACTGAGGCAGTCTTTCCCGCAAAACCCTATAATGGATGTGTTAATGCAGTCTCTAGCTCCAAACTACGTGCCAAATACTCCAAACGATCTCTTCGACATCCTCAGAGATAGATACGATTTGCCTAACGGTATGTACTTTCATTTATTGACCGACTTCAAAAGAGGAGGTAATCAATTCGACTGATTTTTTTTTACTATTCATTTATTTGCCTGATAGTAAGCGATACTAACTTTCACGAACAGTAGCAAAACCAAACACCATGAACTACGAATAAATGCTTGGCATTCCAATGCGCTCACTATCCTGAGACATAAGATGTTAAGTCTCAGGATTATTTATATTATTTCTTTTCATTCAATCATCCTTTCTTTACCTTCTGACGGTAGAATATTTTTATTACATCGGTGCGCGACCACTAGACATAACGATGCCAAGCTCTATTCTCGATCTAAACAAATGTTTTGTGTTCCGGGATGTCATGTATATCCGATTTGGAGCAGGCCGGCATAATTATGTGAACCAACGAAAGACAATAATCTCTCGACAGCGAAGAGATAATTTGAAATGCTCTAAAACTACCGTTAGGAGCATTGTAGTCACATTTTTCACATTGATTTTATATAGCCTATAGCCTTCCTCAATAAATGGGGCATCCAACACCAAAATCGTTTTTCAATTCGAACCAGTATTTCATAAGATTAGCGCGTCCAAACAAACTCTTCAGCTTTATATGTTTGTATTTAGCTTTATATGTTATATTACTCGTAGTATATAGGTAGATAACACGCAATGTTGACATAACGTGATTTTTATGCTTTGAACGGAAAGCCTTGTTTTTATTTCATAAACGAATGCCTGCCTTTCATGTTTACAAACTTGACTTCCCTGATGACTACTCTCGATCGTTATCGGCATTACTTTGGAATTTCCAAAACCAGTTATCGCAAAACAGCTGTCCATTCCGCATACCCTTGTAAATTATCCGATAATTCAACCTTCATAGTACGTTAACGTCATTTGCAGAGAAAATGAAAAGGTAAATTAAATTCATACTTTGATTGGTTTCAATGTTATTCCCGATGACATATTAGATTACATGTTTTACTGATGGTAGGTCTCTCATATGTGAAAGGTCGCCTAGGTAGGTACTACCACAATGTCAATTTCTGCCGCCAAACAGCAGGGAAAATGCACTGTTGTATTCCGGTTTGAAGCACATTGTAGCCAGAGTAACTATTGGACATAATGAGAATTAATTTGGCGAGCGCAGTGGAATACCAAGCAATGTTTTTTAATTCATGATGTTGTTACTGTCCATGAGCGGTCGTATCGCTTACCATCAGGCGAACAGCATACTCGTCTCGCCGTTTATCGCAATAAAAACAAATGTCAGATATACTCGTAACATAGTTGAATGCAGGGAATTCAACTGAGCAGTTGAATTAACGCACCGCATGCACTTAATTATGAAACATTTAAATGAAAGATTATGTTGGCACATGGTCATGGCTTCTAGATCTGGATTACTTACAGGACATAACAATATTGTATTTAATATATATATATATATATCATATTAGTTTCAAAAGTGATAAAAATCAGACAATAATATCTATGAACAAAATTTCAGGATTAAAATCCCCGCTGTCTGAATACGATTACGTCATAGTTGGCGCCGGTTCGGCGGGGTGTGTGCTCGCGTCTAGACTGTCTGAGGACCCTGACGTCACCGTACTTCTCCTTGAAGTCGGGAAACCAGAGATGCTATTTACAGACGTGCCGGCAATGGCGGCGTACTTCCAAGCAACTGACTACAGCTGGCCTTATTACATGGAACCACAACCTAGAGTTTGTTTGGGTAAATTATTACTAGAATTATGATGTCTTAGAACGAACTCATAATTCAAATGATAAAAACAATATTGTATTCCAATTTCTATAAAAAATGCACTATTTTTAAATCGACTTCGAAAAAGGAAATAATCAATTCAGACTGTATGTAAGTACCTAATTTTGTCGTAAGTAATTCAACCATTCAAAAAGCGAGTGGTATAACAATTGTGATCGTCTAAAACCAACTTGATCATGACAAATGAGCATGTAAAATACCAGTTTCATAAAATAATAACACAGGTAATGAAATGTGATGAATATTTAATATACTTAGAAGTGTACCTTAGTACAACTACGCCACCGAGGCAGTCTATGTATTAAACTCTTCATAATATTACAGGCATGGAGAACAAGAGATGCTACTGGCCTCGAGGCCGGGCCGTGGGCGGCACCAGCGTCATCAACTACATGATCTACACCAGAGGACGCCCCGCCGAGTGGGACCGCATAGCCGCCGCAGGCAACTATGGATGGTATTGCTACTACACTAAAAACACTAATACTTTTCACTGCCCGACTGAATGCTTTCTTGAGCCAGGCGTCCACATACTCGGATCACATTAAACGGATTAATTTTTAATATACTTTCACAATATCAGCAGCGATCGGATTTGCCAACATTATAAATCAATGGTGCGAACCATCCGTTTGATACGGTGCGTGCGATTCATATGGTGTAGGTACATACGTGGACGCCTGCCTTTATCCTCTATAAATTCCTTTTAAACTGGCTTAATAAAGTGACTAAAAAGCTTTTCTGTAAACTGTCAAAAAATCAATGTACTTATATTAGTTAAAACTTAAATTATACAAAGCACCAGTTACTAATTAGTCATTCACGGCCGCCAGTACGGTTTCCGTCACGGTCGTTCAGCTGGTGACCTCCTCGTGTACCTCACGCACCGTTGGGCGGAGGCTTTGGAGAGTGGGGGTGAGGCGATTGCGGTCGGCCTTGACATAGCGAAGGCGTTCGATCGAGTGTGGCATGGCGCCCTTCTAGCGAAGCTACCTGCGTATGGTATCCCTGAGGGACTCTGCAAGTGGATCGCCAGCTTTTTGGATGGTCGGAGCATAAAAGTCGTAGTGGACGGCTGTTGCTCCGAGACCAAGACCATTAACGCTGGTGTTCCACAAGGATCGGTGCTATCGCCTACACTCTTCATCCTGCATATCAATGACATGTTGTCTACCGACAGCATGCATTGTTATGCGGATGATAGTACGTGTGACGCGCGATACATCGGCCATCAGAGTCTCTCTCGAGGTTCCATTGAGGAAAGACGGTCTCAACTTGTGTCTGAAGTCGAGAGATCTCTGGGGCGGGTCTCCGAATGGGGTGAATTGAACTTAGTTCAATTTAACCCCTCGAAGACACAAGTTTGCGCATTCACTGCGAAGAAGGACCCTTTTGTCATGGCGCCGCAATTCCAAGGAGTTACTCTCCAAAGATCCGAAAGTATTGGGATCCTCGGCGTCGAAATATCAAGCAATGTCGACTTTAGGAGTCATTTGGAGGACAAAGCCAAACTGGCGAGCAGAAAGTTGGGTATCCTGAACAGAGCCAAGCGGTACTTCACGTCGGGTCACAGATTGACGCTCTACAAAGCACAAATCCGGCCCCACGTGGAGTACTGCTCTCACCTCTGGGCAGGTGCCCCAAAATACCAGCTCAACCCACTTGACTCCTTACAGCGACGAGCTTGTCGAATAGTCGATGATCCCAATCTTACGGACAAATTGGAACCGTTAGGACTGCGGAGAGACTTCGGGTCTCTCTGTGTGTTCTATCGTCTGTTCCATGGGGAGTGCTCCGAGGAATTGTTTGAGATGGTACCAACGTCGCCCTTCTACCATCGCACCACCCGTCACCGCAGCAGAGTTCATTCCTACCACCTGGAAGCGTACCGCTCCCGAACGGTACGTTTTCAGCGTTCTTTCTTACCACGTACGTGCAAGCTCTGGAATGAACTCCCTGCATCGGTGTTCCCTGAGCGCTATGACCTGTCCTTCTTCAAAAGAGGCTTAAAGAGAGTACTCTCCTTAAGGTAGGCAGCGATTTTGTTGTGCTGGACCCCTGGCACTGCGAAGTTCTCTGGGCAGCGGTAGCCGCTTACCATCAGGCGGGCCGCTAGCTCGTCTGCCTATAACGGCAATAAAAAAAAAAAAAAAAAAAAATCATTTACGCAACTGCTCCTCTCATTACCTCACTGCAATGTTCCCTTCTGTGTTTATGTATGGATATGCTATGTATTAGTTTTAAAAAAGGTGCACGAACAGAAATCTTACCACGAATAATACATTTCAACCAAGCATGAAAAAAATAGCTTCGGGTAAACTATATACTACGTATATGTACATATGTCAATATAAGTATAATATTGATGGTTTGTTTGTCGCTACATGTGTAAATTATTTATATTCACAGGTCCTACAAGGAGGTTCTTGAGTATTACAAAAAGTCGGAAAAGTCCAAGTTGAGAGAATTCGAAAATTCACCGTACAGAGGCAAAGATGGTGAAATGGATGTCGAATTTATTAACTTTAAGTAAGTTATTATTCATCAATATTCTGAACAAACACATGGATCAGTTTTAATTTAAACCAATAAATTTCTGGTATTGAAGATCATATCTTTAAACTATCGATAATAAATATCGAATGAATTATCTATTTGTTAACATGTTTTTTTTTTCAGAACACCATTAATAAGAGCATTTTTGAAAGCTGGTACAATTCTCGGCTCTCCTACCGTAGATTATAATGCTCCAGAGAAGCTCGGCTTTGGATATGTTCAAACGACTATGCGAAGCGGCAAAAGACTTAGTGCAGCGAAAGCATTCTTACATCCTTACAGAAGGAGATCTAACCTTCACATCCTACCAATGGCCACAGCAACCAAAGTACTCATAGACCCTACTACAAACACTGCATACGGAGTACAGTACGTACGTAACCATTTGAAATATGAAGTCACAGCTAGAAGAGAAGTTATATTATCAGCCGGTCCCATCGCCTCACCACAATTGCTTATGTTGTCCGGTGTCGGGCCCAAAGAACAACTCGGCCGTCACGGAATACCTCTCATTAAAGACCTACCAGTAGGACGAATGCTATATGACCACATCACTTTCCCTGGCATTATATTTAAGCTGAATACAACAGGCGTGAGTTTAATTGAATCTAATGCAGCTACTGTCACCAATTTCATACAATGGATGCAATACGGTGACAATGCAATAGCCTCCGCTGGTGGTGTGGAAGGAATTGGATATATCAAAACTCCGTTATCTACTGAGGTTAAAGATATACCAGATATAGAATTAATCAGTATTGGAGGTTCCTTAGTATCGGACGGCGGTCCAAGAGGTAGCAAAGCATCACGTAAAGGCATGAGAATTACTGATGAAGTTTTTGATGGTGCTTTCGGCTCTATTGACAATACTGACACTTGGAGCGCATTCCCAATGTTATTGCATCCTAAATCAGTTGGAAGCATAGAGTTGAAAAACAACAACCCGTTTAGCCATCCTCGTATGTATGGAAATTATCTAACAGAGCCGATTGATGCAGCGACGTTCGTTGCAGCGATACGCCACGTGCAAGCTTTGGCTGCAACTCCTCCGTTTCAGAAATATGGAGCTAAAATACACCCAGCAAAATACCCCGAATGCCGCAAGTTTGTTTTTGATTCAGATCAGTATTGGGAATGTGCTGTGCGAACTCTCTCCGCAACGTTACACCACCAGATAGCCACGTGTCGCATGGGTCCACAAGGAGACCCTCTCGCCGTAGTTGATCCGGAATTGCGAGTTCATGGTATTAATAGATTGCGTGTTGTGGACTCAAGCATTATTCCGCAAACGGTTTCCGCCCATACTCACGCTCCAGCCGTTATGATAGGTGAAAAGGCTGCCGACATGATAAAAAGGTCTTGGAAGTAATATTTATTGTAATAGAAAAGTATTAAGAATAATTTATCTAATTTATTTAAACTAACACTTATATACGAGTATAAATTTAATTATTGTATGTTTAATTAGATAATCTTGTACTGTGATATTTTTGTGAAATAAAGAATAAAAGTATATTAACCCGATTGTCATGACCTTATCGATTTTTTAGCTTATACTCATTCGTAAAATAAAACAATTCCTCCACTGTAGGTTTTATTTTTTAATGTCTGGATTTGATATAGTTTATCACCATGTCACATGCGAGTGCTATAAATAAAAAAAATATTTTAAGGCAAACAAACTTTTGTATGGCAAACATTATTTTCCTAGACTTATAGACTAAGAGCGCTTGAGATTCAGACATACATAATTTTATTTAAGCTGAGAGTTTGTCTGTAATCTGTAAAATGTTGCACATTATTAAGATTCAGTCACTTTTTTTGACATGACATGTTGGAAAAATCATTAAAGGTCTGGCTAACAAGGGAACACCATATTATGATAGTTCCACAAGAAACATGTAAAATATAAAATAACATATAAAAATAACGTTGGTAAAATTACATGATTACGATATCTTTCAACTTTAACAAAATGTAATTCTACCTGTTTGTTTATCACAAGCAAGGGCATTAATATTCAAATGGGTCATACCATTTATCAAAAACCTTATACGTTAAATAAAAAATACTTCATGAAAATACATGGAAGCTCATTGCATCGTCAGATGTAGCTATAGAAGGTCCGTGGATTAACACTACTTATTTCCTTCGTAGATTCGAAAAATACCTTAAAATAGACAATAATAATGATAAAATCGTGTATCTTGTGGACTTTACTTCTCGTAAATTTAGCTGAAGGGCAAGGATTACTCTCACTCATACGGGTTCCAATAATAGATTCTGTTTTGTCGACTGTCACACAAACTGTTGTCCCACTGGTCGGCACGAATCTTTTTCAGGAGTCATACCCATTGCCAGGAGGTAAGTTAGTATTTCCTGTATATATATTTTTATGGTAAACATGACTTTTGAATCGTCAGTAACTAGATTTTGATATATTTTTTATTGCTTGTTTCCACTGTTATAACATATGGGAATAAATGGTGCAAGCCTTAGTCTCAACTCTAACTCTGCCTGGGTGAGAAAATTAATATACATGTAAATACTCAATATCTTCAGCAGCCTTTAACTGACATTAGCAGAAGCTCGTCCTCTATTTAGCTAAAAATGACCTCACTCCTTTATTTTACATCATGTCATTACTTCCCAGAATTTGATTCTTATCGGCACTATTACCGAATGGTATAATAATACTGAACAAGGATAGGGAGGCCTTTGCCCTGCAGTGGGACAGTATAGGCTAGAAAAAAAAATACTGCATGTGTATTATTTTTTTCAAAATTGCCCGGATTGGTTTCTCCCTCGGCATATTTATTCTAGGTTAACTTTAGTTTTCATCAAAATTGAGCTTGAAAATTATTTCAAAATTTAATATAGCTTTAGCTCATAGTTTCGGATGTAACCATCCACGCCCATTTGAATAATTCAGCCTGTATAATTTACAACGTATCCATCTATTTTAATTTATCTGCACCATACAGGTTGACTAGGAGAGATTGTTCCCTGCATAAAAAACATAAATAAATAAATGAATACATAAAATCAAATTAATCCTTATTTTTTCCACGAAATGTCTTAAGCAGCCTGCTTTAAAAATAAATTAATAAATAAATATTTACAAACAATGCCCCAAATAAAGCAAGTATTAATATGAATTCTAGGATGCCACTAATATTAATAAGCATGATTCATTAGAATACACATAAAAAAACTTGATTAGAAACAAGTTGTGAGGACGACGGGTATGTTGATTGTTATAAATATACATCATGATAGTGGATTCTAAAGACCTGTTAATATAAATATGCACATTTCCGTTACAAGAAATTATGTTACAACGGAACAAAATTTTTGTATGGACAAGTTTGTGCGTCATTTAATGAGGATATCAAATCTAACACATTAACGCCCGAATAATCAAACGCCACTTAATTATTAAATTGCACTTAACTGCGCAAGTCCCGCTTAAATGTACTGATTAAGTGGGACGTGGGTAATTAAGTACAACTTAATATTTAAATGGCGTTTAAGTATTCGGGAATAACTTTCGCAAACACAACTATGTGGTCCCGCCCATTTTAGCCAGAACCAGGAGATTCTTCTACTTGTATTTTTACCGTGTCTGTAAGTTGTGGAACAGTCGGAGCCTCAACAATATCAAAATTAACAGGATTTCATTCCATTTATGATTTCCTCATACATATGTATAAGACGTCTGACAATATAATGGTTCTGTAGAACTGTACAATTACAATTGTAAGATAACCTTTTGAAAGCAAAAGATAACAATATATTGTAAATTGTAATAATTCACAATTATTTTAAATATTTCCGACTATGTAATATTACATTATACATGTACATATATGTCGGAGAATCATACAGATTGCGATTTATATGGCCGTCGTTGCCGTCCGACATGATGATTCTTATTAATCAGTCAGTGCGCACGTTTGGCGCTGTTCCGGGCAAGATTACAATAGAAACAATTAAATATTATTAAACCGATCACAGACTCTACTGACAGACCATTCAGCGTTACCATAGGCAACCGATAACTTACAAGACTTCAATCATGTCGGACTGTGTTGCAATTCCAATAAAATAAGTAACATCAATGCGTATGGCATTCATCCTGCGTGGATCAAACTTGTGTAATCTCTAACACGGCCATTCTGCGCCTCAACGCGCTCTCGCGTTGCTTATTGGCATCAGAGCCAAGCTAGATGGAACAGCGCATAGCACCCAAGCATAGTATTTACACAAACAGCTTTCAACCTCACACAAAAAGCAAAGCGTAATAGCTTTAAGCACGTGACTTCTAACGTTTAGCAATGCGTCGTAGCTTTCAGCATCGACCTTCAGTCAAAATAAATCAGACCCCAATCTCACTGCAAAGCGTGGTAGCTTTCAACAGACAACAAGGACAAAGCGTTAATGCTTTCAATTTATCTTGCAAAGCGTGGTAGCTTTCAACAAATTACAAGGATAAAGCGTTAATGCTTTCAATCCACCCTGCAAAGCGTGATGGCTTTCAACAGATCACAAAGACAAAGCGCTCATGCTTTCAATCCACCCTGCAAAGCGTGATGGCTTTCAGCAGATCATAAGGACAAAGCGCTCATGCTTTCAATCCACCCTGTAAAGCGTGATGGCTTTCAACCGATCACTAGGACAAAGCGCTCATGCTTTCAATCCACCCTGCAAAGCGTGATGGCTTTCAACAGATCACAAGGACAAAGCGCTCATGCTTTCAATCCACCCTGCAAAGCGTGATGGCTTTCAACAGATCACAAGGACAAAGCGCTCATGCTTTCAATCCACCCTGCAAAGCGTGATGGCTTTCAACAGATCACAAGGACAAAGCGCTCATGCTTTCAATCCACCCTGCAAAGCGTGATGGCTTTCAACAGATCACAAGGACAAAGCGCTCATGCTTTCAATCCATCCTGCAAAGCGTCATGGCTTTCAACAGATCATAAGGACAAAGCGCTCTTGCTTTCAATCCACCCTGCAAAGCGCCATGGCTTTCAACAGATCACAAGGACAAAGTGATAATACTTTCAATCCATCTTTCAATAAAGCATAGCAGCTGTGAGTTTCAATAGAACATTTTATCAATCACCAACACACACACCAAAAGCTCCCAATATAAGATTATTATTTTTCAGCACAGAATTACTACAGAATTATCACTAAAATTCAAACAATGATTGGCATTTTTACACAACAGTGGCTTTATTAGTCATAACGATTTTTATCTTTCGTCGCCTGCTCGTCCATCCTATTCTTATCTTATTCCTGGTATTAACTCGTATAATATCCTAATTGCATAATTCCTTAGTATTCCCTCACTGGGATTGGCAATCACCTCTTCAATATCTTTGTGTTACTAAGTTTGCTAGAGGCCTGATCTACCAGATAATTAATTCTGCTTGTCATCTATTTTTATGTCAGGAGTTATAAATTCAGTACAACGAAATCAGCATGTGCCTACACATATCATCTATTATTCTTCTTCTTCTACTTCTACTTAGGCGTTATCCCGGCCGGTGCCAGGGTCCGCCTTCCGGCTTAGTCTCCTCCATTTCGCCCGGTCTTCGGTATCCTCAATAGTAAGGCCATTGACTCTCATATCTTCCTTGACGACATCAAGCCAGCGCTTTTTCGGTCTACCCCTCGGTCGAGGTCCTGGAATGTTGAGGCTCAGGCACACATTGCCGACGTACTCCTGCGGCTTTCTCAGGACATGACCTTACCATCTCAAGCGACACTCTTGGAGTTTATCTGTCACATCGCGGACACCAAGGCTGCCGCGGATGTGCTCGTTACGGATGTATTAATGTTAAAATCAAAGGTTTGGAGACTGTTTTACTTGATTCCAGAACTCCAGAACGCCGCAAAGCACGAAATTTCGTCCTAGTCTGCACTAGGTCCATGTAGCATACAATTCCAGATAATGTTTGCATACTAACCAACACTATGCTCTTTTTGTTAAAGACTAGACTCCCAAAGTAAATGATGCGTGGACTGTCTATATTCGCCATTAAGTGCTGAACATGTTCATGTTGCGTGTTCACGCATGCGAATCAACGAGCTTAAATTTATAGTACAGTTTAAGACTTTAAGTTACCTTGGCCAGTAAGAAAGTGTAAAACGCAATAATCAATATTAATCCACCCATTCTACCTTATAAAATGATGAATTCAAAAGAGTTAGTCATAATCGTAAATGTCCGGCCACGGAAGTATTGTCTGAAGTGACCAACTGCTTTTACCATGGCAAGACTTCCAGTTTTATTATTTATAACGGCACGACTGTTAGTGACAGAGTTATAAAAACTCCTTAGCGAAGATTACGGGGGTGCCACGTTGGGCATCGGCGCCACTCGACACAGGGTGCAATGCGGAGGTACCGTGCAGGGTCCGCGGCGCCGGGCTGGCCACACTCCGGGCAATTAAGATAGTCGACAGCGTTCTACAACAGAAAGTTCATTCATATGTATCGATTATTGTAATTTGTAACCGCTACTTTATTCATTCAAGAAATCCCTTAAAAGTCGTTGGTACTTACTTTCACACTTTACAACAGCAAAGTGACCATAACCCGCACGATGGCAAGCGCGGTGTAGACCAAATGGAATATCAACTGGCACTATATGTTTCACTCTCACCGATCCACACAACTATGCCGGTCCAATTACACACGGATATACACGGGATGGTCTCGATACGCTAACGTAAGTAACCATAATGGGTATCTATCCACTATTCACTTTTGTAGCCATCCGGGCAGAATGAAAATCCTACCACTAGCAAAATGGCCTTCGACCATCTCACTCACATAATAATAATAATAATATTTCTACACGTCACGCCGGCCTTCTATAAGAAAATGGCAAAACACCATTCGATCCAGCTCTCATACTACAGACCTGGCTGCAACGTGGCTTGCTTATGTCACAACACGATTCTGCTAACATCGTAGTTTTGCTAAAGTATGCGATAGGCCTTAGTTTCATTCTTATAGGTTAGAATAAAATAGCACCATAGTTATTGGCACTGGCATCTGCATGAAACTTAGTATAGATACTGTGGCTTAAATATCGTTGGTTCATTGGTATGGTATTGGATATGAGCTGTCTACTGCCGTGTCTTGTAGCAATTATTCGCTAATTCAATTAGGCATTTACCGAACGCCAATTTATAATGCTGGATCCATAAGAATTGATGAATTATGGACAAATTGTTTCATCTGTGTAACAGTATTAAACGTGCTATGTGTTAAGACTTGTGTTTACAGACGCCAACCTTGTCAGATACAACTAATGTACGGACATGCTTATTTGAAAACTATAATTCAAAATGTCGCAACCCAATATTTTATTTTTGCGACGATTCTTTACCACCCAAAAGTGAAATACAATTTCGATGCTTGAATCATTAATTTCTACCAAATATAACAATTACACAGTAAGTATTGTATCCCTGTTTAGCATAGGACTTCTCCATAATCGAGAGTTCGATTGAAAAGAGCTAGACCACAGACCACTATGCTCAGGCAGCGTACGTTGATTTGTTTAACACATCACAGCAATGTATGCTGGTTTCCTCTCTATATTTTCCCTCACCATCAACGCGTGTGACAATTCACATCAAGAAAAGCACCTGGCCAAACAATATCAATTCGCTTACCTCTTAACTTGCGGCAGACTCTTATGCAAAGGGATGGATACTCAGCGCCAAAGTAAAACCAAATTTAAAACAATTATAAAGGGTTTTAGTGTTTCGGGGAGCAGCTCGGCCACACATAATATGTCAACACGTTCTACAACAGATATCGATGCTGCGGCGCTAGACCCGTGAGGACAGCGACTCACTATTTGAACTGACGAATCATCTGTAACATACTAGCAAGCAAGATTGTTGGCGATAGCCAAAACTCATTGTTAAATCAATTGATGGTATCTTAGCCTATTTTCTATACGTGACAAATCTTGTGTCCAAGCTTATCGCAGGCATGACAATTCATCTACGACTGCGGAGTAGATTTCGGACTATTGACGTTTTGACCACAATAGAAATATTACCAAAAGTGTCATAACCTTTAGGTACAATTCGTACGACAAAGTTATTTGAATGTTCACGTCGTACCTGGACAATTTATCCGCAAAAACCACATGGCTCCTCTCAATACTTTACCAATTGTTATAACAAGATGATACCTCTTAATAATTACTTCCACCGATTGCATGTTGATGAAAGCGCATTATCTTTTTCAACGTCTATCAATTGATCTATCAATCTTCTTTTCAATTCCAATGGAGTTTTAAATGCCAGAATCAACGCTTGCTTTTGCTGATTTTGCATCTTAATAAATATTCACCATTGTAAGCGTATAATTCCTGGCGTATTCTCCACATCCGTAGTTCTTTGCCTAGACGTCTGTGATTCTAGAAATCTCGATATCGTTAGAGCTGTCAGTATCTAGCCCATCTATCAGCGCTGCTTTATTGGTAGAATACTCGATGTACGTGGCCGCACTACTGAGTCTTACGTTCCGACCGAAAATATTCTTCAGTTTGGGTAGCAGGCAATGCGGTAGGCACAAGGGATGATTTTGAGATCGATCCCACCGCTGCTGTCGGAGAATCATACAGATTGCGATTTATATGGCCGTCGTTGCCGTCCGACATGATGATTCTTATTAATCAGTCAGTGCGCACGTTTGGCGCTGTTCCGGGCAAGATTACAATAGAAACAATTAAATATTATTAAACCGATCACAGACTCTACTGACAGACCATTCAGCGTTACCATAGGCAACCGATAACTTACAAGACTTCAATCATGTCGGACTGTGTTGCAATTCCAATAAAATAAGTAACATCAATGCGTATGGCATTCATCCTGCGTGGATCAAACTTGTGTAACCTCTAACATATATTATTACAGCATTTATCCAAAGTAGTAAATGGACAGACCAGCATGTAAATATACGATCAACGCCCCCATGACATAATTTGCATGAATCCTATAAATTATTAAACAGTCATAGTTTTTAGCAAAGATGACACCAAGGTCAACAAAACAAAACAATGTCTCAACTAAAAAAAATCCCAGGCAGCTTATGCTTTGAATGCTGAAAAAGATACAAACTATATTTTCCTGACTTAGTAATCGCACCAAGCACCATCATATTACAATATAAAAACGCTTAAGTACAAGTTACAATGATACTTTACATGATCGACCTATCTAATCACAACCACACATTTTTTTACGATTATAACGACGACAATGTACTCCCAAGCTCGACAAGAACCCAAGTTACAGCAGGGTACATTCAAGCATTTTATGTATTGAATTACAAGGTTACAGGTATTGGCAGTATTATAGGAGAACTACGAATTTCCAGGTCTAAATGAACCTTACGAGGAGTATGATTACGTGGTGGTCGGCGCCGGGTCAGCAGGCTGCGTGGTGGCGTCTCGTCTCACCGAAGACCCGGACACCACAGTATTATTGTTGGAAGCCGGCAAACCCGAGATGCTGCTCACTGATATACCAGCCATGGCGGCGTACTTCCAGCGTTCTTCCTACGCTTGGCAATACTACATGGAACCTCAAGCAGGAGTTTGTATGGGTAAATAAACTGAATACATACTACCAATGTACTACTGGAGGGAAGATAATGAGACTGTCTATGAATGAAATAGACAAGAAAAGATGGAGGAACTTGTACCCCTGTATTAAATCACACTCATTTTGTTCGCACTGTGTCCTCTAGTACAATATCTTAATACTTTCTTTACTTTTCTCTTATTTCCATCCCAAGGTAGTCGGTAAGAGATTGCCTCGAGCGATACGACCGCCTTTTGTACTATTATCGAATGTAATGTTTTATTTGTTAAGCTTAAATATAGTGTACAATAAAGGATATAAATAAATAAATAAATAAATACTTATCTATATTGCTGAATTTTTTTTTATGTGTATATGGGGCTGTAGTAACCTTTATTATAATCTTTTAATATTTAAAAAAAATGGGTTAAAACAACACGTTGTAATATAATTTTAGGTATGAACAATGGCAGGTGTTTTTGGCCGCGAGGGAAGGCTGTCGGAGGCACCAGCGTCATAAACTACATGATCTACACGCGGGGCAGGCCTGAGGAGTGGGATAGAATCGCCAAGGCGGGAAATCACGGATGGTAACATAATGTTTTATGGTGTAAATTAAAAATAAAACATTTAGACCCCAATTCCTGATTCCACACTCCGACAAGTCTTGTGTAGTGAGAATCACAAACTATGAGGGATTTTTCGATCTCTCAATATCTAAAAGAAGTTCCCTGAACCGATGCGAGTTTAGGGGAAGACGGGTAAAGTGGATGATGCGAACGTGTTATGTTATCGAGCAAAGTAAACAACGACAGTACCTACCTATACCCATGGTGTAAAGGCGTGACACTATGCATGTACAATAGCCAGGGCCAAAACAAATACGTGTCTCAAATTCGAACATTTGTATCATAGCCCATGTCTTAACCAACTACTTCACCGAGGCCGTCAAATATGTAAGACGGGCTGTATAAGATCAGTATTAAAATATAACAAAAGATAAAATAATTATTAAACAACAATTTTTATTCTGTGATTTTCAGGGGGTACGATGATATCTTGGAATATTACATGAAATCCGAAAATGCAATACTAGGCGGTTTTGAAAATAATCCTTATAGAGGTCAAAATGGAGAAGTACCCGTAGAATTTCCACCAATCAGGTAATTCTCTCACCACATCTCTAATATGCTTTAACTGCCACCCCCAGAGACATTTAATTTAAATCAAAATTTATTTGATTGACAGTACTGATTTTTAGACTATAATATTTAAATCATAAAAATATAATCTATAATAATTAATTCATTTGCAAGTACATAAAAATCAATTGTAAATTCATGAAATTATTTTCAGGACAAAATTAATTGAGGCATTTTTAGACGCCGGGGAGCTACTTGGCCATCCGACTGTAGATTACAACGCACCAGATATTCTCGGATTTGGATATATTCAAGCCACCATAAGTGGAGGACGCCGTCAAAGCGCGGCCAAAGCCTTCCTACGTGAACAGAAGACTAGACATAACTTGCATATACTGCCTGAGACTAAAGCAACCAAGATACTCATCGACCCCAACACAAAGACGGCATGCGGAGTCGAATATGAACGAAACAAACTCAAATACACTGTCAGAGCTCGCAAAGAAGTTATTGTGTCAGCTGGACCCATAGCCTCACCGCAACTTCTCATGCTGTCGGGTGTCGGACCAAAAGAACATTTGAGCTCATTAGGGATACCAGTGATACAAGACTTGCCGGTCGGCAAAACGCTGTACGATCACATCTGTTTCCCCGGTCTTATTGTCGAGCTAAACACCACGGATCTTACGTTCCGAGAAAGCGAAATGCTCCGCCTTTCCGAGATTTTAGAGTGGTATGTATCGGGTGACAATGCCCTTTCCTCACCGGGAGGTGTGGAAGGCCTTGGTTATATTAAGACGCCTGTATCCAATGATTCTGGACCGATTCCAGACATGGAACTGCTCTGCATCGGAGGATCATTGTTATCTGACGGTGGACCTCGCGGCACCAAAGCAGCACGGAGAGGCATGAGAATGAACGAGACTATATTTGACGAAGCATACGGAGCCGTAGAAGAACGCGGTCGAGATACATGGACCGCTTTCTTAATGTTATTGCATCCGGAATCTGTAGGAAACCTTGAACTAAGAGACACTAATCCATTCAGCCATCCCAAAGTATACGGCAACTATTTAACAGCAGCAAGGGACGTAGCGACGTTAATTGCTGCAATCCGGCACGTTCAGAAGTTAATATCGACGCCTCCGTTCCAGAAATATGGCGCTAAGTTACACCCGGCTAAGTACATGACATGTCCCGATGCAATATTTGATTCAGATGAATACTGGGAATGTGCAGTTCGTACGTTTACAGCCACGCTTCATCATCAGATCGCCACGTGTCGGATGGGTCCTGATGCTGACCCGAAGGCGGTCGTAGATCCCGAACTGAAGGTGCATGGTATACATCGGCTTCGAGTAGTTGACACAAGCGTCATACCACGTACGACTTCAGCACACACCCATGCCCCTGGCATGATGATAGGCGAAAAAGCTGCCGACATGATCAAGTCGACTAAATACCAATCATTCCAAACAAATCGCAATTAAATAAATTATAATGAAAAAACATATATATGTATGTTAACGAATATCTTAGATTAAATAGAAAACCTCCTGTTAGTATTCAAAGATACAGCCGTTTCACTGCGTGGCACGGATCTCCACAACAATCTCGAGTACGATTAAAAGGGACTAGGCCAAGGCCTGCCACGCTGGCCCAGTGCGGGTTGGCGGACTTTACAAATCGCTATGGTATTCAGGTTTCCTTACGATGTTTTTCTTCACCGTTATAATGCGTGGTTTTTGACTATCAATACACACATGACTCCGAAAAATCAGAGATGTACCCTGGGATTTGAAACCGCGACCACCGTGAACATGTTGGCAGCCGCGTTACTAAGGGACCACGCAATTAGCACTCAATTATAATGTTATATTTCTTAATTATGTATATGTTTTTTTGTTCTATGACCGCTACATGGCTTCTGTTTTTTTTTGGAATTAATTGTAATAAATAGAACGTCAAATAAACATATACCATATGTGTATACCGAGTAATATTGACATATGGTACATAATTTAACCCACATGTTTCTTTCACATCACCCCAAGTGACATTGTACAAGAATTGAAAAAATCCGAGATGGTTTTTTGTTAAAAGTCGTGATTATAGTTTCCTAGATATCTGGCCAGCTCGTATAGTTAAGAGTATTATTACTGCTTAGCTGTACTTCGGTTCGGTTCAGGAACTTACCTGAGCGATAAAAAGTCTCGTACCTATACGGGTTGACCAAGAGCCTTGAAAACTAAAAATCCCTATTATTGATAAAACTACCATGCAGTTTTTTTCAAACTTGGCAAAATGTTACCTGGGGTTGTTAGTAACATATTATGGTTTAAATTAAATACCAAATGTCAATATCACCCGGTATAGTGTGTACCACAAATAACGTGCACACAACAGTCATGAGTCCAAATAGATGACGCGAATTCCTTCAAATCTATGAAAACTAAGCGTGTCAGATTTTTACTATCTACTATGGAATTACAACAGGAGTTTACTGATAAATCGATCTAATATCTATCGATATAATCTGTTTGCACACGTCGATTATAAGTTAAACTATGTTTTGAAGATAATCGGAACGCAATTGAATAAGAATGCTCGAAAAACGGAGCTGATCTAAATGATGTAGTTTAACACATAACAAACACATTTGAAGTAAGTAAACCTTACTTCGGACACATGAAGCGTATATACTTGTAGCATCTATTTTTATACGCTTTTTATTAGCTTCCGACGTTTGTATGTTAGTATGTAACAGAATCCTTGAACATGATTTTGACCCCCTTCAAAACGTCGGATTAACTCGAAATTTGGCATTCTTATTAAGGACCGATGACAGTTCAATATTTTTAAACTAAAAAATTAAAAATAAATAATTGTTTAAAAAAAACTTATAAAAATACTGGGGTGGTTTTCAGGATATTATCATAAAAACCCTTCTAGTCATATCTGTTCATAAAATATTTAGAACTATTGATACCGTGCACCCCACGCTTTTTTTACAATAAAATCATTTTTCTTACACTATTTTTAATTCAAATTTATTAAAATTTATTTTCTATTTTTTTGTAGGATTTTCTATAAAAGCGTATTTTTTTAGTTTTTATTTAAACTATTATTTTTATTCACATCTTTCATATGTACACACACGATCTACTCGTAGTTCGGCAACCTCAGCTTGCAGAATATCAGAGGACACATGTGTTATGCAAATATCCATTTTCATGCACAACAATGCTAATTTTTTATCAGAAGAAAGGGTAATGCCCTTTAATATTTAAATAGGGCATATCATTTATTCACCTTATTTATTAAATATAAAATACTCCGTGTTAAACATGGCTCGTCAGTTCGTAGTCAGATGTAGGTTTAAACAGACTGTTGTTTAACACTAGTTATTTAAAAAATATACCTTTATTAATACAATAAAATGTTAAAATCATGTATCTTATTGACTTTACTTCTCGTTAGTTTAGCAGAAGGGCTAGGAGGAGTACTTTCAATCCTACAGAGTCCATTAATAGATTCTGTTTTTAAGCCTATCACAGAACTTGTATTTTCGCTAGTCGCCCCGAATCGTTTATGGACGTCATACCCTCTGCCAGGAGGTAAGTCAGTATATCATAAACATATATTTTTATAATGGTTTCTTAGATTTACGAATGTTACATATTGAAATAGAACTAATTTAATGGATTTTATCGCGGGTTTGATTTGATTAGTCCGCCCCGTGGCCACGAAAGCTGTAAAGTATTCGAAACATCGGGAAGTTAAAAAAAAGTAAAAATAAACAAAATAGGTTTATTTCAATAAATGTTTATAGTAATCAACCATTTTGAATCATAGTGTTACTAGATTATGATAGTTTAACAACATGGGTACATTACCTTCTTAAAAAAAATGTAAGCCTTAGTGTCTGAAATGACAGGTGTCTAGATATGGCATACAAAAATAAATAAATGTTTGCACATTAAGCTCCAAAGATCAAGCCAGTAACGCTAAAACTAAATAATTTATCAAACGTAATATGAATACGCATTCATTCATTTGAATCCACAGAAAAAATTGAGATATATATGAGAAAAAAGTTGTAAGGACAACTGGTATGTTGATTATTACAAATTTACATTATGATAGTGGATTCTAAAAAAAACAGCTGATATAAAACATGCACATTTCCTTTACAACTATATTATAACGGAATCAAAAAAGTTGTACAGGCAAGTTCGTGCGTCATTTGTCAAGAAATCCAAAACTGACACACTAACGGAGCCGCATCTGTGTGGTCCAGACCATTTAGTCTGGAACAAGAGTTTCTTCAAATCATATCTCTACCTTTTTTATTACATAAGACCGGTAAACGAGCAAACAGGTTACCTGGTGGTAAATAATCGTTGTCTCCCATGGACATTGGACACCCATAACGCTTGAATCATAGATGGCAAGAGGAAAAGGTAAGGAAGGAAAGAAAGAGGAAAGATAGAAGGAAAGGGTAGGTATTGGGCATTCTTAGAAGTATTATCCTAATATTTAAGCTGTGTAACAGGTTAATGACCCATGTGTTCCCTCCTCTCTGATCCAGAGTCCTTTCGCCGATCAAGGAATAAAGTTAACCGTCATAGAATTATCAAATGGCGAGAGACAATTTGATTACCAATCGATAGTTTTCCGCAGCATTGCACTTACCATCACACGCTATGCAGTAACTTAGCAGAGTCTCAAAAGTCTTAAATTTTACAAGATTTTCTTCCATTTATGATTTCCATGATTAAGACGTCTGACAATAGGATGTTTCAATAGGACTTTATATTTAAAATTATAAGAAAAACATTTAAAATCAACATGTCATAAATTATAATAATTTACAATTATCTTAGAGATTTCCGTTAATGTAATATTTATACTAAACAATATAAAGGCCCATTAAATTTACCTAATTTCTATGTGCTTCTTTAATCATAACATTTTCTTTTATTTTAGTTTTCAAAGTAGAAAATGTATAAACAGAAACCAACTATATTTTCCTTATTGGTATTGGCATTAAGCACTACAGATTACAGAATATCAACATTGCGAATAGACTATATTGAAACGATTTCACAACAAGAACGACATCATTAAATAAAAATCACTGAAGTACAAGTTATAATGAACCCTCGTATGATCGATCTTTTCATAAACACAATTTTTGCCATTAGTATTCTCATGCTCGATCAAAAGCCAAGCCACAGGGTGGACATCATCCAGTATTTTACGAACTGAATTACGAGGTTTCAAGCATACTCCATCTATACAATTGAAAACTTGGAATTTCCAGGACTAAATGGACCCTACAAAGAGTATGATTACGTGGTGGTCGGCGCTGGGTCAGCAGGCTGCGTGGTGGCCTCTCGTCTGTCCGAAGACCCGGACACCACAGTATTATTGTTGGAAGCTGGCAAACCCGAGATGCTGCTCACTGACATACCAGCCGCGGTGGCGTACTTCCAGCGTTCTTCCTACGATTGGCAATACTACATGGAACATCAACCTGGAGTTTGCATGGGTAAATAAACTGCATATAAGCTAGCATCCAATATCACTTTGCCCGAAGCGGGATTCGAACCCGAGACCTCAGCTTTGTAACCGTACCGTAATACAACTACGCCACCGAGGCATTTATTAATGTCAGCATAAATATACAGGGTATATCAAGACTGCGACCGAAAACGAAACCGGGTGTTAGTTTTAGTGGTTACAGATACAATGCAAATAAAAATTTCGCAAAATAAGCGACAGATTTTTTTTGCAATTTTTTGAAGTTCATTGTTTTTGGGTAGTAAATACCTAGTTATTGCGAAAATAGTAATTAAAACCCTTTCGTACCATTGCGTCTTAAAAAATAAAATCATTATTTTAGGAAAACTATGTATTTATCACCAAAATACGACGATAAGTAAAAAAAATACCAATTTTTCATTGCATTGTGTCTGAAGTCACTTATACTACCACCTGGCTTCGTTTTCGGTCGCGGTCTTGATATACCCTGTATATACTTCGTACTACAAATTTCATTTGGAATGAAACTAACAACACGTTGTAATATATAATTTTTAGGTATGAACAATGGCAGGTGTTATTGGCCGCGAGGGAAGGCTGTCGGAGGCACCAGCGTCATAAACTACATGATCTACACGCGGGGCAGGCCCGAGGATTGGGATAGAATCGCCGCTGCGGGAAATTACGGATGGTAAATTTATTTTTTATTGTCTATCTATCTATACATAATATCATAAAAATGTAAATGGTCGATGTCTGTACATGGAAGATATTTAAGAAATTTTAACGCGAGGGGTCTTTATAACAGCAACAGAATCCAAAACAATTTTTTTTAGAATTTTTGTCTGTCTGTTTGTCTGTATGTTTGCTTCCGCATCACGCGAAAACTACTGCACCAAATCAGATGCGGTTTTCACAGTTGTATTGCTGCAAGTTCAACTTAAAAACTGATATATGTTGCATTTACATACAGGGTGTTTCTTTTTGGTTGCTTGCACATTACTCAAAAACTACCACACGAAATGAGATGCAGTTTTGACAGTTATATTGGTGCAGGTCCCACTTAAAAACTGATATATGTCATTTCCATACAGGTTGTTTCTCTTTATTTACTTGCACATCACACAAAAACTACTGCACCAAATAAGAAGCGCTTTTCACAGTTGTATTGCTGCAGGTTCAACTTAAAACCTGGTATATGTTGCATTTACATACATGCAGTTTTCACAGTTATGTTGGTGCAGGTCCAAATTGAAAATTGGTATATATTTCATTTACATACAAGATGTTTCTTTTTATTATGGAAGATAAATGAGAAAAACTAATATGGGGGGTCTGTATTAACGTAATAAAACCCAAAACAATGATTTATTGTCAAGAATTGTAATTGTAGAATTATTGTCTCTTTGTCTGTGCGGTTGTGCGCGATAAACTCAAAAACCGCTTAACGGATTTCGATGAAATTGGTATGGAAGTAGCTGACACCCTGGATTAACACTTAGGCTACTTTTTACTCCGAAAAATACAGTGTTCCCGTGGGATGAGGAAAGAATTACGATATATTCGTTACTTTTTTATACTCAAAGGGATGGGATGGCACTGGATTGTATGCAATGAGTGAAAATGAGACGGGACGGGTGGGATATAACGAGACAGGACGAGACGGGATAGGAAATTCCAAATAATCTTTACAAGTATATATTTTTAAATAAAGTTAATCGCGCAGACGAAGTTAGCGGGCAGAAGCTAGTATAAGATAAATAAATATACCAATTCAAAATCCAGAATTCACACTACAAGAAGTTTTGTGTGTGTTCCGAACTCAAACTATGAGGAATTTTTCGATCTAACAATATCTAAAAGAAAAAATACCCCGAACCGACGGGAATGTTTGGGAAGACAGACAAAGTGGATGAAGCGTACGTGGCAACTGGTATATCATCGAGCAAAGTATCTACTTACCCCCATAGGATAAAGGCGTGACACTATACCAATATGTAAATCTCGACCCGTAACAATTGGGTATTTGACTGTTGTGGCAATAAATAATAAAATGTGTTGCATATGATAGCTTTTTGGTAAACAATAATTATAGGTATTTTTATTTACATTTATCTAAATTATAAATATTTAAATAATCTAAAATAAGTTTGCCATTTTTTATCTGTTGATTAAATGTAACAAAACACGACAAGCTGTCATTGTGCAGCGTGTGATGTCACGATTTTCAATTTTCATTCATCTCTGCCACTAAGATCATTCACCATTTATAAAGCGTGACGTAACTTTTTCAAAGTCACGTGACCTACCGTTTTGGTGACATATATGATGATAAAACTGAAAAATATGTTTATTCGTTATAAACAACTCTTTAAAAATAAATTAATAGTTTGAAGAGGTATAGAGTGATTATATCTAGACTTTAAAACACTTTTCAGAAATTAGTCAAATAGCCAATTACAAATATAAATATGTGTCGTTACCACAAACATTTATATCGGTGCGGGGATCGAACCAAATTCTTCACATTTCATAGCCCATGTCTTAGGCTGAGTTCACATGACCGCGCAGTACCGCGAGCAAAATCTTTTACCGTGTGGGGCCGCGCGTCGGACGCGTGGTTCAAGTTGTACGAACTTGTATCAACTTGTACCGTTGGTTCGCGCGGTTTGTGACGGATGGACGTACGAATCTAAGAAAAAGGAGTATAAAAGATGCCAGACTTCCGCGCGTACATATGCTGTCATGTGAATGCTCCCACCGTGCGGCTTCGCGCGGTCCCGCGCGATTCATGTGAACTTAGCCTTAACCTTCTACATCGCCGAGGCTATCAAATATAAGAAAGGCTGTATAGGACCACAATTAATATATTGTGTGACTTTCAGGGAGTACGATGACATCTTGAAATATTATACGAAATCCGAGAATGCAAAACTAGGCGGTTATGAAAATAATCCCTATAGAGGTCAAAATGGAGAAGTACCCGTAGAATTTCCACCAGTCAGGTAATTCTCTAATATGCTCTTACATTTAATGCCAATTGAATAATTCCTTAGTCCAGATTTTAAGAACATATTACAGTATAAGTCATAAAAATATAATTATAATAAAACATCTGTAATTTTTTTGTAACAAAGAATGAACAACAATGCAAAATTTTAAAAAAATAATATTTTCAGGACACCATTAATTGCGGCATTTTTAGGCGCTGGGAATCTACTTGACCATCGCACGGTAGATTACAATGCACCAGATGTCTTGGGATTTGGACATATTCAAATCACTACAAGGGCAGGACGCCGTCATAGCGCGGCGAAAGCCTTCCTGCATGAACAGAAGAGTAGATGTAACTTGCATATACTGCCTGAGACTACAGCAACCAAGATACTCATCGATCCTAACACAAAGACAGCATGCGGAGTCGAATATGTACGAAACAAATGCAGATACACTGTCAGAGCTCGCAAAGAAGTTATTGTGTCAGCTGGACCCATAGCATCACCGCAACTTCTCATGCTGTCGGGTGTCGGACCAAAAGAACATTTGAGCTCATTGGGAATACCAGTGATCCAAAACTTACCGGTCGGCAAAACGCTGTACGATCACATCTGTTTCCCCGGGCCCGTTATCGAATTTAATACCACGGGTGTAACGTTGCAGGAAAGCGACATGCTCCGCCCTTCCGAGATTGTAAAATGGTTGGTAAACGATAACAGCTTACTTGCTTCACCGGGAGGCGTAGAAGGTCTTGGTTATATTAAGACTCATATATCTGATGACTCTAAACTGGTTCCAGACATAGAACTGATCTCTCTCGTAGGTTCAATGTTATTCGACGGTGGACCTCTCGGCACTAAAGCATTACGTAGAGGGATGAATATGAACGAGACCATATTTGACAAAGCATACGGAGCTTTAGAAAAATCAGGTAGAGAAACGTGGAGTACATTCCCAATGTTATTGCATCCGGAGTCTGTAGGAAGACTTGAACTAAGAGATACTAATCCGTTCAGCCATCCCAAGGTGTACGGCAACTATTTAACAGCAGCAAAGGACGTAGCGACGTTCATCGCTGCAATCCGGTACATTCAGAAGTTAATATCGACGCCTCCGTTCCAGAAATATGGGGCTAAGTTACACCGGACTAAGTACATGACATGTCCCGATGCAATATTTAATTCAGATGAATACTGGGAATGTGCAGTCCGCACGTTTACAGTCACCCTTCATCATCAGATCGCCACGTGTCGGATGGGTCCTGATGGTGACCCGAAGGCCGTCGTCGATCCCGAACTGAAGGTGCATGGTATACATGGGCTTCGAATAGTTGACACAAGCGTCATACCGCAGACGATTTCAGCACACACCCATGCCCCTGGCATGATGATAGGTGAAAAAGCTGCCGACATGATCAAAGCGACTGAATACAGCTAAATACTAAATAAATAGCACCTAAAGATTACATACATTATAATAGTTAATAATAATAAAATAAACCTAAGCAAAAGAATATTTTTAAGTGTTAGCCACGCTGTTGTCAATGACTCAGCATGTATGGGTAGGTTCGTCCGGAGCGGTTCAGTACGAGTACGGTCTCACAGGCAGGTTTGAAGCGACAACTTTGCTGTCGCATTTCGTTCGGCGAGTGAGATTGCTGGATGCTCAATACCCTTTCCTTTTCCCATCTTTTTTACTTACCGCTCCCCTACCGATTATGGGCCGGCCACTCGTCCATGATCGTTTGTTGAGGATGTTCACGGGCGGCTGTGATCACATACCAACATGCGACCTGTTCGCTGGTTTGCCGGACCTATGCAATAAAAAAATAACAAGATTCTATCTATTTATTTTATTTCGTCTCACAAAGGTAACCATTAATCAACCATTTAAGGTAAATAAATTAGCAAACAAACAAAATGTGTTTTATCTTCTATACATCTACACAATCACATAATTTTGTACCCGATTGAATTATGTACATGGAAGATGAATGAGGAAAACTAATATGGGAAGGACTGTATTAACGTAATAGAACTCATATAATGTTTGTTAGAATTTATGTATGTTTGTCTGGGCCTTTGTGCTCGCTAATCTCAGAAACGGCTAAACCAATTTCGCTTTAGTTAGCTGATAATCTAGGGTAGATTACCTAAACACATAAGCTACTTTTTATACCGAAAAATGTAGTGTACGTGTAGGATGAGCAAGAAATTCAAATTTATTTGTTACTTTTTAAACTCGAAAGTGATGAGATGGGACAGGATTACATGCCTTGAGTGAGAATGGGGCCGAACAAGGCGGCATATAATGGTACGGGAGGGAAAACCAGTGCAGGCGACAGCATTGGGTTTGAATATAAATAAAACAGTACGGAGAAATCATATGTTCCTGATGTGGACTGGATTCCAAAAAATATCTGCACCAGGGCGGAGCCGGGCTGGCCCGTAATAAAAAAAAACGTGTCATACAATAAACAGAAAAATATTTTAATGCAATAACTCCCATTTGTATTATTTAGAGTGATTTGATACCTGTTGGCTAGTATAACCTAGCTGTCGGCAACCGCTGTAAATTGTTATCCAAAGGCATTGAATCACTTGGAGTACGTAATAAGCGCCACGCCTCTCTGGGTCGGAATCCTGGCAAAATGCAGCAACGTTCAACGCTCTGACAACTTTGCTACTAATATAAAGCGCAGGCGCGCCGTTCGTAAAATACTACTCGCATCTTTGGGACGGTTTCGCCGATTAATTGCTCGATGCCTTGGATTAACTGTAGCGGCATCCCAACATTAATAATGAAGCATGTCCACCTGGACTCTCAAAATCATTTTACTGCCTTTCTATTAATCGTTCTAAAAAACCTGTGTTCCTTATTAATTTACTCGTATTTTTGCAATTTACGTAATTAAAGATAAAAAAAACAAAGGATATCTCACATTTAAACAAATATGCATTTGATTTTCTATAATAATTTAAAAATATTTTTATTAAAGACTATTTATTATGTTGTCCCAAGTAGTTGGCAAAAGATAATTATTTTTGTTAGAGAAACTATTTTATCTGGAGATCATGCCTATATCCCCTAAGGGTCCCCTTAGGTTCCACTAGTAGCTTCATGTTTTACCGAGCTTTTTTCTGTCCCAAGATTGGCGGGTAATTTAGGTATCTTTTTCAAATTAAAAAACACAACGACAAGTGTACAATTCACGAATCAAACCAAGATGCCACCACCGGTTATAAATAATCCGCTTATTAATACATTTGTCAAGATAACCATAATTATGTGCCTTGACAAAGTTATTAAATCTTAAAAAGTATGAAATAAGTAAGCTCGCTTTAGAAATCCCTTATGTATTTTATTAAGGAAATCGTAACATATTCTTCACTTGGAACCATAACGACTGCTATGTTTCGTTAATAATATCTATTATATGATGTACCGTTGTCCGAAAGACTTAAATGTATATGTATAAAGGAACTCTCTTCCGTTACAACAGTTTAGAGTAACGGGAATAATCTATGACACTTTCACAGTTACGTATGAATTACCTATTTGTAATTTTACAACAAAATATAAAATACATGTAGAATATGTTGTTTCTAACGATATATTCAGACTAATATTACTAAGGGACCTTCAAGAAAAGAGTCTTCATTTTCCTTAAACGTCGCACCCGCAAGGCATCAACGATACCCCTAACATCTAATATTGTGGTTGTTGATAGACGACAGTGAACTGAACACATTCCATCCTATACCTGTAAACACAAACCCAGCAAAACCAAAACCGGGAACAAAACAAGGCCAAACAAAGCACCCAATCTTACTCAGTAACCATAAAAAACCTAGTCATCAATAACTGGACCCTCGATGAGGTCAAAGCACTAAAAATTAACAAAAAAATGATAACCACAAACCGGTCTAATAAACCAGCATCTGAGTTTAATACGCACAACAACTTTACTCGTGGACGCGAGCACTTCGCAAGGAAAACTCACAATGCGAACGGAAATAGTAGTATTAATCATTTTATTAAGTCACAATTTAAGTTACGGGTACAGTTTCGAAGATGATGAAGCAACAGTGTCTATTGATGATGGAGAATATGCAGATCCTCAACCATGTCGAGGGTATTGTGAGAAAGCACCGCGAGAGAAAAGAGTCGCCGATTATTCTGTGAACAGCAGAATCATCGACGTGATGATGAAGACGCCACAGCTACATCTCAACCCGAGCGAACCAGACATCTTCTCGTTTTTAAGAGACAAGTACGAACTGCCAAAAGGTTAGTACAATGGTGTCCTTGTTTATGTCTTTTATATGACAGCCTCCATGGCATAGTTGACAGTGAAGCTCGCTGTGAAACAATAGACCGCACTTTCAATCCTCGCAACAAGGCATGTTTTGTAAGAACAAAAAATATAAGTCACTGGGCTGTCCGTTGTGAGATCAAAAGACGCACGACATAAGATAAGTACCTAACTAGGGTCAGTACTCAGAAACTGTGTCTATTATTTTTATTTATTTAATTCACAGTTCATTATGATCTATAATATCCCAAAAAGCATATATCTAAAATTCAATTTAATGTTAATTGACATGAAAACTTTGAAGATCAAACTGTGAATGTATAATACATTATTTCGAAAATAAAGGTAATATCGACTTTATAATATAAAATTTGAATAAGTAACAAGTATGTTGTTTTCCACGTACAAATACATATACCGTCAAGTATGAGAGACATATTTTTTACAATTTCAGGTTTCAAAGGTCCTCTATCAGAATACGACTTTATAGTAGTGGGAGCCGGCTCAGCGGGCAGTGTTTTAGCTTCGCGTCTCAGCGAGGGTCGACAGGCGTCTGTTCTATTGCTAGAAGCTGGCCAGGGAGAGAACTTACTCACTGATGTGCCCATACTGGCCCCAGTGTTCCAACAAACAGATTACACGTGGCATTATTTAATGGAGCATCAGCCTGGAGTATGCGTAGGTCAGTATTGACGTCCGTTATTTTAAAATTCTATATTACAGCGAATGTAGGACTATATTTTGCTGTTTTTTTGCATTTTATCTAGAAATATCAATATATCTACTATCATTTAAATATAAAACGACCGGTTTTTTACTTATTTATTAAGTAGAGACATAAAGAAATATATTTAATGACGTAGTGCCACTAAAACAAATTAGGATGAAACCGTAGGATGGATCTTGTTGGTATCGTTCATAAAATATAGTATCTACATTAAAAAATGAACAAATACGATAGTTTGTTATAAAATAAATAAATGCATTTGAAATTCTTTACAAAATAATTTTAAATGCATTTAATTATTTATTTTATAATAGTTCTGTATGAAAACAATGATACGGAAATAGATCATTAAGGTACCTTTTAATAATTTAACATAACTAACCAATTAAAATTTAAATCTTGCGGGCACCGCCACTAAATCATTGGCCTTCATCATATTACGTATGTTATGTTATTTATTAGATAAGAAAAAAAACAACTATATTAAATTTTTTTGGCGTATACATTACTATGATATAACCTTTTACGATATATTGTAATATATAATATATGAAGCACAAACTACGCGACAAAGCAAATCAATCATTAAGGAATTCAAGCTCATATTCCAATTTTTTTTTTGTCTACCATTGAGGTCGTAATAACAAAGTTCATTGTGAATGTGGCTACCGATGCCGGAATTGGAGCATAATGTATTATTTAGTTTTCTCTTCCTCGTTAGTCTACGCAATATTTTTTAACGTGGCCTTAAATATTGAATAGAAGGAAAATAGCGTATGAATTATTAAAGGTTGGGAAAATACGGATACCAATGATCATGAATATGAAGTAACTAGGTACTAAACAAACATACCGATTGACACCTCTCAAACCACCATGCATACCTTGTCAACGCAAATAATACACTTGAGACTTACTCGTATTACACATGTACATTACATAACAATTTAAATACCACTTAATTGCCAACATAAATGACGCCACACACATTATTGATACAAAAGACTATTTTACAGTTTTTTTTTTTTTTGCACCTTGAATAGAAGAAAGAATTGACAATAAATACAACTGCCAAAAATACTAATGACCAAAATTATTTATAACGAATGATCCATATCCCGATTTATATTAATTCCAGGTATGCAAAATGAAAGGTGCTTCTGGCCAAGAGGGAAGGCTATAGGTGGCTCCAGTGTTATCAACTACATGATCTACACCCGAGGAACTCCTGTTGATTGGGACAGGATAGCAGCTGATGGAAACTACGGATGGTAAGAATTTCTAATAAAGCTTCAAAACGTACACCAATGATATGCCTCAAACAAAAAAGTGTTACGAAATTAAGGCTAATGGATACAAAAACGAAACTTAATCTAATTTTAACACATTGCAGGTCGTATAAAGAGGTTTTACCATATTTTATGAAATCTGAACGCGCCAAACTCAAAGGTTTACAAGACTCCCCCTATCATGGTCGGAATGGAGAACTTACAGTTGAAGACATCCCGTTTAGGTAATGTTGGTTCGAAACAAAAATTAATTAAAATCCTTGTATCGAAGCATATTTAAATAATCAACTTTTGTATTTTTAGATCCAAATTATCTAAAGCTTTCCTAGATGCAGCAAAGCTTTATGGCCATCGAAGAGTAGACTACAACAGTCCCGACTTCTTCGGATTTAGTTACATTCAAGCTACAATGTCTCGAGGACACAGAACCAGTAGCGCGAAAGCATTCCTACATAATAATAAGAAGAGGAAAACCCTACACATATTGCCTGGCAGTAGAGTCACTAAAGTATTAATAGATCCTAAAACAAAATCTGCAGTAGGCGTTGAATTTCATAATAATGGTCGAGTGTATCAAATTAGAGCAAAGAAAGAAGTTATATTATCCGCCGGGCCCATCGAATCACCGCATCTACTAATGCTGTCTGGCATTGGACCCAAACAACATTTGGAATCGTTTGGAATACCAGTGATACAAGATTTAAAAGTAGGCGAATCTCTTTACGATCATATTTCATTCCCTGGCCTGGCGTTCACTTTAAACGCCACTAGATTAACTTTAGTTGAAAGAAAAATAGCAACGATAGATAATGTTGTACAGTTCGATCACTATGGAGACGGACCGATGTCGTCATTAGCTGGAGTAGAGACTATTGGATACATAAAGACAAATATATCTAAAGAACTCATTGACTATCCAGACATTGAATTACTGGGTTCGTGCGCGTCTCTCGCTTCTGACGAGGGTCATGTAGTAGCAAAAGGAATTCATCTCGATGATTGGTTTTACAAAGATGTATACCAATCAATTGAAAATGTTGAAAGTTTCACTGTTCTGTTTATGCTATTACATCCAAAGTCTAAGGGATATTTGAAACTTAAATCTGCAAATCCATTTGATCATCCTAAATTATATGGCAATTACTTGTCTCATCGTGACGATGTGGCGACAATGGTCGCCGCTATTAGATATATCATAAAGCTAGTCGATACTCCGCCTTTTAAAAAGTACGGGACAAAGTTGCACAAGAAGCATTTTCCAACGTGTAAGCATTTCACATTCGGAAGTGATGATTATTGGGAGTGTGCTGTGAGGACCATAACGGCGACACTGCATCATCAGATCGCTACATGCAAAATGGGACCAGCGTCAGATCCCGAAGCTGTGGTAGATCCCGAACTGAGAGTTTATGGTGTGAATAACCTTCGTGTTGTTGATAGTAGCGTGATACCGAGAACTATTGTGGCACATACAAATGCACCAGCGATAATGATCGGTGAAAAGGCCGCAGATCTAATAAAAAATACTTGGAAAATCGTGTGAAAATCTTACAACCAATGCAAAAAAATATATGTGAATGGTCTGCATCATGTTAGGAAGCTTGGCTTGTATAGTAAGCTAAATTATTACAGAACAGCAGCGTATTTTTCTATGAAAAACCAGAATGATATTAATCAGTAAAGAACAATGAATATGTTGCAAGCAATTGAATAATACTAGTTGCCAAGGTAGGGAAATATATTCGCTATGCACATGGTCAGCTTTAAGGATAATTTGTAGGTAATAAATCTAAGCTAAGTATTAAGAACAAGGATTATTCATGTATTTATTATGACACTTAAACTTCCACGGTGGCGCAGTTGTACTACGGTATGATTGCAAAGTCTCGGGTTCGCATCCCGGATCGGGCAAAGTGATATTGGATTTTTTATTCATTGTCAGGCCCCGGAGTCGGGAATTTGTGCCCGATATTATAAGCTCGCCCCCCTATCACATGGTGGGACGGAAAATACATGGCGAAACGTGGGTGTCCTCCTCTGCCTACCTCTTCTGGGAAAAAAGCGTGAGTGTATGTATGTAAGAATTAAACAAATACGTAAAAATAAAAAATAAGATTTAAAAGGTTAATGTTGTAGTTTTGATCATTATTTCAATCCCTCGATTATTCAAAATGTATTAAACATAGAAGACAAAACGATAGACATTGTATTCGATGGTGAGTTTATTACATTATAAACATTGACACTCTTGTAATAAGCTGAATATAAAGATAAATAGGTAAATATGAATCCAACATTATTCAAATTACGAGAAAAAAAAACTCTTACAAGAATACCACTCAACCCAATCTTCTTATGTCATAGACCTTTACACAGTTAATACAAACGCTTCTTTCTCGTAAGGTAATCTTTAATGATATTGTGCGAATCACATCTTACAATTCTAACTCACACAAAGAACTCACAATATTAAATGCTGTTGCCAAAAAAATACCTAAGCATTTAGAAATTATGCCGTTTGTTAATAATGCCTTAGAAATTGGATAACTAAATAGCATTTTTCTACATTCATTTTTCCTGAAGTTTTATACTCTAATAAAGTATTAGAAGATTTTCTCGTGGATATCTTTACGAAAAGTTTATTATGTTCCGCATAGGACATTTTGGAGGTGAAAATAATGAAGATGAAATGTTAGTCAAGAAATAATTCTAACAAGGAACAAAGCGTTTGTAGTAGCTTGGTTAGCGTCTTTGTTTTCATACATCATTACAATAAACTTCCGTTAAGAATACATTTGATAACATATACCGTTGTGCAAAATACGTCATTTATAAAAACATTTTAATGTACATGTCCGTTACAAAGATTTAGAATTGCTGGCATGATGACAAATGGCTTGAATTTAAAATATAATGATGGTTCCATACAACGATTATTGTTGCTGCAAAACTTCATAATCTTAATATTTAGCTACTTTATACAAAGACTTCGTTCGCATTTAGCTGCAAGCTTAGAAAATTACGTGTATAACTAAACTGTAAATTATGAATATTTTAATAAATAGCAGACTATTTAATATTGATTATATTACAATGCTAATGATTACAATCTCCAGTAATCCAATACCAGTTACGAAACAAGATCAAACAAAAAGCGAAATTTTGGAAAACTACCGAGCATCCCTAAAAATCTTAGCAATGATTAATCAAATCCCACGCTAAGGTCAAGATACTAATAATTTACAAGCAAAATCAAATAGAAACAGGTTCAATAAAATAATGTAATAACGACGATGTAGCCGACTTTACGCACAACAGTTTTGGCCATACACACGAGCACTTCACGAAAGTGATTTAAAAAATGCAAAAGGAAGTAATAGTATCAATATTATTATTAAGTTACAATCTAAGTTGTGGATACAGTTTCGATGACGATGAAGCAACTGTTTCTGTTAATGAGGGAGAATATGCAGAACCTATGCCATGTGAAGGATACTGTGAGACAGCACTGCGGAAAGGACGAGTTTCTGAGTGTTGCGTGAAGAGTAGTATCATAGAGGTAATGATGAAGACACCACAGCTGCATATCAACCCTAGTGAAGCAGACATCTTCTCGTTTTTAAGAGACAAGTATGAACTACCAAAAGGTTAGTACAATAGAGAAACGTTCATTGTAAGTTGAATAACCGGCACATTTTCCACGATTAAGTTACGAAACAACGTCGAAGTCGGCAACAATCTTGAACTTAACCGCAATTCGCTTTGACCTTTTCAAGGGCACTTCGTGAATGAATTAAATAGTATTATGTAAGGTTAGTATTATATAAGATCTACAGTCGAATTTATTATTTTACCTTGACAATATAAAATACATGTAAATACTGTGCATGCGGATATTTTATTAACTAAAATGCAAATTAAGTTCTCTTACATTTTGGTCACATTTCCAATCATCATCATTATCATAATCAACGCCACATTTTTAGTATACTGACTAAGCAATAAATTGTGTTAATTCTTTGGGTTATATTTTTTTATTCTTAAAATATTGAATCCGTTAACTTTAGTCATTCGTTAACTTTTATCTAAAAAATATCACATCTTTGTTGTTTAAAAGAAATCACAAACCTACAATTTTATATTAAAAAGTGGTATTCATAAGCAGGGGATGTTACAAGAAATACACAGTATAAAATTCAAAATTATAACTTCAGGTTTCAAAGGTCCTCTATCAGAATACGACTTTATAGTAGTGGGAGCCGGCTCAGCGGGAAGCGTTGTAGCTTCGCGTCTCAGTGAGGGTCGACAGGCGTCTGTTCTATTGCTAGAAGCAGGCCAGGGAGAGAACTTACTCACTGATGTACCCATACTGGCCCCAGTGTTCCAACAAACCCAATATGCATGGCCTTATCTGATGGAACATCAGCCTGGAGTATGCACAGGTCAGTATTTAAGCTCACAAAATTCTCGAGATGATGAAAGAATGTGTTACCAATAAAAACATATTTTTTTTCATTTGGGCTCGTGTGATGAAAGCATTTTTATTTTATTATTTATTTCTTTAAATGGTACACACGTACGCACATTAAAAAGTAAGCTATGACTTTTCAATAACATAACTAGCGTTTAAATTAATTGATATTCTATACATGTTCACTAATATTAATATAAACGGAAACGTTTCAGTAAAAACAAATTTGGTAAATTCATTTTTATTTGCAGTTCATAAAATATATAACATTGAATGCTAACATAACCAAGCTGCTCAGAAAGAGTATTCAATTAATTGTTTAAAGCAAAAAAAAACACATTTGACTTTAATTTCAGCCATGAAAAATGAAAGGTGTTTTTGGCCAAGAGGAAAGGCCATAGGTGGCACTAGTGTTATAAACAATATGATCTACACCCGGGGAACACCTATCGATTGGGATAGGATAGCAGCTGATGGAAACTATGGATGGTAAGGATTTAAGTAGCTAGCTTTATATAAACCTATAAATAATACATAATTTGCATATAGAACTAATAGGAAGACGAGACCTAATCGAAGATTCTACCATTTCAGGTCGTATCATGATGTCTTGGCGTATTTCATGAAATCGGAAAGTGCCAACCTCAAAGGTTTACGTGATTCTCCTTTTCATGGACGCAATGGGGAACTAAGTGTTGAAGACGTCCCATTTAGGTAAGCAAAAGAAAATTTCTAATTTATGTTTATATTTAGAAAAAAAAACTAACATTTTTTGTGCGTTTTAGATCCAAATTATCTAAAGCATTTCTGGATGCAGCTAACCTTTATGGGCACAGAAGAGTAGACTACAACAGCCCCGATTATTTTGGCTTCAGTTATATTCAAGCTACAATGTCAAAAGGTCACAGAACCAGCAGCGCGAAAGCATTCTTACATAATAATAAAAAGAGAAAAACCCTACACATATTGCCTGGCAGTAGAGTCACTAAAGTATTAACAGATCCCAACACAAAATCTGCAATAGGTGTGGAATTTCATAATAACGGTAGAATTTATCAAATCAGAGCAAAGAAAGAAGTTATTTTGTCCGCCGGACCCATCGAATCACCGCATTTACTAATGCTGTCTGGCATTGGACCTAAACATCATTTAGAATCGTTTGGAATATCAGTGATACAAGATTTAAAAGTAGGTGAATCTCTTTATGATCACATCTCCTTCCCTGGACTAGTATTCACTTTAAACACCACTAGATTGACATTACTGGAAAAGAGGATAGCGACTATTGATAACGTCATACAGTTTGATCACTTTGGCGACGGTCCAATGACATCGTTAGCCGGAGTAGAAACCATTGGATACATCAAAACGAATGTTTCTAAAGAACTAAATGATCACCCCGATATTGAATTGTTAAGTTCGTGTGCTTCTCTCGCTTCTGATGAAGGTCATGTAGTAGCCAAGGGGATTCATTTAGAAGATTGGTTTTACAAGGAAGTCTACAAACCAATTGAAAATGTTGAAAGTTTTACTGTTCTATTTATGCTATTACATCCAAAGTCTAAAGGTTATTTACGACTAAGATCAGCAAATCCATTTGACGATCCTAAATTATACGGTAATTACTTGTCTCACCGTGACGACGTAGCGACAATGGTAGCTGCTATCAGGTACATCATACAACTAATTGATACTCCGCCTTTTAAAAAGTATGGAGCAAAGTTACACAAGAAGCATTTTCCAACGTGCAAACACTTAACATTCGGCAGTGATGATTATTGGGAGTGTGCTGTAAGGAGCATTACGGCGACATTGCATCATCAGATCGCTACATGCAAAATGGGACCAGCTTGGGACCCTGAAGCCGTGGTAGATCCTGAACTAAGAGTCTATGGTGTCAATAACCTTCGTGTTGTTGATAGTAGCGTGATACCGAGAACCACTGTGGCACATACAAATGCACCAGCAATAATGATCGGTGAAAAGGCTGCAGACTTGATTAAAAATACCTGGAAAAACTTATAACGCATTAAATCTATAAATAATAGAATACTTTAGATGACCTTATAAGTTATTTATTAATACGGATAAGATAAATATGCTCGTCAAAGTTAAGGATATTTTCGACAAAAAAAAAATTATGTGAGTTAACAAGATCAAATATTGTTAAAGTATTGTTAAGTATTATGAAGCAAGGCATTAGCTTTGCCTAAATGTGAGCACTTATGTTTAAAGCAAAAGTACAAAGTTTATTATAGGAAGAAAAATATGTACACTAGAATAAAAAACACTCAATGTACCATGATTTGTGTACTTTTCATTATTTTTCACAAAACCATTTAGAATTATAAAAAAACACATTATAATCAGAAGTCAAAAGGATTATCGACAAATTTCTTAAGAGATATAGCGTGTCTTAAAATCAAATAGATGTGATGATCCCTTTCTAGTCTCCTATTTCTACTTGGTTAGACGGTCTAGGATATAAGTGCATTACAGACAGATGTGTACTCGTCGTATTATTATATTATCTATGTGGATTGTGGATATGGGCTGTCAAAAATAATTATTAGCATCTACACATCATGTCTGTTACTACTCATCTATGTGTATTAGTAATAGAGTGAATAATCATGTTAATGTAGGCGTGTAATCGACGTATGACACTGAGTTTCTCGCCAATAATAATCATGTGTCTGTTTTGCAACACTATAGAGTATAAACTATTTACTTCTGTACAAATGTGATTCTGTAATATATTTATTTATTTAAATCTTTATTATACACAGTAAAATAATATACAGAAATAGAAAAAAAAAACAAAACAAAACACAGTACAAATGGCGGTCTTATCGCATAAAGCAATGTCTTACAGACAACCATGGGATGGATTTAAAAGAAGGAGAAAGAGAGGTAAAAAATATACATATTCTTAATTCCAAAATATAAGGGAAAATATAGGCTGGCCCACGATGTAAGTGTCACAAATTTTATTTATAAAAACAAATTAATATCCTTATTTTCCTCGCTATAATGCAAAAAATACCTATGAAAATTCCTGGCTGCAATCACAGTCTTAAATTATGATTTTACGAGGCTGTAGTCAAAAGACATGAAATTATATTATATATCCTTGATAACATAGTACACGAATTTAATCTCTGGGCATTTATAAGCGCGTTGACAATAAACGACATTAAAATGGTAATACGAGTTATAAGGTAAGACCAATAACACGTATTACCCAAAACTATATCGGACTGCCCAATTGAAGTAGGTATACAGAATAATACATTCATAAAATAACTCAAATCAACGGAGTCCTCAAGGTCTTTGGGACTACGTGTATTGTATTTATTTGGCCCGATGGTCACTCATTGTTCACATTGTTATCCCATTCATTGAATTCCAACGAATGTATGATCAAAATATTCATGCAATTGCACCTAAAAATTTAATTTCTCATCCAACTGCGACAGTAGATGCGGACAAGGAAAATATAAATATTCAATAACAACTTCATATTTCCTCGCTGGTGTATTGACGTAAAAAGTTGATATTATAATTTAGTATTCTAACCCAGTCTGTAGAAATAAATGGTTGTCACGGCGATTTTCTTTGATGACATAGACAAATCGATAGTCCGCCTTTTAAAAAGTATTGAGCAAAGTTACTCAAGAAGTACTAACTAAACGTGCTTAAAGGTTTGGGTTCTCAAGTGACAATAATGTTTACTGTGTTGATGAAGATTAACGACATTTCTACGTCATCAAATCACTGCTTGTAAATTTGGTCCTGATGCCTTCATAAATCTTTTACTGAAAATTTAAAGTGTTAACAATATTGGTATTACAGAAACATACGTTACCAAGAACCATAGGTCACTACTGGACTAGCAATACTAGCAATAACAATCGATAAAATGGACAGTGATTAAATATTAATAACAACACCACGAGTATCTATAAAAAGTATACCCTGATAGTGTAAAAGAAACCATAATGAAATCGATAAACAAGCGTTTGTCGTAAGCGATGTCAAAATTGTTTCTAATGCATTCCCTCTTACTATTGACGCTTTGCATAAAAACCGACCAGACGGTAATAATAGCATTTCAGAATAAAATACGTGCTTTCAAATGTAAAGATAACCAAAATATGTGCACTGTCTACTGCCAGTCATGTATTACGTAAACGTTCGCATAAAAATGACGAATAAGAAATATTGGTCTTACATCAATACCTGCTATTTTTGTTGATTTATTTTATTATAGTAATAGTAAAGTATATTTAGATCTCAAGCAGGCGCCTGTTGTTAAAATGAGCTTTAGTGGGATGTGTTAAAAAAGATATAACGCCTACACCGTGCGAGAGGATCGAGTAGAACTTATAGAATTTGACAACTTCGATGCTGCATTAAAATGTGTATGTGATCCATAATTATTTTGTAACCCAAAAACTCTCTTCGTTCTTTACAATCATGACACGAATCATTAATCATTCTGCGGGGTCAAGTCTGTGTATGCAACTGTTGTATGTATTTTTTCACATGCATGAATTCTGGTCATGGTCATCACTTTTTTAATTTCTCATCCGTTTATCTAATACAAGCAAAGTGTTCGAACATTTAAACAAAATAGATACACGAAAGATCAAACAGTAGGTACGTCGGAACGGAGTTATTTTAAAACTGAGCATATTCATTCAACTATAAAAAAAACGTTCCAAGGACGAGTCAATGAAAGATATAAATAAATATACACCTAGTATATAGTATGACGGTATTAGTACTAAAGAATTCGAGTATCAGGGTTTCGGAGTTCATTTGGCATTTGTTTTTAACTTCGATATCTACTGTTCGGGACAGACTTGTGAGAGCAAGGTCGGCAAAAACACGTTTGGTATTGTAAATCTTGAGTTTTGCATACTATATTAGCACATGTTTCTGACGCTAAGGCAAGCAATACATAGACTATTCATCTAAATATTATCCTTATAGAACGTTGATTAATCAAAATTATTGCCACGATATTGCTAGGGAAAAACATCACGTGGGTATAGGTCAACTTCAAAGTTGTAAAACTTCTTTATCCTTATATTTCGTTATGATATGAACAATGGAAAATACTGATATTTCCTCATATGCATTTGCTGTTTATTATCGAATCTTCAACAATATAAATACGAATGTGAGTTCGTTTGCTAGTGGTGCGTTTACGCCCTATCTACTAAATAAATCATCGTAAATCTTTACACGTAGTTTGAGTAACAGAAAAGGGCACTGGCTACCTTTCATAGAACGTACTATTTATAACAGAGCTCTTGGTTTAAATTAAAATTTCTAGTATGGACCTACAACTTAGATCGATTGACAAAACCTACGATAGGAACGTAAGCCGTGAATTTTTATTGCTTTAATATACATATCTTCTGATAAGTTCCTTTGATACAATCCAAGCGTGACTGACGCATTCATCGTTGACATTCAATGATTGAACAATGTTTCATTAACGATTGGTGTCTGGGGCCTCGCCGATAACTGTAGCCTTTAAGCTATATCGGGACAAAGTAAAGCTTTATAATAAACATAATGAGCTCATCATATTATGGACGATTAAATATCTTAAAACAAAAATGGATGTGATGGTTTTCCAAGGGTGTATTGAATGGTAAAATTTAGTTATATCAATTTTCGTTATATTTTAATTGTACTCGTAGAATACTCTAAGACCTAAGTAATTATTTTCGTCATACTTTATTCAGTGACTACTCTTGATCTTTTATCCACCTTCTTCAATCCTAGTTCCCTAAAAGGTTTAAAATCTAATACAGGGGCTCTTATAAAATCAATGAGCTGTCCTTTTATGCAGTTCAACTGGCCAGATATGAGGTCCCACAGAAACACATTCTTATGTTAAAAATTCACGATTACTAATTTACACATTAAATTCTATTCATTGACCAAAACATCAATTTGTGATCCATCATTTACATTTTACACTAAGAAAACCATGTAATTGCTTGCTACAAATCTAGCAACCGTGAAATTTCTATAGGTATGAAATAAACTTCCAAATACGAGTAATAATTTTACCGCGGGAATCAGTAACAAATCTCATACAAACCAGTTTATAAACTTACAATAGACTTGTCTGTCTCGTATGATTTTTTTTCGAGCTCTTGCAGATGGCCGTCCATAATACGTACCGTGGTCCCCTTTTACTTCCATTGTTATACTTCACACATAAATGCATATGAAAAGAATGGTAATAATAACAAACTTATACTACGTGTGTAAATTCTTACATAACTATTGGCTTTATTTTATAATGGTTTCTTAGATTTACGCGAATGTTACACATTGAAATAAAACTTTATTTTACTTAATATTACTTACAATTATTTTCTGTTATTAGTCAAGGTCTTTGAACCCCTTGTTATTTCATTCTGTCTACTATTTTATGATCACGAATTAATAAAATTTACTATAATTCCTCCAACAAATAAATTTTAAACTACACAACCCAACAGGATTTTTTAATTCCAATTGATGCTGTAGAAATAGGATAAGACATTTCGAAGCACATAAAATTTCCTTCCGTGGAATTGAAAAAGAAAACATTAGTCACACAATACCTACTATCGAATGTCGTGACATAGTTACTATAGATAATATTGCACACATTACTATAGATAATATTCACGATTGCATATTGACAAAAAATATATATTATGTATTTGTCTCGACGCAGCAAGAACTTTGACCTTTGGTTTCCCAATTAACCTTTCTCGGTCTCAATGTTATACTCGTCTTTTGAGTATAGCGTGTTTGAGTCACATATGGCGCCATAATAAAAAAGGCGCCTCGGGACTCGCGTAGTTTTACTATATTTCACATGGTTTTGGATGGCAGATATGGGGTTCCATGGTAGCATTCTCGCCTTGGACGTTCAAACTATCTACACCAGAACGCCAATAATGGGAAAACCGGTACTAATTGGAGTCCAATGAATTTTTGGGCAACTATGAAAACAATATTGACAAATATACATGATGAATAGGGCACGTATAGATTATTATGCGAATACTTATTCATGGTCAGTCATATGATTTGGACGTGTTGATGTCGCATCAAATACTCGTTTATGATAACAATGCACACTATAAATACACGGCAGTCAGCACCACATCTGATATTTTAAATGTGTCGTGTATTACACAAACTCAAGGACAGACCCATTACAATTTTAAAAGCATGCATTGTATGTGTGTTTAACGCTTATGCATATTCATTCAATATGTTTTCCGATTTAAAATATTCAAAAATCAAAATAGTAATTCAGTCTTCCTAGACCAATTGAAAATAAAATTAAGTAACAGCTCCAAAAAGAACTTATAAATACGAGGTAGTTGTTTTTTGTCATTTTGAGTATGTTTCGTAGAACTCAATAATTAGTTTTCATTTGCTTTATCAAGTGGAGAATTATCGATATGGACGGAATAATTTAATTGTAATTACCGGCTATCTTCAAATGTGGAGTTCCGAGCTCAGCAGTGGGCCTAGCAAGGGCGAATAGAATAGCTGATATAGAGATAGCAAGATCTGTTCTTTTGATGCTATTGCAAAAAAAAAACAACACAATTGACGCGGAAACAAAAATCATCGAGTAACCTTGAGTGGCCCAAACATATCAACTCCAAACATAGAACAGCACGAAATTGTGAAGAATTTAAGTGCTCAGAAGACAATCATTTTCTTATCGCAAGAGTTTAAAAAACAACTATTATCTTATCTTTTTATTCTTAAATCTTGGCGTCATTCGTAAGAAAAACAAGGAGCAAAGTTATGCGCCACAGAGCCAATTACTCGCGTAACTCGAAAATATTTCACAATTAATTGAGTCACTCAATCCCGTGGTAAAACGGGTACTAAAATAGCGAATTATTTGACGTCATAGGTCACGCCCAGATACATTAGGTTTTTTGTGTCATAGAACATAGTTATAATCTAATAGTATTCTATTCTTTGATTACAAAACACCACAAAATTATTTGTTAATACATTTTCTAATTGCAATGGTGTTTATATGATTGATAAATAAAACCATACAATTATTTGATTGTAATGTAATTAAAATACTATTTTCTTCATATGCTAAGAAAAATTATAAAACAAAACACTATGTTAATAAGACCTACTGGGTTTTTATCAGATCTAACACCTTTTTCCTTAAGTTGAATGGGCATGCTACGAGGGAACACATAATTTATTTGACCACCTCGACACAACTTCATTGTAGATGTAATTATATAAAGAAGAAAATAAAAGCTGGGCTCTCAATGATGCAAGAATTTCGTAAACGATAAGAGGTTATTCTGTTATCAATTAATATGTAAACAATAAACTTTGGCATCGAAAAGAACACTAAATCGTAGTCAACAACATTACTTTTTATTTATTAGTTTCTTCAATTTATTATTATGTATTATTGTAAACTTCACACTTATTTCTTTAATAATTATATTAATATTTTCATAAGTACCGACCTGATACTATCAGCGCCTCATTTGGTCCGACGGTATGTATGTTGCCCATGGTTTTTATTCTATTTCAACACAATTAGCACAAGCACAGCACTTTTTTTTTCACAGCACAAACAAAACCACAACAATCGTCCGGATAAATCAATAAACACAAAAACAACAATGTACGAAACGAACGAATGGCCGGGGTGAAAACTAATCGCCGTTTTTTTTTCACTTGGCAATTATGGTACTAAAATGACAGTTCGAGCAGAATGACCACAGACTAAGGAGTAAAAGAATGACGCAACCATTGGACGCAACCACAGACGCAACCTCCCAGCTCCTAGCAAAAGGCTCGCTGACCAAACAGAACTCCAATTTATGTCCTCTTTATAATTAAGAAATATTAGACTTCCAAACATTAAAAGTGCCTCTTATATAATATTTGAGAATTACAACAAAAATATTTTTGGTTCTGAATTCTGTCCGTGCAATGCTGAAAATCCACGTTTAGCTTTGGAACGCATTCACCAAAATTGTTTATGGTTTTAAAAAAAATGACAATGAACGTTTAATGGCGGACGCATTGTGTTTGTTTGATGATTAAATACTTTTGCCGATGGTAACAATCCAAAACGACAGTAGAATTCAGTTATTTGTAAATTGTAAGTGTTTTGTATTGAATAACTTTAAGTCATAGTGTTGCCCATATTCTAAAATAATCCCACTCAGTATTCCTTGATTTTCACAAAAAACTGCCAATTTTTTATGACATGGTTCTTGTTTCACAGATTTGTCTTGATTTTAGTCAAAAAATGTCGGACACCAGTGATCTAGATCGTCAAATTGAGCAGTTGAAGAGATGTGAGATAATTATGGAAGCCGAGGTTAAAGCGCTATGTGCAAAGGCCCGGGAAATCCTCGTCGAAGAAAGCAACGTGCAAAGAGTGGACTCTCCTGTTACAGTTAGTATCATGTTATTTAAACTCTGAATTGTATCGTGCATCCCTCTATCTTAAACTAAATTCGTTTCAAAGCTGAGTCCGTAAATTGTGAAATCATCACTTTTCAACAAGAAGTTTTAGCTGTTATATTCAGTTTATAAAATTTTTTAAATGTGAATTTTTACTTCTTAATAAATAGTTACAACAAATTCGATCCAATTGTAGGTTTAGTGTTAATTGTTTTTCCTGCATACATGGTATTTTCAGAATACCCACACATGAGAAAATGCAATGTCTTTTTAGTTAAAATATTTTTTTGTAATTATGAAGTTAGGTTATGATTTATGTATTGTTATTGTTTATGATGCCAAATAAGTAAACTATCCAGAAATTATACCAAACATTCAATCATTAATTTGTTAAAGTAGGTACAATTACAGTAAAGTATGAATTTGAATACACTTGTGAGTTGATTTAATGCAATCTTCAGGTATCAATAACTTTAAACCTGACTATGTCTAAATAGAGACAAAACCTAAAACAAGTATTACCTAATGGCATGTAATTACCTTCATCAATGAACATCTAATACAACAACCATGGAAGTGCTGGCATCTCAAAATTTAAGGATGATGGAATGGATGGAAGCATTGGTCCTTTAGTGATCTTGTTGGCAAAATGAATTAATTATGAAAAACCCCAGCAAATTGTATACATTCTCAGCATATTAGTTTTATGTGAAACATTGCTTCATTTGATCCCAAAACTAAATGAAGACAATTGAAATTGACTTTTCTTTTTTTTTTTTTTTTAATTCCTACTTATTATGTTTTTATTTTAGGTATGCGGTGATATTCATGGTCAATTTTATGATCTCAAAGAGTTATTCAAAGTAGGTGGTGATGTACCAGAAACCAACTATTTATTTATGGGTGACTTTGTGGACAGAGGATTCTATTCTGTCGAAACTTTCTTACTGCTACTTGCTTTGAAGGTAATAATGCTTTTGTACTTTCAGTTTTATAAATAATACACATTTTGTTATTGAAATTAACAATGAAGCTGTTTACTGTCTCAAGATATTTATAAATTTTCACAACTTTTTTGTTTGGAACTTATACTTAAGTTACCTTTAAAATATTATTTAATAGAATGTACTCTTATAACACCTTAAAAGAAGTTTATAAACAAATAATATATCTATGCACACCATCAGGAACCTATTTATATTTAATATTATATTTCAAATTAAAAATACTGTTCTCTTAGTTTAAAATCAATACTAAGTAATATTGTATGAAGCTATAACTTTATTTATACAAAGATATATTTACTATTTGTACTTGTTAATATTATAAAAATAGATTCTTTAGGATTTGTAAAAATGCAGTGTACCATGCATTTAACCTTTTTTTTAGATGTAATTAACTCACTGGCTCTGTTTTGACTAAAACAAGAATGGGATGGAAATTAATTGTGATACCGCCTATTTTAGGTTCGCTATCCAGACCGTATCACACTAATCAGAGGTAACCATGAATCGCGACAGATCACACAGGTGTACGGATTCTATGATGAATGCCTCAGAAAATATGGCTCTATCACTGTTTGGAGGTAAGCAAAATATTTACAGCATCTAGGGGTACAGCCTTTCCCCCACTGAGACAAGCCAAGTGAAGCGCAATGGCACTACCTGCCTTTTCTCGAAGCGCTTTGTCGTTTTTTGAACCATCATACCTTGGGTTCGGATTATACTAGATAACGCAAAAACACAATCACCAAAAAAAAGAAAAATGTATTGTCGTAACTCACAAAAAGAAGTGAAATAAGATGAGACCATATGAGCGGCACTGTCTATCAGATCTAAAGTAGAGCCAAGCTCACTCGTCACGCGCTAACTCTAGAAGGTAGGTAGTACTAGCAGTATTACCTTCGAAAACGAGACACTTCATTAATTTGTCACAATTTATCAGGTATTGCACAGAGATATTTGACTACCTCTCGCTGTCGGCCATCATCGACGGGCGGATATTCTGCGTGCACGGCGGCCTCAGCCCCTCCATACAGACGCTAGACCAGATACGGACCATCGACCGCAAGCAGGAAGTGCCACACGACGGACCTATGTGTGACTTGCTGTGGAGTGACCCTGAAGGTTTGACGTCAACAATTTTGGTTACACATGATTATATTGCTATGTTAGCAAAATACTCTTGGTCTTGTTTATAAACAGTTTTAAAACCTTTTTTAGTTATAGAATATTTTGGCCCTTTTTAACGACTTTTGAATTCAGTTTGAGTGAAGAAGACAAAACATTCAATAACTAAAATAGGTATTAAATTCATATATGAATAAGGCCATTTGTGTTTATGTTTAGATATGTAAATAAGATGTGGACATCAACATCTCCCACTTGTTTTGGCCACATCAACCAGTAGGATAAAATTGGTTACATCATTTGTGAAATCTTATTTTTTTATCAGTAATAATATTCTTCATTCATAAAGTCTAAATTAATGGCGACTAATCTGGCCGAAAAGACGCCAAGCTCTACGGACCGCTATTAGAAAATGTTCCGTATTTTCATGCACTTCACATTGGTTCTCTGTCACTCAATATTACTACCATAATCAAGTTGAGCCATTTATGAATGCATAGTTGTGGTTATAGACACACAAGGCTGGGGCGTGTCCCCGCGTGGTGCGGGCTACCTGTTCGGCTCGGACGTGGTGGCGCAGTTCAACGTGTCCAACGACATCGACATGATCTGTCGCGCGCACCAGCTCGTCATGGAGGGCTACAAGTGGCACTTCAACGAGACCGTGCTCACGGTCTGGTCGGCGCCCAACTACTGCTACAGGTCGGTTCCACAAATTCTATGTCTGAAATAATTCTAACATGCATGTATCTTCTCTTTATAATCTAAATTTAGAATAAGTTTAGTCCCATAATTTTTCGTCAAATTTAAGTCCATTAATTACTATTATTATACTAGCCTAAAAGATCCCACTGCTGGGCAAAGGCCTCCCCTAAGTTTTTCCATAAATCTCTGTTGAGCAATTTTCTTCCAGTCGTTGTTAAATTTATTGAGGTCGTCCCGCCATCGCTTTCGGGGTCTGCCTCTTCGCCTATACCCGTCTTGCGGCATCTATTCGCCGATGATTTTGGCCCCCCGATCAGGATGCATCCTAGAAACATGCCCGGCCCAATCCCACTTGAGTCTAGCGGTCTTTTTACCGACGTCCGTTACTTTTGTAAAAGAACGCAGCATTGTGTTTCTGACACGATCTTGTCGTTTCACACCCACCATGCTGCGTTCCATTGCTCGTTGACAAACCTAAGTCCATAAAGTTATATGAAATTCTAGACTTGTAAAATTGATTGTCTTTGACTAAAATTGTTAAAACATGTCTCATAAATTGTATTTAGTTGTGTAAACTGTTGAAGGCAATCGTTTTAAATTCCATGCTAAATATTTTCCCACCGACGTGTATTCTCTTTTTAACCCGGATGTACACACAGTCGTAAATAATAATATGTATGCTGCAGGTGCGGGAACGTAGCAGCAATACTAGAATTAAATGAGAATCTGCAGCGCGAGTTCACAATATTCGAGGCAGCGCCGCAGGAGTCCAGAGGTGTGCCCTCCAAGAAACCACAAGCGGACTACTTCTTATAATGTTCCATACAATAGACAATTGACATGAACGAGCGACGCGTCTAGTATTACGGATTTTTAATTAGTAGTGACAAAATATTTCGACGTGGAAATAATTTTATTGTGATTTTAAGACTGGTAAGTGTAGCGAGTTGATTGTGTTTTATTTAAGATCAATGTGTTTCGGTAACCAGTTATTTGTACGCATTATTTTGTGTTGAGATTGTACTACGTATTACTTGATTTATTTTCTTTGATTTTTAACCATAACACAGTCAAAAAAGAAGTTGTCTGATCCAAAAACCTAGACTAAACCATAACTGAGGCTATAAATGTAATTCCGTCACGTATTTTTTGTAACAACTTCAAATGAAAGCTTGGAACAGTGTTTTTTGCTTACGTAAAATACATTATGCTCAATCTTAATTTTATATGAGAATTTATTGGTGTAGCCTTTAGAATTTATATTTAACTTTTGCTTTGAGTAGTTTTGACAATTTAAAAAACACGCGTAGGAATACATTCCGACAGGTTTTTAGGAAAGATTACTTATCTATTTTTGGCTGTGTATTTTTATCTAGCGCTCCTAGATTATGTGGATGATTACCCACATGGCGTTACTTGCGCGGCTCACTTTTGTAATGCGATTATTGAGTAATCGTCTACGTGACCAATGACCATAATTGGCGTTATGACTATACAATAAAACATAAGCAATTATTAAATCAGATTTAGTACAAACTAATTTCCGTTCTTAGTAGTTTTCTGCCCCGATTTAGTTAAATGTGTCGAGTTAAGGCATTAGTAATAGGGTTTTCATTCTTCCATATTACACTAGAATTCTGTAGCAATAACTTAAAATGAAAATGTTTCATTAATATTAAGGAAAAACAATTAAATTTCATTAGGTATTGTAATGAAGAAATTGTTATAATTGAATATGTGATGAACAATAGGATAAGTTTAATGTTGAATAAAAACAGACGTGGTCATAACATGAATATTATTGGCACCGTAAATCATATTACTAAATGTGTTTATGTTGTGAATGAGTCAACATAGAAGTACTAAATAAATTGTGATTTGGCTATTTTTTCCCAAATTACATTGAATTGAATACCAATTAAATGATGATTAATTAATTTACTATTGTTAACTTATTCACACCAGTAGGCCTATTATTGTTGCTATGTATCAAAGATTTGTAACATATGATACGAAATAATGACACCAAATTACAATTAAATGTTGACTGCTCATTAATATGCCTAGTTGTAGTTTATCTTCACTTTTGACGCCATGTTTATGTAGATGTACTTAAATCGTATTGTCTTGTTGTTCTATGGTCGTGACACTATTGTAGACTAATACATTGTACGTTGACACGCACGCAGACTGACGAAGTAGCAATGAAGTAGTGACTTGCGTCTGTTTTTATATATTCGCAGATATTGCAATGTGAAAATTATGAACCCGACCCACGCAACGTCGTCACTCGAACACTGCCGTAACTTATGTAACTGTTTTAAAGTTATTAAGTAAATAATAATTATGATGTAATCATTGATTGTGTGTGTTTGTGAATGGCCACGGCCGCGACGTTTATGTCATCGCTTTACTCTGCCTTTCAAGTACGGAGAACGCATACGAGACTCGAATACAAAACATTTATTGGATTAGCGTCGTGTGGTCGTAGCCGTGCGCCGTCGTATGTTTTCAGCCTTATATATAAGCAATGCACAACTGTTTAATAAAATCACATACCTAAGAATAGTAATCGTTAAATGAAGTGCAGAAAACTGCATACTAGCAATTGAAATTATTTTCATATAATGAGATATGTATCGTATAAAAATGCGCGCATTTTTCCAAATAGTGTTGACTAGTAAAATTGAAATATGATCTCATTTGTTACACAGCTGTTATAACCACATGTTCATCAGAATCTGATAAGTTTCCTGGAAGACGGCTCTGCTAGTATAGTCAATTAGGACATACCAATTAATCAATAAGCCTGTTTTATTTATTTACCTCATACTTTATTCATTGTTCAAAAATCCTACATGAATTTGACCTTCCGTTCCTTGTTTAGAAAACACATTTTGTATCTTCACTTCTTTTTTTTATACAATAATTAAAATGAAATATGCCATTGTGTTTGTTTATTTATTAAAATATATCATCTCAAAACTTAACAAAGAGGTAGCATTTTTCCTTACACTTACAAAGAAATAATTAGCACTACAATTTTATTACACTACACAACTCTGGGAGTATATCACCACATTTTGTGGACACTTTGATGTCAGCAATGTTGTCGGCTCTTGTTGGTCCTATATTCAAAATTGCAATTTCTTTATTTTCCTCCCTGGCTTGTAGTATTATTCTATAACTGGAGTACACTGTGAGACTGGATCCCAGTACAAACACTGCATCACTCTCAGTTACCTCACTCTTGACTAGTTCTACTCTTTGTTTTGGCACATTGTCACCAAAAAACACTATGTCTGGTTTTAAAGGACCTTCACATTTGGGACAGAGTGGTACTTTAAATTTTTCTACCTGTTCCTGAAATTACATATAAATAATTCATTTAACCATATCACAAATGCATACAGTGATTGCAATTTGCTGCCAAATGTTAGTCTTTATTTCTTAATGTGGTACTCACTAAAATACTATATAGATTATAGACAGAAGAAAGAGAAATATTCTCAGCAGTATGCTTTGAAATGTATTTATTTACATATAATATTTATTATTGATATTTTTAATTTACCTTTGATATTTTTATAAATTACCTTGGATAGTTCCACATCCCCATCAGGCCGTATCATGGTGAAGTTGCTCTCTATACCTGGATTGTTCTTCATCATCACTTCTTGCAAAGTATGCCTGTCCACTTCATATGGACACTGCAAACACTTGACAATGTAGCCAGTACCATGGAGCTCTATCACATTTTCCGACCCAGCTTTATGATGCAGCCTGTCCACATTTTGTGTCACAATGGATGTTACTTTACCTGCCTGAAATAAGATAATTAATAAAATAAATAACATACACAAACAAAAAACCTTAAAAATAATTTAATGGATAAGATTATGAGCAGTAGATGTATTTAAGCTTTTGTATGATTTAAACCAATATGATATTTATTTTGTTTGGTACATAGTTTAATATAACAGCCTCTGAGTCAATTTTTATTTCCCATGGATGATAAAATCCTAACATGTATTTTAAGCTGGTTCTATTGTCATCTTTTGGAATTGTTAGAGCAAAGAGGTGCTACTGCACAGTGAGTAACCTCATGTCGGTGTAAGACAGGCTGGTTGGTTTTGAATGGTGATTCAAAATGACATGCGAGTCTTCGAATGTGTGAAAAATATTTGAGTAGTCAGTCGTTATTGTAAACACGAGAGTACATGTTATAAACTATAAATATTTTTCACATTTACATTTTGCTAAGTTCTTACTGTGTAGTGATTAAAGTTTTACCTTATGTACTTCTAACAATTTACATTAAAATGCTATTGTTTAACACTGCTGAGTATTCATTTCAAAGTCTATGAAGAGACCTGATGTTAGTATGATCTAACAGGAATAAATCAACATATGACTAGACAAAAAATGAATGTCAACTCTATTCATAGAGGGACAATAATAAGCATGATAAAATGATGTGAAATGATATTAACACCTTCCACTAATTATTATACCTTTTCTAATTCTCGGATAGTTATATGAGTATCATTAGGCTCAATACTACTGAACCTCGGCCAACCGATAAAGTTACGTGCCCAGTACCTTTGCCTGACTTTGGGATATTTGATAAATTCTTGATACTGTACTGGTTTATGGTTGCTTCGAGCGTAAAGACCAACCTCCTCGGATCTGTAGTCTGGTATTCCTAAATTAAAACAACTTTCTCAACATCTTATAAATACCATAATGAAAAAAACAGTTAAACATTCATAAAAAACCGCTTACCAGATTCCGTAGAAATACCTGCTCCAGTTAAAACAAGTATTTTGTTGTGTTTTGTCAGGAAATGTTTTAGGATTTCAACATCCTTGTCATCTGGGGGTTTATGTTTAGGTACATACACAATTTGCCGAGCGCAAACTTTTATATTAACAGGTACAATACGTCGAAACATCTTTATTTTGTTATATAAACGGTAAATAAGGTTTTTTTACATTTCCGTAGCGTTTGACGTTTTTCAGTTTTCGACGAATGACAGAGTACCATAGTCCAAAGTTTTTATTTTATTCCGTCCCGGAAAGAACTGGCTTTGGCCGAGAACCATGGTGCCAAGCTATGTTAGCCGAATGCCGATGCTAGTTTCCGAACTGGAGTCCGAAAAAATGGATGACACTTCTTATGTTTTTGTGACTTTTGAATAAATTTTTTGTAGATGTCTTATCATGAAAGTATCTACAATTTTGTGAATTGTGATATTACAGTGTTATAGCAAGCAATGTAAGGCTTTAAATATTGCTATATTATACCCCAAGATATTACAAAACTATATTGAAGATCTTATACAGGACAAGAACGTACAAGATAACTTTTTGTTTGATGATTGATTCACAGTTATAAATTCTACAATGACTCTGTTTAAGTTAAGATCGGCTCCTCTTGTCTTGATACAAGATGATATAAACAAAAATACTGTACCTTTACTTTTGGATTTAGTACAAAATGTGAGCGGAGTTATAAATTTCATATCGTACGAACATCCTGTTTCGGCATGGAGAAACGTCTTTACATCTGTTACTAACCTCAACTGTTATGAGGAATTCAATCCAGAAATGTTCTCAAAATACACAGAAACGAAATGTTCATTCATAGTTGATTCAATGAACCAAATGGCTCTTAGTTTGGGCTGGAATGAGTGTTTAAAATGCATTAGGAGGTTAAAAGCAAACGGTAATGTAGAAAAGTTGATACTAATACTTCACAGAGACTGTCTATCACATGCATCCAAGTTACACATTCATTTGCATCACTTAGCAAATGCTATTGTCTCATATGATGAAAATATTGCCTACAAGATATGGGTTAGGATCAAGAAAAATAATACAATTTTAAAAACCGAAGAATTGTTGAGTTTTGACACTGACAATAGTATGTTAAAATCGAAACCAATAATTAAAGAGGACAAAAAAGAAGAGGAACCAGAAAAACCTTCTCCTGGCACACTTTCCACATTCAAAATTGAAGTTGAACAAACTGAAAAGATACAAAAATATAACTTGAAGCTTCCATACATGAGTAAGATAAATGAGGGTGAAAGCAAGGTGTTTTATGAGCCTGATGCTGTTGATGATTGGGACGAAGAAGATCCTGATGATGATCTTGATATTTGAGAGATATTGTACAATTTTATTATTATACATGTTTAAGGATATTAGAACTGTGTTGTAAGAATAAATATTTTGTAATACACACTTGTTTTGTTTGACTTTAGTTTTATTGCACTTTTGCCTTATGATAAAGTTATATGGTTTTTTAAACCTGGATTCAATTCCAAGGTCAGGAATCCACCTTGTACATTTTTTGTTTAAAAATCTCATATGAGTGGCTCTTGGGGAGAATTTCTTGTGCCTTACTTCTTCTGATATTATGGCATAATCAAGACAATCTATGAGTGACATTATAATAGTGGCATATCTGTCTACCCTTTAAGAATGGGTATGAGCTTATGTATGAATAAGATTATAGATAAACAATGATGATTAGGGAACCTACTTCGATTCATTAAGATTGTGATGAAATTTATTTCATTTTGCATTCATTAATAAATCATCAGTCATTAGAAAGTACACTGCTCAAAATGTCCTCCAAGAATTTGTATAGCACTCTACTAGAAGTGGCATGCAGAAAACATTGCATACTTTTCTGAATGCTACAGACAAGTTGGAATAAACCACTGACCTCTATTTTGAAGTCAAAGTTCCCTATTCCCTAACTTAGTCACTGTAAGTCAACATCTGATTAAAAAGTCAGCATTTTAGTGTCACACACTTTGTAACTTTTTAAAATTGTGTATTAAATTTAAATAATTTAATTTATTTAGTAAATAACAACATCTTAAGAGAACCTAATACTAACACCCCACTATATACTACACATCTCATGCCCATGTGGAGGACACAACCCAAACTATTTGTGGACAGTTATTCTTTCAAGCTTGTACACACCATATGTGCAACACTGATGACTGACAAAGTATTGCCATATATTATTGTACCCGTATTTTAAACAAATTAATTTAGTACTTATTAATTACTCAAATAGCAAAAAAATGTATAGAATAGTAAAACAGATGACTTATAAGAAAAGCTTTTTAATTATAACCAGCTGAGACAAGTATTTCATGAGGATAAGAGAAAGATTTATATATAAATTTATTTAGCATGAAAGTTTCATGCTTTTTTATTTAAATAACTTTTCTGTTATTATTTAGAGAACATTAGAAAAGCTCATTTGCATGTAAAATGTAGCTTTTTACAGCAAAATCATTTATATTTATACTATGTACTTGCATAGTATTATTAGGGAAAATTTACTAACATTATGTTTTAAGGATTAGTATAGCTTGCCTTTGATGTCTTATAAATTTGCAATTACATATGTTATGACTAAAACTACTAATGAAGCATTAGTTATAATGCTTGGAAAAATTCAAATTACAATAATTTACTATCTTCCATATTATTCCCCTATTGGGCATATTAATTCAGCTATAAATAAAATAATACATTTACAATCATGTGGTCTTATTATTTAAAAATTATTGAATTGACCAGATAATACAATAAATAATTTCTTATTTTTCGTGCTTATTAAGTATTGTCATTATTCATATTGCCAAACATTATAAATAATTCACTGCAGTAGTCACTTTATTCATAACATACACAATGCCAAATAAAGTATAATAGATGACGAGGTTGTTATTTAAAGTAAATTAAAAAATACATAAAATTCCATCAGACCAAGCATTTTTGGTTCAAGACTAACATAAATTATAAGTATTGTGAATAATACTTTAGAAGAGTGATATCTCGAAATACGGCAGGTCTTGTAAATGTTCGTAGAGGTAAGCTAAGGTAATTGTTGCTTCAGATAAACCCTCGGTTACAAAGAATTCACTTTTTATTTGTTTTTCTATGTTCTGTTACAATTTTGCGTTTTTTTTTTATTTATTTGCCACGTAACTTGTGACATTACACAATATCTAACAAAGTAGAAATCCAAGTACGTGGAAGTTAATTTATTCATGACATCGTAATTACATCACCTTTATAATCAACTCTTAAATTATGTTCATAACTACTCGTTCAATGATTAATTTTCAAGACCTAAAATACTAAACAATCAATAAATGATAAACAAATACAACAGAGAATCGGTTATGAGACATAACGCCACATAATACAGTAAAAATTAAAATAATTAATGTTTACAAGATACATAAATAAGGAACCAAAAATATCTTTACGAATTGAATGTCGTAACATTAATTAATATTATGCGAGCCGATATCGAACGTACACACAAGCCCAAACTTTGAAACTGTCGAAACAAACACTAGCAATTTAAAAGTCCGAATGACGAGCGACGCGCTGACTCCGCGCTCGAAAACGAGCGGCGCGCAGCGACCAACTGCTACAAGCTCATAGATACACATAATAAAAGCTAACAAAATATACGTTAAAAATGATTTACAACCTCATAACCTAACAAAATCCTTCGAGTTCATGTACAATTTCAGTATGCACTTTGTAATATCGGAGCACACAATGCGAGGGGAGGGGGCGTTGGGACGATACATATACACACGGAACCGGGAAAGAAGAGTATGTGGTATGGGTGTAAGTGACGCGGCGCGGCGGTTTATTCGCCCGCCAACTCTTTGAGTCTTTCTTCTCGCGGCCGCGCGCCGCCGAATATGGAGGAGGCCTGGCTCGTGGACGCCAGCGAGTTCACCGGCTCCTTCACCGTGCGCGGCTCCAGCACCAGCTTGGGTCGACCCGACGTGTCTGCAATCACAAACCTTTTAATATCATCTGAACATACAAATCATCATCACCCTCAAGAGCCACCATGAGATTCCCCAGATTTCTCACGAGTGGTAGAGCCACGCCGTTGTTACCTTGAACTACTAAAAATATAGGCGAGTCTAGCCGAGTTGGTGTCAATATTCCACAACCAAAAAAATGTCAACAAGTAGCAAAGCTCAAGACTCTTTTTTATTCTCCTGTCACTTTCCTTTCCTTTCCCTTTCCTCCTATTATAATGGATCAGCAATGGATCTACGAACCAAGTGTAGATGCTCATGGTTATTGGCTGTAATCACATAACAGGTGAGGTAGTTTTAAAAAAATGTCAAATGGTGTTTGGATGTATTGTATGCATATACATAGTGTGTCACCTGGTCGTGCGGGCGGCATGTCGTCGAAGTTGCGTCTGGGGCGCGCGGCGGGCGCGTTGGAGCCCGAGCGGCCCATGCGGCCCCACTCGCCGGCGCCGCGCGGCTCCTCCGACGCGCCGCGGGACGCGCGCCCGCCGCCCTCGCGCTCCGCCCACCTCTCACCGCCGCCGCCGGCGCCCCCGCCGCCGCCACCGCCGCCACCGCCTCCCCTCTCACGCTCGCGCTCTGAATAAAACATATATCAATAACAATCTAACAAATGAGGATGGTGAACGCAGTGCAATGCCAAACATTGCTTTGTAAGTCGTGGTGTTGTTTGCTTTTGCTATTGTCCATGAGCGGTCGCATCGCTTACCATCAGACGAATGGAATGCTCGACTCGCAATTCACTGTAATAACAAAAACACCGGCACATTATGCCTACAAACGATATAATATTTTTATATATACTTGGTGCATTTTAAGACTTGACCCTTTGAATTCACAAATCTAAGCAGCGCTGAAACTAGGACCGTGCGAGAAGTGCCCAAGCACAAGTCACATACCCTGGGCAATGGCAATAAAACTACTAGACCAAGCCAAGATTTATGACGCTGTTAAAGCAGTTGGTGGGCTCGTAAAAAAAAATTACCAGGCTTGTAAAAAAAAAAGCCCGGCTTACAATGATTAATATGCCGCTATATTATGTAAAAAATTATCAGGTAATAATTTTTATAACAAACTGATGATGTGATTGTTAGAAGATTTGGTTAACATTTTATTGATCTGAAAATACTGATAAGCATCGAAAAACTACAATAGAGTTGTGGCGTTTCTAATCGAAACTCTTTTAACGTTGTCTACGAGTATTATATAAATTTGTCTATTCGCATATGACACTTATGTTTTTCGTGCAGTCTGACAATTATAATTAATGCAAGAATTAGTTTAAAGAACACGAGTTTTATTTTAACGATCCAGCCGTGCCTTGAATCCATGCCGCAATCCATCAATCCCAAAGAGTTTTTAGTTTTTCGATGCTTGAACAACAAAAGTTCCATAATGTAGATTTTTTTTAGAAAACATGCGATACATTTTTTTTTAAATCATAATGAGCATTTCTCTTCCCTCCACTTTACACGACCATAAGGTATTCAGTGCCCCTAGCCGGAACATTTTGAAGTATCGTATAGTAATTCTCGTATAGTAAAGTAAATGTATCCCGCTGTGAAATTTTAGTTCCAAATACGCTCACAATGGCGCTGTTTAAATTCCCATACAAAATTTTACTATTACTATTCTATTACGATACTGCACAATGTTCCGGCTAGGGGCACTGATCAATTTACCATATTATACCCAATATTGTGAGCATAAAAAATATACTTGGTATGAAATGTGTCAACAAGCAATGCCGTAATCTAGTGAACAGTGTTTTTAAATGATACATTCATAGCTTGGTCAAGATGTCTTTTGTTTAATAGAGCAGACTTTCTAGTGAATATTTTAAATTAGTTTGTTATTCTTTGCCTTATTAACCCTTCTCAATGTCCATGAATATTTGTAGCGTCCAAAATGTTTGATGTATAATTCGGTTAAAACAATAAATGACAACATAATGAATGAATAAAATAAGGTTTTCATGCATACGAAATGAATGTTGAAGCATGCAATTTATGTTAGTTATGCACGAAAGCACATGTTACAAAACAAAAACTGGATGAGTAAATTTAAAACTTTTTGTTAATTTTATTTTACATTTTTTTTTTTCATTTAATGGTAAATATTATCCTAAATATTGATAAAACAGATAAAAGACATCACTGTTTTTCCCAAACTTAAACTTTGTATAAAGTAAAAGAACTATTATGTATTACATTACACTATTCAGAATTTTGTGACAAATATGTCATCCATTACTATTACTCATACTTCATCTATACTTCAGTAAGTATGAGAAAAACCTGATTTGTTACAATTAGAATATGGCATAGATTTGTGTAGAGATGGCACTGATCGTTAAAAATAAATATCCGCAAATACGATACAAATCTTAATATTCGATCTCAATGAGCACCAATGCGTGTCACATTGTAACGGAAATTAAAGTTAACGTTAGTAAAGTGGATATCATTGAGATATAGTAGTAGACAAGACACCATTATCAATATGATTTTATATAAAGAACTGCAGTAAAGTAATGTTTTTTTTTATTTCGAGGAATGGCGGGACGAGCATGCTTTTCGCCTGATATTAAACGATACGACCGCTCATGGACAGTAGAAACCAAAAAACACCATGTATTGCAAAGCATTGCTCGGCATTCCACTGCGTTGGTCATCCTGAGACATAAGGTGTTAAGTCTCATTATGTCCAGCAGTTATTCTGGCTACAATGTTCTTCAAACCGGAACGCAACAGTATATTTACACTGATGTTTGGCGGGAGGAAGAGGCATTGCGGTGGTACCTACCCAGGCGGCCTCTCACATATGAGAGACCTAACACCTAATGTAACATTAATTTCCTTCAGTATCGTTCATATGCAGCCAAACTATCTTTCTTTGTATCCCATGAATTTTCTGCATGTCTGATATGCGTAACGCGAACACAGACTTACAGACTTCATTTACGATGTCTTTTCATAATATCTCAATAACGAATACGGATATCCGGCACCTGACTAGTTTTATATATATTCCATACTGAGTTACTCATCCAGTTTATGCAGAAGCGAGGCGTGTAAGCGTTAGTTCGCGCGATGTTACCGTGTGTGAACCCTCCACCCTGGTGTCGCGGCGCGCGGCGGTCGAGCGCGTCGAAGTGGTCGTACGTACCGCGGCCGCCCTCGCGCCGGAACCCGCCCCCGCCGCCGCCGCCGCCCCCGCGCCCGCCATCGCGCCCGCCATCGCGCCCGCCGTCCCGCCGCCCACGGTCGAAGCCGCCGCCCCTGGAACACAAGAACTTCATTAGCACAAAAATGTTTTTAACTCAAAGAAAAAGGAGGTTACAGCTCTATTTATTATACCATTTCAAACTATGTGTTTGTTGTGTTCAATATAGCTCCGTCTTATGTTGAAATATTGCTATGGCGTGTAAATACCACCAACCGGCGCTAGGCCAGCATGATGGACAATATGGCCTAAGACCTCTCAATTGTATTCTCGATTGTAAAGGAGGCCCGTGCCCTGCAGTGGGACGTTTATGGGCTGACAGATGTTGAAAACAGGAATTGTCTGAGGGAGAGTAAGGACAGTAAATACAAAATTCAATAACCATAAATTTGTGGTGGGCTCGGGTCTTCTGTGATAAAGTCCAGGATTATCGCTTATAATGGTATGAACATAGGTCGACAGAGGATTTTACGACAGGCAAAATGCACTGGCTCAATGTTCTTGAGGATGCTATTACTGTAGCAACCAAGGGTGCTAATGATCAGTCTTGACAGTGGAAATTGAAAGCAGACTATGGCAGCAACCAGGACAACACTTCCCAAAAGAATTCTGTATCTAGGCAAAAATCAAGCTTGGGACTTATCCTTAGTATGTAAATTCACTCATATGATTGCTACTGTGCTCTAACCCAGTATTAACAAATAAAATTCTTTTTAATATATGATTTTCGATCGAGTCTGCAGTTTCCTATTTATATTCAAACAAATGAAAATTAAAATATACTGACCTGTCATTTCTTTTTTCCTCAGCAACATCAATTTTGATTAAATTTCCATCTACATTAATAGCTCCATTCAATTCAATTGCCTTCATCAAATCTTCAAGACATTCAAACTCTACATAGCAAAATCCTTTGAATTTATCTGTTTCTCTATCCATAACCAATCTTACATTTTTTATAGATAGATCCTGAAAAAGCACAAAAAATATATTTTGCAATACAGAAACGAATAGGACATGTATATGGTTTTGTTTACTAACTGACAAGACAAAAGATTGTTATGCATCTGATGTTCATTATAATCCATATATAGCATCCACCAGCATAAGACATCATTAACTTTTATTCGTCAACACAATTATGCCAGCCTAGGAGTTGTGCTGCTATTGTCAGCCTATACTTAACAGTTTCCTGATAACTGATGAGTTAAACAAAACTAGTAGTTAGGAATCCCTTTCTGGACATCATGGAAAATATTGTAAGGTCCATTTTTTCAGGATAAAAAGTAGTCTATGTGTTAATCCAGGGTGTCAGCTATCCCTGTACGAAATTTCATTAAAATCAGTCTAGACGGTTTTGCGAAAGAGTAAAAATCATCCTTACGTACAAACTTTCACAATTATAACATCCTTAGAAGGATTTAAATTTTAAAAATAAGAGAGTATTGAATTAAATCATAATTATAGATAGTTGTAGATGCATTATGCTGAGCAGGGGTTACTGCTTAATGCTACTTATTGCATTAGTTTAATGATGTTTCTCATAGTGGCAAATATTGTCATTTCAACTAGCCTGTTAATCAACTGCTTTATGTAAAGTCACTCCTGACTCTTTTGAAATACTATTAGCTAATTGTATGAATGTAAATACATCTAAAAATTCAGGAATTATAAGATACAGTTATTAATATTAATCACTGTCCATTAGCTAATTGGTTGAAAAACATGTAATATCTTAATAACACATAAATTACCAATTTTAGGAACTATAAGATTTCAATCCTAAATCAGTATGAAAATATTCATTGCAAAAAGTACTTTTAAATAGAATAGATCATAAATAAATACACCTAACAGTCACATGCATAGTCCTGACCCCACACTATGATGGAGTTTTGTGCCATGGGTATCAGGAACTACAAGAGACTCACAAGCTCCCAGACCTGAAACAAATACCTGTAGATCACAGAAATATTTGTTTCAGTGCGGGGATCCAACCCATGGCCTGTTTTTTCACAGGCAGCATCAAACCAACTGCACCATGGAGGCTGTCAATTACGCTGAGATAACCTTCAAAACTTCTAAATGATACATTATAGGGCTTGTTTTTAGTTTAGCCTATACTCAAATATAATATGAAGTAAAAACTTGCTTTTTAGGGTTAACATATGGTTATTATAAAGCCTTTTAATGCATTCTCCAATACCCAACTCCACTGATTCTTGAACAGTGGTGTTTTTCACACAGGAAGTTTTTTCATTTTATTGTTTTGATAATTTATTTATATTTTATGGTAATGTAACTTTTAAGAGGTTGAAATTGTGGCACTTAAATTATTAAAGTAATGAAAGTAATATGTACTTAAAGAAATCATAGGATGTCAAAATGTACATTGACATTTACTTGTTCAATAAAAACTTTATTTTGTTCCTTAAAATAAACTTTTATAAGAATTACCTACCTATGCAGTTTTTATGTTACAGTATTCCTAATCAGGCTAGCCTTAAGACAATTAATAATAACAAGGCATGAATTACTTGTAATGTGTTAATATATGATATTGTTTAGAAATTAAGTTGAACTTTCCTCTTAATTAATAAAATCAAAGAATATTTGTTGACCAACCACTTGTGGTTATCACTTGAGCACTGACTCAATTGAAGAGTAACACTTTAGAAAGTCTTGGTTATAAATATGAAGCAAGCATTAATACAACACAAAATGTTCTCAATGAGAAAAAATTGATGATTATAATGTTTAAAGTTAGGGCTAATAGAATACTGTAATTCATTTTGAGTATAATATCAACTTTGTTAAACTTCCTTTGATATTAATAATTTGAAGCATTTTGTGAGCTTTGCAGTGATGTAATGTGATCATAACATGACCTAGGATGACATAATAAGGCATTGAACGTCAACATAACCAAACAAACAGAGTGAGATTAATTAACGTGTAAAAATTACCCACATACCGCCTAAAAATGTCAAGTATGTACATAAACAAAAATTGTGAAAGGAATTGAATAAATACTCACAGGGAAAATTCTGTTTATGTCGCCTTGAATAAGTCCGGAGGGTAAATTCCCAACATAAGCCTTGTAAGGAGGCTCAGAGGGGAGCGGACGGCCCCCGGCAGTCCGTCTTCCGCCACCGAAATCTCTGCAATAACCAACATAATTTGCACTCTTTTCATAACCTATAAAATCTATAAGGAACCACTTAATGTTGACAAAACTAATATATCTGCCGTAAAATGTTCAACGCAGGTGAAGAAATCGAAGCAAATCCATTGGTGTGAGTAGGAATTCCATTTTCATTCAATGTTATCGCAAAGCAAAAACATGAAAGTTCACTCGCAAATAATACAGAAAATTAAAAATTAAAATTATATTCAGGCACTAAATTATTCGCTACACTATAAAAAATGCAATATGTTAAGATCAAAACGATGTTTTATATTAAATACCTGGAATTAACATCGTCAAATCCACTGCGACCTGCCATGTTTAGAAACATGGAACACTGAATGCGCGCGCATCAGTTTCTAGAAGCGGCCATAAATAAGTTTTTTTATATATCAACACTGAAAATAAATTTCCCGGAAAAATACCGTTTTTGCAAGATTTTCCTAAGATGTAATTAATCATAAGGTAATAGATATATATTAATTCATGAATGTGACATATTACTCAACATTATGTAACTTTAAGAAATAATTAATAAGAGAGGACTTATTAAATTGCCTTTTCTTTAAATTCGGGTATTTGTAATAAAAAAAATTAATGTTGTCTATAGGTTTAAATCAAAATTAAAGGTAAATGTTAAAAAATATTCAATTATTTTTCTCTTTATTAAATAAGGACGTTATAAACATAAAATAAAAAAATATTCTTAATACATAATAAATGTAATAAAAAAATACATTATAATTTATAACGCTATATTCCACAGCATTCCCAAAAATCATGGAGCATGTAAACTGTCAAGTGTCAAATGATTTACAAATGTCAGAGACAGGTGAAGTTTCGTTCCATTCAATGACGAGAGGATGACGCACTTCTACTATATATCAAGTTATAGTTAAGTTAGGAGTATCGACGCGGAAATGTACATTTATGTATCTGTCTCACTTACACAAAGGTAACTTGTCACTTAATGAAAGAGACAAATAATAACTGCATAGTTTCGAATATGGCAATATTTTGTTCACTAACCACACTGAGACCGCCCATAGCCCAAAATGACGCCATTTTTGTTTCCATGAATGCAGGAAATGCATGCATGCATGAAATGTCAAACTGTGGCATTATCTGTCAATCGAAGTAAACAAATCTTCATAATCAAAGAATTTCGAATTATTCATTGTTAATCTCGTTTGTTAAGTTTGCTTATTAGTTTCATTGTTAAGTTTTTAAAATGCCTCAGTGTTGTGTTAAAGGTTGCAAGTCGAGTTCAAGCAAAAAGGACCCCAATATTTCTTATCATAGGTTAGTAACTGTTTTTACGAAATAATAACAAATATGTGTCTAAATTTACATTTTGGGTTTGTTTTTGTCACTTATAATTATTGTATATGGATCTTGTTGATGAAGTTTTAGAGTCTTTTAGGCGTTATTTATACAAGTAGTATGAATAAATTTGTTTACACACAAGTTTAGGTATGAGTGGATTCGATACGAAATTATTCATATCGATATTATCATTATTAAATATTTTGATGTTTATTTTTCAAAAAAAGAAAAAAATCGAAAAGTGCCATTGATTTTTATTTATTAGATATATTCAGAACGACAAACAAAGTGAAATTAAAAATATTAATTAGATTACCTATATACAGGGTATATCAAGACCGCGACCGAAAACGAAGCCAGGTGGTAGTATTAGTGACTTCAGACACAAAGCGAGTAAAAATTTCGCAAAAAAAATCGACAACTTTTTTTTGATAAATTTTTACTTATCGTCGTATTTGGGTGATATATACATAGTTTTCATAAAATAATGATGTACACCTCTTTATTTTAAAACACGCAATAGTACCTAAGGGTTTAACTTAGTATTTTCGCAAAAACTAGGTAATTACCACCCAAGCACGATGATTTTTAAAAAATTCTAAAAATATATCTGTCATTGTTTTGGCAAAATTTTTATTTGCATCGTGCTTGGGAGCACTAAAACTACCTGGCTTCGTTTTCGGTCGCGGTCTTGAGATACCCTGTATTATAATATTTTTTAGATCGAACCCGCGGCCTCTCGTTTTACAGCCGGCGTCTAACCTACTGCGCCACGGAAGCTGTCTTATACACGCAAACGAAGTCGCAAGCAAATTCTAGATATTAATAAAGTTGCATGTTTTTTTTTTTTTTTTTTTTTTTTTATTGCCGTTATAGGCAGACGAGCTAGCGGCCCGCCTGATGGTAAGCGGCTGCATGTAGTTTATCTCACGTGTGTATTATTTGACACAAATCAAATCTAATCACCAAGTAAAACTTACCCAAGAAATAAATCATAGCATGAAGAAAATGTCAAAACATCGACCTATTTTTATTGGATTTAATTTTTAATGACTTTACTGTCAAAGTTTATACACTGATATTTGTGTAAATTCAAAGTTTTTCATCTCAGATATATAATGTACTCTGTGGTCGTATCTATGCCACTGTTGATAGATCGATGTCGATAGAAAATTCGGTACTAGCGTATCACTATTTTTAGGGGCGGAGCCGCCGCCATGTTTGTATACCAAAGTGACCCGTGTCACGTGACCTTATGCTCTATCCTCTTTAATCTTTATTCTATAATCATTGGTTCCATTTCATTCATTGATTTGATCTGAAATGTGGATTCCATGTGGTATTTGATTGTTGTGACAACTATTATCAATGAAAATGAAAGAAGAAAGCGAAGAAAATAAGCCCCAAACGGACGTGAGAGTAACTGCTTCTATTTTAGATGCATTCGATCTGTTAAAAGCTCCAAAAGATGATTCCAAACTATTAGGCGGAGCGAAGATAATATCACAATTACAAGGCAATGAGGTTAGATTTTATATTTGTAAACTTCGTACATGTAATATGTACCATTATGATAACTTTATTCGTGTTAAAATATAATTTGGTTCATTTATTTATAGAGCGAGAAAGACACGCAGTATGTGGTCAAACGGCTTGTGCGAAGTTTGGGCGCGAACGTGCCCGAAATACGCGCTGGATACTTCGCCACCTTGGTGGCTGTACTCACAAAATTCGAACAGTTGACAACTAGTCAAGTACTTGAGTTGGTTAAAAAGGAACTACACGCAAATGGATCATCGAAAAGTGTAAGTATTCCCAACAAAAAAAAAAATCTATTTCTGTATTGAAGTCTACTGGCTTAAAAAATGGTATTAATACCTTATACTATTTACAATTTGACTTAACTTGTTATAATGATTTCGAGACACATTATATTCCATTTAAAAAGTTTAAATCCATGCTGGAATTCTTACAGCATTATTTGTTACTGAACTAATTCATAACTTTATGTAGTAAATTTTAGACGACACTAAACATTCAGCTGTAAGGCATAATAGCATTAGATGAAGATAGTGAATTGTGTGCATTAATATTTCAGGAAGTGGGTGATGTTGCACTTGGACAGATTTTGATATGTGGAGCATTGTTTAGATCAAACCTGATTCTAAAAAGTAGCAGTGAAGAGCAGGCAGAAGTTGTGAAACTACTGTTTTCGGCAAGCAAAAAGAAATCATACCTTAGTACAGTTGCCTACCTTATCCTTCTTGATTTTGCTACCAAGGCAAGTATTTTCTGTGGTATTTCTTATTTTCATATCTAAATCTTTATTTTCCCAAATCAGTCTCTAAATTGAATTCATCTTCTTTTTGCTTATTCTCTTATAACAGATAAACTATATAAATCTCTTATAACAGATAAACTGATTGTAAGATAACTAGCAACCAATTATGATGTTGCCTTTAAATAAATGACATTTAAACAGAGTATTTGCTAGTTAAAATAAAATTCCATCCATCCATCCATCAGCCAAAGGACGTCCACTGCTGAACATAGGCCTCTCCCGATGATTTCCACAGTGACCTGTGGGAGGCAGCCTGCGTATTGACCATAAATAACATTCCCTAAAGTGTCTGTCAGCCCTTAGATATAAGAAGAGAAATGTTAACTTAACTAATACATAAAAAAACTGTAGTTAATTATCCCAGAAAATTATTTCATATTTTTATTTTATTACAGTTGGATGAAGATCAGTTTGCATCCATCATTTGGTCCAACATAAAAGAAGAATTTAAGAAAGATATAAAAGACCACAGTCTGGACTCTCTGTACTTCCTTATGGTCATAAATAATAAATTTCCAACAAAAGTTAAGCTAAGGAAATTGATGGGGGTTGCTGATGTCCTTTGTGAAGATAATGTTCACTCCATTTGTGAAAAACTGTTGGTAAGACATATTTTTTATAGTTGTTACATTATTATGTAATTTTTAGAAAACATTTTATTGGTGATCTGTTTGCCTATATAAGATGCACTGTTGCACAACATGTTTATTTCTATTACATTTTAAATTATTCCTATTTAAGTGCCAACACTTAACATAAAAATGAAATATGTTAGGAATTGAAATCTATTATGTCAGTATTAATTTTATAATTAATAATTATTGTAATATATTTTAGGCTGGTGTTGAATATAATTCACTTAGTCATCCAATATACAAAGAAATTGGAACTCGCATAGCAAATTCACCACATCTTCAACTATTTTGGACGTCAGGCATAGACAGCCAACTTGTAAAGCACAACAGAAACCGAGAACTGGCAGCTGTTAACATACTTACTACTATACTAAACAGTATACAAGACAATTATGAAGTTATACCTGAACTAATAAGCCGGAATTTCTTTAAACTCTTCATGGATTGGTTCAAAGGTCTCCAAACTGCTAGTAAAATTCGTAGCAAGAGAGACAATGAAGATGACCACAAAATAATGATAAAGAAACAAAAAGATTTACTTAATGCCTTAACTAAAGCACTGAAATCAGAAAAAGTCACTGGCAAGACTAGAGTCCAGATACTTAAAAAGCTGCTTTTCAACCCAGGTGAAATTAATTTCTCAGAAATCACTGGATCAAGTGTTGTGAAATCTGTTGTTTCTGATCTAGACAAAGATGGAGTGAAAAAAATGGCTAAGTTGTTCAAAGGAGTTTTGCTGAATACAACAAAGAAGTCAATTAAGGAGGATGTGGAAAGAAATTGGTACAATAATGAAAGGGTGAAGGCTGGAGAACTTCTGTCGTATTTAGTGAGCCATGAAGCAGTGAAGGATGATGTAGATTTTAAATTGACATACATGAAACTGTTGATGTGCTTTGGTTTCTTCAAGATCAGCGATGATGAGAGTGTTGCTGTTACTAATGACATGTCAGGTATGGTATCAATGTCATTGACTATTTTTCATATTTCAGTATGTGTTTATATTAATCTAGCTCATACAGATGTCTGCTAGCTCAATTTTTGATAACAGTTGACTTTCTTGTGAAAATTGCCTCATATATATATATATCAGTGGCGTGCCTAGGGTTTTGGAGTAGGGCAAGCCGAATATTTTTTTACGTTTAATTAATATTATTTTAGAAACACAAAGTTACTAAGAACGAAGAAAATTAATTTATAATACGTCGGCTAACCTACCACCTAATCTTACGATTAAAACAATTAATATAGATTACTTGTGAACATGCATCCGTAACTTTTCAATTTTCATTGCATTTCTATTGCCGTCACTATTCTGTGGTGCCGTGTTCGACTTCGAGGTTAACCGAAATTGCAGACAGAAATTATTATTAACGCATTCATGTTTAAATGTTTTTCTGAATTTAAAATAATAGATTGCCTTTTGAAAGGACCACCTAAATTAATGAAAATTTAAAGCATTATAATCCAAACAATCTAACACACAAGACGTGTCATTTAAAAACATATGAATCACTATTGTTTAATAGCTTTAAAGGGAGCATGTAGTAATAAAAGTACGTACCTAGTTTATTAAACTGAACTGAAGAAATGTCTATTGTGATTTACCACGACTTACTAAATGTACAAACCCGGCATAGGTTTCGCGCCGGTTTATTTTTCAATATAATTGAATGAATTTACCTTTTTACCGGCAATGAACGCTTTCACCATCGCACTCAAACCATCACAGAAAACAATACAACTCATAATAGTATCAAAAAGTTTAAATAACATAAAAAAACTAAACATTTACCTTAAACAAAACACATTCACAACTCATAAATCATAATACAAATGAAGTTAGTAGAAATATGTGCTGTATTGCCAGTAAACGTGAAATAAACAATACAAAAGATACAATTTATTAAAAGAAATATTAAAACTTCATTATTCGTTCTAAAAAAAATATTAGAAATAATTTCTAAAAGGAACCAACTTAATTTAATAACAATAGATATAATTGATTTAACAAATAATCACGTGACGACCATGCAACGCACGATGTTTTTACATCATCAAGGCCGAAGCCGGGCATTTCGTGTACAGTAAACAGCTATATAACATATCTATAGCTATACATTCGTAGCGATCGAGTAATATCATTTCCCCATACAGTTCACGCGTTGCTAGAAGCCCCGTAAAAGCACACGAGAGAGAAAAGGATAGATATATGTGCTGTGTGCTCCGTCCTTTCAAGTTCAGTATAGTTTAAATGAATGAATATTACGCGGCGCTTCGGCGCTGGCGTCTCACTGAATCGCGGCGCGGTAAATTCAAAAAATTTAAATGCAGCTAGATGTTTTCTAATAAATGACTGTTGTATTGAATGTAATAGTTTGTATTCAATATGGAGTAAATACGTATTATGTAGGGCAAGCCGGGCTTTTGGGCTTGTATGGAAGTACCGCCACTAATATATATACCAAAAACTATGTAGAATAATATAAATTGATGTATATTATGCTTTCTTAATACTATTGGTATTATCATACTATGGAAAAAAATCTGTTTGTAGGTATTTTAATATTGATAATTTTTATCTTGTATCTTTATCTGATGTAATTTGTACTGCATTACAGCCATGTTTTTCATTTCCAGGTTCCATCAAATCAAGCTTCTACAGATGCTTCACATCGCGTTTCTCCAATGTGGACCACCTTGTCAGTGTTCTATCTTCCCTTAGCAGTTTTATTTGTACCATCCTAGAGAAGGAACAAATTCGTACAAAATTAGAAAAACAGTTTCCTGAAGAAAATATGGAGTGTTGGCAAATGCTCATGGACGTTAGTCGAAAAATTGAAAAAAATGACCCAAAATCTAAAATTGACAAAGTTTTCCTTATACTGCTTTATCAACTGGGATTATTTTTATTCTCTGAGCCTACTCACGTGAAGATCGCCAGAAGTTCTATCAAGGAGCTGAAAAGTTGCTATGAGCACTACAAGAAAGGATTGAAAAATAAACAAAAACCGAAAAAGGAAGGTGATTTGTCAGTTGATCCAGAATGGATTGAAGTGTTGGTTGAAGTTCTACTTTCAATTTTATCAGTTGAGTCAAGTGTTCTGAGGTCGGTAGTACAATGCGTGTTCAGATTGCTATGGGAATATTTAACTCCGTCCTCAATGGGTCAAATAGTGTCTGTGCTAGACCCAGAGAACGAGACAAACCCTCTTACACAAGATAGCGAATCAGAAGCCGAAGAATCTGGCGCTGAAAGTAATGACGAAAACGAGGAGAATACAGAAAATGACGGAGATGATAATGAGAAAAGCGATGACGCAAGTGACAGCAATATTGAAGATGATGACGACGACGAAGAAATGAAAACACCCGACCAACTTAGACTAGCGGTGCAGAAAGCTTTGGGCGCCGCTGCAACCGCCTCCGATACCGAAAGCGTAGATGCTGATATGATCGACGAGGAGGAAGGCAAGAAACTTGACGACGCTTTAGCAGAGGCATTCCGGCAATTCCACCAAGGCAAGAACAAAAAAACAAAGAAAGATCGCAAAGATAAAAAAGCACTGTCTGACTTTAGAATCCGTGTTCTCGACCTAATTGATATATACCTAGAAAAAGATCCGTCAATGGATATCTGTTTGGGACTGATGACGCCATTGACGAGATGCTTAGAATTTTGCATACAAGATAGTCAATTTAGTGAATTAGAAAACAGAGTGCGGAAAACCATAAAAAATCTGACGAAAATAAAGAAATTTTCTTCAACTGATGATGTGACTATGGATATTTTGTGTGATTATTTAAAATCAACCATTGATAAGGGAGAAAGATCACATTTCTTGTATCAAGCACTGGGCGATGTTGTGACGTACTTTGCTATGTTTATAGTACATTGTTCTCAAAAACTTACGACACAGAAAACGCAAAAAAAGAAGGCGTCTTCCCCACTAGTAGAAATATTCAAAGATGCTCTGCAAAGCTACTTTAAGAACAGAAATTGTATGTTGCCTATTATATTCTTTCATAATATTTTGCAAACAGAATGGGAAGGTACATACGAAATGGTCCCAGTGTTAATAGAAAATATCTTTAATAGTGAGGTGAGGCAGTTTCGTCGCAATGAAGGAATTGAATTGATGACAGGGTTTTATCGCGCTTTAAAGAGAAGCAAACCTACAACTAACAACACACTCAGTCGATTGGCCAACTTGGAAGCGCAGTTTGAAAAAGTACTTACCGACACCTTATCTGGTGATAAAGAAATTGCGGTAAAAAATAATTTCTTCAATCTGTTAAAGAAGCTGATAAACACGATTAAACTATTCCATGAAAGTTGTCAAGTAAAAACAGATTTAAGTTTTGAATCATTGCTTAGTGTTGTTGGTTCATGTAAAGGAACAGTCAAAGTAAACAATAAAAACCACGTTCAGACTCCGCAGCCAAATAAGAAAGTAAAAAATAAAAAGAAGAAAAGAAAAATCGAGCATATGAATGGAAATGCAGAACCACAAGGAAAGAAATCGCGAAAATCTTCTGAGCAGAGTGACTAAAGATGACTTGTCGTTATCAAAAGTTTTGTAATAAATTTTAATTAATCATTTACAAAATATAAGTTATACTTTTGTAATAAAGTTAGCTATATTATGCCCCATAAAAACTTTTCTATTTAAGACTGTTTTCACTGTAAAATAAAATTAGTACCTATTTTACAATTATTTAATCAATTATAATCCAAGTAGTTTTGTAGCTTCATTAAAAATACAAATATATATTGCCTGCTTTTCAAATGTAAATTTATAATTCTATCAATAGTCTCAATGTTTAGCCGACTGCAGTGACTCAATTTACTAGAATAGTTTTTCATTCCACAATCCATTACAGAACAGAAAAAATGTAACAAGATTACCCAAAGATGGCGTTACTAGTATCCGAATGATGTTGCCAACTTACCATCATTAATATTTTATGCGACTAAAACACTAGTTGCCTGTCCCGTGTTCATTTGGGCTTCAAGCAATTATTAATGTCCCGTCGCGTCGTGTTGCAACCATACAGAAGAGAATATTGAAAAAAACTATTCTCTTGATTTAAAGGTTAATAGGCAAAAGGGTTAGTTGTGATTTGATAATACAGACATTCCCCCCAAAATTTTCCTCCTTTCCTTAACAGAACCAGACGTTTGGCTTGTGGAGCCATGGCTTAGCGATTCAATCCATCTCTGCGCGAACCAAAACGTTCTCCAATTCATTTTTCTACCGCACAGTCAAGCTATGGAACGGTTCGCCATCACACGTGTTTCTTACTTCCTATAATCCTGGGTCCTTCCGCCGTAGCAAGAAGAGGCATCTCAGCGGGCCGGCATGATTGTATTGAATGCTACGAGACTACTGTCTGATACCATTCGATACTCTGTCTGGACGGCATTAGCACTTACCACCAGGTGCAATGCAGCGGTGTTACGCCGTGCCAAAATAAAATGTATATTTGCTACTCTTTTAAGCTCCACGGGGTGGTTTGGGGTAGAATATAGGGTGAATGAAGTTGAGTATTGGAGGACAGGGAAAGGACGGTATTCACGTTAAGTTTAAATATAAACTAAATAGTATGCAAAATCATAGTAATATGTGTCTGATGTGGTTTGTACTCAAAAAGTGTTTGCAACTGGGTGAAGCAGGGTTTGGCCGCTAGTTGAAAATGAAGGAGGCAAAGACATAATATTGTCTCCATAATCTACCTTAAATTACCAGTGACCCGTTGCATTGGTACACAAATGATAAACGCTACATGATCTTACTTTAATTAGACCTAAGAAATATTCATTATTCATACAATTGGGTATTTGACTGTTGTGGCAATAAATTATAAAATGTGTTGCATATGATAGCTTTTTGGTAAACAATAATTATAGGTATTTTTATTTACATTTATCTAAATTATAAATATTTAAATTATCTAAAATAAGTTTGCCATTTTTTATCTGTTGATTAAATGTAACAAAACACGACAAGCTGTCATTGTGCAGCGTGTGATGTCACGATTTTAAATTTTCATTCATCTTTGCCACTAAGATCATTCACCATTTATAAAGCGTGACGTAACTTTTTCAAAGTCACGTGACCTGCCGTTTTGGTGACATATATGATGATAAAACTGAAAAATATGTTTATTCGTTATAAACACCTCTTTAAAAATAAATTTATAGTTTGAAGAGGTATAGAGTGATTATATCTAGACTTTAAAACACTTTTCAGAAATTAGTCAAATAGCCAATTGCATTCCTTTTTTTTTCTGCTATCGAACCAGTGCTATATTAATTCACAGTTTGCTTCTCGTCTCCTATTTCACGACGGGTGTCAACTAGTGTGTAATACCGTATTATAATTATTATGAAATATATAAGTATCAAAATCGTTTGAACTCTCGATTACCAAAATTCAAAATATACTTTTCAGACTTTCAGTAAAGTATCGCCATGTCGCGCTATACCGTGAATGTATATATGTAAAATGTATGTAAATGTATTGTAGATTTTTTTATAAACCGGTATCCTCTACGCAAAAATAATATTACAATCATAAGGAATGAGTGTTAAACCGACACATGTTGTACTCAATTATAAGTAAATAATCTAAATTATTTTAAATAAATAAAGTCAAAAGGTCCTTAAATTGTAAAAAAAAAATGAATTGGAGTGCTGTCGAGCACATTTTACAATCCCTGGCAAATGTCAAGATTTTATCGTAGAAAATATATTAAGTGTGGCAACATCTCCTACCGGAAACAAGCAGCAACTCATATGTTTCACAACCTGCTCAAAACTCAGCCAGCCATCTTTTGTGGAAAAATCATTTGTTTCGTGTCATCAGGGTAAATTTCACAATTGTAATTAATGTCAGAGCCACAGTCTTCGCTTTTATTAAAAAAGCAGCTAGCTGGTAAGTGTGCCTTTTATTGTAGTAGCATTTGTGCCAGTCACTGTGCGATTGTGAGACTACTCGTCCTAGCAATCATTGACCTCAGCGTACGAATTTTTGCTATCTTTGTGATTTCAAAAATGCTATAAATTTTGAGAAACGTTTGTATTTGACGTGTTTTAATTTTATTTAATTTATGATGGGTCTGTTCGTTCGTTACAAAATCAATAGTCGTCGCCGTGACAGGTATTCGTGCCAAAGTCAAAGTGTAAAATAAGTGTATTTACGGTTGAAAGTTGGCAAACGTTCACGTTTCTGGCGAATATTGTGCGCAAATTTGCTTTATTGCAAAAAAACCGCATTGCCTTTCGCATTGCATTGTCAGTTTGGCTTTTTTCTATTTCAGAACTGAACAAAAATCCAGTGGAAGGATTTTCTGCTGGGTTGATAGACGACAATGACATTTACAGATGGGAAGTGCTCATCATCGGACCTCCAGACACGTTATAGTGAGTACCATTGCACCACTTCATGAAAATCATTAGTTTATAACTTATATAAATTATAGTGTGCCAATGTTAAAAAAAAAATGCCTATGTTATGTTTTATTGTTGGTTGGATGACTATATTGACATAGTGGCGGCATATAAAGATAAAAATCCTGAGGTTTTAACAAAATTTCCTAGATAAATATTTGTTTCTGTGATTATTTACTTCAATCGGGAAAGTAATGTACCCAAGTTTGGAGTTGTACTTGATACATCCTTAGCTCTGCTCCTAGTTAAATAAAAATAAAGAAATGGTTGCATATTGTTATAAGGGCTTGTTATTCATCTGTCTAACTTCTGGGTTGCTGCTACATATACCCACGTATATGTAGTTTTTACACAATATGGTTCTTAAGTTTTATTGTTTAAATATGAAATGAAATTAAACGAAATGTATTATTCTCTGAAGATAAAGGAATTATGATGATGAAAGGGGTTGTTTGATTGTTACCATTTTGTAATTGTATTTAAATGTTTTCAGTGAGGGTGGATTCTTCAAAGCGCATTTACACTTTCCAAAAGAATATCCTTTGAGGCCACCACGGATGAAATTTGTCACTGAAATATGGCATCCAAATAGTGAGTAACATTGTAAATATATATTCTATTTACCGTTTAAGAACAATATACCTGTAATAATTAAGTAGTGTGTAGTATGCATACATATCTAAAAATGTTAAAATAGAGCTATTTATACTTAAAATAAAAAGAAATGCTTTCAATTAGTGTGTATGATAGATATTTGTCTCTGCATAGATGGCAAGTTTTATAAGATCATTATAGTCTGTGTACTGTACTGTATTAGCCCATATATGTCCCACTGTAGTGCATGAGCCTCTTCTACAATCAAGAGCATAATTGAGAATATTATGCAGTCACTTTACAGCATTTTGAAGCTCTACCAATAGAAATGTACATGTAATGTAAACTTTAAGAGCCTGCTTACAATGTTTAGATCAGTAATTTTTACAGTTTTCATATTGGATGTATTTCAATTATACCTATGTAATTGGATTTGTGTTTGTTATGCTTAGCTCAGTATCATGTAGACTAGATCAACTGTTTGTACACTAATAGGGCTGCAGCTAACTATATTTCTGTTTCCAAAAAAATAGAGCACACTAAGTCTGTTCTTAGTTCTGTGTAATAGAAAATGGCATCAACAATGCAGTTGGTTATTCCTATATATAATAAGCTTATAATAAAATAGTTTTTAGCATTCTGCATAAACATAATGTCATACACTGAATAAGCTATCTTTCATAAAAATATTTAATTTCCTCTTGACCCTTTTAAATTTCAGTTGAAAAGAATGGTGATGTTTGCATATCAATATTGCATGAGCCTGGTGATGACAAGTGGGGATACGAGAAGGCGTCAGAACGATGGTTGCCTGTGCACACAGTGGAGACAATCCTTATCAGTGTAATCTCTATGCTAGCTGATCCTAATGACGAAAGCCCTGCTAATGTTGATGCTGCGGTATGTAATTTTATTACAATTTCTTAAAAACTCTAATTTCTTAAATAATATATTTTACTAATTAAAATTACATATTAGATTTATTGACATTTATTAATATAATGATACTAATGCTATATTTAATATGTAATATGTAATTTTCCATTACTGTTCTTCATATTTTTCTGTATGTGAAATAATGTGGGCGATTAGACAGAAATTATGTAGGCGGTAAATTGTACCGAACTAGAATTAGAACTGAGTGTGTAATCTATGAATATTCTATGTAGAATATTGCATGGATATACATTTTACAGTTGTAGTATTTTAATAGAATATTGCTTAGGTTTCATGGCAGTTAGTTATGTAATGTTTTCATTCTTATTTCTTACGTATTATGTAATATTAAAATAGGAATGGCACAATGTTTCTACAAAATTTTATATTAAGGAAACTATTCGCAAAATATACAAGTAGTAAATATGCTGTAGTTAATATATGAAATTTAATGTATGCTATAGGACACTTATCATATTTATTATGTTTAAATTGTTTATTAAATATATTTGTGTCTGTGTATTTCATAATCTCATTATAGTGTTGTTTGTATTCACAGAAGGAATGGAGAGAACGATATTCGGATTTCAAAAAGAAAGTTGCCAGATGTGTTAGGAAAAGTCAAGAAGATTGCTTTTAGGAGTAAAAGGGCATTTTAGAAATATTGATTACTGTTGAAAAAGGGGCATTGTAACACAAAATAACATAAGACAGAGTGTAAGAGAGGAGTTGACATAACATAGCAGCAAGCTCATAACCTCGCATCTCCCATGGACCTGCACATAACCACAGTAGTAGATGTGAGCGCTCATTCTGTTTCTTTTTACAGAAAGAATGGAGGGAATCATATTCGGAGTTTAAAAGGAAAGTAGCACAGTGTGTGAGAAAGAGCCAAGAGGATTGTTCCTAAATAACAGTGCCCTTTTTCATTGATTTATTTGGATAGTGAGTGTGTTGGTGATGCGGTTAGGACGTTAAGAGCAGACCCCTGGCGTGATTCACAGTGCGAGCCCCTCCATCTGGGCCAGAGACAATATTGAAATTGAATTAAAATAAATACTTATTGTAATTAAATGGTGTCGCTGCCGTATTTTATAAATAATAAATTAAAATAGAATTCAAGGTCTTTTTTCATCTTTTTTAAGACATGTTAGCTAGCTATTGTTATAATGATGAAATGTGTATGGTAATTTTTATAGAAAAACAAATCTGCATTTTGTTCGTTTACATCCTCATATGATTATTAACTTTGATCTCTGTATTGTAGAAGCCAAATCTGAAGTAAATTTTAAAAAGCTATTTATCACGTGTTTACGATTCGCTGCTGTTCAGTATACATAAAACATGCAAGTGATGGTAAATGAAACTTATAAAAATTGTAAAAGGTGTTTACAAAACCTTTGTATATTTGCATGTAAACTGTTAGTTACCGAAATGCATAATTTGTAATTGGTACATTGTAAAATTGATGATGTTGCTTCTCAGGAACACGATTTAATTCTAGTGCTAATTTTAGTAGTAAATTTAATACCTAATTATAATTTTCACTGAATAAATACAAGTTTTTGTAAACTTATCCTTGTCTCGATTATACCTTGTCCTCTATGCACATTTGGATACATTTTGCAATAAATATTGTTCGCAAATGACTAGTGAACATTACAATTTGGATTTGTAAACTAGATCACATTTGGATTCAACTTTGGAGAGTTGCTTTATTTTTGTCTTAATATATTTATTTTAATTATGTGGTGATTACGCTTATTCTTATAAACTAAAAAATTAGGATATGTTACCGAAAACAATGGCATGTAGTCATAATGTATAATGTTGAATCCCCAGTGTTTGGACTATATCATCGAACATTAATTTGTGACGTGTGTAAAATACTTTTGCCTGTGTATGTATATTTTTTGCTATAAAATCATAATGCAGTGATTATGCTATTTCATTTATCACCTAGTTTAATTTCTTCCACATACATAAAAAATAGTTTTCTTTTGCATTTAATATTACGTCTTGAAAATGTACAGAAAGTCAAACATAAAAAGTAATAACAGTTTTACTTCCATTTTTAAAAATAAATATATTTACATTTGAATGAATCCATATTGTTTCGTAAATATTACTCACTGTCTGAATTTTCTGCTAAAATGGCACCAAACAAACTTCTTGGATCAAATGTGCTTTCAAAGCATCTCTTAAACACTGATTTTATTGTATTTTTTGCTGTGGGTGAAGGTGGTATATTGTCACAATCCATTAACTCTTTATTGCTAGGAATAGTTTTACAGTGGTTGCCTACATCAACATTTGCATTATTATCTATAACTTCTCCAGGTATATCAATAAAATTGAATAAATGGGAATCTTCATCCAAGCATTTAGATATATCTACATCAACATGAAGTTTCTTCTTTGCTGACCCTAGCGTGCTATTTGAATCTTTCCTCTTACTCCTTTCAATATTAGTATGCTGTGTTGATGTTGTTTGTGTGGCACTGTCAGGCTTTGAGGTTGCAAGTACAAAGTGTGCCTCAAAAGTGGAACCATTGTGTACTATAAACACTACTGGCTTTCCTGTTGTTTCAAAATGTAACTGGAGAGGTAAATTCAAAGCTTCTGCAAAAGCTAATAAAGCCTTGAATTCTTTCAGTGAGAATGTAATTGTTGTTTCTTCGTCGATAGTGTAACCATCAAACTCAGCTGGTTTCAAAGTAATTTGTGTTCTTATGATTTTAGTCAGATCTGCATTGCTGTCAATGTAGTTACGCATTACTAAACATTGTGATGATGCTTCAACTGTGACCTGGTCATCTGAACTTTGAAAGTTGCCAAGTGCTTCAGATAATATTCTTTGTGGTGATGTTATTCTGGAAATAATGATTTAATTAATCAATAACATAGTTGCTTTTATAGACCTGTAATAATTACCTAATAGAGTAATAAATGACTCTGGCATCATAAGCAGTAAAACTTTTAAGGACCAATGGTCTTACATACTTGGTAATTTAATTGAAACATGATTCCAATGAAGGATTATTGTGTAAGAAACAGAAAATTATCTAAATAGGGAGTTTCTTAAAAAAATATTTCAAGAGGACCATGTATGGTAACTTGTAACAGAAGCAAGCTGAATAACATTGTATTTTACCTGTTAGGTACACAGTCTTTTGTGTATACTGCTTGCATAGCCTTGCAGTCCAGTATTGACACAAAATGTGTCTTCACAATACCGTGTCGGCATTTTAACTGGAATATTAGTTTACAAGATTCAGCATCAAGTTTTATTTCCAAGTTCTCAACTTGTTTATCCATGTGTGCTGGAGATTTGAAAATGTTTAACGCCGACTTCATAGAGATTTTACATTTAAGGCCCTCGTTGTCCTCTGTTGAATAGTAGTTGTAGTTGAAGTAAGAAAAGAAGTTCTTGTTAAATTTCACCATGGCGTATGCAGATTCCGCGGAGTTCAGAGTCCGCAATAGTACGCAGTCTGGTAATGATTCCAGGTATAGCTCATCTCCAAAGCGAGCTAAAGCATGCACTGTCCTTCCTAGAACTAAAAGAAAACTTCTAGTCTACTGAAACATGGTTTGTTTTATAGTTTATACAATTACATTCACTGTTACCTTTAACGTTTGGTCCTGGAATGTGACACTTCATTTTGCTTAGAATAAAATAATAAATCACAATTTTATCTTATTAACTGTTTTAAATCTCATAGCTTTGGTAATTAATGTTTACAAATGTTGGGCTGCGTTCCCTCCGTATTTTTGACACTTTTGTTTTTTTTTTTCAATTTGACATTGACAATAATTAGTAATTACAGTGTCATGATCGGCATTTGAGGTGGTCAAAGTAAAGAGATTTATCAAAATATTTCAAAAATGTATGCACAGCAAATAAAGACAATAATTATTGCAGGTAAGTTATATAATATATACTCAGCCAGACATCACGAAAAAAACTTGCCCACTTCGCACGCAGATCTACAAGTCACGCGGTAAAGCGGTGGAACGAGACGGAAAATAGCAAACTGCTTACTAGTAAATGATAATAGTTGTACGGTAGCGCCAATGATTAAAGAAAATTAAAGAATAAAGAGCATAAGGTCACGTGACACGAGTCACTTTGGTATACAAACATGGCGGCGGCTCTGCCCCTAAAAATAGTGATACGTTAGTACCGAATTTTCTACCGACATCGATGCATCAACAGTGGATCCGCATAAATACGACTGAAAATCTTGGAATTTACATAAATATCAGTATATAAGCTTGTACATTTTTAATTGGTACTAATTTTGACGTCATAGAATGTTGCCGACTTGATAGATTTCCCACAATTTTTTAATCTGCAGTTAACTGTTGTCGGTAAAATGACTTTGAGATATTGAAAGCTAAATTACATAACAAAATTACTCTTATTGATACAAGTACCTTAACTCCCACTTTTAAGGAGTTTAATATTTTTTATACAGCTTGCAATATTGAAAGCGTCCTTCGACGCACGCAGACTTATCTGGCGAGGAGTCTAGTAGTCTTTCTAGTATTTAAGCATTCTTGAATTTTAATTCTATGATTTGTTCCCTTAATTGAAATGCAAATTTTTATAATATAACCTGCACTAATTATATAATGCGACTTTTTGAGCCATAAAGTCATTAACAAATACTGTCATTTGAGTGGAGCCGTCGTGTCGCGAAGGAGTAACTAATTCGAGATGTAGACACAAGTTACTCAGTTGGCATCCATGATTTTCAAGAAATAAAGTTGGTAACATTTATTTGGGCGTATACAGCGCCACGGTTTTTCATTTCCCCAAACTACCACAGATTAGGTAGGTTCTACAGTTATGATTCAGAGTGTGTTCCGGAAACCACTGCGACCACTGCTATGTGACGTCATGAAACAGCGCCATTTTGGTACTATGATCACTGGCGGCGCTATTCCGAACTATAATTCGAGCACTATTCAGTGCTGTGTGACGTCATGAACCGCCGCCATTACAGTACTGTGATCACTGGCGTTTTGACGAAAGGTGCTCTCAGTGCTGTGAAATTCGTTCGGTTTGAACTGACAGTAATCTGTGACATTTAATAGTTCATGACCTGACGCGACCTGACGTTTCTTTCTTTGGAGACGGTGGCGAACGCGATGGTTCTGCTTACGTTAACTTTTGAGAAAGTCTTCTACGAGAACAAATCGTTATATTTTCCTAACTACGTTGCTACTGCCCAAACGCAGTAAGGGTGATGGGGCCCCCTTACAGTAAAAAAGCGTAATGTTGCAGTTCCATTTATATTTAAAATCACTACAAAGTACAAACCTTGATATATTTACCTCATCTCAATCACTATATTTTATAAAATGACAACAATAGAATGGAATATATATACAGGGTATATCAAGACTGCGACCGAAAACGAAGCCAGGTGGTAGTATTTCGCAAAAAAAAATCGACACCTTTTTGTTATTTTTTACTTATCGTCGTATTTGGGTGATAAATACATAGTTTTCCTTAAATAATGATGTAGACCTCCTTATTTTTAAACACTCAATGGTACGTAAGGGCTTAAATTATTATTTTCGCTGAAACTAGGTATATACCACCCAAACAAAATGATTTTTAAAAATATCTAAAAAAATATCTGTCGCTGTTTTGGTGAAATTTTTATTTGCATCGTGTCTGTAACCACTAAAACCACCACCTGGCTTCGTTTTCGATGGCAGTCTTGATATACCCGGTATACAATAGTTTAGTTGCTTTTCAAATAATTTCCGAAGATATATCTATTCACCCCGTTTAATGGTATTTGAAACCAGAACAATTAACCGCCATTTAACGTAGTGTTTTATATTCTCTTTGCCGCCATTTAGCAATCAAGGTTAGCAACAATTTGGAATTTAGAAGAGCCGTTTAAAAAATGGAAAAATTAAAAAAATTGCTGTTGCTTGATAGCGATACGAATAGCTTGTATGAAATCCTTGTTACAGAAGAAGTGTACAATCGTGCATCTATGGGTAATGTTCAATTGCATCACATATAAATAATTACCCTAATTAATAAATTAAAATAATTTCTTGATATCTTGCAGACATGGTTTTCGCAGCCAATCTTCTACAAAAACACATTAATAAAGGTAAGCGAGAAAAATAACGTATTTTTTTCCTTTCCCAAAATCGGTTGTAAATATTTTAGCTGTCGTAATATTGTTTAATACGCCGCCTCGGTAGCGCAGTTGTAAAACGGTCGGGGTCAGTCGAATCCCGATTCGTGCAAAATGATATTGGATATTACTATGCTTTATCAGCCCAGAGTTAGGAATTTGTTCCCAATATAATATATGCTCGCCCTTCATCAAACTTGCAAGAATAACAGTATTTAATAACTTTCAGAAAATAATGATTTAGTCACAACCTCACAATATCAGGAAACAGGACCTTCAACATCAACGGGAACAATCAAATCTAATCAAGAGAAAAGCAATGCACAAAGCGGTAAGATAATATTGAAACATTAAATTTATGCTAATTATAGCAAAATCTAATATGATTACATGATCATATCAACATTCTAAATAGCAAAATAGGTAATATAATGTTGTAATTTAAAATTTTGTAAAATTAAATATCTAATATAAAGCAGAAAATCTTTGAAAAATATGAAATAATTAAATTACTTATTGGTTAAAGAATTTATTTTAACATTTACATAATATATGCTACTTCCTGTGTTTTATGATAACATTTATATTGATTGTTCAGCTACTTTTTTATGTTATGTTTTTAATTAATAAATTGTTAATGTTTAATTACAGCAATACACAACTGGACCAAAAAGGAAGTGTTGCTTCTTATTTCTACCTATAAAGAACATCAATTGCAATTTATGGAAGAAAATTCGTGTAAAAGTGAAATTTGGTTGAAAGTTGCAAATGATATGGCATCTGCACTTGCCGAACATGGGTTACCACCCATTGATGAAAGAAAATGCCGATCGAAAATGGATACCTTAAAACGTCACTACAAGAATTTAAAAGATAGCAATAAGAAATCTGGGAATCATCAAATTACTTGGACTTATTATGATGTAATATTTTAAATTTATAATTGTTTTTACATTAATAAGTTACAATTAATTTTAAAGAAACATATAATTATTTATAGGAAATGGAAGAATTGTTTGGTGAGCAGCCATGGGTTCAACCTCTTACAACTGCAGGATCCAATATTTCCAACAAATTAGGTGCCTACAATTTTCTTATAAAATATTCATAATTTATATTATTATTTGAATTTAGCTTTTTACATCTCATTAATTTGAAGAACTACTTGAAGGTGCCCGAAATAAAACAGTGAAGTTCTTTCTTTGAAAGAGAAATAAAGAAGAAACTTAATGTGTTTTTCAATTTTTAGTCGCTGAAATCAAAAGACCACCAGCCAAGAGGCAAAAAAATTTAAAAGATTATTGTGACCAGTTAGTCGAATTAAGAAAGAGAAGAAATGAAACACGTGAGCAACACCATCACGAAAAAATTGCTGCTCTTAATAGGCTAACAGATGTAGTAGCACAAATTATAGAGAAAAAAAAACAGGTTTAAATTAAATATTTTTATTCTAGCGATTGAATTTACGAAAATAAGCGATCTTGTATTTTCTACCAATGCAAAGAAAATTGGACTGAATATTTTAATTATTTATTATTCTATAATCTCATCATTACAATCATTTAAATTGTTGTATTTTAAAAATTATGAACACTGAAATAATTGTAGTTATATAATAGAGATTTTATTATGTTAATAATGTTATGTTATTAAAACTGACGATGTATATTTAAAAAATCTTGTTTGTAAGACTTGATTGCCTACGTAAATAAGTGATTTCTTTTATTTTCTTCATATTGTGCAAAAAAAAAATTAGGATAATGTCTTCTTGATTTATAAACTCATTGACAATATTAATTATAAATTGGATTTTAAGAACTAAGTCTAACTAACCTACTGTGTAGATTTTAAAAATCTTGATTATTGATATTATGAAAATAAATGTCTTAACTCTAAAAGCTTTCCTTTTTTCCACAAATCATTTCTAACATGTTTTAAGTAGATATGTATAAGAAAGAAATACCAATAGGTATAAAATATTTTAGTTATGTTTTCCTAAATAAAACTAAAAAATTAAAGAGGTATTATTATTAGTTTCTATGAATATAGAATGCCTGCATTTACTCGAACCGAACAAACTTTTTGTTTTGACAGAATTAATGGGTTTTTTTATTTGTGTTTGTACGCAAAATAAAACAAATCGAGCATAGTCAATAAAATCAAATTATTCTTTATTCAAGTAGTCTTTTACAAGATCTTTTGAATCGTTAATTTCTGCTACCACCGCTTCGGAACGTGTTGTAGCTGTGAAGAAGAAACGGCGCAAGAAACTCCCTCAGCAACACGAACTTCTTTTTTTATTTTCTTTGTTTTTCTTTTTTTTAAAGGCCAATTTAAATTACAATGGTTGATTTATCTAAATGTTACAATAATGTCTGTATATATAATATTATTATGTCAATTGTTCTAATTTAATGGAAATTGAGCAATTTATTCCCAAGCAGCATACTATAATATGCCTTTTTACACAGCTTTACTTTAATTATATTTTTAAACTTGTTGATTGGAAGTTCTCTAATACCTACCATTGGGAAGTTTGTTAAAGTCAAATACCCTATTGAATCTTTTTTACAAACAACTAGACGTAACAACCTCTTATAAAAAATAACTAAACAGACTACTGTTCTCTTCTCTTCTCTCTACGCTCCTCCAATCTGCCTCGTCTACCGCACACCAACCCATGTCACCAATAATAACAGTTAGTTAGTTGTCCTGAAACAGTTGCGCCGCAGTGACGCAACGGAAAAAAAAATTAGCTCTCTAATATATCTATCAAGTTATATCTGGTTATAATTTTATAACCACTACTAGTCTCTCTACTATCGGAATCACTTCAACAAGGCCGTAGCGATTGTAGCAAATTTAGCAATGATATTTTGGAAAATATAAAAATAATCCGTTACAATATACATTAATATAAGAGTTTCTAATTAAGTTGCACCTAGTTATAAAATTAACATAATTTTTGGAAGTAATAGAGCCATGCTAATGTCAGTCATACCCATTTCCTTTTCCCATCCTTTTTCCTTTCCGCTCTAGTACCAATTTGATGGGCAACACATCCATGATCCATATTTGTGGATGTTTATGGGTGACAGTCACCACTTACCATCAGGTGACCTGTTTGCTTGTTTTGCAGACCTATGCAATAAAAAAATCAATTTATTGCTAATGGTTTAAAGTTCCAAATTGCTAATAACATTTTTTAAATGTTCTCTTTTCTCCATTCCTGCAACTTTCATGGCGTTATTAATTTCGACATCTAATTCAAATGCTAGAATTTCATGATTCACAACGGTTGGAATTTCAATTAAATCATTTCTTAAAATACAAATATTGTGTAAAATACAACAAGCAATAATGTAGTAGGGTATTAAGTCAGTCCTTCTGATTGGTAACTTGTCTAATAAACTCCGAAATCTCCCTTTTAATAAAGCATTAGCTCGTTCAATCATCATACGAGAACTTGAATGTACCTTATTGTACTTTAAATGTTCTGCAGTTAAATTACCAGTATTGCGATAAGGTACCATTACACATGGTTGGATACCGTAAGCCTTATCTCCTAACAAATGAGTGTTATTAGGAAAAAAATTTGGTGTACAATAATTTTGCAAACCTGACAGCCGGAAAACACGAGCATCATGTACTGAGCCTGCTTCACCACAGTATGCATGAATAATTTTCAATTTATGGTCACATACCAGCTGGAAAGACAAAAGTAACTTTATTATATGAGTCACACAATTAAGTATGTTAGTAGTAAGAATACATATTTTTTATACCTGAGTTTGGATGGAATGAAACCCTTTACGATTAATATAGCTGGCATGGTGTTCTTTGGGCTGGGCTATTTTTATGTGTTCCATCAACTGCTCCTAAAACGTTTGGAAATCCGTACCGTCGATGTACATGATTTGATGTAATCATTGCTTCTTCAGGAGTAGGCCATTTTATATAAATGGGTACATAATTATAAATTGATTTGACAACTTTCCAAATAGATCTCCACGCCGTTGCTTTACCCACATCAAAGCGATCACAGACAGATCTACAATATAAAATAATGTTATAAGTATATTAAATTATGTCTGTGTTTCAATCTTATTTCAGAAGAGAGGAATAGCATAACATAAATATCTTACCTGTAGGAGTCTGGTGTTGACATGGTCCAAATACACAAAAGAAGCTGTTTCTCGACAGAAATGGTGTTGTTGCCGTAATTAACTGATTGTTTTTGTAAGTCAGGTCCAAGTTATTAGAAATTGAAAAGTATCTCGCCTCATGCTGTAATTGAGTAAGAAATGGAAATGTCAATGAAAAAGGTTAATGAAGGTCTTAGTTACATTGTTTTTTAATTACAAAAGTAAAAATTACTTTAATAGACAAAAGCATGCCTTACCGAAAGTGACTTTTAAAAGTTTCATCACTCATTCGAAAAACGGTTGTCTCCACATAATTTTCTGTTTTGGGGATGATGTTTTGTCCCACACGATTACTGAAGATATAAATGAGATCTTCATCATCATCAGAGTCATCATCGGAAGATTCCAAATCATTTTGGATAGCACCAGCAATTGCAGTTGCGATTATTTCGTATTCCATTATCTAGATTATAAAGTTAGTATTGAGTGAGCTGAAAAACAATATAATAGACTAATTAAAGAACTTGAATATTCAATTTTTAATTAAAACTAAAACGGATAAATTGTAAAGTGTAAACATTGATGACAGTTTAAACTGGTTAACTGGTTTAAAGTTTAAACTGCGTACCGTTACGAACATAGATTATACACTTATAAAAAGATAGATACGTCACTCTACAATCAAAACTGGCCTTAAGACTGCAACCTCGTCACAGAGATGGCGTATGTGTGCAATTTTATTCGATACGGCTCCTATAGATGGCGCTTTAACACCATAGTGTATTATCTATGTTAACACCAATTGATATTGGCGTATCAAGACTGCAACCAAAAACGAAGCCAAGTGATAGTTTTAGTGACTTCAGATACAAAGCAACTAAAAATTTCACAAAATTCTTAGCTGCATTGTATCTGTAGTCACTAAACTACCACCTGACTTCATATTTGGTCGCAGTCTGGATACATCCCCGGCATATTATTTTGTCTTGTTTTGTTATGCGTACATTACATATGTTTTAAAATATTAATGTCACAAAATTTGGATCAATTCTTAGTGTCCAATTTACTGAGCTGAAAATAAAACTGTGCTAAATGTATGATGTATTTATGTTTATTTATGTTTCCTTTTTTTACAATATTCAAAGGCTTCCATTTTCACTTGGTCATTCCTATCAAAGTGGCTAATTTTTCCACTTAATAATCTATTCACCCCGCGACACCAACTGTGTACAATCAACTTAATTGATAAATTACAAATAAATGTAATTAATTCAGTTTTATGTGTTTTACACGATAAAATACTAAAGTCGCATGCACAATCAATGAAAAATTGTATTATATCTTTTATATATTTTGAATCAGAGTGGTATCGAAGGCATGCACTAATCATATAATATATTTCATTCATTAAAATTATAAATTCGTCATTTGGGTGAAACAATGATTTTTTGGTGTAATCTACTTCATAATTAAATGATTCCAAATCAACTTTAGGTCTCATTAAATTTCTTAAACAAGTATCACAATTTTTGAATATTTTTGATTTACATTTTTTAATCACATATCCCGAAACATATTTTTTTGATTCGGCATGCAATAATGAATCATCATTCTTAATTTCATTCATGGAATTAAGTAAATAATTTATTTCACATGCAAAATCAACCTTGTTAGAATCAACTGGATTTCTAATCAACAAATATGATAATGATTGCATAGATTTATTAAAATCAGCCTCACAATTAGCATGCACAGAATGTGGAGAATTATAATTATTTATAATCAATGTTTTAAATGCATTTATAAATTGATTGCAATTAGGGTTAACATTTCTTATACCATTACTTCTTATGCTACTAAAAAAATTCTCTAATGGATCTTGATTAAAATTTCTAGTAATCAAATTTACTACATTATAATTTGTTGATAAATGCATCCAAATGTCTTTAAACGATTTTATGTTACTAATCCAATTTTTGATTGATGGAACGGACTCATATTTTATATAATCAACATCATTTCTTTTGCAAACAGATTTAAATTTTATTGATTCTAATATTGGAATTAAATCATTCCACAGCTGGAAGTGGGGAGAATTCTTTTTAATACATTGTTTGTATATTTTTGGATCACCTTTATAGGAATGACCATTAAAAGAATCAAATAATTTGTCGAATATGAGTAGAAAATCAGCTGTGTCTTCGCATTCGGCTGGTAATACTCCATGTCCTGAAAAAGAACATTTAATTATAGAAATTGAAATAAATTCTACAAATATTTAATTTAGATTTCTGCTTAAAAATACAATTCTTTATGCGATTTCACATATAATTTAAAATCACAGGCACACATTAATATCTATGATGTTATCTCTACTGATATAAAACATGTGTTGTAGATCTATGAATATTTGAAAAACTACTTTGAATTTATGTTGTTACGAGTTTTCACGGAAATTTCACAGTAAGATAACAGCAATTTCATTATGTCGCTGTGTGACTGTAGGTGTGCGAGCGCATCGTAAAAATATCACTTTCATAATTATTCAATCGACCCAAAATAAATATAACTTCAATAAGTTGTGACGGTTATATTTTCTTAGCTAAGCCATTGAATGAACAGTGATGTCATTTGGCACTTGTCGGCCTTATTCATAGACAGTTTATAAACCTATTTAAATAATCAAATGTTTTGTCTTTTTTGCTCAAATTGAATTCAAAGGTCGTTCGAAAGGGACAAATGATTTAATAACTAAAATAAGTACAAAACTGTCTACGAATTTGGCCGATATAGTTTAGGCCTAAATATGCACTTCATACTCTTATATTTACGAGAATAATAAATAAATACACCCGAATGCCACACACATAAATAGTTCGGTCAAAAATAATGATTTTCAAAATACTCACTTGCTAAAAATCGAAGAGCTGATGACACTCTTTGGCTAAATACTTGTGCAGCTAGTTTTACTTTCATTTTTTTTAATTTTTCTTTGTTCGTATGGGCTTCGGTTATTTTATTGACTAGACGAATATCGTCATCACCGACATCCACGGCCAATAACATATTCAAATGCTCCCATTTCGCTACTTTATTTTTCCCATTTTGGGTAAATATTGCGTCTTTATTTAATAAATTATTTCTTACACCTTTTAGTAAATGTGGTGTGTCGAATAAAGTAAACACTTTATGATTATCTACCTCAAAATACGTTGTTTTCTCTGAGTGCTTCCCTTCTTTAGTTTTATTTTCATAATATGTTTCCTCACGTAATTCTTTTAGGGCTGCAACATTTGTGGGACACTGGTCGCAAATAGTGGAAATTACGTGAAGCCCTGTACTATTAATACCTTTAATAACATTGATCAACAGAGCTTTTAATTCATTTTTTTTGGTCCCACTCTTTGAAAACGTAAAACACACTGGCTGTTTGCTTTTACTTTTTATTCCTTTGATCATAAAGACTAAGGCCCGATCAGCAATGTGTTTATTCTTTTTATTGCCGTTATCTTCAAATCCGATAATCTCATTCAGGGAAGCACTGTAATCTAGACCAGGTGCAAGAGATATTTCATCAAATAATAAATTCACAAGTCGCTTTTCCTGTGGTAGATGTTGTACTCTTTTTTTTAAGTTTTCAAATAAAACTGAATTGACACCTGGTCTAAGCGTAAATGTACTAAGCATTTTTTGTAAACAACGTTTTGAGGGCAGAATAAACATATTTTGGAGCATTTTGTATCCTTTTGGACTCTGTTTAAAAATAGTTAAGGCCATGATTTTTTCTTTCACGGTAAAGCGTCTCCCTCTCGGTTTTTTTCTTCCTTTCATTTGTAAGTTTATAAATGTTTGCACTGTATCTGGTAATTTTTCCATTGTTCTTAAAAAAGAGTAGGATGTACTTATTTTTCTTGCAGCACGTAATTGTTGTGTTTGTGTTCTATATTTTTTGCGAAGTTTTTCTAACTTGTCTGTTATTTTTTTTACATAACATGTAGATATTTTTCTATTAAATCGTTTTGTAGGCTCTGAAAAATATAATGAAATGAGAATTATAGTTTGAAATTAATGTCAATTATTGATGTTGATGTATTGATTTAGTCTCATATAAAGTTGCTCAAAAGTTATAACAATATTAATTATATGTATAATAATTCAATTCCATTTTCAAATATGGTTGTTTTGTCTTAGCACAGATTTTTACTAAACTGCTACTTCACCTATTGGTCATTTCAACAGAATTGTTAAGTTATCTGAACAGCTTAAGATAAAGTACTTAAACTTTGAACTTGTCTACAATCAAAATAAATAAATAAATAAAATACAATCAAAATAAATAGTCTGCGGCTAAATGAAAATCATATTTTGAAAATTGTCTCAAGTTATTAAGATAATATTATCTAGAGGAACATGTAGAACGACTTTTTATTACAGTATGGTATTACAATCTTTTATAGGTAAGTCATAAATGAAATTGAAGTCCGTATTCTTCCTTAATTACTACATTGTAAATAAATTTATATTATATTCTTACAATTACAAAATTACATAAATAAATTAGTGCCATACCTTAGTGCATTAAATTTTTATATTAGAAAAATATATGAATTTGATATATGCCTAAATGTGATCTAAAATAAGATGTGTAGACCGATATAAAAAGTAACTATCGCACAATAATTATCCTGTATAAGAAGATAAAAGTATACTTCACCGAGTGTAACAACTTCTGATTGTTGACATGAGGCTGATGTTGATGGCTGCTGTGTTTCCATTTGAGTTTCCATTTCCAGTGAAGCCGTTATATTCTGTGGTTGATCATCAATTTCTATATTTTGCATTAAATCTGGAAAAATTGATTACTATATGTAAATATTTTCATAATAACTTCAAATTTAAAACATAAGAAATAAGTAAGTTTATTTTTATTATTTTTGGGACAAAAAGTCTTTATTAACTATTGAGTAGATTAGGTTTATAAATAATTTCATAGTTTATACTAAACATCTCATTTTGCTCAAAGTAAAAGTATGTATTTTCTACAATTTTTATTAATTTCTCGTAAACCAAGCATTACTTTGTAATAATGATGTTATAATCAGGGACCCAAACCCTTTAATCATTCTTAACTCTCTCTTCGTGCCTATATAATAGACCCCAGCCCATGTTATAAATTAATAGTTGAATTACTTGGAAACCATTTAATACTTACTGCTATTAGTCAATGTAGGTATGGCATTTTTTGTTAGTCTTTTGCTTGGCAAACAATACTTCACATCAAAGTGTCTATAGCATAGTCTAACACAGTTATAGATGTAGTCGTCTCCTCTCATTTGTGTAGTCAAATCGAGAACAGCCTTCCACTGGTTAAACTTTTCAATATAAGGCCACTCAGGTTTAGGAAACCGATGCAGTGGGCCTGTAAATTAAAATTTATATCAAATAAGTAATAACACACAACTTTCCTCAATGGCAATGTGGCGTTTCTGAACGATGAAATTTCTAGAAGTTTCTGAAGCAATTTATCACTATTTTGTTATGTAAATAGAATCAGTATGTATATGTTAAATTAGTTACTCTAGGAATAAAATATCACTCACCATCAATGATACATCTGAAATAACATTTCAATTCAGATGCTTTTGGCATTTTAAAAATTATAATATCCAATCCGTATTGCAAAACTAAAAGTCCGTAGAACAAAATGCCAGTTTATCAAATATGCAATCTCTCGGGAGTCCAGATACAAGCCAGGTAAAACAGTAGTATACAGTTGCAAAATCAGTGTTCAAGCCAAGTCAAAAGTAAATAATAAACGAAAATTCTCAAAACGCTAACGACCACTAACGACAACGAAGACTGAAACAAATATTAAACATGGCCGCCAAAGTGATTTCCCAAAACAATCGATAGAGTTGCTGTTATAAAAAATACGTATTAATAATTTTCTAGTTTTTTTTTTGGTTTCTTAATTATAAAATCTGAATAATAGTTTACCAAAAGAATATAAATTATATTTATTTTATGTTCTTCAATTTTCATTTCTTAATTAATATGACTGCCCTCTAGTGAGCATTTTTGATAACACGGATTTAAGTTTACCTACCTTGAACATCAGGGAGCGTTAGTTTGTATAGAGTTATTATTAAATCGAAAAATGTATGGAAGATTCATACCCCTGGTTACGAACTTCACAGTTGACGTCCATTTATGACGTCACACAGTAGTCGCAGTGGTTTCCGGAACACACTCTCAGGTTGTCGTCGTTGTTACCAGTAGAAAAGTATTATCTATGTTCAGTATGTGGTTCAGTATTTCTTATAGTATTATTCTCATAGACGAAATATCTAATAGACGTAGTGACCCCGTGCCACCGAAAGGGACAACAAATAAAGTACTTAATTGGTTTAGGGTTGCCAAGTATGGTACAATTACCCACTATTAGGTAACGGCTTTTTAGAATGATACAAAATTTGCAAACACGGAAGAAGGAAGGATAAATAAAAATGCAACAGTTTGATAGGTTTTTTTTATTTATTACTGTATACATATATTTACAAAGTGTACAAAATTACGTATGATAGATCAACAATATATAACTATACGGGTTACTATACAGGGTACGGGGTAATACTACAATCTCACTCTTGCCACACTGACATTTTAGGTTATAAAGTTTACGTGTTTATTATAATTACAATAACATTGAGATAAACAAATGTATAACTACAATGTATTACAGTTTCATCTCTTTTATAAGATTTTATAGCAAACTAGTTAATTTAAATACTGCTGGATACTATTAATTGTTACTAAAGTTATTTACTTACCCATGGAATGATAATCCTGTTATTTTCACACCACTGTCGCTTTTACAACCAAGTACGCTACACCGCACCATTTTGTGATGGATTTAGCAAAGATTTTAGAATTTAAACAATTATAAATCACTTTGAAAACTTCCGACACTAAACACAAACACGATACGACAGTCTTATGTCAAAATTTGTTTAGCAATTTCAATTCCGACCTTGAAAAAAACCGGCACGCGGACAGGACAGAAAATGTATATTTCGATCTCTTTCTATCTTATAGCAAAACCTATAAGCGGCATCTCTTTCTGTGGGACTGAATAGGCACTATACAGCAGTCTATTAGATTTTTCGTCTATGATTATTCTACTCTTTGGTTCAGTATTTTACTCCTTAGTCTGTGGTGTTCAGTAGTATTATGATCGTGAAGCAATGTAGGCGTGTTGCATAAACAAAGGACATAACGCGAGAGAAAGTTCGCTACTTGTTCTAAATAACGCGCACAGTTTTCACTTGGAAAAAAAAATACAGCTTATTCATTGATTGATACGTTTTTGTGTGAACTAAAATGGATTTAAAACGTAAGTAACTGCGTGTTTTAATTTAGAAATATTTAGTTATAATTCAGTGAAGTTTTTTAGCTATAATTTGTATTAATATTTTTGTTCTTAGTCACAGGTTTGTTTATTTTACAATATAAATGATATTACATGTTTCTATTCAACATTCTGTATAACGAATGTATTCGATAATTTTGCTTTGCTTAACTACACACAGCCTCCGTGGCGATTCACGCAGTTCGAGAAATCTCTACTATGGGACCAGAGACCGCAGGATCAATTCTTGATTCGAGACAAGTGTAAAATAATTTTAAAAAAATAATCCGGTTTAGGTCCGTAATTCGTATTTTTGTACATTAAACATAAACTAAATTCAATGTGCAAAATATACAAACAAGCTCACACTTGGGATGTCACTGACCCCAAACAACAATTTCGAAGAACTTTTGATATTACAACATCTTGAACCAAAAAATATTTCCTTAGAAAAAATTGACTTAGTGCAAGAATCGAACGACCTATTTAAAGTTTCTAATTCGGTTTTTTGCCCACTGCGCCACTGAGCCTTGTCACTTAATAAGTTAATTCATTGTTGAAATTTATTAATTTATTTTTGTGTACTTTTATGTAAATACAATTGTTTATATGGATAACAAGCCTCTGCCCGCAAACAGCGACTGCATGATTAACTCTTTTTGGAATTTTCCATCCCATCCCATTATACATATACCACCCAGCCCATCTCATTTTCACTCAAAGGATGTAATCCAGTTCCATCCCATCCCTTTGAGTATAAAAAGTAATAAATATATTGGAAATCCTTTCTCATCCCACGGGATCACTACATTTTTCGGGATAAAAAGTAGCCGATGATCCAGGGTGTCGGCTACCTCCATACCAAATTTCATCGAAATTCGTTAAGCCGTTTCTGAGACCATCGCGCACAACCGCACAGATAAACAGACAACAATTCTGAAATTCATTGTTTTGGGTTCTATTAAGTTAATACAATCCCCCCATATTAGTTTTTCTCATTTATCTTCAATGTACCGATATCGATCGGATACAAATTTATAATATGTATTGATTATATAAGGATATGCCGAAAAACCGTGCTATACGCATTGTGGAATTATTTTTTGTAAAAATACCACTGTGGTATTTTATACACACGCTTGTAAAACTTATTAACATTATGCTGCTGATTTATAATGATTTGAGTTCGGATCGGAAACTGGGGAGTGAATAGATAATGACTAAAAAGTAGAGCTAAGGTTTGATAGTTTAGACTGGCCACTAGTCTATATGGAATATACCGATCGTTCCACTAATTAGGCGATGCGTAAAAAATCCGGTGACCATGTTAATTGTTTTAGCAGAATCAATATTCATAACGCACCAATTTAACTTACCGTTGAAATAATTAAATTAACTTTTTAAACCATCAATTATTTCTTTATTTTAATTTAATTAGTTGAGTTAGATATAATTCGTTCCAGAATGACAATTTATTATGTGAAATTGAGTTGGATAGGTTCTGTAAAATTAGATGACGTGCTGTTACTGCGATAGCGTCGTATTCCTTAAGATTATCTTGATAATAATTTAGTAATTATCTACGTAATTATTAATTACTTATATTTTTTATTATTTGAATCATGGGATATGTTCAGTAGCGGTTCAACACCTAAATTTGATTTAGATAAGAACAATTTTGCGACGTCGAATTAGTGTTCGTTAAGAAAATATGATGGTTTAGTTATGTTCGCTTTTTATAATCCAGAGAGATTAATTAATTATTATATAACAAATTGCTTATTTTTCATGAGTGAAAAAAGCTCCTCAAAACTTCGGACGCAAGGCCATAGGTGGTCGCTTTGATCGACGCTAAGGCCCTTCACCGCTCTTAAATATACCCTTTAAAAAACTTGGCAAGGATAGTGGCGGTACTTCCATACAAGCCCAAAAGCCCGGCTTGCCCTACTTAATACGTATATACTAAATTCTGAACGAAACCATTACATTCAATACAAAACAGTAATTACGAAACATCTACCATTTTTGAATTTACCGCGTTCGGTCGCGGCATGGCGCTCTTCAATGAAGCGCGAGCCGAAGCGCCGCCGCCCGCGCTGCGCAACGCATTTAATAAATTCATTCAATAATTTTAACTCTCACGTTGAACGTAGCTCCACGCATTTTTTAAAAGACGGTACGCGCAAAACATATATCTGCCTTCTTCTCTCTCGTGTGCTTTTACGGGGCTTTTGGCAACGCATGCTATCTCTTTCACACTGACGGGTGAAATCCTACACTCTGGCACTACGAATGTATAGCTACAGATATCTATATATAGCAATAAAGTACTAAACCAAAAGCCCAGCTTTTGACCACAGAATTATTTTGACTGAACATCGTACATTTGAAGGTCGTCATGTGTAACATTATTTGTTAACTAAATTATATTTATTGTTAATAAATTACGTTGGTTCTTTTTTAAAATTATTTAATCATTTTTGAATACAAATAATGAAGTTTTTATATTTATTTCATAAATTATAATTGCATGTTGTAATGTTTATTTTTTCGTTTACTAGCAATACTGTACGAATTACTACTAACTTCATAAGTATTTTGATATTGTGCAATTATTGTAAATAGTTCGGTTGAAGGTTAATTATTCGTTTTTTTAATGTTATTTAAACTTTTTGATACGAAAATGATTTGTATTGTTTCCTGTGATGGTTTTAATGTGATGGTGAAAGTGTTCATTGCCGTTATAAAGGTAATTTAATTCAATTATATTGAAACTGGCGCGAAAACTACGCCGAGTTTGTGCATTTCTTAAATTTGTGGTAAATCATAAGAGGCATTTTATCGGTTCAGTTTACTTAACTACGTAATTCGATTTCTAAATGCTCCCATTCATATAGGTTATTATATTGAACAGTCGTGTTACATATGCTTTTCAAGGGACACTTGTGTATTAGAATGTTTGGATTAATTCTTATGATTTCAATGAGTTTGTGGTCCTTTCAAAAGGCATGCTATTACTTGTAATTAAAATTACTTGTAAAAACTTAACCTTAATGTATTTATAACAATTTCGGTTAAGATCTAGAATCGTTTGGCACGGAATGGGGGTTGGGAAGGGGTGAGGGGGAGGGGGAGGATGCCTACTGTCCTCCGGTACTACTCCCATGAAAAGGCAATGCACCGTTCCTGAGAAAACCCAATTAAAGTAACCTAACCTCAAAACACTTGTTTTCAAAATATACTTGCTTCTGCAACGTCTCCGGCGCTGCGGGAAGTGCAGCCCCTTCGCCCTTGCGTAACAAAGGATAGGCACCCACGCTCGCCTCCGCAGCTTCGGCTTGCTGGTCGCCTCCGGCGACCAGCCTCAGCCGCTACGGCTCGCACGGTTGCCTATCCTTTGTTACAGCGGGCGGGGGCTGCTCTCCCTCCGCGCCTCCGGCTTTTTATAAACACTCTAGGGGTGGTAGCCAAGAGACTACGTGGAAGTCGGGGTGCTCCGAGTCGGTTATGGGGCAGATTCGACCTATTTTAACCATAGAGTGGATACACAAACTTGCTTCTGAACATAATTTCTAGGTCGTTATAAAATATGTAAAACAACAAAACATGAGTCTATACACTATTGCAGATGTGTAAACTCCGCAAAAAACATAAACAAAACATTCTAATCACACTGACTCATGATGCAAATCGCGTAGTTTTTACGTTCCGTTTCACGGTATTGCACGACATTTTAAACCACAGACTATATACTTGACACAATAATAAATATTTAGTTGTCAATCGCCCATAAAAACGTTCCGTTTTACCTAATACCTGATTTAAGGTTAGAAACTTTATTAATTAATTTCTCGAAAACTATAAATTACCTTTTAATAAGAGTGATACGTTATAATCAGGGAACCAATCCCTACCACCTTCAATCATTTTTAGCCCTCAACTCGTGCCAAACGATTCTAGACCCCAGCCACAATTTCTGTCCGCAATTTTGGTTAACTGCGTACTTGCGTAGTCAAACACGGGAGCATAGTAGCTATCGTTGTGCTAGTGTAATGCCGGGTATTAAAAGTGCTCAGTAGTTAGTGCATTAAAAAGTTACGGTTGCATGACCGCAGGCTATCTATATTTGTATTACCTAATCCTAATATTGTACAGATTGTGTGGTAGGTCTGCCGCCGCGCCGTAAATTCGATTTCGTCGTTCTTAGTATTTTTTGTCCTTCTAAATAAATATGTATTAAAACTAAAATAATATTGGGCTTGCCCTACTCCAAAACTCTAGGCACGCCACTGGGCAAGGATTATCCTTTTTTTAAAGAATTTTTTTTTGTATGATGTACTATTTACGAATAGGTAGATACCATGGATTCCGTTAATTGCTTGCTTTTTTTTAGTGGAACGAAAGCATTTAATTATAAAATCTACTTTTAAAATTACACTAGAACCAAATTCTTCTTAAACCATTTATTCTTCTCCCATACCCATAGGAGTATATAGGAACGGCGAATTATATTGTCTAGAATTTGGACGTTGCTTGACTCTCTATAAATATTTATTTTAAAAAAAAAGTTGAAAACCTTACCACCAGCAACTGGGTTTTGTTCGGTAGATGCTGTTACTATAGATAAATCCAACGTTTTTTCTGTGTCTAGGGGAAAGCTGTTAAGCTCTCCTTCCGCTACCTCGGGGGAGGTCGAAAATGATATGCCGGTGTCACTGGCTTTTCTTCTCAGTACGTATAAGATTAATACCCCATACAAATTTGCATAATTTCATCTCATTAACTACTGTCCTCCACTCTAGAACCTTCGGCCCCAGCGGCCATCAATTCTTCGTGCTATGTGCCCGGCCCCCTGGAACTACATATTAATGTAAATATCCGTATTAACTTATCCGATATGTAAAATTTATGATATTAATATTTTTATTGAAGTAAGTGCAATAAATTAGTATAAATTGGATTTGTAAGATGCGATAACGGGCAGTCGAAACGAGATATCTATGTCTTTTTATGGTGTAATTGAAATTTTTCCAATGACTACACGAATTAAAGGTGACATAAAATAACAAGATTGTGATCCAAAATTACCTCAGAATTATTTGAGGATCTTTTATTTAATGAATAAAGTTGATTAATATTAAAGAAAATCCACACGATATCGCCAATAATTTTATAAATAATATTATATTATCTATCTATCTATCTATCTATATCAGCCCATATACGTCCCACTGCAGGGCACGGGCCTACTCTACAATCGAGAGAATCGATTGAGAGTGGTTAGGCCATATAGTCCACCACGCTGGCCTAGTGCGGGTTGGCGGACTTACATACCGTAGAAATTCTTTAAAATCGCTACGGTATGCAGGTTTCCTCACGATGTTTTCCTTCACCGTTAAAGTGCGTGGTGATTGACTATCAATACACACATAACTCCGAAAAGTCAGAGGTGTGCCCTGGGATTTGAACCCGCGACCACCGTGAACATGTAGGCAGCCGCGGGTCCGTTACCAACAGGCCACCACGCACTTATTATATTATGTGATGCGAAAATGCGTAATATGTACCCTAGCTTACAAGAGCTGCAGTAGAAGTTTTGTGCTGTGCTGTTTTGTGAGTACAGAACTCTCTGATCGCAAGTCCAACTTACGTTTGGCCGGGATTTTTGAGCACGTGATATGATTACATTGCACTTGATAATAATGCAGTGCCTTCTAGATAAAGTATCGATTAGCGACAAGCGATTTAGTTATCATTCATGATTCGATGCAACAAAAGTGCATAGTGGCCTGATTATAAACAACAGGATTTGAACAGTAATTGATAACGTATTTATTTACTGTATATGTAAATTAAACATTTAATTTAATATTAAATAAGCACTGTCCATGTAAAAAAAATGTTTTTTTTTTCTTGCATGGTTGTCTGGCTGAGATCGCTAACCCTTAGTTTTTGTGTTGACTGTTTAGCATTAGTCTTTTATTTTGTGCACGTGTTTCCAAATAGATAATTAATTACCGTAGATGTTGTAGTATGATCTATGATAAAGATTGAATACCTGGGTATATCCCTGACTGCTGTGATGTTTGTATTATTAGACAGTTGCCTCGCACTTTAACGGTCATGAACAGAGTATATGTGAATGTAACTAAGATCTTTACAAGGGTTTCTATAGTATGTGAAATGCGTCAATCAGCAATAGGCGTGCGTGGTGGACTTTGGCCAAAACCTTGTTATTCAGTCTCGATTGTAAAAAAATCATCTACTCAGCAATAAGTTTATACGCCCAGAAATATTAACTACTATTGCGCAAGTCTTGATAATTATTCCTACTATGGATTTATTTGAAGTGTTTTGCAAATATATATAGATCGTTGAAAAACTATATTTTTTCAACACTACCTTCTGCAAGGTTATTGAATATAATGTGTTGCATAAGCTATACTTTAGTGTTCACTTGCAACAAAAATGAAATAAAAGCGAATTCAAAAAGTTGTCAATACAAGGTAAAAATAATTACATTTTATTAATATTTGGAAATCGAGCAGGGTCGAGTAGCTTTTACCTTTAAGTGACGTAAATTTTTAAACAGGTTTTTGTTGTTTTATCTGTATAAAATAACAATATAAATTAGTCCTTAATTTTGCAAGGTTCCTTTGCACCTATCATGTAAGCTTCATAATGACTAGAACATAATTGATAAATATTTACTGTAGTCCTCTCTTGATGTGCTAATTTTATATTCGACGTGAGTTCCATTTTGGACTACCTTTTTAGTTTACCACTCAGTTACTCACCAGATTTTTTGCCCAAGTTTGAAATTTTATTCAATTTTAATTCTAGTGATGAAGCAATAATTAATGACTCTCTCTATCTCCCTCTCTTCAGCCCCAGGAAATCCAATGCTAAACATAGGCCTCCCCATGGATCTCCATATAGACCTATAAATGACTAACTGTATAGAAATATACATGTACGTGTCATTTCGATTTATTTCTGTAGTATTTATCTAGAAACCATCCAGGTCAAAATGACTATATGCTAATAAATGTTGCATCGAAATACGATCAGAGCTTGAAGAGATAGACAAGTCATACTCGCACAGATTTTCCCCGCCGATCTGCCTAACTATCCTTCCCAAAGAGAATATAAAACACTGCGTTAATCCTTCCTTCCTTCTACTTAGCGTTATGGGAGAAACCGATGAACTGATGAAGTATCGGGTTTAACCTATTACAATTTTATTAAAAAATACTGAATTAAAATATAAAGTTCATTGCTTCATCAAGAACGGAGTTAACAAACTTAAAAAAGTATTGGGATCTTCGGCGTGTACATTATGGCCGACACCTGCAACGTATTTTAGTTCAGCATTCGGAAAAAGATTTTTGATTCCAGGCAAGTCGGTCCGACTGAAAAATCATAATTTTCCGTTAAATTACTAGTTTTATATCACTAATAAAACAAAATTGAAATACATACCACGTTGTATATCTGGAAAAAGGAAATACTTACGGAATATAATTCGATCGTTCTCCACCGATAAATAGAGTAGGACCAGGATATTGCTTCCCAGACATTTCAGAAGGAAAACTTGCAATATCAGGAAAGAATTTCTTCAAAGCATCAAGATTGCACAACCAGCCTATTGTTTTATCACTCCTTGTGCCAATATTCATTAGGATAAAGCCAAGACCTTCTTCGTGTTCGACTATTTTTGAGGCCATTATCGTATCTTTCGCAATAATTCTCGCTTTGCCGACATTATTAGTTGTGCTGAAGTCCACTGTTTTCATGACGTCTATTAGCTTTGGAAAGAAATCGTTCAATATTCCCGCTGTTGATACCGGCGATATATCAACAGGTACGAGACCCGCTACTTTTGATGGCTGTAACAAAATATATTTGACTCAATGGATAATTAATTATTTTTGGTGCTAAAAAAAATCAGTAAATAGAACTATGAGAGTACCAGAAATATTGTGTTTGATAAGAACCTAAATAAACAGGACTGGGAGGCTTTTGACATACCTACTAAAGAGTTAAATACGAAAGTAGGGGAACGTAAAATATTTGTCGACAGTAAAATTTTGGTCGACACTCGATTTATAAATGGAGTTGTTTACCTCCGTCAATGCGAGGACCATCGCCGTCCTACCGCCCATACTGTGTCCCACCAGAGTGGCTTGGCTTATAGATAATTTACCCATCAATTTTGAGACATCCGACGCTAGATCTATATAAGTGTGGGAATCGCCGTGAGGGCTCTCGCCGTGGTTGCGCGCGTCTACAGCCACAACCATCTTCTCAGTACTCGCAAGGATCTTCTTACACATACTGTCCCAACTTCTCTTAGATCCCAGTAATCCATGGAGGACGACCACAGGAAGGCTATTCGTCTTAGCCCCATGTATTTTGTAAGCTAAATCAACTGCGGATCGTTTGAAAACATTGTTGATACTCGGGGATTTAAAACGCACGTGTTTCAATAGTGACTTCATTCCATGACAATTCTATGACATTGACTTTGGCAGGGACTTGTGGGATATTCATTTTTAAATATGTCATAATAGCTATTAGCTATTGACCTATTTGGAAGAACGAAACCGTAAAGGAAAAAAACCCAACGAATTGATAACCTCCTCCTGAAGTCGGTTAAAAATGTGATAAAATATGATCAGCATTGTAATTTGTACGTAGGATATTAAGCATGTAATTGAAGATTATTTCCTTATTGAACATAATTTATTGAAGTGGCATCTACATATGTACCTACACAAAATTCATAAGATAAACGACCGTTACATTGTCATGGATGAAGATTTAAATGATATATTTATGCACTGAAGCAACGTGTGAACAAAATTAGCTAACTTGTGTCCATTACCCAATTTGGCGAACATTTTATACTTATTTATATCTAATATCAGCTATGGTTTAACTATACTAGAGTGAGTTATTAGAGGACTTACTATAATTAAATTAAAATCCACTTAGCACAGGTTGCATATAGGTGTTAAGATATGCACCCACAGTACACATCCTATAATAATATTGGGTATCTGAGATAGTGAATGCTATATATGTATATACATATATCATACATGCCGTATAAACAGCGTTGTCCTTTTAAAAATTGCAGACCATTTTTGCTTGTACGTGATATAATATTATACAATGTGATACAATAAACAGTTTATTTCAAATTCTTTTTAGCTTTACTGCTAGTATTTGAAAATAAACCTATACCAACTAATTATAAAAATATATACTTATTTGAAGATAAAAAATACTAGACTCTTATCTTTGTTCGTACATGCATTTTAATCGTAGGATCAAGTGTGTTGAGATTGAGAGTGAATCTATCTATTTATCTATCTATCTATCTATCTATGTGTGTGGCTTTGCCAAAGACGCTTATTTGTCTACGATCTTGAACTCGCCTCGCCCATAACTTCCACAAAAATAGACGCGAAATGTCTTTCTATTGTGATGTTGTCGAGGAATTAAATTATTTATCAGTATGATAAACACGTACTTTTGACCTGTTCTGTTTTTTTTATGTCCAACCTTTTCAAGAACGTAACAGATCAATAATTCTGACAACGTTGTATATCCTCAGATTAAATAGGTACGACATTTATAAAATCCGATGGAATGTCAAAATTCATAGTGTTAGAATTTTTTTAAAACATTTCATAGTTTTGACCAAATAATGGTTATTTCAATTCAATTCATACTTACGGCGAAATAATGTCTTCTACAGTTTCAAATCGTCATGGCTCAGATAATTGCATGAACGGGGCGTCGCTGCTTTGTAAAGTAGTCTTTGATTGATACCACTCTGAAGCCTGAGGCAAATATTTGAGGATTGTAGTTCTGTTATTATCATGCATATTCAAGATACCATGCACGTCGAATCATGTAAGTTTTAAACTTTTAATTTGTCATGGACAATATATGGGGCTGAGTGTAATCTATATAATCTTAAGAATTCACCTCGGGGTTTTTAAAAATATTTCTACCCATCTTAGTTTCTACTTCGATATATGTATATCCTCTTATACTGAACCGGTTTAGTGAATCTTATTTTAATAGAAATAATACTATGCAAAGTTGGGTCCATATCAATTTGATGATGATATGTGAATTGAGTATAATTTAAAATTGAGATGTGTTTGCAGCAGTGTAGGTAGGTACAACATGAATACATTTTCTCTCGTTCGGTATCTAAATTAATGTAACTAATAACAACAATGATAAAATTAGATTTGAAACTATACCGCTGGCAAAACTACATTTTATTACTGTGTGAAGATACCATAATATATAATTTTATAAGCTTTATAGTATAAAAGCTGAATTTTATAAATGTTGTTAAGATCAATTATCAAAAGATGTTTCTTTGGCATCGAAACACTTTTGATGGTTCTTTCATCCTGCCAGACACATTAAAGCTGATACTTCCATAGCTACCCCGATCGGTTTATTATAGCTGATTGTATGATGACTATGTCAGAGGCACGCGCAGACAAACTTTCAGCTTTTATAAAATGAAAGTCTGGTGGCCACGGGCTCTTGCTCTATTAGGACGTTGTTCAAATAAAGTGTGGTTATCCTAATCAGATCTATGTTATGCATGTCCGTGTTTATTGCGGTGCGTATAAATAATTCTGCCTACTTTGTTCTAATTTTATATTTTACGGTTTGGTTTCGCTCAAGTGCAGATACTTTTTGACGTGAAAACCGCTATTGCAACATTATTCATTAATGCTCCGCTACTATTGGTCATAGCGTAATTTTATAGCCAATTTTTTTTCACGTCGGACCGGTGTTTCCTGAGATTAACACGTTCAAACAAACAAACTCTTCGGCTTTTATATATATTAAACATTAGTACATAAAGATACAATTTTTTGATCATTGTACAAAGTTACAACACAAACGGTATAATGAGTTATGAGACAAATTGTGAACATGTTTAATTTGGCTCAATTTTTTTGTTACCTTATTCCGCATTTAACATTGTTATAGCAATGCTAATATTGACTTATGATACATGCCGGAATACTTCTTCGATTCATACGATTTTGTTTAGTTGTCTTGTCTCCCAAGACATGTTAATTTAATTTTAAACTTTTCGGTACTTTCCAATACATTTGTTAATTCTATAAGTCACGAGTATTTCTAAATCTATCTGCTAGTATTACATATGTATCTGTATCACCCCGTATACGTCCCACTGTAGGGCACGGGCCTCCTCTAAAATCGGGACCAGTATTAAATACGTACATAAATACATAAACTCATGCCTTTATCCCCGAAGGGGTAGGCAGAGGTGCCACCAGGACACACACATTTCGCCTTGTATGTTCCGTCCCACGATGTGATAGGGGGCGAGCCTATCACCATATCGGGCACAAATTCCTGACTGATAATCCAATATCCCTTTGCCCGACTCGGGACTTGAACCCGATACCTCGCCATTGTAACCGTACCGTAATACAACTACGTCACCGAGGGTGCCAGGCCAGTATTACATATTACTTAAAAAAAAATTTTTTGGATCGATCCTTAGATATACTCGTAGATTAAGATCGCTTATTGATTTTGGCCGCTACACGGGTTTTAATATCGTGTACGATGGTAGCGATCCGATACACAACTTGTCATCAGCGTATTGTGTGAAATATAGGGATAACATTGACATAATATGTGTTAATATGTCAACTTGTTCACTTAAAATTAAAATGCGAAGGTCGCGATATTTTTAATGAAGTCGGTAAACTTGCTTTTTATAGTAAGAATATAAAGTCGCCTTTATAAGATTTTACATGTGAAATGTTATGACAGAAAGAAAAACGATTTATTGACACAAAATAGAATGCACAGCGAACAAAAAACAGAAAAAGTATTTAAACAATAACAATTCAAACGAATATAGTGTATTTAAGTATAAGTATAAAAAACATAACGTATGCATTAGCTTTATGGTAGTTCGAAGCGATTTGATATCTGCAACGTAATGTTATAATATTACCAGGATTCTGATTACTATTTACCTATACATATGTATGTGAAATTCGATTGTAATAATTTTGAAAGCATAGTATTGTAATATATACCTATCATCATCTCAGCCTATCCTATCGGGTCTATAAGCTTGTCTGGAAGCGGCCTACATACTAATTATTATAAATATTGGTGCTAATATAATAAAATTTATTATTATGCAATGCAATCGTACTATCGATTGTAGAGGAGGCTCGTGCCCTGCAGTGGGGACGTATATGGGCTCCTACATGATTATGCAGGTATATCTCTAGAAAATAACACGTGATCTGTATTATTGGAACGTTCTAAACACCTATACATTTCATGGATATGAATTGCTAACGTAAAAACAAGGAAATATATAAAATTGACACAAGGATTACTGATGAATTGAATAGCATGCAATTAGAACCAAAGCTTCTATTATACGTCCTTCTATTCCTTCTTATTAATTCCTTATTTATTGAATAAGATAAGACGCAATTCCATGGTAATTATTGCCGATAGACTTGTCAGTTGTCGTGGCCATCTTTCATTTATTTTTATTGCCCTACATCGTGACAACTGATTAGAACTTCGTCTTCACAATGGCTATAGCAATTTCTATAACCATGCCTAAGATAAGATAGGATGGGGTTATTAGAATACCACAAAGGTATCCGCTGCCTGTTGGAAAAGGCGACTTACTGGGTTTTTTGGACGTAGGGTGCGCTTCAGACCAGTTGGTCTTCAGCAGAAGTTATTCGAAAGGAGCGGCGACACCGATATTGAGTTTATTATAATTTCATGATTGTCAACCTGCTAAAAATTGTTATTCTGCTTAGGTACGCTTATATCACGTTAAAAAGCTTTACATACATTCGAAATTCTGGTATAACATTTTGAAATACACAGAACTTCTCCTTAAAACGGTTTCCTTAGCGATTTAAGCGTCGGTTTAGCTATTAACAATAAATTGAGTACGAAATTACTAATTGTAAGCAAGAAATATACATCATTATGTTTAAAACATAATTGCATAAAAATTTAAGTTAATTATTGTTTTACTTTAACTTCCAAGTTTGCATAACATAAGTCATGGTACAAGCTACAAGTTGTGCAAATAATGCCGGAATAATCAAAATTAAATATAAATTTCAAAGTATTTATTTTATCATTAATCGGATATAAACATGGCTTATTATAAAATATTAACTCTCCGTGGCGCTGTAAATAATGAATCAATTTTATTAATGTTAGATATAACTTCCAGATTTGATAAAGAACTTCTTGAAATTCTGTTCGTTTTTGAGGAATTCGAAGTTTTCCACAGTTGTATTGGATATGTGCCAAGCTATGATGAGTTTGCAGGCGCCATCTTTTTCTATACAGTACTCCAGAGGCAGTTCCGATGATGAACTACGTTGAGGGTAGAATGTGAAATCAGACATTACTCTTAACCCACACTCCATTATATTGTCGGCTAGGCTCCGTATTACACCTGCGAACATACAAATAACCATTTATTAGACAGTATTGCGGTGATACCACGACATTACATTACATCGCGACCCTTAAGATGCAGCCTAGACATTTCTTTAAATTTGGAAAACAGTAATATTTATATTAATAAAACAATTTATTTACTTAAGGTATGATAATAAACTATACTTCGTAAGTGTTTTCAATTAGTGCCCTGATGCAAACTGTATGTCTCTAACATCCGGTACATAATCATAGTATGCTGTCATGCACCAAATAATTTACTAAATACGCCACGTTATTAAAGAACAAAAAGGCTGATTATTACATGGTCCGCTAATCATGTGAACATCAATTGTTTCCGTCTTAGTTTAATAGTTTCAGCATATTCAAAAGTTCCTATCTTAAACCAGACTCTCCTTTTTCCACTTGATTGTAAGTCCAGTGCAATCCTAGTTATATCCCTATACACACCGAAGTGTGATCACACAACTGAGCTGGCTTGGTCGTAACTATAATATATACCCAGTCTGAGCCCGAACCGTGATGCACTTCCGCGGTTCACTATGACTGTCCTTACACCATTAGGTTGGCTATTTGAACAGACATGAATATGCGAATATCTGAGGTAAAATAAGTTTTTGCAACAGCAAAGTCAGTACTTCACGTCAGTTTTTATGAGACAAAGATATCACCTCAGTGGAACCAATCGTATATTTACGTATGGTATATCGAACGCAAAAACAGACGACTTCCGCAAGGCCACATGTAATTGCCATTTAGAAGTTTCGTAAGTTTGTTTTTTCTTCATGACATATAGCATTATTTTAAAATACATACCATTACAATCGAAAATATATAATCATACTCGCGTAATTTTTATTTATATTTTAATCTTACGAATCTAATCTGTGACATTAATATTATTATGTTCGAACAAAGCGAGCTATCACATAATTTATATCGTCATATATTATAGAGTAGACACGATATCTAGAGCCTTAGTTTAGTTAGCTAAGGCCTGTTCGGGATAAAATCATAGTTTAATAGAAAAGTGACGTAAAGTAACAGATTTGCTGCCCCTTTTCGCATGTTTAGTGACATTTTCGGATACTTTAAAATCCCTCTCTTTCAAATAGTTTACTATCTATTATTAAAAAACCGATAACGTAGGCTAATTCATGAGTCTTTAGTTCGTTTATCAGACGTAGGCCATGAATGAACAGGTTGTGCCTACGAGCTTGTTACTTTATTGGTATATTTATATTACGTATCAATCTAGTGAATGCATGTATAGAGAGTGAAATGTGAGAGCAATAAACTCTGTGGGAAGATTTTCGTTCTAAATAATTGTTGTGTTGGCCAGGACTAGAATTAGTTCCTAGAATAGAGATAAACTAGTTTCCTATCTCTTGATTGGTAGTGTATCGATGTTGTAGTAAAAAAACTACCACATACCGTTGGAGCAAGTCTGGTTGATAAGGCTCTTGGGGACGCTCTTGTACTGCTCCAGGGTGTTGTTGAAGGTAGTTTTGAGGCACAGATAGTCGTCCTCGGTGTACTCCATGCGCCGCTGCGTCGGTATCGTCTCGTACTTGATCACTGAGCTGAACACGCACGGGTCACGCCTGGATGCTATCTGTGAGGGAGATTTATCATCTTTAGCAATAGGATTCACTGCTGAAAATAAGCATCCCTAGGGATAATTGACATGACCGATTACGCGGCTTCCTTCGGCCTTTATCAAATCATCTGCTTAGCAAGAAAGTGAAAGTCTAATATATGCATATGGATATGACAAAATTATACACGGTCGCATTCAATTACAAAATAAGAAACGCCATAAAATGGACAAATATTATTTGTTAAATTCTTTTGTACCTCTGCTAGAAACTGCGTCATCGTATTATTGGGGTCAAAAAAACAATAGAAAATAATAGTCTTTCCGTTAAATGCTTTGACTCTATGATTATAGTTCTTTGTTTTCTGGTAAATGTTCTGTTAATTATATATTATATTACGATGTATGTTTTTGTAACCTAGGGTTATATTAGTATTGACGCATGGGGAGGAAGAGACGAATTGCAAGAATTAACACAATGAAAATAATACGTAGGATATTCAACGAAAAAACGGACAGGAATGCAAAGGTTGGACGTAAAAACGTCCTTGTCTTATAAATCAAAAGCCCATGGCCGCCAGACCTTCGTAATTGTATAAATGCTGAAAGTTTGTCGGCGCATTTCTCTAACATAGGCATCAAACGATCAGCAATTATGAAGTTATCAAAGCTTAGCTTCACTGTGTCTGACAAGAGAAAAGAACCATCTAAAGTGTCTGATTAGCAAAGAAAACCTATTGATAGTGGCCTAAGAAACATATATAAAATTTAGCTTTTATACTATAACGCTAGTATAAGTACATTTTATTAAAGTTGTAAGATGTCCATATATTAACATTTTTAATAATATTTATTTTTTCTAGTCAGCTTTTATAATAGAGAGTAAATCTGGCGGCCACGGGCTCTTGGTCTATTATATTAGTAGTGTATTAACACAAGTAACATTGCACATGTGCGAAAAGGGTGCGTATCACCTACACGGTAGAGGTCGATCTTCTTCGAGACCGGTTAACCTTTACGTCTACAGTTATTGAGATATGAAGTTCATTCCAGAAGGTTAGAATAGATGTTTGATGTGTTTTTAAACTTAGTAAGCATTCCAGTTATACAATGGTACGTAATAATTCAAAGAATCGGACCCAGTTCGTAAACAGCTTGCGGAATCCTTAACACCTACAATTGGTTATCGTATATGTAATTATTAAAATGGTTTATTTACAATGCTACAGCTACAGTTAGCAATAATTATAATCCACGAAGCATTACATAACGTAGAGTAGACTCAATGTGTCCTTGGCGCCATTGATTGTAAACTAATATATAATTTTCTTTCCACACGAAGCTTATTATAGATCTACTTGCTAATTATTCCCGACCTTCAGCCGTGAATGTATGTATTATAACTTCTTGAGTACTCATATATGAACATGGTATGTATAGAGGAAAAGAATGAAATGCACTTTGTAGTGTCTTCATCAATAATACTTTTCCTTGTTTTCTAAAGGCAGGCGTCCACATATCCGCAGCATAGGATTATTTTTTACAATGCGTCCACAATATCGGCAGCGATTGGATTTGCCGACATTATATTTTATAACTCAACGGTCTTAACAATCCGTTTGATTCGATGCGTCCGATACGTACGGTGCGGATATGTGGACACCTGCTTTTATGCGATCCGTCCGTTACGTACGATCCGAATATGGAGACGCCTGCCTTAAGTGTATTGTTTCATTGCTAAACTACAGTTCAATATTCTAATAACTTCCTAATAATTTAATTGAATAAGTCAACATTGGAAATCAAAAAGCGATCTAACTTTTATTAATAAAATCTGGTGGAAAGGTATTCGTTTCCACCCGGATAGCAACATACATAAAGATGGAAACGACTTCATGGATATGTCGAAGGCGCTTTGTGTTATCCGCTGTAATGCATAACAACGCGTAAGATTGAAAAACGTCGCTGTTTTGTACATTAAGGCGCTTAGTGTTTTTACAATGTGGTTTCTTTGATGTTACAATTATAAAATTGGAGTGATTAACAATTTTATGATTTGGTTTTGAAGTGTTACTATAAATATTTTTTACGTGTACTATTTGTGAGAATATTAAAAAATACGCGTGCGCGGAGCGCCGGAGGTTGCGGTTTTGTCCTTCCATGAATAAATATTATGAAACGTAAAAAACGTACCACATAATATATTTTAATAAATCAGCGTCGTGGAGTGGTTTGGACCATTTCGCAACATTTAGCTGAGTGGATACCTAAAGGGCACAGCTGCGACCAGTCATTTTTGGTGTTTTTGTGTATTATTGTTTATTCTTTTTTTATGATTCATGTTGCGTCTGTGACTAATTAATCGTTTTTCTCTCTTTCTTTCTAATATTGGCACAACAAAGTGTCTACAAACAATCTGATCGGAAATGAGCCGACGTGAGATGGTCACGTCCCGGACTCCCGCCGCTGGTATATGTAGACAGTTATATCGGACTATTTTTATCAGAGGGGTTACTCAATGATCCGAAACGAAGTTCGAATGTTCGAACGCCGACCGTAAAAGTGTACGAATGTGGTAAGCTACTCTTCAAAATGTTCGAATCTATGTTCGAATCTATTTTGCGTCGTAACCATAGACTTAGGTCGGAGTGAATGTTAAGTATCATAGCGAGTAGTGTATTTTTTTAGAAGTGGAAGACTTATAATTTACTTCGGATGTCGGACGTCCCAATATTCGAACTTCGTTTCGGATTATAGAGTAACCTCCCAGGATTTGAATAGGGAATCCGAAAGTGCGACACATTTACGTTGGTCATTATAACGGGTTCTTGACAGCTGTGTACGAAGATATTTGAAGAGGCAGGACATTTATATCTAAATGTCCTGCCACCAGCAATGTGGAATGTGGTTTCAGTTTGTTTCAGTGTAAAATGTTGGTTTATTATTGACGTATGTCATTCGTCGTAATCAGTACCCCATTATAATAATCGTTCTAATGCCTGATAATGATAAGATACGCAACACTGCGATTTACAGAGTCATGTCCATTAGGAACAACGTGAACAGGTGTCCTCTTTATGTACTTCATTGATACTTGGCTGTTTCAAGAACAAAACACTATGATACGGAACCGAAGGATAATTGCTGAAAATTGTGAAATAAATCGTGGCCTTCTTTATTACCACTTCACACAATTATGTCGGCCTGAATAAATTGTTCATGCTACGGCGGATGGACGAATAGGAAGGAAAGAACTCGTTAGCCGAGTATTATACTACTCGAAAAACCGGACTTAAATAATTTGGATTACCTAAAATCCGAATAATCAACTATATTTTCTGTGCTGGCACGATGTGATTACCGATTACAATGTACCTGATAAGTGGACTGCAATAATAAAGCATGCACCGGTGTGAGATTCCTATCTCTGACGTCATAATAGTGCCGGCTTGGAAACCGGATATACACAGGCTGATGCTCATCTCAGGGGGGTTACACTATAACCCGAAACGAAGTTCGAATGTTTGAATGTTCCACGTAAGTTATAAGTATTTTACTTCAAAAAATCAATACTATTTTTTATATTTATCATTCACTCCGAATTTAGTCTATGGTTACGACGTACGATTGAGGTTTCGAACATTTTGTGGATTACCGAGGCACATTCGTATAGTTTTAGCAAAACGTAGCGTGGGACGTCCTCTGGCCAGATGGCGGGACGACTTGCATAAAAGGGCCGGCAGCGACTGGATGCGTAAAGCAGCAGACCGGGCTCTGTGGCGTACCTTGGGAGAGGCCTATTTCCAGCAGTGGACTGCAACGGGCTTATGATGATGATGATGATTCGTATAGTTTTACGTACGACGTTCGAACATTTGAAGTTTCTTTTCGGATCATAGAGTGACCCCTTAGACCACGACGCACGGGTATAAGCCATTGATGCGGTTTCCACCATTGTTCATCTATACCAATGATAGAGAATACCGATATGACGTATTAATATTCAATGCCATTGTTGTGGACTGTGGTAGTTGTTTGGTGAATGAGATTACGAAGGTCAAGTGCCCCTTATCTATTTCCTTTACTCATTTTCTCCATAGATTTTAAAAGCAACGCAACGATCTTCAATGTGTTAATTTTATTTAGGATGACATCAAATGGGGACTCTCCACTCCCTATTGAAGGAGCCCTCAACATTAACCATCAGTGTTGTCTTTAGAAATAGCTCCATTATTAATAATAACTAGCTTTCTGTAAGGAAAAGCGGCTGTTAGCCTACATCCGGTGACTTCCTTTAACCTTTGTTATTAAACGCTCGCAACAAACATTTTCTAGAAACTTCGCAATTACCATAGAAACTATTAGCAATTTAAGGTAGACGAATAACTTCCATAGTTATATACCTCACATTAACATCAATATAAAATTTTTCATAACATCTAACATCAGCAATGTGCGTAATTTAAGAACTTGTTTTGTGGTAAAAAATAACCTTCGGAGGAATTTCGTAGTCAAACACGACAATAAATTTATTAATATTCAAAGACTCATGACCGCAAACTTTTTGTAGAGAGTTTTTCATAAAAGTCTATTTCGTATCGAGAAAAAACAAATTGCTTTAAAATGGCGAATTTTATCTTCCTAAAAGTGGTTTATTTAACTAAATTCAGTGACAATGTTACCACATGAAAGACATAATTTTTACCCTGCCAAGATAAAGTAGTAAACTTACCTAATATAACACAGTTTGCGCGGATTGGAATTTGGACCTGCGTTTGCGGCATTTTGAGAATAGAGCAAAAAAATAGAAAGTATAGCTTTAGTAGCGCTTTATTACGTAAAACGACTCCGAAATGTATGATGGAGCCTCGTCTCTGTCAGGGACGCCCACAACACCTTAAACGGGCGTCCAAAAAATAGGCGTATGTGAGTGTCATCCAGAGACATGTCATCATGTCATGAAGGGCAAGAGATCAAGGGGCAGGAACCCAAAGCGCTGGACGGATCAGATCCGCACCATACTCAACATGACCGTGGCTGAAGCGGTTAAAGTCGCCAAGGATCGGACCAAATGGCACAACATCGTCCCCGAAGGATTGTTTCCCGGATGACTCACGACCCCCAGCATTGGGGTATCGACGCAAGGAGGAGGAGGGTGTCATCCACGCCTCCTACACTGAAGGACCAGCGATGGTTTTGCGCGGGGCGGTAATGCGGACGTAAATCGGGGCGCTTTTCGCCCTGGGATGTCCGGTACCGCCCACAATGCGTGTGACGATTAACGAGGGGTTTTTAGTCAGTATGCTGGCGTAGATAGATATTGTTAGAGACCCAGCTCGGTCACAACATCCGCATTGATCCGAGCTGAAAGGCCAGTGACACTGACATACCCCTTTCGACCTCCCCCGGGGTACCGAAAGGGGAGCTTAATAGCTTTTCCTCTCGTAAAAAAAAAAAAGTAGCGCTTTATTACACCGATTACCGAACCAAGACATACATACATTTGTGTAATTCAAAAACTGTTTAGGTTTGCGCCTTGTTAGACCGAAGCCTATCGTAGTTTTCTGCACTCACGACAAGACTTGCATGCGAAAATCGGCGCACTTTGCAACGAAAAAAATACAATTAAGAAAATAGAAACTAGTATTGACGTAATTTATATAATCCAAACAATAAAACTAAAGTCATGACGTCATCTAGATAATTGTCCATCAAAATAAAATTACCTATTGTATATTTTAGATTAAATATTTGAAGCGATTATTGAAACATAATTTAAGATACACACACACACACGTGCCTACAAAGTCTACCGTTTGCTAAATAGAATTCGGATGTAACATCTTGAGATTAGTTACACACCAATCTTCAAAATATTATAATATCGTACGCAGGAACGTACCTCGGTTTGTCATGGTAAATGTTCAAACCCTTTAAAGCCTGTCCCTTACAACATATGCTACGTTGCTATGATCGTGATATGAACGCATGAGGTATAGAAACTATTTTTTGGATGCATAACTAATGGTAGCCCACTAGTGGGAAAATGGTCTAATGGGCAGAAACGCTTATTCTGTTATAATTTAGCTTTTAAAGGTCCTGTTACTAGACTAGTAAGTAGTCTAATTTACGTTATAAATTCAATGAGTGAGATAGAATAAAAAAGCATACCAAAAGAGTCTATGTATTCGATCTAAGGAGTAATATTATACTAAATCTTTAGTTCATAATATATTATCCTGAAAAATCGCGACAGATCTATGTATACGTATAGTAAAAGAGGAGTCAATATAACAAATTGCTCAGAGAGGTGTCGCTTTCGCACGTTTATTAAGAACATCCGCTGGCGTTGTGACATCGGCTATACGGGGGATGTGTATTATAATTTAGATCTCAAAGAACCGTTACTAATAAATACTACCTACACATTAAGTTTGTTTGTCAACTCAATCGTCAATAAAGGAGATCGGTCGATTTGGTCCAACTGTGGACAACAAATTCATTACTACCAAAAAATTTGGCGTATTTTTTTAGATTTATTTCTCTATTTACTTTTATCCTACACCATTGGAATTAGATTTACAAAAAAATGAGGATATCATGAAATATTTCTACCATTTTTGTATTTGTCAGCAACATTAATAGAGTTGACATCTGTCACGAGACTATTATCTGTCAAATTGCATTGTTTTATTTCGTCGTGTACTAATGTGTATTTAAAATTGAATTTGAAAATCATATAATTTCGTTTTGTGACTGGGTGTTGTGTTTATTCTCTACGGCGTCCCTTGCAGTCAATTGCTTACCTCGATTCAACAATACTATAGCATATAAATAAGTTAAAATGTTTATAATCGTCATGTAAGCAAAAACTACGGGAAATCATTGATGCGCGCCTGAAGCCAACAACTACGAGACACCGATCGTAAAGGCGCAAAGGCTTACATGATCTGTAATGTCTGAATGGATTCATCCTCAATCATTGTTTTATTTTTTCATTATTGTGTACGGTAGCTTCAGATATTTTTTAAACTAGCGCATGACAAAGTGACTAACTACATACAATAAACCTGATATCAAAATAATATACTTTTAAATATTCAAATGTGTTTTTCTGTCTTCCTTGATAAGCTTACGTACTTTATAATAATGTATATTCATACTCATCCCAAACTTAAAATATAAGCCAACTATGACATTACGTATTCAGATAGCAGAAAATGGTAGATTTTGTAAAACTTTAAGAGGATAAATCTTAAAAACCCCGTATCCTAGCTCAAGAAGACTATGTTATATTTGAAGGACAAAAAATCCTTATTATTTAATTCTATGTCTCATTTGTCTCCACCATGTTTCCACTACTAGGCCCAATATTCATAGGAAAACGACCGTTCTCCTTTGCACTTACGTTGGGACTGCTGCAAAGGATATAGGTTCCCTTTCATCTCGAAAAAAGTATTGTTCCGACAGAAAAATAACTTTTTGTTTTTACTTTAACGTTTTCTGCATCCATCGACAAATAAATCGAATGACAAAACCGTATGAACAAAGCCGCGGGCAAAATCGAAACAAATGTTTGTGTGATCCACAGGTATCAGTTTCGGGTCTGGGTGTTTGTGACACCGAAAAGTCTCTCGTAGTTCCTGATACCCACGACACAAGACTCGATCTTAGTGTGGGGTCAGGACGATGTATGTGACTGTTGGGTGTATTTATTTATTTAAAATCATGTGTGCAATATTAATTTACCTCTTGTCCATTGCACCTGGGTGCAGATAAGCGCTCGTTGAACAGCGTGGTGGGGACGCTTGTTGTGGGGTACTGGATAATCCCATCGCACAAGACCCAGTAACCGTTCCGGATGATGTATGACCGGGATGACTGGCCTATTGTGCTTACGGTGACAACCGTCGTGCCCAATCTGTTCGAGAAAAATATTCTATCAACAGCAATGGGTAATTTGTTTGTTAATTACTAAGTAGGTTAACGATCAAGAAAAACTTAATGAGCATGTTCTGAAAAACAAATATAAGGTATATTAGACGGTTTGATTATAGTAAATAGACCTTATTTCATGGCATCCGTTTTTAGTGGAATGAGTTGCCGTAATCAGAAAAATATATTGTAAAACACCAATAGCAGTATGCTCATTTAAATTGTTTACTGACATAATATAAACAAAAGGTTAATGTTAGCTATTATAAAGCGAACCTTGTTTCTTTGCCAAAAAAATGTCAGCGGTGAGAACTACATTTGTTTCATTTTTTTTTAGTTTTTTTATTGCGATTAATGGCAAGACGAGCATGCCATTCGCCTGATGGTAAGAGATACGACCGCTCAAGGATTTTAGCAAAAACCAAACAACACCATGAATTACAGAGCAATGCTTGGCATTCCACTGCGCTCGCCATCCTGAGACATAATATGTTAAGTCTCAATTTATCCAGTAGTTACTCTGGCATTTATACAAGTGTTTTGCGGGAGAAATAGACCTTATGGTAGTACCCATCCAGGCGGCCTCTCACATATGAAAGACCTACCACCAGTAAATAGTTACAATTTTTATTATTTCTTTGTCACTGACATTGCAATTTTTAAAGATAAAAATACAAAAGCATTTAAATAATTTCGGAAGTATACTATATTGCTATTTATGTTACAGAATATGTAAGTAAATCTCCACTTTTTATCCCCACCTGGACTGGGAACAAATATTTGTCGATGACACAAACATTTGCCTCAGTGTGGGGCATAGGTCAGTCACTCTCCGCACAGCTGCGTTTTAACGAATGACGGAGCGGAGGCGGTCAATTAATCTACATAGATTATACATAACTACGCAGACATTAGTGAGAAGCATTTTTTTTTAGTAGTGCTCTTTATACATTATGTGTCTGAAACTTTACTAATGTTGACAGCAATGGATAAACCTCATGCGGTTTATTTTCGGATTTATTCTTATGAATGCGTTTTCTTTGCAAACTGTATCGGCCTTATTTATAGACAGGTTTAAAATCTATTTTATTTATCGAATGTTTTGTCTTCTTCGCTCAAAGTACATTCTAAAGTCGTTGGAAAGGGACAAAAAATTCGATAACTAAAATAGGTTTTAAAACTGTACGAATAAGGCCGTGTATGTACATTCTAATTGCTGTGTATAACATAATAATATGAACATGATTTATAAAAATACGGGAATGATTTAATGGATGTCGTGTGCAGAAACGTAATAAATATGTCCAATCATTAAATAAAGGATTGAGTACAGTGTACATCAATTAATGTTTATAAGTCTATGTTGTAGCTTACAGACTTAACGTCATTTGATATATTATGTAGCTTTATTAATCTCAAAGTATTAACCCAATTATCAATAGGATTATTCGTCTTACATTATTGGGTTAATTTGATGTATAAAATTAAAAGTAAATTCGTAAAAATGATTATTTAATTAATCTTAATCTTTTTAGATAAATTACTTTGTTATTTTGGAGTCGTATCATTATGTTAATCAGCAAGACTAGTATAGAGATTGAAAACAATACATATCTACATGAATAAATTCACGCCCCTGTTCTATTGGTGTAAGCAGTGAATATACAACACCTTTGCCTATGGTCAAAACATACCACTTTTGCTTTAACTATCATTAATCTGGTTATTTTACCCTTTTACTAGCCGTCTCAATTTCGGTCCATAAATTAATTTCAAGAGTGTTGTATATTATATTTTCGATGTGGACAAACCAACAAAGCATTGCTTCCTCTATATTGGCCTCCATACTCTAGTAGATACCCTCTACTGTTTATGCTTTCAAACCCCTTTTTTATGTTATCATTTTGCCTACTACCTATGCCATCTTGTTTCGACCAAAGGTAACTTTGTCTGGATATTAGCATAAAACAAGTTCGTTCTTCGTTAGTCCTTCTCGTAGGACCAAATCGCATACGAATTTAATTGCACCGGTAGTGCTCAACCTCACAAAATCATTTTTAAATTGTGTGTTCATCGCAATTTGTTCGCTCATCGTTCATCTACCTAATGTTTACCAAAATTCATCAGATACATAATATATTTTTGTTACAAGATGTTATCAAGATGTATTGTTAGATCGATATATTTCAGACACAGCCTTTACAGGCTAACATATAATTTTAAACCAACTTTTAGTTCTATTTTAAGCCGAAAGACTCCAAAAATAGTATTTCCGAATACATTTTATTTAAGCCTTAACCATATTTGAGTTTTGAAAACGTGGACGTTTTTTTTATTATTTTTGTTATTATATTCAAAAATGTAGTTGTGTTAATTACCTGCCGTTAACGATAGCATCTTTCAGTGTAGTCTCCAAAGCGCTTATAGAAATTATCTGCTGGTGCAATGTCTCCGCCAATATCTTCGCATTTTCCAGCGTATTTTCTAATTTTATTTTTAGATTTAAATTTATGACGTCATTATCCGTCGCCCTTACTGTAAAATCGTTTTTGGCAGACGGATTTTCACGTGATTCTTCTGTTATAGGTACCATTCGTAAGTTTTCGTCGTTGAATGTTTTAGATCCTGGGCCGTTATTGGTCCTTCGAGCCATGATATCGCTGAAATAATTAAAGGTTACATATTTTCAAGTAGTGCCTTAATAGTTTTTAAATTCAATAAAGTGATATCAGGTGTTTGTTATAATTACGAAAAATGTACAATAAATCCATAAAAAGAACTGTTAGGGCAATTATGTTAAGATTTATTACAATAATCCGCAAACATGGTAACTATTTATTATTATGCGTATAAATTATTCCTAAATGATTTTGAAAATATCTGTCTTTCATATTAAGTAGAGACAGGCATAGGTTATTTAACGGAGAGTCTAGAAAATAATTAAAATACTTACAATTGATCTTGGATTGGAGTCATCCATTCGGCGTCCTAAAAAAGTAATATAACTTATATTCAGGAAATTAAATTAAATTATTATACTTTTTAAATGTGTAGAGGTTGTGAGGCTGAAATTTCATTTAACCCTTTGGAGACCATCTCGCCCTCACACCCACCACTGCAACTTCTGTAAGCCAGGATCAACAGTGGCACGCATTTTAATGACACTGAGCACTGAAGCTCAGCAAGTCTCCGGGAATGTCAAACTTGTCTTTAACCCGCAACGAAATCAATCATAAAATTAAATTAATAGGAGTTGGAATTTTTTTAAGCCTCGTTTTATATTAATAAAAAGCCTCACCCATTCCGAATAAGTAGAGTGTAAAATATGCAATAATAAAAAATATTTGAAGCACATTATTTCACGGAGAAAACTCGTAGCGTATGCAACCTCAGTACAAGTGTAGTTTAAGATTCCATTGTTCTGAAATATAGTTTACAAAGTACTTTATCACGAATAGCTATCGTGCTGTTACCTCCTTATTGTGACTTCAAACCAGGTGGCTTTAATGCCTCGATAATCTCATGTTCAATTGTGTTAGAATATAGATTATTTTAAATGAAAAGCGACAGCTAAAGCGAAGAGCTAATCAAATTTATGAAGCTTTCCGTGTCTTTTAGATAGTCACGGGAAACAGGTAGAGCATACTACGGCTTTATCACAAATATACCTATATGATAAACTTATAGTATGCTCTGCCTAACTAACGTAGTGTTTTATATTCTCTTTGTGCCTAACATCAAAGATAAAACAATAGAACCTAATTTTTTAGCCATGGAAATACTACATGATTTTACATCTCAACTCCCTAAATGAATTTTGATAAATTATCTCCAAAGGTATTAGCGATAACATGGCTAGATAGTGGTATCTAGCAATTAAACATATTTAGCAATTGTTATGTTTCTGAAAATATCAACGTCGTTATATTTTGTTGAATTTTCTATTGTTCTTTAAAAAGAAGCATTTTTCCTTCTAAATAATAATGATTGTAAAAAATATATAAATGAGTTATTATTTATAAATACATTTGAATGTGGGAATTATCTCTCTTGAGATTTTATTTGTCATTGTTGTGCCTTGACGTGGATAAAAAGATAAGAAAAAGGTAAATTTAAAATTATTTATTTGTTTATACAATACATGGAGGCACATGCCTAATAACAAATAAGAAAGTAATGAAATTTTGATAGTAGATAAGAAGTAAAGCTAATTTAATTTAGATTAATATACTTATTTATTAGTTTCAATGTACGTTTCTTCAAATGTACCCTTTTAACTTCTATTCATAATTGAAAATCCTTACATGGTTAATAAATTAAATACGTTTATTAAACATAACATAATATACAATATAAATACTTGTTCAATACAATCTTTATAGAGTCTCTAATACAATTTCTAATAAATATTCCAATATTATATTTATCAGAACCCCATCCCCTTAATCAAACAAACCGCCCGTCATCATTCCTGGAGCAAACGAGCCCAAAATACAGGAGGCATTTCCTCTTTGGATGGCGATAGCTAACATGCTTTATATAAATAAATATTATTTAAAAAATATCCATTCTGAAATAATTAAACTCACAGTCAAATGATATTCTTAAAATTCCTCAGCAAAATCAACCGTCGAATTTCGAACAATCGAATTACGAACCTCAATTTTTTTTAAATATTATTTTTAATTGATGATTTATTACTTTATAACATGTAATCGAGTTATATTTAAAAATTATCGAAGATCAAAACTATACTACCGGCTGCCCAATATTGGAAAGCTGTGACAAACTCTCTATCACATCTTAAATCGGAATCGGCATCTCTACCTACGTTTATGATTATAACCTGACATTTGAATGGACGTGAAATGTATTTATTGTTCATTTGTTCGACAGCGGAGGAGTTTGTGGAGAAACTTCTGAGCAAAGAAGCGCACGTTGAGCCGTCAGACAATGTAAAGCCAGACCAACTCGTCATGGAACTACCCGAGTGGTACGACGAGAAGAAATTCAACAAGTTAGTATTTGTTTTTTAAATTGAAGCGAAAATTGAATAAACCTGCCTCGGTGGAGTGGTTGTACTACTGTACAATTACAAAGCTGAGGTCATGGGTTCGAATCCCGGGTTGGGCAGTGATATTGGATTTTTCTAATAATTATCAGCCCGGAGTTAGGAATTTGTGCCCGATATGGCGATAAGCTCGCCCCCTATCACATCGTGGGACGGAACATACAAGGCAAAATATGGGTGTCCTGGTAGCACTTCTGTCTACCCCTTCTGGGAAAAAGGCGCCCGATTTATATATGTAACTAAATAAAAAGGTAAAATTGATTTAACCAAATTCGCTATAAAAGCCATAAAAAAGTTATTTTATTTCAAGTCAGTATTGTACAATATGTTGTTATAATATAACTCTCTCAACGTGACCATTGTCTTCTTATGTATGGCATTGTGCCAGTGATGTCATACGTTTTAAATATACGCATTTCATTAATCAAATTCTTATGTGTCAGTAAGCACGCGGTGATCGATAATAATGTTCATAATATGTTTTTTATGGAATCCAATCCAATGAAATCCAATTTAATTGGAATTCTCAGACGGTTTCTCTAAGTATGAATATTATCTATAAAATATGGAACATCACGGACACGTTTGTGGCCTTTAAAAATGCAGAGGGAAGGGAGAATGATGTTCACGATAAACTAACTTCAACGACCCTGATGGGAAGTACAGTGCAGGCATCTAAATGCAATAAACCGCCCTTCTCTAAAAATATTCCGGGTCTTTCGTGGTTCAATCCAACATTGGTTCCAACTCGTACTAAGAGTACAATAGATTTTTCGCATACCCTGCAAGATCTTCAAACTAAAGGCCCTTCGCAAAAAGTACTGCGAATCTCGTCCTGGGCTTAGTTTTCTATGTCCAACATTTAGTATATCTGTTGCAGAGCGCGCAAGTTCTTCGACGAGAACTGCTTCTCTCTATCATCCTCGATGCTGATGGGCCTGGTGGCGGTGTTCGCGGTGCCGTCCATCCTGCGAGTCCTGGTCAGCTCGCGCCGCTCCAACTCCTCGTACACCGCTTACCGCCGCTACCTTTCCACCATGCTGCACACCATCGCCTGGTTCGAGCACGAACTTAAGCCTGGCAGCTTGTGAGTACCTTGTACAGTATTCGGTTTAGCGTCTACACAGTCAGGCCGAGCCACGCCGAGCCTGCGAAGCATCAGTATACGTTTGCTCATGAAACCAAACGCTTTAGTTGCGTTTACAGCGTTATTCATCGTGTGTAAAATTTTGAGAAAATCATGAATCTAATAAAAAAAGAGAAGAAAGCCACATTGGTGGACGAAACACATAAGATTACAAGTTCGTCTTTGTCTTCTATGTTGCAAGCGCACGAGCCATACAAATGCGTCCCATGCAAGTGAGCGGCTCACACTGAGCGTTATTTGAGCACCGCTATTTACCGACAGCGAGCCGGCTTGCGCGAGCGATGCTCGCTCGCAGCAACGTTCAAATTCGCGAGTGCTCGCGAGGCTAACGCGTCGCCACATCGCGATGTCTATACCCGGCTTTAGACTTACAGCCAAGATCGGCTGGGTTCGGTTTTGTAGAGCGTTGTCTCTTACTTAACCTTTATTTACTCATTTCTAGTGTTACCAACATATTCTTAGTTGTCGTATGGTAAACTGAGGCTTTCCTGTCTTTAGTTATCCGACAGCTCTACTTTAAGCTACGAAATGCGTCACTTCACGCCGATTTTTAGCGAGACCTCGATTAACCCAGTCCAATTAGCCTGTAAATGGCTACATCATAAAAAGTAATATTTAAAAGTGGAACAACAAGCTCTCAATACAGCAAAGCAACTTTTACTTTAAAAAAAAAACAAGGCAAATTTTACATCGGTGCGAAAATATGTACATGTATAAACAAAAGTGACCATCCACGCCCATTGCCCAAAGGTCTTAAAAAAATAAATTTATATCTGTATTTTACATTATTATTTTCACAGACTACTAATCGGCATACTAATGAGACGCAATTTTCAAATTTACTGAAAGTATTGTTAAATGCAATATGCCAATATAAACCTTAGTGGTTTCAATGAATGATTTTTATTCAATTAATTCAAATTTTATAAAATAAAAAAATCTGTGATGATATCTTGAATGCATAATATGGTCGTTGCTTTGGCGCGATTTCCGATGTGCGGTCAAGGTCAAGTGGAGCGGTGTGTATGCGAATCATGTACCAACGAGCAATGACCGCTAACCTAACCGCCTTTTATACCAATACGATGAGAAAACATCCCTTATACTATGCCTTATACATAGATACTGGCGATTTCGAGTTTTGCTCTTAAAACAAAGGAGGAATAAGGAAACTTGATGCTGGTTTCGACTTTTGCTTTGAAAAAACAGGACTCTGGAAATTTCCAAGATGATATCTGTATTGCATTTGCCAAGATCTTTATTGTTAATTTTCCTACGCATGACGCAGAGAACTATCAGTTACACATGTTGTGATATAATTTACAAATAGTATTTTACAAGCAAAAGATTTCAACGAATCAGTTTTAATAAATAAAAAAAAGTCAGCTTCCGTGGCGCAATTGGTTAGACGCTGGCTGAGAAACGAGAGGCCGAGGGTTCGATCTCCGCACCGAGACAAATGTTTGTGTGAACCACAGGTATTTGTTTCGGGTCTGGGTGCTTGTGAGATCGAAAAGTATGCCGTAGTTTTTGATACCCATAACTCAAGACTCGATCTTTGAGTGGGGTCAGGACTATGTATGTAACTGTTGGGTGTATTTACTATTTATTGTAAAATTTCTTCCACAGCTCATGGAGGTCCCTCTACACGGTTCGGAGTAGGCATGTTCGAGCATCAATAGCGTCTAAAGCTAAAGGCAGTGGAATCGTCTCACAAAGGGACGTGGCTCTCACTCAATTCGGGTTCATCGGCTTCTCCATACTGAGGCCAGAACTATTCGGAATCAGGCAGCTGGAGGACGGCGACTGGGATGCCTACAACCACTTTTGGCGGGTTATTGGATATATGATCGGACTTCAGGACAGGTAAGAACTGCTTAAATATTAATTCTTTAATTATTTCATTCATCAGCTTAGTGATTAGACCACCGAGAGGTCTGTAGCTAATTGTAACGCGGGGCCTGGTTTTGCTATGAATGATTTTCTTTTTAATTTATTTAAAAGTATTGTATGCCTGTAACGTGGCATTTGCTATACGCGGTGAGGAGCATAAAAAAATATACAAACGGAAAGAGGTGGAACTGAGTGCACGGTACCATCTTGGCTATAACTGATCTAGTACTACCAATATTCGTACCTACACTGATGAACTTCATCTTTTTGATATTACATCACTGGAAGTTAACAAAAAAACAGTTTGTCCATACTCATGCCTGCTGGGCAGGCGAGTAGGCGACTCTACCTGTAATAATTTGGCTAATAATGTTGTTACCTTTGAAATAAAACTAATTTTACGGATTTTATCGGGATTAGTTTTATTTCAATGTGTAACATTCAGGTAAATCTAAGAAACCATTATGTTGTTATCTTTTTTACCTGTTCCTATTCTAAAGTTACGAGTATGTGGAACGGCTGATCATAAGTTTCAGCATGTTGAAAAATATTTTTCTTTTTTAAATTATATCGTATTTATTAATTTAGGTCTCCACACCACACGCACTAGATTGCAATATATTTGATTTATTTGATTTCTGATATTTCTAGAAACTTGTTCTACAGACCTCACTTTATAATACATTTAATAAAGCAAGACATATTTCACACTCATAAAACGTGTTAAGTTTTGTGAGCAGAATCAAGTTGGTGATAAAATAAAAATAAAAAATCTTTAACGGCCTTCAAATAATATCTACAGATCCGATTATTTTTGGTCAAATAACTGCGTTAACGGACTTGCAATTGCATTGACCTGTATATTTCAATAATTAAACTTTTAATTTTATTTGTTTAAGATCGTCCCTCTGTCTTATAAGGTATTTCTCGTTTTACGCCCACATACTTGCTAACCTTGAATATTAATGATTCTGTCAGCTTTTTTTGTTTAAATCATATATAAAGCTATGTTATATAGCTATACACCTTTTCACTATGGGTCACAGACATCACGCTAAATAGCAAATAGGATTTTTTAAACGGCCTCTAGCCAAGAATACAATTTATCAGAACCTGACAGAGTCATGACTCATGAAGTATCAGTCGAAAAATATTCTTTGTATGAATTACAATGGAGAGCTGCCAACTTGACTGTTCCGTGACTGTATGTCGTTCGATAGTAATTGAAACGAAGTTCACCAATTCTCTTTGTCACATCATTAGGCTGTAGAATAGCCGGCCCACGTCTTCTCTCTTTCCTATAATCCAGAGTTATTCAGGATGGTATAATTATGTTGAATGGCATACATAACTGCCTGATGCCATTGACATTGACTTTATAGCCAAGACCACTCGTGCCTGAATTTATAAAGCTTTTTGCCATTTTTTGCTTGATAAGCTCACATCACAGTTATAGTATACTACGTTAAAATGGAGCTATGCGCACTTGAAATTCACTTTACTTCTTAGGGTTCGAACCCTACCCCTATTGGTCGAATTTGTATCAATTTAATGGAATAATATTATTATGTGTGTCAATGTCTGCTACTAAGCGTCAATAACCGCGACTGGCTGCTTTATGAACTGACTCAGAGGCGTGTTGGAAGTCTGGATTGTTGTCACTTAACGTGGTCATTCCCCTTCATACATTATATTATTAGTGCAGTCTGTCCAGAATATGCATTATACGTATGAACAATTTGTTTTGATAAATTGTATTTACTTTTACATAATATTTGCTATATGTTTTTCCGCGTGTAGATAGTAAAGTATTATTGACAATGAAACTATACTTCTGCGTCATGTATTAAGTATTAACTAAACATTTAAACAGGCTTGCTTCCATTTTTTATATTTATTATTGCAGATACAACATCTGCCGTAATACAATAGAAGAAACGAGGGAGGTTCTGCAAATGCTAAATGACAGAGTTTACGTTCCGTGCTTAGAGAATGTTCCAGAATATTTCGAGCATATGGCTCGCGTGATGCTGGACGGCATGTGGTCAGTGAACCCCACCATAGACGTGGATGCGAATATATACTGGTGCAGGTACTTGGCGAGGGTACCTGGGTACATATACACTGAGAGGGACAGGCTTGAACTGCAGGAGAAGCTGAAAAAACACTTGAATGGCAAGCCGCTTACTACTGGTGAGTGTAAATATATTGTTCTGTATTAAAAGTTGTATGAAGTCCTTGGACGCCGATTACTTCCAACGGGTTACTATAGAAATCCTTGTGTGGGGTCTATGTTTAGCAGAGAACTTACTGTATCAAGCAAAAAGCAATCAAAACGTTGAACCAATGAGTTTGGCAGAAGACTTGACAAATTCCACAGAGACCGTTGTCTGGAAACTTGTTTTATGCAAGTCGCTTCAACAGGGCGCTTTGAAAATTTTTGAAGAATCCCATGTCCCTTTGAGTAACGAAATTAAATCTTGTCTAAAATTAAACTACATAGGTATTCACCCAAGTGTTGCGATTCGCATTCAACACACGAATATCCAGCTTAACTAGGCATTAATGAAGACAAGCTAGGGATAATCACATCTAGCCGACAGATACTCCTACTTTAATATCTAGTGACGCCAATTTGCTAGTAACAATAAAATGTTGACTGGAGTCTGGATCGACAATTGCAAAATGAGTTTTAAGTATATGTAAAGTGGTCCCACTCAGGTACATTTTCTCACGCAAAGCGTTTGTAAACAAAACTAACCTTGAACGATAGTGAATTGAGCTCGCATTGTGATCACGATCAATGTAGCGCATAAATAAAATATCTCGCAAACGGTTTGCAGCCTATTTAGTATTTTACAAGTATTATGTTTAATATTATACCTACACATATATCTTTTGCGTTGCGTGCCCGATTACTCATAGAACAAAAGCACACGTTCACTGAATAATAACATAATGGATCTTATAAAGAGAGATTACAACGTTTATTTAACTTTATTTTAATAATTTATTGGCTATAATATACCCGTAACAACTTTACTTACTGCATTACACAACTTACAATCATCTCTCGTCCATATGAATCTTTTTTAACCCCATGCGTATTCAGTCTTATATTTTCAAACGTTCATTCACCTTTTTTTCCTACAAGTGCAGTCAAACTCGTCAAAAATTGTCTCTTTTTCTTATTTGTAGAGTAATAGAAGTATTACACCGTACAGTTCTAACTGTCCTGATGGCTATGAAGTTCCTACTTTTTAGTTAATTTTGTTACTCGAACAATAAAATTGAACAGGCTAGATATAATAGAAGCACAAAATAAAATGACGAATATTGTACCTGAGATGCCTACCTTTGCACGATTTATTTAAGCAAAACAAATGATAAATGATCATTCTTATTACTTTTAAATAAACACAGAAATAGTGTGTATTAAAATCATATATTTTCTATATTAGAAACAACCAACAAGCAACATATAAGTATTAACAAAAGCTCTATTTGTGTTTCAGGTGTAGATTCATCAGAATTAATAGAAAAACCAGTGTTGGACGGGCTTCCTGCGAGGCCTCCAAGGCTCATGTACTACAACGACTTCAACACCATAGAATCTGCCCCTGCCTACAAACTGTTGCCTTTGAAGTCCAGGTACAAGTTGGTCCTGCATAACCTGTACTTAAACCTCTACTCTTCTTACTTAGGCAGGCTCTACTTCAACTTTAACTTCAAGTTAAGTCTGTTCTTCATGAGGTACTTGCCTTACCTAGCTTTCTTCAGGTTTGGAATCAAGGCTTCCTTGGTAAACCTTTTCGCTGATGATCCGATGGATGACACCAAGCCAAAACCCAATGCTGAGTATAACAAACCATTGGAGCCAATGCCTTGGTACAAAACTGTGTTAAGTATACTTTGGTGATAGGCAAATTAAATTGAGAGATTATATTTTACCTAGTGAGTGAGTTACTTAATGTAAACGATTTTTATATTTGACGAAATCATGAGAATTTGTTTGCACAGCTTGTTTTGACAGTGAAAATAAGAATGATAAGAAGCAATTAGAGGTAATGATATATGAATTGTAAACTAAATAAAACGCTAACAATATAAACAAACAATTCGTTGTTACCAGTAGTTGTAGAATTGTATAATATTTAAACTTTGTCAATCCTCATTCAAAATATGAGCGCCCGAGAAAAATATATTAAAATTATATTTTTAATTGAACCTGCAAAACAACGGTGCTTGTATTTTCACAAGTAATACATTGTTGTATATTTACACTTGTAAGTAGTGGAATATGATTGAGAAACATTGGATACCTATTATTTAAAATGCAGTGTTTTTTTGACAAATTTGTAAAATCCAAATAGAGATGTGGATTTTGTTTTTTTTTTTTTTTTTTTTTATTGCCGTATAGGCAGACGAGCTAGGGGCCCGCCTGATGGTAAGCGGCTACCGCTGCCCATAGACCTTTGCAATGCCAGGGGTCCAGCACAACAAAGTCGCTGCCTACCTTAAGGATAGTACTCTCTTTAAGCCTCGTTTGAAGAAGGACAGGTCATAGCGCTCAGGAAACACCGATGCAGGGAGTTCATTCCAGAGCTTGCACGTACGTGGTAAGAAAGAACGCTGGAAACGTACCGTTCGGGAGCGGTACGCTTCCAGGTGGTAGGGATGAACTCTGCTGCGGTGACGGGTGGTGCGATGGTAGAAGGGCGATGTTGGTACCATCTCAAACAATTCCTCGGAGCACTCCCCATGGAACAGACGATAGAACACACAGAGAGACCCGAAGTCTCTCCGCAGTCCTAACGGTTCCAATTTGTCCGTAAGATTGGGATCATCGACTATTCGACAAGCTCGTCGCTGTAAGGAGTCAAGTGGGTTGAGCTGGTATTTTGGGGCACCTGCCCAGAGGTGAGAGCAGTACTCCACGTGGGGCCGGATTTGTGCTTTGTAAAGCGTCAATCTATGACCCGACGTGAAGTACCGCTTGGCTCTGTTCAGGATACCCAACTTTTTGCTCGCCAGTTTGGCTTTGTCCTCCAAATGACTCCTAAAGTCAACATTGCTCGATATTTCGACGCCGAGGATCCCAATACTTTCGGATCTTTGGAGAGTAACTCCTTGGAATTGCGGCGCCATGACAAAAGGGTCCTTCTTCGCAGTGAATGCGCAAACTTGTGTCTTCGAGGGGTTAAATTGAACTAAGTTCAATTCACCCCATTCGGAGACCCGCCCCAGAGATCTCTCGACTTCAGACACAAGTTGAGACCGTCTTTCCTCAATGGAACCTCGAAAGAGACTCTGATGGCCGATGTATCGCGCGTCACACGTACTATCATCCGCATAACAATGCATGCTGTCGTTAGACAACATGTCATTGATATGCAGGATGAAGAGTGTCGGCGATAGCACCGATCCTTGTGGAACACCAGCGTTAATGGTCTTGGTCTCGGAGCAACAGCCGTCCACCACGACTTTTATGCTCCGACCATCCAAAAAACTGGCGATCCACTTGCAGAGTCCCTCAGGGATACCATACGCAGGTAGCTTCGCCAGAAGGGCGCCATGCCACACTCGATCGAACGCCTTCGCTATGTCAAGGCCGACCGCAATCGCCTCACCCCCACTCTCCAAAGCCTCCGCCCAACGGTGCGTGAGGTACACAAGTAGATCACCAGCTGAACGACCGTGACGGAAACCGTACTGGCGGTCACTAATCAGCTGGTGGTCCTCAAGATACCTCAGGAGCTGAGTGTTTATAACTCGCTCCAAGACCTTGGAGAGTAAGGATGTGACAGCAATCGGCCTGTAGCATAAAGGGTCCGATCTGTCACCCTTTTTGGGGACTGGGTGGACATGGGCGACCTTCCACGAAGCGGGAACCCGGTTGGTTTTGTAGGAAAGACGGTAAAGGCGCGTTAGCACGGGGGTCAACTCAGGGGCGCACGTCTTAAGAACCACTGCGGGGATACAGTCCGGCCCACTCGACTTATGGATGTCGAGAGCCATGAGCTCCCGTCTGACAGCACGCTGGGTGATTTTTATATCAGACAGGAGACTCTCACACCAGGGGATGTTCGGCGGTGTCCCCCGTCATCCAAAGTCGAGTTCGAGGCAAAGAATTGGGCCAAGAGATCGGCCTTCTCCTTTGCACTATGGGCCAAACTGTTATCGGGTTTACGCAGTGGTGGGAGACTGGATAGGCAGAAATTGCCCTCCACAGCCTTAGCGAGCGACCAAAAAGCACGGCTTCCAGAGGGATAGCTTTGGAGCCGCTCGCCAATTCTGCGGATGTGCTCCGCCTTGGCCCTAGCTAAGGCTAGAATTAGGCTGAATTTTTGTTGTTGTTGTTTGTCTCGCTTATGTTCAAGAGGATTATTTGTAAAAACCACAGAAAAATAAGTCGTTTAGCTGCAAAAATTTTGAATACGAAACAATGTTTTTAGCTTTTGTATCACGAGCTCTAGGACAATATTCACATTTTACATTAGCAGTGTACGGGCTGAGACGATACCCGTACAGCTTGGATTGATAGTAAAAGTCCGACGTGGAAATAAATGTTTATTTGATAGATTAATTATAAATGATAAAATGATAGAATGATATGAGCACGCGCTACCGATTGCTATGTAGTATGTACTGTATTTGCGAACTGTCGACTGTTATAAAATTATGCATGGTAGCGTAAACTGCTGACAAAACAATATTGTACGTGCTAGCCCGTACAAGCAGACTGCAACGTAAGTACAAGCAAAAAGACATGGTGACACCTACATATTGTATATTAAGTAGGATATATTTTTGTATGCAAATGTATTTTTAACATGGTTGAGTATGTATTATCATTAAGGTATGTATAAATTATCCTTACGGACATTTGAAATTAAATGAAATTCGTTTATTGGTAGGTAATAAAATAGCTCTTATGACAAGGCAATTGCAATTTTTCAAACTTGTACATATTTTCCCCTCCCTATCATCCTTTCAAAAAATATATATATTATGACTAAATACTCAAAGATGCTGTTTTGACGGTGTACCGGCGCGGTGGTCAAAATGTTTTATTGTTAAAGTTTCTGTGTAAATAACATTTGCTTTACTTAAGTGTAATTTTATTTGCAATATAGCTACACTTAAATTAAAGCAGCCAAGTTGACTATGAATTGTATTTTTTAAACACATTATTTTTATAATGTAATAGGTATTAGGTAGTATTATACAATTAAAGTCTTTATTCTACTTAACGATCCGTGGTAATATATCATTATTACCTACCTTACTATCAGATGATTCTTAATAGAAACTGCTTGTTTTTTTTGTAAATCGAATTATAACAATCCTTTTTTTTCGTTAACTTGATAGATATTTTTAATGAAGTTAGGTGTAATTATAGATTAGGCTAAGTGTGTGATAAACTTAAAATAGAATGTCTGTACTATAAGTACATACATACATACATACATAAACTCACGCCTTTATCCCCGAAGGGGTAGGCAGAGGCGCCACTAGGACACCCACATTTCGCCTTGCATGTTCCGTCCCATGATGTGATAGGGGGCGAGCCTATCGCCATATCGGGCACAAATTCCTGACTCCGGGCTGATAATGAACAGAAAAATCCAATATCACTTTGCCCGACCTGGGATTCGAACCCGAGACCTCAGCTTTGTAGTCGTACCGCAATACAACCACGCCACCGAGGCAGTCTACTAGTACTATAAGTACCTAACCACTTATAACAAGTTGCTTGCTAAAAATCATTGTAAAGTAAGATTATTACCTATTGGTATTGTATTAATAACGTCATTACAGAAATAAACTGCAAATAGCTTGTGGTTAACGATAATTTAGAACAGGTACCACTCAACAAAATTAGTATAATAGAAATATTAAAATATATTTTTTAACTCATTGATAATTATGCATTAATTTTGACAATTTTACGCATTATTTAATTATTCTGTTCTTCGGACTCATCAATGTTATAATAATTATGGATGTTTGTATAGATCAATGTTAGCTAATTTTGCGTTTAGAACGCTATCAATGGAAATTATTAGAAATTACCTATGTGAAGTATTCATACTGTAGTGGGTAGTACGTAAATAAGCTGAAGGCTTTCTCGCTTAATGTAAATTATGTGTGAAATAATGTAAATAAAAAGGGGTGAAGGGGTAGGGGCAAAGACTAAATATATAAATTTACACAGTATAAAAATGAGTATTATGTAATAATGTATTATGAAATATTTCATTTTAAAGACATTTTGTAACTTTATTGTATAATAAATTATGTGTATTTTTACGAAAATGTGCATGTTTTTATTTTGTCAGTGTTATAAAACCCCACCATAACTATACCTTTTCACCAAGTATTAATTATTTTTTATTTGAACCTGATTGTATTGAAGATAAAGATTTCAAAAAGTTGCTATGAAATCTTTATGTTTAGCTGTAGACATAATAAAAATAAAACCCAAAAGCACTTATGGTAATAATTTAATCGTATTCTTAAAAACTAGAAGAAATCCTGCGCTTTTAACCTGGTCCGCTTGGACACGTTGATTTGAAGCAAGTTGTCTGTGAGGTTATTATTTTCTGTGCTCTCTGCAGCATTGGCTTCGTCCGGTGGTCGCTGTGGCGTCTTCTTGTTGATGTTGGGTGTGGCGACCAACGGCCGGGTTTGTTTGGGAGTTCGCTTCGGTGTGGGCGACCGGGACAGGATCCCCATGTTGCTCGATGTTAGTTTTAGTCGCGGCGATAATAAATGTTTTGCGGCGAGTTTTCTTGCAGCGGGTGACATACTGGCTAAACGTTCTGTGTTTGATCTGAAACTATGAAATATATTGTTTTAAATTTACTGAATTCCTTACTATAAATTAGTGTAAATAATATATCGAGCAAGTGTTTAAATATTATACATGGAGACTCGGTTCCTTACCACCATTAAATTTCCCTTTTAATTTCAACAACTTGTGATTCCGCTTTTTCATACATTCACAAATCTCATTTCTTTTAGCCCGGCTCAGTAACATTTTCTAAGGAGTTAGAATCACATAAACTGCGTTTCATTGAGTTGATGGTCCGTATGAGCCTACTCATAAGTGCCATTCGTTGAGATGGGAACAAGTTTACATGACATGCATCTGCTAGGTAGAATGACAGGGTTTTGTGTTAGTGACTCAAGTTGGCATATAGAGCCGTGCAGCGCAGAGGCAGCCGCGCGCCGGTCTAAAAGGCCGGTAACTTATACATACCCGTCCTGCCCCGCTCAGGAGGTACGAGAAGGGTGCCATAACCAGTATGGCCCTGGTGAAATGAAGGCACAATGCGGTATGGTTACCTGGGCGTGCGCGGCGCGGCGGCGGGCGTGGCGGGGCGGCGGCGGCGCGCCAGCTGGTCGGCGAGCTGCAGCGCGATGCGCTCGCGCGCGCCGCTCTCCAGCATGCGGTACGCCGCGCCCGCGCCCACGCTGCACGACCACGCATATATTATTATACACAATACAATACACATACAATTTATAAATATAGTCCGCTCTGGGAAGAATCGGTGCTGGGAGGTATGACTCGCAAATGACAATGTTCACACTTCACAGTGCATTAATATGCTTCGACTTCATGTCGGACAAGATGTTTTGCGTCGACTTTATCTTACTATAAATAAACAAATTAAAATGTATAAGGTGTAACAAAGGACTAATCAGTTAATTATTCATTTAATTACTATTTAAATTAAAAAAACTAATGAATAGCAAAGAAATCCTAACTAGCTATTGTATCTTTCGTGAAGAACACACTCCAGCGCATACAGCAGTGGGTGGCCGGCGCATGCAATACAAAGTGGAGCAAGGTTTGCGCGAGATCGCGGGAGTTTTCAAGGAATGTCTATGATTTACAGCGTGGCAGGCAACAGCAGCGCGCAGTGTTGGTGAATAATGTACTTCAATATGTGTTTTTAGCGCTCGTTTGTTTTTTTTATCGCGATAATAATGGAGGGTAGTTAATCGTTTGCCTCCCGGTGGTAGCAATATTGTAGTTTCGTGTGCGCTTCGCAAGGCATAATAGGCTATCGTGCCCTGCTTTATATTCGCGTAACTAGTTCACTTATCGTCAGCAGCAACAGCTTCGGGAACGCGACTCAGGTAAGTCAATTTGCCGTTTTTATCTTTCGGACGGATTATCATTCTATTCACTTTCGTATTTCCCCTTTGTTTGGGTTTTGATTCGCGGAGTGTGTACAGAAATTCCGCGGTCCACCCAAACCTATATTACAGTACTCTTATAAACGAACTACAATGTTGTATATCACTCTGTATTCTAAAAATATTTGCTCATTATTCCTACTTTAAATAAATTTCATAAGCTATCATCCTAAAGTCTACACTACGGTTCATAAATATTAGATACATTATACTACTATAGAGTAGTTAGTACTCACGCTGGCAGCGGTGTGTCTCCGCCGTCCAGCCGGAAGGGCGTGCCCTCGATCTCGCCCCAGGTCATGAGCGGCGACTGGTCGGCTCCCTCGCCCGGGCGCGGCGACGGCGTCGCCACGTACGAGTACTCGCCGCCCTTGTCGGTACTCACACTCACGCCGTCCACGCCTATACGCCCCGACACAATGGCGTCCTGGAATTCAAGGCATTTAGTTATACACATGCTAATGTTTTAGCGTAAGACAATTTTATTGAGTTTTAACGATAATTAACTATCGTTGTAAAAAACACATAACAAAAATATTTCTTATTTTGTATTAAATTATACTTAATCTAGCCCAAATGATTGTGCATCCACACTGCAGTTACCTTTTGTGCAACAATGTTATCGATTGTTACCACATGTTAGGCAACATTACATAACATGTACACTGCAACATGTAAAATAAATAACAATTTATTATCAGAGGTTACGGAGTAACATTTGTAAATGTTGCTCAACAAAAGGTAACTGCTGTGTGGATGAACCATAACCATAATAATCTCTGGTATGTCCAGGCTTTGAAGATAACATTTACATTGATAGTTAAAATTCAGAGCTTTGTAGACTGTGCACATAATTAACAACTTTTATCCTAATTTGGCTTAAAGCATATTGGTTAAATCAAATACCCAATATCAGGTTTATGAAATACATCCAGGATTTAGTTAAATATTGCAGCTAGCCCTATTTACATTTATTATAGGCTGCATGTAACAACACAACATTAAGAACACATACCTGACTCCTAGCGATAGCGTCGATAGTCTCCTTGTTCTTGACGTGGTCGAAGGGCTGCGTGTTGAGGCGGGTGTTGCGGTGTACCAGCTCGGGCTTCGGCGGCGGCCGCTGAGACTCCGCCCCGTCCGGCACGTACATTATGTGATTGCGAGCCTTGTACTTCCATGTGTCTAGCTGTTGGGCGAATATTATCCGTGGTTGAACTCATTGAGGATGTTGAATATATTATATTTTTGAATATTAACACACCCGTGTAAAATACTTAATTAATGAAATCCTTTGTAAAGAATTCTGGGAAAGCCACAAATTTGATACTAATCCCTAGTCAAAGAAGTGACATTAAAATTACATAAATCTATAAATAGTTAAAGCTGTGAATTGTGCTCAATATATTATGCATGCAAGCACTACTATACACTAGTACTGTTGCATCAATATTTAATTATACAGAAAGTACCAGTAATTTCCACCAATCCGATTTTACATTCATAAGCCAAAAGTAGCATAGTATACCTCGTGTGGTCGTTCCATCTGGTCGGCCTGCTCCTCGATGGAGGGCAGCACCAGCGATGCGCACACTAGCGCCGCTGACGTCACCTCGGCTTGCATCTGTGGTGCTAGCTTGCACGCGCGCTTCTTGTCCTCCAGCGCTATGACCTTGTTGTAGCTTGCATTGTCTTCACTTGTGTGACTCGCCAGGAATGAATCTGTAATGGATTGGTAGTATTTTTCATGGACAGATGTTATAAATATAAAGGGGACAGGTGTGGCTATTTCTAACTCTATTTCTTTTTAATTATTTAATTTTAAGATTTTATCTGAGTATTACAGCGCTATTGATAGTAAAATAGTATCTATATTTCTTAATTTTGTCTAATATAGTATTTTTCTTTCTTTCTAAAATATTGCTGTCACCTTTTACAATACTTCATTGCTTCACATTGGTTTTCGGTGATCGGTATCAAGTATCAACCTAGTTAAAATGGAAAAATCTTACAGAACCCCAACTAAAGCATGCCTTTACAATTTTTATCGATGTTCAGTTGTGAATTTCTGTGGCTAAAAATCTATAGAACTGTCTATCAATCTATATACTAAATTGTGTTTAACTGTAATTTTGTGTTTAATATAATTGGCATACCCAATGTATGGTTGTCTGTGAAGTCCTTAGGTTTTTCTTTATTGGTGTCAGTCAATATCTCGGGTCTTTCCTCTCTCACTGTTGGTGCTGGGGTGAACGGCCTGTCCGTACCAGGGGTGTCAAATGTAGCCGGGGTGTGGTCTGAAACAATTTTATACTTATGAGTTTTTATTCAATCTTATGACCATTTACTATGTTGGTGGAAAATAAATGCCCATAGTTCTGTAATGACAATATTGGTAGTTGGTACGGATTCAACAGGTGGTAATTTAGTAACAAGGCCATAATTAACTTATATTTAGCTTTTTGTATTCATTTCCCTACGTAAACTATCAAAACTAACAAATGTTACGTTTGTTTTATTGCACTAATTGCACTTGTAGAGATAAAGATTGATAATCTTTATAATAAAATATATACAAATTTCAAACCTTAAACTGTTTCTCTGTTGAATAACATTGGTAGTCCATAAAATAAAAATGATAAAAGATCAAATTTGCATTTTTCAATGTTATTGGTGTAAAGTAGCAAATACACAGTTTTGATAGTTTACATAGAGACAGTCCTATTGTTTGTAAATTGATTTGTTTATGTTTAGTGTCTAATACAGAATGATAAGGCATTTTACATTATTTTTACCTGTATCAATGATTATGATAATATATTTTTTAAGCTATGACATTAGGGTATTGATCAAAATCCTGAATAATGTTTTAATGCATCAAAGTCTTAATGATATTGCTCTTGAAAAAACAATATTGCGTTTTACAAAGTTTAAATACATCAAAATAATACTTACAGGGATCTGTTGGTGGTCTTTGGCCACTGTATTTTCTGGTGATTTCACGAAGTCTTTCGTAATCCTTGTTCTCAGTAGCTTCCAGAAAATCATTTTGAGCTTTTAATTTCTCGAGATCGGGAAAGAAGTCTCTCTGAATTATCTTGGATATGCCCTTTATACAACAACAAAACAGACATGAGTTAATATACTAGTACTAATAAAATAGAGCCTTTTGAAATGGTAATACTAACCTCAACATAAAGTTCTTCGTCCAAAACATTTGTTTTTTTTACTGTTTTCTTTTTAGGCACTTTTGGTACTTTGAAAATAGTACTCTCGGATTTCAATAACTTCATATTTTCTAAGGCTGCTACACCTGGTCGAGGCGATTTATCTTCCTCGGACATTTTAAATTATATTTTGACACTTTTATTCAGATAAATAAGCTTCCATAACACAGAAATACAAACAATTTTTAGTATTTTCTTCAACTCAACATTTGACATTTATGCATTGGATGAAACGTCAACGCGATTCACGTGAAGTAAAAAACTCGTCTCTCTTTCTTTTCTGTAAAAATTTGTGAAATAGAAAGTGTCGATGCTAAAGAACTAAACTATGCCATACGAACATTTTAATATTTTTTTTATTTTACATGACAAGTAATTAGACTAAAGAAATCAATTCATACAGCCTTACCATCCGTAAAGTAAATGTTAAAGTGTTGTTCTTTTTTCTTTCTTTTTTATTTTCTTAGCTGAATATCTTTTTACAAATTATTTACACGTATTTAGTATTTTGTTTCAATTTTCAATAATTTCAAATTTCAAAAATAATGACAAATGACACATAATTGGTCATGCAAAGCCCAAAGAGTCAGCCTGAAATAATTTAGAGAATGCGCTTATGGTATTCCACAAATCACTGTGTGATAACCACAGATTACTTAGATCACTGTGATCACACAGAGTGATCTGTGTAGTATTCACAGTGGTATTCGATCGCCTCTTTGGAAATAAATGCAAACAGCAAAAGTAATTGTCTAAGAGTCTGTGTGTCTAAGTGTCAAGATCGACCGGCAGCCGCTCGTTTCACAACTAGCTTCTTGCTAATTACACTTATGATGCTATTTGCTCCATTCGAAACATAATGAACGGTTTGTTTAAGATTTTTCTACTCATTATCAGCCCGGAGTCAGGAATTTGTGCCCAATGTGGCGATAAGCCCACTCCCTATCACATCGTGGTATGGAACATACAAAGTGAAATGTGGATGTCTTGGTAGCACCTCTGCTTACCCTTTCTGGGAAAAAGGCATGAATTTACGTGTGTACAACCTGTCGGAAATGTCTGTGAACCTAGCTGGAATGCGGTTGACATTCCATTTATTGTGTTCCCCTATCTACTTTGTTATTTGACATTAAAAACGTTTTGAGATGGATGCGAGATCTATTTTTATTATTTTTTCCATTTTAATTCAATTTGTTTAACCCCTTTCTTTTGAATTTGCTGAACTTATGTTCCAATGACGTCAATTATTCAGGTCCACAGATATTTCCGCCGGGTGATATGTAAGTTCTAGACATAAAAATTTCTAATGACTACAAGACATTTCATTCACTAATATAGATATGATCGAAATTAATTGTTTATTTATTCGTTGAATACCGAGTGTCAGAATCTATCAATATTTTACTTAGTGGCTTTGTGGTACCTAGGTATAACAAACTAAGAAAGGGTGGATATAAATAAAACAAAATTTTAATAACCTTACATGTAATATAATTATAATTAACACTTAATTACTCTTATTCTTATTTTTCTTAAGAATATATTCTTTAATATAAAAGTCTGAAAATAAGAATAATATAAATATGTTATGCGGTAGGAACATGAAGGAGACCCACTTGGGATATTCACACGAAGGCTCGAACAACACGTGTCCGAAGTGTAATATCAGAAGCAGGAACTGCAACTGGAAGTAAAATAAATCAATTATAAATACACCCAACAGCGAGATAAAGTTTTGACCCTACATTAAGTACAAGAGACGGTACTAAGTACGGTACCGCAATCGAACCCGCGGTCTCTCGTTACAGAGCCAGCTTCAATCATCAGTTTAATCATCTGTGTCACGGAGGCTATTAACAAACATTTAATTTCTCGTTAGGTAGATTAACTGTAGCGATTATATGTAAAAAGTAGGTCAGATTTCCATACGTATGTAAATAAATATCTAATATGATCTATCAAGGACATTAAAACATGCAGTCGAATTATGAATACAAACATTGTATGTAATAGTTATCAAATTTTCCACATTTGCGAAACATTACGAAACAACAGTTTATTTGACAAGTAAATCAAGTTACATTTTGTGGTTGGAGGTATCGATATTGCCAAACAATTCTATCTATATCAGCCCATATACGTCCCACTGCAGGGCACGGGCCTACTCTACAATCGAGAGAATCGATTGAGAGTGGTTAGGCCATATAGTCCACCACGCTGGCCTAGTGCGGGTTGGCGGACTTACATACCGTAGAAATTCTTTAATATCGCTATGGTATGCAGGTTTCCTCACGATGTTTTCCTTTACCGTTAAAGTGCGTGGTGATTGACTATCAATACACACATAACTCCGGAAAGTCAGAGGTTTGCCCTGGGATTTGAACCCGCGACCACCGGCAAAAAATTGCCAAACAATTAATAAGTTTAATTTGTAAATATTAGGTAAGTGTAAAATAAAATTAACGTATAGATAGAATGGTGAGGAAATAACGACATAAAGCTACGTAACGACTGTTGCATTAATTGCATTAGTTATTTTATGATGTATGGATTAATTTCGCATTTATTTTCAAACAAAATCGAAATTAATCCATACATCATAAATTAACCTATATACCTAGTACTAGGTAGGTAGTTATTTATTTAAGCGGCTGTATTTTTTAATATAAGTAGATAATTTAATATTTTTTTTATGTACGAAGTCAAGACAACTGATTTCGTCATGCCTACATCATCTAGTATATATTATATATTCATAGATTTATCTAATAAGTGATGAAATAATTTCCCAAACATACGTATAAACAACTTGCAAAAGATCGCAATAAGTACGTATTCAAATAACACTCTTTTCTCGGTCAAGAATAACAAACAGGACTATGGCAACCTTGACTGGCAATTTTGAAACTTATTCTAATTGCCTATAAATTAAAGCCATACATATGTCAGATCTATAGGTATTTATTACTTAAAATACGTGTAAAGTTTTATTTTTATTTTGATGCGCTCTATTGAATTTTTGTTCGTAAGCCGTTACAAATAAATAAATTTTCCTATTACATACTACTGCTGTAAGACTCCACTTTCCATTTTGTATACGATGCGTAGACATTATTATTATTAAACTAGCCTCAAAGATCCCACAGCTGGGCAAAGATCTCCCCTAAATTAGCAGGATGCACCTTGATCGATGGGCCAAAATCATCGGCGTCGGCCTATTGCATATATTTGTTTCAATGCAGGGTCGAAAGCATGGCCTTTTATTTCACAGCCGGCGCCACGGTAGCTGGCATGCATCAGAAGAAGAAGAAGGAGAAGCAGTAGGTATACTAACGATCTGCAGCTGCGTGATGTACTTCTTCCACCACTGGCGCACCCACTGCGGCCGCACGATGGAGATGAGGTAGTAGCTGTACATCACCGCGTGCACTATCGAGTTGATGAAGCCCAGCATTATGCCGTGGCCGCCTGGAATAAATTCATTAAAATCACCATTAAAATGCACAACAATAATCTTTTTGATCCTTTAAAATTATCCTATCTGGGATATAATAAAGTGCAGTGATAGCGCAAAATAGCCTAGGATCACAATAGTGGGATTTAGTGGAACACATTACTTTTGTTGCTTTAAGATAAATAAAAATACGAAACATGTTTACTAAACTAAATATTAATAGGCATGTTACGGGAATGTAAATTTTCAGCCAAGAATTATTTAAAATCAATTAACAAATATCCCTAAATTAAGTAGATTACACTTAAATATACATGTAAATATTTTTCTCATAATTAATCACGAAAACATTAATTACCGTAACAGAATACAAAATTATAATAATTGGCAAATTATGCATCGCCATTTGCCGACATGTAGCACGTATTGCAATAAAAATAAATTTAACAAACGAATATTGAACGGAATCACAACTTTGAAAACTCTTCTATTGTACAAACAAAGAAAAGGAGTTCCATTCTCAACATCCTGACAGAATCCAAACATATCTACATATACCTAGGCAATTTCAATTGTGTACGATTGACCCATTTCTAAATGGACTATTAAACAAATCAAGTAGAATCTATGCATTGTTCGGGCGAGTTAACCACAATGCTGTTCCGTTGTAGATAGCAATACAACAATAATTCAGTTATCGTTTTCATATGATATAAAAACAGCAACGTAATAATTATAAAACGGGATGCGTTGTTCACAAAACGTAGGATGTTACTCAAAGTCCTTGGTAGTTGGAGCACGCTGAAATTTCCCTCGACCGTGTTGAGCCATTCGACCTATTTATAAACACGCGACTGCCTTTCATAACACACTTCTTGATGTATTAGAGTTAGGCATTGGAACGCATTATATATTTTTTATGAATAAATATTTTTCTCAATACAGTTAAATAATGTTACAATAACAGCCTATCACTCCACTGCACTGCCGGACACCGGTCTCCTGTACAATTGAGAATTAGTTTGAGAGGGGTTAGGCCAGAACCCATCATGCTGGCCTAATGCGATTTAGTGGATTTCACATACCATGGAATTGTTACAACAACATCCAGTACCTACATAATAATATTGATGCACAAAACAGCCACTCTCGGAGTTAGAATTTTGAAGTCGTGTGCTGCTGCTCTAAAGAGCAGAAATAAGTTCTGCCTTATGCATTTTCATGATAAATAGACTGCTCACAAATCATACCTGGTACATATTTAGTCCCCACGTATCCAAGTAAACACATTCCCAAATGATGGTAAACGTGGAGGAATGATACTTGATTGAATTTCTTGCGCAAAACGAAGAACACCTGAAAATAAATTCAAAATTTCAGTGACAGAAATAAAATTATTCATAATGGAATGCTTGCCTCTACAAACTGTGTGGCGCTTTTCGAATTATTAATAATATTAGAACATTATAACTTAACGTTTTCAATAATTGGGACAGTAGAAATGGCTGTGCTAATCAATAAATACATTTTACAATTCAAATATTTTGGCGAAAAACTTGATTAAATTACAATTGCAAGAACAACACATATTTGTAAACATTAACTGCCATTCCTGACACAAAGTATCTACAATATTTTCAGTCTTGCTTCATAGGTTTCCTTTTACATTGTTATAATAAAGTAATTGTGTTTCGTCAATAACTTGAGGTTAAAATATCTCACCGTGTCCATCAAATCGATAATCTTGATCATGTAGTAGAGCCAGACTTTGCTCACTACCATTCTTTCGAGTGGCGTGTCTTCGTAGATTATTTTCTGGCACCATAGACTGTAGTAGCCCGAAATGTAGAGTCTGGTAATACACTGCAAAATATACTTTATTAGCAAGGTTTTTGGTAGAAAATCGACTGCTGGAAAAAGGCCCCATAGGCCTTTTCCAGGGATAGTCAAAGACACACGTGTTAAATGCTAAATCTTAAACAACGTATGTACCTATCTATAGTCATCTTAAAATCCTATCTATAATAATCTGTTTAGTTTATTTATTGCTGGGATGTTTATATCATATACATGACATCAACTATAAAACTATTCTTCCTAAAAATACTGAGAGCTCTTTTAATAAAACAATAGGTATTAAAATTACAGATATTAGTCACTCTACATGTCATTAAATTACAAAATCAAATCATCTCGACTGATTAAATCACGTAACAGTTACGATTTTATTAGCAAAATCATTCATCTAAATGTGAATCTAATTCATCATTCGTATATTGATAAAGACACTTAAGAAAAAAAATTGTAAAAATAAAAAAGATACGCAATTATTTACAATTGTTAGAGATTAGAATAAATAATTTAAAACGACAACAACAAACGTTGCAGAAGACTTAATACAATAAAAATACTCCGGTATATCCTGTTAATAATAATTGAAGAATATTATGTAATTGCAAGCCCTAGCAATTACCATCACATTCCGCAAACAATTTAAATTTAAATTAGGTAGGTACTCTTAGGTTAAGGACTCGAAGTTAATAACCTATTAATTCGTATTAATTATGATTATACCTAATAATGTAGTCATGCCGTCGTTGGTAAAACGCAACTGCATAATGGGTCTACAATATATATCTGGATGAAAGAGTTCTGAAAAAAGAATTCTCAGTTCTTAGTAACTTCGTTGCTCCTCAGCATGCTGTGTCATTAGTAATAGAGTGAGCCATAAGCTGATTCCGAAATCGACAAAGCAAAAATCGTAGATCAGTGCCCAAATCACACAACTGACCTTTCGAAGTTACGTGTGTGTTCTTAAAGAAATGTATTAACTAACTTCAAGGGCGAAGGAAGACATTTTGAGGAGACCGATGTAACTGAGAATTATGCACCAGATTTCCAGAGGTATATGAAATTCACCAACCCGAACTAGGCCAGTGTGGAAGAATAAATTCTAAACCTTTCCAAATTCTCATGGAGACTCGTTCTCTACAATGGGGCTTATAGTATAGCCTGATATTGTTTTTATTATTTATATTCATCACTAGTCTAATAAAATTTACAAAACATTTATTGAATACTTACATAATGTGAGAAGTCTGTACCTACTCTGTAGGAACGAGACTAAACTAGGATATAGTTTTCTCTACCACTTTCCTAATGACAGGAGAGATGATTTGAAAACCCATTCATTATTGCCTACAGAACTATAATGTGTTTCGCATTGAACCCGAGCAGGCATATCCCCCATAAGCAAGTCAAAATGTTCCTAATAAATATATTGTATTTTTTTGTATAGTTTTATACTAGATACAAACAAAACAACACAAGCCAAATAATATCATAGGTATTTAAATTATCCCATACACATACTAGAATTTCTAAGTCAAGGCCAAGATGTAAATATTGCCACAAACGAGAATTATAAACCGCAAGCATTTTCGCAACATAACCGCGACATTTGACAGACAACGACAGAAATACGACTTTACAAAATTAGTAAGCTGCTCGCTTAAAATATGCGCATTTTTATAACAACATTATTTTCACATCTTTCTCAACTAATTGAACAAGGTTTTGTTACAAATTAAATTTTAACTGGTCCATGGCCTCGATAGAGATTAATCGCAGGACTAGCGAAGGAAGTCGTGATCTAGAGATTAAATGATGAAATCCACTGGTTCAGTGGGTAGTAGCATTTTTGTAGAGATCAGGACACACTGGCAAACTCTGTCTTGGCCATATAAGTCATTTTTTACAAGACGAGCCATTGAGAAACTCTTGTCTCCTCTACGGTTGAAAGGGATAGTAATCTCAGATCACCTTCGAGTTGGTGGATTTCTCATATCATTGAAATTCTCTAAGGTGATTGGCTTCCTGACGATATTTTCCTTAAAGGCCCTTAAAGCGAAACATAAATTAGAGGTATGTCTGTTGGGGCGGAACCCCAGACTGATTACCGTTAGAGCAAGCCACAAACAACAATGCTACTGCTAATATTAAAATTTGTATCCGTCTCAGCTCATATACTGTAGGGCACAGGCCTCTTAGCCATACTTCCTCTGATGAGCAAAGAATCTCTTACAATCCATTTAGTGGGGTTAGAGCATAGGCCACTACAATTGAGAGATCGATCCAGTGGTTAAATCTTAAAGTTAGCAGATTGCACCTCACATGGAATCATTGTAAAGAACGCTATAGTATGCAAGATTCCTCCCTTGGTTTAAGCATTACGCAGTATGTGGTAATTGACTAACAATATACATGACAGAAAAGCTCGAGGCGTGTTTTGGTATACACACACATCGACGACAAACCATCATCTTGACCATCGTGTCAAGTTCGTTGCCAGTTGTACGCACTCACACTAATACTTATACAATATCCGCCTCCAATATTATCTTCATTAAAGACTTTTCGCTAAGACTTCATTTACAGTATGCGATGAGCCCTAAACATTTTTCCTTTGCCTTGACATGATGAGTTAGTTATTATTTCCGAGCAGTTATTCACGTTTTGTAATTTTTCGCATTCGCAACTGAATAGAAATTCGTGCGCCGGTTCATCCATTAAATTCACCAAGGCTTAATTTAATTCATTCATTCCAATATACATAATTTGTGTTTACATCATATTTTCATCATAAAAATAACACTAAATTGCCCATCGGCATTTTTAATGAATACGTAAAACGTGATTTTTAAATAATTAAAGAGTGATAATGGTTTCTTAGATTTATACGAATGTTACACATGCTTATAAATCCGTAAAAAATAGATAAATATGTGAATTAGAATTTATAAGTCTGTTGAAATATAAATAATGGCGTTTGAGTGAGTTTGAATGAGTTTATGTAAATTTCATTAGTGACATTCCTGTCGCTTATGATGGTCTTTCACTCACACAAAAATAGAGAAATCATGTCACCTGCATAGTTAAATGTAGAGACAGGTATATTTGCACAATGTTGTATACGATGATGACATTCTTCAGGTTGTAGGGCGGCCGGTTAGCCATGAAGGCGGGACCCCAGGAGCGCACGAATCGATGGTAGAAGTACATGATGAGGATCACCGGGACTGGACTCGACACCAGCGGGAAGCTGCTTGTCCGAGGATCTGCAGGAGAAAAGGATTAACGTATCGGTTTCTTACAAGTTGCGGGCCACTTTCATACATTTTATATACCGCTCATCAGTTTTCCTCTCATGGACAATGTTATATAATATAGTACTATTGTTTATTTTACGTTCTGAAGTTATTATTAATTCTGCAGCAGATTAATCATCAGCGTGAGCAGAGCAATGAGTAAAAGCTGTCAATGTCTCTGTTTCCAGTGCCCATAAAGAGGCCAGAAGGGGTATGCTTGTATCACCGGCGTTCTTACCCGGCAGGCATGCGGGTATGGCGGTTGATCCGGGTCCCTAACAATCCTAAGCGGACATACTGCCTACAAATTCTCGGTAGCCCACTCGTGAGGCAGAGTCGACACACAGGATTTCCCAGGGCGAGAAGCATTCCAGTTTCCTTCCACGTGATAGCCGAATGCAGTAGGTACCTATATTAGTCGATATAATCGGGGTTCGGATGCTACTTACTACTTCGTTGAAACTTGAAAGAGTATTTTTATAGCAACGGGTATCAGATTTAAGGTGTAATATTTAGTTTTTATTTATTTTATTAATAACCCAATATAATTACTTAAGCAAAATTATATGCTACTAGCTTCTGCCCACAAACTTCGTCTGCGTGGTTAACTTTATTTGAAATCTCCCATCGCGTCCCGGTCCGTTATATCCCGCCCGCCCCGTCTCATTCTCACTAATGGAATGTAATCCAGTCCCGTCCCATCCTTGTGAGTTTAAAAAAGTAGCAAATATGTCAGAATTCCTTCTTCATCCCACGGGAACATTAAACTTTTCGGGGTAAAAAGTAGCCTATGTTACTTCTAATACCTATAAGAATATGTGTACAACGTTTCATGATGATCGGTTGAGTAGTTTTCGCGTGAAAGCGTAACAAACAAACTTACATTCACATTTATAATATTATTAAGTTGAACCTGCAGCAATACAACTGTGAAAACCGCATCTCATTTGGTGCAGTAGTTTTTGCGTGATGCGCAAGCAAACATACAGACAGACAGACAGACAAAAATTCTAAAAAAAATTGTTTTGGCTTCTGTTGCTGTTTTAAAGACCCCCCGCGTTGAAATTTCTTAAATATCTTCCATGTACAGACATCGACCATTTACATTTTTATTATATGTATAGATTAGGTTAAGTAGGTTATATGTTATAACGTGATTGTGACATGAAAAGACTTTATTGCTTTTAAAAGGGCCCTTTGTTTCCGTTCTCTATCTATTAACATGTATAAAATATTCTACTATCCATTATTGATACGTACAGAGGAACTTTGACCCGAACCAGGCGCTAATGACAATGCTCCTAGCATGGTGAATATTCATGTCACATAATTTAATGTCTGCGTCATTAATTTACATTTGTGGTGTACATTTACGACTACACTCTAGAAAAATTGCGGTAAATCTAGGTAGTATAATCTAGTAGCATTTCAAAAATTAGGGAGGCATCTTAATTTGTTTCCCAGTGATTTTATTCATTGTTGACTAATAACTATCATTTAGTTATTAGTAGAACCTGGTTAACGCATGTGTCTATTAAGGACTTTAGCAGCCACTGGGGACAGATCGCAAGTTAATGTCAAACGCCAAATGGAAAATATAATTTACCTATTATGATCTCCGCGTTAAGGCCCAAAAAATGTTCGAATGAGAATGCTATTTCATCATACAAATTCTGTAGGTACTAGAAGTGCGGATGATTTAGAAAAAATCATGCGGACTTTATCTAAATCATCACAATAAACCAACAAGAAGAAACCAACTTGATACCGCATTTGTTGCACATTTAGTGAAAAGCGATAAAAACTTAGAGCCGGTTTTTTTACTGTTGTTTTTCGTATTTGTTTTTTTTTAATTTTAATTATGTATGAACCACTTGGTAGGCAAAGCTGTGGATGCGACCATTCATAGGAATAGTTTCTGGCGTTTTACATTGCGGGCTAAGGAAGAAACGTATTATTTGATTTATAACTAAGAAAAAGAAACTGTAAAAACAAAAGGCAATGATTCTCGCTTATGTTGACATAATTTCAAAGTTATCGTATACTATTGAGGAAGCTTACCACCGAATATATAATTAATAATAAGAAAGTAATATATTTATAGGATATATTTTGCCTGTGAATTAATTATATGTATATTATGTTTGTGTATTTATATGTTTAAATGGTATTATTTGGCTCGTCTTCTTTATTTTTTTCAATTTCCTCTCTGTTTCCTTCTCTTCTATCCATCCCATGGTATACTAATTGTACTATTGATATAATCTGTATATTTTTGTTCATTTGTTTATGTTAAATAAAGAATAAATAAATAATTATACTTGATAATCCTAAGAAGGTAAAGGTTGAATGGACGTAATTATTTGCAAGTCATTTAGACAACGCGACGCGGAATTCGAAACACATAAAAGTAGGTAACTAATTATGTACAATAGTTAATCGTAAATAGTTTATAAGCCGGAAATTGAATTTTATAATGTACCTATAAATATATGTTTACGTCTAACAATAGATCTGGTCGTTAGCTTAACACTGTGTTTATACTAATAAAGTGACAACTGGGGAGATAGGTTTCTCTCGTCAGAATTTGTAGCACGTAGGTATATCATTTTTTAGTCCTGGACCAACGAGAATAGCAGTCGATGTAAGTGGACGCTAATATGCAGGGTCAAGCAAAGGAGATACATTATGCCTCCCCTATGCATATTTTAAAAGTAGTTTTATTTGTTGTATTAAACATTTGAAATTTACTTTCGATCAATACCTAATCTTTGAGTCTGTGACTCGAGGTCTGAAGTCTAAACTATAAAGCATAGACTTTAATAGAAGTATAAACGGTTATAAACTTCCCAATTAATTGTGTTAGCGCTAGAATAAATTAACTTTCAATTGTTTGTACTTTGTAGCATACATAAGTGCGCATTAAAAATATCGCTGCATTTATAGAACTGTTTTGTGGTTTCACTAATAAAAACAGCGCTGAAATATAACAGTTGCTGTTAATCAGCTAATGGTTACCTAGTTTAAACCAAGTATCAAATTCAGTATGTTGTTTGCCGTTTTTGAATGAGTATTAATTAAAAATGTTACTGTTTTAAATTCTTCTTAAAGCCTTAAGTAACATTTACCTATTATTTATAAGCTTATTAAAGATCAAATGAAATGAATCATCTCTAAAACTGGAAAACTAGCAACACAACATAGCATAGACAACCTTTAAAAATTGATTCTATTACTAAGTTCTTCACGTATATTTATGTGTGTTTCAACTTATGCCCAATATTAGATTTAATAAAAATTTACAACCTAGGATATTGTTTAGACAAATAATTCCTAGGATTAAAATATATTAAACAATACCTGATAATTAAATGATATAAAAGAAAAAATAATAAATTCTGTGTAAAATATAAAATAAACTCACCTGCTAAATCTTCATTTACATATGTGTAGTAATTTGTTATGTTATTTATTAAAGTACCCATCTTGTCGTCGCCTCCTGGAACTAATAGAAAATATGTTGACTAAAATATATTAACAAACAGCACTTCATTGACATATAAATTAAATTATATACAGCTTTCTTTGTTCCTGTGTTTAATTATGATGCATATTTTTTTACTCATAGTTCTTAACAGCTAATAATAGACGATCGGTCTCTATAACCTGTCTATCTTTGACAAGAAGTAAAGATAGTTACCGTTAGCACATGCCAATCCATTTTATCTATCTATAAATATATACACTATACACACACTATAATATACACTATACAAATACATCAATATTTATGTTCGTTTATAGAAATAAAAATACATCCTCATATACTAACGGTAGCTATCTTTACTCATTGGCAAAGATAGACAGATTATAAGGACTCGCCGTAAATCTACACCTACTAGAATTTCTGATACCTATATCTAATTGAACTGTGACTAAAAATTATGAAATATATTCATTACAAGGGAGACAAGATTCCCGACGTTTACAAAAGAAAACAGTATGGTACTATGTTTCATGAAATAATTAAGATTTGTATGGACATTCCAAATAATCGAAAACATTACAAAGTATATCCAAAAAATCACCGTTAAGTTTGTAAGCGGTAAAATTTTCTTCCACGTGTTTTAATTAAACAACAATATCAAACGAAGGTGAATTAAATCAAATAAACACATTTAAATGGAGTGCGTTTAAAGAAATTTCAATGTATCCGTACTTTAATTACTTATTTACCGAAAATATATTTGCTACTGTTATTTAGGTCTATTTATACCTTTCATTATATCTCGTGAAAAAAAACAGCTTAAATTTTAATTAATAGCTATAACTGACACGATTAAACAAAACTGTGCGCGTTTAAAAATACTTGGTTAACAAATCGTGTCTATTTTATTTAGTTAACAATAAGTAAGGTTGACAATACATCAATTATGATGAAGTTTAATAAAGATTAACGCACGTAAAGGAATATTATAGTAAAAGCATTATATCAAGGTAAAACAATTCCCTTTGTATTGTATGCAAATCTAAATTACCGCATGTATACATTTCACAGATCATTCACATTAAACATTATATTCCTGGAGTAAACACATAGCAGAAGATATAACACACAGAGGAAATTAATAAAATTATTTTAGAAATATAGTTTTTTAAATATACACCTCATAAAATAATATTTATTTGCACTTAAATAGAGCTATATATATTTTATTAAACAAAATGATAGAGATTTACAGTTTTTCACCCAATTGTAATACCTAATTACTGTACGGATTTGAAAATATTTACACTGTAAGGGCCTTATCTAAAACGAATATCAAAATAGGCTATTTCAAATTACAATCCTATTAAAGATTTATAGAATAAATGATGAAGTGCAAAGTCGTGAAGTTTTTATGGGGAAAACTTATTACGTTTACGTGTGATTTGTATGTAAGTACCGCCGTATAAATAATCTCCTCTTTAAAACAACGGGACGTTACTTATACCCTGGCCAAGACGGATTGCTAGTGTGTCAAAAACATTAACATGAATGTGAATTAGTGTAAAAAATGAATCACTATCTAAGCATATAATGCTAATAAAACTGCACCGGTTGTAACGAATTATTATGATGCGGTTTACATTTTTTTGAAAATGCCGTTAATTTCACACTGAAAAATATTTCGTATTAATAAATAGCTAATATTAGATACCCGCGGTTAATCACACTTGTAATTGTAAATAATGTACAAATTTGATTTATTTATTTATTTACATACTTTAATAAACACCACAATAAAAGAGAGTAACACAATAACAGTTAAATCAGTAAAACGAAAGACATGGTAAAATTGGCGCTACCTGCGATCTCTTCCATGAAGCCTTTGGCTGGATTAAATAATTTTATATATAATTATGTTGTATTACACAGGATTAAGAAAATAAATATAGATGTACGAGCTATATATAACATAAGTATACAAATAATAATAATATATACCTAAATATTACATTTTACTCGGCGCCTGATCGTTTTACGAATTTATTTAATTACCTAACACACGCAATTTGCCTAGATGTTTTATTTGGGAACATATGTACATACTACTAATATGTTTAGACTAACACATAATCAGGTGTAAATAATAATACAAAGCTAATACCTGTTTAGCGGCGTGCTACTCCGGTCGTGATTACCACAAGATTGAGCGGCCCGGTAAGCCACCGTGGGGCAACGGACACTCCTTGGACTTCGTCGAGAATGGATTTAATTAATCGAATTAATTTGAATACCCTTAACACTACACATTTATTTGCAAACACGTCTGCCTTTCATGAGGTGTTTGTTGTAAATTTGAGGAACCAAACGAAATGGTCTTATATTGAATAAAATTAACGTTTTGGTAGTTCTGATATTTACATATAATACGTTTTTCTGCCCTTTGCCACGCTAATCCTATTTTAGGCCAGTAAGTCGTAGATAATAGTTGATTACATATTAATGTGACATTTATGGCAAAGTTTCTTCGGCTGTAGATTTGTTTGTGTTTATACAAGGATTTTGAAAGGCTGTCGTAAATGATTTAACGGACATGATTTGATATCTTGGATGCAAATTTAATTAATGTTTCCTAGCATCCGCAGTATATGACATTCGATACGATCTCATTTTTATATCAGCCCATATACGTCCCACTGCAGGGCACGGGCCTACTCTACAGTCGAGAGAATCGATTGAGAGTGATTAGGCCATATAGTCCACCACGCTGGCCTAGTGCGGGTTGGCGGACTTACATACCGTAGAAATTCTTTAAAATCGCTATGCAGGTTTCCTCACGATGTTTTCCTTCACCGTTAAAATGCATGGTGATTGACTATCAATACACACATAACTCCGAAAAGTCAGAGGTAAGAAGAGAGAAATATTTTTTATTGTGTTAGGTATTTTTTATAAAAGACCTTTAGTTATTACCAATATGGCTTTGCGTCATTTCAGGTCACATCTCTAGGTTAAACATTCTTTTAATATAATAAATGAATATTGTGCAAAGAATACCTACATATTGTTATAACTCGATAACACACATGACAAAACTTCAAATCCAATGTAGGTGACTTCTAGTAAATGCTACTACATCCAGAAACAGTATAATTCACGCTTTGTATAGAAAACTTGTTATTTAATTACTGGAAGGAGAGAACGCGGGTGTTGTGATAGGCAGAGTTACAAACTAAGCCTTCAGAAAAATGGCATAGACTTTTCAAGGAAAAAAATATTAAATTGAGTAAAGGGGAGTTTACTGTAGCCAGAGGCGTCTCTAGGTCATGTAGCGCCCGTGTGTAATCATTATTAGTACCCTAGTAAGTGCGCGATCAAAATAGAATAGACCTTAAATGTTAACATGTCTTTAAGAAAGACATCAAAAAATAAAAATTGTAAGTAACAACTACTTTTATACTTACTTTTTTAGCTGATGGGTCATTTTTATCGATGTTTTTTCTGAGGCTCAATTGCACATACTAACTTTGCACATAGCTTAAACAATGCCATCGTCAGCTCAGCCGGCGCCCCCTACAACGCTGCGCCCGAGTGCACCGTACACCCTGCATACCGGTAAGGACGCCTCTGACTGTAGCCCAAAACCGATGACGCCTGGGTGAAGCAAAGTAGTATTTTTTATTTGTATGTATATTACGCTGTCGCTAGCGCTCTCTCTCTCTCTCCCTCATTTTAGCTAAGTCCACTGAACTCATTGAGAAGAAGTCCAGTGCTGAATATATGCCCCCCGAGGATTTCCACGCCGACCTATTGGAAGTGGCCGATTCAAACCGTTCCTATGCAATAATTGATTCAAAATAGTCAAATAATATCTATATCAGCCCATATACGCCCCACTGCAGGGCACGGGCCTACTCTACAATCGAGAGAATCGATTGAGAGTGGTTAGGCCATATAGTCCACCACGCTGGCCTAGTGCGGGTTGGCGGACTTACATACCGTAAAAATTCTTTAAAATCGCTACGGTATGCAGGTTTCCTCACGATGTTTTCCTTCACCGTTAAAGTGCGTGGTGATTGACTATCAATACACACATAACTCCGAAAAGTCAGAGGTGTGCCCTGGGATTTGAACCCGCGACCACCGTGAACATGTAGGCGGCCGCGTCTGGTCCGTTACCAACAGGCCACCACGCACTATATAAATATATATTTTTTAATCTAATCGTATCAGCCTTTAAGTCTTAATTTAATTCGCACGTCAATACAACTAAATGCAAATATAGGAATACTTAAACCGTAGTCCTATTGACGCAAATGTAAATTATTAAAAAAAAAGGCAATAATGGTATAGATAATGTACTAAATGCTAAAAAATAATTCGGAAGTTCCTAGGTAGCAGTCATCACTCTCCTCATCCATCTACGGCATTGATAAGACAAAAAAACATCGTTGGGCGTAGTATGTAGTAGTAGCATGTTAAACTACTAATAAACATACAAACAGGGCAAGCTAAATTAAACCGTTTAAAAATATGTTGTGTTTGTGCTTTTAAAATATAAAATAGTATTTCATAATTATTCCTATTTTACATTACTAAAGAAATAAATATTAGAATATTTTCATCTCATATCTTTATGTAATTGCAAAATCAAAAATAGTAAAATAAAGTTACTTCGACGTGTTTTCAGTTCGGAAAACCTATTTTATTCATCACTTGAAGCGTTCGGACTTCGGAGTCGTAAAGATGGCCCTAGTTTTGAATAGTTACTTCGAATTTCTATAATTACTAAAGACACAAACTTATGCCTGAACTTCCCAAGAAGATGGGCAGAAGTTTACATTGTCAAGTAACTTATACGTAGTAGATTTTTCAAACGAAAACTTATATGAAATAGGTTACCCATACACGCTACCATTAGAAAAATTAATATGAAGATGAAACAAGGATCATTCATACTGTTCTTGTAAAAAATCAATTATCACAGTTAACGGACACTTCCTCGTAGATTAATAATAACGTTCAACTATAAAGTATAATCCAATTGGATGAATTGGAAAAAATGTGTTTTTTTAAATAAAACACAGTATTACAACGCATGAATAAACATTATGAAACCGATGCGAAACAATGTTTCTGCAGCCTCATCGTGAAACATTCTTTATTGAAGACGATAGGAAGCTCGACTGAGCATTACATAGCACTATCGCTACCGCTTCGGGTCACAGTTTAATTTGTAATAAATAGTATTTAAGTAAACTATAAATACACACGCTTGTATAAAAATATAAATACACCAGTAATCTAGGAATATTATGTTGGCTTGACGGGAATAACGCCACTGTGGCACAAAAAATCGACGTAAAGCGGCGACTTTAATGTGTCTTTTGGTAAGTGAAATAGTGGAAAACCTAATAGGGATTCCGAAATACTCTTTCTCTCCGTTCCTCTCTACTTCTGCCACCTATTTTGAGAGGCCGGCAACGGAACTATGACTTAGTTTAGGTGTATGGAAGTATAGTAGTTACCTACATTGTCGAGGTATAATTTTGTTCGATGACCTTTGTTTGTTTGTCACTAAAACTGACATTAATTTATAAGCCGTACTAAATTGTCCTAATTCCATTTAATACAAAAGTAATGCTACTCGTATATTATGCTAGGTGAGTGTGTTTACAATGAACTTATTAAATGAAGTTCGTTGATCGCTGTAAGTTGGTTAATTTGGAGTAGTTTAGCGAACCTCAATTCTGTATCTGTATCAACCCATATACGTCCCACGGCAGGGGACGAGCCTCCTCAACAATCGAGAGTACGATTGGCAGGGGTTAGGCCGTATAGTCCACCACACTGGCCTAGTGCAGGTTGGCGGACTTTACGTACCATAAAAATATAACTTCAACTAATTAACGTAATATGTACAAATATTTTAAAAAAGGTTTGTTTTATATCGGTGAACAAATAGGGACATGATGGTTAGTGCTCAAAGCAATCTATTTATTCTTTCAATATCTGAGCTATCATAAAGCCAAATAGGATAGAAGATGACGCAGAGTAAGAAAGAGAAAAAAAAGAGTAGGGGTGGACCATGGGCGTGTTATACAAACAATAATACGTATAATACTTTAATAATACGTCCATGGGGTGGACATTGAACAATGAAAGTATACGAGTATTATCTAGCCGACCTACTCGTATAGTCAAACTAACCTACGACCTGACTCTACTGATTCTAAAATTCATCCATTTTAAAACATATCTTCCTTTCCCGGATAAAAATAATACAAATGGAGAGTAGTTTTTCATACCTTATAAACTAGTTTACAATCCTTGATCTGTATACACATTAGAATACTTTTACAAATACCGACTGGAATAAGCCACCTTTCCAGGTAATAACAGCATTTATTTGTATTTTCGTAATAAATAAAAAATCTTAAATAACATACTTTACCACGGAGGGCCAATATTTCGAAACGATAAATTATAAAATGGTTATATAAAACTTCATACTCTACTAAATCGACATACTTATATTGTCAATCAGCTACATGTCACGTCAAGACCAACGCAATTCTTGCAATGGAAAATAAATACAATAAACAAACAATGAAATGGAGATTTCCCTCTAACATTTTACAGTGTATGATAAAGTCCAAATATTATTTTAAACCTGATAGATCTCTAGTCAACTTATCTTACAAACTTATAGGAAATCTGTCCACGGAGGTAGATAAACCCACGATATTTTTAATTCATGGGTTATTGAGCGGTAAATATCATTGGGGATGGTTAGGCAAAACAATTAATAACGTCACGAGAAGGCAAGTTGTGACAGTGGACTTGAGAAACCATGGGAAAAGTCCACATGTTAACTCTCATCAATACGAAGAATTGGCAACGGATGTATTGGATTTAATTAAAAAATTGAATGTAGATAGAGTTACTGTGATTGGACATGATATCAGTGGCGTGCCTAGGGTTTTGTAGTAGGGCAAGCCGAATATTTTTTTTACGTTTAATTAATATTGTTTTAGAAACACAAAGTTACTAAGAACGAAGAAAATTAATTTATTATACGTCGGCAAACCTACCACACAATCAATATTAAGATTAAAACAATTAATATAGATTACTTGTGAACATGCATCCGTAACTTTTCATTGCATTTCTATTGCCGTCACTATTCTGTGGTGCCGTGTTCGTCTTCGAGGTTAATCGAAATTGCAGACAGAAATTATTATTAACGCATTCATGTTCAAATGTTTTTCTGAATTTAAAATAATAGATTGCCTTTTGAAAGGACCACCTAATTTAATGAAAATTTAAAGCATTATAATCCAAACAATCTAACACACAAGACGTGTCGTTTAAAAACATATGAATCACGATTGTTTAATAGCTTTAAAGGGAGCATGTAGTAATAAAAGTACGTAGTTTATTAAACTGAATTGAAGAAATGTCTATTGTGATTTACCACAACTTACTAAATGTACAAACCCGGCATAGGTTTCGCGCCGGTTTATTTTTCAATATAATTGAATGAATTTACCTTTTTACCGGCAATGAACGCTTTCACCATCGCACTCAAACCATCACAGAAAACAATACAACTCATAATAGTATCAAAAAGTTTAAATAACATAAAAAACTAAACATTAACCTAAAACAAAACACATTCACAATTCATAAATCATAAAATACAAATGAAGTTAGTAGAAATATGTGCTGTATTGCCAGTAAACGTGAAATAAACAATATAAAAGACACAATTTATTAAAAGAAACATTAAAACTTCATTATTTGATTTAAAAAAAATATTAGAAATAATTTCTAAAAGGAACCAACTTAATTTAATAATAATAGATATAATTGATTTAACAAATAATCACGTGACGACAATGCTACGCACGATGTTTTTACATGACCAAGGCCGAAGCCGGGCATTTCGTGTACAGAGTAAACTGCTATATAACATATCTATAGCTATACATTCATAGCGATCGAGTAATATCATTTCCCCATACAGTTCACGCGTTGCCAGAAGCCCCGTAAAAGCACACGAGAGAGAAAAGGATAGATATATGTGCTGTGTGCTCCGTCTTTTCAAGTTCAATATAGTTTTAATGAATGAATATTACGCGGCGCTTCGGCGCTGGCGTCTCATTGAATCGCGGCGCGGTAAATTCAAAAAATTTAAATGCTAGATGTTTTTTAATAAATGACTGTTGTATTGAATGTAATAGTTTGTATTAAGTATGGAGTATATACGTATTATGTAGGGCAAGCCGGGCTTTTTGGCTTGTATGGAAGTACCGCCACTACATGATATGGGTGGAAGGGCAGCGATGTGTGTGTCCTTATTAGAAGTAAGTAAATACCAAATTGTGCTACTATTTTTTTCGTCGGACTCTCTAACGTGGAATCAATTTTGCCGGCCTATTTAATCCCCACCTAACGTTTCTCCAAGATTTATTTCTTGTAAGTGGAAGCGATTCAGATATAATTCCCTCAAATATGTGGGAATTCAAATTATAATATCTAATTGTATCATCCTAGATTGATGCCGTTCTATTTAAATATCAATCCATATGTTTATATTTATTTTATTTCGAAAATTCGCGTTTATCAAGCTAAACGAGTCTGTACCATTTCAGCCTGAAAGAGTCGCTGGTCTAGTGGTGGTAGATATTTCACCAGTTTCAACAGCACCGCAATTCGAAGCTAACTACTCAAAATATTTAGCTGCAATGAAATCCGTAATTTTTAAAAATGCCAAACAAATTGATGCTGTAAGGAAAGAAGTTAAGAGTCAGTTGAAAGAAGCAATAACTGATGACGTCATGATGTCTTTTATTCTGACGAACGTGAACGTAAAGCCTGACGGCACTATAGGCTGGACGTGTAATGTTGATACTTTAATAGAAAATTTAAATTACATCACGTCGTTTCCTGAATCGATGAAAGAGAAGGAATATTTGGGACCTACGCTTTTTATAGGGGGCCAGATGTCGGAGTTTCTCCCGTAAGTTTCAAAATTATTTATTCTTTTACCAACCTCTAAATTAGTTGGTGATAGGATAGTCGTCTATCTAGATAGTGATCAACTTACCTACATGAGGGTCCAAATCCAAACCAATCCAATCCGTATATGATCTATGTAAACGTGGCCGGCTGGAAGGTTGGTGATGCATCCTATCCCTGGCATGGCGCTCACTGCTTTTCCCGGACCACCGGATGACCTGCTTGTCAGCTTTTCATTTGTGCAAAGGAAATGTTACTTAAAGTCAATAATTTCAAGAAGCATGCAGTCCCGAACAAAACCTATTCTTATTACTCACACGCAGTAAATAAATAAATTAACCAAATGTAATAGTCCACCATATCGAAACAACTTCGTGAACTTTGGAAAATGTGGAAAAGTAATAAAATGCAATTTGCAAGCTTGTATCTAATAAAGCAAATAAAAGGCAATAGAATAAGGAAGCTTTATGATGGTTCCTTCTAAATAAAATATGATGCTGTCAGTAATGTGCATAACTAACATCGGCCAACAATTCTTATTCACTTAAGTAATATATTGCAACGTCAACCGTAAATTTAAAACGTGTGAAAAATTATAATACTGTAATATGACAAGATACATTCATCAATTCCTACATTGTTTTCTATTGGTTACAACTGTGATAAACAAATCAATACATACTGGATGACTCAATCTACGTCACACGCTAAAAATAGTCAGGTCAAATAATTGGGTATTCTACCCATTTTCAAAAAGTCTTTTAAGTTGTTCCTAAGATTAAGACAAACTATTTAAAAAAATATCAAATTTTTATTCGCTCGGCAAGTCCAATAAAAAACCATTTAAAATTTAAATTTTAAATTTATGCGCGCAAATATGTGAAAACGCTAGGCGCCATGTTCCTTTAAAATGATACGTCACTCAACCAGTAAACAACCTGTGTTTGTATGAGCTCTTGGACACCGGAGGGGGTATTCTACTTACGGAATGACGTAGAATCGTTATCCATCATGGCGGCAGCCGTTTCACATATTTTTAGGACAGATAAAAAAATTGAAATTTTCAAAACGAATTATAAAATTTATTCCTTGGAAATAAAAACTGAAATTAACATATACTTATTGCTTAATGCTCTACTATATACATTTATAGTTTTTAGATTTTTTCTTTCTTATAGTAAAATACCCAATTCCTAAATGAAGTACCTATTTTAACCCATATATTTTAGGAATAAATCTTTATAAGTCTGTTTCTGCGGTAATTCTGGCCACCGATACTCAAGTAACATCGACGAGCATCTGCATGAATTTCCATAAATAATGTGCAAAATCATAATTAATCATTGTAAAAGAGTGATAAGCCACGTGAGGATCACGTAAAGACAAATACCTATGTGAAACCTGGCCAGGCAGAACCGCTAAACCGATAGTCATAGCAACCGATATTTTCCTCTGGTAAGAAATTATGCCGCAGAAAAAGAGGGCGGCGCAGCGAGCACGTCAGAGAAATAATTCCACTTGCCAAACATGTCAGAGATAAAGACGCCGAGAACTCAGTGGCAAGGGGATGTAAAATACCTTCACGGCATCCTTTGTCTTTGGCGTCCCTGGCGCTGCAGAAACGGGGATTCTCTGCCAGTCGACCTTTGTGTGGTGCAGGAAGAAGATAAAGTAGGTGCATACAAAAATACACCCAACAGCCAAATACATAGTCCTGACCCAACACTAAAATCTAGTCTTGTGTCGTGGGCATCAGGAACTATGAGACACTTATCGGTCTCACAAACACCCAGACCCGAAACAAATACCTGAGGATCACACAAATATTTGTTTCGGTGCGGGGACCGAACCTGCGGTCGCACGTTTCCCAGCCGGCGTCTAACGAACTACGCCACGGAGGCTGTCAAATCTATACTCTATCAGTACGTTCCACTTGACGATCGCAACGACCACGCTCACGACCGCGATATTTACCGTTCCATTTGCTCGTGAGCGTTATGATCGCAAACCCAAGTGGAACGGGTTATGAGGCGTTTTGAGCGTTTAAGTAACAAATACCTATTTTAAAAAAGCTATAAAGAGTTAGGTTGCATTATGGGTTAAATCTTGACGGTAAAACATTAAAGTTTTATCGTCTTGTATTCTGTGATAAGCATTAATAAAATTAGATAAATTTATTGATGTTGAAAAAACCCATTTTACGTTCGAAGTAACAAAAATATCCCTCCGTATCATATAATGTAATTTTCTCTGTTGACATTTTTCTTGTTTTGACGTTTCAAAATCCCGCCAATTTTCTCAACGCGCACCACGACCCACCTCTTGACATGGGTCGTCGTGAGCGTATGTCATGACGTCATCAGTGACGTTTTCACCGCGACCACGACGATCGTGATCGTCAAATGGAACGGCGAAATGAGTGTTTTTAGCGCCGTGAACGCTTAATGGAACGCGCCCTATAGGTACCTTAATTATACGCCCATAAACTTTCATTTTACCATCTCGCTTATGACTGCTGGGACAGAAAGGTTAGCTCCAACGTAAAAGACCCAGTCCTGCAACCATGCGCAACTCCACTTCCCAAAACCATGCGTGGGAGAGTGTGTTGCATAATCATATACTCTATTATTGCCGCGGTGGTAATGCGGCGCATTGCTAAAAAAAATACCCTGTTAATCACGGAAGCGCCCAAGCGCATTGCACATTAGCGTGTCCTACAATGGCACGCTGAAAACCAAAAATTAAACCAAATCGCGATAAAATCCGTAAAAATTAGTTTTATTTCAAACCAATTTTTAAAAAGGTGTTTTGGAAATTATCTCATTTGCGATAAAAAATATTAAAGTAAAACCAATATTATATTCATAATGCATGCGTTTTGTTTGTGATAGTAAAGACATTTTCTGTTGCAGGCCTGATGACTTGACTAAAATTAGAGAAATATTTCCCCAGGCAGTGATCCAATATATCCCAAAAACTGGCCATAATGTGCATGTGGATGATCCCAAGACTTTCCTTGAACTCACCATTTCTTTTTTAAAAACAGACAATTAATATATTTATTAATTATATTATTTAATATTCATATTTTTTGAGTTTTATTCAAATTACATATTCTATGACCTCGTGTCAATTTGTTATTCCACGAGTCACCAATATTTACGAGGATAGAAAACATAAAAAACGTATCCCGTACACTCTCAACAGTTGACGCGAGGTCAAACTAATATCTAAATATTTAAGTCGAAACTTATAAGAAACTAGCCATCTTGCCATATAAATATATAATCCTGCAGTCAAACTATTTACATACAGTTTTGCGGGAGCCCGGGGATTTGAACCCGCGGCCACTGTGAAGATATTGGCAGCCGCGTCGCGTCTGTCCGTTCCCAACAGGCCACCACGCTCTTAAATTATTGAATATGGACATATAAATAATCTAACATAGGTACTTGTAAATCGGATCTAGTTGTTTTTCTATTTTTCTACGTATCTACTTAAATGGGTAACTTACTTTGAGATAAATAAAAATATTTAAAGAATCGACAGGTAAGTATTTGTTTCGGGTCTGGGTGTTTGTGAGACCGAAAAGTCTCTCGTAGTTTCTGATACCCACGACACAAGACTCGATCTTAGTGTGGGGTCAGGACTATGTATGTGACTGTTGGGTGTATTTATTTATTTATTTATTTAATCCTTGCAATGGAAAGAAAAGAAAACAACAAAACCTATGTTTTGACATTTACGTAACGTCATATGTCAGATAGTGAATAAAAACATAACCTTCAAAATTATACAATAGTTTTACAAATTCCATCAAAACAAAAATGATACTCAATAGAATAGGACCGAAGAATGTGTTAATTAACATCAGCACTAGATTATTGGCACCCGGTATCCACAGACCTTTCGGTTCCACGTCGGAAAACGCTGAAACTGTCGATTTAGCTTACGCCTCTTACGAGAGCACTTCTGAAAATGAAACTTCAACGCAATCTCCGCTGGTTATTTTGCATGGGCTCTTGGGCTCTAAAAATAACTGGAACAGTATGAGCAAGGCGATCCACAGGACTACTGGGAGAAAGGTGATAAGCATAGATGCTAGGAACCACGGAGACAGCAGACATGCTTCACAGCATACTTACGTACACATGGCTCATGACGTCATGAAGCTTCTCAAGAAGCTGGAGCTGTCCAAGGTGTCCCTGCTAGGGCACAGCATGGGCGGCCGCACTGCGATGGTGCTGTCACTGCTTTGTGTAAGTTGTACGTATTTATTCCTATCCGTACTCTATTACATATAACGATTAGCGAAAATGTAATTAATATATTACTATCAAACTAATTACTGCTTTACCTATAGTTTAAAAAATGAAAATATAATTATTTTAATTAAAAACCTTATGAAAGAACTTATGCCAAAAGGATTACATTTTTAATATTTTTATTTTCCAGTCTGACCTGGTGTCAAGCCTTATAGTTGTGGATATATCACCAGTCAGGACAAGTCCTCAAATCTTCTCGATGGCTAGTCTCTTTGATGCCATGTCTTCAGTCTCCATCAGACCAGGCATTGCCATGTCCAAAGCTAGAAAGCTAGCAGATGAACAACTCAAAGGATTCACTCCTGACATAAACTTAAGAAACTTTTTAATAACAAACTTAGTACAAACAAATGCAGGGACATATACTTGGAGAGTAAACATACCAGCATTGAAAGAAAACTTCCAAACACACATTTCTTGCTTCCCGTCCAATTTGAGAGGTTTGCAGTACTGTGGCCCAACATTGTTCATTGGAGGATCTCTTTCAGATTACATAGGGTGAGTTATTTCTTATTATCTGCTTTAATAATAAACTGAATAATTCATATCTTATGTTTAGTAATAAATTGATAAATACAAAATTAGAAACTCTTTAAGTAAAACATACTTCAATGTTAACAGAATCATTTTTACTATAAAGAAAACAAAAGATTTTTGGTGATTTCATGACATTGATTATGGTTAAAATAAAACAAACCACCAAAATCCTATTAAAAATGTTTTTGTTTCTTGCAAGCTAAAGATTTTATTTCGTACTTATTAATATTGTTTAATATAATGGCATTTCTATTCCATATTTTATTTTAATAGATGTAACTTTGTATATATTTATTGATTGTGTTATATTTTCAGAAAGAATGATTTGCGAGAAATTCAAGAGTACTTTCCTCTAGCAGAATTGGTATTTGTGGAGGGTGCTGGCCATTGGGTACATAGTCAGAAGCCAGACAAATTCCTTGAAATTGTTTGTAAATTTCTAACAGAAAAATAATATATAACTAACCCAAATAGATAAAATCTCACTTGTTATTTACTGTTTAAAATATGTATATTTGATTTAAGTAGCATCTAAATTGAGTACCTTAATTGGATTTAATTATTGCATGAAAATCAAGAGTGATATTTTTATTGTTGTTAGGTTATTAAATTCAGTACAAATAGATTATAATGTCATGTTTTCACTCATTTTATTGATCATATAGGCACTACCTACTCATTATAAGTAATGAATTTTATGTCCCTAATTTTTAAAAGCTGTTTCACATCTTTATCAATTATCATTTTGTCATGACAATGTATTTTCACACAAATGTATGAAAATAACTCAATGTGACCGTTTTATCACCTGGATGTGGTGAATAGATTAAATAAAAAACAAATGTTGACCTAGTCAGTGATAATAAAAATATAATGAAGTTAAGATTTTTATTTTTTATCCAAATCTCCTCAATAGACGAGGCACTATGCCCGAGATTACCTACTGGTCCTAAAAACCATAAGCAATACAAATATTAGTAGCCTACTTTTTTTTATTTAGCCTTTATTACCCTCCTGAGGCTAATAACGACACATAAATACGCACTCACCATGTTTTTTTTGCCAGAAGGGATAGGCAGAGGTACCCCACTACTAGGACCCCCACGTTTCGCCTTGTGTGTTCTGTTCCACGATGTTATAGAGAGCGAGCCCATCGCCATTGGCTGTATAGGCTCAAATTTCTAAGTCCGGGTTGATAATGAACACAAAAGTTCAATATCACTACCTGACCCGGGATTCGAATCCGAGACTTTAGCATTATAATTGTACCGTAGTACAACTGCGCCCGTTCACCGAGGCAGCATTTACGGATAATTATATAAACATTTAGAGAAATCATTAAAACCGTGTGAAATCATGTATTTTCAATGCGCACGTAATGCAAATGAAAAACCAACAAATGTATATTGCTCTATCAGAGAATCGAAAGCGGGACCGGGTTCGCAGCCAATTTATGCTACTGACTAAACGGAAAATATCTATCGACATAAAAACTTCTAATACATAAGGCGTATATGAATAAATTAGTCGGTAGGGATTTACATCATCGAACAGCTACGCCAGTAAACTAGTAAGGGTCATGTCGGAAGTATCCTAAACCATTGAGAATGCATGCAAAGATACACGAAGCGAAAGCGATAAGATAGGATTGACCAAACGCTAGATATATAACGAATAACTCATTATGGTTTTGATAAATAACCACCATGTGAATTTGTCGTAAGCTATCAACATTCACATTGTGGTTTTTGCACTCGATGTTGAGAAACCTATGCACTCCATTCTATCCGAGAAACTGGTATATAACCATGGGTCAAATAACCAGCCAGCACTCTCACTTCACAGTTTCTGTGAAGTGTGTAAAATTTTATATATTTTTTTTATTTATTAACAATAGTATATTTTAGTCACCATGAGTGATGTATTTGAGAGTCTGGAGGTCCTATACGATCGTCCAGGAGAACCGATGATCAACACCAAGGGCGAAAAAAATGTTCTTTTCCAACTTACAGAACAGTTTCTGGTAAGTGCTTCTGCTTTTGTAAGTCGTAAACTATTTAACTTTTTACTTCTAGTCGAGTATATAAATGTAATAAGCTCTTCGATTCTTAATCCATTGCAACTATATTTTTTAAGTTCAATATTACTAATCGTTCACCATTATTTTCGAAGCCAGTGAACATTTTTTATGAAGTAGATAGATTCCTTTACTACTAATGTGTCCTAACAGCTTTCCTCATTTTCTATAGTTATTTATAACTAGACAGATAATTTATTAATTGAAGAGTATTTACATTAATACATAGTAATTGTGTTATTGTTTAATATCGTCATATCCACCACTGTTATATATTTTCATTCTAAGTTTCTTTACAACTTATTTTCTTCTCCTTTCTGCTGTAAAAATGTGTTCTAGATTTTCTAATTAACGTGGTTCCGGTGACATTTCTAGCCTCCCGAATACGCTAACAACGGCATCGAGCTTAACAATCGCTTCGGTGATGAGGTCACGCAGAAGATTCCACTTAAAGACCTGGCTCAGGTTCCGCAATTCAACGTGGCCAAGCAACTGCCGCACGATGCCGATTTCTCACTATTCTTGCCCAAACATCAGGAAATGGCTAATGAAGTCATTGATGTTCTCATGAGTAAGCAAAAATTTTATACACAATAATTATGTGTAACACACATTTATTTCAATCATTATATATTGTTTCATTTAGTGTGAGTCTATGAACATATCACTAAACCAGAAAAGTATCTAAAGGGTACAGACCCCCACAAATATTCCAAACTATTGTGTTAATATTTTATTCTGATAACTGTGATATGTTACTTTCAATATGATAATACATTCCCCACCTTTGAAATAAAAAAAGCAATTGTATAATAAACATCATTTATTAAATTAATAATTTAAGAATAACACCACTGACATAATATTTCCATATTGTCAGATGTACCCGAGAACCAACTACAGGACTTTCTATCCACATGCGTGTTTGCCAGAGTCAACCTCAACCCTCAACTATTCAACTATTGCTACTCTGTGGCACTGATGCACAGGTAACCAAAAAATCATTAAAAATAACATTCAATTCATTTTTATTTCTCAGCAGTAAGCAATCTTGCATTTGTTAAAAAAAAAGTATTTTATCATAACAGTGGCAATCAAATTATTAAAAATAATGTGTTGTTAACTTGTATTTATAATAACATATATAACAGTTTTTTTTTCTTCTTCAATACATATGTATTCAGTGCTAAATTTTGTTATTAATCCTTAGGCGTGATACAAGAAAAGTCAGAGTTAAGAACTTTGCTGAGGTTTTCCCTGCAAAGTTTTTGGACGCGCAAGTATTTACACAAGCTCGTGAAACTGCAGCAGTTATTCCAGAAACATTACGAGTAAGTAGCTATTTACCTTTCCCTTCACAACAATTATCACATTTTTTATCAGTCCCAGAACAAAATACAGGCTTATAATTTGGAGTCCATGGACCTAGACTGTCATTTGAATAGAAGTCCATAGGATATGATCCGTCTTCTTTCAACCATTTGCTATTACTAAGTGCCACAGAGCATTCATAGGGTGTCAGTAGAGGCTTAAGGAAAGCAGTGCCCCAATCAATAGAGAGTCTAGGACATGCTATTTGTACAAATGTGTCTAACTCAAATAATGCTAACTTACTGGGAAATATCTCTGACAAAAGTATCTTTACACATTTCTTATCTGAATTACGTATTTGTTTTTCTAAATTACTCAGAACCTTGGTGCTTCCTTGTCTACCTAATGTTCCCAATATAAGGCCAAAGCTTCCAGCTGCTTCAGCTGTTTTCACTTGATTATGTCTATTAGCTTGCATTAGATTATGTTCATACTGTTCCGATGTGAATTTCTTCTCATATGGATCGTATTTATAGGCAGGTATATTGGGGTTGGCAATCATTATGGCTTCCAAATGGAATCTGCCATCACCCAGATAAACAATAGCATCAGAAGACACCTTTGGTGCAGTACAACCAAGAATTTCACCTGGTGATAGAGGCTTGCACTGGGGTACTGTGACAATATAATCTTCAGACCGAAGGGTTTTTGACACCGAATGCAGAGTTGTCACAAACTGTATTGTGCTGACTAATGCCAAGTTTGTTTTAATTGGAAAATTCATTTTTATTGTTTCCACAAAATGTGAGGGATCTATTTTGATGTCTACAAATATGTATAATACCTTAATGTTGCTAGTTTGGTCAATGGGTATGAGACAGGAGTGTCCATAGTGCACAAGTAGGTCCACACCAAGTGCTATGGCGGTGAAGTCATCAATACAGCACGCTCCATATGTTACATCTCCCATTATCACAGTATCAGCATCCGTAAATGTTTCTATTATGTCGCACAACGTCGTAGCGAACATCGTCAGACCTGAAATACCAAAAAACAGGTTTTTTTTTATATTGCAGTCGAATAATTCATCTTATTTTAAAGGGATGTAATATTTATAATAAAGAAAACATAATAAATAAAAATCTCTAAAAATTAAAAAGTCCATTTGTAAGAAACATCTCATTAATAAATTATATAAATGGTATTTTACCTTCAGGCATTTGTAATGCCACCCTTTTTGCTTCTAGAGACTGGATTCTCCATATGGTCTTATGAATTTCAAAATTATAATTTTGTGGTAAGGCCTCACAAGCTCTATTTAATAAAGGATTATTTAATAATTCATCTGGTATTTTCGTAATAGAACGAATATTTGGTTTGAAAGTTTTGCGCTGTCCTTCAGGTTTTGCACGTATCACAACTACACCCGAGTTATTTATCGAATCCTCCATGTTGTAAAATTACTAATAACACATTAAATTAAACAACATTGTCACAGTTTTTTTAAATAAATAAAAACGACAGGTTAATATTTAGTCAAAATAAAAACACGCGCGGTGGACTACGTGACTTTTCGCAAGTTTTATACGTTTCATTATACACTAAGATGACTAATATGTTTAATACAAACAACGTTCCGTTTATTTTCTTTTTTGTTTTTAATATTTTTTGTTTTAGTTAAATTAGACACTTTTAAATGCAAACTTATATCGTTCGTTCTTATTCGTTTAATTTTTCGACATAAGATAATTATGTCAAGCTATTTAAATAAATCGTTTTACTTCTATTTCTCTAGATGTCGTTATTAGACTTGTTGTCGGTATCGGGAAAAATATCCAGATATCTATTTAATAAATTTTCATTAAATATGTATCTATTTCTTAAAATGACGATAAACCAGTTCAAATTAAAAACCGCATTAAAGTATTTAACCCAACCGTCCTATTGGTATAGCGGCAACGTGTTTGGCCAATGTTCCGAGAGATCTCGAAATATACTCGTACTACCCAAGTAATTTACCTGGCTAATGTGCTTTGCGTGAGTTTCTTGGTTTAAAACAGCTCATAAAAGTTGTACATGACCAAAGTTTATACCCAATGTGGCGGTACAGACTCTCTTCTCCAACTTCCTTTTTACATATGAATTATTTTTGTACGAGATTAGTTCGCCGAACTATAAGAGTGGCATCTTTGCCCAACCCTTGAGGAAAACAGGGTATCATAGCTTAAATTGAATTATAGTTAATATATGTAATTGTTCAAGAATTAATATTTTTAATAATAAACATATTATCATTATTTAGGTACCTAATATAAATCAAATTTTCTTAATCGTTTCAGCGACCTCCTATTGTTATTCCGAGAGATTATACTGCTACTGATTTGGAAGAAGAGCATCGTCTGGCATACTGGCGCGAAGACATTGGCATCAACCTCCACCATTGGCATTGGCATCTGGTTTATCCCTTCACTGCTAGCGACATCTCAATTGTGGCGAAAGATCGTCGTGGGGAGTTGTTCTTCTACATGCATCAGCAAATCATTGCCCGCTACAACTGCGAGCGTTTATGCAATTCCCTGAAGAGAGTAACGAAATTTAGCAACTTTAGGGAACCTATCCCCGAAGCGTACTTCCCTAAGCTAGACAGTTTGACTTCCTCTCGCGGTTGGCCGCCACGACAGGCCAACATGCGCTGGCAAGACCTCAAGCGTCCAGTCGACGGCCTCAATGTTACCATCGATGATATGGAACGCTGGAGACGGAACATTGACGAAGCTATTACTACCGGTACCGTCAGGCTGGTGAGTTTTACCCTCCCACGTGTTTGCTCATAAAGTTTACGAAGGAAATATAAGAATGCTTAGTGTTTGTGTTTACATAATTTGTCTTCAATTTACTACCTAGGTATTTGATTAATTTTAACGCATTTTAAAGACTGGTTAGAGTCTAACCGTTAGCCAATAAACATTCCCAGACACTCACCGAGCTTCACTGTTCGTATTATTAAAATGTGTGCTGTTGTCGATTTTGCCTCACAGGAGTGGCAGTGATAGGTGAGAGTCCGGGATAGTCTCCAAAAATAATTGGAGGACAAACGAATTAATTCCAAGCTTTCAATTTATTTTAGTTATGTATATTATATTGGTTGTTTACAGCCAAATGGCAGTACCAAGCCCCTGGACATCGACATGCTCGGCAACATGATCGAGGCGAGCGTGCTGTCTCCTAACCGCGAGCTGTATGGCAGCATCCACAACAACGCGCACAGCTTCTGCGCGTACATGCACGACCCGGAGCACCGATACCTCGTTAGTGACAATCACTATTTATTCATTACTACAGCCTAATGCCTATATACATCCCACTGCAGGGCACGGGCCTCCTCTAAAATCAAGAGTACGATTAAGAGGCCTAAGACTGTGTCCACTGAGCTTGCCTAAAATTTATACATATTCTCTCGACCATCTATACCTATATGTGTTTGTTCAATAATACAATGTTTAAGGTACTTATTTACATACGTTTTTACATATCATGTGTCTAGTTTGCTTTACGCAAAGTAAATTATGATTGGCACTTCTGCCAACTCTTCAGTGATAGGTATAAGCGTGACCTTATATATTTCCACTGTTTGTTCACCAAATTTGTATTTAACAGGAGAATTTCAGTGTGATTGCTGACGAGGCTACAACAATGCGCGACCCCTTGTTCTACCGCATCCACGCGTGGTTCGATGACACCTTCCAGAAATTCAAGGAGTCTTCCAACGTCCGTCCCTATACTCGTTCTCAGGTACACAAAATACCTATTATTAATCAAATTCAATAAAAACCTTTGGTTCACAATGAAAGACCTTAACATTAATATCTAAAATCATTTAGGTACCTTTGGAACAATACGATACTTACTATATTATATACTATATTGCATGTTTGTAATTCATCATGATAATCTTTAGGCACAGGAAAACTTTCTCTCCTATAATCTCTCTCTTTTATATGGCTTGGTGATTGACTATCAATACACACACGACTCCGAAAAGCCAGAGGTGTTTCTGGGATTTGAGCCCGCGACCACCATGAATATGTTGGCAACAGGCCACCACGCACTCCATGCAAACCAAATAATACTATCAGCTTATTTATTTCACAGTCATAACTCTGAATAAATAATTATCTTATCACTTCGAAGTCCAGACTTCAGTATTCCGACTTTGTTTTGCCAGCTGGAGAACCCGGGCGTCCAAGTAACGTCGATCGCCGTGGAGAGTCAGGGCGGGCAGACCAACACGCTCAACACGTACTGGATGCAGAGCGACGTGGACCTCTCCAGGGGCCTGGACTTCTCCGACCGCGGCCCGGTGTACGCACGCTTCACCCATCTTAACCACCAACAGTTCCGCTACGTGTAAGTTTACTATCCAGCTTGTAATGCGTGTATTGTTATGACCTAAATATTTTTCAGAGCTAACGCGTTTGATAGGTATTTTGATTCACAGCTTGTAAATCGATTGATACAAATTTCGATTTAAACGTCTATTATTAGTCAATATTTTAATTTCCTATATCTGGTGTTCTGAAAGTTATTATGCAGATAGCTGTAAATTATTTACGTGCTCCGACACTATGTTTTGCGCTTATATTAAAGCTTCTATTATTATAACTACTATCCGGTGAAAAATTTTAAACACGAGTCTGGATTCGGCCGTGATGGCTAAATTATGAATTAAAATGGCTAAATTCATTAAAACAGCATATGTTTTTATATTTGATTATAACAATAAACATTGAACAGAATCAATGTGAACAACACGGGCTCAGCTCGGCGCTGCACCGCGCGCATCTTCATCGCGCCCAAGACCGACGAGCGCAACCTGCCGTGGGCGCTCTCCGACCAGCGCAAGATGTTCGTCGAGATGGACAGATTCGTCACTCCTTGTAAGTCATTTTATTAATAATGTAATGCAATCAGATGCAGCTGTTTATACAACTGAGAACAGTTTCGTCTACCAACGAGGATTAAAATCGCTGGTTGTAGGCCGTTGTTTCAATTCTTATACAATCGGCTTTGTCCAGCAGTGGCAAGGGTGAATCCAGCTTAGCAAGTCAAGTGGGGGTCAGATAGTTCTAGATAATTCTAGTCAGAACTCTGGACGTACTCGAATTAGATTACAATTATACATTTAAATGTTTGTTACACCTGTGATTAGTGGCTATGTTTACGATCTTTTAAGTGAAATCAACGACATATTTAAAAAATCTGTCAATCCGGAGTCAGCTTAGGGGGGGGGGGGTCATGACTCCCATAACCTCCCCCTAGATCCTCCCAGGAGCAGTAGTCTTGTGGCTGAAAATGATGAAGATGATGATGATATAGATCTACTTCGGTCAATGCTTAGTACTCTATTTCATACTTTACAGTGAGCGCCGGAGAGAACACAATTACTCGCCAATCTACTGAGTCTTCACTGACCATTCCATTCGAGCAGACGTTCCGTGACTTGTCCATCCAAGGAAGCGACCCTAAGAGGGCAGACCTCGCCCAGTTCAACTACTGCGGCTGCGGCTGGCCACAGCACATGCTGGTGCCCAAGGGAACCGAGGCTGGCGTCCAGTACCAACTCTTCGTGATGCTCTCCAACTACGACCTGGATAAGGTAAGGCAGGAGCGGCTTCTGGGCACAAGGATTAAGCGAACGTCTTGGGCACCGCAACCTTTATTGTTTGTTAATAGTTATAGCATATATGGATGGTAATTTCGCACAGGACGACAAGTGCTAACACCGGTGTGTACTGGGTGATATGTTGGTAAAATATTTTCAATAAAGCGGTGGTTAACGGGAAAAGCAAAGAATATATGTTCGTGAACAGTGCGTGCATTGGATATGTCCTATAGGGGAACTATGAACCTGCAAATCATGTACCATTTAGGCTTAGTCATAGATAATACACTCTTATAGTTATAAATATCAATATTCAGCATGAATTGCAATGCTATACCAGAGCGATAGGTTTAATACTCTCGCTTCTCACTTTGTTTCCACTATTATCACTCTAATAGAAAATTATGATTTTTCAAGGTGTCAAAAATTATGAGGTGCCCGAAACCTAGTTTTATTGTTTTTTATTATTCGACTTCATAAAAAGCATGAGGTTCTCAATTTGATTGTTTTTTCCGACAAGGTTGACCAACCTGAGAACACGGAGCGGACTTGCGTCGAGGCAAGCAGTTTCTGTGGTTTGAAGGACAAGTTGTTCCCCGATGCGCGACCCATGGGCTATCCTTTCGACCGACCATCAAGCACAGCTACCAACATTGAGGACTTTATCCTGAGTAACATGGGACTCCAAGATATCACTATAAAACTGACCAACGTAACTGAACAAAACCCGAGGAACCCGCCAAGTGCCTGAATAACTTAATCATGTTAATTCTATTAACCAGATACCAGATACTATATACTCTCTGGAATACCTCGCATGCTTTTTGGAAACCGACATTATATTTAGCTAACCCTAGTTAATCTGCATTATTATAAAATGAAAGGCTGATAGTGTTTTAATCTTGTGAATTTTTAAGTGTAAATATGTAAAATATGTTTAGAGTAAATTAGCTGTAAATTGTGACCCGTTTATGGAATAAAAAATAATTATAAATGAAACAACACTATTACTTAATACTTTTATTTTTCAAAATACAGTGTTTACCCTTCCAAATATATACCACTTTAAGAATTGAATAGGATAATTTTAAAATATACCTCAAACTCAAAAACTAACAGAGCTTTTCAAAATATGTTGTTAATGGAAACATGCACTCTTTAGTTTGCCAGTGGTTAGGCCAGGGTGGAAAATGGAAACACAAGATGTAGTGAGTCTTACTGTGACCCTGTATGAGACTTTATTTGACTGTACAAATGATGCTTATGTATTAAGGTGATACGTGCATATTATGTGATATTAACATGCATGCATGAATTTATGTGCTGCCACATATACACCCCCCTTAAAAAATGAAAAATGTACATATTATTATAATTCCTAATTAACTATTACAGTTTCTATTTATAAACACAATCTCAAGCGTATACTTAATGATATTAGGCAATTGGATGAGTTTGAGGCATAAACATTTCTAAAAGATATTTAGTCTTCCTAGTGTGGAGTCCACACAGCACACCACCTGACAACTTACCTGAAAAAGATAAATACAATTAAAGCAAAAACATTAAAAACTTGTCATATTATGTTTGTACAAAAGATATTATCAGGCCTATCATTTAATATCACGTTGTTATCATGTAACAAACGGCTCGTTTGATTTCTCATCATACAAGTGTTAATAATTTCACAGATACATAATATGGTTAAAAGAACCCTAAGCAAACAGACTATATTTTATTTTAATATTTCAAATTTTCAGCCTGCACTAATGATTTAAAGAAAAACAATAAAATATAGTTTGGGGCTATTGAATTCCTCTCAATTGTTTTAGACAGATAGTATCTAAATATGCTATTGGTTACCAACAGAATGAATAGCAATTTGTTGCTAAATAATTCGTTAAATTTTCACAAATATGGCAGTGTTACCGACATTAAGAACAAGAAAATATCTACATTTTTGAAGATGCATAACATATGACAGCACTCTCTCTATAATAAATATACTCCCTAAGATTCTCAGATACATAGTTCAACGATTGCACTTTATATTATATGGGTAAATAGAACCAATACACAGTCATTCATTGTCTTTAAATTTGAAAGCAAATAAAATTGCATGCTTGCATCCATTTGCATTTTATGTCTGTGAGTTGTCACAGACCTCCCCCAAAGATTTCCATAAGAATTTATTGAAGGTGTATCTATCTATGCAAGAATATTATTTAGTAACAATGTTATTTGGGAAAACATGTGATAAGATCTCTAATTACCTGTAATTAGACTGCCTTAAAACGCATACCTGTGCACCTGTAAAAAAAAATCCATGAGGTTGTTTGCATAGAAAACATTTTAATAGGCAAAGATATCACATAATCAGACCTATCATTTGTTATCACGTGTTAATCATATAAACACATTTCGGCTCGTGTTTCTTGTCATCATTTTTTATTTTCTTTAACTCAATGGATAACGGATTATCTCTATCTGCAGATAAAGCCATCTTATTGACTTATCGGAATGGGACCCCGAATTCGCTTGTTCAAATAATCTTATCAGCTACAGGTATAAAAACGAGGTGCAATGAGTTTAAAAATCTATTTGATTTGATACGCTGGAAGCATACACGTAAGCTCACCAACTAACCACACAAAGCACGTGTTTCATAAAAAAACTTTTTCTACGTATAATCGTCACCGCTTACATATTTACTTTTTAATAACACTGCATGTAACTTAAAACAACTAAAAGAGATGTTTAAATTAAAAATATATTAATTATTACCTTATGATGACCGCAAAATTGCCGTCAACCACGCGTCCGAAATACGAATTCCAAAATGAAGTTTTGTGACTGGTGGAGAAATTAGAGATCCGTCATCCGCACAGACCACAGGCACAGACTAAGGAGTTCATCCGGTTGTCAGTAATGAACGAATGGAAACTTAGAGGAGATTTATTCAATCCAACTTCCGCAATGAACAATTGGCTATTTGACTAATTTCTGAAAAGTGTTTTAAAGTCTAGATATAATCACTCTATACCTCTTCAAACTATTAATTTATTTTTAATGAGTTGTTTATAACGAATAAACATATTTTTCAGTTTTATCATCATATATGTCACTAAAACGGTAGGTCACGTGACTTTGAAAAAGTTACGTCACGCTTTATAAATATTAAATGGTGAATGATCTTAGTGGCAGAGATGAATGAAAATTGGAAATCGTGACATCACACGCTGCACAATGACAGCTTGTCGTGTTTTGTTACATTTAATCAACAGATAAAAAATGGCAAACTTATTTTAGACAATTTAAATATTTATAATTTAGATAAATGTAAATAAAAATACCTATAATTATTGTTTACCAAAAAGCTATCATATGCAACACATTTTATAATTTATTGCCACAACAGTCAAATACCCAATTATATTAAATTAGAAAAACACGACATATAAATATTATTTATATCGTGCATACATTTTAAAAATATACTTGTTTTTTTTTTCTGTTTTGTAATATGGGATATAAGCCTTCAATTTAATTATACAGTAAGTCCTTCATAAAGGTACGGATTCAGAAGTAAAACAATGTGGTTAATTAATTCTTTATTCTCAGATTAATTTATAAACTAGTAAGATGAATACAATCTTCTTACTATACCAATAGACATTTTAATTGTTCTCTTCTATACTGATCAGTATGAATAATTACCTAGGTACCTTTATCCTTTGGTCAATGGTATTCGTCGGTGGTTGGCATTTTTTACATTCCATACTCTTTAACAGTTGAAATCTGTATTCTGTATACTTAGAAAAAAAAATAGGTAATTACATATATTTCATAAATCCATCATCATATTTTTTTTCCTGACCTAATGCCGCAAATAAATGTAGGAGTTCCGCAGCCCCAGTAGTTTAGTTTTCCAACATGTTACCTTTTATTGAAATAATACCTTATTTTCTTCGACAGACAATTATAATATTTGCTTTTAATTTAGTTAAGTGGTTTGCTATCTTCTGGAACTATAACAAGGATTTGTGGAACCAAAAGTTTGAGAAACCCTGTCATTGACCAATTCCATTCATTACCCGGGATTACTTGCGATGATTTTGTCCGTCGTGTTTAAGAACTGTGTTAAGAACAATAAGTAACTACGAAGACTAGAAGTATGTCTTAAATGCTAACCTTGGATTCGAAACTTGTTAATCTACTTCGCTCACAACTAGGGTCTAGTTCGCTTTTCAAGTCGATCATAGTCAAATACGGAATACCCTATTATTAATCCAAAATTCGCGTAAGTTTATATTCAATATTTACATAAATGATGTTGGAGCAATATGATTTTTATACGTGTTGTAAGAAGAATAGAAGAATCTGATTATCAGCCTCATGCAATTATAACTGAAACCACGCTTGAATAATGTTTATCTTTTTGGAAGCCTATCGCCAAATCGGGCAAAAATTCGTGACTCCGGGCTGATAATGAGTGGAAAAAAACAATATTACATTGCCCGATCATGCCGTCATCAAATCATATTTATGATGCTGAAAATCTTTTACTTGGTCAATTTCCCAACTATAGATTCGAATTTAGGGCTTCTTATTTCTGGGCTCATATACGTGGATAATAAATAAACGAGGCGAGGATTTTTAAAGATTCCTCAACATATTTTACTTTTGATGTTATTAAACTTCGGTGAACTTTTATCACTCTACCAAGTAATTTTAATTTATAAATACTTAAAGTAAAAACTATCATCGAAGTTACTAAGAGTTACATTATTTGCCATAAGTACCAATGAGTGTAGTTTATCATGGAGCAACAAACATTTTGAACTTATACAATTTTTCCAAGTTTTTCTTAAAGAAATATATTCAGTAAGTAAAGTAGTTAGTAGTGCGTGGTGGCCTGTTGGTAACGGACCAGACGCGGCCGCCTACATGTTCACGGTGGTCGCGGGTTCAAATCCCAGGGCACACCTCTGACTTTTCGGAATTATGTGTGTATTGATAGTCAATCACCACGCACTTTAACGGTGAAGGAAAACATCGTGAGGAAACCTGCATACCGTAGCGATTTTAAATAATTTCTACAGTATGTAAGTCCGCCAACCCGCACTAGGCCAGCGTGGTGGACTATATGGCCTAACCACTCTCAATCGATTCTCTCGATTGTAGAGTAGGCCCGTGCCCTGCAGTGGGACGTATATGGGCTGATATAGAAAGTAGTTATAGTTTATTGACTTGATGTCATCTTTATACACTGAATAGGCAAAAGTGAGGGTATAGATCAATACGAAATAAAAAGTTTCTTTATTGATTAGTACAATATTTTTATATCTAATAAAGTTATAGCACATTCGTACATAGTTACATACAGCATACCTATTACCAGTACCAATTTTCCCACTATTGGCGCTTTAGGGCCAGGTTGTTGGGGCATTCTGGGACCTATCACCTAAGAGACATGCAAAAACAAAATTTCGGCCTTCCGCGCCCCAGGCGGCTGCCTGACAGCGTCTTGCCCTGCCGCCGCTACTGCCCACTGGCTACTACACGGTATAGTGTATACTACTACATCATAATTTTATGACGTAACAAAAAGAGGAAACTCACAGAGGAAACTTTACACGTTTCTTTATCGTAGGTGGGTACATCCATATTTAACCTATGTATAATCTAACTTTGTAAATATGACTCATTATGAACATAAATTGTTCATAATGAGTAATAGAAATAAGGGAATGCTGTTCAAGCTACAACACATAACAGGTCATAAATACAGCTATAGTAATAGTGAGCCACGCAAGCGTATCGCACTCAGGGACCGGCGGCTGTACATCCGGTTTCGACCACCTGCCACATTGTGTCGACCGGTGAGAGATGGTCGTGTCGCACCAATCGATACGCTATTCCTATGCTAGAACAAAAAGGGGCGTATTTCCAAAATTTAGTTTATTATTTTATCAATACCTGTAGATTTAATTCAAATGTATCTGAATTAAATCTACATCTAACAATGGCCTAGGCTATATCTACTCATTAAGCAGTACACGACAGTAGCATTGGTAATCTTATTATTAAATAAAGACTGTGAAATATTCGGTCGTTTAACAAGTAAAACTGTAAAAAAATTTAGTTTTTAAGTAATAATGGCTTAAACTTTATTTACATATCATTATTATTTCATTGAGATGAATAGTGAGACGAGCATGCCGTTCGCCTGATTACGTATATAAGCGATAGGAACGCTCATGGACAGTAGCGAAACCAAACAACACCATAAATAACAAAGCTATGCAATGTTAAATCCTATTATTCCCGGTACTCTGTTAGTTAAATATTTATACGTAAAACCTAATAAAAAGATAACTTAAGGAGATTTCTATACCTATACAGAAGTAATTTCACCACATTACATACACGATTTAGGTGATGGGTCTTTATTTAGATATAGTAGTGTGTGGAAACTTTTAATTCAGATATTAACCAATATTTACCTACATAAAATCTGACGTGCTCAAAGACTGCTGCCATAGAAAAATGACTACAACGAATAGTCCAATAATAAACCAGCGTTTAGTCGCCGAAAGTTGTCGACAGTATTTCTCTTAAACATTTTGAACTCGTATCAGCGCAATGGATCTTACCAATATAACGTTTCAGCAAGTACTACCTACCATGGAAGATGCCCATAGCCGATATGATTATAATGATCAAAAACATTAGGTATATACTGCTCGGACCCCTTCCTTGCATAATTGGGAATAGGATAAAAAGTCACAAGAAATGCGTTCTTGGTCAAATCTCACCTATAAACATTCCTAGAACATTTCTAGAACTTGGGACTAGAAGCAAAGATATTGTTATTATTAAAAGTAGCATGGAATTATACTATGTAATTAGATTCAAGATCACAGGAATGTCATATTGTTGTCTCTACATAGTGCACATGATGGCGTATTTATAAACCCATTATAATACTTTTTATATGTCCAGGGGCCAGGGCACATCTTTTATTTTGATAAAATTGCTGCCTTTATTATCACAAAAAAATATATTAACTATACGAGGTTTTAGGGGCAAGCTACCTTAAATAAAATATTTTTTTACAATTACAATGGTCTTTTTTATTAAATAAAAAAAATACATCATTTTCAGTTCTATAAGTACGTTAACAATTTAGTAAACTTTACCAAATCAACATTCTCTGCTGTTGACCTGAGATCAGAAATAAATAAGCCTGGTGATAGCCATTGTTGGGTTGTCTGCTGCCGGCGATAACACGACACTTGGAACGATGTGGAAAAATACGGTGTTATTTGAAAAGGTAATATTTATTGCATTAGTTCAATTGCTATGTCTATGTCGTCTTATTCTAACGCTTATATACCTAATTTAGCCTAATTAATATTTGATATACATTCGTAATGGAAAAATATCCAACTAGGTATATTGTATTGTGTGATAACTACACCACAGGTGACAAATTTAAATTAAATAAGCGGATGGTTAGAGTAGTATTTTAGTACACGTCTTATATATTCTCAACAAAGGCTGGCAAATAAATAAAATGTATATGTAGAGGAAAATGTTTAATTTTACGTCAGAATTCTTCGCCCATCAAAATATTATACAATGAGGGATACAGCACAGATCTTTAATGATTTTAATTAAATATTTGTGACATTCAAACGAATCACACATCGCTCGATACACATATACGTAGTGGAAAGAAGCTAGTGTCACAGAGTAACGTAATTTGTTGATTATCTACCCGATAGTTTTATACACTAAATTTACATCTTAGGCTAGGTACACTTTCAAGTCAGTTTATATTAAAAATAACATTCACACAGCTCATTTACTAAAATTGTTACTATATCTCGGGCTCTCCAATGTAAACGTATTAAATAAGATCGGTGTAAGTTAAATTTATTTACACAATACTGCTTCAACAGCGCGGATGTGCATCTCTGACTCGATGGCGCAGGCTCGGCGACGCGTCTGCAGTCCGCACACTCCTCATACGTTAATGTTATTTACCTTTAGCAGTAATTGTCACTGTGGATTTGGCGGGCTGCGGTATTATAGTGATCTCGTCGCTGATCTTCAGAGGCTTCAGCAAGGGGTCGGAGTCGGCGGGTTTGGTAGGCGGCACGCTGGATTTGCTCTTGTCCATGACGCGCTTGGCAACCACGCTGTGCGCGGAGTACACGTGGTTCTCGAACTGCTTGTACATGCCGAAGGTGGCGGTGCACACGGTGCACTTGTAGGACAGGTGCGCCGGCTTCAGCGTCATGTTGTGGTCCCGCGACACGTGGTTGAGCAACTTCCACTGGTACACTCTGCCGCACACAGGACACCGCCCCGCGTCCTTGCCCTTGTTGGCCGCCTCCTGCATGGAGCTCGTCACCAACCCGTGAGATCCTAACAAGTGCCGCTCCAGACCTTGGTCAGTGAAAAATCTAAATTGGCATTTCTGACAATTCAATGGAGGCCTGTTGTAGATCATCTTGGGATGAATCTTGACCTTGTGAATCCATTGCATGTGATTCCTCAGCTGCTCTAAATCCTTAATATAACCATCACAAATTTCACAAATTACGAATGTAGCTTTGGAATTCTGTGAAGATTGCGAAGAAGAAGGTTGCGGTGCCCGAGGAAGGGGAGTGATCGATATTTTAGGCGTGGTTGGAGTATTACTTTGACTATTTTGTATGAGTGGATAGTTAGCTATTGTGGTCCCAGGAGGAGTATTATGCATAATCATAACTCCACTGCGAATAATGGGGACGCCCGAGACGGGCGCCGCGCGCGGCGGCCCCGTGATCGGTGGACGCCCGCGCGGTCTGCCCAGGACAGGCATACTCGGTATCACATTGGTTATATTTAATTGAGGCCTGCCCAAATTGTTCACATTCATTTGTGGCCGGTTGAAGTTTGTTTGATATGGGCCCACAATATTGTTGCGCGCTCGTGTTAGCTTTGGTATTTTTGCAGGCGGTTCCCATTCAAGAGGGGGCCCTAAGTTAAATTCTGGTTTAAACTTCTTAGCGCAAGCAATCAAATGCCGCGCCAATTTAGTTTTGCTATTGTCTTCAAAGTGACAGTTGGCGCACTGCTGATATGCAGGCGCTCTCTCTAATCTACCTCTAATGTTGTGTTCGGCTTCCATGTGGAACAGTATATCATGCGGACTACGAATTTCAAACTCACATGTGTTACATTTATAAATATTATTTTTCATATGTGGTGCCTCTAAGTGATGAGCCATCACTAACATAGATTCTGTCTTAAAACTACAAAATTCGCATTTCTTCTGTACAAGTGCGTAGGGGGAATTAGTCTTCTTACTGAACTCTAAGTTTTGTGTGAGTGATGCAATAGCTGATTCAGTGGCTTTGGTGCTGCGACCAGACTTCTTCTCTTTGTATAATTTTCGGTTTTGCTGTTTCAGCAAGTCACTTTGTACATACTCTTGTACTAAATTAAGTCCAATATTTATGAAGAACTGTCCAAGCGAACAGTCAAAGTAACTGTCAGGTTTGCCACCAGAGAGACTTTTAGCAATCATGCTGATTGGGTCTTTAATCTCATTCAAGGTGTCATCTCTTGCTTTAATAATCACAGCTTCATCATCTGAAAGAGCATCTTCGTCAGATTCAGATGTAGATTCTCCATCCCAGGAGTCATCGTCTTCTTCACCCCGCTTCCGCCTTTGCCTTTTTGGTACTTTTTTCTCTTCAGGCTTAGCTTCTTTTTGAACCTCCTCTTCATCATCTATTGGTTCACCTCTTTCTAATCTTTCCTTTTGCTCTCTTTCTTTTCTCTCTTTCTCCCTCTCAAGTTTCTCTTGATCTTCTTTGATTTTTAGTTCTTCTAATTCTTTACCTAACTTATCCACAAATTCACGGAAGGGTTTTAAAGAAGGTTTCTCATATACATAAGGGACTATAAATGATGGAGCTTCTACTACAAACATGTCATCGGTAAGTGAGGGCAAAATATTTGGCTGAGGTGCAGGAGTATTGTTATGAGAGGCGGCATTTTTGCTACTAATGGGGGTAATTGTAGTACCACGAGCTGCTATACTCTGACACAAATTATGTGCATCAATGGAACTGGTACTTGTTGCTGGAGGTTTGCTTTGCAGGGGCAAGGGGCCTTTCCCAGAAAGAATGGAATTGGTGTCTATTATCACCACTGTTGGCTCCTTATTTTGCTCTCCATTGGGTTTACTTTGTTTCGAAGCTAAATCTGCCAAACTTTTCGTGTCACTTATCACAATTGGTTTGCTCTTAACAGGAGCCTGGTTCAGTGGATCTTCCATAGTAACTTCCTCAACATCTGATTCATCTCCACCATTCTCAAGTTGCTTCTCTTCTTTCTGAATGTCCATCATTTTGTTACTTTGCTGAGATGCTTCCGAGCTATCATTACTGTCTGTACTCGAATTTGAACTGTCATCTTCATTAGTCACTATACATTCGTCATCATCGTCACTTGTAATTTCATGCACTTCTGGACTTGGCGAACCTCCATTTTGATTCTGAGGTTCATTTTCATTCTCCGATTCACTGCTGTCCTCTTTTGGGTGGCTCCCTTGAGATGTGTCATCATCTCCTTCTGTGCGTTCATCTGTGGACCAATCAGTAAGGTGGTCTGAGTTATTGTTAGCTATAATAAATAAAACTTTACATGCATTTAAGACAACTATAGTTGTTACAAAAACTTTTAGTATGTTCAACAGTTTTTATATTTGTATATGCAATACTTTGAAAACAAAATAGGCACCTAATAGTTACTCACATGTGCTATTTTTGGACACCTTTGAATTGAGTACTTATGTTGTGGTTGTATGTAAATAAAATTACATAATTTAAAAGTTTTTAGAGGTTTTGCCAGAGTTTATAGTAGTTTTACACTGTCTGTTTTATCTGTTAATTGAATAAGAAATATGTTTTTACACTGCATTGAATGAGTAGCGATACAAAAGAAAATTGCGCGAGACTAGGCACACCTGACGTCGCAATTTTTTTTCTATATATCATACGCGTTATTACTACAAAAGAAAGTTGTAGTGCCACACTCATAAATTCACCTTTTATAAATAAAATATCGAGTATTTGAAGAGTTATGAACATAAACACTAAGCAATTGTTTGCCGACCAACAATTCTCAAGCGTCCGGCAATTACGAAAACGCTAGAGTTGCAGTAAAGTCCAGATAATCACAGTAACCTTACCACCAGAAAACAACAAGCTAAATAACCCGTTTACCGCTATAATACACCCATTTATGACATGATCATTTTGAAAAAATGTTTGATTTATCAAACAGCGTCATTATATCATGTGGAGTATGGACCGCCATATGGGATTCCATGGCATTTCTCCGAAAACACAACTACATCAGGTTTGATGGTAACCGCCAAATATTTATGCCCAAATTTATGTGAAAATCATTTTATACATTTAGATTCATACCTGTGGCTGTAGAAATCGACATTTTCTTACGATATTCCTATCAAAAACTGAAAAATAGCACAACAGCACAGTAGCGGAAACCAAACCAAATCAAGCTGTCATTTTGAAAGGTTCTTAGTATGTCACGTTCTGATTTAAAATCGAACACCGTTATATTAATATTTTAAATTCATAAACATGACTTTATGTGAATTTTATTTATATTTAGTGGTAATTTTACTAACGAAATTCCATAATATTAGTTATTTAGCGTTGGAAATCCCAAATAGAGTGTGGACAGGTATAAAAAACTTTTTTTTAGAAGTCGACCTAATAAAAGACCTTTACTTAAAAATGGTGGGAAAGGGAGGATTCTCGGAGGGGGAAGGACGCGGTATTCCATTGGAAATATTGGAATAAGACAGGCGGCAAATTCAAATAATTCCAGGTTTTTTATTTAGTACATAAAATTATCCAAATTTTTGTCAAAATGGGATATACATATAGTAAAAAAAGTCACGAATGTATAATATTTTTATTAAAATTCAATCTCATACAAAATTCAACATTTTAATATATTTATTAATGAGTAATGATTAAATCTATGGATTAATAAACAGTTTTTAAATAGGAATACTTTATTACATTCATTTCATTAAAAAAGGTACATATATGTATAAATAAATATTTACAATCTAATTATATCTAATTAAAATCTTCTTCTTCTTCTTCACAACGATTTTCAACATCAGCAAATGGATCTATCATTGGTGGTTCATCAGGTTTTCTGATTACTCCCAGTTCTTCAGCAGCATCCAAACATTTTTGAGCAAAATCAACAATCCTTTTCTTAGCTGGTTCGTCCAATTTTGATAAAGCCATTAATATTTCCATAACATCAGTTTCAAATATTTTTGCAGCAATATCTTTGTCACCATTTATAATATTATAAAGCATGTAAACACCCCTGTACTGAATTTCATCTGTAGGGTTGGCTAGTAAACACCTGAGGGACTCAATCCAGTTATTAAGATCCAATAACTTCCTACAACATGGTTTGCTTACTGATGTTAGCACACACAGAGCACCCGCAGCAGCCATCACAGTATCAGGATCTTCTTCTTGACACAGCAGATACAAATACTTGGTCTTCTCATTGTTCCCTTCATAAGATTTAATGACATCTTCTGACTGAACCAAATTGCATACACACTGTGTGGCAGCTCTCATTAGCATCATATGGTCTTCATACATATAATGTTCAATTTTAGACAAGCCACCCTCCTTGAGTATTCTATTTCTAGTTGATTCATTCATTCCTGCTAAATTACAGAGTGCCATGAGTGCTTCAAAATTTTCCAGTGCTGTACAATCTGGATGTAAAAGAGCTACTAGAGGCCTGACTACCTCTAAGTTTCTTTGACCAGGGAAAGCCACCTCAGGATTTATTGTTATACCAATTCTTGCTAAGGCTTGAGCAGCTTGTTTTTTACCATTGTTGGTACCTTCTAAAGCCATTGGTATTAAAACTTTTGCACCTCCCTGCTGCACAACAATACCTCTCAAATCTTGCAAACTGCATATGGCATTAAACACTCTAGCTATTAACTCCTTTGAATTATGACTTTCTGTTTTAGCAAGTGCTACTAAACCAGAGGTGACACCAGCCTTAGTTAAGACTGTGATCCTCTTATTGACAAAGTCAGGGTCATCTAACTCATGTTGTTCTGGGATGTGATGTTTTGCAAACTTTGCCAGTTCCAGCATTTCTGGCATAACTTCTTGCTTTTCATAAGCATTACATAAGTTAACCAATGTAGTGACAACACCATACAGACTAGACTGGTCTCCTGTTTTTGCTAGCTCAATCAGAGCTTGAATAGCCGCCTTATCTTCTACTAATTTTTCTTTTACATCTGCATCTAATGTAAGGTATGACAGACCTTCTGCAGCCCACTTTCGTACATCATTATCTTTAGTTGGATTTACCAAGAACTTTCTGCAAGCATCAGCTAATTTTTTGGTAGAGCCTTCAGCAAATGGGCGGATTGAGGCATCATCACCTCCAAAACTGCCAACTTTACAAAGACCAACCAGAGCTCTTACTCTAACTGCATCATTTTTACAAGTATACAATTTCTTTAAGATATCAACACCCTTAGTTATGATGGCTCTTGCTTTATCTTTCTTTGATGCAGCAGCTATTAAGCACTCACATGCCACCTTCTGCTGAAGTTGATCTTCGGTTTGAGCCATTACTAAGATCATTTCCATTATACCTTCTTTGGAAATTACGTAATTGCCAACATCCAGAGGGCCTCTAAGCAATGAAGTTATGGCTACAGTAACTCTAACTTTAGATTCCAAGTCAGGTGACATAAGTTTATCCTTAACAAATTCATCCACTTGGTTATTGAACCTTTCTCTAGCCTCATCATAATACATGTTCTCATATATTTTGGCAAGACATGCTGCAGCAATAGTGCTTGAAGATGGAGTGATGTTCATGGCAGATTCATACTTATATTCTTCCAATTCACTGCACACTTCCAGCAATCGGTACAAGCCTTTGATTTCAACAAATCTTTCAGCCCAGTTGATGGCACTATAGTGGCAATTCCTCATGACCAGTTCCATGATGGCATCCCGAGCTTGGCCAGTTATCACTCTGTTGGTTATTGAGTAAGTAAGGCAAGTGAGAATGGTGTCAATTTCACTTTTGTTCTCTTCACAAAGTTTAGTATCTGGCTTAGTATCCTTTTTGGTGTCCATTCCTGAAAATGTGTTTAAAATAACTTGCAGGCAGTATTGTGCTGCATTTACTCTTTCCACATTACTGCTGTCAATTATTTCCAGCACCCATGGAATGCCAGCCACTTTGAGAACAGCTTTGGTGTTATTGATACTCCTCTTACAGAGTTGGCTGATAACCCGGACAGCATTCACATATATTTCAGCATTTTTCTCCACTTTAAGTAGTTGTTGAATCTTTTGCACTATACCATTTCCAAGCATTATCTCTGCGCCAGAGTTTTCCTTGGCCAGTACAAGCAAGTTTGCCATGGCCTTCTCACGTTTCTCTGCGTCCTCTTCCAAAGAGAAGGCAAGTTTGAACATTTGTTCCACTTTGTTGCTGGTTTGTGCATTTTGCCGCGCCCTTTCCTGTACGATGGCGTGTAATCGCGACAAAACCGGCTGAACAGCTTTATTGGTTGGATCAACTGTAAATACTGTTTTGGCATCCCTATAAGCTTCTTCATACCTCTGCAAATTTTCTAACGCTTGCGACCGTCGAAACAGAGCCTTCGGGTCTTCGGGTGTAATTTGTAAGGCTTCATCGCAGTCTTTAATAACTTTGTCGAACTCTTTGGTTTTGAGGTATGCTGCAGCGCGATTCTTTAAGTATGTAGCTAAGTCACGGCTGTCCTTCTCAGCTAGATTTACCGCTTTCGTGTAGTAGGATATCGCCTCTTCATACTTTTCTGCTTTAAAATACTCATTCCCTTTATTTTTTAAACTTTCTGCTTCGTCGTTGTGGATAACCATTGTTTTGTTCCTTCAAGCAATTTGTAGCAAGTTCTAATGTCACCGGTAAACCCTTTTTATGTATTCGATTCACGTGCGGATCTTTCTGGCAAAATCTCGTGGATACATCTCAAGTTTACAAACTAAAATAGAATTTTATTTTTGTTCCCCATATGTGGAGATATACATAGATAACGTATGACATAAGCTGTGATATGTCATATTTCACATTTGCATTATTTGTAAAAAAATTACAAAAATGTTAATCTTTAGACTTCAGGTGCATATATTTTTATGTACACTTCATATTAATTTTCTTTTATATAATATACTCAATAAACACTTCTCTAAAAAAAATATATATATAAATTATTATATTGCATTTTCAATATCAAAACATATATTTGATGACAAAAATAAAATTTGATTAATTTTCTCTCTGGTTTTTACAGCTCGAAATACTAGTCGATGGTTATTTTTTTATTGACGGTTGTTATTCTCGATACGTCAATTTTTTTTTCTTTTTTCATGGAATGAACTCGAATATATATTATCTGTAGCGCTAGCGGCTCTTTGGGAAGTTTTAGGAATCCTCGTGTTTTATTTTTCGATTTTTCTAATAATTAATTGCTAATATGGCTGCAATTAGCTTATTAAATCCTAAAGCCGAATTTGCAAGAGCCGCTCAAGCGTTAGCGGTAAACATATCGGCTGCAAAAGGTATACAAGATGTAATGAAAACTAACCTCGGGCCTAAGGGCACAATGAAAATGTAAGTTTTTTTTATTATTTTGTATTAATTTCTCTTCGAATCCGCGTGTTATAAAGATTTTTCATCCCTATAAATAGAATAAACTGATAAAATAACAATATTATTATAAATAAGCCGGTTTACAGACATTCAAAAAGTCATATGATTCCAGACGATTATGGTTAGTCAGCGACAAATAGTATGGCCCCAGTAAAAAGTTCATTTTATTGCACATTCATATTATGTTGATTTTTATATTATTCTGTCATTGATAAGTAATTTATAATACTCAGTAATTTTTGAATTTTTATAATTATTATGATATGCAAATTAATAGTTTCCACAACCTTTAAATTTTTGTCTCCTATAACTTGCAAAGCAAAACATTCTCATTCATAGCTTTGTATTTCATTTATAGCTTGGTATATAATTGCGTTACTAATAACTTTCAGGTTGGTATCTGGTGCAGGCGACATTAAAATCACCAAAGATGGCAATGTTCTGCTGCACGAGATGCAAATCCAGCACCCCACAGCCTCCCTGATTGCACGAGCATCCACAGCTCAGGATGACGCCACAGGGGACGGAACCACCTCCACTGTGCTGCTCATTGGAGAACTTCTGAAACAGGCCGACATTTACATCAGTGAAGGTATATTTAATTACAATAACTTATAACTAACTTTTGATTGACTCTGCAGTAGGTAGCTACCACTGCAATGTCTATTATTCCCATCTAACATTAGTGTAAATGCACTGTTGTGTTTCAGTTTGAAGGACATTGTCACAGTCACAGTAACTACTGGACATATTTACACTTAATAACTTATGTCTCAGGATGGCCAGTGCAGTGGAATGCCAGGCATTGTTTTGTTATTCCATGGTCTTGTATGGTTCTGCTACTGTCCATAAGCATTTGCATCGAATGGCATGCTCAACAAATAAACAATAAAAAATGATAATAGAAATGGAAAAGAAAAAAAATCGAATAGTAAAATGGACAGTACTCATAGTATTGTTGTCATCAGAATTCTTCATTTACTTGAAGGTAAATGCTAAACATGTTTTGTTTTTAGGTCTGCATCCAAGAATGGTTACTGAAGGTTTTGATGCCGCCCGAGCCAAGGCATTGGAGGTTTTGGAATCTATGAAAATTCCAATTGAAATAAAGAGAGAAAATCTTTTAGATGTTGCTCGTACATCACTGAAGACTAAGGTAACTGACTTAATTATGTCTGTACTTATAGAATAAGGTTTTGCCTCACATTTTGAAGAGTTTTATAAAACCTTCTAGGTATATAAAAAGGAAGCATAACTCAATCTCTGGTGTTACTGTAATTAAGATGTGGGTATATAGGAGGCAGGTTGTTATTATGGTACAGAATACAGATTTAGTGTATCTGTACATCCTTCAATATATTAGATATTTCAAAATATTGCAATTAATTTGGATGCTGTTTTCATATCAATATTTTTATGGTAGAGGCAATGACATAACACTTATTATGACAGCCTCTGTGGCACAGTTGGTTAGACGCCGCCTGTGAAACCAGAGGCCGCGGATTCGATCCCCGCACCGAAACAAATATTTGTGTGATCCACAGGTATTTGTTTTTGGTCTGGGTATTTGTGAGACTGAAAAGTCTCTTGTGGTTTCTGATACCCACAACACAAGACTCATTCTTAGTTGTGGGGTTAGAACTATGTATCTGACTGTTGGGTGTATTTATTGATTATTTACCTGACAGCAGCTGATTTATGTATTTACCAGTGGCGTGCCTAGGGTTTTGGAGTAGGGCAAGCCGAATATTTTTTTACGTTTAATTAATATTGTTTTAGAAACACAAAGTTACTAAGAACGAAGAAAATTAGTTTATAATACGTCGGCAAACCTACCACACAATCAATATTAAGATTAAAACTATTAATATAGATTACTTGTGAACTGTAGATATCCGTAACTATTCATTGCATTTCTATTGCCGTCACTATTCTGTGGTGCCGTGGTCGACTTCGAGGTTTACCGAAATTGCAAGCAGAAATTATTATTAACGCATTCATGTTTAAATGTTTTGCTGAATTTAAAATAATAGATTGCCTTTTGAAAGGACCACCTAATTTAATGAAAATTTAAAGCATTATAATCCAAACAATCTAACACACAAGACGTGTCGTTTAAAAACATATGAATCACGATTGTTTAAAAGCTTTAAAGGGAGTATGTAGTAATAAAAGTACGTAGTTTATTAAACTGAACTGAAGAAATTTCTATTGTGATTTATCACGACTTACTAAATGTACAAACCCGGCATAGGTTTCGCGCCGGTTTATTTTTCAATATAATTGAATGAATTTACCTTTTTACCGGCAATGAACGCTTTCACCATCGCACTCAAACCATCACAGAAAACAATACAACTTAAAATAGTATCTAAAAGTTTAAATAACATAAAAAACTAAACATTAACCTTAAACAAAACACATTCACAACTCATAAAATATCATAATACAAATGAAGTTAGTAGAAATATGTGCTGTATTGCCAGTAAACGTGAAATAAACAATACAAAAGATACAATTTATTAAAAGAAATATTAAAACTTCATTATTTGTTCTAAAAAAAATATTAGATATAATTTCTAAAAGGAACCAACTTAATTTAATAACAATTGATATAATTGATTTAACAAATAATCACGTGACGACCATGCAACGCACGATGTTTTTACATCACCAAGGCCGAAGCCGGGCATATCGTCTAGAGTAAACTGCTATATAACATATCTATAGCTATACATTCGTAGCGATCGAGTAACATCATTTCCCCATACAGTTCACGCGTTGCTAGAAGCCCCGTAAAAGCACACGAGAGAGAAAAGGATAGATATATGTGCTGTGTGCTCCGTCTTTTCAAGTTCAATATAGTTTTAATGAATGAATATTACGCGGCGCTTCGGCGCTGGCGTCTCAGTGAATCGAGGCGCGGTAAATTCAAAAAATTTAAATGTTAGATGTTTTCTAATAAATGACTGTTGTATTGAATGTAATAGTTTGTATTCAGTATGGAGTATATACGTATTATGTAGGGCAAGCCGGGCTTTTGGGCTTGTATGGAAGTACCGCCACTAGTATTTACCATATTTTATGACAACATTAGGTTTTTTATTAATTGTACCAATAATTGAAGTAGTTTTGATACTATGTACTAATCACTGCTTCAAGATTGTTTAAAAAGGTAATTTCAATAATTATCTAATTGGTTTAGGTCCATCATAACATTGCTGAGTTGCTGACTGATGCTTGTGTAGACGCTGTGCTCACCATCCGCACGGACAACAAGCCTGTGGACTTGCACATGGTTGAAATTATGGAAATGAAACACAAGACAGCTACTGAAACTACACTTATTAAGGGTACAGATTTTTCTATTGCTATGATAAAGTCTATGTTATGACTACAATACCCACCCACCCAAAGATTCCATGATGTTTTTAAATATTTCATTTAAAATGTAATTCCTAATTTTTTATTTTGCATATAGGTCTTTTTCCTCTATCTTTTCCTAATGAATGGCATGGCATCGGCGCATCATAAGTTTCCCATAGTCAATGTTATCACGAAATATTCAACTTCAGCCAAACTATTCTTTTTTAAAAGATTATATTGCAAATTGACTTGAATATTGTAGTACCGTCTGGAATCCGCTGTACAAAGTACATGAAATTAGAATAGAACGCGTGCATAAAAAATTTGTAAGTCATTTAGCCTACCGATATAGATCAACGACATCTATCAGATCATACAGTGAAAAACTTGATTATTTTAATTTGTTATTGCTCAAAAATCGACGCATACTATCCGATTTAACATTTCTGCATAAGTTACTTAATTATGGCATCGATTGTTCAGCGCTGCTCAGTAAAGTGTGTATTAACGTGCCCAGTAGGATACCTCGGTACCCCTGTTCATTGCTTATAGCTCCTCCATATCGAACAAATCTAGGCAAATAATCTCCGATTGTCAGATTAACAGAGGAATATAATTCAATTGTTAACGATTCGAAAGAAATAGATATTTTTAACAGTACACCAGCTAAGTTCAGAAGACTATTAATAAACACAATACAAACCCAAGAAAAGTAAATTTTGACGCACAATATACGTATTTAACTGCGTATTTGTACGATTTCTGTATTTTTGTTTCTTTCCTTTGATCTCATTCTATTAATATTATTAATTGTTTAACTTAAAGTATATAATATAATAATATCATGTATTCTTTTTTTTTTCTCTTATTATTGTTACATTCATTACCAATTTCAATTTTATTTTAATTTTTGTTTAATTTGTGTTGATTTGTTTCAATTTTTAATTTGATTTTAATTTTATTTTAATTTGTGTTGAGCATTCGTTGAGCTTGTTGTGATTTCCTATAAATGAGGAAACACGCGGATTGATTTTATTTGTGTATATTGTTATTCTAATGTTATGGGTATTTCTTGTGGGAAATCCTCTAATTAATAAAAATAAATAAAATAAAATTGCCCAATTTGGAAATTCAATTCTAAACAAATTACGTAACTAAAATGTTACTATATTTAAGTTTTTTTTTTGGTGTTGTAACATAACATGCATAAATAACAATATGTTAAAGCAAAGATATTGGTACTATTATATGTTTCAAAATCCATAGGTCTGGTTCTGGATCATGGTGCGCGTCACCCAGACATGCCGAAACGTGTTGAGAATGCATACATTTTGACCTGCAACGTCTCACTGGAATATGAAAAAACCCAAGTCAACTCTGGTTTCTTCTACAAATCTGCTGAGGATAGGGAGAAGCTTGTTGCTGCTGAAAGAGACTTTATCGACCAGAGAGTTAAAAAGGTATAAAAATTATTGCTTACAGCTGAATTAATAGATTATGCAAAGTGATATGTTTGTTATAAAAGTAGTTTTACGGATTATATCGCGACTTTCTTATAATTTAAACTTTTTGATGTCTTGAAATTGGAAGACTGCAAGTTTTGTTATCATTGAGGGTTAAAGTCTGTCTGCAATAACCCAGCTTGGGATATTACCAGCTTGACCTAAGCCGCCTAAATGTAACTCTCATTATCGACGAATTCTGTATTCAGCAGATATTTATTCTTATACTACAAGTCGTATACGGCTTTTGTGTGTATTGTAGTGAGTTGTGGTGTATCGAGTGCAGTGTATGTTTAAGTTGTAAATTAATTCTTACGTTGAAATAAAACTATTTTTACGAATTTTCAGTCTGGCTTTCAGTCCGCCCCGTGACCACGAAAGCTGAAAAGCAATCAAAACGTCGGGGATTTAAAAAATGTAAAAATTAAACCAAATCGCGATAAAATCCGTAAAAATATATTTATTTCAATGTGTAACATTCGCGTAAATCTAATAAACCATTAATTCTTACGTTTTGACAGATCATCGCCTTGAAGAAGAAGGTATGCGACGGCACTGACAAGACATTCGTCGTAATCAACCAGAAAGGAATCGACCCAATGTCGCTCGATGCTTTTGCCAAGGAGGGCATCATGGGCCTCCGCCGCGCCAAGAGGCGTAACATGGAACGTTTGGCGTTGGCTTGCGGCGGAGTTGCTGTCAACTCTGTCGATGATTTGACTGAAGACGTATTGGGTTATGCCGGCCTCGTCTATGAACACATCTTGGGTGAAGACAAATTCACTTTCGTCGAGCAGTGCAAGAACCCTCAGTCTGTCACCATCCTTATCAAGGGCCCTAACAAGCACACTTTGACTCAAATCAAAGATGCCGTCCGTGACGGTCTGAGGGCAATCAACAACGCCATTGATGACAAATGCGTGATCCCAGGTGCGGCTGCCTTCGAGATCAAAGCTAATTTAGAACTCCTCAAATTCAAAGACACAGTGAAAGGAAAGGCTCGTTTGGGCGTCCAGGCTTACGCAGAAGCCTTGCTAGTCATCCCGAAAACGCTGGCCGTCAATTCTGGATACGACGCTCAGGATACTATCGTAAAACTTCAAGAAGAAGCTGGTTTGAGCCCCGACCCAATTGGTCTCGATTTGAGCACCGGTGAGGCAGTTAAACCTGTAGATTTGGGTATTTTTGACAACTACATTGTCAAGAAGCAAATCCTCAATTCCTGTTCGGTAATCGCTAGTAACCTCCTCCTTGTCGACGAAATTATGAGAGCGGGTATGAGCAGTCTCAAAGGATAATAATATCTTTATTTGATTCACCATATGGTGCATATGTATTAGTATTTTATAACCATTATCGCTTTAGTTTATTTCACTCACTACAGTGTCGCGTTGCAGTTGCATTAATTTTCTTTTAACAATGCATTTAAAATATTAAATTAATTATGTTCTTCGCGAAAAAATGCACTAGAATAATAATACATACATTACTCTAATTAAATTTAATAAATGCTATTAAGAACTTATTTTGTTTTATTAGGTAGGCTTAAAATTTAAATGAAAAATATATACATTTAAAACATTTAATAAACAACATATACATACATGATTAAAATGTGGTGGTTTCTTAAACTTACAAAAACAAATCTATTATCACAATATCCAACTTAACAATATAATTAAATAGGGTCCACAACTATACATAGTATGTAATGTTCTGAAAGTTCACCACATAATAAACACGCGTAAAGTTAATGACTAAATCAAAACAATGTGGATTTAGTTGTTCTTGTCATTAAATTGTATAAAAAATAATTAATCAACATCTGTAATATGATTTTCTGCAAAGAAAATAGTATTATTGTTGATTCCCTGTGGTATTTTTTTCATAATTAAAAAAAATTACTACTTTAGCTATTAAAAAAAAAAGTCAATGGTCAGATAGTTTTGTAAATTGTTCAGACTTCAGTTAATGTTTGAATATTAAAACAGCATAAATACTGGTAACATATCTACATATTTTAGTCGCTTTGCCCTTAAATCTGTATAAGTTTGGTGCCATAAATCCTCAAAGCAACCATGAATTATATTCAATAAAAAAATTAAACAACAAATGCAATTATAAAAATAAAAAAGGAACTCATATTATTAAGCATTTCAATAATAATTTTGTAAATGAATTATTTTAATATTGCCTTTGGCTACACATACTCAAATACACAAATGTATACAACAGTTAATTTTTAGTAATAATTAGGAATTGTGACAGATGTCATAAGCCACTGGTATGACTTAGGTTTGGGAATTTTATATTTTTATTATAGCCATTAATTATTAATTTATACCACAAAATACTGAAACATGAGAATGTCATAGAACAATGTGATGTTTAACTTAATTTAAATAGTGATGTAGGTTAACAAAACACAATTATTCGAGACCTACATAAATTCTTAATTAAAACAAAAGTAGGTTGCCTAATCCTAATAAACCTATTGGAAATACTTTTTAATCTAAGGTAACACAGATTAGAAAGAATTGGTTGAATGGAGCATATTTAATTTGTTCATAGCCTCAGACCCAATTGTATGATAAGAATTTAGTTCAAATATTAGCATTGGTTAGCAAAATCATTCTCAATAAAGACAAAAATATTTAGTTTTAAAATTGCCCTTAAAAATCTTGTTCAAAGTAGATAAAATATTTTCAAAAACAATGCCATCTATATTTAGTTTATTTTTTTACAAGTGCTTGTAGCATGAATCATGGTTTGCCAGCCCCTGTTCTACAATAGTATTTAAACTGCTCCTATGTTCGCTCCATTTATCTAACAACAAAAGACACTAAGGGTTGATTTCAATAACAATGTTGAATGGATAATGATTGACCTAGTTGTTTTGTTTGGCGGCGATGGCGGCGCGCTCGTTCACGTCGATGGTGGCCAGGTTGAGGGATGCCACTATGCCATGCAGAACTGATATTCCAGCTTTTACAACGGCTACAGGCATTGAGATAAGGGCAATTAATTTGAACAGGCCGACACCCAATACTGAAAAATAAATAAGAACATTATTTCTGTATGAATATTTGGTTAATCATTTTCAATCTTCTTTATTATACAATGACCAATTTAGTCCCTTTGTAATTTTTTGTTATGATGATTTTATAACATGTTAAAATAACAATTAATTTCTCTGTACATTAACTCAAAGAGCAAAAAAAACGTTTTTAATGTAGTGTAAAGATAAGGGTGTCAACATTTTGCTTGGTGGCAAGAGATAATCCCCAGTACATGCATTAGGTGCAGTAAGTTTCTTTGAGAGTACAATAAAAAGGTTTGAAATCATATTGTGTATAAAGTATTATTTTCATTAATTTTTATAACTAAGCTAATTTTTAATTGTTTCTATGGTAACATATTTAGACTAGGAAATATGAAACACATTTTACATTGAATGCCCATAGCTTATTCTGATTTTCATATTTTTTTATGGTTGCGGGAGATTATTGATAGATAGGATTCACATATCTAATTATATTAACAAAATATTTACCTATAGGTCCTGTGTAGAAATACATCACATATAATGCAGCATAGAATGCTTCATTACCAGCACACATAAAGAACAGCACTGTCTTGTTGGTGTAATATAAATGCATGATAGGATTCTCAGACATATCAATGAATTTGTGGGATGTCTTGCCCTGCAGAGTTGAAGTGTGGAGGTACAGCCAATGGCAAGTTATGTCAATAGCCATCGAGATTTGGAACCAAAAGGTATAATCAGGATAGAATGTAGCAAGAGTCATCATAAGACAGGATGTGCCAGCACGGTCAGTGAGCTGGTCTAGCATAGCACCAAACTTGGTACCTGGAATGAGCAGATATCATATTGTTTTTAAGTCTATAAAAGAACATAGATGATTCATTTGGATTAATCATAAGTTTCATTTATCTATAAATACAAGAGGTATAATAAAATTACATAGCTGTACAAATAATGGATAAAATTTTGATACAAAAATTGTAAACTCAGATAAAATGATAACAATATTTGATCTATTAAATTTTCTTTATATTGGTGTGATAAACATAATATATAATGTATAAAAGCACCGAAATGACAACATTTTTATCTACTATTTAAGTGTTTGAGCCGTTGATATCCATACTGAAGTTATGTGATATTTAATTGAATTATCAGAAGCCATATTAAAGCACTTACTCTGATTGAAATATCTTGCCGCATGACCGTCGAAGGCGTCCAGCAATGCTGATGTAACATAACAAGTACAAGCCAACGCGCAATGTGTCGGCATGTAGTAAAATGAGATAATCGCTAAAATAACTCTTGCAAACCCTAGAATAAATAAACAATGAAGAATACATTTTTCCAATTATTAATTTAATTTCTATATACAATTCAATCAATATACAAACCAATTATGTTGGGGACAAATAAGAAAATGTTTTCTTTAGTTTCCGTCATTTTGGGATTTTCGGAAGCTCTTGTTGTCTTCGAAATAAATAAAAAATTACACAAACAAGCACCGCTCTCAACACCGCACAACACCCACCAGGGCTGCCAATTATTTTATTTTTTATTTCTTAGTTTGTCAATTCATCTGGGTTGCTAGTAAAAATAATGATAAACGATGTTTAAAATTCAAAATTCTGTTGCTACACTTATGTTAAATAATTAATAAACTACAGAAGAATTAGAAAAGGAAAATACTTCAGAGTATTTTGTAGAAATTAATCAATACAAGAACGTATAAAAAAACATTGCCCAATTTTAGTAAGGTCTCGTTATCAATTAAAAGTTAGCTTAGAATTTAGATGCTTGAATTAGCTTTTCCTCTCCAGATTATCTTTAATATATGTCTGAGCCATTGATTTAAAGAAAACATAGTAACGTTTTATAAAAAATGAATAATGTTAATTTGTCACATCCAAAACCAATTTATTTTGAAAATGGTCTTCAGCATGTCGACTGCATTAACCGGTATTTAAAATTAATAAATAGATATAACTACAAAATAGTTTATTCTTGGAATAGCAATAAGCAATCATAAAATCGTGCAATTAAACTTCAGATGTGTTCAAAATGAGTTATCACTGTTAAAAAACGGGGCTTTTAACATCAATGTCATTTATATTCTGTGGATTTATTTGACATCTCCGTCGCCAGAGGGCATGCGTGTTGTCGTTAAAAATGTTGGTCGGAAACTGTCTAAAATGATGAATCCGGGTTTTCAAATGGTTAGAACTTTAATTATATAGTAGGAAAACCATTCAACATGATCCGTTTTGGTAGTTAATTAGTGGAAAAGACTTTTTACCGGGGTAGAGAGTGGTTTCGGTGTGAAAAAGTCATAAGACTTGTGTCATCTGACTGTTCTTCCTTCAAGATGGCTTCTTCGCCGGAGTACGATAAGGAACCAAAAGCCCCGGATAAAAGTGCCACAACTGTATCTAGTGAAGATTCGAAACTAATACACAATTCTATAAACGACCAACAAACGAACTCTGACCACAAATCAACACACAACACTGCGAACGCCGAAGTGGAGGTAAGACTAATCTTGCTATTTTTCGATCACGAAGTGACTTATTTCGATTTACTTTGCTATTATTGACAATAATGTAATAATTATTATTGAGAATTGCACAGCATTGTTGTGTTGGTTTGTAGAATAGTTGGCACGTTCCTTGTTTGTTAGCCGATAGAGATGTGAAAATGGCGAAGGATAATGTCAAAAATAATAATTATGTCTAATAATAATGTCTCGTTGAAACTGTGCCTGTGGGCATGAGTGTGCATTTTAATAGGCTTTCCATTATTAATTACTTTTATACACCGCACTATATATTTGTGTTCTATTTTAACGCAAAAATAAAAAGTAAAAAACATATGGTCAGATTTTTATATGTTCCCTAAATTCATCTTTTGATTGTATTGTCAATTTGCGACAAATACAGTTATTTGGCCATTTTTCTTGTAAGTATTATAATTTTATTATTGTAAGTTTCTTATAACATTTTCTTATTGATCTTTAGAGAATTAATAAAGATAAAGCATTATACAAGAAATATTTCATGCAAATAGTATATTACATTCTATTTATGCCCTCATGATTATTAGTTCTTGTAGTAGAACATTTCAATTCTTTCACTTTGCTCATTGGAATGAAGGTAGTATGAAAATTAATTACCTCACTTATTTAGAGTTCTTGTGGAGAGAGATGTTTGATTCACATACATACAATATTTATGTGCAATATATTGAATGGCTGTATTTGTTACAACACAATGGTAAAAAACAATTGATAATTTTCCAATTTTAGAAATTGACCTTAAACTCATGATGCTAGACAGTACTAAAGAACTAATAGAAGTTTCAACTATATCTATTTAAGTTCTCACATAAGAAAATCTTTAGATTGGTGATGTTCCACTCTTTAACATTCAACCTTACAAAATCATGTCAATATGTTTTGCCCATAACCATCTGATTACTCTTAAATTGGATAATTTAAAATATAAGCATTGATAGATAGATAAAATATTTATTTGGGTTACTAACAAGTAATTATCATGAAAAAAGAAACCAGTACACAGGAGTCATATCCCTGTGCTGTTTTCATAATAGTTTATAGTCCATAAATATCCCAAAATGAAACAAATATTTACTGTTTATCTAATTTATTTAAATTTCATTACCTTAAAAATAAAACTAAATACTATGAAATTGATGGTTGACATACATCATAATATATACGTAACTAAGTAAAAACTAATATAAATACAGTAATGTATTAACTCTGTATTTATTATATTATTAATTAGATAAGTTGTCATCCTAATGTTCAAATAATGTGCCTGTAACTTTATTACATATAAATATAGATCATTTGTCAGTAGAAAAAACATATTGCTCAACAATTAATTAAAATTTGCTAAGAGTAATGTAAAAAATAATAACCTTGATTACTGCTCTTAATGTTAACCTTAATAGTGTTTTGCCAATCTGACTATTGTCGAGAAATCTTGGGAACTGTTTTCAGATATTGTGACATAGATGTATTGTCTGATTTCTGAGATCCGCTTTCAGGAATTTTCTGTTGGCTCTAAATGTCAGCATAGAAATTGTTTAGGTTTTTATGACATCCCAAGATATTTTATGTGTTGTGAATACTTGTGCTTTTCATTGTTGTATAGTCTGTGTCCCACATATGAATGTTTTTGGAATTTGGCAGATATAATTTGAAAATCTTGTGTAAGAGTGACTGAATTCAAAATAATATATTTGGTACCTAGCTAGGTTTTTTTTTGCAATTAGAACATTGGCTTTTTATTTGGATATAAACATTATAATGATATGTTTCCATTATTTGAGTTCTTGTACTTAAAAGTTAAAACTACAGTAGATGTATTGGATGGTTTTAATATAAGGATAAAATTACAAGCATGTAATTTAAGGTCTACATTAAATAAATAGTAAATACGGGACAAGCAAAAGCTTGGTGTCTTAATAAATGTGCACTTTGTATGTGTTACCAACTGTCACAATAAACAGCAATTAACTGCAAAGATTGCATCATAAAAATATAAACTTCAAAATTTGTGGTCTAAGATGAGTTTTAGTTATAGCAGTTTACATCTATGTAAAATATGCAACAAAAAAATAAAAAATTACAGCAAAAACTAATAATAATAATAGTGGTTGAGGTATGGTTGATTTGCAGCAGCTATAACTTTTGCTTTACCCAACATCCCCGTCTGTAAATATAAAAATCAATATTCATCAAATTGTGTATTCCAAATTAAATCAGTGTTATACTGGATGACAGAGACATTAATTGAAACCATATAAAGAGTACTGCATCACCAGTCTGTACATCAAAAATCATTCAATTATTTTCAACAGTGTAGCCAGTGGTTTTAAATGTTTACTTCATTTTTGGGTGACAACTAGTGTTGTAGTTTTATAATAATATTATAATGTCCACTATGCTATAGTCTATTGGCCTTATTCAAAGACAGTTTTTAAACCTATTTTAGATATCCAATGTTTTGTCCGCTTTGAACGAATTTTGAATTCAGTTTGAGCAAGAAGACATAATATTCAATAACTAAAACTAACTAAAACTGACAGCCTCCGTGGCGCAGTTGGTTAGATGCTGGCTGTGAAACGAGAGGCCTCGGGTTCGATCCCCGTACCGAGACAAATGTTTGTGTGAACCACAAGTATTTGTTTCGGGTCTGGGTGTTTGTGAGACCGAAAAGTCTCGTAGTTCCTGATACCCACGAAACAAGACTCGATCTTAAGGTGGGGTCAGGACTATGTATGTGACTGTTGGGTGTTATTTATTTATTTAAAAAAGGTTTTAAAACTGTATAACTATAACATAAAAATATGCTTTATAAACACAGGCAGGAGTGAAGTTTAGAGTCACTCTCGATGTTTCTAGTTGTGGGTTTAAAAACAAGCAATGCCATCCTTTATGATCTTCAATACATTATTTGAGGTGTATTAAGATTTCTTATATCATTCAGCCATTTGATGACTTGGTTTGTCCTTATTCCATATGTTATTTGTTTTTTAAATTAAAATTCCTCTGTTTAGGATTACATATAATCGTGTTTGGTTGTTAAAGTCACATATTCTACAAATACAAACACCTAAGTCTGGAAAATGATGTATCCATATGTGTAAATAGCGGTTATCTCACAGGCATAAATCGTTAGTTACGATTCAACCAGTTCTTTGCTACTTTTGACAGGTTCTTAAACGAAATCGGTTAATATACCGGCTGTGCAAAGAAGAGTCGAACCCCGCGTTCAGGCATTTTTTTAGTGATCCATGAATTTTTATTTCGGCTTTAGTTATATTGCAGCCAAAAACTTTCTCGTAGTTTCTGGTATGATAAAAAATTGCGCAATAAAAACAATTGCGTGTATTTAGTATTCATTTATTTACTGCACCAATAGGTCATCAAAAATATGAACCAGCACAGAAAGTGAGTTAATCATAATGAATAACAAAGTATTTTATATGGTTCCTTGTCAATATGATTTTAATATGAAACGTGAAAATACAGGGTATATCAAGACCGCGACCGAAAACGAAGCCAGGTGATAGTATTAGTGATATCAAACACAATGCAAGTAAAAATTTTACAAAAAAAATCTGCAATTTTTTTTTTGCAATTTTTTACTTTTCGTCGTTTTTGGGTGAAAAAATACTATTTTTTCCTAAATAATGATGTACACCTTTTTATTTTTAAAGACGCAATGGTACTTAAGGGTTTAAATAATTATTTTCGCAAAAACTAAGAATTTACCATGTCAAAACGATGATTTTTAAAAAATTGCAAAAAATAATCTGTCGCTTATTTTTGGAAATTTTACGTTGCATTGTGTCTATAACCACTAAAACTACCACCCGGCTTCGTTTTCGGTCGCGGTCTTGATATACCCGGTATAATAAAGTGTAACATTGTTATTTTGCTCAGTGAATGCGCTTAATTAAAAACAATGTACCGCGTCGAAAATTACCGTTGCATCGAAAATACTGAGCCCGTACAAAACGTATCACTTGAAATTAATTAATTGCCGCCTCTAAGCGCCATAACTCTTTAATTGATAACACTAACGGCACTCAGACCATTACGGAAACTGCGAAATACTCTTAGTATAGACCCCGTCGAAACTAAATAGGAATGCTTAATCCTATAATTACGTATAAAATTGTACTCGATTGTGAAAAGACGACACCATAGTGACTTAGTTTAGCGTTTGGGTTCAGACTGTGCATGGCCGGTTCCAAGCAGGACGATATTATTGTGTCGATCGTCGAGAAACAATCATGTCTCGTCGCCACTCCTCTATTTGGTTACTGCAATGGGCTTAAAATGCACATCAGGTGGATTTTAGTCGTGCCAGTATAAAAAGTTATGTGTTCTTGCCGTCCTGTTCCTATTAATCGAGAATGACTGATTCTATTTACATGACTAAAAAAAATGAGGCTGAAAAAAATAATTTATATGAAGTTGATTGACGCATTGGTGGACAGTTGATACGAGGCAAAATAATAGTAAAGTATAATAATTACCCATTATCCGAGTGCCATTATCAAAAGTTTCAATATCTGCCGACAATGTGTGCGTTTAATTGAATTAATTACGGCTTCATGGATTTAGGCGCGATCAGTGTGGACACAAGTCTAGGTATTGAAGGTTGCGCGAATACAATTTTGAGACCTACTTTTAATACAAAGCATTATGTCTATGGAGCATTATTTTTTAAATAAAACTATTTTTTACGGATTTTATCGCGATTTGGTTTAATTTTTACATTTTTTAACTTCCCAATGTTTCGACTGCTTTACAGCTTTCGTGGTCACGAGGTGGACCGTCCGTGTAATGTGTAACATTCGCGTAAATCTAAGAAACCATTAAGCATTATTTTTAATGTTCAGGGGACATTTGGGAGCCTATGGTCTTATAATCGAAGATGCCAAAGGATAAATGATGGATATTGTGTAGGAAACCGGATCCTGGCATACCCTGGGTATACACCTAACAGGCTTATACATCCTCCTTAGTCTATAGTAAAGAGCTAGTCTTACGTATTTATGCGTATCAGAAACTGAGGGATTTTTTTTTTCACTACCTTGGCTGGCTACAGTGGGTAGAAGTGTACTTATTGATTGAACAAAATGTAACATATGACGCGACGTCGTACCCGCGGAATCTTTCTTTCATTCGGTAAGCTGCATAGTCTGTTACATTATCAAGCATCAGCGACGTCTTGATATATTATCATAATAGAGAGGTATCTTACAAATAATGATACTTCGTATTCAAGTATAGTTCATATTCAAGTGATTACAAACTTGAGTACATATTCAAGTGAATTATTTCAATTTCATCATACCATACTCATTTGCATTTTAATCATCTTTTTTATTAACTGTTTGCATTGACATCGTAATGACCGAAAAACTTCACACATTTTCATCACCATTAAGACAATTATATTAGTTATGTAGAGCTCACATAAATATCGGACATGTATTATTTTTTAGATATGCTACGTAACATTTTTATGTGCCAGCAAGATAAAAAACGTGATAAATGTCCAATTTACTATTACCACAAACCACACCGCGTACGGTTGGTGGATAAAAAGGTGCAATTAAATTGAGTTTCTTTACGAATACTCGGTGGTGTGGGACGGGGATAGTGGTAACGAAAATATTTGTCTGCGTCACGGCTGGGGGATGTATGACGTACTTGAGTCTATGGATGTCGTTCCTCGTTGCGTGGGCACCCAGCAACAGATGTTCCGCTGAAAATGGATGAGTCGATACGATTAAGGCGACTATTTGTCGATGCCATTGTGATGGACGTGACCAAAATCGTGTTGAACATTCGTCACGACGTCGGAACAATGATGTGGCGAAGAAAGCAGTTTTTGTGAAAGTCAAAATAACGCGAACCCACCCGTTTGTGAAGGCATCGTTCATATGTGTTTCGCAATTTATGGGACATTTATGGCCGCAGTTTGGTTGCATGTATCAATGTCAGTGACCTTTGTGGTCAATTATGTAATAAACAGTTGCTTGCAGCTTTGCACGCGCGATTTTGTTTATTAAACGTCCATAGAGGACAGTTTTATCTGAATGAATGTATTTAGTACAAGAAGAATAAATTTTGCGTTCAATTGTATGTAAATTTGGCATGCCGATACTTTTATTTACTTTTTCGAGATGTAAAATCAAGACAAAACCGTTGTACTAGATTTTTTAATGACAGCCAGAGTGTTGCATCGTAAAATAGCCTGTTAAAATATAATCTAGGAGCTATGAAGGAACAGACTAACACAAACACTGCTGCTCATAACATTCTTTCAAGTATGCCGTAGTTGGTTAAATGATATTGCGGGCAATCAATACTACTGTTAAAGCTGTAGCTTGTTGCCGTGTCCATAAATAATGTGGGTTAGAAAAACACAAAACGGTGAACCATTTTTGCTGACCTTAAGTTTTCGCGTAAAATCGATCTGTTCTCAGAAGTTAACGCCAATTGGTCTCGCGTTATTATTGTAGTATAAACCAAATAAAACGAACATATTGACTAAAGTTGTCAAGAATGTGCTACCCAAAACGTTATTCGAATACAAATTATTAATTTACTAAAGTTTTTTACGCTGACATAGCGAGACGTTTTATGACGTTTTAAATATTGCAAGTAGGCAAAGACGCCACCCCACCGGGTATAAATCAAAAATATTCTAAACCGAAGAAAATTCATGACAATAGGTTAGATAGAGCAGATTGGAGATCAAAATCTTTGCCTAACTCAATGAAATGTATCACATTTGTATCTGCTTTAATTCATTAATCTGAATAATTTCTATCAATGTTTTTTTGCTGGGTGCTGAATGAACCAAACTACAATACTATAAGCATCATAAATATCATAACGCGGGATTTGCGAAACGTTAATAAAGTTAAACGTGATAATCGTGAAAGCGAGTCTAAGAGGTTTGAGGCTTCGCGTGTGCCGTCGACGGCAACAAACCAATAACCGTTTTTACGTTCGTGCCGAATTTCCTGCGCTAAAATTAGTGAGACGCAACAAAGAACACTATTATCTAGACCAGAAAAAACTGACAACGTTGTCCATGCACTACATTTGTTTTAAGATCTGTAAAAATACAGTGAAGAAAATATCATAAAACTTGCATGTTTGACAGTTCTTCATAATATTGTTGAAGCTATGCGACAACCACACGGCGCGGCATAAAGACAGGATGGAGGGGAAAAATCTGAATCCTTCTCTATCCTGGCAAAGTGTCATGCCCAGTTTGGGACGTATACAGCTGATATTAATGTATAGTAGCATTTGCCTGAAGCTACTCTCGTGATTTTCGATATCTTTCTTCTGCGATACATTAACTTCTCGTTGGATGACAGTTTTTTTTAACAAATAACTTATAAACCGTATACCATCACGGAATCAAAGCTCATTAACGAACCGATAGTGCTATGTTTGCGGCGCCATCTCCATATATTTAAAGTTTAAAATAATCATTTTTAACATGTCCACGAATGATCCAATCTGCTGATTCTCTGCAAAACCAATTATCGGGATAAAAAGTAGCCAATTTCCTAATGGAAGACATCTATCTAGGTGTTATGATTTATCCAAATTTTATGAAAGCTTCCTTTACTTCTTATATAAAAATATTAACACTGATGATAGTAGGAAGGATAACTTGCCATCCTTTAGTTTAGCCTAGTTACGATATTCCCGTTCTAATCGGAGATGCATCATCACGTACGCCGCAATCGATTCAATTTCGGGATTACGTAACGAGTAGGTGAAATCGATGGCAGTATGCTAAAACATCTGACTCCATATATGTGTCGTACGCAGATGTTTTCCATGCTTGATATTTGGTTTGGCTGTACAAGTTGAACATATTTGGGAGAATAAGCTCGTATTACAATACCGAAACGTGTCTAAAAGTAAAAAAAATAGGCGTATTTTAGTACCATATGAAACGAGTTTCAGTATTGTGCAGTAGGTTGTGGAAGGCTTGCAAAATAAATGTCACAGGTCCCGAGGCACACACCTCTGGCTTTTCGAAGTTTCATTTGCATTCAGAAAATCTCTTATTTTAAAGATGAAGGGAAACTTTGGCAATCTGTTTCTTTCTTTTTGTTACCTATTGTGTTTTATGTAAGCTGTTGGTTTTCCAATAATGTTTAAATAAAAAAAAAACTAATTAATACATCGTAAAGAAATGTGCATGATTAAGAATTCTGTACAATAATTTTAAAGGTGTCATATAACTAACCCCCACTATACCAGTAAGATGAACCCATGCTTAAATCACTACCAAACTTTGAGGAGGCTCGATATGGTAAATATAAGTTGATAATGTGGTTCATGGATTCTGATCAAATGGGAATGCCCACATTTGGCCCACGTGCAAACAACCACTTAGCTTAGACTACAAATGAACTGTTATTATTCCAAAACGAAAAACGAAAAAACCCCGATTTACAATTGCAAATTGCACCGCAAATTCCGTACATTTTAAATGACAACAAAGCACTGACATGCAAAAAAACCTAGTGAAACGGTTCGACTTTGACGCCATATATCTTGAAAGTCTAATTGTGAATTAGTTTTAAATCAAGCTTAGTTAAAGCTGATATGATCATTAAATGACATTTATGCATTTTATTAAGAGCATCCGGTCTAAAGTAAATCATTGTTTTTGAAAAAATCTTAGAAGCAAATTAAAAGCAAAACGTTATTTTTGGGCCTAATGATGTATGGATATTTAGCATTGCCTTCGCGACGGTAACGTAGGTAGTCGTCAAAGTCTCGGCGTGTAGACGGCGGGCGGCAAGCTGGCGCGGCGCAGCCCCGTGCGGTGACAATAGCGGCGAGCAGCGACGCGCCGGTGTTGGCTTACCCGGGCGCCGCGCCGTGTAACGGAAGCTTGCGGCACCTCATTGTGCGGCCGTCACGGCGGGCGGGTCGCATGCCGCCACCGCCGGCACTCTCTCCGCATACACCCCAATACTCCCGCATTACTACATCACTACTTCATTATCAAACACCTCCGCACTGAACCCACGCCACATCACTTACACGTGCTTTGAAATTATATTGCATTCCGTCATGTTCTTATTATAGTTAGAACAATTATAATAGTTATTATCGATGAACAATATCCTAATTGCATACTTTGAAGTTCCGAAGGGGTTTTTGTAAATTGTAATTTAACACTTTGTTAAAAATCTATTCACATTACATTTTGAAAAAAACAAGTTGATATATTTTCAAATAAAATAGTCACAATCATTAGCCTAACAAATATCTAATTTTGACATTATTTTCCCTCTAGCTTTATTGATTTGTTGGGAACATGTCATTGGTCGTCGCGTTAATATGGAGTTTTAAGGTAAAAGACAAAAAATAGAAATAATCACACGATTGGTACTCAATTAAAATAAGCGCAAAGCAAAATTAGCAACTGTCGAAATTAATTCAATTAAGCTAAATAACTATAATGGCGCACCATTAGGTCGGTAATATTTGACATTTAATGTGTTAGTAATCATGTTTTATAGAATGAACATGACGTTTAGTCGCGTCGGTGGCACAGTTAGTAGGTAACCTCATTACATCAGCAGTGTATTACATGTTTTGTATATAAACCGCGAAGTATGTGATACCGGAGTCTCAAAAGCCTGTGAATTAGACGGTTAACCGCAGGTGGCGCCGCGCCGCAGAAATATGAAACCTCCTTTCTTCTATACCTTTATTGTTTTGAAATTATTGTTGGCATACATATTAAATGACTTATCTGGTTCGCTTTCGAGTGGCATATGCTTTTCTTACTTGACTTAGTTTTGCAATGGTTGTTTGTTTAAAGTTATCATTGCAAGTTTGATTTAAAGAGTATTTTCAATATGAAAGATATACGCAATCTTGTGATGAAATTCATAAATATTTGATAATTGCTTCTGTTTTTACTTTTTGCGGCTGTGTGTCTGTGCGAACATATTGAAATCATGTTTCGTCTTGATAACATTAAGGATCTCTGTTCACTACAATGTAGGATACCATGACCGAACTGTGACAGTTGACAATGAGTAAGTATTTATACTACACTGTAGTGGCCAGAGATCTTTAAGACTTTAATTGAATTTAGGCCCTACCCACGTGAAAGTGAATCGATTTAGTGCGTTAGGTAGTTAGGTACCCTCAGCCGCGTACTTCCAAAGTGCACATCTGGAGCATTCAGTACGTGACATCGCGGATAAGTCTGAGTCCTCAGAAATGTGCCAGCGTGCGCTGTACCATTGTCTCGAGTGCCGGCCACGTACACCAACAAAAACGCTGAATCACCCACATAAAGGGGCTTAGTGACAGTGAGTGCGCGAATTTTCAAGTGCTGCTGAATAAGCGGAAAAGCGGAAGATGTCTATATATTTATTTCATAAAGGGGTTTGCCCCATTTGGGCATATTGAACATATTATACTGCAAGAATACCACATTTTATCGGTTTTAGTTTCAACCTTAAAACCCTATATACCACGAGAATACAATTATCAATTAATTCCAAATGAAACATAAATGCTGGTAATACTACTATAAAAAAAACACTTATTTCGTATTGTTACGTGTCATCATTTCTGGGTACAACCGCTATAGAAATTAGTACTCAAATAGCTTATTAATGACAGCGCTTTGATGTAATTATTTTTTATATGAATACATAAAAATACTGTTATTTGCCTATCGTGATCCCCGTGGCACACGTGTAAAGATTTATCTATGATGCTTTTTCCTTATAAACATTATCCGCCGCGTTGTATGCACAGATGTTACCACAATGTTTCGTAAGGCATGATAATTTCATTTTGGGGATGTAAATACTTGTTCTCATTGTATAGAGAGGCATGAATATAATATAATTGTGTAAAAGTATTCATTTTCTGTAGAACCCTTGTAGCGGTTGAATTCCGTAATGCGGAACTATTATTATGCGGTTCTTCTAGGAATTATTTACCTCACACCGATCGTAATAATGATTTGGATGTTTTTTGAGTTCATTACGCTGAATCAAATTCACGACATGCTTTATAAAAATGAATATTTGCATATTTCAAAGGATCACACTGCGAATAAAAATAAAGTAATATGCATTCCATAATCGCACAATAGAAAAGTAATTTGCATGTCTCGTGAGCGTCCTATTGGTAATAATAATGGCTTCGATCGTTTCTTAGGTGCTCGGTCACGAGAAAACTTCATAATTAAATCGATTTTGAAGGAATGCGAAAAATAAATCTAATCGCCACTGTTACAATAAATGTTTTCCGAGTATTCGTTTTTAAGCGTCACAGCTAGCAACACTTAGGATTTATACGTGATCTTACAAGTTATTTTCTATAGATGTGATTCGATATTTGCGACTCACACTCGGGTTGTGTTTTTGTCGGGCGCAACGAGTTTGCGGCTATCACACGCCATGCGTATTATTCCCATTCTTAAAATGCCCGAGTCGTACTGGTAGATGGTTTGTTGTTTCGGCGCCTCACCTCCGCACTCAGAGCCATTAATTAATGTCACCTAAACTATCCCTTAATTATAGATTTTCTTCGTAAAATTCTTACTACAAAACTATTTTATTTACATTCATCGTCTCTGTGTGCGGTAAGTCAATGTGTTTAAAATGTAGCGTAATTCATTATTGGATTCATGGGACAGTGCAGTTAATATGACTGTATCTGTGAAAGAGTCCGTAGAGTATATAGCGGGGTCTGCGACAGATTGCAGATACCAGCACGAAAGCGCGAGGCTAGATGGCTTGTTGGAGCGTTGCAGTCAACCTTGTACAGCGCTTGACAAACTATTAAATAACAAGTTAATCGATAGGAATCTATAATAACGTGTTGTGCGCTCGAAAATTACAGTGTACGCAGTGATGGCACATGACATTAAACAACAACTCAATCGTTACGTATTCATTAAAGTACATTTAATTAAGACCAGATCAAAATTACACATTAAATATCTTCGAACTACACTAAATAAGAATATAATATGACCCAAATTAAAAGCGGCCATACCGATGAATATTATTAAATTATTTTTGTTGTACGACGACCTGCGGTCGCGATATTCTGTATGTGGTTTCAATTAATTTCGTCATGTCGCTCGGTAAAGTCATGATTGCCGTAGTGTTCGGTACCTCCACCCGATGTTATGAATTCATTTTATCTATTCTTTTAATATTTTATTGATGTGTGAAAGTAATAATTGATACATCAGATTTAGGTACCGTGCAGATTCACAGTCTTTGCCTACCTCTAATTGATACACGCGTGTCATCAGGTACAATGTGTGTCATATTAGCAGCATTGCGTGTTTTCTATAATGTAGTGTTGAAGTATGACGTCGGATTCGGCAGTCGTTAATCGCTCACTTTCCTCCTAGACTTGGTGACTGTGTCTAAATTCTCCCGACACCGGTGAATCACGCGTGCGAGCGTTACAAGCGTAAATATTTTTAGTCTCAAATGTCTCATTCACGTGGAGGACACACCTGTAATAGACACGCTGTCGCATAAATAAACAACGCGCTGAACATATTTATTTGTTTTCTCAGTTGGGTTTTTCGCTCAAGATAAAATTTATGAGGCGATTTATTGGTTCAGTGGCTCACTGTATATGTTGTGACATTTGGGTACCGGGTCGATTGCGACGCACAAATTGCGAGGTTCCGACAATTCATTTCGAGTGTTCTGATTAAATGTGATAAAAATTCTCGGGACTATAATTTGAGTCTGCAATGGAGATAGGTTTATTATTTATCAGATTATGGGACCGAAATAATTAAAATGAAATGGGACAAATGTTTTTTTATTATTTAAAAAAATAAGAGGTACAAACTAAGGATAGTAAGTAGCACAATGTGGCTTTTTCAAAACATAATATAAAATTAATTTTCATCTTATCCTTTCATAATATTTTATTCTTGGAACCCTTCGATTTACATTTTGGTTCGCACGATTTCGTTTAGTCAAATATAAGAAGCGGGTATATTAAGGGCAGAGATTTAATCTGTCCGATTTTCTTTATACAGTTACATGAAAGGGAAGTACTCACTGTAAACACAACTCTATTAAATATATTGGATTTAGTATCGCAGCTGTGGTTGGATATCATCCAGTCTGGAACAAAGGATTCCAGTTTTTTGTTACGCTACATAATTCATTTTTACGTTGTTCCGTCATGCCGCTTGCCAATGTATTTTATTATATCTCCGCGGCCGGACACACCTCTTCTGGGATGATTATTTAATAGAATAAGGATATTAGGTAATAAGAATTTTATTAAAAGCGCTTGGGCATTTGGTTAGTATGATGTTTTCAATTTCTTTTAGTTCCATTCATTTTAACAACATTTGCTTAAGAAGAACATAGTCGGGAATATTTTTTTCCGAGTCTTATCAGATCAACTTTTTATTGGCGTGATAATTCATACATAAACTCACGCCTTTTTTCCCAGAAGGGGTTGGCAGAGGTGCTACCATGATACGCACGTTTCGCCTTGTATTTTCAGTCCCACAATGTGATAGGGGGCGAGCCTATCGCCATATCGGGCACAAATTGCTGACTCCGCTGATAATGAATAGAAAATTTCAATATCACTTTGCCCGACCCGAGACCTCAGCTCTCACGATGTGATAGAGGGCGATAATTCAATGATAATTCAATATTTCGTGGTTTTCGTAAAAAAGGTTTTTTTTTGTTACTCTTGTTTGTAATAAGAGATTTTCAACCACGCGTTGTGATTAAAAAGCGAGTTTTGGGGATAAAAGAAACAAATGCACGGTCATATTTCGACATTTAATTAAAATATTTTTATTCTACATACTGTTCCATCTAACATTATAAAGTGTATATATTTACATAGGCGTTAGACTTTATTATTATGTATAAGAAGTATTCAGAATAACGTAATGTAATAACATTAAATCGGGTAATTTTTGTTGAGAAAGATAATAAATATTAAACAATTAGCATACATGCGTACCGTCTTAAGTAATACCAATATTTTTTGATCAAACAAAAAAGGAAACGCGAATCAGAACACGAAAGCTTGTGTCACGGTCCCTTGAAAACAGCGTTTGGCGCACATCCAACGCTGGAAGTTAATCGCTACAAGTTCCGAATTTCTGACAGCATGACCCAACTTAACGAACCTTCCGAGTAAAGAAAATGCGAGGTAAGTTCGAAACGAAAGCTCATCGAAATAGGCCCTGTTTTGAGACCACACGTTAAACATTTGATTTGTTGCGAAAATTAAACGGTAACAAATAAAAATATTCAATTTATAATTACAAATTGCAACAGCAAATTCCTTACAAAAGGTAAAAAAACGAATGAATCGGTTCTACTTTTAGTTTATAATATATCTCGCAATCGCACTAGTCATTTGATATTAAAATAAGCGTAGTCAAATCGGACATTATTACCTATTATAACACTAATTTTGTACTGTCATAATATCTGGGCCCGACGATGTGGGGATATTGGGCATTATACGTTGATCAAAATTGGTTCGATACTTTTAATTCAGATAAAATTACTATAACTTACCAAACAGTTTACGTCTTTATGACAATCAGAGAATAGAAAAAATGCAAAGCTACTGTTTATGCAAAGCGCAACAAGTGACACAAGCGAATGAAAACTAGAATCTGGCCGGCGGGTGATAGCTGGCGGAAGTGCGTTAATAAAAGGGACAAGGACACTGAATCGATCCCGCCACATCAGCGCGAGCTCCTGGCCCGACCCTGACCTCCCTGGATACAGCCCCCAGCGCTTGTCCCGTACGTGCGCCTACATTATGACGTCAAGCCGCCACGCACAAATAAAATAGCGAACGGTGACGCCACTCCAACCGTGCGCCTTTCTGTATCCATTATACAACGACGAAATGTAAATGAGAAACAACCCTTTTATTAAATCTTTTGTAAGGCTTTCATTTCCATTCCATTCAAAGAGGATAATTGTTATTAGGTTGTATAGTAAGTTGATTTCAGCTTTCAAAATGACGGTATGGTAAACTGTTGGACGAATGTAAATGGGAAATATTTTTTATGAATATTTGAGATAGGAGTGAAACCACAATATTAAAGTATGATTTGTAAAGTGTTGAATTGACACGTTATTTCGCCAATGTCCTAAAAACAATAATGAAAACCGTACGTAATGCATATCATAAGCCTATTAAGCTAACCGGAACAAGACACGAAGTAATGATGTCCACTCGTTTTGTGAATTTCGTTTGCGCAAAAAATATGAAGTTCCCAAAGACGTGCCATGTTAGGATTATGTTGCACTTATTAGTCACGGCTAAGTCAATTTATTCTAACCTTTTTAGTTTCAAAATTAGTAAATATTGTGAAATGTTTGCAGACTTATCCTCAACAAACTAACGAATTTTCACAGTAACAAGTTTCATGATAAGTAGATTGACGAAATTAAATAAAATCTCGTATCATCCATATACAATGTTTGCATATTTTTATGATCAACAGAATTCGTGCAGTTAATTCACTCATTAGACGAAAATAGGTCACGAACAAGATTATGAACAATTACAAAGTCGATAAAACGTCTAAAATACACTCGACATCGCTGCGTTTCAATTTTCTCATTTGTTTTAAGTTTCATTATATTTTAGTATTGTATAAAACAAGATAACGAGATCAGTCGCCTGCTGCGCGCCTCGATCACCCCTTTTTACAAGCACTTATTGTCTCGGCAAATAGACTAATAATATCCTTTGGTGTTTCAAAAGAACGCTTGTCTTCGGATGCATAATAATAGAATCTGTCTTGATGCCATTCGCCCTGATTCAATGCGGTATTTTGCGGGTGATAGCCTATTTCTTTAACGATTCAATGTGATTTATTTATGAGGGTTGTTGTGAACATTTTATAGAGATAAGTTTCCGTATATGAAATAAGAGTACGTACGAGTAGTTAACCACACGAAACTTACGCGGTCAGTATTTTTTTTTGCATAAACTATTGTTTTATAACGGTCTCCCTTTCCTCTTCCTTTTATTTTACAGTAAAATAATCACATTTATTATTTTAAAAAATCATAAAGACAAAAATATCATTATTTTAAGTTTACAAATATATTTATTCAAACCATCATTTCTTTCATTCTTTATGGGTCCAGGTTTCCTATGTGCCCTGGAATCTCTAAGACCAACTGGTTGTCATGGCGACGTAAGTAGGTCGAAGACATGATGCGTGACCAACGAAACGTTTTGTCTAGGCGCCTTGTTTACGTTATATCAATAAACATTTAAACACGATGTATGCATGAACGCACAATCCTTATTTACCACACGCTTGTTGAAGCGTGACTACAGTGTGTACCACGTAATGCCAAATATTTTATTGATTTAGTAAGCTCGATTTGTTAATATTTAATCTACTTGTATGTCATATGTTTAGGCGAGTGAGTGCGACATTAACTTTTTCGGGATGTTTGCCAATTTCAAGCCACTATGATTATCGTATTATGAACTTTCGAAATTGAGTTATGGAATTGAACATCGATTTTGAGCTTCGATCATTGAGGTGTTGATTTCACGCATGAATTTTCATTACGTCTTAACGTTGTCACCAGCCCCAATCTTTAAAATCATATTTGCATATTATGCGTGAAATAAAATGGTGATGTTTAATTCTCTTATTTCGAAGAAGATCCGTGGATCTTCGAAATAAGCGAATAAATGCTAACCATTATTGTCCAAGCAATGATAAAATGGCTATTGATCTAGAATAATTTAATGGATTCCTTCCTGTTCAAGGATGAAAATAACTTTCTTATTTTTTTGTTTATTTTCCCTATAGGACCTTTTTATATTACCATTTGTGGCTGTATTTGTGGTTTTACTAAAATTTACGACAAACTAGGTGAGCTTGAGACAAATGAAAGTGATTGAATTTTTTATTTCCACGATGCATTAATAATGCCTCTGTTGTGTTTACTCCACTTCCGCATTTAATAATACTTATTTTTTCAGTCTATCGCAAAGTTGTTGATTGGCTGCTCGTGAACCAATCAATTCATATCTAAACAAATAGATTTTATTGTCAATACGTCTTACTACGATGAGAATATTTTTATTACGCTACTTATTGGGAGAGATATTTTCAAGTATAATTGTATGAATATCATGATCAAGTTCCCATAGTTATGATGAATGGGCCAATAAATTACTCCCATATAATAAAACACTATTATATCCAATACATAAGCGATGTGAATATTTGGGATACGGAAACGTCTCGGGGTAATAATTTGGGAAACATTGGCATCCGTCCACGAGCGTGGTTCGTTGTATATTGATACTGATAGCGCGCTGTTAACGTTATCATTCCTTATCGCCGCTGATTATACTCGCGCCGGGTAATATGATTAAAACTCTCCCGCCCCCCCGCTGAGCACCCCCGGGATGTGCAGCGATAATTGATTTTTGCACTACTCCACATATCTTAATCAACAGACTATGCAAAGATATTTATCTGTCTCACGTAGAGTTATCTTTCCAGTTTTCGTAGCTAGCCGTAAAAGTCTTCATTTTGTCTACCGATTTGCTGTTTGGAGATGTGGATAAAAAATATTTCGAACTCCGATTCATTTTATAATTTGATTAATTTCGTTGCAGACATTACTGGAGACCCATTGAGCTTCAATGCTCAGTGTTAAAATGTGTGTCGATTTCGATACTGGCTTAGAAGAGTTGCAAGTATGAGGTCGTTGTAGTCTCTTACCTAGATATTGGATAGGTCGCAATATGTACGATTGTGGTGACCTCTTTTGGTACGGGGAAATCCTTTTTCATACCGCCTGTCGGAATTACCACAAGTTCTTGTTACCTCTTCAAATTTCAGTGAATACTTTACTGACAGGATTAAGAGTGTGGAGTTTTTAAATGCATTTCGCTCTGTAGATTATTGCATGGTTGGCATTCCTTCAATGATGTGTCTTCAGTTTGTGCCCCAACTATCACCTGACATGATTCATGGTGATAATAAAAAAGCCATAAGCGTTACCTGTTAAAGTCTTTATAGTCTTTAAGGACACCATTCTATTGCAAAAAAATCCATGTTGACGGAATGCGAATTTCGGGTACTCTGTCAAAAATATTCGTTTCTGAATTTCTTTTTGTAATTGTATTGCGTAGGTAGGACCGGTGTTGCGTATGGCCACAGGTTATCTAATACTTTTGTTTCGTGAAAAATTGCAACATTCTAAAACGGCAATTGAGAGAAATGAGTGACGTCAACAAGCTAATTTCCCTCCGCGCTTCGCAACCCGTTATCTTAAGTAGAATATTTCAGTTCTTTATTGAGGTATAATTTAGTTTATCTGATCCGATAAGCCACGTTAATCCTTGTACTGACATATGACAATAATTTTTTTATAAATTTGTTGCATATCTATCTCGTAATGTTTCGAAACTAATACTTTATCTTCAATTGTTGTGTCGAAGTACTTACTCATGGTGATTGAATATTTGTCATAAAACACGGGGGGTAAGGTTGAATACAGTTGGAAGCACAATATTTACTGTGTATATGATACGAATTCTTGTCGCATCTCAACTAATGCAAGGGATAAAATATTTTATGTACTTTTATTAAAGAGCTAGAAAGTGAGATAACTGCGATAGTGATTTTTAACTGTCGAGAAATATAGATTTATTTAATTATTTTCTTTATAGAAATGTGTCGATATAATGTGATAGAATGCATGTCACTAACTCCTTAGCATGTCGTAGTTATTAATTATTTATACTAAAAACGTATTTGTCTAAAATACGTCAACATTAACAGATAGGAAAGAGGCGCAATTCGGTGACAAGTGAGTGCAGTAGTGAGTAGTGACAATGTTACCAGAAGCCCCGACGCCGATTACGGGCACGTCCGTGACGAAGTGTCAGAAACCGACAGATAAGGGAGGCCGTAATTAACTTTCTAACCTTGACATTAATGTGTCGATAAACGTCCAGTATTGATAGGAGTCTCGCGCTTCCTCCGACTTGCAGCGTCTGGGTTTTATTTGCGAAATATTTATGTTGTGTATTGTGTATTGCTACCCTCAGTACTCGGTAGTGAGGTTTTTTAGAGCCGGTGGTGTAACAGCCGCCGCGACTTTTATCCCGGCTTCGAAGCAAATGTTTGTGTACCCAGCAAATGTTTGTTTTGGGTCTGGGTGCCGCAAACGTCTGTCGTAGTATCCTATCGTCGGGGTATTATATCTAAGACTTGGTATATTTCCATGGATTAGGGTTGTTTGTAATTGTTGTAAGTGTATTAATATTGCGTCGTATTGAGAACCGGTGGCGAAACGATACCCGCGGGTTTTGATAACTGCACCGCGATATTTGCGTGGTCCACAATTATTTCTTCCTGGTTTGAGTTTTGTGAGATCAAAACGTGTCTCGTAGTATTTACTTATGAATACCCACAACTTGCTATGTTTCCATGGTTTAGGGATGTGTGTGATTATTGTGTGTATTAATGTGTGTGATTGTGCGTTGCAGAATAACAAGCACGTGGAGACCCTGGACGACGGGCAGCTGCGCGCGCTGCTCGATGAGGCCATCACGTACAAGTGCCCCAAAGACCGCGAGGGAAAAAGCAGCCTGTTCAAGGTAAGACTGGCTTTATTATCTTGATTATGTCGACTATCTATTTGATTACTTAGCAAGATTCCTCTGAGGGATCATGTCACAGAAATTATTTCTAAGTAAATTGCTCAACATAATAAAGCTTCAAGGCAAAGTTTATGTGATGAAGAGGCCTGAACCAAGCGGTGAAAAAATGTGGGCTGGAATTATGACGGAATTGTTGATGCATCTCTCGTGCCTGATGCTATGCATATATCGCACGATTTAGATTTGAAAATAAGTTGATATTAATTAATCTGTTCATTAATTGATCATTTATCTTATGAAATAGACACTTAATGATTAATTTAGATATAAATGGACCTTTGATTCTGTACAATAATACGACCGACATAGCGATATAGCGCTTAATCGTTCTATATGACTTGCAAAAGTTAAGTCTTGTGTAATATTTCGCAAAGTTACGATAAATGAAAATATATTTAATAAAATGTACAAATCAACGCATATACAATACGAGATAGTACAATGAGATTAAGTTTGTACATGAGTTCCTTGTATAGTTCTAAAATCGCAAACTTGAAATATCACAAAATTGATTTGTATGGTGACATGTCTTGTTTATGTTTATTACGCACGGTCGGGTAAACATCGAGTAGTTTCCGAAGACAATTCCAGTGATTGTTGCGCTCAAGTATGTGACACATTGTGTGCTTGCTGTCACAATGACTATAAAATATTTATATGCCTCGGATCCCGGCACATGTTATCTGTGCTAATGTATTTGTTATCGTTATCTCGCGTCGTTAAAAATATTGTCATTCAAAAATATATGTCGTTTCTTAAAAGTATTAAGTATATTATTTTGTTTTATCAATTGTAAATCGATTGGCTATGCAGTGTTATTTTAATGTTATTCGCGTATAATATTTTTACTGCCTTCACCAATAAGTTTTCTTCAGGGTCAAAGAGTTAAAGACATTAAAACCAAGCTCAAATGTTGTTGAAAGTCTTTTTAGCGTAAATAAATTAATTTAAAATACAATTATGTAGTAAAACTCCAGCAAACATAGTGATAATACAAATAATTACAGGAAGCAACAATAGAAAAAAGTATGTCACCAATTAGGCTTTAAAAATGTAAGTTTTTTTAATCTATACATATTAATTTGTCAGCACTCTGCGGCGCTTTACAGTATTCTCAATGAAACAACCATGCCGCGGCGCGGCGTGCAGTGCTATGCTATATACAAAATGGTTCAAATAATATTTACACACTGCTACACCATGGATCCGACCTTACAAAGTGAAAAACATTATTGAATTTGTTTGAATAGGTGCAATAGTATTGAAGTTGTATTGTATCGTTCGCAGGAGTTGCTCGAAGAGGTGGAGCAGGACGAGCAGGCGTGCGAGGCGGCGGCGCGCTCGCTAGGCGGCGGGCGGGGCGTGCGGCGCGGGGCGCGGGCGCGGCGCGCGCTGCCGCACTCCAACTCGCTGCAGGACCTGGTGGACGCGCTGGCCGCCGAGCCGCGCCGCCACCCCGCGCGCCACCACGCGCCGCCGCACCACCACAACAACGTGTCCGCGCGCACCACGCACGGCGGCAGCCTGCCCTCCGGCGTTGACACTTGTAAATATTATCACACACTTGGCTGCCACCAAATTACTCGCTCAGTGCCGCGCGGGTGAAGCGAAGTCATGCAAAATTAATCCTGCTACCGTTACGCTGCACTCGCTTCTTACACCGCTTTAGATGTAATCGCGCGGCACTTTTTATAGAGATTTTCAAAGCAGCGTAGCATCCATGTGGCACTTAAAACCTAATTTCAAATCGCCCTTTAATTTGATTGCATCATTTCACTTTGACTTTACCAATGCTAAACATTTGACAAATTAAAGACACATTCTAAGGAGCAGCGTTATAGTAGTAACTACATTAAACTGGCCCTTAAATCCTAATAATTTTATCCAAATCTGATGAATACCATAGTAAATATTAAAAATAAATCAATAGTGATATCAAAAAGAAGAGTTCCAATGCGTGTAATGTTACTGAATAATGGTATCGTGCAGTGTAGTGTAGCGCAATGTATGTATGGTGTTGCGGCAGCGTCGATGCTGAGCGAGGAGCCGGCGCGCGGCGCGGGCTACCTGGCCACGGTGCACTGCGTCAACCCGCCGCCGCTCGCCGAGCGCCGCGTGTCCGCCAGCGACGCCTCGCACGCGCCGCACCAGCCGCACCAGCAGCACCAGACACACGACATCGAACTGCTCAACAGGTACACATCTCACACTGCCATCACAAAGAGACTACATTAAGCCGGGTTCTCACTAGGAAGCCGTAACCGTAACCGTTCCCATGTATGTAATCCAAAAACATGGTGTGAATGTGGTTCGCAAACGTGTTGCGAGCGGTACGCGTGCGGCTCACAGCGAGACGATGATTTTTAAGTACTCATTTTGTAACCGTAAATTGTAACACGCGTGCACATTCGAACCACGTTACAGTTACAGTTCGTTAGTGAGTTCCCGGCTTTAGGTATTATGCTAGTGAAGACATCGTGAACTAATCTGCACACCGTACATGTAGTAACGATCGTTATTAGAGAAAGCAGTGACACGAGAAAATATATTGCGGTACGGTATCGCACTTTTTTTGTTACAAACGTATTGTTCGCGGTGTCCCCTACATTATCGTAATGCCTACTTGGTCATAGTAATCAGGTGGACTATAGTGTAATATATCTGACTTAAAGTGCAATCCGATCTGACGTCGAGGCGCGGTTATCTCTCGCTAGTAAATATAATTATTTCCAAATTATCGAAACCGGATATACACATGCTAAAGCCAGATCGTGAAACAAATTAACCACTTATGAAAATTTAAGCAATAGCGCTACCATGGCAGTTTATATGGTTTGTTTCTCTCATATTTCGGCATGATAGTATCCAGATCTTTATAATTTCAAGTACAATTTCATAGTCTTTTAAAAAATAACTAAATTGCAAAATCATATTATATGTTACAACGGCACGCAACCTCGTTACACACAAAGATCACTCCAATCTGATCAAACGCGCCAAAATAAATTCATTTATAAATTCTTATGAAATAAATTTGTTTTTATGATAAATTGCACTCTGACGGAGTTTAGCGGTGCGATCGCTTAGAGTGTTAGTTAGTTAGGGTAGTGTGTAGTGTGCAGTGTATAGTGCGAGAGTAAGAGCGCGGCGCGTTGTTGCAGACGGAGCAAGCCCGCGTACCCCATGACGTACACGGCGCGCGCCACGCTGGAGATCGGCAGCGGCAGCGTGTGCTCGGGCCGCGCCACCACCACCACCACCGCGTCCAACCAGGTGCGTACGTCGCATCCCACACTAACACCACAATTTAACATACGCAAACACCAAAACGGGCCTGTAACTCGCCGTCAGGTGACTAACCATCTGATCGGCGCGCCGCGCGGACCCGCCGAGCCCACGCGCGGCCCTCCGGAGAGACTCTACGCCGCGTCTCATAGCTTGTACGTATCGAAGACCAAGGACCGAGGTCCGACCGACCGATTGAGCGGGTCGCGCCGCAAAGCCCACGGTGGTGGTGGCGAGGAGCGCGATAGACATACTGGAACACTGTACGATGAGCATATTCCCGAAGGTAAGGACTACCCGCGCGGCCCGATTCTAAACGCCAAAGAATATACGAAGGATGGGGACGTCGCGAACATCGAATGCCACTTTGTAAATAAAAGTCGCAATTCTGATGTGTGGCATAGACCGAAACAAGATATAGATATCAATCCTCAAATCCGGAATGAAAATATAAATAAATGGTATGAAGGTTTATCAGCTTATAATAAGCCTTCGTTCTATTCGGAACGATCTGTATGTTCGAGTCAAGGACTTGAGAAGAATTCGCATTACTATTACTTGCCTATTCAATCGAACTATTGCAATGATTATCAGATCAATAAATATTCCAATAATGGCGTCACTTATACTAGTTCAAGTGTTAATGTTTTACAGCCAGATATTACATTTGCTTCGTCACCAAGTACTTGCATCGAACTATCTCGTTCGAAAATGTCATGTCATCTAGCAGACGAGGAAAACTTTTTCAATGGTAGAACAGCTAGATTTGTCAGAAGTAATGCTCACAGCGATGTTCCTTATTATACTAATAATCATGTTGATAATTATTCTAGCTTAAAGAAAAAGTTTCAAGGAGTTCTAGGGAAAAATGTTGTTGTGCCAACTGTTACACCAGTCAATCCCAAAAACATCCGAATGATGACGGTTGGCTATCCTGCAGATCGTGCTAGTTCCCATAGTTCTCATGTCAAACAATCCGAAAATATCATCAAAAATGATGTCATTTGTAACAATAATAAATACATTAATCAAGATCCTAACAAAGTACAGCCACAAGTTAACGATATAGGTCGTCTTCCTTCAAATGTCAGTGTTGATGTTGAACAGTCTAATGAAAATAAGTACCCAGAATCTCACAAAGAATATGGTCATCATTTATCACAAATAGATGCTGGCGCATGTGGTTATTCACATAAGGAAAGTTATAGTAGTATTGCTCAAAATTATATTAGTGCTGTAGATAAGGATATTGTTAATATTTCTGCCGAAAACGAAATAGAGTTAAAAGATATTTCTATACTTTCTACCAAAAGCGGCAGAAAATCGGAAACTTTTTCAGAGTATGTGGCGGAACAAGAGAAACTCATTGAAGCAATCGAAGGATCTGAAGGTGATGGTTATGATGTGATGGAACTAAAAAATCAAGCAGTTGATGATAAAAAACATATCGTGGGAGCCAAAATTAACGATTATGCAGAGAAGAAAAGGAAAAGCATAGTCGCGAGAAACGATTCCAAACGCGACAACGTTGACATAAACAAAAATAATAAAGTTCCTGTAGATCTAACACCCATACGATGGAATGAACCGCAAGCCACCATAACCGACGGGTTTCAAATAGACGATGTTACAAATCAAGAAGAACCCATAGAAGTAATAAATACCCACGAGCACTCAGAAGATCATGATGTGAAACAATCTGACGGCGGTGGTTGTCGAACTTGTAAAAGCTGCAATAAAATGTACACAGTGTCTCCAAACGATAAAGCTTTGTATCTAGAAAAACGGCGCGATGATTTGGATGGGGACAGCGACAGACCCAACAATGATCGATACGTATTAGCAGAGCTACCCAATAATGCTTACATTTTTCTAACACTCCCTAAGCGCTTGCAACCGCCTAACCATAACGATGGTGTGAACAGTGTGCGAGTACAGGAAATAGAGAATAACAATAATATCCAACCTTATTTCCCTGAAAATAACGAAGTCATTAAGCCGTCTAAAAAGAAGAAGGAAAAAGCAATTGTCCCAAAAAATAGTAACACGAGAAAAGATACATTTAACAAAAACGCTCTGAAAGTGTTGTTGTTCGAAAACCAGCTCAAAAGTGATAGGGTCGACCGGATGATGTCGATCAAAAGCCGCTTGTCGCCTATCACTGACGAGGTAGGAGTCCATGTGTCGCATGCACTACTTGAATGTTGGCTATTGGCCCCCGGCAGTGCGTTCTGAGCGTGTTGTGTTTTTGCAGGTCGATTCCGCTATACCGTTTAGTTGCATCACAACACCGGAGGTTGTGGCGAGTTGCAACACCACGTCGTCCACGTCGCAGGCGGCGGTCGCAGTCGATGCCAAGGTGAACTATCACGCTCCATCGCTTTCAGCTCCGGCGCTGTGTCGCAAAACGCAATCTAACTGTTGGCAGACAACATATTACTACAATCTTGACTTACACCATTTGCACACTTTTTGATTGTATTAATCTTGATACATTAATTACTGTTTCCTTTTCGATTCCTATTGTGACATAAGTTATCGTAACATTACTTGCATGTGTATACAATGCTAACGTTGAAAATGGACTTACAGTCATGTCGAACATTCCGACACGTTGTAATCTCGCTTACAGCATGTTTCGGCCGACTCGACTAGAGCGGTTTCAATGACATAATAATCTATAGAACAATTTTATTGCCGCGTTCCGATCGGTCGGTACGATTGCCGAAGACCCAATTGTCCGTACCCTATCTTTCCTGTTCTTTCTATTTTCCACTTCCAAAGACCGGCAATGCACCTACGATTTCCCTAGCGTTGTACACAAAGTGAACCGCTAGCACATAAATATCAATATAAATTACGAAGTCCACTGTCTCGGCGTACCGTTGAGCAGGACCCGCGAAGATATTATAGTAATGCAACGATAGTTATTTGTAAGTACAGACCACCTCCGACTTTTTCTGCCGATGGCCGGGTATACGACTTTGGGTACTTATTGGTTTCTTTCGCTTGTTTTTTGGATTTGATTTGCTATGAAAATGCCATTAAAACAAAATTTCTTCCAATATATAATTAAAATCGGTCGTATATTAAGAAATCTATTATGTTTTAATTTAAATTTTGTGGGGAAGAGGAAACATACCACTGTCTTTTTCGCATTCCCGCATTGTAATACCGTTGAAGAATAGGACGTCACTATTATTGTTGTGCGGCCTTTTTCTGTTGTTAAATATCGTAACTGCAGAGTTTAAAATGTTTCAAACTGGCTTGATTCCAAAGGGTATTACAAAATTTCTGTTCCATTCAATTCTGGATAACGTAAACTTTAGCTAGTGTAGAAACGAGGAAAAAATCAGTAACCTTATCGTTTCATATTAAAATACATAAATATTGCTGTTAGTATACAATTCATTTGTACATTTTAACATTTACGATCGCAAGAAATGATTAGAATTTGGCATGATGGGTGGGCGTTAGCCCTGGATGTGTGGAGGGTGTGTAGTCGTGGGGGAGGTGTAGAAGGGGTGTGTGTAGCGGCGGCGGCAGAAGGGTGCGGAGGGTAGGTAGATGCTCATGTGCGTGGTGCAGCCGCTGCAGCTGGGCTCGTGCTACCGCGCCGTGGCGAGCCTCACGGGCGCCGCCGAGCCGCGCGCCGCGCCGCCCGCACTGCACGCGCAACACGCGCTACAGGTACACGCTACACGCTCCACTTTCATCTCTACCCTACGTTTTATGTACATAGAGAAAAAAACTAAATCTTGTCGATGGTAAAATATACAACATGTAGAAAACACTGTTGGCCGCGTGTTTGAAATTGATGGAAAAATATTTAAATATTTTTAAGTAACTATCTATCAAAACTAGTCTAAGATCAAAAATAACTTTGACCCACTGGCACTGCTTTAAATATGCGTACATTTGACGTTTACTGATACCGTTTAATTGTTTTATTTTTTGTACCTTAGATTATGAATAATAAATCTACCTTTGCACAAAAAAGGCAGTAGCAATTATAACAGAGAAAATTATTTTAAAATTACAAAGATTTTTAATTTTTGTAATGGCCAACGCGGTTTTCTACGTGTTGTATAATTTTCGTAAGGTAAATTAATATAAGGCCTAATTTTCTTAAGAAAAGGCGCAACCTATCGCATGTAGTTTCGACGCTAAATATTTTTCGTCTAATCTAACACCCTCGTGACCAATAACCGCCTTGGCGATGTTTCTATAAAAAAAATCAAGTTTAATTATCTCATATTCTCCATAACCATAATAATGTCTTTCATCGGGTTTGCATTGGAATGTTTTCCAGCTTTCTTCTTTAACTGGGGTTAAAGAACTAAGGTATGAATTTTAATTTATTGTAGGAATTAGATTTCTTACTTGTAAAATCGAAGGTTTTCGACAATCTCAAGTTTGTTAATAATTTTAATCAATTATGAATCCTGCTACAAACTTTAGGCAATTCGATCGAACCAAAAACTTGAACGTCTACAGATTTTTATAATACCTCTTGATATCGTTCGATAAACATAAACAATGCCGCGTTTTATCGATATTGTTGATATCGATTAATAAAAAAAAACAACATATATCGATTATTGAAAATGATCTCATTTTCAATCTCTGATCTTCTATCTTGATTATTATGACATTCGCCGATATGAAATTAAAATATATTTATTAATTTTCACATTTATTATTAAGGTTGAAAAGCATAACGATACAGACCTAAATTATTTTATTTCAATAAGAGTCTTTTGTGTTTTCTTTACTTGGATAATACACTATATAAATGATTCAGCAGCAGCATATCAATTTTCTTTTGTGGACCTCGTAATCGCAATCCCCTGGTTTTCATTTATTTGTAAAAATACTTTTCATTGCTTACGCCATATTTGTGTTAATGGAAGTTTAACATGTTGATTAACATTAACCCTCACCGAGCGTCGTTATTTGCACTGTTATAATCTCCCAACTGACGTGTACAATATGACGCTAATCATAAAGTTTGTAAATGGTGTAACATAAAAACAAGAGTAGGCAGTGCTTGTGAAAGTAATTTCACAGTGGTTAGTGTTCTAAACGATATGTACGGTGAGTTCGTTGCTCATTATATGCGATTGCAATTGTTTAGATGTACGGCATTGTATGGGGTTGTGGTTGTAATATTGTGGTGTGTTTGTGTTGTAGCCGCGCAGCGTGATTCCTAGCAGTTATAATGGGCTGCCGCTCTCACGACCCAACTACGGCTCCACCGCCTCCACAGCACCCGAAGAATTTAAGGTATTAAATATCTTGTATTTTGGCATGTGCATGCACCTTTACTTAGATTTTTGTGGTTGCTAATTTAATGGCAATGATTATATGTTCATGTGCTTTCAGATATGAACTTTGTTTAATTAAAGATCACTTACTGTGTGTATAATATTCAAATGTCTATTACAGAAATCTCTGGACGAAAACGGTAATGCAGTGCAAGGATTCAGCTCCCCTCTCGCAGGATCCGGTCAACACAAAAAGCCAAGAAGGAAAAAGTCTTCCAAAAACGAGACCGTCATCGACTGCAGGCAATTAGACGGTTACCAAGGCGATAAGGACGTGAACGAACTTCTGCGCTTTATCGAGTCCAACGCCGAGGGAGCGCGCGCGCCCAAACTCAGCCGCGCCAAGCATCGTGATGACGTCGAAGACAAGACTGCCAAGAAACGCTCCACCGAGCGCCGCAAAGACAAAGACGCCAAAGTCAAGCGAGCAACCTCGCTCGAGGAGGTCTCGCGCACCAAGCTCGAGGACCTCACCGCCGGCCCGCGCGCCGACGCCGCGTCCTCCGCCAAGCCCGAGCGCCGCTCCTGGGGCGAGACGCGCGCCGACCAACCCGACGCGCCCGACACCGTCGCCGAGCTCACCGACTTCCAGACCGTCACCAAGAAGCGCAAGCCGCGCCGCCGCGCCGACGAACCCGCCCCGCGCCGCGCACGCGCACCCTCGCCCCCCTCGCCGCCCTCGCCCCGCGCCGCGCCGCCCTCCGCGCCGCACTCCGAGCGCAGCAACGACTCCAACGACGACCTCGACTCCGCGCACTCGCCGCCCCCCGCGCCCGCGCCCGCCGTGCCGCACGCCTCCTACGCCGACATCGCGCGCACGCGCCACAACATACCCGACCTCATCGAGTCCTGCAACTTCTACGCGGAGGGCGAGGCCGAGCCGCGCCGCGCCACCGACCCGCCGGCGCCGCCGCCCGCCGACGCCGACGGATACCCCGCGCTCGAGGTGCGCGCGCCGCCCGCGCAGCGACGAGCGCGCGACGCCAAGCCGGCGCCCGGGGCCGCGCGCCGCGACCGCAAGGAGCGCCCCGCCGGCGCCGAGGCGCTCGACGCCAGCCCCGACGACTGCCCCGCGCCCGACGTCGTGGCCGACCGCCGCCCGCCCGTCATCCTGCTGGACGCGGCGGCGCGGCCCGGCGACATGGATGGCGTCACGTTCGGCTTCGACATCAACGAGCAGCTGCTGACCGGGCCGGCGCGGCGCCCGCGCTGCGACCTGGTGCGCGACGCGCTGGAGGGCGTGTGCGGCGGCGGGGGCGGGGGCGGGGGCGGGGGCGCGGGCGGGGTGTGCGTGCGCGCGGGCTGCGCGGCGCTGCGCTACGTGCCGCCCGCGCCGCCGCCCGACACGCACCACCTGCACCAGATCATCGACTACGTCGGCAATGGTCAGTGTCTCTGCGCACTTTACACTGTTGCTTCATGAACCGTATTTAGAGCTGTTAGTGACGTGTTTGTTTATTTGTTACAGCGTGGGAGGACGTGGTGCGGTGCGGCGGCGGCAAGGTGCGCTACTTCAGCGAGTAACGGCGGGCGCGTGGAGACGCAACCCTCGCCTGCAATGCACATCCCCGTCGGGACCGGATGCCGACTTTTCGACGTGCGTGTGTTTCCGATCATAATATTGTTGCTTAAGAGAAACGTTAAGTGAGGTGCGCGAATCTGTGATCTCGACATACTCTGTGGAATTGTCGTGTTGAAACTGTGATTGTGTCGCTATAGACGCGTCTTCTCGTGCGCTAAATACTGAAGTGAACAGACGGTGAAGTGAGGGCGAGGCGCGTCGCTGACAGAGTGAGTACGCGCCGCCGATCATATGCGCTTATAAAGCACGAGAGTTTAATGACAACTACTTTCAGCATTTAATGTTTGGAATCACACCTCTGAAAACCATAAACAATAATATAACGTTCCGTATCATTTTAATATTTATTTGAGATTATGCAGTCAGGAGCGCATCGGTTTCAACTTAAGTGATTATTCATTGCTGGATGTCTCGTTGCTCCTTCTTATATCTTGTGAGATGGAAGTGTGTTGCATAAATGAGACAATCTTTGAAACTTTCTGCAGTGTTATATGTCTTATCTTTAATAATCTCTATGATATGCATTAAAGAGCAAAAAGCGTCAGGCGATGCGACGAAGAAAAACTTTGAAGCTAAAAATATTTGGAAGAGTTAGTCGATTGATTTTCGGTAATGATGATGCGTTTCATGATCTCTTGGAGCGCGGTATCGAGTGATGTTCGTCGGCTAGTGAGCTTGGGAACTTCGTATGAGTTCGTACATGGTAATAAACTTTAAAAAAATGTGTGATTAACGTGCGTCGGTTGGAACTATTAATGTTTCGTCGTTAGTGGTGTAAAAATATTTAACACGATATTTTATAATGTATAAAATATAAAGTGGTCGAGTACGAGTAGGCAGTGACCTGCTCGGCCGCGGACGCGCCTGCGCATCTAACTGAACGGTTTTGTTTAAGAAGGCATGTAACATTTTGTTTCTGTTAATTTTTATTGTGCTTGAGTCTTGTTAATCACAAATATTTGGTAGATTTTTCTAACTAGCTCCCTTATTCTCTTTGTTATGTATTTTTAAGTTTTACCATTAAAATGATGTAAATAAATAAAAGATCTTATAAGAATTACACTGGCCATGATTGTATGGAGCGGTGCCATGTTAGCTCTGCCGTTATCTTATTACGTCATTATTACGGCACCTCATCGCTGCGACGCTCATTTAAACATATAATACACACATATAGAGTACATATTGTTGCTGTAATAATATAAACATCGTATAATAGCATAATAAAAATGCTTGAATCCGTTACGTAATAAGACAATGATCGAGTTTTATAGAGTATATGGAACTGATATCAATGATCCTAATAAGTATTGAAGTTTATGAATAAATGCGCCTTGTGGCTAACTACACGAAAATGGAATATCTAGTATTGACGTTATTATGTGCGGGGCGTACACCTCGCCACCATATCGATACTTAGCATATGTACTACGTCAGTAATATGAAGACACTATAGTGCACGACTCAGGGGTCGTTTATTGAAGGGACGATCTTACGCAAACTGCACGAGTGTTGATGAAATGTTGCCAAATAATTATAGCTCCTTACTGGATATTCAGTTCATTCGGTATGGACTTGCTACGTTATCACGTGGCCACATTTCGAAATGCATTCATAACGACCAATAAGCTATGGAAATAAAAACTAATTGCACATTAACTAATTAGTTCATAGTTCCACCATCCAGTTTCAAAGCATTGAAATGTTTGGAGATAAATAGTTTTTTATGAAAGTACATAATGCAAAAATGAGCGATAAAGACATCGATATTTCACGAGTATTAATGTGCATATTTGTGTGGGGATCAGTTATCGCCTTATTCATAAACAGATTTAAAAACAATTTTAATTATCGAATGTTTTGTCCCTTCGAAAGACTAGAATTCAGATTGAGCGAACAAGACAAAACATTTGATAGCTAAAATAGGTTTTAAATATTTCTATGAATAAAGCAGTCATATTCTTGCAAACTCATGTTGGATAGGAATGGTCGTCGGTAAAGGTTAATGTGAAAGGCATGCATTTGGCAGGGTGCACGTGATAACGCAGGACCGCACCGATGTACGTCGCACGTCGCATTCAACTAATTATTTACATGTTATACTTACTATTACTGCCTCTATCTCTTTCGTTATATCGTGAATATTTAATGACATTAAACTAGTCGAGATTACAAATTATAAAAATCATAATTTCAAAAACATATAATTATTTTATAAATACATAAGTAGATAATAAATATTTGAGTTATATAGCGTTCCTTTCGATGTGAGACGGTAGTTGATGGAGATCACCAGTCTTAAACGATGGTTGTAAGGTGTGAAATGTTTCTGTGAAACAATATTTATCGGTGTTCATAAATCTACTTCATTAGTTTCGACGGCTAGATACGCTTAAAAGGTAGATTTCAATATTAGTAGCTAAATGTTTTACCCGCAAATTTACTTACCACTATCCAATTCCTTTAAAAATTGTTGGTCCAATGCGTTTGCATTTAAAAATAATTGTAAATATTATACGAGTAATAAATGTGAATTTTAATGTTGTAATTGTAATATTGGTAAAAGGAATTAATTTGAGAGAGGCTATTTCACCACATACCACTAGTGTAACAATGTGTCGCTAATCATTCCCGCGTGTGGCGAGTTTTACTTGTCCCATCCATCATACAATATTGCTTCGAAATCTACCTTACGTTTTTAAGTAATCTTTGCCAAAATGTACATTAACAGAGTCTATTAGATTTGTTTGTCCCACGGACTTCATACATTTAATAATTTACGAAAATGAAGCCGTGCCGATCGAATTTACTAATGATTGAGAGCTTGCATCGAACTAGCATCACTATACATATACGGTAAGATAATCGCTTGCGCCTGGAGCATCGCTACTAGCAGTCCGAGTGTGAACGGTTCAATATAAATGTCACACGTTTAATATCTAAAGAGGTTTCGTACTCGCGCGATATTTTATTGCCTTGGGAATGCGAGTGAATTTGTCCTAAGGATTGTATCGATGTAAGTTTGGTAATACAGTTAATGCAATGATGCTACTGGATAATTCTTTGAAAATATAAATTATTACACCTATATGCAAACGAAACAACGGCCACTTTTGTAAATATGGTGTAAATTAATTTGATTTTTTGGTTTTGTAAGAGACAATGAGTAAACGTTACGTTGTCGAAATTGATGCAATGTACTGAAGGCACGCGCTCATATCATGATTAGAAATGATTTATTATTTGTTTCGTATGTAAAATATGTAAATAGTAACGCAAATAAATTGGTCGGATTTCATGACAGTTACTAGTGCATTGTAGGTATGATGTCGATCTGTGGGACGGAGTGTCGGCTCGGCGCCGCCTCGGCCGCGTTTCGGAACTGATCGCTGCACTGGCAGTGGAACTCTAATGCAACCTTGTGTTAGTTTCATTGTACGCAAAGGCTATTTAAGATATTTTTTTACGCAAAACTTTGGGATCTAAAACAATGTTTAGCTGCAATATATTAATATAATTGATGAGCTAATATTGGATAATCTCTCTTGAGCTAAAAAATAAATGTAATTATTTTATTTAGTTAATGGAGTGATACCTATGCTTATGAGAAGCTATTTGGCGAAGTGTAAATGTATAAATAAATTAATGCTGAATTAAAAGTTTCGCGCGGCCGTCTTATTGTCTGGCGCGTTATTTGTGAAAGATTCATGAGAGTTATATTTATAATCGTGTATGAGTAGCAACAGACACCTATGTTTTGGACATCAGATGATAAGACGACCGACCTGTATTATAATATGTATCGATATCGAAAATTTTATTTATCTGCTTACATCTAACTGATACAAATGATAAGCTTTTACTCTGCTCTCCAAATAAATCCTCTCATTATTCAAGTTTTATTGTCAAGGCTATAAAATGATGTTGTGCACTAACAGTAATTAATATATATTCTTTTTTTCACATATAAACGAACCTTTTTATCAGTATACATTGTATTCACAATGAAATCCTGAATAATTTGATATAATTCCTTAAATCTGGAAATATTATGACAAATCTAATTAACAACAAAGCAGATCTTAATAATTATACATTATTATTTTAAAATAATCGAAAATATTCCATGTTTTATTATTATTAAAATGAGGAAATGTACAAAAATATCATAGATTTGTGTTGATTTTATGAACCATGTACTGTGGTACTGTGGGCTGTGGCCAAACAAAACCTGTGTTGATCGCAGGCTCGATGACAAATCCAGGTTTGACAGTAACGCTGTAGCAGTAATCTTGATTACCGCCAGAGAAGCACAAATCTCACTCGTGGAGATTTTGTGTAACTTGACTGGTTTATGTTCGTGCAGTGATCTCGTATGCATTATATTAATATAATATACAACGCGCTAGTAATTTAGGAGTACCCGCTGTGTGAAGCTTTCGCACTATAGCATTTCTCTGCGTGATTTTTTAATTAAAATTTGGTGAACAGAGTAAAAATAAAGCATTTACTTATAACTGTAAAAGATTTGTTTATGTAAACAATATAATAACCGGCTGCAATTTACAGTTATGTACTTTTTCACTGTTTCCGTTTTCTTAATAAAAATGTTGAAAATACCAAAAGTTGTTTCTGTTGTCATCTCTTAAATGTACCCTTACTTAACTCACATTTTCTAACTTCGGCCTCCCACCAGACTACCCCCAACCGAGTTTATATAAACTCTTATATAAACTTATATAAACATTTATATTACTGATATAAACTTAATAAGTGCTGACATTTGCGTATTCAATTGGTAGGAGGTATTACAAAATCATTTGGCTGGCCATATGTATGGCTACTGTACCACATTAAAAGCTATGCAACACCACAACGGCTGTCTACGTTTTTGTCTAGAGTTTAGGCACTAGACATGGTCTCTTTCTAGTCTAGACAAGGTCTAGAATCTAGATTGTAGACAATTTTTGACAGGTTTTTTTTAAATTACTAGAATAACTGCATACTAACATTCTTATGGTATCCACTTTCGCGTTGGGTGTTTAATATTTAGTCGGTCGGATTTCTATAATTTTGTTATAGTTACGGCACACTGGGAGTAATTTTTGTTGAATACACATTGTAGTTAATTCTAGGAATAGAGATATCACTCGTTAACAATTCAGTATGAATTATTGATAGTAAAAAATATTGTCTTTTAAGATAACTCAGCACTAAATCAAAAATAAAAGGCACATGTTCGTGACATTATATTTTATTTTCATAATCAACATGATACAGATGTTATGGCTTTGTATTCAAATATCATTCTATTATAATAAAAGTATTAACAAATTATCTTACATCCACTTGAAAATGTACAATTTGTAATAGACCTTACAAAATATCCTAGAGCTGTACAAGTCGATATCAAGAGTGCGCTCGCACTCGAACAACCACGCACCCACTCACCCGCTCCGACCAGCCTCGCCACGCGTTGATATCAACTTGCCTCACTGTTAACACTTACAAAATAACGCTCTATTGCTCCTACTTTAAGGCATTAAAGATATTTTACGATTTCATTTCCTACGGGGACGTAAACGGATCACCTTTAATGCCCGCTAAAATTTGTCATATTTAGAGATTAATAGCGTGGCGAAATTGAAATTGTAATTTGATTATTAGAAGCACCCGTCACAGTATCGATCACGCGTCTGCCTCGGCGCCACGCACCAACTAGAAACTATTCATATTATGATAAGGAAGCTTTTATCATCGTGCGGTCGATTCGAAACCACTACACCACACCGGCAGTCTTCACCGACACCGCTCGAGGCCACGGAGGCGCTCGGGGGTCGAACGCGAGTCATCGAGTCCGTGACGTCACAGCGAATCCCGCGGCGGCGACTCCGAGCCGGACTCCCGCGCTCGGGCGTCAAATCAAAACTTAGCAACATTAGGCCGAGACGATCCGCCGGCTGCGGGCACGCGCGCGCGCGGCTAGAAGATGTCGGGGCAGTCGCTCCAGTCGCGGCGCCGCTTGCAGTCCCAGTAGCGCTGGTTGTACACGTGGCGCAGCTGCGGGTGGTGGTCGGCGGGCGCGGCGCGCGCGTCCCGCGTGAACCACAGCGGCGCGGGCGCGGGCGGCGCGGGCGAGCCGCGGGCCGCCGCCGCCTCGGCCGCCGCCTCGAGCTGGCGCCGCGCGCCGCGCTGCTTCTCCTCGAGGCGCAGCTTCTCGGTGTTGGCCTCGTCCCACAGGCCCTCCTCCATGAGGCGCTGGTCGGGGCGCAGGCGCGAGTCGGTGGGCGCGACGTGCAGCTCGGGCTCGTTGAGCTGCGCGGCGAGCAGCGTGAAGTTGTACCACTTGTCGGAGTCTGGCGGCGCGGGCACTCGCTCCCAGGCGACGGTGAACTTGCCGGTCTTGCAGACGGTGTTGTCGGGCGAGGTGCTGGTGACGGGCGCCACCTCGACGCGCGAGTCCCAGTGGCCCTGCAGCACGTAGCGCGGCACGCCCTGCGGGTCCTTGACGACGCCGGTGACCTTGCGCTGCGTGTCCTTGCTGAAGTACCCGTAGGGCAGGTACTTGAGGTGCGCCACGTAGCCGGCGGCCGGGCCCGCCTCGCCGATGATGTCCATGTCGCCGTGGTTGTCCACCCACAGCTTGCCCACGATTATGTTGTGCACCGTCGTCGTCACCTACATCACGACAGTCAATATTAGTGATAAATATAGCTGTACTCTAGATGAACTATCAATTTAATATTTGGATAATAAATCTGTAATAAAATAATTCTGTTATCAATGGACTCGATTGAAAATGTTAAATAATAATAAGAACGTAAACCGAAAGTGGATTGTTATATTCATCATCACAAGTTTCCAGACATTTTGCAAGGTCAAAAAATATTTTTTTTAAATGTACACGTCTTTACAGTATTGTAAACTTAAAATTGTGACAAAAATTAACACTACGTTTCACGAAATAAGTTAATGTAGAAACTAGAAAGGGAAACGCGGGTACCTTGGTCCAGCGGTACCGGTTGGCGGAGTTGTGGAAGAGCGCGTAGGAGTAGGCGCTGGGCTGGATGGTGATGAACTGTCCTCGGAAGCGGCTGGTGAGGGAGAAGTCCTGGCTGGCGCACCAGCCGCCCGCGCCCTCGCAGTGCAGCGCCGCCGTGGGCGGGTGGTGCTCCACCTTCACCGTCACCTCGCTTACTTACTGTGTACTCGCTACTGTGGGAACCTGCCTACTGCTCGGTCCTGAGTGTCACATGGTACTTACTATTTACTGTGTGTATCTGCCTTCGGTGTTGCCTCACTACTTTGTTCTCGAGTGCTGTGTACCTTAGTTTGGATGGCGCTGTATCATAGTAAACGAAAAACCCCTTTTCTGTGACATGTTGTTTTTGCCCGAATAAATAAAAAAATATTAACAATTAACGATTATTTTATAAATCCCATTTATTGTTTAAATTGGTATGGAATGCTATAATCTGGATGTAATATTTTAATATTGTTTATGTAATTTTCATTAATGTCAATAACGAAATTTTAAAAGATATAGTTTTTTTTACATAAATGTTCTTAGTAATTATTAGTTTAAGCAGTACTATTATTTTATTTTACCTCTCAAAATAGTTTAGGGACGTTACGCGCATTAAAAGATAACATTTTCTTAATCAGGAATATGATTTGAAACGTAACTAATTTGCTTTGTAAAACATTGACAGAATTTATATTTTTTTATTTATTAAAATTCAAAGTGTAGTACTTACCAAAATACACTGAAGTTCTTTTGAATTTGGATCGTTGTGTTTGACCCTTCGTAAAACACCAAAATGAAATACTTACCAAAACGAATTCCTTTTGTTTTGAATTTTGGATTGTTGGGTGTCAGCCCCATAAACAGCCAAGATTGTTGAGCTCACCAAACACCAGATATTTGAATTTAGAACGTAGTATTTCCGCCATATTTTCAGAAATAAACAGCCAACATGCAATACTTACCAAAACCGTTGTTTTTTTGAATTTGGACTCCTTATTTATAACCTCTTCAGTGCTAGCAAAGAGTTCCGTACCTTCCTCCACGTGTACTTGTTGCCGGAGCTAACGAACATGGCGGAGGCGGCGCCGAGCGGTATGACCTGCAGGTATTTGCCGCGGAACTTGGTGGTCATGGTGAACTCCTGCCAGCACTGCCAGCCGGCCTGGCCCTCGCAGAACTGCGCCACCATCGGCGGGTGGTGCGATACCTACCCGTGGAATTTCGAATTTTATGGATTTGTTTTGTAAAATACGGCCAAATAAATTTTTCGATTGAAAGTGTTATTGAAAAGCAATAGGAACGGCATAAAATATAACGTTTTATAAATGTTATTTTATTAGTCTGTTATAATTTAGAACATTGGATTTATTTATAAGTAGCTTTTATCAACAAGAAAAGGAACATATCGTTTGAATTTTTATGTTTTTAAATATAAGTGCCGTTAATATGCAATTGACTGCAAGTTTTTTGTTAAGATCGCAGGGAGTGCTGACGATTAAGATTACATTTTTTTGTATAAAAAAGAGGTTTATAATACGTAAATGTTGTATTAGAAGATATTATTGTTATATTTCACTATGAACCCATCGTAAAGTTATCCCATAATGTATTCTTAAATTTAAATTATCTGTAATTAATATAATGTATATGATACAGGTATATTGTCAAAGCAGTAATATTATAATTTCACTAGTGATATTATAAATAATCGTAAGATTGTTAATCGACTTCATTATAATTATGAGACTTAATTTTATTTAAAATGGAAATAAACTAACCTAACGATTGTTTCTTTGCGGTAACTCATTGCGGTACTTCACTGTTAATAAACCTAGATTTTGATAATTTGACAATTTTAAGATTGTGATTCAACAGTTTCACTTCGATAGATTATAATCAACCGAAAATAATGCGTTAAATTGTAAGCAGTATGTTACGGTTCACAATCTTTCGACAGTTCACAATCTCGCAAGATAGATTATAATCTAACTGTATTTACAATTTTACCGCGACATATTTAATTTGCAGATGATAGTAATTTATATTTCTGTGATAATAAATGTGCTTTTTTTCTTTCCTTAAGGCAAAGTGTGTTTTTATGTTCTTATTTTTTGCCTCACTAACAAGGAAATGTGTAAAAGGACATCATAGAGGTTGTTGTAAGTATTGATTAAAATGACATACCTGTTCCGATATCGAACGCCACCCCAGATCAGACATACGATCACACTCGTACGTCTCGCCGAGCAACGGGTTGAACGGCTTGTTTGTTCTGCAAAACATCACTGTGTTAAATCTCTATAACGAGGTGGAGGCTCCCGGGTTATTTTTGAAGTTAAACTTGTTTGGCATATTTGGAAAAAATATTAGGGTTAAATTTTTAAGATGCGCGCACACGACAGCCCAAAAACGACATGGTAATGTTAGATGTACTAGGAACGCATGAAATTCGCGGAGATTTTTTGTTGTACCGTAATGACACCGAATATCATTGATAAGAGGCCAGTATTACTGTTAATAGTTGTGTCCATCTTGTTAGCTATTTTATCATTTATGCACTTCTATGTAATAATTGAAACACTATTATAATTTTCTTTAAAAATTTCTTGCCCAACATCTCAGTAATACATAATAAGTTGCATAACCTTTAATACACAAATTGAGCAAGTAGGACACATACACTAATTAAAATTCAGCATATTTCTTACCAGATCTAATTTACAACACCAATTTAGCAAGAAACATAACAAAATAAATACCTGCAAGCCGTGGTAGCGTAGGAGGAGACAGTGAAGGCGGCCACGTAGGCGAGTTGTTGCGCGGGGTCGCTGAACTGCGCGGCCTGGTCCAGGATGTTGGAGTACTCGTAGTCCTCGGTGAGGCGCTGCAGCATCGACAGCGGCTCGCTGAAGTTCACCGGGATCGGGATCTTGGAGAGCTCCTTGCCTGCAAACATCAGCATATACTTTGTCTAAATATCTACATATTACGCAAGAAAACGTGTGGCGAGACGAGCATGCCATTTACATGATGGTAAGCATGAACATTAGAAAAACCGAACAAAACCATGAATTATAAAGCAATGCTTGGCATTCCACTGCACTCGTCATCCGGTGACATAAGATGTTAAGGCTCATTTTGTCCAATACTCTGGCTACAATGTTCTTTAAACCGAAACACAACAGTGCATTTACCCTGCTGTTTGGCGGGAGTAATATACACTGTGGTAGAACCTACCCAGGCGTCCTCTCGCATATGAGAGACCCACCACCAGTAAACCTACGTCATATTGCGTAAATGAAGTGTTCATATAACCCGATTTCCACCGGCTTCCCTTTAGTAGGTGGAGAAAACATATTTTATTTGGGACTTTGACTTATATTTTTATATAAACTCATCGCTAGTATCAACATATTTGTAGTGCTATAATAGCTAAATACAATTGTACAAACCCCGTAATTCGCAGTTTTTACCTCTCTACTTTATCGTTTTGACTACTACTTTGTTACAAATCAAAATCAAATCAATATTTATTTCAGAATAATAAAGTTACGGAAAGAAATGGACAATAATTTATTTCCAAGTCTTTTTAGAAGGTTTAATTAACGTCATTGCGAGTAAAGACCAATTAAGGTATCCCAAAATTCGCTAAACTTAAGAGCTCATTATATGCATGCGACAGTCGATCCTGGCTTACAAGAGTTACGTTAGCGGGTGTAAATGCGAGATAGTACATACATAAACTGATGACTTTGTTCATTTGCAAGGCGACGACTACACAGCCCCAGATAGTATGATTAAATATTCATAAAGTTTAATATGAGTCACAAATGTGTCACTCTAGCAATTTCTGTATAAATCTTGAGGGATTAAAAATAATACATTGTTTGCACTTCGCTAATCAGACAAGAGATAAAGCATAAAATTATTAACAAGGATCATTTTAATTATGTGTCATCGCCTTTTTGTGGACTTGTTACACGATTCATTAGATAACATACATACATACATACATACTCACGCCTTTATCCCCGAAGGGGTAGGCAGAGGCGCCACCAGTACACCCACATTTCGCCTTGTATGTTCCGTCCCACGATGTGATAGGTGGCGAGCCTATCGCCATATCGGGCACAAATTCCTGACTCCGGACTGATAATGAATAGAAAAATCCAATATAACTTTGCCCGACCCGGGACTCGAACCCGAGACCTCAGCTTTGTAACCGTACCGTAATACAACTACGCCACCGAGGCCAGTCATTTGATAACTGCTAAAAAAAACTTTCCTATACCGAATATTGTGGTTCAACTCCTCATATGAGGAATCTTTAGAACCTAATGACTATACGGTATCGCTTCTATAAACACTTTTGCAATACAGAAGTTAACTTAGTTCGAAGCGTTTAAAAATATCCGAATCGATTGAGTTAATTGTAGACAAATGCATCAAGTTTGACAGCGCGGTCAAATCATTTAACAATAATGAATCGACTTGTGGATTTGGGTTGACCTTGCCGTACATTCAGTGCGGGTACTGTTGTCTGCTTGTCTTCATTTAAAGCTGCTCTCTGACCCGTGACCAATAAAGACAGACTATTTTTTTGGAAAGACCTAGTTAAATGTTTTGACAATGGAGACGAAACATAATGTATACAATTTCAAAACTAGAAAAATATTCATACAACTTTATACTAACATTCATAATATATTGATTTACGCTTCAGATGACTCTAATCTTTATTTACTGATGAAAAAAAGTTACTGACTGTCTTTTTTTATATTGGCTCAAAAATCACTATATTTTTACCCCGCTAATTGGTGCAGTAATGTCGATATATAAATCTGATTATTTGGCAATTGGCACAGTTATGTCCGCCTAAATAATTGTGCACAAGGAGAAAGTTAAACCATGTATTCGATGGTCGATCAATATCATAAACGATAACACTAAACTCGCACGTGACTTGAAATATAAGCGTTTTATTAATGTCAAATTTATGAATGTTGGTGCTATAATATTCGTACTACGCCCAAATTATATAAAAGACGCTAGTGTCCTGCGTAAGAATTTCTTTTAGAATCAGTCTGTATACGTTTACACCAAGCATTGAAGCTCGGCGAGTCTCTCAGGGATGCTAGCTTGTCTCAACCCGCAACGAAATTAATTAATTATGCATAAGCTCACGCCTGTATCCTTATGAGGCAGGCCGAGATATCGCTTGCGCCAACCACTGAATTATAAGCATGTTTTTTATCAATATATGTCAGGTTAAAGCCTTACCATCACCGGTTTCAACTTCCAGCCAAGACCAATAGGCCAAGAATATGAGGCTTTTGAAATTGTTTTCACACAAAGTGTGCAGCCAGGGGTGCTACTACAAACAATTATTCGATATAACGTGCTATTCTTCGTGTTAAAACCTTCTAGTGCCTTCGTTTTAACTCATCGACTGTCGAACGACTGAACAATGTTAACAAGTATCTAGAGAATCATCGACATCATAGTGAATACGAACCGCGCGATATATCGAATATTGTGTTTCGTAGTACCACCAAAGACATGGTGGTGGAACCCAGCTCCCCCCTCTCCTTTATCAGTGACAGCTAGAGGTAGTGTGTGTGTAGCGTACCGATGCAGTTCTTCATGATGGACCAGAGCGAGAGCGGGTAGTTGGGCTTCTCGGGCACGCGCAGGCGGCGCGGGTGCCCGTCCACCGAGCTCGACACCGCCGACACGTGCGGCTGCGACCACATCAACACATCATGTCCATGTGTCGGACATTATACAACAATAATCATTCATTCAAAAAACAGTTAAAGTACATGTAGAATAGAAATATTTTTTGCAGTCAGTCATCTCCCAGACCTGTTCATAATTTAGGGTCGAACCTAAACAACAATCACTTGACTTAGGCCCGTGACTGTTCATTAATACCGAGTTTTATGAACATTTAATAAAAAAAAATGTGTTGTAGGGGTCGAACCCACTGCCTCTCGTTTCACAGCCGGCGTCTAACCAACTGCGCCACGGAGGCAGTCATTGTAAAATTTACATATGACAAACTATTTAAAACTAAACGAATTTATCGCATAAATATTTTATAACAGAAAATGAATATTGTATTTGCTACTTTTAACATATTAAATATTTCGAATACAATTATTGTAGAATATAATTATATTAATATTGTGATGACCGTACAAGGACACTAAATTATAATCAGCAACATCAACTCTCTATAGAAAGCGGTGTTATTTGGGTCGCGCAGACATTCATTAATTTGAGTTGAATTTCATTTATACTTGTTATAGACATATTTTACAACAATTTACGTCAGTGTGGAAATACGTCATGTTGTTGATCAAATTTCACGTCATATGCAGATTACAGTGAAATTAAATGTCAGAGGTCATGGTCTCGGCAATACTATTCTACATTCTGTATCCGGTAATAAAATATATGCAGCTAATTAAATATTTGACAAGCTCGCGCGATCGAAAACTTTCACTTACAATTATTAACTTATTTATAGAAAGATGAGGTGAAAAAGAGTTATGCAATTAAACAGATGTTGAAAGATCATTATTTGTTTTGCTATACGAAAACCACAAACATTGTCTTCAATTACAAAAATCAATTGATCGGATGATTTGCATTGAAATAAATTTGATTAGAATAAATAAATACATTTACGGCGGAATTTAATATGTGGTCCTTACAATGGTTTCCAAGATTTACGCGAATGTTACACATTGAAATTAAACTATAATAAAACCGTGACCACGAAAGCTGTAAAGTAATCGAAACGTCGGGAAGTTAAAAATTTCAAAATTAAACTAAATACGCGATAAAATACGTAAAAAAATAGTTTCATTTCAATGTGGTCCTTTTAGGGATCTGAGAATTGATCCTAAAAAACCCAATTAAATTACCACAAATGTGTGTCGAAAAATCATTGTCTTGATTTCATTTTTCGGGATCGATTCCAAGAATCGTTTATTAGTTTCTGCAATTATTCTTCAATAATTTGTATTGTATTGTGATCTGCGCGTGACATAATGTAGAACTAGACTGCGAGTAATGTGAATAACAATATGGACATATGGATGACATAATACAATAATAGAGCCTTGAACGAGTTGTCACTCTGACGAATAGTGCCGCGCTTTTAAATCACGTTATCTCCACATTCGTTACAATTTGGAGACTTAAGTGAATCTAAATGAGCAACTTATTTGTACACCATATTTCATTTACTCAATATGTATATGCCAAGTATGCTGTAGGAAAAATATTCGCACACATTGAGCTCATAAATTAAAATTCATGTAGTTATTTAAACATTATAATTTGTCGTGTGTGTAAATAAATGTGTAGATGGCCGGCAGCTGCTTGACATTGCGAGAGACCACTTGCCATCAAGTTGATTGCAAGCTCTTTCCCTCATAAAATAAACACCAACGTCAACTGCAGGTGGTATAGAAATGATTTGTGATATCAGTGAATGTAGTAAAGTAGTATTGACTATTATGTGTCAATAGTGAGTACTAACATAGACGACGATGTCCTGCCCTTGATGCAGCTTTTATCAGCTGATAAGAATGAATCAAGGAGAAGATTTGTATGTATAGTTTTTCTTAGTACATATGTATGTTGCTGGTGTGGAGTGGTATATCTGCACCCGGTTGAAGCCGGGCTGCTAGTGTGTGTAGTGTATACATAGTATGTAGTGTGATGTGAGTGTGTGGTACTGACCCAGACGACGATGTCGTGGTCCTTGGCGGGCGCGGTCCCCTCGGCGCCGCCCATGGCACTGTCGGCGCGCTCCTTGTCTTCCACGAAGATCACCTGCACAACACAACACTCACTCTATACCGCGCACCACACTTATCTCTACTTCATGTTTATATGCTTTTTCACAGTATATTTTCAAACATTGGGATATAAATACGTATACACCTCAGAAGGGTGTAAAAACCGCCACAGTGATCCATATAAGGATTGATACATAATGTAACTTGGTAAGAGTTATTTGATGCAAGCGAGCACAAGTCCCGTTCTGAAATCAGCCAATATTCGTCCAATTACGAGCAGGAATGTTGTTGCTTATCCGCTACTGTTTACTCACAGTATACACATATTTTCAACGTCAAATTAATTGCGTACATAACATTATCCCGCCCACTTCCCCGCCACTGCAACTCCGATCAGGATCAACAGTCGCACGCGGGCATTGAAGCCCGGCGATTCACTAGTTTGTCTTTAACCCGCCACGAAATTACTCAACAAGAAAACAAATAAAATAAGTGAAGTTGGGTACAAAGTGATTGTTTACTGTTTTCTTTCTATTCACAATCGCTTCAATTCGCTAATCGTGTCTATAAAACAAAAATAAGACAAGAATTACCTCAAACAAAATTTAGAAATCCTTCACGTTCTTGCTAATTTAATCCATCACGAGCGCGGTTGAACAAGCGATTTCAACGACCGTTCACAAGGAAATCGAAAGTGGAACTAAATTAAAATATTATTTAAATACAAGGATTGTTAAATCACGCCTATGATAGTCTAAACTCTGAATAACAGTCTCGCGCCGTGGATCACAAACAATATTAGTTTAACCAACAAAGTTTTTTTTTCTAGTCTGGATATTATGGAGCTAAAAAGTTCGCTGAATCTCCTAATAGTTGCTATAGAAAACAATAATTAGTGTTTTATTGTGGGATCCAAGTAGTGATTAAGCATTAGTATTCATAATACCATACCTGTTGAGTTTCTGTCACTGTTTCACCTTCCGATTCATCCGAACTTTCGCCGCTTTTTACTTTATTTTTTCTATTTACCTGCAAGGGAACACCACGTCGTCAACACACTATTCCACAACACAATTACACAAAAATATATTCAATGGGTCAATTTGAATGTTTTATTTACGAAATAAACAGTTGGCATGTTATTTTCACAAACCTAATGTTCAAAACTCATTAGCAAACTGCCCAAACGTTATCTGCTCTAATGAAAATGATACGTTAATTTCGCCGAGTAAATTAACATGCGTATAATTACACATTATTTCAGTTTCATTGTTTTTGTGTACAATTTTGGCTAAATGTTGAGTATGAGATGAATAAGATGTATTTTTAACTTGATAGTCATTGTTATGTAAAATTCTGGACACGATTTTCAGTAAACCAATGTCTTTATGTTACGATACTACTATTTCAACATATACAGCTTTGTTGCAACTTATTAATAATCTGTTTTCACATATATATTTATGCGAGTAATTCAATAAACAGCATCAATACTTGATCTGTGCTTGTCGGATGAGCCTGAATCTGAACATGAAACCTTAGGCGAAGGTTTTACGCACTTACGCAGTACTCATCTGGGTGTAGAATATCTGTTCCGCGATGCAATGATACAGATTATATTGATGCTCTTGCAATCACAATCAAAGTGAAAGTGTATCGATAGTTACGTAAACTGAAGCTAGAGACAAAATCAACTGAGATAGACGATTTGTTAGTGGCAGAACCGCTGGCATTGGTGTTATGTATGTCCTGCTATATGGGGTAGGACTTTGAAAAGTTTTTATATTAAACATCATAGTTACAATCTCAAACTGACAAAAACTGAAACTTAATATGTGTTGTTTTTCGGGTCGAGGCTATTGGGGCGAACGGTAGGATATAGTTTTAGTGGATACTCGATTACGATTACCATTCATTGAGGATTGGATATAGTACCTACTCACTTTGTCATACCAATATAACAAGCAAACGTTGGTGTCTCAATAGCGTAATATTCCTCATAACATCTAGCATTCATCGGCGCGAGCTACAATGTACGCAAGGGTATTAGCATGAAGCAACTCACGGGTACTTTAATTACAAACGATGTCTTGTCGTCCATTGTCGAAGAGACGCCCTCTTCAACTGCGTCGAAGAACTCATGGTCTTCATCCTCCGTCTCGTTACCTTGGTTGGAGCCGTTACCTCCTGCATGCAAACAAAAATAATGAAAAATCTTGTAAAAAAAACTGTCACATTACAAGAATTTGGGAAAAAGGTTTTAAATTTGTGTTTCACTTAATTAATGTTGCGGTTACCACCGAATAATATTTTTAAAGAATTTTAATTTATTTGCGATCATGGTTTTTGAAAACATAATTCATTGGATTCGAATACTTTTTTATTAGAATATTGAAGAGTCATGTTTGTTTTATTTTTAATTGAGAGATAATTAAACCTGAATTTGTCGGCATTTTTGACTCGACATTTTTGTGTTAAGACTGTTTTTTTTAATTGTACGTTATTTGTATGATATATTATAGTGTCGATATAAATGTGTAGTGTATCGATGCGTCAAACGTCCTGATGAGTGTTCGCAGTTGCAAGAGCTACAGCAGTGTGGAAGCTGTGAAGTATCTGCAACGGTGGCGCATTGCGTTACTCCGCGATTAACGCTCTCCAACTAATGCCTCTTCTTTATTAATAAAATCGATAGGTTTCAACATCTCGTGAAGAAATATATTTTTTACGATTTATTTTATTTCTATTACTCATGCAAACTACTATAATTTATTATAATTGTATTTCATTCTTTTACTATACGGATAACAATTGGAGTATCAGAATAAGTATGTAAGCTATAAAAATATTTCCAAAAATCCCAAATAATTTCATTTCGTTCTTGGGCCATGTCAATATTATAAGTATTTTTGACCGACTTCAAAAGAGGAGGTAATCAATTCGACTGAATTTTTTTTTTTTGTATGTTTGTTACTCGATTACGCTGGTATTTGGGATCCGATTTTAAAAATTTATTTTTTGTCGGAAAGCATGATATACTAGGTTGGTACCATAAAAAATTGGTGAAGACCTGATGAATATCTTTGGTCCTGAAGACCAGAACTCCTCAAAATTGAACGGTACAGCAATAATTCTTTTTGCACCTGGTTCAGTATAAGTGTATTACTACAAAGGGGGGGTTAAAAGGGGAAAGGGGTGTATGGGGGGGGGAGAAAATAGATACTAATGTAAATACTCAATATCTGTGGCAGTACTTAAACGATTAAAAAAATAATAATTTTGTCGACAAGTATGATATGTTAGATTGGTGTCATTAAAAAATGGTGATGACCTGATGAATATCTTCGGACCTGAAGAACAGAACTCCTCAAAATTGAACGGTACGGCAATAATTCTTTTTGCACCTGGTTCAGTATAAGTGTATTACTACAAAGGGGGGGTTAAAAGGGGAAAGGCGTGTAGGGGGGGGGTAGGTAAAAGATACAATTAATTTCCGTTTTCAATATAAAAGTTTTACTATAAACAGTAGGTGAAGAAGAGGGAGAATGAGAGAAATAGATACGTAAATTACCGACGTAAACTAAGAGAATCCGACCTGGTCAGTGTCTAACAATAGCGGATATCATGATTATAATGACTTACAATCTTCTCATAATTTCACAGCAATAATATCATGTTTGGTCTGAAGGATTCGTAAATTATAAAGACTACGTTTTGATTATATTATGATCACCTTTCTCATCATTACGATGCCTATGAAAACTAAAAAGGGACAAATAAAATAATTTTTAATAAAAAATAAAAACCGACTTCAAAGTGCTACTACAAAGTAACAAATAATATATATTTCATCGTGCTAGTACACAATGATTAATGTTCTTATTGACTTGACTAGCTAACAAATCTTAAATACGTAATATTTTGAAGGCGGGTCGCTAAATAACAAACACGTATAAATTTAAGCAAATGTTACACCATTTTATATTACATGTAGATCCTGCAATGTTGGCTCAGAAAGGCACGTAAGTAAATTAAACAAAAATGAATATAATGTGTAAATTTATCCAACGCTAATCCAAATTGCTAATCCAACGTGTAAATTTATTGAAGTTTTGATAGGTTGACGGTTGACCACCGTCTCGGTTATAATTCCAGGGTATACACCTCCGGAATTATCGGAGTCACTTGTGTGTTGATGATATTCAATTACCAAACTCTTTAATAGTGATATATTTAAATCATAGTCAGGAAACCTGCATGACATAAAGGCATTTAAGTACAAGAAAGGGTATGTTGTGTCCCATGCTCAACAGTGGACGATTACGGCCTGATATATTAAGACAAATTAATATTCCGTGTAAATCTTGCGTGTTTTTCGCTAGAATTTCTTTAACAAATTAATGTTAAGCGTAAGGCGTAGGTACATGTTCGGCACTTAGCGACCCGCCTTCAAAATATTACGTATTTAAGATTTGTTAGCTAGTCAAGTCAATAAGAACATTAATCATTGTGTACTAGCACGATGAAATATATATTATTTGTTACTTTGTAGTAGCACTTTGAAGTCGGTTTTTATTTTTTATTAAAAATTATTTTATTTTCATTTACCTGTAGTTTTAAACGTACTGTAATACTTTAATAAAGACTTTGTGAAAATCGAAAATTTTATAAAAATTGAGTTTGTTTTTCACAACACGCTCAAGTGATTTTATCGCGTTACATATCAAATACACGTGCATTTATCATATTGAAACGTTTCTCTACATCACATACCTACAATATAACTATTCGACATTCATTTCAAAGCATTGTCTGATTAGCTAGCCCAGTGATTTCCGCGTGCCTATGAATGTTATCACAATAACCGCAGAAAACTGCTCCCGACACGCATTTAATAAACAATTCATGTGAAGTTTATAATGCAGAAAAAATGTCACGCCTATATCACAATCGAAATCGTTATGTGAGCATTTGTGGATAAAAATACCATTTGAGAAACTAGTTACTTATACATTAAAAGAAAAAAATGGCGTAAGTAATAGTTAAGTATGCGCTACCGCAATTATGCGATACAATCGCTCATGGACAATAGCACACCATGAATTACAAAGCAATGCTTTGCATTCCACTGCACTCGCTGTCCATAAGATTTTAAGTCTTATGATGTCCAGTGATGGCTACAATATCTTTCAAACCAAAACACAACAGTGCATTTACACTGCTGTTTGGCAGGAGAAATAGACATTGCGGTGGTACCTACCCAGGTGGCCTCTCGCATAATATGGGAGACCAGTAAAATTCATTGATATATTATACATAATGACAATACTCTCATATTTCACAACCAAATCATTAGTATATAATCAACACATATTTACATACACAATGAATATAAATTAACACATGATAAATTACCCCTTCTTCACTTAAGAAACAATAAATTCTCTGCTATCTACTGTATCACAGATAACTCATTATATTTACTTAACCCTCCATTAAGTGTCACTTTGTTGATGTTGTTTGTTGTAGAAACTCAGTAATGCTCAAGTGTTTAATAATACAGTGTATTTTTTATACACATTCTTTCCATCTATCCTTATTTCTAATATCAGGATCTGCTTCCTTTCTCTTGAACTATTTTGCCTTATCTTTGGCATCCTCTGTTGTCAAACCATTGGCACTTATTTCTTTCCTAATAACAACGAAACAACACTTTCTTGGCCAACCTCAGCTCTACCAGTATGGTTAATATAAAAGCTATGTATAATAGACAATTGTATATAGTATTGTTTTGTTATACAAAACAATTACTACAAGAGAATTCTGTGATTCAGAACTTAATATGTATATTGTTCAGATGACAAAAATATAATAGTGTTTAGTCATTTATGTCAATTTGTATTAAGAGTTTATTTATATAAAATTATTTATGCAACATCATTGAGGAAATTAAAACTTAATATTACTGTACCTAGTTTTCATACTTTAATTAATTCGAAGATATTTAATAACATTTATAATAATATCATTTGAGTGGCTATAATTTATAAACTTTGAAGTACTGAATAAATTAGAAAAGATTGATTCAATCCTCACTTACAATAATTGGCCATGACCTAATAGATTTTATTCGATCGTATTTCCACAGGCAGTAAATATAGCCATTTCAATGTGACCTCACTATGTCTAATAAAACTTGTTGAGTGTTTTTTATATATTATCTAATGGATCATTTAGCTAAAATGTGGTTTGCTATACTATATTTAACACAAGTGGCACGAACTGGCTTCGCCCAGATGCAGATGTCTATTATGATTCATGTCTATTATTTTATTCCTAAACTATAAAAAGCACTACATGAATAATATTATATTCAACAATTTCTCTGACCTCAACACTTTTATTTAAAACAGTTCTTTATTTAAAAACTATTTAATCCATTTTACCATACTGCAGATGCTTAGCAAAACAGATTACATGGAAAGCTACACTTGTGTACTGAATGTGGTCTCAGCAAAAGCCTACCATGAAAGCAGTTGTACAACTTAAATTAATAAGTGCACCTATTGTACTGCAAATATGTAATACAACTCTAATGAAACAATTCAACTGATTACTCAATAATTAACAAGTATTAAACACAAGTAAATGGGTACATCACTTTGATTTTCCCTTCCCGGATAAAATATATTCATGAAAGTATTATAGCACCATTGGTAAAAATCATTCATAGCTCGACTAGCGCATGAAATGGAGACCTAGAACAAATATTGCTTTGTAAACATGCACTCACACTGAAGACATTTATTTACATATGAATTTAACACATATTCCACATAAATAGATGTGTATTAGTAACCTGTGTATGCTCTATGAGACAAAGCACAAACTGCATTGTTTTGGAGTTGTTTGAACAAACTATATAAGACATGACAATCGACAATTTACAGCCCGGCGTGGCGTGACAGTCGGCCTTGCCAGCGTTAAGATGTGCTAGCCTATTGAAAAGCGAGTTACGTTTTTGCGTTCAGTGCGATGATTCATGTTCTCTCATGCATTTTGTCTTCACTTACCGCCCATTATGACGAATCGTAATGGAGGACTCAAGATTACATTAGAAAAACCTCAAGCTGACATAGTACACAGTAATATACGCAAAGCTTTGCATGAACAAGACCACAGTTGGGCAATAATAACGTAATTTAAGTACCGCAATGTACTACTGGTAATATAATAATGCGCCGTCAAGACACAACACTTTACAGTCTCCAACGCAGTACACGATAATTAAATAAACGAATACGTAACACAACCAATTACTATTGCAATACTTTAACAGGAAAACAACCTTGAAAACACCAAAAATCAGTCTACCATCTCATGACAAACACTCCGCTCCGCTCCGACATCTACGTACCGAAACCAAGGTAAACGTTTCTAAATATACTTTTATTTATACAAACTAAGTACACAACACATAATTAATTTACACTCAAAACAAACAAATTGCAACTAAGAGATTTAGTTCCGACACATGTAAATTTCTTTTCGATTTTTCATCCGTCACCAAACTTATACGTTCCATTTCATGAAGAACAATTTACAAATGCTCTATTATTTTCTGAATAGGTAAACCAAGGTGTACAGTTATACAGCCTTGTTTTAAAATTTAATTTATTCATTATTCAATGATAGTCACCTGATTTAGTGAGGTCAGAGAAAATGTGTTACATCATAATTTTTAATGAATAATATCTGGTGTATGAATTTTGACGAATGTGAGTTTAACCTGCTCTGTAATGATATTTTTTTAATCAAACTGAGAATTTCATATATTATAATTCTGTACGTACATAGGGCATTATCGCGCGTTGCGAAAGGGGGCTAGACGGAAAAATTAAGACCAAAAGTTGCACCGACACTTTTATTCCACGTTTGAGTTTGACATTCTAATTATACAGTGTGAGTTTTTCCAGTGGGCGTGGATGGCCAAATACGAAACTATGAGGAATAGCCAAAAAATATTGAAAGGAGTCACGAGCCCGATTTTGATGAAAACTAAAACTGCATACTTAGATTTTTGATAAATCAATATTCTTAGCGAGGAATCGAAACCGATGATTTCGAAAAAATAACACATGCTATATTTTTCCACCATTCGGTAATGTTAGTTTTCATCAAAATCGGGCTCGTGACTCCTTTCAGTATTTTTCGCTATTCCTCATAGTTTCGGATTTGGCCATCCACGCCCACTTGAAAAACTCCCCTGTATATTCTAAATATAGGAACTTATTTTTTGTTTTTAATGATTTGCTTATTATTTTAGACTTCAAAGGAGATTTATCAATTCGTTGGTTTTTTTTTTATTATTTATGTATAGTCTTTGTATAATGGCTATACAGTGTCTAATGTATAGTCTATGTGATGACTGTTATTATTATTATTATTTTTATCAATAAAATAGTCATAATAAAAAATGTATACCCGAATAATTATTTGCTTTATAACTCAAATAGAACTTAAAATTAATATTTTTATAATAAAGACCTTCGTTCCTATCCGGTGTCCCACGACACCACACGGTTTTTTAACTATCAACATAGTATAATTATCAAATAGTATTTTTATTTTTTTATAGCATTGAATAGCGAGACGAGCATGCCATTTGCCTGATGGTAAGCAATACGATCGCTCATGGACAGTATCAAAACCAAACAACACCATGTAATCCAAGGTAATGTTTGGCATTCCACTGCGCTCGCCATCCTGAGACATAAGATGTTAAGTCTCAATATGTCCAGTAGATACTCACGCTACAATGTCCTTCAAACCGGAACACACTTATTCGAATTTATTATTCACTAACTTCCTAGCTTCCTAGGCTGAGCTGTTAAAAATTTTGTTTATTGCAACACACATAAGTTTTTTTATTTCTAGTTTTTTTTTTTCAAATATTTTATACACATAGGCATTTAATGTATAGTAATTGGCTATTTGACTGATTTCTGAAAAGTGTTTTAAAGTCTAGATATAATCACTCTATACCTCTTCAAACTATTAATTTATTTTTAAAGAGTTGTTTATAACGAATAAACATATTTTTCAGTTTTGTCATCATATATGTCACCAAAACGGTAGGTCACGTGACTTTGAAAAAGTTACGTCACGCTTTATAAATGGCGAATGATCTTAGTGGCAGAGATGAATGAAAATTGAAAATCGTGACATCACACGCTGCACAATGACAGCTTGTCGTGTTTTGTTACCTTTAATCAACAGATAAAAAATTGCAAACTTATTTTAGATTATTTAAATATTTATAATTTAGATAAATGTAAATAAAAATACCTATAATTATTGTTTACCAAAAAGCTATCATATGCAACACATTTTATAATTTATTGCCACAACAGTCAAATACCCAATTGTGATTTTAGTGAATAATATATTATTCTGAAGTCTAGTGAATAATACCGCCGGTATATTTTTTTAACCTATAAAAAAATACACAAATAACTTCAGTTGCTAATACGATCCAAATTCCGCTAAATTAGTCAATGTCTTTTGCCATCCTTGGGCATCCATTAAGTGGCAATCTTCGCTCAACTTTTCGGGTGCATCCAGGTGACGCGAACCGCCCAATCCCACTTTAGTTCGGCTGATTTCAATCCATTCTGGCTATGGAGCGCAAGGTGTTATTGGGCACTTTGTGAAAGCTTGTTACGCCTAGCACGGTGGGTTTCATAGCTCTTAATAAACCCCAAGTTTGGACCTCTGATGTTCGGTCAAAGACCAAGTTTGAACAGCGTAAGTGAGGATTGGTAAGATGCACATGTTGACGAGTCTACGCTTATGAAAAATGGGGAGATTTCTCGTAAGAAATTTCTTCAAGGACCAGCAGCCCTTCCTCGCATTATCGATTTGACATTGGATCTTCTTGGTTGTTGTCGAAGGAGACAATTTTCGGTCTCAGAAACACCTAGACCCAAGACAAATATTTGTGGACAGACTTAGAGAGGAAGACATGTTTGCCTTTCTGTAAGATAGAAAGAGACAGTTAAATCCCGACCTGTATGCGTGGTGGTGCGCGCGGTGACGGTCTTCTCGAGCGTGTCGTGCTGGCGCGCCAGCTGCTCCACCACCTCCTGCAGGCGCAGCTTCTGCTCGCGCTCGTGCTGCAGCGCGCGCCCCATGCGCCCGCTCGACGCTGCTGCCGCACTCATGAACTCCGAGCACGCCTGCCGCAAGCAATACATTTTTAGTACATACATAGATAAACTTCACGCCTTTTTCCCAGAAGGGGTAGGCAGAGGTGCAACCAGGGCACCCACGTTTCGCCTAGTGTGTTCCGTCACAAGATGTGATAAGGAGAGAGGAAATAAAAAATAACTTTTGCCTATTAGAATGTAAATAAATAATTATTATAGTCAGCAGTCACATGCATAGCATCTGACATGAAGTGCCATTAATTACATTTGTAGTTCACCAGTCTTGTTCTTGTTCAAGTTGCAATACAGGATTCAAAATGTTTCGTGATGTCTATAAAGTAGGCCAACATTATTGTGTCAAACGAGATATAATCGTTTATCATCACTCGGTACTCTAGACTGCATTGCGATTACCATCATGCGCATTTTAGTCCCTTTGTAACACCAGTAAAAAAAGATTGATGACCTGACTGTCTGACCCGTAAATGAAAAGCTTATCCAAATGCGCGATAAAGTCCGTAAAAAAGGAGTTATTTCATTGTGTACCATTCGCAAATATAAACCATTAAACCTACATTCATCATAGCATTGCACGATATCCTGAACAGCGTGGCTCGTTCGGACACTTGCTTGGTGGTGTCCGTGGGGGGTATCTCGAGATCCACGAGGGACCTCTGCAGGGCGGCTCCGTGGCGCGCCACCAGCTCAGAGCACGTGCGCAGGTCGTGGAACCGCGCCGCCAGCTCCCGGGCTATGCCCCCGGCGTCTTCGCCGTCGCCCTCACTGTTGCCCACCACCACCGTGCCCGTCGTCATCTGGTCTTCATCGTCGTCGGATTCTTGTGCTCGACTGATAAGAAACAAGAAGATAATGAATATAGGTACAAGTAGTACTACTATGAACAAAATGTGACAAAAGCTTTGAACAGAATAACTATTAAATACACCCACAACAGTCACACTGTCCTGACTGCACACTAAGATCATGTCTTGTGTTGTGGGTATCAGGAATAACGAGAGAATTTTCGGTCTCACAAACACCCAGACCTGAGACAAATATTTGTGCTTAAAGAATCTTCTTCAATGTCCAAATATTTTTAGTTTTTTAAGAGCAGTGAAGCTCATAAATATTTAATGCTTATTTATGTAATTTTGAAAGAAAGTACTAAAACATAAAATTAACTGATTGTTGCAATATTTTATCCATTAGAAGTTGTAAGTTTTGGTCCATGCACAGATAGTTATTTGGTATGGAGTAAAACAGAGTAAAACTTAGTATTGTGTCTAGATCAAGGTACTTATAGAGATGGAATATTTGTTTTTATAGTGAATCAACAATATAGATTAAATCTGATTGTTTTCTGCTTTATCTTAATCTAAAATTGCCATGATATGACTTATTTTTTATATTGATTGATTTTTTATTTCACTTAAATAAGATTTACAGCCTTACTCATTAACTAATAGGTTTTAACTATGAATTACAAAATCAGGTAAACTTTGTATAATTGGTTTTGAAAAGACCCACACTTTAGTTTCTTGCCCATTCTTCTATAGTGAAAACCACCTCCCGGACAGTGTGGTAGAACAAAAAATGACTGAATCGAAATTATTTTGAACATTTTTATACTATACTGTATTAGACCTTATACGTCCCACTGCAGGGCACAGACCTCTATAATCAAGAGTACGATTGAGATGGTTTAGACCAAATAGGTGCACCATGACATTTTTATGGATTCAATAAATTATTTTCACTGTCATAATTTCTTTACTACAAATTAGAAAGAAGAATTAATACTAACATAGCTTTAGCTTTGGCCAGTTCCAGCGCTGTGACCCAGCTCTGTCGGTCAACCTCGTCATGGGCGCGGATGTGGAATGTCTGAGTGCCTCCATTACTAATCACGAACGTGCAGCTGTCTGCCGTGTGGATCAGCGCTCCGAGCAGCGATATCGTACCGCGACACGTATGCGCCACCTCTGCTTGATTTCTAAAAACAAACAATTATCATTATCATCATCATTGGCCTTTGGATATAATCCCTTTTTATTGGTCCATTAAAAATATTTTTAGATTTCCTTAAATTCTGGAGACAGTAATCAATATAACCATTAGGAATATACCAATTAACATGATATGCGAAAAATAATTTTATGATTTTGATAAATACATTATCATGTCGCTATTTCATCATATTTTAATTCTTTTATTTATTTTTGGTCTTATGCGCCAGACTCAGCATCATCCATATGAAATACGTTTTTTACATTGATAACCTATTTCTAATTTTGTATAACACACACACACCACCCACACAACATCGGCCTATTAACAAGTGCTTCTCCCCATTGTTATGCTGTCCATTTTATCCAAATTCATTTTAATTATATCCTTAATTTATCCAAATTTATAATAAAACTTGTTGAGTTAATAAGCAGAGATAAGTGACATATTTTAATTACTTATCACAAAATTAACCTTAAAAATTCTTACACTTCATAATTGCCTTATTAATAATTGCACTTAATAAATTCATATTATTTGCTTTAAAAAAACAGGTTACATACATGTTTATTAAACTTTTTAAGATAATAACTTTGCTCCAATATTTTTATGATTATTAAATTGGATTTCCCCAGAAATAAATTATAAATATAAAATTATTATACAGTGTCATATAATTTGGGCAAACCCCATATATAGAGTTCAATATGCAAATTCTAAACAATTAGATACAGTGGACTTTGACCGATACAATCAAGCAATGTTGTAATAATTGAATACAGTGGAACTGTCTTGTCTATGCTGATGAATTATTGATTTTTTTATATTGTACACAGTAAAAAAAGGTTATTTAACTGGCATTAAAGTCAAACATGCAATTTAAGCATTAATAACACTTACATATTTTACTGTCATTTAGCAGCAATATGCAGTAGGATTCTTTTAACTAGGGTAAATAATGAGTAAACACACATTGTGACCCGAATAACAAATGTATGTATGCAAGTAATTTATGTTGTGCGAGTTTCCCAATTCAAGAAACATGATTAGGTTATCAGTTATAGTCTCAAAAAAAGAGATAACATCCAGACGGCTTGTAAGATGCTAATAAAAAAAAATAGTAATAATTTATGAGTTTTTGCATCATGTAGCATAAATGTCATAAAAGTACAATATGTATACTAGTATGTGTACAAGAAAAACACCTATAAATTTTTCAATAGCAAACTTGCAATTAAATAATAATAAAATAGTTACACCCAACAGTCACATACATAGTCCTGATCACAGACTAAGATTGAGTCTTGTGTTGTGGGTCTCAGAAACTATAACAGACATTCAGTCTCAAAGTCAATCAGACCCGAAACAAATATCTGGGGATCACACAAATATTTGTTTCAATACAGAGATCAAAGTGCAGCCTCATATTTCACAGCTGGTGAATTAACAGAAAAATTGCAATATTTATGTGAGACCATACTAAAGAATTGTTTAAGAAAGTTCATTTAACTTACTTCACATCAATCTATTTTATTTTAAATCTATTTATTTTACACAAACACAAAAATGTTATATATTGCTGTGTGTTATGTATTGCTATATAATATTATGTATTACTGAAAGATTACCCAGCAAAATAAAAGTAATTAATAATCACAAAACAATTCCAATAAGAAACTACAAACATCTGAAATGTAATTATTAGCGAAGATCCTAGCATCATTGTATTAATGTAAGAATGTTGCATGTTGTTAATTTAATGCTACACTGTGATGTGTTCCTATAATGCTTACCTATAGGAAAAATTGTTGTGCACATGACCTTGAAAGCTACAGGTAATTTGAAGGTCTTTTAACACTTAAACATATTCATGTGGCCATTATAAGTGTACTTTTCACATTGAAACATTTTTTTTTTTTATTATGTTGTAACTATAACCTGTCCTTGGCATCAGCTGTCGTTGTCAAACACATGAAAATCTTATAGAAAAGAAAAGGACAGCCACACATAAATACGCATAACTTGGACCAATAAAACATTTAATATTAAATAATAATTAACGAACAGTTCTTCAATTACAATGCGTAAATAATAGATCGAAAAAATCAATGGTTTACGTCTTTTTTCTGGTTAAAACATTTTCACTGCGTCATACTAACTCGTTACCCATGATTTTTTGTCTTTGCACATCAAAAAATGCAAGATATATAAATGTGTTTTTTTTATTCACAATAAATGAAATATTTTTAAGACAACAATTACAAAATACCTACCTGTAATACGATAATAAGCCGTTCGACAACACGAACCATCTTTTCTGATAACCCTTTAAATAATTCGTCCATTTAAACAGCCAGCCTTTCTTCTCGGGATCTCCGGGTATTGGTTGACCTTTAGGCACGATTACATCAGACATTTTTCCGTGCAAATTCTATATTTTTATTAGAAAAACATAATATAAATCTACTTTAGCCACGTCCGTCGCCCTTCCACCATACCAAAATCAATCAACAGATAATCTAAAAAAGTTGACTTTGACATCTCATTCAAGTTCCAATTTACGCAAAAAATTATTCGGTAGATATACAAGCATGTCACCCAATAAATAAAATAAAAAGGTTGTAATAAAAAAATATTGCTCTCTATAGGGTATAACATGTTTTCTTTGGTTAAATCTTAATTTTTATTGTTTAATCATTTTGTAAAAAGATAAACACAGGGTTTCATTAATTTCATCATTTAGAACAGATATCAATAAACATTTTATGTAAATAGTGGATGTTGCCTATGTACAATCAAGATTTTTTTGAAGTGTCACTATAATAAATTGAAGTCTGTGCCGGTCATTGTCATTTGTCAATCGAAAATTCAAAACACTTTTGCTCACTTTTGCTATGGTTGCATTCATTCACAGCAGAAGTAGTGTTCTTGTCAGGAAGGTCGCTAAGTATTTTGTCCAAGGTGAAATATTCAGTTTTTGTAACACTTGCTTAACCTTATTGTTTCCAACGATTACAGTTTATAAAGATTTATATTTTTATTTTCAATACTAATCAACTGTTGCGTAGGTGGTGTCTTATTATTTTACCTTTTGTTCGAATTTATAAAAATAGGTACTGTGCTCGCTATTCATACAGGTCCAGCAAATAAAACCAGAATTATGGGCAGTTCATATTCAAGATCGTATTCTCCTAATAGTGGACAAAATGAAAATACAAATGAAAGACGTAAGTATTTTCAAATATGTTTTGTTAACACCATTTAAAATAATGCCGGTAAAGAAAACATGCATACATATATAATTCTAATCATAGTAGATGTGTAGTTTATATAGCCCCAAGAATTAATAATTAAATAGTTGGAATTAAGATCTAGAAATGTAATCATATTTTTTATTTCAATTTAAACTACGCTAAACCCTGCAGCTGGCTAAGAAATAGAACAATGACTGCTATAGAAATTAAATATTACTTAAGGCTAAATATAAGTAGTTGATCATGACACCTTCTTTAATTAAAAGTGGTACTGTAAGTGATTAAAAGTTTTATATTTTATTTTATTTTATAAGGATAATAAAGCTATGTATAATTAGATTATGATGTCAGAGCAATGTGCAAATAATTTAATATGAATAAAAAGAAAAGCATTTTGTGATACAAAGTAGCTTAGCTCAAGGGAGCCAATTTGGACAGGTTTATGCATAGCAGTAGAATTAAGTAGACAATTAACATATATATACCTTACGAGTTTCCTATCATTATATTGTACAACAATTCCTAACATATTTAGTTTTATAGATGTCTTCTAGCAGTAATATATTTTAAACTTTATAATTCAAAGCAAATATCATGGTTATGCTGTGTCAATTTTAGGAGCAGACATTGTAATTTTTTAGACAAATAAATACAGACATGATTTTTATCAACAACAAAAGTATGTTTTATGGCAAACTGTATTTAATTTTTATTAATGTCAACATTAAACTTACATAATTATTTTATATTGAGATGATAGCAATGTGTTACTTGCATCTTTCATGTTTGCTCTATTTATCCCTAATTGGGTTTAAAAGAGTAGATTTAAAAAGAAATGCTATACAAATAGATGACATATTATTATGTTACAAAAAGGTAAAAAAATACCTATAAAAGTAATTGAATGTTCCCCTAACCATGCATCAGATTTTGAAGACTATTTTGCTTGATAAATTATCTGCCAAAAGTATACCAAAATATACTTTACAAAACATTACAATATAGTTACCTCCTTTTTTTAGTTAACTTGTTTTTACACATAGGTGCAAACTGCATATAATATTTGTATGCTGTATACCATAATAATGGATCTGTTTTCACAGCAGTCTCTTTTTAATATTTACGCCTTATTCATGTGAATTAATGTTAACTAAATGTCTAAAAGACAAAAAATATCGACTATTTTAATATGCATTTCCAGTAGTCAATATCACATAAAATATCATTATTTTATTCCTTTCTTCAATTTCCATTCATTTAATTAAAATACTTGCCATTTTATTGCGATCCCGCGCGTACTGAACCGCCTCGTTAATATGCTATAATGTACGTCGAAGGCTTCACTCGACCTAGTTTCTCGCCGAGTATTATTCTGAAGTGCGAAACAGATATTTATCACTTGCTGTTCTTATACGGTAATATCTTGAAACTTAACCATGAAGAAGTTCCAACAGCATTGTTACTAGGTGAAATCTTCATTTTTCAATTACGTATATTGCATAGTAATAAGGCTCGGTTTCCTCAGGTGCAAATATTTCATTCACTTACACATTTATTTACTCCAGGTTTTAAATAAATCTGAACAGGAAAAAGTTTCTGATATTATTATTTTTTACTCGACTCCTAAGGGTCTTGGCTTGATGTCAAAAAATCGATACTTTCTACGGATATTATGGTATTAGGAACAAACATTTATTTTCTAATTTAATCGGAAATTCCAGGGAATTTGCTCGTTCAAAGAAATATTTTAACTTTTTTGCGTTAGTCTCTATTATCAACAGATAAGGACGTAAATTAAATAAAGTCCATAGATGTATTATGAATATTTTTCGTGATGAAGTTTACCAATAGTTTGGTGCAAAAACTACGTCCAAATCATTGTAAAGCTACTCGAATATTTCAGTACTTAAATTTCTCCATAGAAAATGATTAACTTAACTTAACTCATATTATTACAAAATATACACAATAGAAGGTGAAAGACAAGAGCGCACAAAAAAATTTCAAAGAAAATGCTGGAATTGTTTGCCTTCGGCCCTGATACACGCTCAACATCTTCTTATGAAAGCCCTATTTAATGATCTGGCACACTCATTTTCTCGGATTTCATCTGCTGGCTTGTTTATTCTACTTCTTAATTCATTCAAATTTCTTATGGGTGTTTGATATACTTTAGATTTTAAGACACCCCAGGAAAAGTGATACAATGGTATGGAGTGAGCTGACACTCTGGATTAACACTTAGCTCCTTTTTATTCCGAAAAATTAGGTGTTCCCCTGGGATACGGAAGGAATTCCGATATCTTTATTACTTTTTTATACTCAAAGGGATGAGTGGGACTGGATTACATGCCTTGAGTGAAAATGAGACGGGACGGGCTGGATATAACGGGATGGGACGGGACGGGATGGGGAATTCCAAATAAAGTTAATCACGCAGACAAAGTTTGCGAGCAGAAGCTAGTACTTCACATTTTCTTATGATTAGGAGCGATAACATATTTAAAAGAGCCACCTCTTGTAAACTATTCCACTAAACCTATACTATAAAAACATTACTTTATTATAAACTAAATTAACGAAGGTCGAGATCTATTGCATACATTATTTTATTTTATTTTTTATTGCAATAGGTGGCACGATATCGCGCATGGAATCCAGCAGCCACTACGTCGAGTCCGTAGTGTGTAAAGAAAATGACCTCAAGGAGAACGAAATGAAAGTGTTTGACATTGGCGAAGACGGCAAAGTGTTGTTGGTGAAACAAAAAGGCGAGTTTAGCGCCGTGGGCACGAAATGCACGCATTACGGAGCTCCCTTGGTGAACGGTGCCCTTGGAGACGGCAGGGTGCGGTGTCCGTGGCACGGCGCTTGCTTCAACCTCAAATCTGGGGATATTGAAGACTTCCCTGGATTCGACTCGCTGCCATGCTATCAAGTTACTGTTACGGAGAAGGGAGATGTGAAGGTACAGTGTACATTACAACTATTCATATTGATGTACGTATTTCAGGCCTTTGTCTTCTGCGTGTCCTCATCACATCTATGTGAGTTGATACATTTTTTGTGTTGCAAAACGATTACCAGATTTCAAATATCCACCTAGTGATATAAAGACAGACTGTAAGCCAACAAAACTCGCCCTAATACTGTCCTGTGAAGTTTTATATGTATTATGTAAATGGTATGCACCTCACGCTTGGAAAGGCCAAACAAACTCAAGATTCACTCACAAATTTTACATCTGACCTGCATATACAGGTGAAACGATTCGCGGATCTCGTAATGTGTGTTACTGCTGCTGCTCGAGCTTTCTTTATCGAGACATTCAATTGAGCCTTTCTACAAACTAATATAATAAATCGCTGTGGTTATACAGTTTCCGTCAAACCGCTGTAGCATCGAGTAGAAACGATAGAAATAGAGGCCACATGGGATTGAAATAATTTATTCTAATCTATTTAGGTTATTGTTCAGCAGACCAGTTTTCTGAATTGGATTTTGTATTGTTTTTTAACATTAATTGCCGATATTCAGTATTATAAACCCATCTTAGTTTCTGCTAATATGGTGTACTAGTACTAGAATATCTCTTTCTTAAATTCATTTTTAATAAAGTTTACATAATCTTACGGTCTATTTAAGATTATGTTATTAGCATGTCTAAAAAAATAACAAGTAAAGTACTTCTGAGAAGTGAAACCAATTTCGAGTCTATGCATGTATTTCTCACGGTCTGTGTTGACTAAGCAGTTTCTTTTTCATTATGAATGTGTCTTGTCTGCGTAATATTGTCATTAGCACGTGACTAGAATAACTTTTATTTACATAATACAAAGTACCCAGTCATTACTACATCTCTTTGTATGTTTTATTTTAATGACTAAAATTTCAGTGTGACATGGCGATAAGCAAACTTTTTTGGCTATGTTCCAAAAAAAAAACATATTTTGGTGATGTTTTTGACGTACAACTACGTATTGAATATACCGCTATATTTAAAAAAAGTTTAATGAAATACGCTGTTCAATGCGTACGAGGATGCATTTGCACCGAAGGCATGCAAGTTATGTCACGATATCTCCCTTCACCTTTGCAACAACCTTCAACTTTCGAAAAAGTTTTATTTGCCGTGCGTCCCGCATCCAAAATGCATCGTAATCTGGTAGTTAGAGGCTTTAAGGAAAATCCAACTAAATTTCATAATCCTGGCTCGGCAAAGCTATTGCAACTGTTAGTAAGGGCAATGCCGTTCAGGATAACATCAATTAGCAACAATTATTATCTCTAGATATTTGACACAATAACGTTGGTCTTAATTGCTCCTTCACGATAGAAAACAACAGAGGAAAAACGGAATTTAGCAACAACAAGCATAATATAAGTTGGCGAACCTATTGATTCGAAATAAAATGTTAATTATGGGAATGAACTCTCTTAAAGACGGAAAGGGGAGTTCGAATACGGAATATACGAATGATGGGTTAAGATTATCTAAATACGTTGGAAGTGCACCCGTAAAAACGAGCATGTGACTAATGTGGAAGTGAGTAACGCGCTTACCTCATTTGTTTTACTTGACGAGGTGAAACACGCCGTTTTATCAAGCCATGTCTAATTATTTCCTGCGAGTTTTAAAATATATTCGTGTTCTGTTGACACAAATTTATATTACACTAGCAGCCCGTCCCAGCTTCGCCTGGGTGCAGATATCTTTTGATTCCATTCCAGATCAGATAGATGTTATTTTTTATACACACTCTTGTAAACCTAAACCTCTTGAAACCTAAACTCGACCTAGCCATCCTACTGTCACTTTTTTTTCTAACTATGACCTATCCTCGTCAATCCCGTCATGTCCCGTGTGTCAAGTCACTTCCCGATCCGTCCCGTTCTTTCTGTTCATTATCCATCCTGTCTCATCCCGTGCCTTTACTATTCATTCTATCCCATCAAATGAAATCTATCAACTATCCAATCCTATCCCATCCCTCTCACTCTATTCTATCCCATTACGATTTTTTGACATTAAAAACTTCAGCGATTGCGGATAAGGAAAATCGGATCAGTAATACGGACGCTTCAGCGATTTCGGTTTCCATACAACATGTCATTCCTTATTTCACCTCCATATTGTTCTTTTCCAAAATTATTGGTCGCCATTATTGTTCGTTTGTAATCAAGAGCTGAAATATAATTTTTCATAGAACAAACTTAAGGTTTTGGTTTAAAAATATAAAATGCTATTAAAACATAGGGGTTGATCGTAGAGGGTTGAAAATTTAGGGATATATGTATTTTTTTATGCTGCATCATAAAAAAATAACCACAAATTTTTTTTTCTAAAATATAAAAAAAAAATTTAGTGGTGGACTACCCCTAACATTTAGGGGGATGAAAAATAGATGTTGGCCGATTCTCATAGATACCGGATAAGCACAAAAAATGTCATCAAAATCGGTCAAGCCGTTTCGGAGGAGTATGGCAACGAAAACTGTGACACGAGAATTTTATATATTAGATTATGAATATTTTAAACCTGTATTCAGAGTTATATGAGACGTGTTAAATGCTCGTGTTTACATGTGATTACGAAAATATTAATGCTTCGCAGCAATAACTTGATGTTTAACCCTTTGCGTCCTTACAAGAACTCCACTTGTATTTTTAAATGTTCCTCTAAATAACCTCACATGTATTTATACAGGTATTTAAAAGAATGACGTGATTATTTCAAGACGCTAATCAACTTATTGGCCGCAATTAATAAAATATTTTTGAAACGTATCTACTTTCATATTATGTACAATACCAGTAGTATCCAACATTGGAATATTTTCTTATCGTATTCGTTAATTAAATAAGTACTTAATAAAAAGTGTTACAAAATTAGTTACTTTGTTTACGAAACAAAAAACATCAGAATCAACCAGCTATTAAAAACATACAATATTTCAGCTGGGGGTAGTTGAGAAAGCAAGTACGATAATCGTTAGCTCTGTATTTTTTTGTATTTAAAAATATCATACACTTTCTATATTTACAGTTTTATGCTTGCTAAGATTATATAATTTGTCTACCTGCCGGGTGTAGTGTTTTTTCCTTTTAAGTTTATCCTATTTCTGCAATTCACTTCACGCACTTCAACACAATGGAGTCTACTCTGAAGGCCACCGTGGATGAATTAAAGCAGGAGTTCCACAAGCGAATGGAGGCTTTTGAAGCCGACCTGAAGAAGTCCTCAAGTCCAACTGCAGCTCCTTCTGGTTTGGCCGCAGAGTTTTCTGCCTACAGGAGTTTCATCTCCCAGACTCTCGCCTTGCTGCAGCAACAAATTGACACCCTGGCTCATGCTGTGGATACAATGGAGACGCAGCGGCGACGCAAGATGCTCTTGTTCCACGGTGTTGATGAAGCGCCTGAAGAAGATACCGCCGTGCTCATAGCGAATGTGGTTAAGCAGCGTTTAGGAATGACAGCCTTCCAGACGTCAGACATCCAGCGTTGCCACCGTATGGGTCGCTCTTCTTCACCCAAGAAGCCTCGGCCCATACTTGTAAAGATCAGGGACGTGGACACCCGTAATAAAATATGGTTTAGTAAAACCAAACTTAAGAACTCCGGTGTAACGCTCTCGGAGTTTTTAACGAAGACACGGCACGATGTTTTCTTGGCTGCTCGTGAGAAGTTTGGAGTGACCAAGTGCTGGACCAGAGACGGTAGCGTGTTTGTGTTGAGTTCTGGGGTGCGGCATAGAGTGTTGTCTTTATGTCAGCTTAATAAGATCTCTGCTGATGGCGACAAGTCTGTCCCTGCGTCTAGAATAGCTGCTCCGAGATCCAGAAGAGCTGCAGCATCGAAGAAGTGATGTGTCTTTGTTTATGTTTTTCATAACGGTGACCAGGTAAACACAAAACGAATAAATAATTACACCCACTTTTTCAAGGTAAACAAACAATAAACCTAACCACTTAATGTCATTGTCAAAGTTCTGACATTTCCACTTTGAGGCTTTGCGTTTCGTTTCACGCTCTAATTTTCATCTTTTGTGTACTATTGTTTAATTATTTCTGGTTTGTTTTTATTTTGTTTTTTTTTTTTTTTTTCTTATGATTGTAATTATTTTTATTATTCTTTAATACTCCTATATTATTATTATTATTTTTTCTGTCTTTTGTAACCATTGTTTTACCTGACTCACCTTTTATTTTTTATTTTTTATAGTTCTCTGTAAACACTACCGGCAGATGGATGTATTTGATTCTTGACAGTTTTAATTTATTCATATTCTTATTACATACCTACTTGTTACTATTTTTATTTTTACCCTTTTATATTTTGCCTATTTTTTTTTTTTTTTTTTTTTTTTAACTAATTTGTATTTCAATTTATGTCTTTCTCAGATTTTAGCAATGACAGTGGGGAGTTTTTCTCAGCATGTAGTGATGATAGTTTTGAGAGTATTCCTTCACTTGCTGAGACTCTCTCGTCTCATTTCTCTGATGTCCCCAGGAACTTTAATGTCGTTCATTTTAATGCTCAGAGTATTCCGGCCCATTTTACTGATATACTGGCTAGTTTTGACTGTACACATATACATGCTATCCTGGTTTCAGAATCCTGGTTAAAACCCTGTCTGTCTTCTTCTACCTATTCTCTTCCCGGGTTCCACCTCATCCGGAATGACCGCACGTCGGGTGGAGGGGGTGGTGTCGCCATTTACCTCCGAGCTCACATTCCTTTCTCAGTTGTAAGTGTCTCGACACAGCCAACTCCACCTAACTCTGGCGAGCATCTTTTCGTTGAGGTGGAACTTTCACATCAGAAAGTTCTTCTTGGTGCGTACTACTGTCCCTCACTTCGTGTGGATTTCTTTTCTTCTTTTGAGATTCTTCTAGACAACTTAGTCTCCTCGTACAGTCAAACCATAATCATGGGTGATTTCAATACCTGCCTCCTTAAAAACGACTCTCGGTCTTCCTCTTTTCATTCCATTGTCCAATCTAGTAACCTTACCATTCTTCCACTTTCCGCCACTCACCACTTCCCAAACTGTAATCCCTCTCTACTTGATCTCATACTCGTTTCGTCCCTTGATCATGTTGCAAAACATGGTCAATGTCCAGCTGACGCATTTTCCTACCATGACCTTCTTTTTCTGTCCTATCGTATCCGTCCTCCCAAAGCCTCTCCTAAAATAATCCTGCGACGTAATTTTCGTAGCATGATTCTTGCTGATCTTCGCAAGGATGCTGTCAGCATTGACTGGGGTTTGCTTTTAGAGAACGAATCCATTGACATTAAGGTCAATATCTTCACAGAAGAACTTACGAAGCTATTTGATATTCATGCTCCAATCCAAAAGATCAGACTTAAGCATCGTCCATCTCCTTGGCTTACTGCTGAGATAAAAGAACTGCTTACAAAAAAAGCCTCAGCTAAGTCTAAATATAAATGTCGTCCTAGTGAACTCAACTGGCGTAATTATGTCTCGATCCGCAATCACTGCAGCAAGGTGTGTAGAAACGCACAACGCCGATATATCCATCAGTCCGTTGAAGTTGCTGACCAAGCAAAAGTTGGAAGTTTCTTAAATCTCTGGGAGTTGGAAAATCGCGGCAAGATATCGGCTCTAAAAATTTCGACTTAAATTCCTTAAACCAACATTTCTGCTGTCCATCCAATTTAGATGGAAGTAATAAAAATAAAACGTTATCTTATCTTTCTTCCTGCCACGCTCCTGATTGTCCTCCACTAGTTTTCAAACAACTTGCAGCTTGTGATGTAAGGAAAAACATTATGCTGAGTTCATCTAACGCGATTGGTAGCGACTGTGTCGGATGCAACATGATTATCCCTATTCTCGATGAAATCCTCCCCATTATTTGCCATATTCTAAACCACTCCCTCTCCAGCGGCACCTTTCCATTAGCGTGGAAAGAAGCCCACATCATCCCTATACCAAAAAAATGTAACCCTTCTACCTTCTCCGAATTTCGTCCTATCTCTATTCTACCTTTCCTCTCTAAAGTTCTGGAGCGTCTGATCCATTCCCAACTCTCAGATTTCCTTTACAAAAACAAGCTCCTTAACCCTCTCCAATCAGGTTTTCGTCCTGGGCACAGTACTACCACTACCCTTATTCATATCTCTGATGACATCAGATTGGCCATGGACAGGGGCATGCTGACAGTCTTAACACTGCTTGACTTCAGCAATGCTTTCAACACGGTCGATCTTGATGTTTTGCTCAGCATTTTGTCTTCTCTTAACATATCTCCATCTGCAGTTGATTGGTTTCATAGTTACCTGTTTGGACGCCGGCAGCGGATATGTATTGAGGATAATTTATCTTCTTGGTGCACCATTTCTGCCGGCGTACCACAGGGCGGCGTGCTATCTCCCCTACTCTTCTCAATTTTTATAAACTCCATTACAAATAATCTTCGTTCTTTCTTCCACCTCTATGCAGATGATTTGCAAATTTACTCCCATGCACCACCTGATGAGCTTAAAGATGCAGTTTCATCGATCAATGACGACCTTAGACGTATCTTTGATTGGAGTAAGGAGTATGGATTAAAAGTTAACCCAATTAAAACGCAGGTCATTGTTGTCGGCAGCCCTAGGTTAATGTCTAGACTAAACTGGTCTGTTGTACCTCCAGTTTCTTTTAACGGAATACGTATACCTTACAGTGATACTGTGAAAAATCTAGGCATTATTTTCGACGCATCTCTTTCCTGGGGTCCCCAGCTTCGAGAGTTGAGTAGGAAACTATTCGCCTCGGCTGGGTCCTTGCGAAGGTTACGCAATTTTCTGCCCATCGCCACGAGAATATCGCTTGCTCAATCCCTCCTCCTCCCCATCCTTGATTATGCTGATGCCAGTTATCTCGATCTCACTGAGGAGCAACTCAATAAACTTGAGCGTCTTCAAAACTTCTGCATTAGATTTATATTTGGACTGCGCAAATATGATCATGTTTCCGAATTCCGCAACAAACTCAAGTGGTTACCTATACGGCTTCGCCGGAATACACATATTCTTTCCCTTCTTTACTCTATACTTTTTAATCCTCTCTCTCCTTCGTACCTCAAAAACCGATTTCTATTTCTTCATAATACACATTCAAGGTCTCTGAGGTCATCAGAGAACTTAACACTGCAAATTCCAGCGCATTCCACTGCTTTCTTTGATAAATCTTTCACCACTCAAGCTGCTAGACTTTGGAATGCATTACCTGTCTCAGTGCGGCGGGCAAAGTCCCTGCCTATATTTAAAAGATTGCTAAAGGAGCATTATTTCTCCTTACATACCTGAAGACATAGCGTAGTGTATTCTTTTTATTATATTTTCTTGCTTTGATGTAATGTGTTGATGCATATAATATTATATAGGGTTTATTATATGTATTTATATATGCAAATATATGTATTGTGTTATTCTTGTTAAATTTATATATATATATATATATTTTTTTTTAGTAGAATAGAATTATTTTTTCCTGAATTTTATTTATTACTTTTTTTTTTTCTCGTACACCTCATGATTCCCCCAATTTGTCGTTCTGTCTTATCCATCCTATGGTAGGTTGCCTGGAAGAGATCGCCTGGAGCGATAAGGCCGCCATTGTATACTTTTTTACTTTTTGTTCATTTTTGTTAAATTCTTTTTTTTTTGTTCACTGGTGTACAATAAGTTTTTAAATAAATAAATAAATAAATATTTGTTCCTCGGAGCGCGAACGATATAATCACGAACTGCAAGAATTATAAATAACATCCATAAACTTACGTACACCTACAATTCTGTAGAACGTATTTATTATGTCCGCATCCGTAGTAATAATTTATAAGTTGTAATTCACGGCCTCAAATACTTAAGGCTGCATTACTGATCTACATTGCCGCCGGCTCATGCGGTATCTTAAAAGCAGTTGACCTTCGTTCACCTTGACCAACTAGACCTATAAGTACCTGGGTTAGGGTTGCCATACTGACTAATATTTCACCCGTATAAACACCTAACATTACCCTCTAAGCGTACAGTTGTTGAAAAGTATGGTATTTTTAAGTAGTCGAATGACTGACAGTAATTCGGTATTATCAAGAATCCAGCAGATACGTGAAAGTCACAGACAGGTTAAACAAGTTTATTTCATTAATATTCAGGAGGCATTACGAAAATACCTTATAATTAGGCAAAAACAGGTCAGCCAACAGCCGGCACCCCTGACCTACACAGTACAGCAGAGCGACGTAAGCAACACGTTTCAGACGGTGGGCCTTGCTGATGACTCAATATTGACCCTCTCGATCCGGCGTCGAGACGACAAACTTGCGTTGTGCTTATCATCGGTTAGGTTGCAAAACGCTACATCACCATTAACCGATTTTACATGGCAGAGATTTTAAATATTTGATTTGTGATAGAAACAAGCTTTTTCGTAGTAAAACGCCACCGATCTTCATACTTGGCAAATTATTAAAAAAATACAGGTTCATACCGTAAATAAAATGTTTAACGGCATAGAACGTTTTGCATTATACACGATGATATAATAGTGATAATAAGAATTATAAGGCGTCACGAGCCTTAAATAATCTTACGTCGACTACGAACATTGTACGATTGCGGTCAAGCCTGTTTTGCAAGACACATTTATGGATACACTTAGTGCTAATTCGCACCCACCGTCTGTATAGTGTATACCAGTGTCGTTTGTGACCTTGTACTTTATTCGATCGAGGCAAACATTTTTTAGACATTCATTTGACACCGTCCGCTGCGCAGTTGGTTAGACGCCGGCTGCGAAACGAGAGGCCGCAAGTTCGATCCCTGCACCGAGGCAAATATTTGTCTCATCGGATATGGGTGTTTATGAGACCGATAAATCTCTTAAATTTTAATACCCACGACACAGGATTCTATCTTAGTGTGGGGTCAGGACTATGTATGTGACTGCCGGGTGTAGTTATTTATTTAATTACTTTACTCTTAGGTATCCCTTTCGCATCCTTGGCGTACCCTATTTTAATAAGTGGTTGGCCCTGACTAAACTGTTTTAGAATTCTTTCAGTTACCTATGTTATTAAACGCTGTGTATTTTGCTTTTCCAGGTACGAGCAAAAATCAGCGACTTGAAATCAAACAAGCGTATCAAGGATATGGGACTAGTTTCCCCCTGCGATGGCTCCGTCGTAGTGATTGTCGGCGGCGGTCCCTCGGGCGCCACCTGCGCTGAAACTCTACGCAGTGAGGGATTCCAAGGCCGCATCGTCATGGTCGCCAAAGAACCTCACCTACCGTACGATAGAATCAAAGTATCCAAAATTGGTATGGTAACAGAAATCGAAAAACTCCAAGCCAGGTCTCAGGAATATTATAACGACGCCAATATCGAAATTCTGAAGGGTGTAGAAGCCACCAAGGTAGAGACTAAGGACAGATTAGTTCATCTTAGTAACGGAAATAAACTTCGCTACAGCGCGTTGTACCTTGCAACCGGCTCAAAACCCCGCGTGCCAAATATACCTGGCATAGACCTTAAAAATATCTTCACTGTGAGAAACTTTGAGGATGCCATTAACATCGTGAACACATTGGGCTCGGGCAAAGATAAAGACGTAGTTGTTCTCGGACAGAGCTTCATCGGACTCGAAATAGCCGCTTCAGGTAATGAAAAAGCGAAGTCCATGACCGTAGTCGGCAGAGATACCACACCACTCGGACATATATTTGGCAACGAAATTGGTGGCAGCCTAAAAAAGTTGTTTGAAGATAAGGGCGTAAAGTTCCAGTTTGAAACCACGATAACAAAATGTAACGGTGAGAACGGTGTGATAAAATCGGTGGAGCTCACTAACGGAACCGTCCTGCCCGCAGATGTTCTTATTTTGGGTGTGGGGACGACGTTTTACACTGACTTTTTGAACGATAGCGGTATCGCTCTCGAGGCTAATGGTGCGGTCACCGTGGACGATAAGTTGGAAACTAATGTGAAGCATGTTTTCGCCGGAGGTGATATCGCTCACGCGCCGGTGGCTGCGTTTGGGAACAAACAAATGAGCATAGGTCACGTAGGCTTGTCTCAGTATCACGGGAGAATTGCGGCTCTCAACATATTAAGGAAGGAGACACCCTTGAAGACTGTCCCATACTTCTGGACGCTGCTGTTCGGCAAGTCTATCCGTTACGCCGGATGCGGAAGGCCGGCCAGCTCAATGATTGACGGGAACATAGATGAGTTAAAGTTTGTAATCTTCTTTTTCGATGAATCTGATAAGGTGATATCTGTAGCATCTTGCATGCGCGACCCGGTAGTATCTCAATTCGCAGAGTTCCTGTACCAAGGCAAATCACTCTACAAGAAAGACTTGAAGGACGATCCTTTTGCCTGGACAAAGAATATTAATGAAGCTTCCTTTTAATATCGAATCTAATTTATACCATTAAACGATCTAAGATTATACTTTAAATTAATTATTATTCCTTATTCACATAACGAATGCGATATCGGCCTATAACATTATTATAATACCAGTATTATTTTTATTCCTAATACCTTTAAGTATACTGAAATACACGAGTCTCAAAAAGGATGTACGTAATGTACTTAAACAGACACATACTCTCAAATATATTATACCTAGTTTATTACTATACTATTTATTTATGAATATTTATTTGCTTGTTATAAATATAAGTTATATTGTGATTTATGTATGTCTTGGCCTTCAAGATATTATTGAATATGATTACAATATTCTAGTTGTGATAAAATATGTAACATTTGTCGTTCATATTCACGGTGTTTGAAATAAGTGTTGCACTAATAGCTAGTCTCAACGAAGTACTCATATTAAATTGCACCTAAATAAATATTGGCGTCTTCGTCGCGTCATAAATCATACGTCGTCAGGGTAAACACATCACATACAACATTATTTTAATAAGTAGTTGTAAAACCAAATGGGGACCGAAATATTGTGGAGTACGAATATTATATTCATGTTTCGAAATAATATATTGCATTTTTTATATGAAAAATTTGTTGCTTAAATGTTTTTAAAAACTGTTGTTTATTTGAAAATAGACTATAAGTCTTGCTTGTAATGTATGAAGCTGAGCACTTTTGTATTTAAGCTAGAGATACATGTTATTTGATTATCTACACAAAGCAAATCCTTCTATTTATCTTTATTAATATTTTTAATCGTTGTTTCTTTTTACATACATACTGCATACATGTATGCACACATTACGCAAAAAAATATGTTATAAGGCTTAGAAAAATATATATCGTGTTAGCACTTAGGTACCTAATATGTGTATATCATGAAAAATATATCTTAGTATGTAAACATCTATATAATATAAAATTTTGAATTTAGCTAATTATCTGCTGAATTTATTTATTTTGTATCTACATTATTTTATTACTAACTATTTGGTTTAACTAGGAACATGGTTAAAAAAATGCCAATTATTCTATACATACAAGTTGTAAACAATAGGTACATATATAAACTCATGCCCATGTGTCCATGCCCATACCAGTCAAAAAATCAAGCATCAATAATCTTATGAACCATCTTTGATTAAAACTTGCTTATAAAAAGTACCTTCATATACATTCAATCGTTATTCAAACTCATTTTGCATTATCGCAAATAAGCTCGAAATATTTATATAGTGGTGCTTCTTCTGTGATCAGTAAATGAACACAAATATTTGCACCAGCTAATGTTTTCCGGAAAACAAATGCTTAGCATTTATTTTGTTGATAGCATTTAATTTGACAAATATAATTGTTAGGTATAACATGATATATAAATATACACATTATATTGTATTTAGTCATATTAAAAGTTTTGTTCAAACTAGATTATAGATAAGAAGTACAGTTTGTTTTTTTTATCTTTGTAGTTGTTAAATTGTTTATAATGTTAAATTATTCCACATTTATTGTTCTCGAAATTAGTTTACATATTATTTGGCCCTATTTTTTATTTGTTGCAATATATACTTATTACAATGAGAGCATCTGTTTTTATTACTAATATTTTTTATTGTGTTAAATATAGCTCAAACTGTAAATGAATACAGTATTGTGATTATTTGATGTATATAATAAACAACATTGAACATAATGATGTTATGTGTAATAACTGAATAAATAAATGTAAAGCAAACATGTTTTTTTACCTAATGTTCTTCCGAATATGACTCTGCAGCTAGTAACTCATCACTGGTAATATATTTATGTTTCAAGGATTCAATGACAAAACAATATTAAAAAATAAATAGCATTATCCTTGTGGATTATTTGTATTAGAATGCGAAAAAACGTAGTTTTCATATTCTATTACAAATGTGTGCTTTTTCTGTTCTTAGGTCTTCTAATTTACGAAATAATGACTCAATTGTCTGAAAAAAATATAATTTATCAGCAAAATACTCCTCATATTTTACATATGAAATTGTTCCTAGAACAATTTTTGGAACTACTACTGCTCCTAGATAGACACCTGAAAGTTTTCTACAAGAATTTCAAAGGTATTGAAACTATAAAATCTAATAAGTTGTGTTAGCAAATTATGAAGATTTAACATTCTAATTTACTTTAAGACTATGGCTTTTTCCACCATAACCAAAAAGTTCCATATTGTATACCTAATTGTAACATTTTATTAACATGTTGTATGCAATAAAAATATTGAGTATTGAGTAGCTAAGTGATATACCAAGAAAGTAAAACAGAAAGTCAACTGCATAAAATTATGGTTTCCTAACCCAAAACCAGTGCAAGTTTACTGGTTGACTGTGAAATAAGCTATCCACAATGTTCACCATCTTATTACACATGAGCCGCAATGATGTATAGTTAATAACCTAGGTGCCAATGTTTATAAAGTGAGAAATTTACATTGGGGACTAATTAGTAATTATTGTGGCATCTTTAGTCTCATGATTAAAATAACTAGACAAGTTTAAAACATAGTTTAATTACTAAACACCTAATTTACAACATATTAAATAGTATTGCTGGACTCTAAAACTATTGACCATGATAATCTAGTCCCATTTTTCACCAACACGTAAATGCTGTAATCGTTCATACAAAGTAACATCTTTTTTGAAAATCTTCCTAGACCGGTCCACTAACTCTGCCATTCTCGCTTCATTTTTTCCCAATGCTTTAGCATGGCCAAAACTCTCCGCCTGTAAATAAGTGAAAAGGATCAATGTAATACATATAGTGCAATACAACGTTACTGTGTACCTTAATACAATATATTATTTTAAGACTTGGTGTATTTATTTACTTGCATGTAGGCTACGAATTTCAGAAGATATTATCGCTAATACATTACGATTATAGTCCTTTTATAAACATACCTCAGAAAGATATGGATAACGTAAATAAAACATATTTTGTTCCTCAATAGCAAAATCTTGTTTTAAACTACGTAAATGTTTTGGTTCAACTTGCTTCACTAGACGTTCTTTGCCTCTAAATATATGGCCATTAGGCATGCGATTACGCCGAAATAATGCTAATGTTAATTTCATGGTTAATTTGTTATTTAGATTTTATTTTCACTTAAAATTATATCAGTATTTTGGATTTTGCAGGTTTTTTGACATTGATTTTTTAGGTTACATTTTTGTTTTTTATGGGAAAGCAAAAATAAACAAGAACATACAGCCAAATCTGATATTTTAAATATTTATTTGTATCTAATACACCGAAGCAGAATACATAATTTTAAAAGAGCTGCAAGGACGGCAGTTTGTCCTCCCCAGCTAGTTATTACTAATTTTCCACTATACATAATTAAATATGAAACAATATCGGCTATCCTATACATATATAACCACACCTCATTCTTCTATGTATGTACTCTTATAACTTGGAATATTATCCATAGGTAGTGTCGTCAATAATCAAATTTTATTTTATATTTTTGTTCTGCTTACCAAACCTAATCATACGAAAATCTTTAAAATTAGAAAAATATTTATTGTCTATATTAATCGGTTGAATTTTGTCATAGACACAAAACATTTTTGCCTTTTGGTCGTCTCGTCTCTATAAATCTATGACAGAATGGCTGTCGGGCGAGCGTAGGGTAGTGTCGTATCTATCGTAAATAAATCGCGTGAAAATCAATTATTTTTAATGTAGTATAGCTAACAAACATTATAATTTTAGCTATTAAGTATGGAAACGCGGGGTTGATGATTGTATAATTTTAGGAGCAGTCCATAAGATTGGTAAGTACATTTGTTGTGGAGTAATTATACTTTCGATGGTATTTGTGTTATGATGTTTCCCGTTAAATCATTTCATGATTTCAATAAGCGATTTATAGAAATAAATCACATTCAATCAATTAATACGGCGAATAGCTACTTTACGATACATTTGATTGTCATTACATTTCGGCACCCTTTCACTTTATTGTGTACACTATATTCGTGCTCTACTTACTATCAACTTGCTTTTTTTTATTGTTCAAATCCCTATATCGTCGTGATTATTTAAAATCATATATTTTTTCCAAGTATCTATATCGAGATTTTTTGTTTTTGGATAAGGTTCATTTACGTATCTAACATTTTGACCTATATAGGTATATAGAGGTGGAGGTTGTTTATTTGTAATCAAACAATCACAATTTATAGTGTCTTTGAATGAATAAATCTTAATTATAATCTTCATGTCCCAATGCTATGTTTAGTTTTTTTACACTTTGAAAAGGTAAGTAACTTGAATATCATCACAGTTTAGATTTTAGTTATGTGAGATGTGTCTTAGACCTTCTGTAGGTCAATTCTACATGAAAAGTATTATTATTATATTAATCATAATATGTTTTTGACCAAATATAGGTATATATTTTGTGAATAGATACAGTGAGCCTATTTGTAACTCCTACATTATTCTAACAAAGTTTTTACTTACAATAGAAATCATTGCAAAAGTGTTTTTGATTTGTTTGTAAAATCAAGAGAGTTGATTATTTTTATCCAAGGAACACCACCAAACATTCCATGTGGAGCTTCCAATGCAAAGTTAAAGTATGTCTTATTTAACATCTTGTGTATATGTTTGTGTGTTTATTACCTATGTATATAAATATTTATTAGATTATTTGCATATATTATGTGAAAACAATATTTGTGCCTTGTTACAGAAATTTGTTTCATAGTTCATACACATTTTGCCATGTGTAAGTTCCATGTTCATGGTAAAGTGTAATTTGAATGGTTGAGTGCTAATTTTTCACACTTTCCATGTAAATCTGGTTGCAATTGTGTTGTATGAATCTATATTCATATCATACACTGAAAGAATGTCCATGAATTGTTAAACAATAGTGTGCCAACTTTTAAACTTTCTTTTTTATATATTGAGAGTAAGGGATTTAAAATAGTGTCTTTTTAATTTATATAAAATATACCCCAAGGTTCAATAGATTGGCCAGAATTTAACAAAAATAACAAGTTTTCATTCGCAGTACATTTCAATTTTTCTCAATTTGTCAAGTTTACAAAACTTCATAGCTAAATCCATGCAACTTATGCACATCTTATAAGTAAATGTAAGTGTGGGGTCAGTGTCCTCTTGATATCCTTAATCAGTTGTGTTTACTGTACTGTGTACTTGTGATTGGATTAAATTAAGCTAATATGCATATTTGCATTGTTTTTTATTTTGTCTATGAGTAAATATTTTGATAATTAACTATGATGATGTGTTTTTCCCGTTTAGTTGTCTGGTATGTTGTTGTATGTACACCTTGTTTCTGCAATGGTAAACAGAGTTGTAAAACAAGGAAAAATTATTGCTAAAATATAGCAATAAAAATGATAATTAAAGTATAATCAATGTGTGATTATGAAAATCAGATGATAAGTATTAAGCAATATAAAATTCTTAAAATATGTATTGAAATACCAAAATATAGCACTTTAATCATAGAAAATAATGATTTATTTAAAATTTCAGTGTTAGTAATGTGCAATTTCTGGCTACTACAACAAAACATATGGATAAATTTGCCCATTCACAATTACCTAATCTTTTTTAATAACTGTAAATGAAAATAATCCAGCACAGTTGAACATATGGTGTAGTAAGCTTGTGTCTTTAATAATTCTATATATTTTTGTTAGGAGTAATTCTATTGACTCGCTTCAATCTAAACATTCGTTATTTAAACCCCTACATACATACATAAACTCACGCCTTTTTCAGACAGAGATAGGCAGAGGTGCTACCAGGACACCCACATTTCGCCTTGTATGTTCCGTCCCATGATGTGATAGGAGGCGAGCCCCTATTCTGTTGATAATGTCAAAAATGTAGAAAATATAATGATAAACTATTATTCAAAATCAAATTGCCCCCTTTGGACTTCAAATAATTATAACGGTATTGGAAAGTATTGACATAGTAAAATAGAGCAAATTGTTCACAAATAACCAAAGACTTTGCCATGGATTATTTTACTGTGAATCACAAATGCTTACTATCCGTCAACATAACAATTAATCAAGCTGTGTCCACACTTACATGATAGTAGTGAAACTTTCTTGCATGCTGCAATGCTTGTTTTATTTGTATGATTTTGAACAATTGTTTTGGTGTTTATATGTTGCAGTGCAACTATTTTATTTAATGTACCTTTTTTTTCATTCAAGGTGAGATTGGTCATCTTAGTTTTTTGAAATGAAATAAATAATATTTAAGCTGTAGTTTTTGTAAAGTACATAAAGCAATTTCGACAAAATCGTGCACTTGAGACCTGTATTAAAAGAGAAATATTCACATTATTATGTCACGCTTAAAGTTTATACAAAAGTTTTTGAGTTTTTTTTATGTTTTATGCAAATTAACAAACCAAAAAAAAATCCGATACATAAGAATAACACGACAAATTATAGATTAGTTTGATTGCCAACTATTTTATTAAAAACCTCATTCGCATTGAGTAATAAGGAACTCAATGTGTATAAAGATATTGCATCGGAAAGCTAAGTTATTATTAGCACCCAGCTCTGCACACTACCATAGATAAATTGGAACATCTGAAATTTGTTCATAATCTGCCGTGCTAAATTAGTATGCATTAGCAATGCACAAGTTTATCAGACACATTGACTCAGTCTTGAGCTTTTACACTTATATAGTACAGCCTGAATAATAGTATCAGAGCCAATTTGAATTTTATCTATTCTAATTTTGTATAAAGATGCGGACGTATCAATTCTTATTTCCGCATAGGTCAGCGTGCCTACGCCCCTTCATTCTAGATAACAACAATCAATAATTAATATGCGAATGTATTAATATCGTATGGGTTAACTTTGCCTGTATTCATATTTCATAGTTGGAGATATTGCGTACTTACAGTGGCGGCGCGGCGTTAGGGTAGGTCGGGGTTGGGCAGACGCCCTAAATGAAAAGAAGCCACACACGTACTTTTTTTTTTTTTTTTTTTATGTATTTGGATGGCAGACGAAGCAATCTCATCCATAGCGTCGCGTCCTAGCAGTTTCGCCCTCAGGCACCGGAAGTTCTAAAATTGGCATTGCGTGCTTGAGAGATTCTGAAAAGTCCAATAATGCGTGCGTCAATCAGTCTTTTTCTCTATTCCTGAAAAACTAACCGCAGGAAAGTCACTGTTCGTAATATCAGTAAATAACTATAATCCGCTGGTCATACCTTGATCGTTGGGTAAGGGCAGGTGGAGAAAGCAAATCAATGCAATTTATTTTATTATCATTCTCATTAATAAACTGTCAGGTTTTATAGGCAATGTTAGAATTGCCTTAGTCTTGTCTGATTCAGTTTAGACTAGATGCATTTCAAGTATGGTGCATCCAACACTGTTTCCTTAAATTTGCTCTGTAGAATCGCTCTATATTTAGTTAACAGCCTTTCAACTAATCGCTCACTTGAAAACGTCTAATTAAGATATTAAACTGAATAATATTGATCGTATGATATCAAGAGACGAGTGTAACAACTTGTTTATCAGATTAGAAATGTTCTATTGATACATACAGTACGTTATAGGAAGTAGGTAGTTTATATGCGGTCACGGTGATTTTAATTTTCTAATTTAACCCCGTTTAGATTTTGCGATCAATACATAAAGTTTTAAAAATGTCTCTTAGGAGACGTTTATTATTTGTCCGGTACAAGTCCATAATAAATTTTTACTCCCTCGGCCCTTAAGACATGGTCAGGTTCAGTTATCTTTATGAATTTAACCATAACTCTACCAGCGTGACGTAACATCTAACTAGCGAACCCTCTTAGCAACAACTTGGCACTGATTGAAATTTTGATTTGCATTGCATGTAGTCCAAATTATAATATTTAAATGACAATCGTAAACAGTGATATTTATTTATCACTTGGAAATAGTCCGATCTCTCACGGTGCGTTTTCAGTGGTCATTCCTACCACGCATGACGCACGTTCGTGTTTTGGAATATTGGTGATAGGAACTTGTGTTTGTGGAAAATCTTTCACATTGATTAGTGGCCCTCGCTAGTGTGCCCCGTTTAGAGTTCAGCATATGTATCTGGTTTCGAGCATGCCTATTTACCATTATGTGCGTTGTAATCGCTAAGTCAGTCCAGTATGGTAAAATGTACTCCCTGTCTTCTAAAAATATTTTTTCCACAGTAGGCAGTGATTATTCTTTCCATTAGTATTGGTGAAGACCACGGTGGCTGTGGCCGCTTAATATAAGACGACAACAAACGAATGTGGCCTACTGTAAACTCACGTTCAGCAGGAATTTTACCCTAAACTATTACTAACACTAACATTCAGAAAGAGAGCATTCTCCCACCAGTGTATAATCTAAACATTATTATTAAACACAGATCCAGTTCCAGTGACTTGTTATGAGATAAATTGCTGTCTGTTGTTGTAATGTTCAAATATCGGTCGACGTTAATGTCTGCCACTGATACCCATCGTCCTACTGAGTCTGATTCAGACAGTCTTGTGTCTCAACTCTAAGAACATTTGTATAGGTAAATATTCAATTAAAACCGGCAAATTGGGAAAACATGTGGTTTTCTTAAGATTGTTTGTGTAAATCGTGACTGTTTGGCTCACAGAAAAAATGAAGTGTTTTTCTAGTTCGTTAAAATCGTTGTCGGTTAAAATCAGTGGTTATTGATTTAAGATTAATAATTTCCGCGATGTTTTTGTGTTATAGTTTAATTTTAGCAGTGATTGGAACGACACATGATATTAACATGTCGACGACTTGAAAAGCTTTTTGCAACTGGTACTTCGGCTGTTTATTTGGACATCAAAATCACGAGATGGTTGCATTATTTAATTTTTGAAAGATAAAAATTTTGATTACGTGGTTTCCTATATGTCTATCCACTACAACCTTGCATACCATGACCATACTATGAACGTACTATGGACTGCTCTAAAGACCGTTCCGTCACCGGTCGGTTACATTTCATGGAAATTATACAGAGAATACTTTTTGGCTGATACGGCCATAGTACGGTTATGGTATGCTTCGTTGTACAACACAGTCCCTCATACTAACCGTACAGCATGTTTCGTTGTTTGATGGTGTTTAATATGCTGTACGCTAACAGGAATACAAAGTGTTTACGAATCCGATAATTAAGGTAACGGAGTTTTAATAAACATTTGTGTTGGTGTCGTTGACTCGATGGTAATGATGCAGCTTTCCTCACTTTCTCGTCGTACTTATTGTTTTACAATCACAATACAAGTGATTTGGAAGTTGTTAACTGTAAATGAAACGCTTGTTTAATGTTTAAAGCTATTTGTGTAATGCAGGAACTTAAAGTACTACGGTTTACACATTAATCACTTAATACATCACAAAAAATGGTTAATTTGCATTTAAAACTTATGTTTTTTTCAGTTGTTTTAAATTTAATTGTATCTTCATTCTTCATTCATTCACACACTACAATTGTTCTCTATCAAACCAGATTTGGTCCTGCATTCATCTTATTGAAAATTTCTTTTGAAACTTAATGGTGTTATACATTTTTATAGCTGTAGGTTCTTTTCCATAGCTATGTTATTTCATGTAATATATTAGATCGTAGTATTATTTGATATTTATATACAACTTTTAAACTTCGTGTATCATTAGAGCTTCCAAGTGAAGTAGCCACAACCGATCAGTTTTAAATTTCAATGGATACTATATGATAGTCAACCTTAAACAAAACGTAAATAACCAATCTAAAAATTAATAGCCTAGTATACACACATACATAAACTCACGCCTTTTTCTCGGAAGGGGTAGGCAGAGGTTCTCCTGATAGCATAATATTTAGGCGTTATTATTAAATCCTGATCTATATCCAGCACTAGACTGCGATAAGCTGATGATAATCCTTCAAAAGCTTCAATGTAAGTAATGTTTTGTATACAGGGTGTTGTATTAGTTCCTTTGTCCACAGAGTCCTCAAAACATTTAGCAGCAAATACGCAACCATCAGCGGCCAGTGAAGCGGATCCCTCTGCAAGATGGCGCAGGTCGGAGCCAACATGGAGTATCAAGAGTACAAGTGGGCGTACTCAATCATGGACTCCTCAAAGTGAGTGCGCGTGTTGTCGTTTATCCTTATTTACTTTTATTGCCACACTAACTTCGCACCAGTGTTGACTGGAATTGGCTTTTAGGTATTCTTCTAAAAGGACATTCGTCTAGTGTTTGTTTTTATGTGGATTATTAAATGGGTAAATTCATATTTATTTAGGTTTTGTGTTGATTTCGAAATTATATCGTGAATAGTTCTTAATGAATCGAATTCGATCAGAGTATTAATTCTTCTATTCTTCCGTATGTTCCAGTCATTTTGGAACTAGTGGAGCAAATGTGGTTCCATCAAAGAAATTTGTTATAAACCACGAATTCAGTGTCATATTTTGTGCTTGAAAGAGTTTATTCGCGATTCATTTATTACAAAGATATTCAACTGTATGATCTATAAATGGCACGTTTGCTGTTTACTATCGAAGTGGCTACATTACAAGCACGTGGCCCGCGGAAAAATGATGCACAGTTAACGCGACGTGTTGGAACTTACCACATCTTACAAACGACGTCGCCTGCGATCACAATGCTGGCATTTTTTACATTTGTGATGAAAGCCCCACAAGCTATTAAAGTAAGGCTAGTACCGTAATCAAAAAATTAATGAAGCACGGGCCATTGCGGAAGTGTCTGCAACCGACCAGCGTTGTGTAATTGTTGTTTCAAAACTGGGCAAAAAACACTATTTGCACACTCAATCACTATTTTGTTTATTTGTAATAGTACAAAAGAAAATTTTGACTCGTTAAAATTGCGGATTTCTACTAAAGTAAATGTTTTGTTATCTAAGTTTTCAGATTAATTGTAAGAAAAAGGAGCCAGGCTAATCACTGTTTTTAATTATATTAACAAGACGTTGACCCAGATTACAATAAGCATATAACAACAGCATCGAACAACTAGCAATTTAAGGGAGTGTGGATTTCCATAAGTGTTCCTTTGTAGCAGAGATATAAATTATGATACTCAGGTGTGCCATGTTGTGACGTATTATCAACCGAGAATAACTCGTAATAACTAGAATTCCAGGGAGATTGAAAACTCTTTACTTTACGCCTGTCTACTTTTCATTCTAATGGTGTCTAAAGTCCGACATCTTTTGAGCGCCATTGTTTCTCTGTACGTCTTTGCTCCCATGAATAGACAATAATTAATAATCGATTGTGAACATTGTCATCAATGGGAAAACGTATTTACCATTCGATGAGAAAATTGCGTAATTCTAATTATACATGAACATAGTTAAAAGTAATAAAGTTGCAAACGCTATTACTAATGAACACGAATGAGACAATAGTAAGAAAGTGGTAGCTTAACGGCCATTAGGGAAACATAGGTGTCAATGATCTCGCCATAGAAATTGCTATCGGTTTGTATAGAGGTTTTGTGCCGATACCGATAAGACCGAGTTAACAATACAATTTTAAAGCACTTTCTTGTATAATAATGATTGTTTGCAATGGAGAGTAGAATTGCGACCAGTTGAGGTGAAACGTATGAACGATAATTCTACAATGCATTCTAGAAATACTTAACTGATATGCTTGTATGTATCAACGAAACACTTTACTAAATACACTAATTGTTAGTTTCCAAATAACATTTTATTCTCATTTTACCTGTAACACAATTAACAAACTAAAATTATCCTAATTAAAAGAAATAAACATAGAAAGAACTATTTAAAACACATAAATTAGCCACTAAGTTATCAGTATACAGTAATTAGCATTGGGCTGCCACTTGCAACTAATCCAACATCCGCAATGAATAGTATTATTCGACAATAAACACCTAATATAATTAGTAATTACCTTTTTTATTAATTTTTTTGAAAATATATTTACACCCATGTTCATTAGGGATAATGTAGGATTCTAATGGTGAAAGATATTTTCAATTCGGTCCAGTAGTTTCAGAGCCTATTCAATGCAAATAAAGAATCAAAATCAAAAAGTGCGTGGTGGCCTGTTGGTAACGGACCAGACGCGGCAGCCTACATGTTCACGGTGGTCGCGGGTTCAAATCCCAGGGCACACCTCTGACTTTTCGGAGTTATGTGTGTATTGATAGTCAATCACCACGCACTTTAACGGTGAAGGAAAACATCGTGAGGAAACCTGCATACCGTAGCGATTTTAAAGAATTTCTACGGTATGTAAGTCCGCCAACCCGCACTAGGCCAGCGTGGTGGACTATATGACCTAACCACTCTCAATCGATTCTCTCGATTGTAGAGTAGGCCCGTGCCCTGCAGTGGGACGTATATGGGCTGATATAGATAGAAAGAATCAAATCTTTCAAATTTATAATAATTGTTTAGACAATTGCAATTAGGTAATTGGCGCTTGGTCAACAAGATTAGTCAACACAATATGACATTTCGTTTGTAATTGTATTTTTTATAAAAAAATTATACGTCACAGTGACTCGTGTCGTGTTCCTAGATCAGTTTGTGTTCATCCGCTGTTAAGCAGACCACTACCTATATATATTTTTACTAGTCAGAGAGAAGTACCTCAAAGGCCGGCAACGCATCTCAATGCCCTATGGTGTATCAGGTGAACCGCATGCTCGTTTGCCCCCTATAATATAAAAAAAAAAAAAAAAAAGTTATCTGGCACAATATTTTTTTTATTTACCTGTAAATAACCAATATATACACTTAATGACCTCAGAATTCCGGCCTCATAATAAGATAAATAAATAATAAATACATCCAACAGTCGCATACATAAGTCGTGTGTTGTGGGTATCAGCCTCTACAAGGTTTTCGAGTCTCATAACACCCAATAGTTCAGACAAACATTTCTTAGCGGCCGTTCCAACCCGCTTCTAAATCAACACCAGAAGCTGTCTCATGTAAATACACAAACCAACAAAGCAAATTACATCACAATACAAAGTAAACAGTTGGAAAATAAAAGAACATCCAGGCGGCCGGTTGATAAGGAGCCGGGTAACAAAGGTCGCGGCGTGGCGCTCAGTTTCACCTCCGTCCCGTTCTGGGATAGAAACGATGCTTTTTACCAACATAATTGTATGCTAAACACCTCACAACCAAGTATGCAAATATAAAAAACGTCAATTGTTAATACACGGCCGTTCAATTAGTGACGCGAACTCGCGTGGAGACAGAAATAACGACGTGTCAACGGTATTTTATACTTCGATGGTAAAGTCATACATGACCAAAGGATACAAATCAAATTAGATAATTTATTGATTGTCATAAGACGTGTTTAAAAAACAGAAATGTGACGTCATTTTCATTGCACGGAAGCAAATTTCGAAGCTGCGAGACGATCAATCGTGGTAACTACTGTAGTTATTAGTTTTATATTCTAATAAACAGGCATTCTAATCTAAATACCTAAATTGAGTCCTATTCACGATGTCAAAAGCGAATATAGTCTTTATTCATCCACTGGTGCAGCAACTCTAACAAAGTTCAATTACTAAACCGATGTCTGCCCTCAAATTAAGCCCTGACAAACGTTGATTGTACAATGTAAGTTACAGAGGGAAATGGCTAATTGTCTAGCTGACCTAGTGGATGCGTCGGCTCTGTCAATAACGGCTTATATAAAATCGGTAGCAACGTACGTGGGAACGCACCCGATACAATTCGTAATATCCACTTTTGATTGACTTGCTTTGACGTTTTGTGCACGTGGATGGCTAGTTTGTGAATCGTTGTGCTGCGATTTAAACAAAGTATCGCCCGATAAGAGGTGGTTGTGTCTTTTTGGTCGACACAATTTTTCCGGCCAATTTGAGTGCTAAGTGTATCTCACACTTAACACACTGATAATCATCTCATAATGACAATAACGAACCAAAGAAACAAGCAGACTTTTATGTACATATGCCATTCTAAGAAAGCGTCTGAGCATATTGCCACGACAAACCTAATTAATGTTTCGTAATTATTAAATTTGTCTCAAAGATTTCTTAAGTAGAAATAGACATATAAATGCTATGTTTAAAAATAGAGCTGATACTCATTGCGCCCGGAACCGCTCCCCACATTAGAACTGTTATGAAATAGGAAATGTTGCAACAAAAATCAAAACACACGATGTGCCATTTCAAAGAAAAACGTTTACCTAACGTAATTTAACTTGTCAGGTACGTTTTAGGATATGTGTGGCAATATCTGCCTTCTGTGGAAATGTTGTAACTAAACCGTAATAAACACATTTGCGATTGGTAACACATCTAAAGAAATAGTTGGAAAAAATGAGTTGTAATTTGTAAATCAATCTGTCATCATTTGCTATGGTACGGATTTTTCGATTTCCATTGTTGCTGTTGTCTCCTTGCATATTCTCTATAATCAGTTAGAGGTGGTAGCAAATGGAACATTTTTGAAAATTATGAGTATATTGACTTAGTAAAGAAAAATCCCTACTTTTTTAAATTAAATCTAATAATAAAATAAAATTCATAACATCTGAGAGTTTTTGCGATAATTTCCGAGATATGCGATGTATACGAAATACATTGAACCTGTGTGTTAGACTACAAGAACTACTCCGAAAGTGTCGATATCAGGCAACAGACAGTCGTATATTATAAGTGTTGAATCGTTCTGCAACATGGCAAAATATTCATGGTCGCCCTAATGTTCATAGTTGAATTCGGGCAAGGAGAAGCAAAGAAAGCCCATAACCAAATCTACATATATCTATAATACATATTTTATGGCTCATTGTGTGCTCAAGTGTTTGACATTTTCAAGTCATCTATCATAACAATCACATGGTCTAAAATGATTAAAATGTTTTTATAATGACACTCTCCCAAGGAGTCCGGTAATACAGCGGATGCGGTTAGAAACCATAGTTTTTAGGCTTTTTTGTTTCACGTAAACTACTTAAAAAATCTAGGCGCAAAGTGAAAGTTTAGTGTTGTTTTAAGTGTCACTTTAAAAAAGGTCTGCTTTAAATTATGGTAGGATATCCTTAGTATTTCATATAACTTTCGTCTAAGTGTTGCCACCGACAATTTATCATTCAAATACATATGGATTTCTTGGTAAACATAAAGTAGTGCATGTCAAACGGATGCGTTTTTAACGAGCTTTATCTTTACATCGCTTACTTGTTGTTTCCAATCTTTAGAAGTAATCTAAAATAAGTCGTTTTATTGTTAGAACATGATCCTATTTTGTTTTATCAAATAATATGCAGGAAATACATAATCAGGTTGTGATACTAGATATTAATTAGAATATTATTACGTAGAACGTAAATTACTTGCGCTAATTGCAATTAATTGATTTTATCTACATCAGCGGCATAGCTCTTAAACTTGAGTGACACTTGTTTTATTTAATCTATATATATCTTGTTATTTGATTACATTATTGTGGTAATTAATGTTAATGTATTTAATAGATGTTAATACACTACATATCATTTTTTAGAAGTTCTTGGTTTCATTAGTGTAGTTTAGTTGAGAATAGTATTGTCATGAGCTTTAATTTGTATTGAAGACGTATTATTTGCTAAAAATTGGAATATTTTTTTATCGGAACTACCAGCAATCATACGAAAATTACACTTGTTAATCCGTTATAGAATTATTTGTTTCTTTTTTTTTAATTGTAGAACTGGTAGCTACCAATCTAAAAGTCTTCATCGTCCAATCTAAATTGGTTCAACACAGCGCATAAAAACTAAGTTTTGTCACAGCATGTTTCTTGCGTCCCGAAATTTTTAAAATGACATTATACTCGTATTTTTCAGTTTTACTGACATTGCAAAAACAGCTAGAACACGTATTTCTCATGCCATTTACCGACCTATCCAAGAGCTTCTAAAACATCACTATATAAAAAAAAATTGCGAAAAGTAAATAAATAAAGAAATGTGTTTGCCGAGTGGTGGTCGAATGTAGTTAATTGTGAGAGTCTTGAGCAGCGAGCACCGAGCTATTACATTTCATTAGCGAGATCTCCGCGCCGCTGGACGGCACTTCATTTAATTAGGCTCGGGTCAATAGGGTACACTTTATGCGTCGCCTGTATTATCTATTGCTGTTTTGGTTACCTTAATTCAACAGCTTGAGTGTCTGCCGAGATTACTTCTTTTGTTCATTTTTTAAAATTTAATGTCCAATATACATTATTTTTGATTGACATGGATTTTGCAAAAAGATAAATTATCGCATCTATTAAGTCTCGTTGTGATAAAACAACATGCTACTAAATATTGGTATTTATCTACTTTATAGTAACAAAGATAAAAGTAAGTAGCGCAACTAATTATGTAATACATAAATGTTTAATGCCCAATATTCTGCGAAATCTAAAATGCAGTGTCGGAAATTATCAATTAATGCCATCAATTTACACAAATTAATGTTACAAACTTCCTAGAAATTATTAAGAGCGTACGTTGGAAAATAAACTACGTAACATGCGTTTGTTTTGTATACAACATAGAACGCTGCCAGTGCCAACAAGAAACAAATGATTTAGTAATTCAACGAAATAAATCTAAATGTGTGTCATTGTGTCCAAGCATAGAATCCGAAATAAAATAAAATCAAACAAAGGTGAGAACGGTTTCTAAAATTACTGTTAACGTAGTTATTTTTACATAGTTTGTAGTTTAACCACTGCATTTTATTTCACTGCATAATTATTTTATCGATGTGTATCTCGCGCTGATTAATTCCAAGGAGAAAGCGTGGTGTCGTTGTACCGATCCCGCTCTGCCATCCTCGGGTCAAGCAATTGCTATGTTAGTCACGGTCGTACTTTTAGCGACGGCAAAAAAAAAAATGCCAAATGTTGGTCCAGCTGTGGAATCGCACCTGTCGCCACGATGCCTTTCTGTGTCATTTGAACAAAGCGGTTATGGTGCTCCGGTTTTAAAGTAAGCAAATTATGTAAATGTTTTTGTGTAGTTAAACATTAGTTGTATCTATTTAATGTGAATTTTTAGGTTCCTGTTAATGCAACGAATACATTACAGATGTGTAAATATAGTTATCGTACGAATAATTGTTATTTTGTAACATATTTCGCTGTTACAGAGCGGAAATTAGTTTTGAAGTGAGTAATCTTACGCAGGTGATGCAAAGAATGGACTATAAAACACGTAAAATGTACTAGATTTTATTCATATTGTTGATATCTAGTGCAAATGTGTAGTTGAAAAAATAAAGCATTTCGCTGTTTTTGGTCTACTTAATGGCCTATAAATGAAATGTTAAATGAGCGAATCTTTAACGCAATGAGACATTTATTTTATTGTTATGTAACCTTTAATTGTACATTGTCCAGCCCACATCCAATAATTTTTATTTTACCTAATTCATTGTGCCTCAACTGCTCACTATAATTGATCATAGACAATTAATTAGGGCTCGTAATTTACGGTATTATCTGTTACAAACGCAGGGTAGAAGCGCCCATACAGTTCTTCGAAAATAACCCAACTCTGTCCAAACCCGCCCCTTTCTATTGTATGCGCTAGTCGCTGACTACGGGATGTGCAGGACTGCCCGTGCGTAAAAGTCATTGACCCGCGCAAAAACGTAAAATTAATAGGTAATATTTTATTAAAGTTTTCTTTGTTATTTATCTGTTTATTATTATGCATATTTGGATCGGTCAAATATAAGTTATGACCGCCGGGTGTTAAATAAAATAACACTACTAAGTTGCCAGCAATCCGATCATTTTAATGTTGTCTAGATCATAAACTTTTATTTCCGAGTATAGACATTCTTAGATTTTCATTATGAGAGCATACATATTCAAAAGTTCAAAATGGCGGCCACAATTATTTTTATAAACCCTGTCGCCTATAATAATAAATATTGTCGTTGTTCGCAGGGTGTCTGCGTGCCTGATCTCGATGCTGCTGATCGTGTACGGCAGCTTCCGCTCGCTGAACATGGAGCGAGAGGCGCGCGAGCGGGCCGAGAGGGAGAGAGAGGCCTCGCTGCTGGGCGGCAAGCCTGTCACGCCCTCCTCTTCTAATACCAGTAAGTATTATTAGACTATATTGACCAGGACATCATGAGAAGTCATCGAGTGGTCGATCGTCAATGCTTAAAGGCTGTGGATCCGCAAAGGCATAGGTCAGGCAATCAATTTGCATGAGTTCGACTGTTTTGAAACTCTCATGTGGATTGTTGTCTAGGACCTAAAGTACTTGATATAGCCATGGAATCACCTCTTTATTAATCACATATTCAGATGGGTAAAAGAAATAGGCTGGGCGCATTGCAGGTGGTATTGCAGATGTGATCCGTGTTTAACTTTTTAAAGTATATAGTACAAAGAAGCAATTAATTTGATTGCTCGCGTTATAATAATATTTTAAAAGATATAGGTAATTTGAAAGAACCTGTAGATTTCAATGTACAATTATGTTTTGCTTCACATCGTATACCTCAACACATCTTCTTTTCATGATAATACACACGACTAAATAATAATAACAATAGAAGCATTTGAAGGACAGCGACAGTTTAGAATTTTAACAGAAATCCCAAATTGAAAATTCTAAGAAGTGTCTTATGCATGTTAAAATAAATGAACCAGCCTGACCTTGTAATTAGAAATATGTACCAATACAAACAGCGACAAACTCACAGCACGCATTGCCTTTCTGGTAAAGTAAATACTTGACTGTCTTACGTATACGATGTTGAACGATAGCAGACCGCCTCATATCGCCTCAATACGAACCATACAAGGATAAACGCATTGCAATTTATAGCTTGCTTTCATTGCGTAATTGTTTAATAGCATCGCCCTGCATTAATCGCAGTTTTATTGATATTATGGTACTTTTTTCTGCGGTCCTTTTTTATTCTGTTACGAAAAAGTGACAACAATGTTAAGTGTAGACTACCTCGGTGGCCTAGTTGTACTACGGTACGGTTATAAAGCAGAGGTCGCGGGTTCGTATCCCGGGTCGGGAAAAGTGATATAGGGTTTTTCTATTAATTATCAGCCCGGAGTTAGGAATTTGTGCCCGATTTGGCGATAGGCTCGCCCCCTATCATATCGTGGGACAGAACATACATGGTGAAATGTGGATGTTTTGGTGGTGCCTCTGCCTACCCCTTTTGGGATAATGGCGTGAGTTTATGTTTGTATGTTAAGAGCAGTATCCACTGATGTGAGATGGTTCTCTCGCCGGAGGACAGTTATGTCGGTCTCATTGTAACCGGTTATGCTCAGGATGAACCCGAAACGTGACACACTTACTTGGGTCACTATGATGGACTGTTGAGTCTTGACTACGGTGTGGTGGTGGTTATAAGCGGCCGGATACGTATCTCCTACCGTCTGCAAAGGATACAAGAACAATTAAAACCAAAACCACTAAACTAATATTGATACAGCGTTTGGATGGAAAGAGTTATGACAAATAGCTTAGATATTAGTGGACCAATAATGATGGTTAGTTTTGCTATTTGATCCCACTGAAATAAGCGACAATAGGATAATGTATTCTAGAGAGAAAACTTATCGAATAAATTAACACAATGAGAGTAAGATTTATTAATTAAGTATAAAAAAGAATGGAAATTGTAGATTGCCTATCAGTTTTAAAGTAGGTTCTAGGTACCACAAAAATAAAATTATATTAAAAAATTAATAAATGGTAACTGAAAAGAACAGTAATAAAACGATTCAATTTCAACAAGTTCAAAATAATATTGAAGTTATTGAAAGATAACGATAAAAACTTATCATCACCTACGTGAATGTTGTGTGGTTATACTTGAAGTCAGTGTCGATTAACATCGTCAAGTACATTTGTTATAGTTATATATTTATATGCACTAGATACGAAACATCTTACACCACTTAAACGTTTTATTTAATTTTATTTTTTAATAGTATTTTAAAGTCTGAAAAAGTATTGTGCCTTTAAAACACTTTACAATGATTATGAAAACAATCTGAAAATACTAACTCCTTATCAATACGGATCCTAATCGGCCCAAATTAATAAGCCATCCTAATCTCTATTTAAGTATAGCACCTAAAATAAACCAATTGCATCAACGACTAAATAGAAACGCCTACATTTGAGTTATTCTGATTGGTTTACATCCTTTTTTAATCCTTGAATAGCGATTAATATCGCTTATTGAGTTCGGCTCCTTATTTTGTATGGAATTATGAACCCCATATAAATTCGCACCTATGTATTTTTCGTGATAGTTGGAGACCTATTCTACTATTCTAAATTGTATAAAATAGTACCTCCTAAACATCGACATATCGACATTCTTAAAATGTCATTCATTCCCTCAACTAAATTCGTCACTTAAATAATAATGTGATAACGTAAATATATTTATTTTGCTGTCACAACTTTGTGTATTTTACATAAAAATATAAATATTTGATTTGGCTAAGCGTTTAGCATGTGTAAAGTACATCCATCGCTCAACAGTCAATAGTATGTGCACGAAACGTTGTGTAACTGCTAACATGACTTACAACTGGTATCGCTGTTTTATTTACAAATATTTCAGTGATAAAAATTGCTTATTTTTGTATTTCGTTATTGATGTTTTTATCGCTTAATACATAATTATAGCCGAAGTAACAAACCTAAAAGTCTAAAGCTGTAATTTAAAAAATCTTTTTTTTTTGTAAGATATTTGTTTCTGTCCGGAATGTGACCACCGTTCGAAATGGTGAAAAACCCATCGAAGTGAATACCAATGTGTCGTCTTTTGGGTTCTTTCCGTTTTTTAACCGTTTTCTAAATGTCCGGTATAGTTCTGAATAATGTATTCAGATTGTACTGCACTCAGCATCATGTTCTATGTAGTCACTTTTTTAAAACTATCTTCTTTAATGGTTAGGTAACTGCTTTGTTCCAGATGTACAAACACTAAACACAATGCAGGCGCTATGCTTCCCGCTGGGCTCGTCGGTGGCGCTGCTCATCATGTTCTTCTTCTTCGACTCCATGCAGACCCTGGTCGCCATATGCACTGCTAGTAAGTCTAGAAATCTTTTTTTTCACCCACCTTTGCAACTTTTAATTACCAGGATTAACTGTGGCTGAGCATTGAAACAAAGGCCTGCGACTCTAAAGATAAATTAGTCTTTTACTTACTACTACTACTTGTCACATTCTTGGGTAACGAATCACGATATACATAGTAGTAACATAACCTTGTAACCTTTGCCCTTTCAGTAATAGCGTGTGCGGCGCTGGCGTTCCTGCTGACGCCGCTGTGCCAGTACGTGGCGGGCAGCGCCGGGCTGGGCGCGAGCCGCAGCGTGGTGTGCGGACGCTACTCCGCGCCCGAGCTGGCCGCCGCGCTGCTCGCCGCCGCCATCGTGGCCGTGTGGGTGCTCACCGGACACTGGCTGCTCATGGACGGTGCGTGCTAGTACTGTACAGTAGTGTGAGCTGCCAGCAGACGAAGCCAAGGAGCCTCACGTCTCGCGAGTCAAGCAGCAGGGATCTCTGTTTAAGCTATAATCATATTTAGTTAATATCCGTCCAGCACTAGATTGCAGCTCTGAATAACAACTCATTATATTACAATTCTCTTTTAACTATACCTTCCATATATTATAATATTCTTTTTTCACCTTGCAGCCATGGGCATGGGTCTGTGCGTGACGTTCATCGCGCTGATCCGGCTGCCGTCGCTGAAGGTGTCCACGCTGCTGCTCACCGGGCTGCTGCTCTACGACGTCTTCTGGGTCTTCTTCTCATCCTACATATTCACCACCAATGTCATGGTCAAAGTCGCCACTAGGTGAGGAATGATTGCGCTGTACCAGTTATTGTAATATTATCTGATTGAGGCCAGAAAATCTTTGTCTTGTGACAGAAAACATCAAATCGTCGTTTGATCACATACAAACAGCTAATCTTTGACATTAAGAAAATTACTATAATTAATTTGCTAAATGATACCTACCATTTAATTTCTTTTTAACACCAAATATAATATTTTCTTAAAATAAGTTATTTCTTTGTTACTAATTTTATTTTTAAACCCTGGTTAGACATTTCTTCATAACACAATTCAAGCCTGCCTACTAAACCTCCAATATCCTGGGAATATTGTAGGATCAGTATAAAACAATGTTATTTGTCGTACAGGCCGGCAGAGAACCCGATGAACGTGGTGGCTCGTCGGCTGCAGCTGGGCGGCGCCATGCGCGACGCGCCCAAGCTGTCCCTCCCCGCCAAGCTCGTGTTCCCCTCCATGCACCACCAGGGACACTTCTCCATGCTCGGTCAGCACACACTACTTACTAGCAACATATTTCGTACTTCATATTTTAAAAACCTAGACTGTATGGCCTAACCCCTCTGAATCGTACTCTCGATTGTAAACGAGGCGTATGATGTATATGGGCTGCAGTGGGACGTATCTGGCGTGATACAGATACAAATGCAAATACTAAAAAAAAGAAAAGCCAATACAAAATACAATATTCGGTAATAGCGAAGTTATTAACAGGGATTAACACTGAATGGTAGACACTGAAATCATAACAAGCACCATAGCTTGGCAAAGGTCAATGATTTTTGTTAAGTCTCTAACAACAATTATCAGAAATTAATTGATAGGATGATTTTTTCTAGGATATTTTATAGAATGATGTAGTAAACATCAAACAATAATTTGACAACGGTTGTTCCAGGTCTGGGCGACATAGTGATGCCAGGACTACTACTATGCTTCGTGCTGCGCTACGACGCGTACAAGAAGGCTACTCTCGTGTGCCAAATGGGTCAAGTGCCAGGCCCTAGATCAATGGTCAGTTTATACTTTAAATACAATACTAATAATAATAATATCATAATACATTGTTACAAGTTTTTTGAAGTTGAAATATGTTTATTCAATCCTATAATAATGCATAGCAAAATTCTTTTTTGATTCCATAAATATGCGCATAATAAAAAAAAAACAGTCTAAAATAAACAGTATTGGCTAGAACAGCTTTTATTGCACATCTATGTGGTGGATGGACACCCAGACTACCTAACGAAGGATGCAGTCTGCCACCAGGATTGTGAAAATTCTTGGAAGTGGCCCATTTTCAGCTCATGGTTTTCTGCGGCTGATGATAAGGAATGTCATAGTCTTTTTTTAACAAGAAGAAAGCTGTTAAGCTTCCAATTCATAACCTGGAGTATGCCCGTGTTTACAGTATACCTACATACATATAATACAGACATGATGTTATAAAGTAGTGTATGTGTGCAGAGTTCCCGGCTGACGTACTTCCACTGCTCGCTGCTGGGCTACTTCCTGGGCCTGCTCACGGCCACGGTGTCGGCCGAGGTGTTCAAGGCGGCGCAGCCCGCGCTGCTCTACCTCGTGCCCTTCACCCTGCTGCCGCTCCTCACCATGGCCTACGTCAAGGTACACCCACCCTCTGCTACCCTCAACTGCACTGCTGGTACTTCATGCTGTAGTAGTACTCTCGTAAAACTGAAAGCAAGGAATAAACGCATATAATATGAACTACTGGTACCTGCTTGCTGTATGGGTAGCCTCGGGTACGCTGTTTCTACCTTCATGCTTTAGAGGTTCCTTCTTACTACTTGAGCCTAACTATTCTGTTTGATGGTCAAATTTGGTTGGACAGAATTAAAAGTTCTTTGCAAAATATGAGAGATCTGCTTGTCAATACTTAATAAAATATTATGAACTGACCTTGTACGTAACTTGGACAGTACAAATAATGTTGTTATTTATTACACAGGGAGACCTGAGAAGAATGTGGAGCGAGCCGTTCATACCGCCGCCGGCCGGCAAGAGCTGCGGCGACTTCGACGTGTGACTGCGCCCCCGCCACCACACTCCCGCTTGAACCACACTCTGCTACCAACCACCCCGACAACCCCCGACGAATATACGCATCCACACAACCCAAAGAACACTTGTATAAAATCTTGATACTTGAAAAGTTTAAAGTAAAAAGTGTGCAGTGTAACAAAAATCCTTGCTACCAGTGTCTTATATGAATTTTATTGTGTATATTTTACGAAGTGTTGCGAAATAACTGTAACAGCGTAACTACGTGACGGGGAACGTGAATTGATGTGTTTACGGTACGATCTTAAAGACATAACATGTATGTTTTAGGTTAGATGATACGCTTTTGTTTCCTTTACTAATACAAAACGGAATGTTACATCACAGGGTAACTTGTTCATTGCGTCAAAGTACTGAGAATGTACAGTATGGCAACTGACTGCACTTCTTCGTGTTAGAACTTTGTTTTTCTTTCTTTACGTCTTTTATAACATTTGCGCATTTGAGATAGTTGTAAGAAATAGTACATTTATTTTGGTAGCGAATTTTAACCTGTCTGCCAAAGTTGATCTACCGTATCCGTGAGAATATAGAATGACGTAATGTAAGTATTTGGAGTTTATGAATGTCCGCTTAGCGACGACATTGGGGTGTCTCGTAGACACGTCGCACTTGTCTTTTCTAGTACTTGTATTGTTCGATACTGTCGGTTCTCAGTATGTTGAAATGTAAGTGAAGATGCAGGACCAGTGCACATTATTTTGTTTATGAATTTAACTATGACAGTGGCGCATTGCTACTCTTGAAATACTCAGCAACGCTTTTGATGATTTTTTACAAACTTTTTAATACTTTTTGTATCGGTAATACTTTTATAGTCTGCCCTCTTGAAGGAATACATGTATGTGTATAAGTAAGTGTTGGAGGCAACTTATTGGCACAAGGGGGCGCAACTACTCAACTACTCGTTTTAATTTTTTATACTATTTTCCCACTAAGATGAACAAACAAGTAGATGTAAGATCTTGAAGTGAATCTCACTTGATGTACGTGAATGTTTTGTTAGCCAGTTCTTGAATATGTTTCAACATGATCAAAACTTTGTTGTCACTGCCTTAGACTGATGTTTTCAATGAAGATTTTTTCTATGTGTTGAATGGAGTATTATAGACAAACTGTTAGTCTAAATATATAGGTTATAAGCTACTATTGTTGTTATTATTATAACAACTGTATTGTTGTTGTAAATTATTTGATTGAATTTAATGAAAGATGTTAACATTCTACATCGTAAGGAGTATACTTGGTACGTACGTGTGATTTTTATTTTTAGGTACTTTTTTAACAATTTAATTTTTGTATTTACTTTTAAATAGAATTATTTTTTACTAAAAGGTTATAATTGATAAGTTTACGCGTTCGAGTAACATGGAACAGTATTTGTATGACAAAAGTGATATGATTTATTGAGGCTTAGTTTGGCAAGAATAACCTGTACCGCATGATTTACACTTATGATTTGCTTGTTGTACTTTCTTATGATAACTGTTTTCTCAAAGGACTTGTGCTTTGCGTTCAATGTAAAGTGTATTCAAGAAATAGTTTTTGTGTATTTTATAGATATTTATATAAATAGTCACAGAACTCTTTTCCATTGATGTACATACATTATTAAAGATATATTTAAGATTGATGTTCCACTGCGACGTCAGACCATCACCCATGTCGAGAATATTATTGTAAATAACTAATGTTCACACATAAATCATTACCTATCAAAAACTGGGAAAATGCATTTAATATTTTTATATGTATCTGTGGAAACATGTTACTAAGAATACTTAATAAAAATATTAGATGGAGTATTTTTTGGTATTTTATTTTCCATCTAGGGCCCATTATGCAATGTCTCTTCAACCCCACACCAACAGTACCACTAAAATTATTACAGCACTAATTTCCTTTAGCTGCTTGATTCAGGAATGAATTTTGAATGAATAGTTTTATTTCAATTTAACTATCAGATGTATGTTTATTGGGAACTTAATAAATAAATTAACGCCCAGTTTACTCATATTGTATCACTTGACTCAATTAAGGCTATATAGTCCTGAAACAGGACAATGGGGTTTTATTGGGTCTGGGGCTTCTGTTAAGTTAGAACAGGCAATCCTATTTAAGCTAGTTATTAAATAGCAGCTTTTTTGGCACTACTTAAAACCAGAGGTTCCATTCCCATATCTAGGCAAATCATTATCCACCAGGTTCTTCGATCAAATATATACTAGATGTCGGGTGAGCACTTCAAAAACGGCCCGAAAAATAGAGCCACAAAGTCAGTGTGGCTCTATTTCAATTTAGTATGCTTCAATTATCACCAACGGCAACACGTAAACATGCCGCAATGCGCCTTTCAAAATTGTCAAAAGAATCATAAATGCATGTATATTGTAAGTCATAATAAATCTTATAGCAAATTATTAAAGTTTATTGGTACCTAAAGTTGTACATATTAAAATACTTTTTTCTACATCTCATAGTTCGAAATACAAATGTTTAAATCTCGGCCACTTTTGGCATGTGATTTTGTTTCTGACCCTGTATCTAGTATATATTTGATTGAAGACCAGGTTTGTTTGTTTATCACTTTATGCAATCTACATGACTGGTTGATTTTGAGGCCCAAGAAACAAAAGTCTGAAAGTCACTTCTGTCTATTGAAACTAGCAGTCTAAGGGACTCCTAGTCTTGGCACTTCTATGAGCTTACTAGTTACTTGTAAAAAACAACAAAGTTAATACTGTTGCAATTTGCACTATAGAACACATGTGATACATAAAAACTCAAGGGTAGTAAAAATACTTGTATGAACAATATTTATTTATTAGCTTCAATTTCCTTAGTGGTGTCTCTCTTCTCAATAAACCTCAGCTGTTTCTTCCTCATTCTTTTTAGTTTTGCTGTGTTCGTGATCACTTGAACAACTTCCGCCTTACGTCTGTTCTCTTCTGCTTTCTTAAGATTTTCACGACGTCTTTCTTTGCGTTGAATTTCTTTTTCTTTTAATTGTTCTAAAACCTGCTTGGACAACTCTTTCGTTCTTTTGAGTTCTAAGCGCAAAGCTGTTTTTTTCTGAAAGTCTTGTTTAAGTCCTTTTGTCTTGTTTACTGTAGAAAACCTGTTAACAATTAAAATACGTAAGACACATGAATCCAGTTTTATAACAAAATGATGTGTCGCTTTAAGATACATATAGATTTCTCAATATGAATTCTTATCGCTTACCTTTCTTTATTAGATTTCCAGAATCTACCTGATTTTGGTAACCCTTTGATAGGTTCTGTTATATCTTTCTTTGCAAGTTTATTGACCTTCTTTTTCGGTAATGTTTTCTTGGTTTGGGTATCATCTTTATTGTCCCTGCTATTTACAATATTTGCTACAATGGATAGCACTTTATCTTGAGTTTCTTCAGACATTTTTAAAGAAATGTTTACAACCTACACGTGTTTTTTTCAAGGACGATTGACGTCAATTGTCAAACCACAAATGTCTTTTAGTTTTTTTTAGAACTACTGCAGCTTTGGAATTGGGTATTTGACTGTTGTGGCAATAAATTATAAAATGTGTTGCATATGATAGCTTTTTGGTAAACAATAATTATAGGTATTTTTATTTACATTTATCTAAATTATAAATATTTAAATTGTCTAAAATAAGTTTGCCATTTTTTATCTGTTGATTAAATGTAACAAAACACGACAAGCTGTCATTCTGCAGCGTGTGATGTCACGATTTACAATTTTCATTCATCTCTGCCACTAAGATCATTCACCATTTATAAAGCGTGACGTAACTTTTTCAAAGTCACGTGACCTACCGTTTTGGTGACATATATGATGATAAAACTGAAAAATATGTTTATTCGTTATAAACACCTCTTTAAAAATAAATTAATAGTTTGAAGAGGTATAGAGTGATTATATCTAGACTTTAAAACACTTTTCAGAAATTAGTCAAATAGCCAATTGGGAATGTAAGTTTTTAAAAATGCTGCTAGGCAGTCTGTGACTGTTTCCAACTGTTGTCAATAAACTGTCATTGTCACTTTGACATCACATATGTCAAACAAAAGTGGTCCACTGCCCAACGGAGTGATTCATTTTTGCAAATATAAATTTTAAAATAGTTAAGTAAGTTGTATTTTCCGGCTTATTTACAGTGCACAAGTTTTATGATTATGTTACTCAAATGAATATCGCACTTCCAGGTTAACATTACAATAAAAAAGTGCAGCGAAGCCGACAATTTCAAGATAAGCGTTTCAGGAAAGCGATAAATTATACCAAAATGCCTGTGAGTTTCCTTATGTGTACAAAATACATTACAAACTACGAATACTTATATCGGGCAATAATTTAATTTAATTATTTTATTCAGGCGTATCACTCGACGTTGACGGACTACACACAGTCAGTGGGTAACTTAGCGCTGTTGCCTATACGTACCACTTTCAGAGGACCGGCCCCACTCAGCCCCAAGATAGAGCTGGACATCATCGATGAAGCGCTTAACTATTTTAAAGCTAATGTTTTCTTTAGGTTCTATGAGATTAAGGTAAATATTTTACAATCGTATTCACCTGTTATGTATAATAATAATCAAGTTATTTAAATTACGCTAAATATATTTTTATTTGTAAGTGCTTGGACTATGCATTGTGTCAAATATCCAAATATAGATATTATTTTAATTTTAACACATTGATTGTGCCTCTAAAACAATAAACTATCTATGGGTGTGGCTTGACACATACTAGCTATATTCTCCTTTATGCAGCAGTCTAAGTTAATAATATGATTCCTGTTATTTCAGTCTGACTCGGACAGAGTGCTCATTTACCTCACACTGTACATTTCGGAGTGCTTGAAGAAGCTTCAGAAGTGCTCCAACAAGAACCAGGGCCAGCAGGAGATGTACATGCTGGCCATATCCAAATTTGACATTCCAGGAGAACCCGGCTTCCCACTCAATTCTGTTTATGCTAAACCTTCTAGTCCACAGGAAGCAGGTGGGTATATCAATTTGAAAACATGAAATATTATACAGCCCATAAGATTTTTTTTGTAAGAATATAAAAAATAATTTTAAATTGAGGTTTAAGAAATACTACAATATATTAATTTTGTCTTTATTAGATATTTATATTGAATTTCCTGTTTCCAGATTTAATGAGACAATACTTGCAACAATTGAGACATGAGATTGGTGGAAGAGTATGTGAAAAGGTATGGGTTCTTGTATTATGCAGAAACATACATGCTGTTTTTATTTCTATGTGCACAGTTAAAAATAAGAGCCTATTTAGGTTTTATAGTAATACTAGTTAAATCTTAATATCAAGTGTGATATTACTTATGAGTTTTACCTCTTCAGCAGTAAATATAATAATCATAAGTTAAATTAAGTACTGGCATATTATCAAAGCCTGGTGGGTGATAACAACTTAGATGTTTTGCATATTCTAAAGGCACATTATGTATGTGTTGCACATAATCTGATAAAACATAGAGACTCAATAAATTGTATGACTCATAAAAATAAGACCATTGTTTTATATTGCCCTATTATTGTTTCAGGTGTTTGCCACAGAAGATGGCAAGCCAAGCAAATGGTGGCTCTGCTTTGCCAAAAGGAAATTTATGGACAAGTCACTGTCAGGACCAGGCCAGTAAAAACATTTAAAGATTAGCATTTATTCAACTGTTTTCTTTATTGTATTTTTTTACTTTATTACATTGGCAGTATTTTAATTGTACTTCTGGCTATTTATTTATCATCAATTTAACTTTAATGCAATTTGCTTTAATTTATATGCAACAGTGCATTTCTGTCTTCAATATAGGATTGTGTAATTCAAATGTTGCCAATTACATAACTTTATTTTTTAAAGTTTCTAACTATTCCAAACTCTGTAAATAAAATCATGTAATAAAACTTGATTATGAAAATTTTCGTTTAATTTACAAATTGCTAAAAAATATATCTTATGAAATTTTCTTATTTACAAGTAGATGAAAAAAATATAATTAAAATTCGCAATATTTAAAATACATTTATTATTTCTTTAAATAGGTGTATAAATTCCTAGTACAACAATTGTAAACAACATCTAAAATTGATACTATTTACAATGGTAAAACAGATAATGGATGAAAAATGTTATCTATAACAAAAAAAATATAAAGTTCATCTAAAGTCTTTCATTTATTAGGAAAATAAACTTTAATATTCAACTTTATTTTGAGGATCTTAATCTTGAGATTTCTTTTACTAAATAGTGACACTATGGACTAGACATGCAATTATTAGTAGTACCGGATTTTGTACTTAAAGTCATACTCCCAGTTTATAAGCTTCAATTATATTATTGATGTGCTATCTTTTTTATACACTAATGATACATAAGATAAGTGTAAGCTGCCAATTTATTGTAAATTGCATACTTCATACAAAGGACAATATGGTAGGTACCTAGTAAATATTAATCTCAGAAAACTGATTACAAATGAACTTTTGCTTGTGAAATGTACAAATTAGAAAAATATTTAACAACTTATAAAAAACTTTTGTATTTTACTACTGATGGCAAAATAGGATACATTATTCACCATCTAATACTTTATCTTCTTCAGTAATAAGTAATTTTAAATATCTAGTTTTGGTATCATAGATCTTATATTTTAAATATGGCCTTAATTAAGACCATATTCTTTTATTAACTGGCCAGCAATGACCAGCCTTTGAATCTCAGAAGTGCCTTCATAAATTTCTGTGATACGAGCATCACGGTAGTGCCTCTCTGCTGGCATATCTGATACGTAACCCATGCCTCCAAGGATCTGAAATAGAAAACAAACATTGATTCATAAATGTGATTTGCCAACAGTAGCTTATAAACAGTAGGTTAACATATAAAAAAAGTTTACATGTAGTATAAAAAAATTGTTACTCGACAAAGTTTGTATCCAAAAATCTTTGATTGGATACCTGTATGCACTGATGTGACAAGAATGTAGCTGCTTCAGAAGCTGCTAATTTGGCCATGGCAGCTTCTTTGGTGTAAGATTGTTTATTGTCCTTCAGCCATGCTGCACGCCATGTGAGCAAACGAGCAGACTCCAATTGAAGAGCCATGTCTGCTAACTTGTTCTGTATGGCTTGAAGCTTCATGATTGGCTTACCAAAGGCCATTCGTTTGGATGCATACTCTATGGCCACATCTAGGGAAGCCTGAAAGAAAAATAAAGATGAAATTACAGCATAGTATAAGTACTATTCACCTTGTAGGATCTAGTCTTAATTTTATCAATTTCATTAATACTTGTTGAAATAGTAAACATAAATACATAAATAGTTTTTATTTGAGTAGTTGCACCTTGTTGTCGTTTGTGGCGCTGGAGTGCTTTACCTGTCATTAGTTATTTTCTAATATATTTTATTCATTCTTGTTATACTATTACCGGAGAATAAACGTTACATTGAACTCAGAGTCTCGAGGTTATTTTTTAGGTTTCCAACAGGTTATGGGCCCAGTTCTCATAAACCTAAAGATTCGAAGTTTAATATTTATTCTCATAAAGTACCGGACAATAATCATTCGAGAATTTTCCATCGTATATCGGCCCGAAAACAATGGCGATGTCTAATTTACAAATTGAAAAATTAGCCGGACGGGAAAATTATTCGACATGGAAGTTTGCGGTTAAATCGTATCTGGAACATGAAGATTTGTGGGAATGTGTCGATCCTGGCACCGATGTCGACAGTAAGAAAGATACAAAAGCTAAGTCGAAAATCATTTTGTTGGTGGAACCAATAAACTATGTCCATATTGAAAATGCACTTACGTCGAAAGAAGTATGGACAAACCTACGAAATGCTTTCGAAGACTCCGGGTTATCGAGGAAAGTTGGCTTATTGCGGGATTTAATCAACACAACACTGGATAACTGCGCAAACGTCGAAGAATATGTAAATAAAGTAATGAGTACTGCATACAAATTACGAAACATTGGTTTCGTAGTTGATGACGAATGGTTGGGAACACTCATGCTGGCAGGTTTACCGGAAAATTATAAACCGATGATCATGGGTCTGGAAAGTTCCGGAATAAAAATGTCATCAGATTTTGTCAAGACAAAACTTTTACAGGAGGTTAAAGTTTCCGAGTCTTCTGCGTCTTCTGTTTTATTTACAAAGCACAAAAATACCTCTAAAAACAATGCCAAGCTAAAGGAAAAAGAAAAAGGCCCTCGTTGCTTCAATTGTAATAAATATGGACATTACAAAAATCAATGTACAGTGAAAAAATGTAACCATGACAACAATAACAGTTTTTCAGCAATTTTTTCAGCTTACAGCAATGTGAATAAAGAAGACTGGTACATAGATTCAGGTGCTACTATGCACATGACGAGACGTTCCGACTGGATGTATGATATCCAAGCATCTCCGATTCAGCAAATAAAGGTGGCTAATAATGATGCTGTCTCCGTGCAAAATATGGGTAAAGTAAACATTCATACCATTTTTTGCAAAGATGGGTGTCCAATCCAGGTGAGAAATGTTTTATTTATTCCCGAGCTGTGTGTAAATTTGTTGTCAGTTAGTCAACTAACTAAAAATGGTTGTAAAGTGGAATTCACTGATACGGGATGTAACATATATAACGTTCATAAGATTCTTATAGCAAATGCAAGTTTGATCAATAACATGTACAAATTGAACACTGTTACCGTGACTGCTTATGCTGTATTGGGTGAAAATAAGACAGATCTTATTACATGGCACAAGAGAATGGGGCACTTAAATTTGGCTGATGTAAAGAGGTTAGAATCATGTGCTGAGGGTATAACTATCACTAATAAAGATGTTGATACTGTTTGTATACCATGTTGTGAAGCTAAACAAACACGATTACCGTTTCCAGACTCTGGTTCTAGGGCAAAGGCATTATTAGAAATAGTTCATACTGATCTATGTGGTCCGATGGAGACACTGTCTGCTGGTGGTGCGAAATACTTCATAACTTTCATAGATGACTATTCCCGTAAAGTTTATGTCTATTTTCTCAAGAACAAGTTGGATATTAAGTCGGTTTTTCAAAGTTTTAAAGAAGAAGTAGAAAATGAGTTAGATCTCAAAATAAAAATAGTTAGAAGCGATAATGGGAAAGAATATCTTAATAAAGCATTCTCGGATTTCCTAAGGGCTTCCGGCATCAAACATCAGACGAGTACTCCGTATACACCTGAGCAAAACGGGCTAGCGGAGCGGATGAATCGGACGTTGGTGGAACGTGCGAAATGCATGATTTTTGCAGGAAAGCTGCATAAACAGTTATGGGCAGAGGCAGTTGCTGCTGCAGCCTATGTCACCAACCGATCACCATCTCGGGTTTTGGATAAGGTAACTCCGTATGAAAAGTGGACTGGTATGAAACCGAACCTTTCAAATTTAAGGATGTTTGGTTGCAAAGCTATGGTACAAAATCGTTTCAAATGGGATCGTAAATCGAGAGAATTACTTTTGGTGGGATATTGTGACAATACGAAGGGTTACAGACTGTATGATCCAGTAAAGAAAAGAATTATTATTAGTAGAGATGTCATATTTATTAATGAAGTTATGGATAATAATAGTAATACATCGGAACCCTTACCTACCAAACCGCTCATAAATATTCCTTTAAGTGCAAATAGTGATGAGGTAATATCTGTCGAAGATAGAACACGGAGTAGCAACACTTTGTCACACTCAAGTCCTGACACATCTTTCGATAGTTGTGTGTTGAATAGAATGACTGAGGATGAAACCTATTATCCCAGTTCAAATGATGATACTAGCACTGAAAGTTTTACTAGAAATATTACTTTAAGATCTCATCACAGGCAAAACAACTTCATGTGTGTTCAACAGATTTCAGACTCACTGACTATTAAAGAAGCCATGTCGGGCACTGATGCTGAATACTGGAAAGCAGCTATGGATGAGGAGTATCATTCATTATTGGAAAATAAAACTTGGGAAATGACTATTCTTCCAGAAGATAAACGTGCTATACCATGCAAATGGGTTTTCAAGAGGAAAACAAAAGAAAAGCAAGGAAAAGAGGATTTAAAGAAAAGAAAGGATAGCTATGTGGCTATTTCGGCCTCTATGCTATAGAATGAGGCAATGGCTATTTACACCGATAATCAAAGTTCTATTAAACTTTCAGATTCCGATTGTTAATTGGTTGAAGGAGCCATTGATGTGCAATATATTATACAGACGGATATGATGGTAGCTGATGCACTTACTAAAGCGACACCATACTCAAAGCTGGCATATTGTTCTACCAAGATGGGCTTGATTTATGTTTAAGGGAGGATGTTGAAATAGTAAACATAAATACATAAATAGTTTTTATTTGAGTAGTTGCACCTTGTTGTCGTTTGTGGCGCTGGAGTGCTTTACCTGTCATTAGTTATTTTCTAATATATTTTATTCATTCTTGTTATACTATTACCGGAGAATAAACGTTACATTGAACTCAGAGTCTCGAGGTTATTTTTTAGGTTTCCAACAATACTGTTTCATGTCACAAACTTTTGGGTAAGTTATTTTGTTGTTACAATATGAATAAATTATGATTGTTGATAAAATGTTGATCTATTGATAATTACCTGTGCAATACCCAGAGCCTGTGATGCTATGCCAATTCTTCCAGCATCTAAAGTCATCATAGCTATTTTAAATCCAAACCCTGGCTCCCCCAAAATATTTTCCTTGGGGATCTCACAGTCTTCAAATATAAGTGAACAGGTGGAGCTACCCCTTATGCCTAATTTATCTTCTTTCTTTCCTAACTCTAATCCTTTAATGGGCTTTGGCACAATAAATGCAGAGATTCCTTTGTGTTTTAAACTCTTGTCTGTGGTGGCAAACACTACAGAAGCTTTACTCTCAAACCCATTGGTAATCCAACATTTAGTTCCATTAAGGATCCATTTGTCTCCAGAGACCTTGGCTACTGTGGATGCAGCCCCAGCATCAGATCCATTTCCTGGTTCTGATAATGCAAAGCAACCTACTATGTCACCTGAAAAATTCAATTTGAATTTAGAACAGCAGATTCAATTAAATCTATTGTCTAGAAGAAAATAACATTAATAAAAAAAACTTTACTAAATCAATACTAACCAGTGCAAAACGGTGTAACAAACTCCTGTTTTTGTTTATCAGTGCCCCAACCAAGCACAGGCCCTAAATATAGTGAATTATTTACTGACATAATGACACCTGCGGATGCGCAGCCGCGAGATATCTCTTCTAGAGCTATGGCATACGCGAGGTAGTCTAGACCAGCACCACCGAGTTCTTCAGGGGTTGCGATAGACATGAGCCCTAATTCGCCCATTTTCTTTATAGCATCTCCAGGATACAGATGTTCACGATCATATTTAGCTGCATTAGGTTTCAATTCTCCTTCGGCAAAATCTCGGCATGTTTTGTACAACATTTGGTAAGTATCTGGTAATGAGGATAACGAAGCAATACATCTTGACTGTCGTAAAGTTGATGGAGCTGTAAATTTTATTTTGGATTAAGAGGGATTACTGAAATAAATATATAAAATATTCCGTGGATAGCTTACCGACGCTTTGAAGAACTTTTGAAAATGTTACTAACATATTTAATTCAACCAAATAATATGTAAATACAGTAAATAATGCGAACCAAAATAATTTATTTAGGCACCCTTTGAACAAAGTTGAACTTTTACCTTACGTTCCAGGGTATCACTAAAATAAAATGCAGCTTTTTTAGGTCGGCAGCATTTTTATCGGAATTCGGAACTTTTGTAGGACGTATGAACGGGATGGACAACTTTTTTTACGTTAAAAATACTTGGTTCTGTAGATTTCAATGGATTCAAATCATGCATGTCTCAAACATTAATTTAAAAATGTATATTTAACGTCATATTAAAAAAAATCTACAAGTTTTGATGATTTCGTAAGAATAAAATAATTTATTGTATAAATTTAAATTGATTGAATATATCAATAAATCCAAGTCACTCTGTGCGGCATCTGTTGGTATTTTGTTTGATTCGCTTTTGTCTGTCAAAAGTGTCAAACAAAAATACAAAAAAATAAAAAGTTAAAATGATAAAATGGAGATATTGTTAAGATTTGTGCCTGCACATACATTACGTAAAACTACCTCTAGATTACTGTTAACTCATGTAGCTACTTATACAAGGTTTGTAAATGATTTAATTTGACTATTGGTGTTACGTACATAACCTAAGTGGAGTGTGTTCTGTATTTTGCAGATTGGCCGAAGTCGGGAAGTTAGAGGTGCCTAAAACGACCGGCAAATATGATACGGGGCAATTAATATTGCATAAAGTGTTCGGATACCGCGGTGTGATATTGTTTCCCTGGTTAGCCAGAGTATACGATAGAGATGCCACTAATAAAAAGGAGAATCCGGACACTTCAGCATCATCGGAAGCCTCCGGAGATTCATTATCAAACGTCGGCAAAGAAGTCAAAGGCAGGACTCATACTTTCTACCAGGTCCTCATAGACACTAGGGACGCACCTTACATAGTAAGTGTTTATATTTGATTGAGAAATTATAGTTGCCTTGTAGTAATCTCATTGGAAATTCCATAACACTACTTTACTTAACATATCTAATATGTATGTATCTACATTTCATATAGATGCACATGTGATATAACATTAGTTACTTGAATATACACATAAAGCATATTCATGCATGTCTTAGATTGTGTTTACCTACAATTATTATGTGTCTTTAATACCAATAATTGGTATTAGCCTGCATAGTAATAAATGGAGTAACCACATATGCATTGGTATTGGCAGAAAGATTGTGATATCCAATGCAATGAAACTATTCTGTTTGATTTGTCACTGAATACTGGCTGAATCTGTTTATATCAGCAAGTGATAAATGCTCAGAAAAATGGTGGAGGTATTCTACTTTTTGCTAAGTACATAGGATGTGCTTCTAGGCACTTGCACTGGTATTTTTACTAATACTGAATTACTGAACAATTAATTTGGCATATTTATATTTAGGTACTAAAATAATGTGACAAATATTAAGCATGAGCTTGTAAACTCTTTTCAACTCATACATATCATTCTCATATATTTAATAGAATATGGCTAAAGATCTCTAAATGCTTAGTTTTGTGCTACATTGGTTAATACATAGATCTTTTGAGCTATGTTATGCTAATTGCTATTGCTTTTATGCAGTTCTAGTAATTATTGCCCATGCAGCAGTTCTTTAATTTGGAATCTACACATCATAGCTGGTAATTAAAATTGCACCATATTTGCTGACAAATTGTAATTTAAACTATCATAGCATAGAATCATGGTTTTCTTTTACATTTCAATAGTTTCATTGATATAATATACTATTTAATGTTATCCATATCTAAATCAATATTTACTATTGAATTTAAAGTGAGTTTGAACGGAACAACAAACAATTTAAATCTTTTTTGAATCCTCTTAAAAGAATATTTTTAATGTAAAGGGACTGGCAATGTCACTTGCCAGATTCATGAAACCCACTGGCATTTTCTATTTATAGTATAAGTAATTTTTTTTAAATTTGGTCTTTGTTTTTACTGACCAAGATAAATATTCTTTAAGTAAGCTCCTTTAAGGTCTGACACGAAAGGCTCTAGCATTATGAGACAATAGATGCCTATGTCACTCATGTCAAGTAGCACTTTTGCATTCACAACTAAGTTGCACATTGCCTTGGTGCAGTAAAAATATAAAACAAAATTAATCAATGTCAATATTTTTCTTAATAACATTTATGTTATGCCCTAAAGTTATGATACAATCATTTTAATGTTTTTTGTTGCAAAAATACCTCTACTTTGTTATCAGTACAATATGAGCTTATCATGTAATTGGAAACATTTATGCTGTATTAAACATAAATATTTTATTTTTGACTGTGCACACAAACATCGACATGAGGCCTGAATGGAAGAAAAAGGTATATTTATTGAGAAAAGTTTAAAACATTGTCATATTGGTACTAACTATTTGTTTTTGTAATATGTACTAATGTATGTGTGCAAGGATGTTCCACTTAGAAATAATTTCACCTAAATTTTGTAATAATCATATGTTTCATTTTCGTTGCTTACTAACAGTAAAAACTGTGTAAAAACAGAAATTAATTAAAATAAATTATTATTGTTTGGATTTAAAATATAAATAAACATATATAGAAAGCTATTCATAATAACATCTAGACATGTTTTTAGTTTGTATACAATTTACATATTAGTCATATCAAAACAGTGCTGCATTAACATATTTATTGTATTTCTATCTTGTAAAGTTTGTCTAGCATTTTAGTTGTTTCTTGACAATGGAATTCTATTAATATAAATATATTTTATATGTACAAATAAAAACCAAAGTCATAAGAGCATGAAGTCTAGTTCAGTATGAACTATGAATTAAAAATTACTAGGACTTCATACCAAGCATGAAATTAAAATGTATTTTATTTAAATAACAATTCGCTCAACACACAAAAAGCATTTAGTAAAATAATTTTAGAATCAATGGCTTAGTTTCTATACACTCTTTTTGGTATTCAAGTGATGAATGTATTTTAGCGAGCTCAGACAGAAGCGGTGACATTCCTCGGAAACCAGGAGTCTAGTCGCAGTCTGTATGCTATCCCTGGGCTGGACTATGTGGCTCACGATGACATCATACCGTACACGTCCGTGGAGCGAGTGCCGCTGCAACATGAGCTCTTCGACAAGTTCCTCATGCATAATCCAGACAAAGGTATATAATGAATGTAATAAGTGTTATTGGCGGTAACTGTCTTATCAGGACAGATATCTATACATACGGAGTGAACTATCCTTAGCAAATTCAACCATACAACACATAGACACAATGTACAACTATGTCGGCGCATGCCCACCGTAATATTATGATGTACATAGTAATACTAAAGTCAATACGTATTTTTTTAATGTTTTATGTATTTATGGATATAGAAACATAAATTACTTTTAGTGCTGCATATTGTAATGCATTTACTATAATGTTGGTGCTGTATATTTTACTGTTGTTTTCCAGATCCTCCATTCATAGCGCAAGAGACGCTTCGAGCGTGGCAAAAAAAGAACCATCCATGGCTTGAACTGAGTGACGTGCACCGCGAGACCACAGAGGGAGTGCGCGTTACCGTCATACCCTTCTACATGGGTAGCCGGGAGTCGCAAAACTCGGCTGTGTATTGGGTAAGTACTATTAAAAATATATTATAGTCGGCCATCGTCATACTATAAATTACTTGTCGTTCGAACTAGAATTGAATACGTGGTTAGCATAAATAAGTAAGACTGGTACTCATCTTAATATTCGCTGATTGTACGCTAAATTTACTTTTGTAGCCGGGTACGGCCATATCGTTGCCAAATTTGGCAACCCCTTTCGAGATAGGAATGTGTACTCATTGTCATTAAAATAATTGCATTGTGCTTAGTAACTAGCATCGCGGTCACAATTAGTTTTAAAATGAATGTGAATAGTTTATGAGTTAATAATGTGTATTGTAAAATCCGTCAACAACTACCAAATAGGCCCCTATTTGGTATATATGTATAGTGATGGGTATTGCGTGCAGTGGCGGTACTGCATCCGGCTGGAGAACCTGGGTCGGCAGGCGGTGCAGCTGCGCGAGCGGCACTGGCGCATCTTCTCGCTGAGCGGCACGCTGGAGACGGTGCGCGGGCGCGGCGTGGTGGGGCAGGAGCCCGTGCTGGCCGCGCACGCGCCCGCCTTCCAGTACAGCAGCCACGTGAGCCTGCAGGCGCCCAGCGGACACATGTGGTACGCACGCACACATACGCACTTACGTACATACACGCTCGCACGCGTACCTACAAGAACACGTACGTACGCACGTACGGTCGCCAGTAAATTCCCCCCCTTTCAGATTCGCACAATAATGTTTTTATATAGATACAGGGCATTTTTATGAATATCTAACTATGGAGGTATTTCAGGGTACCTATTACATCAATCTTTAAACTATCGGGCTTATAACCGATCAGCTTAGATTGAGTTTTTTAATAATTACAATTTTAAACAAATGTCATATTTTCCTTTTTTATGTATGAAGTGGGCATCGTTGGCTTTCAGGGGCACGTTCAGAATGGAACGTGAAGATGGCTACACCTTCGACTGTCGCATCCCACCGTTTTCGTTGGAGAGTAAACCGGACGAGGGCGCACCAGTAGCCCCCTCGACGGCCGCGTGACCTGCTCCCCACCACCCCGACGCTATCAAACATTATTCTTTGCTCCAGTGATGCCATTATCATTGCGTTGAAAAGAAAAAAAAATACACATAGTGAGAAAAAAGAACGAGGCCAAGAATTTTTGTATTATGGAAATTATGTAGTTTTCGTTAAGATGAGATACAGATAGCTGATAGAAAGACTATTGTTAATTTGGCTATGAGAAACATTGCATGAGGATTGTATTCTAGCTGCTACCGAATGAAACGGAGACGAAGGCTCGCGGTTATAGTCAAATATTTTTGGCGATTCGTTAGGATGTGATGAATGCGTTCATATTGTGATGTTCACTAGACACAGTCATATTTTTATTTTAGACATTTTTATCTAGAAATAAAAAGTGATGATATGTTAACTCTATTTATTATTTCGTTATTAGACAAGCATTAGAAAAGTTCATTGCATACATTTGTTTATATTATAAAATTCCTTAGGCGTTTATTAATTAATTTCTAGATCTGTAATAAATTACAGTATTCTACATTATTTTTCTTTTATTTCGCCTTTGATAAAGCTCTCCGTACAATAACACAATTCGTCACACTTGTATAAGTGATAAGCCTCTTCAAGACTTATATTGATTTGAAGTTAATTATCAGATGCCTATATTTTTCTAAAATAAATATGGTATGGAACATTTTCTAAGGAACAATAGAGACAAAATAAAACAACAAACTTCTTACTAAAACTAAGAGATTTTAATTATGATTTTCTAAAACAAAATGTTGAATTGCTTTATACACATACTCAAAGCTGTACAATAAATACTTTGTACACTAACATCACAGACCAAGAAAACATTGGCCCGCACTAAAATATTAAATTACAACAGTGTTTACAAACTGGAGCCAATTATTTACTAACTTACGTCTAATTTAGTAACATATTATGTAAAGAAACCTTTACCAATATAAATCGCTTACTCAGGTCCAAATTAATTTTAATTACTTGCAAACGACAGTTTATTTTACAAAAGGCACTTCCTATCAATAGTTATCTTTGGTAAGTTAACCATAAATTAGCTGTTGCTTCTTATCGTACGGGGGAAAATAATAGAGGAGGCAATATATTTTTGTAATTAAAATACTGATGTAGGATCTTATCAATACACGATGTGGTTGTCCTAACGTAGCGCTAGTAATGCACAAAAATAAGGCAGTCTGTCTATCATACTATTGCGATATAGTAAAATTATTCAACATGATTAGATTTATTACGCGAAAGCTATTTCATATCAGCAATGCGTAATATTTTTAACAATTGGTATAGAAATATATAGATTTCTCTGTAAATTTCATAAACTGTAATGGGAAAAATTACACGTCTCATTCTTAATTAATTATTTCTGTAATTTTTATACATACACATCCTGCAAGGTACAATTTGCGTGCTTATTATCTATGGTATATTAACTCCGTTCGAATACACAGACTGACTTGCCTATTACTCAATTCCTGTGCCTTATTTTATGACTGACGGGTTTAATTTTTTAGGTGTTCTATTAGATTTTAATAAGCTTAATTTCTAAAGTTTAGCAATCTTACATGAATTATTACATAACAAAGGCCAAATTGGTTTTTAATTATTTATTATTATAAATTAACAGCCCACGGCTCTTTCGATATATGTGAACTCTACGTAAAATTATTGCTTATATTGAAATATTGCAATGAGTTAGCTTATACGGTTAGAACAGGAAAGCCACCTGGATTCGTTGGATTTGAATTCGTTTTTATTCACAACTGGATATTTTCATTCAAGGACTTCACATTGGCGAATCTAAAAATGCATCCACACCGCTACCTTTTGAGGAGCAACATTGTGCAAAAAGTTATAGATTGTTATGGATATTGTAAAATGTACTTTATATCTGAAGCTTAAAGTTCATTTCTCAAAAGTTGTAAACATTCGACTTCTATAGAATAATTTCTTGGGTTTGTCAAATTGTTTTAAGTCACATGGTCAAAAGCAATTCGATATTCATCTGCTGACACAGAAAACGTCGGGAAAACGTACTACTAGTATTATGGAAATATAATTACAATTAGTAGTGCGTGGTGGCCTGTTGGTAACGGACCAGACGCGGCTGCCTACATGTTCACGGTGGTCGCGGGTTCAAATCCTAGGGCACACCTCTGACTTTTCGGAGTTATGTGTGTATTGATAGTCAATCACCACGCACTTTAACGGTGAAGGAAAACATCGTGACGAAACCTGCATACCGTAGCGATTTTAAAGAATTTCTACGGTATGTAAAGTCCGCCAACCCGCACTAGGCCAGCGTGGTGGACTATATGGCCTAACCACTCTCAATCGATTCTCTCGATTGTAGAGTAGGCCCGTGCCCTGCAGTGGGACGTATACGGGCTGATATAGATATAGTTACAATTTGCAATATAGGATGTGAGGGTGTATGGTCTTTGAGATATACTGAAGCGAGAGTCAGAGAGTCAGAGACAAATACTGTGCGAGAAAGGAGTAAAATATGAGATCACTTTCAAAATGGTTCTAATAATTTTTTATCGAGTGTTGACTTAATTATCGTTAATTCGACAGCCTCCGTGGCGCAGTTGGTTAGACGCCGGCTGTGAAACGAGAGCCCGCAGATTCAATTCCTGCACCGAAACAAATATTTTTGTAATCCACAGGTATTTGTTTCGGGTCTGGGTGTTTCTGAGACCGAAAAGTCTCTCGTAGTTTCTGATTCCCACGACACAAGACTTAATTAATCTTAATGTGTGCTCAGGACTATGTATGTGACTGTTAAGTGTATTTATTTATTTAATTATCGTTGATTCTTTATGTATTGACGTCATCAAAGTTTCTGATTGGAATGATTTAAATTTAAAGTATCATTTGCGTGTCGAAATGCAGTAGTGCTATTGGGCGTGTATGATTGGTCGATTAATGAATTGCAAGTTATTGCAATATTAATACGTGCGTTGCCATGTCGCTTTTTGTATACGTTGAATCCGGCGTCAAACCACCAAACTTTACACTAGCGCAACTCAGGCGTACTATGTGTGTATATAACACAGTGCACACACACACACACACACAAAACCGTGTGCGCCGCCGTCAACGTGATAAGAACACATTTAGTTCAAAAAATTTACGACATACAAAGGCATTACTTGTGACTGATCAAATTTATTGCCAGTAGCATACTTGAAAACTTTCCTCACACCATTTGGCCAAGCAGAATGCCATACAAACATGTAATGCGCGATATCACCTCTCCAGCACATTTCAACTGTAATACAGTATTGTTGCACTAACACAATTTGCTCAAGCAATTTGCCATATATCCAAACATTTGCTCCTTGACATCTGCTCCAACATTCCCCAATTTTCATACCATACATAATAGGTTACCGGGCTAGCTGTATGATAAGCGCGGCGCACATCTCGAAGAACTCCATGGTGTGGTGACCCTGCGCGCCGGCGGGGGTGGTTGGCAATGAGGGGGTGAGCGAGGGGGGTTGCAGGGGGGAGGGCACGTCGTCCTCGCTCTCTTCTCTCTCTCCGGAGAGCGACTTGAAGTCGAGTAGGTAAGATTTGTAGTCCACTTGGTACAGTTGGAGAGACATTTTCACGTGCTTGTCTGTCATTTTGTTTAGTGTTCGCACTCTGGAAAAAATATTTGGTCCAAGTTATAGTATATTGCCCTATAGTATAATAATATTTTTTTGTAACAAATTGTACCCTGTACTTCGCACTTTATGGGACTGTTCATTTAACTTGCGTTGCATTACGTAATTCATAAAAACAAAAAAATCACTTCAGTGCATAGAGGCGTTTGCACATATCTACTTAATAAAAAAAATATTAAAAAATTGATTTATAAATACGCAAAAAAAAAACAATTATGCGTGAAGATTTTAGATAATGTCATACATACCTAACGTGATACGGATTGATAACTTTCCACTCGTAGTCGAGCGCCTTCATGGCGCGGAACACCTCCAGCATGATGTCGTTGGGCTTGCTCTGGGATCTTATACCCAGATGCCACTTAGCCCTGCAAAGATATAATTAAAAGATATTATGAGATAACGACTATCCCAGAGGCGCTGCATCTGGCGGAGGACCGTCAAGCCTGGCGATCAGCTATCCAAGACTCAGGTGACAGGGGTCATCCTCAGCATTGAGGGAACGATTAGAGAGAGAGAGGAGAGAGAGAGAGAGGAGAGAGAGAGAGAGGAGAGAGAGAGAGGAGAGAGAGAGAGAGAGGAGAGAGAGAGAGAGAGGAGAGAGAGAGAGAGAGAGAGGAGAGAGAGAGAGAGAGAGAGGAGAGAGATAAAGAAAAAAAATCTTGTAATATCAAAGATCCCCCCGCCTCGTGTAAAGGTGGAGTAAGATGAGGAAGCACAAAAGGTTTTTAGGTAAACAGATTTTTACCTGCAGCTGACTTTGGGTTGATATATTAATGAAAATTCAAAACTATTAATGTGAGTACCTACACAGAAACAATGTGCGGCAAATGAGAGCGTAGGTCACAGCAGTAGAGTAAGTAGGTAGGAGTAAGCAGGTAGAGTAATATGGTCTGTGGTAGAGTCTAGAGAGCGAGTGTTTTTAGTGTTACCATTTAACAGGCATGACAGCAGGAGTAAGATTACCGTTTGACGGGCGTGCCGCGCGCCTTGTCCTGCGGCGGGTGCGGCGCCGTGGAGTCGCGCAGCGGCGCGATGCGCTCCGGGTGCGGGCGCGCCGGCTCCGCGTGGGCGCCGCCGCCGCTGCCGCCTGCACATACATTACGCCTTACTACGTCTTCCTTTCTACTGCTTAAAGCCCCATTTACACGGAGAGAGTTTTCTCGTGGCGAGAGTCGTATGCGATTATTGCATGACATAATCGCCATAGATTATTGTGCTCAGACAAACGTTTGCACGATGCAACTTTTTTATATCCTTACAAATTACGATATATGACAATACTATCTTCGAGGTGAGAAACTCTCGCCGTGTAAATGGGGCTTTAGGCGTTACCTATAGACGAAACCACGCTCGTCCTATTTCTAATGTCATCAATGCTTGCATGTACAAACTTATACGTAACACATATAATAGGAAATATTAAGAATTAATTTCTTGACCCAAATATACACACATAGTGATATTTTTTAGCGTCAGAACGGTAAAAAACAAGTAAATATGGTAAACACTGTTCACTTTTACTCCAGTAGAGCATACAATTCGGCCAATGGTTAAACAGAGCAACTTGTAAGAATTTCGCCACGTTATAATATGCCTGTCATAAGAGCAAACTCACGGGGTCGCTGGGTAAACTTTGCAAGAGCTGCGCGCTCTCAGTATTAACGAATCTTAGATGGCCAACAGAACGCCTCGTGTGTGTTGTATATACAACGTCAGTCAGATGGTTGGACATCTGACTTACTCATGTACGTCTGACTTACTCCATAGTCGTGCGAATCTCATTCAATATGTTAGTATACTCACTAGCCACATAGAAGTCCTTGATCTCGGCCTTGGCGGCTTCGTCGGCGATGCGCTTGTTGTCGATGATGAGGTGGTAAGCGATGGCGAGCTGGTCGTGAGGGTCTCCGCTGAGTAACGCATTGTGTACCTCATGCTCTTTAACTCCGAACTTGTCGCATACTTCGGATATCGCCTCCGTGTCTATCACGCTACTGTCCTGCAGTGTAACCAATAAATTAATAATCTATCTTAAAAACAACAATTATCGGGCTCAAAAGTTGCCGCGCGGGTGTAGATGGCCCGCTGACAGTAATTTGTTTACAAGGCAGCAATATACGTCAAAAGTTCATAAAGAAGTTGTTCTGCGTTCACTGTACTTGACTCTATTAAATGCAATTAGCATTTATATAATACAATTTGGGTCACTTTGAGTCGTGAATGAATTGATTTATTCTGAGCAAGCGTGCTTCATCTTAGACCGTAGGAATTTGTAAATCCTTTTCAGGATTACGTAAATTAGAAGCATTTATTTAGTAATAGATTAACAGAAGAAACGTTACAAGTATGATGACGTCACAATTTTTGTGCAAAAATACAGTGGTGCGATTAACATAGTGAAATGTTCCAATCACACCCTCACCATTACTTCGAAATACAAATAACTGCATCATTTTACAACACATTTTAATGCTGCTTTTGTATTTTGTAGATAAGAACTACGTTCTAAGTATATAGTAAATGGTAAATGATAGCTTAACTGACAACCTCGAAGCGGAGCCTGCTCACCTGAAAAATCTCTAAAGATTTTTTAAAGTATTTTACATATCCCGTTTTTTAATATACAAGAGCTGTTTATGTTAGACTGCCACGGTGGCGTAGTTGTACTAGGGTACGATTACAAAGCTGAGATCTCGGGTTCGATTCCCGGGTCGGGCAAAGTGATATTGGGTTTTTCTATTCATTTATCAGCCCGGAGTCAGGAATTTGTGCCCGATATGGCGATAGGCTCGCCCTCCTTGTTGTCCTGGTGGCGCTTCTGCCTACCCTTTCTGGGATAAAGGCGTGAGTTTATGTATGTATGTTTATGTAATAGAACATGTATTTTACATCCGTACTAATACCTGTTCAACGGGGGACGGGAACAGATACCCGGGCAGATCCTTCTGGAACCAGTCATGTTTCTTCACATCCTCAATGGTGGCTCTCTTCATCGGGTCCACCTGCAGCATCATGCATAGCAGGCTGACCACACTCTTGTTTAAATACTCTGGTATTGGGAATATGCCAGACTTGATCTTTCTGAACAGAGTAGGTACATGTTCATCGTCAAACGGCAGTGTTCCACAGAGTAAAGCGTAAAGGATCACACCACATGACCACACATCTACTTCAGGTCCAGCATATAATTTTCCTGATATTACCTAGAAATTGAATTTTCAAAGTATTTTTTTCTGCATCGACAAGTTTATTGATGTTCTGATTTGATCTGCATACTGTGGAATGGTGATACAATAGTTGATTGCGAAAAATATGGGCACAAAGTTATACTAACCTTTTGTTTTAAACAAGTGAAAAAAATAAATAAACAATCGTTGCAAATAATATGGATGACATTATAAATAACAGATCAAAGAAAAATAGCAATTAGATTTAAAGGCATACTGATAGATTATATAGTGTCAACACCATGGGAGTGCAAAATGGAAGTATTTAGCTTCAAACAATATGACTTTTAAGGATGTTTCAAAAGCGTTGCGTTATGATACTTTAAAGAATCTATACTCACTTCAGGCGCTGCATAATTCGGCGAGCCACATGACGTTCTCAAAAACTCTCCATCCATCATCATATTTGACAGACCAAAGTCAGCTATCTTCACATGCATATTGTGGTCCAGAAGCAAGTTCTCAGGCTTGAGATCTCTGTGCACTATCATGTGTCTGTGGCAGTAGTCGACTCCTGAGATAATCTGCTGGAAGAACCTGCGAGCTTCATGTTCTTGTAGCTTACCTCTCTTCACTATGTAGTCAAATAGCTCTCCACCAGATACATATTCCATAATCATGAATATGTCTGTGGGGGTGGATATCACCTGGAAAATATTGTTTTTAATTTTAGTGAGGTGTGGATTGTACCAATGAAAATAAGATAGCAAAGTTGAAATTGAGGCATTCTCTCCTGACTTTTATAGTTGTGTGTATTCTTAGTGAGTCATTCATAAGTTAATTCAATACTGACAATCAACACTAGGCTTTTCAACTTTAGAGGAAGCTCTAGGTCAGCAGTGGGACATATGAACATTATTATTGTTATTCTGTCATCTATTGCTTGTTGCTGAGACATTATCCCATTGTTTTAAAGATGTTATTCATCCACAAGAATCTTTAATACAAAGAAATTGGAATGAAGGCAGTGTGTATATATTCAAACAAAACATATTTTGTTATATTCTAATTCAATGCACCTGATGGCAAGCAGTAAACATTGTGCCATACAGACCCGATTTTATATATTAGCAACATCATATTAGTATGTGGTATATTCCAACACAATTTGTTATGTAATAGTGCCCCGGGATATATTCAATAATCATTCTAATGATGATATTATACACATGATATGGGTGATGAAAAAATCCTCTTTACATAAAATTTGCTATTGAATAATAAATATTTTCAACATTTTTTATATCTTGAAGATAAAGTAATTTTTTTTCTGCATAAGTTTTTTGACTTTACATGCATATTTTATTTTTATTTCATAAACCCAAATACACAACATATTATTGCCAATATTCAATAACTACTACTGATTATATGAATCAAAACAAACATGTTTCAACTTGATTTTTATGATGCAAAGGTGGAATGTAAAGTTATCAACACTTTTTATTCTTTAAAAGTGTAATTACTAATTGCATGCCTTAAATGTTGATTGATCAGATCATCATCCAATACCAACTGAAGGTCACAAAAACAAACATAATTACCTGATACAATTTAATGATGTGAGGATGTCTGAACAATTTGAGGTTCTGTATCTCACGCCTGATCTTCCCCACGACATCTAGTGATTTGATTTTTTGCCTGTTCAATATTTTCACTGCGACCTTGTGTTTGGTCAGTTGGTGCTCCCCGATTTTCACTTTACCAAAGGTCCCCACTCCTAGCGTTGAGCCAAGCGTGTAGTGGCCTATTTTAACGATTGGCTGACTGTTACTGCTCACTGGGACGGGTTTTTCAGGCTTTTCAGCCATTTTTATGATAATTTAATACGTAAAATCAACAAGCACTTTACATTAGGATATAACACTACTATATTATTTGTACTATGAGAACTAACAATCGAATCAAGATAACACCATATCACAGTATTTTTCAGAACAAGTTTAAAATTTAAATACGCAATTTATCACGACGAACCAAAAAGGAAAACACGATTGGATGTCAATGTCACGTTTGACATTTTCGATGTCCGAAAAATAATTTGTCAAAAATTGTATGAGTGTTGTATGGAAGCGTTCCATAATCATAGTTTTGATCTGGAAAAACAGGTATTGTCTGTGGTAGACGTTGTCTATGAGTTATACTGCTTACCTCACCCCGCACTCCCCATTCCCGCCCCGCCCTGTTATTTTTTCCCGCAAGAGCTAATGTGAAAAGAATTGAATATTTACGGATTTATATGTGTTTCTTTGATAATTTTTCTGTTTTCGTCAGTTTTCGCAATGGATAAGTGTGGAATATGTTTAAAACATGCAGTTGTGAGTATCTTCGTTGGTTTTGTAATGAACATTTTGTGTTATTCTTTCATTATTTTTTTGTTTTCTTTACGACTTTGATATAAAAATAACGTTTCTGGATCAATTTCGGCTTATAGTTTTGAGAGATTGATATGTTGTTGGATTCGTTGTCTCGCAACTACATAGGAATATCCTGCAATGACGAGAAAAAAACCTTTACATTCGAAACCTGCCCGCGTATTTTTTTTTACTTGTCGGGCGGTCGGACGGTCTGTTTTTTTTATGTCTGGCTCAGCGCCGTGTAAAAAAACAAGAGTGTTCTTTTTTTCGAACATGAATAGTGAACCTTGGCTTGTTGCACGGGCGCAGTAATTTTCAATAACTTTGTTATCAAAAAAGTCTATGTACAAATGTTGGCTATAAAAAAATATGAACTTGTACGGGCAAACCTTACCAGCAGATCTGTAGATTAAGAGTCAAGTATGATTATTTTGTGAAAGCTGTATTTTTAAGAAGGTTTTATTCTATTTTTTTTAAATAATAGACACGAAAAGCAACTTTTAAAACATGAATACCATGTAAAATAACATGTACAAGGTCGTATATGTATACAAACAATAAGTACCTTACTTAATTGACATACTTAAACAGCATTGCCCACGATTTGATATAATATTGTGGCATTAAAATGTATATTAAGTGTGTGTGTATATTTCAGCAACTGTTCGAAACTGGCAAGGATGGTGTGTATGCCTGCTTTAAGTGTCAGCCTCTGGTGCCTGAGATATCTATTGGAGAGAACAATTCAGACCAACAAGAGGCACACTCCTCCAACAGTGAAGAGGTTTCATTTGTTTATTTTTTTAAAGACTGGCCAATAAATTAACATAAAGAGTCAATAACTTGCAATATCAATAAAAAATATGCTTTTATATTGTCACAAAATTAAGATATATAATTTTGTTGGTAGAGCATAAAACCTGAATTTTAATAATTACATACACAACATTTTCAATTTCAAATAATTATAAGGTTTACCAGTGATATAAAATTACCATGACAAATAACAATAATGTGCTCTTATTAAAAAAAGATTTTTATGTGTCGTTTAGTTTATTGTAGCCTTTCATAGATGTGGTGTGTTAGGGCGATGAATGTTTGTAGGAGAACGGTGAGCCCTCATTGTACTGTGGTTTATGCCACAAATCATTCCAGAAAAATGTTCAGCTGCAGAACCACTTGCGCAACCACCGTGCTGAGAGAAGATTTGTCTGCACATATTGCAATAAAGGTAACAAATATATTAAAAGTATTGCTTACATATTACATTACACCCATTCATGTCCCACCTAGTCCACATACCTTATATGGCAAATGTATTTATTTAATGAGAAAAAAAAATGGAGTATTAGTTCAGATATAATAGTACTGGATTTACGGAGATGTTGAAGATAATATATCAGGGCTCCTTACGTGTTTATATAATGCTAATCTTGGAATTATTAACAGTCACACTGGCAACATCTACCTGTTGATTAACTGGGACTTATTATATTTTCTTGTTTTATGGCAGGGACTTGTACATATCATAAACAATGATTTTAAGTCTGTATATTATATTTATAGATTAGCAAGCTAAGGTGACATTCAGAGGTCAAAAGGTATAAATATAAAAAAAATTAATTGGATTTTGTGATATTAATGGACAGTAACAAAATATAGATTTTCTCAAAGCGATAAAAAGTGACAGCTATATTTATTAGTAATAAAAAAAACATGAATATATTACAGTTATTAGTAATATTGGTTTTATTTAATAAATATTTGTATGGAAACAATAGTTAGGAATGGTTGTATAATTAAGTGAAGCTGAACACTGTAAAATCAACAATAGCATTATGATTTTACATAGATGAGTTTGAAACTATAATGGTTAATTACTATAAAAATCCCAATCATTGCTAAGTCATTTCTTTAAATACCTTTTCCGAATAGTAATCTTAGAGAATTTAATAACATCAATCCTTAGGTTAGCTTCCATAGGTAAAAAAAAAAATCAAAATGTGGCCACGATTTTGCACTCACGGTTTACTATTAAGTTTGAATTATTTCTCGTGATTAATTAAATACAGGTGGAGATAAAATAAATACACTCAACAGTCACATACATAGTCCTGACCCCATACTAACATCGAGTCTTGTGTCGTGGGTATTAGAAGCTACGAGAGACTTTTCGGTCTCACCAACACCCAGACCCGAAACAAAAACCCGTGGATCACACAAATATTTGCTTCGGTGCGGGGATCGAACCCGCGGCCTCTCGTTTCACAGGCGGCGTCTAACCAACTGCGCCACGGAGGCTATCAAATAGTATAATAGTGGTTTTGTGTTACAGCATTCTCTCAATCCAACAACTTGAGAGCTCACCTCCGCATCCACACCAATGAGCGACCTTTCAAGTGCTCCGAGTGTGGAAAAGCGTTCACACAGGTATTTATGCATTTTTTTTGCTACACTGACTTGTTCAGTGACTTCATTGCACCCAATGGTAATTGCAATGCAGTATTAATAGAGTACCCGACTTGGTTGAAACTGGATATACTCAAGGAGGTGTATTTATAGAGTTTTCCATGGTACAGTAGCCGATAAGAACACCGCACCAACAGCTATATGGTGCTGATTTTATGATTTTTTCGTGAATATGTGTGATTTTGCCATCAGGTGACAAATCTGAACAACCATGTTCGCCTGCACACTGGAGAGAGACCATTCGTGTGCCCCGAGCCTGGCTGCGACAAGGCATATGCGCAGGTAATATTGCTTTAACATTAGTTAATGTAGTTATAAATGTAACTTTTTATTTTAAAATGCTCCATATTTATATATCCATCTCATGGTTGCCTGTAAGAAATTTCTCCACTTGTACAATTTTTTTTATGATGTAATATTTAATTGTATTTCTGTATAGTGCAAAATAGGATTATGAAAAATAAATCATACAGTCTACAATGTCTAATGTAGTTATCCGTATTTTATCAAAATCCAGCAATACACCTCCTGTCTATACCAGAAAAGGCATAATAATAAACCTTTTCTACATTATGCCATAACATCAGTCTTCGGTCACTCGAAATCTATGAAATAGAATAGACAGCATATAATGTTTCTCAGTGTATTTATTAACTTATTATGTTCTAACTATCAACATGTTTCTGCCTGCCCAGGTGACGAATCTGAACCAGCACCGCAAGCGCCACCTGACGGGGCGGCCCGTCGAGACCACGTACGACTGCACCGTGTGCGGAGAGCAGTTCCAGCAGCGGAACCACATGTACAACCACCGGTATGCACACAAGCGCGATTGACATATCTACTTTGATGAGAGGATATTCAAATGAGTTGGGTTAACGACTGTCATACACTATTGACGATGTCGATGTATATCTAAGGAAACATCGCGAGGACATATGCACCCATAGAGATCTTGATAAGATTTTCTGTGATATAAGGAGTCCCTATGCACACTGGGTCGGTGTAGTAAACTATGGGCTTAGCATTTTCAGTCGGACTGTCAGTTTTAGATCAGTCTCGTGATCAGTAATAGATCATAAGAACTAGCACGCACGGGTGACTTTTGTCAGAGTGACATAAAAGTATTTGTCACTGCCACGTCACGTCTCCAAAGCAGAATGCGCTCAGGATAGGGGTAATGACAAAAATGTCACATGCGCGCATCACCATACATAGCCACGGACTTGTTTGGATGTTGTTAATACAGTAGAGATATTTATATTTCAGGCGTGAGGTGCACGCGGACGTGAAGAGTCCCTCGCGCAGTCCCAACCAGCGGCGCGTGTGCGTCATCTGCGAACTCAACTTCCCCAACGAGCGCCTGCTGCAGCAACACGTGCACGAACACGTCGCCGCCGGGGACACGCAGCCGCACGACGATGACGACAGTCAGTACACTGCACTACACACTACAGGCTGTAGTCTTGTAGTCTTTACAGATGTTTACTTGTTATGAAGCGCAAACTGTTGTATGTGCATCTTCCCAGGTCTCCTAATGGAGATCTAACCTGGTCCCTAATCGAATATCAATCTCAAACATGAGATGTTAATGTTATGTGTTTAATGTCACCCCAGCTGTAAGGTGAATGATGATGTAACCAATATAATTATCGTCTTCAGTTACGAGGAGTTCCATGGAACATAGGCCCAAAGACCATGCCAACCAGCTGCTGTGGAAATCCTGGGGAAGTGAGTGACGAATGTAGTTGAACCTCCTGTTCGTTGTTTCAGAGCGCGTGTACCCGTGCGTGTTCTCGACGTGCAGCTGCCTGTTCTCGTCGCCGCGCGAGCACACGGAGCACCTGCTGCGCGCGCACCAGCTGCGCGTGCTCACGCACCGCCACGCGCCGCCGCACCACGCGCCGCCCAAGCGCGGGCGCCCGCCCAAGGTACACACGCACATTCTGACAAACAGACGTCCACGCACACACATGTGAGAACACACAGAGGGGTAATAATAGAAGCCGCACCAATGGACACGTGCGCACACACACACGTAAACGGGCACGCACACGCAAAGGCACACGTATTCTGAATGTCCATCCGTATACGTACTTGCAGACGCGCACGCACTCGCGCGCGCACTCATAAACGTACATGGATCCTAACCAGGAGTATCAGAGCTATGAATGATTGTCCTGTATTTTAAGATGATAGGTCACCTTTCTTGCAATAGTTAGTCAACTGTTTGCAGAAATAAATTAGACTCTAAATTATTCTTATTCTTTTTTAGATATTGAAGGAAGACCCATTGGAGCCGAAGGAAAATATGCAATATCATGAGGTAAGCATAGAAAAGTATTCGTTTATTGATCATTTTTACACTAAAAATACTATAACAATAAATAAAGAAAATATATATTTTTACATCTCCACAAATCACAAAAAATTACATAACAAAATAATATTGTTTCAGGTGACCATTATCAAACACCCGCAGCCGCAGTACTTGCCCAAGCTGAAGGTGCAGAGTTTGTTCCAGTGATGCGTGATATCTATGTGATGGAGAGAAAATATTTATCAAATTTTCACATTTTCGTACATTGTTCTAACATAGGTCCAATTATCATTAGGTTTGCTCTGTACTTAATAAAACGTCATCGCACATTGAAGGTGGCGTCGCAATGCGTAGCTTATAAATAAGGTGTATTGCTAATCTTCATACACATAAAAAGGAATTATGTAATATCGCTGATTAAAAACGATTGTAAAAGCCCTGGGAATATAAGCTTTATTGCCATACGTTAAGGTTTAAAATGCAACAACAGACTCAGGCTGCTATGCTAAGAATAACTTGTTTCTGAAGCTATGCATTGCGGTATTACCTGATTGAATCGGCTGCAAGTTGGGCTTGAGCTTTGTATTATTGCATAGAATATTGTCATGATGCCTTCTCAAAAGAAGACAACATTATAGGCGGTTGATGTGATTCAAAAATTATATTATTATACTTTTCATCTTATTATGAAGACAGATCATTCTTATGAAGGTTCGATGATGAATTATTTCTTTTTAATTATTGATAGCAACTCCACAACTTTTTGAAATCGGTTTTTTTTAATGAAAACTGGCAAAGATGCGTCAGGATGTTTTATAAGATAAAATTCTACAAAAGTATTGGAAAATTTAACAGTGATCTCTAAAAGTGGATTCTCTTAGTAATAATTAAAGCTTGGTTTGTTCTATTCTTGTTTCGGAAATTAGAAGAGGATCTACAATTATGTGTAAGGATTACTTATAAGTGATATTAGAGGTAAGTGCAATTTATAGTAATTATATAGACATTGTTACACATTAAGATATTGATTTTTTCATGCAATATTTTTTATATATCAGGATGGAGTAGTATTTACAGTATTGGGAATTATTTTATGCTTTTCCTTGTAAAATTGTGGATTATAATACGCATATATTATAGAACTAAAATAGATATAAATTCATAGAATATTATTTTTAATAGTATGCTTGTGTGTCTCACAAGTTGCCACAGTTTTTGTATGTGTAGGAAACGAAAAATATTATGGATGAGCACAATTGGTGGAAGCAATAAACACCAATTCGGTTTACTGCTTAAATCATATAATAATAATATATACTATATGTATAAAATTAAATTAAACATCAATTGACCAATGCGGCAAATAACGCGGCAGATGGGGCATTTTTGATGCGGCGCGGGTCCGGCATACGAAAGGTTAATTTTATAATAAATATCTCAATGAAAAAAGATTGGATTGAATATAAATTTAATTATATTATTTATGGATATGTTTCCAATATGAATAACTATAAACAATCAGTGAAGTATACATATTTGAACTAGTAATTTATCTCCATAATAATAAACTTATGATACATGATTTAAGTAACAAAGTAGCATATGGTATAGTTTTAGTATAGGTGTACCGTTTAAATAAGTTACATCGGCAATATTTCTAATTGCAGGAACAAGTAAAACTAACGTCGACTAAAACGATTGTAGATGCCAATTAAATGTAGGTTTTATTTCCTTGTGTTTAGGTTTTAAATATAACAACAAGAGATACTATTTCAATTGGGTATTTTACTATAAGATAGAAAAAATCTAAAACCTATAAATGTATATAGTAGAGCATTAAGCAATAAGTATATGTTAATTTCAGTTTTTATTTCCAAGGAATAAATTTTATAATTCGTTTCGAAAATTTAAATTTTTTTATCTGTCCTAAAAATATGTGAAACGGCTGCCGCCATGATAGATAACGATTCTACGTCATTCCGTAAGTAGAATACCCCCTCCGGTGTCCAAGAGCTCATACAAACACAGGTTGTTTACTGGTTGAGTGACGTATCATTTTAAAGGAACATGGCGCCTAGCGTTTTCACATATTTGCGCGCTTAAATTTAAAATTTAAATTTTAAATGGTTTTTTATTGGACTTGCTGAGCGAATAAAAATTTGATATTTTTTTAAATAGTTTGTCTTAATCTTAGGAACAACTTAAAAGACTTTTTGAAAATGGGTAGAATACCCAATTGTAAATCTTACATAGTTGTAACTTATTTAAATGGTGCTATACTTACATATCCTGTAATATTTTAATTTGTGAGTGAAACTATATAACATATTTGATTGACCATTTTCTTTTAAAATATTTAAGTATCGGTATTTTTGTAATACATTTGCTGTATGGTTGTTTTCGTAGTGTTTTAAATCATATACTAATATGCATATTTTTTCAAATATTGGTGATTTATTGAAGAACTTTTTTTTGAGATATTAAGTTTAAAGCTGAGCTGAACTGAAATTTTATATGTGTATGTAATGCTAAAAATGTTTCAAGAAAAATGCAAAAATGTTGTTTTTATTGGTTAAGCTATGATAGTCTTGGTAGTTGATTAATTTGGTACTCTGTCAACCATGCACCCATGACCGTAACTAGGGATGTTCACTCAATTTATATTGAAAGATTACTTTACGCAAAATTGTAAACAGAAAGCATTTTTAAAATCTGTTTAATAATAAACAACTTACACGTATTACGAATTTGGTGGAAGGAGGAATAGAAAAGGAAGCAAATACGTCCTTTGACGTCATCTTCCATAAGGCGCGTGGGTGCGAAAAGGAAAGCGAGTGTCCCCACTATTCTACTAAGAATATTAATATCTCTATCATTTAACGACCAATTTTGATGCTGTTTTAAGTAAATGTTTTTTATAATGGATATTTTGCAGGGATCATAAAATACTGATTATAATTAAACATTGGAATCATCCCTATTGGTCAAAGGCAGAAATAAATTCGGCCTAACATTTTTCATTTGCTAACAGTTCTACTAAGGTATACATAATATGATAATATTAATTGCTTGAAAAGTTTATATATCTTAAATATATATTTTATTTTGATCGCCTAAAGCGTTTGCGTTTTAACAAAAGACAATATTCATTTCTTTATATGTTTATTTTTGATACCAAGATATGATTAGATTTGTGTAACAAAATAAAAATTTCTTCCTTTTTATTTCGGTTAAATTAAATCTTTCTAAGGATGTATACCGTAATATCCAAGATATAAAAAAATATAAACAAATTACACACATTTGTTTTATGTATATTTTATTGTGCATTTATATTTTAAAAGAAGAAATTTATATGAAACGAAAATAAAATTGTTTAAATATTAATTTTTTTCGTATCTTAGATATGGTATGATAAATGGAATTAAGATCAATTTAAAGAAAAAGTATATATTTATATTTTTACTCTAATAATTTAATTGTAACACTTCCAGTTAGCGTTATTAATTTGTGATTATAAAAATTGCAAACCATTTTCTAATTGTGTGTTGTCACTTTATGAGCTGGCCTTTTAAAAGTCGCAGTGACAAAAATATATTTAAGTGATGTAAGCCGAAGGGTAAAGTATCCAAAATCAACGTTAGGAATATTATAGAATTCTGTCAATAATTTATTTGGGTATTTAATATTTATAGTTTGAAGATTACTTTCTTACTGTATTTGACCCCTGAAGCGTTATATTTAGCTGTATGTATCAGCCCATATACGTCCTACGGGCACGGGCCTCCTCTACAACCAAGAGTACGATTGACAGGGGTTAGGCCATATTATAGTCCACCACGCTGGCCTCGTGCGGTTTGGCGGACTTTACATACCATAGAAATTCTTTCAAATCGCTATGGTATGCAGGTTTCCTCACGATGTTTGCCTTCACCGTTATAGTGCGTGGTGATTGACTATCAAGTATCAATACACAAATGACTCCGAAAAGTCAGTGATGTGCCTTGGGATTTGAACCCGCGACCACCGTAAACATGTTGGCAGCCGCGTCTGGTCCGTGAATTTAGCCACCTAATGAAAAAAATATCTAAGTTTTTGGATACTTTGCTCCGTGGGTGATATTTTAATTATCTTCGGTAGCCGTAGAGTTAATGAGCTAGGCTAAGGTGCAAATGTTCCTATGAATGTATAAGAGTATCAGATGGTATAAGTATGCAGTATGTTGAGAGTTGTACAGTCGACCATTATGTTATTTGTAGCCTTGTTAAGCGTCAGCCATGTCGGAATTTTTCTATTAACATACTATTAGTAACATATGATTAATAAAGTATATTATACAATTTGAAAATATTATTTAATGGTGTTTTTATTTCGGGCCTTTTATGTTTTTTAATGTACCGCCCAAAAAATACACACCCAACGGTCCTATACATAGTCCAGACATAACATTATGAAATAAGTCTTGTGTCGTTGGGATCAGTAACTACAAGAGAATTTTACAAACACTAGGCAAAAAACAAATTCAAATTAAACGGTGCGGGGATCGATCCCGCGGCCTATCGTTTCACAGCCGGACAACTGCACCACGGAGAACGGAGGCATTCGTAACTTTCTCAGTTGAGGGATTTTATCGCCCCCTTATTTTCTCATCACGTTAAATTATAGTATGAAAGTTAAACTAATTGATACTTTATGCACTAGTGGGAGTAAAACAGGTTGTTACATATTTAAACGCACGAGATGCGTGTAGCGCTGTGAGAGGACGGGTCTAGGGATTTTATACCGCAAGACCTTGGGTAGCCCTTTAGATCGTAAATAAAAATAGTAATTGTAACAAGTCTTTAGCAGACGCTAAATATAAACAGAAAAAGTTCACATATTGCCGGCTACTTTTGTATCTTGTGTTTAACAGGATTGTATCATGGTTATAAACTTTGGTAAGTACATACCTAGATGATGGTTCATCGTCTTCAGCCACAAGAACAAGGGCTGATCCAGGGGGGTGGTCATAGGGGTTTTGACTCCTCCCCCCCATAGGTTGACTCCAGATTGACAGATTTTCTTAAATATATCGTTGATTTTCACTTTAAAAAATCGTAAACTTATTCACTAATCACAGGTGTAACAAACTTTTAAATAATCACTTGTAAATGTAAAATTATAATCGAATTTGAGTACGTCCACGTGTTCTGACTAGAACTATATGACCCCCTGAGTTGAAACTTGAAAGTTGGATCCGCCCTTGCACAAGAAGTTCATTGCTAAACATAAGTTTCAGCCACACTCAAGGATTGCTAGTTTCCACAGCCCTAGAAGCGGCCTTGGATACCCACTTGTCCCAACGCAGTGGTTACTGGTATGTGGGCTTTCTTTAATGTCCTATCGGTCTCTTCGCGCTTACTACCCTGCCTACTGCCAAAATATCGTAGCAAAAACATTTGTCTAAGAATTTATCTTTTTTTTTAAGGTATACCTGCTAAAATTTAGAAACATTTTTACATACATACATACATAAACTCACGCCTTTATCCAAGGAGGGGTAGGCAGAGGCGCCACCAGGTCACCCACATTTCGCCTTGTATGTTCCGTCCCATGATGTGATAGGGGGCGATCCTATCGCCATATCGGGCACTAATTCCGGACTCCGGGCTGATAATGAATAGAAAAATCCAATATCACTTTGCCCGACCCGGGATTCGAACCCGAGACCTTAGCTTTGTAACGATACCGTAATACAACTACGCCACCGAGGCAGCACGGCAACATGTACCAACAAAAAATAACATTTTGTTATAAGACGTTGCTGAGTAACACTTGGAAACCGCTTTCCGCACCGGATGGTAGAACAAAACTTGAAAGAATCTAAATAATGTTGAACATAATGGTTACTTAGGTTTGTGCGAATAAAAATCCGTAAAAATAAGTTTTATTTCAATGATAAACATTTTAATGTAATCAATAAATTATTTTCATTTCAAACGTGGCTCCACAAAAATTTACTGCGGTGTGGATCTTACCACAAGATAAAACACCAAAGGGAGCAAAAAGCAAACATTCCATTCCTCAATACTGCAAAGGCTGCATAATAAGTTAATAATATCTATAAAGGTACTGGTAGCACAACCGTTACAGACTGCATTTAAAGATGCAGGCGTTGGGAACGCAGTAGTTATCTCTCGATTTTCGCAGATCGTGGTCGTGTTGTGTGCAACGAGGATTTTCTTAAGGTCAGTTGTTAGGCCTGTCAGATATCTACTGAATAATATGTCTACTATTATTACTTCAACAAAATAATCTATGGTAAATCGCGAAAATTAAAACGGAAGCTTTATTGCTAGCAGAATAACATTAAATAAGTACCTACAGAAAGTGTTATAAAATATGATGGCTACGTTGTTAAATTAGGTGTTAAATGAAAGATCAATACTAGCTTTTTACAATTTAAATAACATAATCTAAGTTGATCCCATCTCATTGAAATCTATCTATTAAAAATCTACTGTCTATGTTGTTGAATATAACTACTTACCTAATTAATATATTTTCGGTGATAGAATTGATAACACGATAGGTACCATATTATATTTGGTTTCAATTATAGTTCTCATGTCTCCTCTCCTGCTTTCTATATTTAATTCGGTGATTACCTATACAATCCCTAGTGTAGCAACGAGTAGGATCTTATATAACTATACCCTTTATTTATTATACTATTTTTTTACATTTTTACATATATAATAAAAAATCAAAATACATATAAAAATATAAAAAAAGAGATTAACCCAACAGTATACACCCTTATTATTAACTTTGTAAAAATTGTTTGATTAAATAGACGGAAAATATAATGCGAAACGTGTGTGTCCTGGTTGCTACCAGAAGAACCTCTGCCTACCCCTTTCGAGAAAACGGCGTGAGATTATGTATGCATGTAGAAATTGTATTAAACAATACTTTGCCGACTGAAAAATAAGGAAGCTTAGATTTTTCCCTATAAGAATATTATGGTTGAAAACAACATGATGTAACCGCAACAGACTATTCCTTTAAGAGCAACAAAACAGGACACAAGTCTTTCCCGTTATGTTTAATTGAAAGGAAAATATTGGGATGCGGTTAATTATCCTTTTACATTTAATATATAAAGGGTCAATTCATGAAAAATTTTCATTAAGCGGTGGTGTTTCAAGTGAAACCTTTGACCATTAAGGTATGTTGTTTAATTTATTATTTATTTAGTAACTACACCATCATAGATATCGTGGTATTGTACCTAATTATGTGTTAACGTTGGGATCTTGAGTTGCATTTTCTGCAGTGTATTTGTTCCACTGTCCAAGCAGGATAAAATATATCACAATATATTCGCCCAGCATTTAGCGTACTTAGTTTATAAGGGCATTGAACCTCATATCTTAAACTTTGCCTCAGTTATATTGCGGTTCGGGAATATTGCCGACGTACTTTTGTGGCAGTGAAGAGGCAACTAAACCATCCCAAGCGTCATTCTTGTACGAACACCAAGTTTTATAAGTACTAAAAATACACCCAACAGTCACATACATAATCCTGACTTCACACTAAGAGTCTTGGATCGTGGGTATCAGAAACAACGAGTGACTTTCTGGTCTAACAAACACCCAGACCCGAAATAAATACCTGTGCGTAACACGTTTGTGTTACGTATTTACGTATGTAAATGTCTCGATATGGGGATCGAACCCGAGGCCTCTCGTTTCACAGCCAGCAACTAACCAGCCGCGCCACCGAGGCTGTCGAGCTGAGTCTATATCTGTATCAGTCCATATGCGTCCCACTGCAGGGCACAATCAATAGTATGAAAGGGGTTAGGCCATATGTTCCACCATGCTGGCATAATGCGGGTCGGCGGATTTTAGATACCATAGAAATTCATACAATCGCTATAGTATGCAGGTTTCCTTACGATGTTTTCCTTCATTGTTATAGTAAAAACTTAATGTATAACTATAATAACTATAAGCTTTTTGTTTAAGAAACAAAATGGAAAGGTGGGTTGGCAAGACTGCGGTTGTGACTGGCGGCAGTGCCGGCATTGGAGCCGCTATATGCCTGGTCCTGGCTAATGCTGGACTACGAGTTATTGGACTGGCAAGGAGACCTAACCTTATCGATGTAAGAATTTGTATATTTTGAACCAGCACCAGCCACCAGGCAGCTCTTCTGTACCATTGACGGGGAGGTGGCTACATGCATGCGGTACTTGATGACAAGAAACTACCCTTATGCCTTTAAGACAACACATTTAAAATCCTTAGCCTTCAAGAAAGTGGTTTGTGAAGATTGATGAACTTCTCATACCATTAAAATTGTTAAGCGGATGTTAAATTCCTTTAGGCGAAGTTAGTTAGTTTCATCAAAATGTGTTCTTAATTCTTGCCTGCAAATCTTCACGCACCCACTTCGTGAATTTGTACTGTTATTTACGAGTATGATTATTTACAATAACAATTTTAGTGCTTATCTAAAGGTATCGATTTAAAGTCTTCCTCATAAATACAATTACAGTTCCGATTCACTAACTGTATTTTAAAACTTCTTTACACAGTCACAATCCGAATCATTTATGGATGGTATATTTATTATTTCATTTAAAATATAACGTTTTACCTTTTAACTACTTATGTATTTGTTTATATAACCTTAAAACTGAATAAAGGTCGACAAAAGTACTTTAATAAATATAAAAAAGTAATTAACATTCAAGTCCAACGTTGCATGAAATTGCTAATGGACAACATCGTGTTTCAACACGCCAATGGTTGCATTCTATTTTGGTTGCAGAAACTACAGTCCCAAATAACCGGGGGTGGCACAATAACTTCTAGAAAGTGCGACGTGGCCAATTCTCAAGAGGTGGCAGATACATTCAAATGGATCGAGGAGAACTTCGGAACTGTACATATTCTTATCAACAACGCGGGCGTTTTGTTCGCTGGACAAATTACGGGTAATAGCAATTTAATATCTATCATCATTAACCTCCTACCACCACTAAATATAGGTTAATTACTAATCCACCACTGAATGTTAATGCTTTACGCAGTAAACTATGAATGTAAATTTGAATAGAACAGTATTCATAGTTTTTGTCTGAATATTTAACCCAACTACATTTTTGCCACCTAAGAGAACTTAGAATTTTGCCACCAAATACGGTGACTCCTCAGGATGGATTCCAAAAAGGGACTGCCTCGGTGGTGTAGTTATACTACGGTACGGTTACAATGCTGAGGTCTCGGGTTCGAATACCGGGTCGGGCAAAGTGATATTGGATTCTATTCATTATCAGCTCGGGGTCAGAAATTTGTGACGACAGGCTCGCCCACTCACATCGTGGGACAGAACACACTAGGCGAGACATGTATGTCCTGGTACCACCTCTGCCTACCCCTTCTGGGAAAGAGGCGTGAGTTTATGTATGTGTATGTATGTACAAATTCTTTATATTTCAGAATTGGGTAATAAGACGCTCAGCGAGGACGCTTTGTTATCAACCATTGACGTGAACTTCAAAGGGCCAATTATTTGCACACGCCACGCCGTCTCCTCCATGAAGAAGGCTGACTTTGACGGCCATATTATTAATATTAACAGGTGGGTAAATATAATAAGGGGCCCACATTTCTAGTTTTATTTAAGGACCTAATTTAACTCCTTTCTCTTTCTAACTCTCTGTTATTTGGGGACTATGTGAGCTGATATAGGCGGAACATTGTCCGTGTAATCTTCTTTTGGACATCATCTTCTGTGGATGGCTATCTCTGACTGCATGTTTTACCAACGTGCCAAAATAATCTGCCACTTTTACGTATCGAAAAAAAGAGAAAAACTGGCTGACGAAAATAGAGGATGTTTCACTATAGAACTTTGAAGATTGAAAATATCTTGCATAGGTAGTCCTGTTTCTAGGGTAGGTATTACGTGCCAATATTTAATAATTTTGTGAAATGTATATTTTTTGTTTTCAGCATCGGTGGGCATTATCTGCCGTTCACGAGCACGTTGAACATATACCCGGCCACCAAGCACGCCATTACTGCCTTCACAAAGACCCTCACCTACGAACTGGCTGAGTTTAAAAACAATATTAAGACTACGGTAATACTATACTTATGTTTTTTATCACGTTTTTTTTTAAATACATGTAAAATTCACAAAATAAGAAAGCGAATACCACCTAAACTTCTCAGGGTACTAAATAACTTAATTCAGAAATGTGTTCATTGTATTGTTTGGCGTTTTATGATTTTATAAACGTGATTTAAGACGAAGTGTCGTTACCGATACCTGCAGGAATCACGTTTCATTCATTATTTATTAGGTAGCGTGCAAAGAATTGCATTCATTTTATTATGCTACTGTATATATTTGCATAATACATATAGCCAATACATAATGGAGCCATTCCAGGGACTGTGTTACTGTGTTATTCATGTATTTAAACAATAGGAGTGATAAGCGTTTTACATTACGGGTGTGTATTTTTCCAATTTTTTAACGTCGGTTATCTTCGTAAATAAAAATATTACGATGTATAATAGTCTTAATTCCATTAATTATTATTATAATGTTGCAGAGCATTTCTCCCGGGCTGGTGGATACTGCCATGGTGACTCAACCAGATCCCTCCAAGCCAATCCTGCAGCCAAGTGACATCGCCAGCGCCGTGCTGTATGTCATCTCCACTCCGCCGAATGTTAATGTAAGTGTTTTGTATTAATAGTAAAAATACGGCAGATATTTTTCACTTCTTATAAAATCGTATGTGGTAGATTTTTTTTCCATTTTAGATAGGTGGGTGACGATTTGGTAACAGTAGGTCAAATTCACAGGTCAAATTCAAATTAAATGTATGTGAATAAGTGGCACCATCTGGCGGATTGTTCAGTATTTTAAAAACATATCGGTGGTGTTAATTTACTTGAGCATAGATGTAAGCCAGCAATTGGTATTACAATGTACAAAATATACAATTATTAGAATATGACCTAAATGTTTTGTTTTACATGAACACTGAGCGATATAAAATTACAGTTTTTTACAAAATAGACATAACACTTTTTGCATATCTGACTTCGTTTTTAATTCGTTGCTGTTTCAGATAAACGAACTCACAATAACTCCGGTTGCCGAGAAAAGAATTTAAAACAAAAACAACATAATTATGTAACAACATTTAATTACATATCTATTAACAAATGGCACAGTGGTCAAATAATGTCGAAGACTCATGATCGAGAGGAGGAGGCAAAACTTGTCGATGCCAACCCTAGCAGACTAGTACCGAACTGAAGCACAGCCCTCAAGATGTCCATCTTCAAAGTCCAGAGAGGTGACGACGTTGAACTCGCCTGAAAAAAAAAAATATTTCATTGTTTTTTTTTTATTGAAATACAGTGCAGTGAGAGTAGGTCCTAGAAATGAAAATACTTTTTTTGTGCATAAAATACATATAAATGATAATACTTACAGCCTTTATTAAAAATAAATATTATTGTAATACACGTGTGTTTTTATGGATATCTATTAATAAGTATTAAAAATATTTTATTCGTCAAGTACAAATACAGTCTTTTCAAAGTATTACATTACAATTCTAAAGATCTATTTCACATAACTTATAATTTAAAATTATTTATTTATTTCAAAAATCTTATTGTAATTAGGTATTCTAAGGTTTCTTGTGTCACCAGGCATTGCTTCCTCCAGAACTGCCTTTCGACATGTCTCCGAGAATAGACATTAGTAAACTGAATATAAATCCTGCTGAGTCAGCCATGGTCATTTTATTTTCATTGCTATCCTCTTCCGAGCTTTCAGAGTCTCCCGCCTGGAAATAAATTGTTTATCATTGCATTTATAGTTAAAAATGTTACTTAGTTATAATACTACGTGCTACGTATGTAGATATTGCAGGAGGCCGAAAAAGAAAAATCTCTTTCGTCCTCCCGCCATTTTATTTTTCTTCCTTTCTGCTTTTATGGGACCGGCAACGCAACTAGGATCCAAGTATTATAGATGTTCAGAATTATAATCATTAACCATGAGGTGAGCCCTTATCTCGTTTCCGCGATCTTTATCAAAATCAAAGAGTTGTAAGTGTACATACCGCGCTAGTTCCTTTCAATAATTTCGAGATGAAAGTACCGAAAAATGCACCGTTGTTTTTCTGTAACATAAAAACTTCTTCAATGCAACAATGTAAATATAAAATAACGAATTAGACAAAATATAGAGAGTCTTTTACCGCTCCTCCGCCAGTTATTGTGTCCAAAGAAGTTAACAAATAGCTTGCTACTATTGATCCAGGGTTTTCTTCACCTTCAGACTTAAAAAGACAAGCTATTATTAGTTATAAAGTTGAAAGATAAATGATTAATTATAAAGAATATTGACATACCAGCAAACCCACAAACAATCCCAGGCCAGAGGCGATAAGGCTGTTTAAATCAAATCCGTCACCCTGTAAGAGATGAGTAATTAATATTTGTCACTCTATCTTGTATATAAAACAATATAAAGAGTTCTACATACGCTGAGCGATACGACAATCCCGCTCACTGCTGCCAACAATGAACCCAAATCGGATTCTCCATCTTCCTGTAATAAATTACAACTAATTTACATTCAACACTAATTTATAACCAGAAAGTAATTGCGTAATAAGTACTTGTCAGAAATGTTGACAAAATTAAAACTCATTGTTGTTATTGCTAATCATAATGACCTAACACATCAGGTTTACTAGTTATCATCCTCAATTTATGAATTATAAATATGATAGATTAGTTGTAACCTGACTCAAAAATATTGAAAAATGTAAGGTAAAAGCTTTGAATGCTTATAATACTAAATATATTTTATTTATACTTACACCACCACTCAATCCAGCCAAGATCCCCAAGATGCCTCCTCCTTGTCCGTCTCCACCTGGAGGTTCGTCAGAATAATCGTCTTCTTCACTATCACTGTTAGAATCAGAAGACTGTTTCGCCGAACTTCCATTGTCATTGGTCGCTTCAACGCTCTCTTCTTCAGCGTTGTTTTCATCAGAATCACTATCAGAATGTACATTATCGTCACCTGCAGTACTGGCATCACCATTCTCAGTACTGCCGTTACTATCAATACTTTCTGAACTGCTACTACTGCTTTCATCGCTCACTTGTTTCTCAAACTGAGGTGGGGACAGTAGAGGCGGCTTAAGTTGAGTAGCATAGTTTATTTTAATTACGTTGTTGTTGCTTTGACGACGAATCGGCAGACGAAGCTTTGATTGATAGCGTACTATAATTTTTTCTAATGTTTTTCTTAGTTTAAGCTGAAAAGGTTTCAAAGTTTTATGGACATGTTTTATTACACAGAAATAATATTATTAAAACATGCAAGAAATTGTAATAAGACACACCAAACTGTAATAAAATATGAATAAAATTGCTTACCTTTTAAACCGAGAGAGTGCATCGTGCTTCTTTAATAACAAAACGTGCAATATTAACAAGTGCGAATAAAACGCAATGTGTTTACACCAATGATTTCTTTAATCATTGGTTTACACAGTTTGAACAGGAGTAAAACCCGGCGACCGTGAGTTGACAACGGTAAATGCGTGATATAAAACGTGAACCGTAAAGCGAGTGCATTTCTATAAATTTAAAAGTGGTTTAAAATATACAGGTCCTCGTGAACGCAGGAGTGGCAAGCAAGGACAGCTACTCGAGGAAGGTAAATAAACTGATTAAACAGGTAACGTAAAAGTAGAATAATTATTAAAATGTTTTTCTATATTTAATCATCTCCTCTGAAGGTTAATTTTAAAGGATTTTAATTTGCTTCTTAAATATTTGAGTATTCAAATACAAGGAGTTAAAAATATTCAAATTATTTCGCTCTATCTGGCTCTATTAGTTTTGTTCTGAAACTTGTGTTGTAAATCTTCTCGTACAAATTTATTATAATTAATATGTATAGGAATTACTTAAAGTTAAGTAGTGTTGTTTTCGTACAAGGCCAACTAAAATATATCCAAACAAAAAAAAATCCCACTTTATAATTAAAAACTCACAGTGTTGGCTCCGCTAGAGCCCGGGAAGAGAGCAGAAGCCAGGTTGAGGAGACTGAAGATGCTGCTACCACCACCGTTTGATGTGCTCACCGGTTCTCCGAAATCATCATCATCATCGTCAAACGGACTTTGAGTAGACGAGCTGCCAGATTCTTTCTGAAATTGAAATACGGACATTAATTAATTGATCAGCCTTTGCGATCTTCTTGGGAAATTAAATTTTGTAAACAGCAGTGTAAATGCACTGTTATGTTCCGGTAAGCACATTGTAGCCAGAGTAACTACTGGACATAATGAGACTTAGCATCTTCTGTCTCAGTTTACCATCAAGCGAATGACATGGTCGTCTCGTCATTCATGGCAATAAAAAAAAATACACCAAACAGACGCACGATTAATCGAGACCTTGCAGTATGATGAAATCCTATTTTCACAAAGCACATATTTGTCACATTGTTGCTATAGAATTGAACTCAATGTCTCGTTTAACAATTGGCTTCGTAACCAACAGCGCCACGAAGGCTGTGTACTGTAATGCATTGTCAAAATCCACTAATTCACAGTTGTTGAAATATTATAAAAAACTCACCGAATCAGAATGAACATTGTTATCCTCAGAGGCCCTCCGCAACCGCAGAACATCAGTAGGTAGGCAGAAAGCATTAGCCAGCAGGCACACCGCCAACGCCACAGCAAGAGACCCGCGCGCCATTGTTATCAGAAACTCAATGATACCTAGATCATCTGGCACTGCGCAGGTAGCCTATAAAATACTTAAATAATTACCAAAATATGTGGAACAACTTGAAACAATTAGCCGTCATTATTGATTGCGAAACGCACTTGAACTTCGCACGTCGTTTTTGCTTAATTGATTAGCTAACTAATAACTAGTAAGTAATGCTTGCGGCAATTTGTTATGTACATATATGTACACAGTGATCGCAAATAACAAAATGATATAAATATACGTGATATATGATGAATGTTAAGAACACCTGAACTGGTTCGCTCTGCAGAAATGACACGATTAAGTCACAGCTGTAATAAGTTTATTTAAAAGGTGCAGTTTTTAAAAGTAGGCAGTGTAAGGACATTGAATGCGTAAACAGATTAAGACCCTGTTTTGATTCATTCAATTAATTCCGATACTGGCGTGGTAAAGACCAAAAGTAGTCCGCCAATCCGCACTAGGCCAGCGTGGTGGACTATATGGCCTAACCACTTTCAATCGTACCTTAGATTGTAGAGTAGGCCATTGCCCTGCAGTGGGACATACAAATATGGGCTGATACGATACAAAAAAAGAGCATATTGCATTGCAGGGCTGAAGATAGAGTACTGAGTACATACATATAGTACATATTGATTTACTTGACACATTTTTACTGGGTTTTCTAGTATAGTTAACTATAGTAGATTTCTTCGCTTGAGTGCGGTTGTCGCTACACGGATGTGTAAAAATATTTTGCCGCAGAATGCTGACTGTAGTTTATTGCGATAATTTTTGTAGGAAGTTCATCCCTTTTACTTAGCAATATGAGTTATACGGTTAAAATATTACTTTCTATACAATATAGATACATACTATATTATATACTATATAGTACATAGTTGTAAATAATTTGCATACACCCAAGCATTCAAACTAGACCGTGTGCACTGTGCAACCAAAAAGACTTGTTTAAGACAAAAAACAAAAATATTTTTAATTTGTTTTGGCATTATTTCTTTACGTAATATACAATTAACAAAGAAAAGCTTTATAATTACTTAATTCCAGTTTTGAATAGATTAAGAAAAAATATATGAAAGAAATACCTGCGTGATGTGATGTTGTCCAATCAGTATACATAGGCTGTGTGCCTCACACGTTGCCGATAGGAATAACTTATAACGTGACCAGTGTCTCTTCAGACATACAGCGTGTCCTCTCTACTGCAACACTGATTTTATACAGCATAACGATTTGAAAGAAATAAATTTTAGTTCTTAATTATTTAAATAAAATTATATGGGATTATTGAATGAAATCTATAAGCAATTAATGTTTATAAGCAATAAGATGATATTTCTTGGCTCTGAATGTTTCGGAAACCTTAACACGTTGAAATATCGTAGTTATTACCATAACTTATATTTTTAAGATGTACACTATTAGCATATATTTTTTGTAATAATGTTATTTTCCCAAGTAAATAAAATAATACCAAAACTCCCTAATTTCATGTCATATATCTATGGCAAAAGCCTATGTTCAGGAGTCTATCATGATTTTTCATTTTCAGTCCCTTACAACTATAAATACCCATATATTTTTAGACAATAGGCCTTTCATACTCTCTATATACTCAAATCTCGTAGACCTGCAAATAGAATGAGATTAGGAGTAAGTAAAGAGGAAAGAAGGATTCCTAAGCCTCTAAAAATGTATAAAAACTCAAATTATGACATTCTTTTGTTTTACAGAGACTGCCTGTAGTGAGAGGCGTGGTGCGCCGTGGAAGGTGTTCTCGAATATAGACATTGCGCGGAGGTCGCCGCGTTGCGCCACTCGAGTTGCCAAACCGACTTGCCGGCACTTCCGCACAAATTACTACCCACTGTAAACTTCCGCCAACACTTCCGCCGCTGTCACAGCTCCTCATTCTCGCTTGTGTATTCGATTCCACAATTTCACGTTACTGTTTTGTGTGACTGTTAAATTGATACACCTTTACTCTGATAGGTACCTACAATTCTTAGTTATAATGACATCACTACCGCGTATTACCTATAATAATTGGCATTAGCCTTGACATGCCACTGGTCAGAACTCGTTATATCAAATCGGGTCAGCTATTTTTGAACTGAACAACTAATAACTAAAAACAATGTTCTCATTGCATGGAAATTACATTTTGAGTCCGAGTATAAAATTAGCTTCGCGTCCTGAGAAATTTTATCACATCCAGCCTATCCGCAAGCGAACTAGAAGCATGGTAATACCAGCATCGTGATCCTTGAAGTAGGTAATAAACACTTTGATGGTCTGGCCTCTCCAAATGGGAAAAGAAAGGGAAGAAATAAAAGGCGATCAGGAAATGGGCTCCAGTAATAAATATACTTAAATATTTAAAATAATTGTAAATGAAAACAACGTCACGTACATACATTCAATTTAATTCAAGTTTACATTCATATCTACACAGTACACAATATTACTGTTCAATACAATCACGATTACGTAAATAACACAAGGATACACAAATAACAAGAGAATACTGCAACGCGACAACTTCAAACACACATTTACCCAAGAAAACTATATCCGCTTCACTGGCAGCCAAGGTTCTCATAATGTTTTCTTAGATTTACGCGAATGTTACACATTGAAATAAAACTATTATTTACGGATTTTATCGCGGATTTGATTCAATTTTTTACATCTTTATAATTAAACTAAATCGGCGATAAAACCAGTAAATAATAGTTTTATTTCAATTAAAGGTTCAAGTATTCCAAAATTATCAATGGAATCTGCACACTAAATAGTAGCGTATCAAGACAGTGCTATGAACGTGTCAGGGTGAAAATCAGGGGCAGTGACAAAACGGTCTAGTGGGCAGCGCTCCATAGCAAATCATACAAATAATATATTTTTAGGCAAATACGTTCATTACACAAAGTGTACAGCATAGAGTTAATTAATGTAAAGTTATGTGACGTTATTTACGTATCCAATTATTATGGAAGTAGCCGCTTTTATCAATAAGAATTACATTCAATACTCAGAATTTAAGGCTATCAATTTCGAAGTTAGTTTCCGATACTCTAATTCAGAACTTCCGTGATCTAAAATGTGCTACAGATATACCATTCGAACAATTGGATCGGCATACGGCAATCTTCGTACGCGCATTACCCCAACGCCAGCTAAAATGATTATAAAGTCAACGACTTATATAAATAGTACCATAATCCCAAAACTTCAAGGTCACATAATTCCCATAAGCACGTAACGATACCAATTCACTCTGTACCAACAGAAGCGTCAAATTTTGGCGGCTTCAATTTCTCCAGCAGTGGTATAGCGACTCCCACCAGTTCCTCCCAATCCGCTAGTCTCTTGCATGGGGCACATTCGCATTCCTCCTCCAAGTCCCCTTCCTCAAAACCCAGGTCTTCGCCAGGGTAGTCGTAGTTGTCCAGATGTAAGTCCTGGTCCACACTTACAGCTCGGCCAAAACCTTTTGGAACGAACTCCTTTGTCTCCGAGAAGTTGTTGTTGTCTATGTCAAACTTTACCTAAAATTGAAAAAATATGAGTTGTGTATTTTAATGCCTCGGTGGCGCAGCTACGGTATGATTGCAAAGCTGGGATCTCGGGTTCAAATCCCGGGTCGGGCAAAGTAATATTGGATTCTTCTATTCAGTATCAGCCCGGAGTCAGGAATTTGTGCCCGATAAAACGATAGGCGCGCCCCCTATCACATCGTAGGACGGAAAATACAAGGCGAAACCACAGGCGAAACGTGGGTGCTCTGGTTGCTACTAGGGGAACCTCTGCCTACCCCTTCCGGGAAAAAAGGCGTGAGTTTATGTATATACGAATTTTGGTACAATTTTGTTTAAAAATATAATTTCAGACAATTGGCTTTGTACTTTGTATTACACTTCCTTATGGTATGTTAAATTTTTCAAGTTATTTATATTATAAATAAAAATAAGCTGGAAGAGTAAATTTGTAAAATATGTAACAACATTATTTAATACAATTTGGATACATCAAAAACATCGCAAGTATTCACGATGATAAAGATTATTAATTTAAAACGGGCGTGTATGGGACAAAAGATGGTCTTAAGAAACATTTATCCGCATATTTAGTTACGCTGCTTGGGTCTGATTAGCTTATCATCTACTTCAGTAATTACATATTGTTTAAAATTAATAATAATGCAGGGATCGAGGAACACTAATTGCTCAAAGGTCAAACTCACGTGATGTTTGAAGAGCGCCGGGTCGCTCGCTCGACGATCGCCAATCTTCGCAGACTCGCACGCTGCGAACACTGATTCATCGTCTGAAAGAAACATTAATTATTACCTTTATGTATGTTTATTTATCCTACTATCCATATCTTTATTTATAATTAATTATTTATGATTTAGTGACGCAGTTGGTTGAGAAGCCGGCTGCAAAGTGTCATGGCGGGGATTCGATCTTTCGGAGTTCCTGATACGACAGGAGATTAGCATCTTACAATTGGGTGTTCATATATTTTTTAAGTAAAAAAAAAATATGGTTTCCACTTTTAAATATTTCAAATGTAGACAATATAGGTTTTTTTTTAACAATATATTCGGTTTAAAGTTTAAATGATGAAACAAAAAGTGGATGAAATGGTAACATCTTGACCCCGACGTGATTTGAACACGCAACCTTCTGATCTGGAGTCAGACGCGCTACCGTTGCGCCACGGAGTCGACGCATGTAGTGACGAATTTATCGTATTAATATAAATCTAACTAACTGCCTGGCTCGGCTTTATTCGAGTATAGTTATATTTCCGTTTTATTTATTACGTCAAAGAGCTTTAATACAATTTACTGGTAGTAAGTCTCTCATATGTGAAAGGCCGCCTAGGTAGGTACCACCGCAATGTCTATTTCTCCCGCCAAACAGTAGTGTAAATGTACCGTACTGTTTTGATTTGAAGGATTTTGCAGTCAGAGTAACTATTGGACGTAATGAAACTTAACGTCTTATGTCTCAGGATGGCGAGCGCGGTGGATTACCAAGCATTACTTTGATTCATGATGTTGTTTGGTTTTGCAACTGTCCATGAGCGGTCGTGCTTATTGCTTACCATCAGGCGAATGGCAAGTTCGTTTCGCCGTTCAAAGCATTATATTATATATGGCTAGGAAGACAATATTTCCTTTGCATGAGGACCATTCAGACCGTGAAAGAGCTCTAGGGCCACACAAAGAGTATGCTGAAATTAGATTGGATCAACGATTAAAGTTGTAAGTCTGACAAGCAACAATATTTTCCTTACTAATTTATAAAACCGCATTCTCTCCTACTTCTAATAGGTATCTAGATTAGTGGTAAAACGCAAACCAACAGAACTACTTTCACATTGGTATGTTGGTATATTATCAGAAGATAAGGTAATTATACACATTTATCTGTTAAATAATAATGTCCACATATGTAATATAATTAAAACGGATAATCAGATCAGACTTTATCATATCAATAATTAATTGGCATAATACCTTAATACAACGATTAATATGGTTAAAATGTGAATTGTAACAAATCAATTTAAATTTATTTTATTTGCTCACGATGTTTTTTAATAAAATCATGTAAGCGCTTAAAAATTATAGAATCTTACGACATATCCAATCTAAAATGTTCCGCTCTCTTTATCCAGAGCGCTAAAGTATTTCGGTAAAATAATATAGATAGTTATTATAAGGAGTATTAAAATATTGAGTAATTCAATTAAATAACTACTACTCATAATTAAAAAATAAAAAAATAAAGTGACATGGGCATACATTTGTTAACGTCATTCAATCAGTTGGTACTTTTTTCCATTGATACGATAAATATATTAAACTCGTATACCGACTCCGTGGCGCAACGGTAGCGCGTCTGACTCCAGATCAGAAGGTTGCGTGTTCAAATCACGTCGGGGTCACGTCCTCATTTTACTCTTACAAGGGATGTGTATGATACACAAGCGACGTTAGTAATTGTATACACACTTTACAAATAGCTTTTATTCAATTTCTTCAATATCTTTGTCAATTGTGTTCAATTTTACTTTATGCTTACTTGTTGTGCTCTATGTTTTTATGACCAGACTAAGTTTCTCCACCAATGACTGGAAGAGATGGCTCTTAGCTGTACAGCCGCCAGTTATTTCTCCAAAAGTACATTTGTTACGTCCCTGTATTTCGTATTGTGTGGTGTAATAATAAAGTATTTATCATTATTATAACCGTATTATTATATAAGGAAGGATTTATTACCGATAAAAGCCGCGAGTGCTCGCGCGGCGCGTTGCGCGGCGTGCGGCGGCAACGTGGTGTGCGCGTGCGCGTTCCAGAGTGCGCGCGCGAGCAGCGCCGCCACGTGCTCGTCGCGCGCCGGCGCCGCACTCAGCGCGTGCGCACACAGCTCGGCCGCACGTTCGCAGCACACGCCGGCGCCGCACACGTTCACCAGCACGCCCGCCGCGCCGCACCGCACGCTCCAGTCCTCTAAGCAGTTATTAGAATTACTCTTATTATCATCAGCCACAGGAAGACAACTAATTAACATACATTTCACTGTTGAACAATTTTATTGAATAAATCTCTCAAATAAGCAGCTCACCTGTTTCATTTTTTGACGAACGACGTTGAATGTAGTCCAAATATTTAAATCTACCGATGAGAGAGTGTGATTGCATATAATTATCTCGATGAAGACTTTACAGTATCGTGCACGGTGATCGCAATCCGAATGGATACGAGTACTACGGTCTCGTATACAACAAATGAGTGTCATATTGGGAATAGTACTCACCGTGTTGCAGGAACGGCTCGAGCGACTCGACCGCGCCCTCGAGCACGATGAGTTGCGCGGCGCGCGTGTCGCGGGACAGGTTGCCGAGCGCGCGCACCGCCTCGCAAGCCGTGCCGCTGTCCCGCGACAGACACCGACACGTCGCTGATACAACAACACAAAATAATATGAAAAATATGAGCTTAACAAAATATCTCATGGATGGGTAAATATCACGCAGAAATCATATCTTTATCCGGGTCATTCAATATGACGACCAGTTGACGATGAAGCTGTAAGCTCAAGTCAGTACACGTCTATGAATTTGGATCCCACTTTGCACAGTATTTCATATATAAATAATGAAGATACCAGTCACCTATGCAGATGCTGTCCAGTACATTCTCCAGCGGGTCGGGCGGGTCCGGCGGGTCTCGGTAGAACGTGATGTTATTAAGCGTGGCGAGTGCTGCTGTAGCGAGTTCACTACGACGCTCTGACCAGCTGGTTCGCTGCTCGTCGGTCATGTCCTTAGAACAAATGTTGAGTAATTATCTAAGGTCATATGCCGGCTTAAGCTTTTCTATGTAGACTTATAATGACATCACACAAAATAACCCTTCTCAAACTCATAGGATTTTGTAGGATGCTAGTAAGCTGTGCCTATTCCAGAATTTGATGGACTCTTCAGGATAATTTTGATGAAAGCTTTCAAGGAGCCGTTCTAAATAAGAGATGAGAATTTGTGTTGAGTTTCCCAGAGTATTTATGAAACAAAATTTATTGTACTTGAATTCGGGGATGTTGCCCATACGCATTACTATTGCGTTTGAATTGTATGTGCTTACCACATCAGCAGGTTTGTCGGCGAGCTCTAGACAAGCTAATAAAGCCTTGACGATCCGACCAGCATGCATGTTCGCCAGACCCCTGCCAGCGCGCTCAGCCAGACATAAATTGGCCACCACTCTCACCGTCTGAAAATTATGATACTTTATTGTAAACACCACCCTATCTAAAGTAATACAAACAACCATAGGATAAGTTTTAAGAAACTCTACCTTGATTAATACGTCTTCATTAGATCCATCAGACCCACCCAAATCGGTACCTGTAACAATTGGTTTGAGAGTATAAATAACGAAGATTTAGTTTGGAATGTGTAGTAAAATTTAACTGCGATACAGAAATAATACCTGTAGAACGTGGCCTTCCCCTGGCAGTGCAGTGAATATCTTAACATAAAATATGAGGCAAAGCTTACCAACTAAATGCAGGTCTGGATCAGAGTCTGTGTCTCTGGTATCGTGATCATTGCGTTTGGTGTACGACTCCAGTATAGTTAGCAGCACGTCGATTCCACCTTCCTCGTTGTAGATCTAGGAAACCAATATCACTACATCATTTATGATATTTAATTAGAATTTCCATAATACCATAATCACGCTTAGTAAGCTTCGATCAGTATATTAAATCGAAGTTAGTAAGTCTTGCCCTTTAACCCCATTCACCTTTTACTAAAATATAAATCAAAAAGATAAAGAAATACCACTTCATATATTTTCAATCACCTACTTCAAATTATAAAAACAGGCTTGTGTTTAAATTATGTTTTCTAATTGTCTAGTTTGTTTTCGTAGCCCCTAACTTACATTGAGTCGTGCGTGGTGATGTTCCGCGGCCATATTCCCGAGCGTGTACGCGAGCCTCACTGCTAGCGGCGGTCGCGGTGCACACGCGGCCAGCGCGCGGAGCAGGATGCGAGCGCTGTTGGGTGATGTGCACAACCACTCGCAACACTGCTCCTCTGCTGATAACACGCTAAGAGACACATCAGATAATATTTAATAGTGAAAATTATATGTAACAGTTTAAATACGAGTATTATTATTACAGTTTTCTGGTTTTTGAGGGCTATTCAATAAATAAAACGTGAACGTCGCTAGATGGAAGCGGTTTTTTCTATTTGTGGCGGAATTTTCTACTTGTAGTTCTGGAAATATTCGAAGGAAACTTGACTTTAAATAAGGTATTTCAATAGCTTGATTCGCGTGATAAAAACGTTTCCACTCGCTTTATACCTGAGACATCGCGCAACGTTAGTAAGCACGTCCCGATCAGTATGATGGTGCAGCGCGGCGAGCAGTTCGCCGAGCGCCCCACTTGCAACAAACTCGCGCGTGTGTTGCGCGCCCGCGCTCGCCAGGTTGCGCAGCGCGCCCGTCAGCTGGTACAGCGCATGGGTGGACTGCTCTGATACCGAGCGGGGGTTTTCTGCTTTCTGTGTAGGATTAAATAATTATATATTTACAACCATATTGATACTAAGACTCAATTAAAGCGTAAAGGTATCCTAATAGTAGCTGAATCTTGTATCTTGTTGAATTTTATCTTGCCTGTCGCATTTATTGTGTGCTAATACTCTAATGTTATATGAGAAAATATCTTTATCTTTTTACAGACAATAATTAAATTTGAGAAAGGATTGCCCTGGTGTCCAAGAAAAGGTATTGGCTTTTGATTGTAACTAAACAACTCTAAAAGGAGAAATTGTGCGCCAAAGACTTTATGACTAATTATTTTTGGTTTTGTTTGATACTTGTCACTAAAGAAAAACATAATTCAGCCTTCAGGCGTGTACAGCCCAGCCGAGGTTAGAAAATCAGAAACATGTTATTAACCGCATTATTAAGTATCTTGAGGTGCAGCGCAGCGAGGTGCAGTGCTCCGGCGCGGTGCGCCAGCGCGCACAACGTGGGCTCCAGCGCCAGGAAGCGCAGCGCGCCCGCGCCGTACACGCAGCACTCGCCCTCCGACACCGGGTCCGCGCGCCCGCACCCCTCCACCAACAACTCTACAACACAATAGTTACATAGTTACCTACATATACTATACATAGGCACGCATGTATATATTTTGATTAACCTTATATTTTGTTTCCCGATTTGCTAAAGGGGGAAAGAGACAAAAATATTTCAAACATTTATATTTTTAATAACTTCCTTCCACACCTTCCTAAGGAATCACTAAGCTTAAATACCTACTTGAGATTATTAAAACGGGCGGTGCTGTTGATCCTGGCTTAAAGAAGGTGCAGTGGTAGGAGTGGCAGGTGTGACGCTACTTATTTCTTTTTCTGATTAATCTTATTATTTTTTATTTATTTATTTATTTATACTTCATATACATTGTATATAAGGTGGACTTAATGCCAGAGGCATTATCTACCAGCCGACCTTTCGGTGATGCAGAGATGAGCTGAAGTGGGCGTATAAATAATTGAACCACCAATTGGAAGAAGGGAATAAACGCCACTTTTCGACATATTCACTTTTATACAGTTTTACATTCTTTAGACGTAGGGCTAAGTTGTGAGTTCGAAAAAAGAAAAAAAGTCCATTCATTTCATATAGATTCATGGGGCTAAAAAAATTGTTAGTTGGAAGGAGGAAACAAATCCTTCCTTTATTCCCTTCTTCCAACTATCAACTTTACGTGTATAGAAATAATATTTCTTTTTGCCTCTTTTTTTATTCGATAAACAAAATCGCATCACATAGTGGTAGGGGGCGTCATACTAGCGATCTAATACCCGCCATTGTAGTTGTATTTGACGCTCCAAAAACCTTCTACAAACCCGAAAATACCTGAAACTCTGGCATATGTCACTAAAATACCCTTAAATGAGAAAAAAATGAATGACATACAAAAAATAATCCAATATATTCCTGACGAATTCAAAGATTTCTACGATATAATTCTGACCTGGCCAACTACAAGATCCGAAAATGAAGAATAGAAGGATAACAGAGTGTCTTTACAAGTTTGTAATAAATAAATAGTTTTTGTCATTATATTGTCTATTATTTCAAAATATTTTGGACCTGGACCAGTATACAATTATTGTATACTATTAATATATTATATAAAAACATGTAATAAATGGTTTATCTTTAGAATTATATGATAAATTGGAAGAAGGGAATAAATCCAACACATTTCGATGAACACACATAAATAAATATTATACATTTAAGGCAGGTCTGTCGGTGAATAAATCAGGATTGATATTTTCTTAATAATCATTGATGTCCTATAAGTTTATAAGTTGAAAGCAAAAAGTTATGAAGTTTTTTTTTATTATCTCCGTTCCTATTTTTTGGATTTATTCCCTTCTTCCAATTGGTGGTTCAATTATAAATAGTTAAAACAAAAGAAACTAAATAATATATACATAATATAATACATATAACATATTATAGATAAGATATATATACATATATACATACATATAGATATATTACATAACATACATATTATTACGTGTTGAAGACAAGCTACGATATCAATTCTTTGCCTGCCACTGTTATTCTTGTCAGCAGAAGTTGCAGTGGCGACTGTGTGGGCAAAAAAGTCTAAGAGCCCCATAGTTACCAAGTAAATTAGTGTTGCGGAAGAAATGGTCGTTCTTGTCGTTTCTGGCGATCTTGAACACGAGCTTGCACGCTGCAGCCAAGTGAGCGCCTGTAACTCGCATCTGCAACGAATGCAATTCCAGTTTTTATATCTTGTATCCTTTTTTGTGTTGCTTATAGAAACTGTATCTTTATTGACGTTAAATACTGCATTATTTTAAATTTGAGATGTACGACAATGTTTGGATTGGTTCACGAAGCAATCCTATACCCTTTAGTTGCGGCCTTCAGAAAAAGAAGATTCTTGCGCCGTTTCTTCTTCTCATCAACTAACCACACATCCCGCAGTAATTGCAACTTTAATAAACGATTCAAAAGATCTTACAAAATACTATTTGATTTAACATTTTGATTTCGCCAGCTATCCTTACCGTCAACATGGCCCGTGCTATAGCGACCAGCACACGTTCATCCTCGCAGTCTATATGGGAGTACAACGCGCGGAGTACCAGGTCTCGGAGACTGTTTCCTGGAGTACTCTTCTGCAGAATATTCTGTAAGGCTTCTAGAAGAGCCACTGTACGGTTTACGTCACTGGGCCGCTGGGTCAGCCCTTCGGAGAGCTCTAGGATTGTCATGCTGTGGAATGGTGTAGGATCATTGTAGTATAAAATTACATTATAGAGCTATTCTTACTTACTCTTGATCAGGAGGAAATGGTTTAGTTAAGGAAGACATGCTTATTTATCTAACTGTGCTTTTTATGGGGATTAAATATTTTAAACCACAGAATGTCCGACAGAAAAAGGCTTGATTGTAAAGCGCAATGAATAGAAAGATAAAAGGAATATTGATATACGAAACCTTACTTTTCATATTGATTGGACGAAACGTTGGTCAGTTGGCCTCCAGTGCTGTTCACAGGAACCGCCAAAGGTTTGACGCCAATGTTGCCCAACGTGTTGATCGAGCTTGCATCATACGAAATGCTCTTCCCACCGGCATACTGTCTTCGCTTTGTTTTCGAATCTGGACTTAAAGCTGAAATACAAATCCAAACTGAATGCAGCATCCGGCTTGCCCTCAGGACTTATCTCCTATTTTCATGGCCTTGACTGGCATTATTTTGTTTAATAATTATAACTTTTCCATTATCTACCTTATTTGAATAGTTATTATTAACAATAAATTCATATTTTTTTTGCTAATAAAGGTTTTGACAACTAAGGTCAAAAAAGTTGATTATTTTTTTGTAAGTGCGTGCACCTAGCCACTATAAAAATGTTTTTAACAAAGGCTTTAAGAGCTAAGGTCAATAAAGTTGAAAATTTATTTTAGTGTATGCGTGCACCATACCTACCAACCGAATCAAATTTTATAACCAACTTAAATTACATAATTTAAATACTTTTTCAACATATCTATTATCTGGTAATACTACCGCAATTTGCGTGTTAACAACACATTTTGCCGCCGCTTTGTAAATAATAAAATTAAAACAATATTTTATTACATAACCACGGACATTTGTAACCTTGAAATTTTTAAGGTCGGTTTAATGTCGTAAAGCCAGTAATTCATTATTGTACATTACTTCAAAACAATCATACGTAAACTAAAGTTCATGAAAATTCCTTATTAATCCAATAAAAAAAAGTCATCATTAATTGTCATTGAAAATAAAAATAATTTATTGAATCCATTAAAATGCTCAACATTATTTAGATTCAGTCATTTTTTGAACTACCACCCGGTTCGGAAAGCGGTTTTCACTAAAGAAGAACGGGCAAGAAACTCTTGTTGCTCTTTTCAAAACCAGTTTACAATATAATGATTATTACAAAAATTACAAGTTGGTTTAAATGAGAGCATTTACAATTCCATGATCATCCTCCTCAACCAAAAGAAATCCACCTAGACTTCTACCAAAAAATTTTACTGCAACTAGGATGTGTCTGCATCCAGCGAGATAGAGGAAATAATCTTATATTATTTTTCGCTAATGAAGTAATAAAGAATAGTAATATTATGTTTACATTTAGTTACAGAGATATCCGCGCGTGGTGTCATGTTGTCTCCATCGGTACCTCCTAGTGGGCGAGATACAGATATAGCTTGTGATAATCCGTCTCCTGCTTTTGACTCTGCAATTACACGGTATAAATATAAATATATAAACATATTTATTAATCAGTAAATAATATGTAATACGACTTAAGCTCACGCTCATTTTCCTGAAGAAATGCCAAGAACAATACAAATTCTAGACCCAAAATTCGCATTTTCCAAACCGAAAAAATCCATACAAAGGCGTCTTAAAACCGTGCGGTTCATTGTTAATAGTTCAGGCCACGAGATCAATGTGGCAACAGGGAGATGAGTTAATTATTATGGTTACATGTATTTTAAACAAAGAATTTATTAATTCTTTTTTATCTCACACCTGTTTATCAAATGGTGCATCCACACAGCAGTAACGTTTACTAATGCTACCCAGCAACATCTGATAACATTTATTTTTAGTTCAATTTGCCGTGTTAGTGCATGTTAAGTAATGTTGCTTATCATGTGGTAACAATCGATAACATTGTTGCATAATGTTGCTCGACAACAGGTAGCTGCGATGTACCTTCAAGAGTCGCCTGGCCAAAGGAGGTGCGTTTGTGTAGAGGCTTGCTGTGTCCGCTGAGATGCGGCAGCTTGGGGAAGTTGCTCCAACCGTCACCTGACCGTTCTTGTACCGATCTTTGATTCCGTAACTATAAATGACAATTACCTTTCATTAAATCTATTCATCTTGGTGCAATTGCTTTTTTCGCTTGTTAAAATCAAAATCGTTAAAATCGATTGATACTAAAAACTATCGGCCTTATTAATAAACAGATTTAAAACCAATTTTAGTTATCGAATGTTTTGTCCTCTTCGCTCAAACTGAATTCTAAAGTCGTTCGAGAGGGAAAAAACATTCGATAACTAAAATTGGTTTTAAATCTGCCCATGAATGAGGCCGAATGTTTAAGCTGTAAATTAATTAAAGGATATTTTCTTCTAATAAGCCATGTGTAAAAATAAATCTTTGCAAAAGGTACATTATATTGAAAAAAAAAATTCAATTAATACCCGATCAATATATTTGAGTGTAGGTATACCATGGGCTTTTTCTTGGTGTTTCGTGTGTCTGCAAGTATTCCATTGAGTGCCTCCTCATCGAGCGCGTCCACGGGTGCCCCCATCGCATCTGCTATGTATACATCTTCGCAGCTTTCCGATAAACTTAAGTGCTTGAGGCTGAGAACAAAGATTATTTCATCATCATCATTACCTTTATATTGCCCTCTCGACATAGGCCCCTCCAAATTGCGCTATTTCACCCCGTCTTCGGCACTATTGAGCTTTCTCAAATCGTCACTCCACCTAGCTAGAGGGTCCCCAACACTACGATTACCAAGAGTATTTATTGACTCAATATATAGTTATTAGTATATTCAAGTAGATCGGAAGGAACTCGTAGAATGTATGCTCATTTCACAATAAGATAATATATCTTGTACGAGAAGAGCGTGCGGTAAAAAATGTAGTAAATTTAAGCTGTTACATCGTTTATACCTATATGCTAAATAAACTAATTTACTCCACTACGATTAGCATATAATTTAGGCTATGACGTTTATTGTCGGGAATTCATGAATTACCAAATAAAGGCAATATACAAATGATTTAAACAATTCTTCGAAAAACTACACACCAAAATTGTTCAGTGACATCTATCGAAAATAGTTCTAACTTCCACAGAATTGGTGGACAATCCAAAATAAAGAAAGTTGCCACTATAAACCCACATGAAAAATAAAGAATGCGAATAGGTGACTTGATCTGCTTACTCAAAAGCGCTGGGTGGCCTAGCGTCCTTTTTGCGAGCTCGTTCAGTGAACAAGGTCCTTTGTGGCTCGCGCGGTGTGAAGGGCCGGCGGGTGCGCAGAGGCCGCAATCCACCAGACCCGTTCATAGTGCTCGATGCCCCACTCATCTCTGAAACAAAATAGGTACTTATTAAACTTTTCCACCTCCTCATAAGTCTTCCCATCACTGCAAATCCTGCCACGATCAACATTGGCATATAATTCTCATTGAAAGCCTAAGTTAGGATTTTTTTGTGTTCCCCTATCTACTATGTTATTTTACATTAAAAACGTTTTGAGATGGATGCGAATTCTATTTTTTATTCTTTTTTCTATTTTAATTCAATTTGTTTAACCTATATTTTGAATTTGCTGAACTTTTGTTCCAATAACGTCATTTATTCAAGTCCACAGATATTTCCGACGGGTAATACATATACATAGTAGGTATCGTTGTTTAAAAACTCGCTTAAATCTTAAAGAATTACAAATCTCACTATTAATATTACGAAAGAGTTTCAGGAATACCAATATACTTCAACATTAAAATGAAATAAGCAATTTTAAAATTCACTAAAAACATTAAACTCACCTGAGAAACGGCCCTAAAGTAGGAATTAATGTTTATCCAGCTAATCGGAGTAGGTAAGATATCCGACAACTGCATGAAATATGTTACCATAGCAACCGGGCAAATAACACCAACTTTGACCGTCCGACCCCCGCACAAAACGCCTTCAAGAACTTCTTTTATGTGAAAACTTATTTTGGGGTGTTTCTTAACCGCAGTGATGTAAGCTACCAAGATTTGATACATTAGAGTGTCAATGTCTCATATTTCTTAAATAATTTTCAGAAATTTAAAGAAATCTACCATTTTCATGCTGGCATGTTAGACATTCGTCTAACACAATTTTTTTTCTTAATGTCCCGTCTATTTAGAATACCTAAAGATCACCAGCGCCGATGGCAGACCACAGTTCCACGAAAAGATAACGATATATATAAGTAGAAAAAGAAGTGGTAACATGATAAAATTATACTTTTATCTATTTATTCAGCCACAAGAAGTCCACATCGACCTGCTGGAAGCGACCTGCATCCAGCGACTTCCTGCAACCTTAACTAGGTCGTCCGTCTATCTTGTAGGCGGGCGTCCGACACTTCGCTTGTTAATCCTAAGGGCCATGTCGGTAACCTTTATTCTACGGATCTCCTCACTCCTGATTCGATCTCGTAGGGAAATACCGAGCATAGCTCTCTCGATAGAGCGTTGAATGACATTGAGCCTTCGCATGAGGCACATAGTGAAAGGCCACGTTTCGTATGTCATCACTGGTAACACACAACAATTAAAGACTTTCGTCTTTAGGCACTCAGTGCCTAAAGTGCCATAGATGACGAGAAGACGTGATGTAGTTTCCGGAACGCAGCTTTTCTTAACGATTGATAAACATTTAACAAAGATATAGCCAAGTGCCTTATCACTCACCACACACAACGCGACAGGTAACGCAACTCACTTAAATTCTTTGTATGATAAATAAAAACACCGATGGATCCGACCCGTTCTTAACTGGCTACAGCAAGGCTCTACCCTAAAACTATGATAATTTCATTTTTCTTGATGTTTCCCCGGCTAGTTATAGAAGTAATCGACCCCCAATTAAGGAACATAGCGTTGTAGTTGGACCTAATATTTTACGAGCCCCAGAATTCATTAATGATGTTGACCCAAATCACGTTTTATTTGAAATGTTTGTCGGGTTTATTCGGGTCTTGTATTAATTAGTATTTTCGAGTAGGAAAGAGACATTTGTATCAAGAAAAGTACTGTAATGTAGACAGGGTAGTTTTTCTTCGTCCATCCCCTAGGGGTAGTAATTTTGAAAGTAGGTACATATATCAGATATGTAATTAGAAATATGAATATAAGTTGATCTAAGTGCTACAGGCAATGACGTGCTATAGGCATGAAATATATTGCAGAAGACAATATAAAAATATTATGTACTTCTTTTAAATCGTTAAGTACTATCACCGCTTCGCAGCGTGCTCTAGCTATGTAGATGAAATAGTGCAAGAAGTCAGTCAGTCAAGTATGTCAGTAACACATTCTTTTTCTTTTTTTTGCTCTTTTCACATGCCCCATGGCTAGTTCATTCAACTCTTACTATATTCTGAAAATGGAATAAATCCCAAATTCCCTGAGTTCAATCACGTCCGTTTAAACTAAGTTTTGGCACATTCGGCTCGCGTGACTCGGCTACATTTATTCACGTACGGCGACAAGGTGAATGTGGCGAGGGTTATGCCGCGATCCATTAACGATTCGCTACAATCGACGCGATTAATGTACTAGTTTGGTAAAAAAGATTAAATTAAGGCTAATTAATAAACTAATTAAGACTAGGAGAGATGGTATTGGAACCTAAGAAGCCATAATGATCTGGGTGTTTTAGAAGCATTATCACACTTACGGCTATAAGGAAAAGGAACTAGAGCGACTAAGAGGTGAAAAAAGGGCTTTTTAATAGCATTCTGGAAAGTGCTAATCAGATGATAAATCGTTACCATCTTCTATGAACATATTCTAGTGGATCGAATTCTTAGATACTTTACAATAAGTTTCGATACTAGTCCTCAGTCTACAAAGTTCTGGCCCCAGACATATGGTAAACACTTAACAAAGCATTATAAATCATAACACTTCATAGAGGTGTCGCATTATTGTCTACATTTCTCCGTAAAGTATTTGAAACCGCAAAAGGTGAACGATCAAGGACGTACGCATACAGGCTGGTGGAAACATGATGTTATAAAAATACAACACGATCACTACGAGGTAGGTAATTAAAATACTTTGAAATGGTTGAATTGGTTGTCGATTAAAACTGAAATAATGACATTTTCAAGTATTTTATCACTTTTACTGTTTTAAAGGTCATTATCACATCAAAATAACGTATAGGATAGTTGAAATTTAGCAGCATTTACTCGGCCGAAGCTAGCAAAAAAATAATATTCTAATTTGTAATTTAGTGCTTTTCATCAAACGACTATTTACATGTTTAAATATTATGTATAATATACCCAATTGACAGCTTCTGTGGCGCAGTTAGTTGAGTAACCCGTTTCAAAACAAGAGACTGCGCGTTCGATCCCCGCACCAAGTACAATTTTTGTGTAACCCAAAACGTTTCTCGTAGTTTCTGCACGATGTGACTGTTGATGTACTATTCAACCTTACCTCCGTATATAGCAGCTCGGGCTTCGCTGATGATCTCTGCCGATGTCTTCCTGCGCGGTGGCGCGTAGAACGGAGCCCCCACCCCGCGCCTGACGCCCCGCTCGCCCATCACTCACACTGCGTCAAAACAGAATCCATTAATCAGGATACACAGTATAGTTATAGGTGCAAGTTTAACACTATTTTCAAAATTACCAAACCGAAAACCGTATTTACAAACATATGTCCAAGAGTTGAGACTCGAATATATTTTTAGATCATTATTCATTGGTACAAATCTTAAAGGTTTAAAGATCGAATCTGCGATGTCTGACGCAGAAAGCCAACTCTTTCTATTTTTTTCCTGCTCAAGAATAGTAGCAAAACTAAACAACAACATGAATTACAAGGAAATGCTTGGCATTCCACTGCTCTTTGACGGGAGAAATAGACATTGTGGTGCTACCTAATCAGGTTCACATATGAACGACCTACCACCAGTACCACTACTGGTGGTTTAGCTTATTGTTCAAGTATTAAAACGGCTAATTGATGCAATAGTCAACGTCCAAGAAGTCAGGTTTTTGCACTGGCCGTTGAAATTTGACTCCCTGCTTTTATGAGCGTAACTAGGCATTTATACGCCTGGTCCGAGCTTCTATAACTAGGTCCCTAATGAACCAAATTTCGGTCTGGACTAGTCATTTCTGCGCCCTGTGTCTGAGCACCGCCCGCGTCACCCTAGTTTCAGTTCTGCCTGCTTTATTACATTAGCTTTATTGCTTTATTACAATAACATGGCAACATCTAATAACATTTAATATTTTTTAAATCTGATAACAACCTTGTTTTTTTATCTATTACCAAGAAATATTTGGAAACATTGCTCAACAAAGAGTAACTGCGGAGTGGATGCGCCATTAAATTTCGAATTCTCATCACTTTCATAGTCCCACTATTAATAAACTAAAAAACACGTGAATTAGTCATTACTTCGTAAGGTTATAAGGGGCAGTGCACGTCACACGTAACTCGAAGGTGAAAAGAGCAAGGAGTTTACTGATTAGTAATCACGCAAAGGTTTCATCAATTAGTAAGGTTACTAATCCATGTACTATGGCCTTTAGATTTACTTGTACCTACTTGCCACTTGCCAGTAAGTTTGTAAACAGTAACGGCTTTATTCATAGACAGATTTAAAACTTAATTAATTTGTTGAATGTCTTGCCTTCTTCGCTCAAACTGAATTCTAAAGTTGTTCGAAAGGGACAAAACATTCGATAATTAATATAGGTTTAAAATCTGTCTATGAATAAGGCCGTAACTGTGTGACCTTGGTATTTTATTATTTAATTGTGAAAAACAAACTAAGAAACCTTTTATTTTTTACGCAATTGTGTAGTTATTTGTTTTAACGGTGAACAAAAGCATTTAAAAGAAACCTGTGTAACTGAGGGATCACCAAAGCAATTTCGAAGGTATGCGCAGTTCGACCGCACTAGGTTCGCGTGACGGAACGATTACTAAGAACGATGAGTATTCAAGTAAAGGAAGCTTGTGTCCGGCTGTGGGACTAAAATGTACAAATAAAAAGATTAAAAGTAAGTGCTGCCTCGGCGGCGTACTTGTACTACGTTACATTTAAGAAACTGAGGTCTCCGGTTAGAATTCTGGTTCGGGCAAAGGGATATTGGATTTTTCTATTCATTAAGAATTTGTGCCTGATATCTCGATAGGGTCGCCCCCTATCACGTCGTGGGACAAAACGTACAAGGCGAAATATGGGTGTCCTGGTAACACCTCTGCCTACCCCTTCTGGTTAAAAGGCGTGAGTTTATATATGTATGTAAAAAGAAAGTATAACACATAAATAACATAGACTAGACATTTACATAATCAAAATACATGTCACCCAAAGCAATTATGTTTCGTAATAATCATTAGACTAACACTTCGATGTTCATAACTGGGGCATCTAGTTACATCGCAGTGGCCACTGTTTCACTGAAAGTGGGTCATAGACATTATTTTTTTGTCTATTAACCTATCACGATCTTTGGGTATCAACATCGACCTACTTTTTGAAATTGTTACAACAAACATACATAAACTCACGTCTTTTGCCCAGAAGGGGTAGGCAGAGGTGTACTATGATATCGACGTTTCGTCTTGTATGTTTCGTCCTACGATGTGATAGGGGGCGAGCCTATCGCCATACCGGGCACAAATTCCTGAGTCCCAAAGTCCGGACTCCTGCTAATTAATAGAACAATCCCATACCACTTTCCTCGACCCGGGAATCGTACCCGAGACCTCAGCTTTGCAATCATACTGTAATACAACTGCACCACCGAGGCAGTCCTCAGCCGGCACCGAGGCGGTACCTCAATATAACTCAATATAAATTACAAATATGGAAAAATAATTTTGATATACGGAATTTGAATTTTAACATCACGTTTCTATTTTTAGCCTTTTCTCGGATCAAAATTTTATAGAGACCACATTACTAATTTAAACATCTCATCGAGTAATTTATTATGCAATGACTATAAACTTTTAAGACCGTTCGGATTTACTCTTTTGGTAATGTCTAGTCATAATCACTAGTCAGAATGATTTATAACAAATAAAAATAATGTTGGCGACTTTCTGCAATATACCGGTCACTTACATTGTTTATCGGGATAAACAAATAAAAGGATAAACAGCAAGTTTTACTGAAGTCGTCCACAGTCAATATACTATTATCTAGAATTTATCCGCTTTAGTGAATGTTTGAATGCGTTTTAACTTTAAATGCTATTAAACAGCGCGCTAACATAATGCACATATGGTATTTTCAATAAAAATACATGAAAACCAAAAACAAAAGATATAAACTTTATTCATACGATAAAAACAATAATTACTTACAAGACACTCCAGATAACAGTAAAGAATTCGTTAACAATTCAAAATATTTGTAAGGGAATACGGTCGTAGCACTCGGTATGGGCGGGCGGCGCGTAACACGCGCTACGCGGTACTGAGGTAGCTTCGTAGCGTGCGCTTGTAGCAGAATTATGAGTCGACCAATTATTTTATCAAAGAAAGCGACTTTCTTCATTATACAATTACGTGACTACGTGTTAATGTCTCTAAATTGTTACACCTACCGTTATAATATTTGTTTTTCTTCTATTACTCATACGATGTTCGGATTAAAAGTAAGGATATAAAAAAAAGGATATTATTTTGGAATTTGGACGTAATGTGAGGTCATTGACTTATAGCAGCTACATTTTCTCATAAGGTGTTCAAAGAGAATGCGGGATTGGTGTGAATTTTTTATTAGTACTGCAAACAGTACATATTTATAATATTAATGAGTAATGACTCAATGACGAAAACAGTAATATCGCCTACTGCGCTGCATGTTATCAGAAATACTGTTTTAATTAAACCATGGATTGGTTTGGAGTGCTTCTAACTTATCTAGTAAATTGATTCTATATAGCTTAGTGATAAAAATATCTAACGTAGTTTTATCATTCCCTATTTTTATTACATAGGAAAAAGTTACGTATCGTAAAACGGAATTCCCAATCAAATGGACCAGTAGGTTCAATATTTTTTGTGATCACATATAATTAAAATTAGGGTAATATTCGCCCTGACATATCAGGTGTCGCCATTAAGAGGATTTAGTCGGCATGTTGGTAATTGGTATAGGGTTTATTAAGATCCCTGGCTGCAATATCCAAGCGCACATAATTCCGGCAAACGAGCAAACAGCTCGCTGATGATAAATGCATACTGACACGTATAAACATCTGCAATATTAGGATTAGATATAGGGAAAGAGAAGAGAAAAGGACGGGAGAATGAACTTGGTATTTGGGCTCCGGCAATCACGTTTACCGAACCAAACGCGACTGCAATGCAAAAGTCGTTTTTTGGCGGTTTTCTTCAATAAAAATGGTACCTTCCTGGCCGAAACGGGATATAATTGTTAAATTACACTTGTGAATGTTGATGTTTCTGTTAAACAAAGCAAATTAGTTAACTGCTCGCGTGAAGTCAAATAATTACCGCAGCCAATGAACACCTGCAAAACCGGGATGCCAGATAACGGCTTCTTAAACGAAAAGGTAAAAGATTGGAAAACAGCTGGGAGAAGGAAAGAAATATTGGGCCTTTGGCATTGCCACTTGAAGTACAACTGTAAATATGATTTACGAATGTTTTCTATGAGATAGTGGTATTTTATAATGTAAACCCCTTAATTTGTTGAATAATAAATTATGTTTCTTATGTTTCTTTCATTTCAAACCGAGTTTATTGACATAATGTGACAGCACTCGCCGATTTAGTCGAAAATAATAAAATGTGCACGACTTCAAGAAACACCTATCTGAGACTTCTTTTGTAACAATTTTTGTTTAATATATTAATTCAAGTCTAAATGTCTTATACTTTATTTAAAGAGATCTCTTTATATTTTCACTTAAACTCGTTCCATATAACAATACCACACCGATCAAGCCGGCCCATGCATATTACAGTGATAGCTGCACATGGCTCAATCACTTAAATTGTTCGGAATAGCCGAAGTATGTCCATTGTACTGTGTACACAACTATTAAAGGCAACATTGTTTGCAATCGATTCGATTCTTAGTTGTGGTTCCTTCTGGTCTCCTAGGATACGTGGTTCACTTATCAAATCATAAACCTTATTACGAGAGTTTCAAATTAATAGATATGTATTCTAGGGTAGATAAAAGTATGTATTGTATTAAGTTCATTTATATGATCTTGACGCATTTTGTTTTGAAAATATTATGTTAAAATGATTGCTTATTTTTTATTTTTCATTTTATTGTAACTTTTACTTCGCCTCTTATTTATTAGCTTTGGACATGGGCTAGAAACCGAGAGATTTTGTAGACTATCCACTCTCTAGCCGAGCAATCCGCCTAATGCACTCCAATTCGAAACATGTCAAATAATCGGAGGCAGATAAATGAATCAGGTACGACGGACGTTATCACATTATTTCATCATTGATAAATCATCCAAGATAATAGGTATAGTTTAGAAGTTACGTTTATTACAAACAATTGTTAAGGATACCTTGCTATGTATCCGGCATACCCAGTATTATAAGGTAAACGGCCCCTGTAGCGCAGTTAGTCGAGAGCAGGTTGTAAAACAAAATATTGCGGATTCGCACCTCGCGTCGAGACAAATATTTAAACGTCCCATACATGTCTGATGCGGGTCTGTGTGAGACCGAAAAGACTTCGTAGTATCTGATTCCCACGACAAAAAAACGTATATATTTTATAAAGCTGAAACTATGCGACTGTTGGGTGTATTTCTTATTTTATATTTAAGTCTACTTGAATAATAAAAACTCTTTATATTTACCGGTAATTTAGAAGATCTGCTATGGTGATTGCAGCTAGACCTATTTATGTTTTCGTGAACAACATTTCCTATAAGACATTTTTCAAAGAATATCTAAATGATATAATTACTAATTCGAATGTAAAGCACAATAATAAATAGTTAGTTAGATACCGATCAGATACGATTTTATTAATTATTAAAACAATTTCACAAGATTTTACATACAATGTCAGTTTTAGTAGACATTGTATTATCCAGTATTATCTATGGTAGAAATAACACTTTGTGTCTCAAGTAGAAAGGAGATATTAATAAATAAATAAGGACACCCAAACATCACATTCATATTCCAATAAACGACATCGGGTCTTGCGCCATGGGTATCATAAATTACGAGAGACTTTTCGATCTCACAATCACCCAGAACCGAAACAAATTCCTGTGGACCACACAAACATTTATCTCGGTGCGGAGATCGAACCCGCGACCTCTCGCTTGGCAGGCGGCATCTAACCAATTAATTTAGGGCCAAGCTTGCAATAAACTAATTTATACAAAAAACATACAAACCTGGAAACAAACCTACAAGTGCTGGAAAAGCTGTTTAAATACAGAAATTACAAAATCGAATTAATAATGATTTTATCTAAAGAAAATTATACAGTTTCATTTACTGGCAATACTTGTTGTCAGCTGTCAGATAGTTGTTATCGTTGTAACTTGTAAGCAGTAGGCTTTCATATATATAATATTATAAATTATTCTACTCTTTGCAGTAGGGTGATCTAAGTAATCTGTGTTGCAGTAGGCACTGGTCTAACGTAGTGTTCTGTGGTAGTGTTATATTCTCTTTGGGCACTGGTAGGCAGTCATTCTGTGGGTACAGTTAAAAAGTCGTGGGATAAGTAAAAACACCTTATTGTTTTAAAATGGATACGCAGAGTGTTATAATGTTTTATGAGTTGTGTAGGCTGTGCTTGGAAAACGCTGGTTCTGTCGACATGTTTAACACGGAAGATTTAGTGAAAGATATCTACACATTCATTGAAATAAAGGTAATTTATTCATAAAGTTTGCTAAAAATGCAGTTTACCAGGTATTTGCGCTTGATATTACCCTATTAAAACTTTCCGACTGATATATTTGTTTATTTTACGTATTTGTAAGGTTTGTTTATTTTTATTGTAAAAACAAATTGACCACATGTTAAACAGTTTGTTCTTCTGTTTTCTGTTTCTATTCTATTTCTATTCTGTTGTTTTTAAGCTAAAGCCGTAGATGTTATAATAGAGATTCTCTTCATTTTCTCAATGTTTCAACTTCTATTTATAATCAGCAAAAACATAATATTGCCTTTACAAGCTTTATTCTAAATTTAAAATTATAATTTCAGGTGACCTTAGAGGATAAGTTGCCACGAAAGATATGTGCAAAGTGCTTTGAAGTGATAAATAATGTGAAGAACTTAAAGTCAATCGCCACAAAGAATGATTCACATTTGAAATCATTGTTTGGTGATGATGATGACGAAGAGGTGGAATATGAGGTATTTTTTGAATTACACCTCTTCTTTTACCTTTTGTTAACTGACATTTATGTTAGACAAGAACATTATTATTAAGTTCATGTGATTAAAATTATATTATATTATATTAACCCAAGAGAAAATTGGCAAAAAAATAAAAATAAATGGAGGCACCACTGAGCCGTTTATGGCATCCCTTTAAAGTTCAGATTTTAAATTTGATACATATTAATACAAATTAAATAATAATAAACATTCTAACTGAAAATACTTCAACAAAAATGAAATCTTCAATGCAAGATACACAAAATTCACAAATGTGAAAGATGGGATACTGCTGCCAGGTGGAATAAAGGGTTATTTTTGTTTCTACTTTTTTTGCTAATATGTACACATCTTTGGAATCCCAATATCATGTTTAGCAATAACATGTTGGGTATATGCTATTAGGGCAGACAAAAATATGTTGCCACCACCAAGTTATAATTAAACTTACCTTTCTTTGTATCTTAAATCAGGTTTAGTGAAGTACATATTAGATAAACCCTTGTGTAGTGCTAAATATTATGTTTTTTTATTACAGCAAGATCCCCTGAGTGAAACTAGCAGTATTCAAATAATGAATACCAGGGAAAGGATTATTTTTGAAGATGATGATTATGACATAATTAATGCAAAAGATAAAATATCCCGCATGAGTGTAAGTATGAGTAGTATTCATTTAATTCTACACATATCACATGATTATTAAATAGCAATTATATAAAAATATATTGGTACAAAATTCAAAAATTTTTACTTAGAAATAAATGTCATTGGATTCCGTATTTAGACTCTCTTCAAGATTTAAAGAACCTAACAATTATTTTTATTTTTTTATTTTATTTTATTGTATTGTTTAAGGAAAATTAATTAATATTATTATTAAAATTAAAAAAATTATGTTTCCATTAATTTAGTGTATCTGTAATCATACTAATATTACCTATACACAGGCAAAATACTTTATAAACCTGAGCAGAATGGGTTATGTAAATGGTGTGGTAGCCACAAACACAACCAAAAATTGCAATGTACTTGCGAGCTGCTATTAAATTGTTTAAAAATTCCATAAAAGAAATATAAACTGATACAAGAAATCCTGGGAATAAAATCTTTTATTGTTTCTCCAATATATTGAATGACTATGTATAATATTTACTTTGTGCAAGATCAAATTGCATGATGTCAGCAGTTATGAAATCGAGTAAGGAAGTGATGACACAAAGCAATTGTTTAATTTATTAGCAAATAAGACTTTGTATTTTTGTTAAAACAACATTTATAAATCCTTTGCACACCACATTGTTCTATATCTACCTCTATCTATATCAGCCCATATTCATCCCACTGCAGGGCATGGGCCTACTCTACAATCGAGAGAATCAATTGAGAGTGGTTAGGCCACCAATATAAATATAAAGTGCTTAAATAAGTATAACAATCTGCAGTCTTAATGCCATGTGCACTTTGTTTACACATAGTTATATTTAAAAAAAGCAACTTAGATATATAATTAAAAAAAAAAAACACTCAAAAGTCACATAAATTTCCTGGATCCCATGTATGATCCCATCAATAATGTAATGGGTAACAGAAATTACGTTACTTTCGGTCTCACAAACATCCAGACCTGAAACAAATACCTTCTTCTTCTTCTTCTTTTAAAAGTTGTATGGCTCCATCGGCATTCGATGATTTTGCCAATGTCAAAGTAGGGCAAGAAAGAGGAATAAAAATGGCGTGGTGATCGGTATTTTAGCTGGTTGTAGTATTTACTACTATTGCCCGGTGTTTATAGTGTTGTAGTTATCTGAAATATACCAAACACCAACTACATAAAATAACACATGTATTAAAAATATAATGGGATTTCAGGGACAAACACAAAGCAAGGGAAATGAATACAGGCATTGAATTGATAATTGGATTTATATAAACAAATACCTGTGAATCACTCAAACCTTTGTTACGGTGTGGGGATAGAACCCGCAGCTTCTGGTTTAGAGCAGTCGTCTAACCAACTGCGCCACCGACGCCGTCAAAAATTAATAATTTGTTGTAATTTCATATGAACGAACTTCATCTTTATTTCCAGTTACCAAACGATTCTACATCGACTGGAACCGCAGAGAACAATCACATGTTTAACGGATCCTCAGTTGTTGTAAGAAACCAACATTATACATGTGTTAAATAATCTCTTTTCAACTACTAATGGGTTGTGTAAAATATATGTTTCTAGAATATATCAACAAGAAGGTGCTCGGCAGAATCAATATTACCTAACGGAAATGAAAAAGTTTACAAACGGACGAAAATGAAAATCGATAAAAATAACCTTGAATGCAAAGTAAGCATATTGTTTTACGCTACTAATTCTTTTGCAAATTGTATGTGTGCGTGCGTGCGTGCGGATGCGTGTGTATATGTGTGCGCGAGTGAGCTACCAACTAAAAAATAAATAGTTGGCTGAATTAAATCAGCGCTATTTGGTACTGAGGTGCCTATAAGCATAAATTAAATCATTTCCTTTTGCTTTACATTTAATTCCACATTGCGTCTTATTCTTTTGTAACAAGGTTTAAACAAGGTATTTTTTTATAAGAAAAAAATCTAATTACAGACATGTCTAAAGAAATTTGAAACGCCCAAGAAATTGTACCTGCACCACCGACTTCACGAAAAGAAGATATTTTGCCCACTAGACGCGTGCGCCAAAAGATTCGCGACCAAGGGCGACTTGGCAAAGCACATACGGACACACACGGGAGAGAAACCATACGCGTGCGATATCTGTGACAAATCATTCACACAGAAAGGCACTTTAAGGGCACATATAGAAGCTGTTCACGATAGTACTACTCAGAAAAACCGACGTAAATCTTGACGTAATAAAAAATATGGTGGAATTGCATCGATACACCGAAGTATTTGCAAGCAAGCGGTTTGAGACAGTTAAACGTAGATGGAAAGGATAGAAAAGTTATTATAAAGGTAAACGAGACGTTTTATAAGCTGTTGTGGTCGAAGAGTAACAGTAATAAATCTGCAAAGCCCTTTGAAAGTTGTCGTGACTGAGAACTTACCACGGGGAGAGTTTCTCGCCTCATAAAAAAGTTGCATCGTGTAAACATTTGTCAAATATGATGATCTTATGGCGGTTATGTAGTGCTATAATGGCATACGATTCTCGCCGCGAGAAACTCTCCGTGTATTTGGGCTGTTAGGGATGTTCAAAGTACCGTGTTGGTGAATTATTGTATCTATATCAGCCCATATACGTCCCACTGCAGGCTACGGGCCTACTAATCGAGAGAATCGATTGAGAGTGGTTAGGCCATATAGTCCACCACGCTGGCCTAGTGCGGGTTGGCGGACTTACATACCGTAGAAATTCTTTAAAATCGCTACGGTATGCAGGTTTCCTCACGATGTTTTCCTTCACCGTTAAAGTGCGTGGTGATTGACTATCAATACACACATAACTCCGAAAAGTCAGAGGTGTGCCCTGGGATTTGAACCCGCGACCACCGTGAACATGTAGGCACCCGCGTCTGGTCCGTTACCAACAGGCCACCACGCACATTTAAAACGAATTATTGTATAATTGGCTGTAAAAGTTTGTACAGCTACCTCATATTTATATCATACTGGCCCGTCCCTTTTTCAGCCTTGTATTATACAGGCAAGTAGTATTAAGTATGGGTTAAACCCTATAGGTTGGTTTCGCTTCCATGTTATAATTTGGCTCATTAATTTTGGTGGGAATCCTAGATGCCAAACTGATGCCACAGTTGCTAGTTTCTTCTGAGAGTATGAGCATAAATAGGTGAATACTTCCAAAATTAACATATAGTGCTGATCCCATAGAAAGATGCAAGTCTTGTTCCGTACATCAGAAACTACAAGAAACTTTTGGATCTCATTGCACCAAAAATCTAGATATTTGTGTCAGTATCAAACCCATAGGCTGTCGATCATAGTCGGTTTCTAAACCACCCGCGCCACGAAGGCTGTCATGATTCTTTGGTACAATTTTAAAATTTGAAGGGCGACATATAATGATCTCAATTAGGACTTTTTTGTATTTAGTATTGTAGCATTATTTATTTTAAGATGTACCTGCGAGAAAAGAAATTTAAATACAGTACTATATTTTAGCCAATCATAACGCGCGTCTTTTGCGCGCGAACTTATCTGTCATTGGTTATTTTTTACGCGTAACAATGGCTATTGGTTGTTTGTTGCCAATTAGACCTAACCTCATGGAATATAAATATTAAATAGGCACATTCAGAATAGCATGAATCTGTTGGTGTTGTGTTTTAAATCTAAACGTAAGGCAATAAGGTATTTATTTAATTGATTTTAACAATCGTTTTTAAAAAGCAGGGTGAGTGACATCTAAGCTTTATTTCAAATCAATTGTGAGTTTCTTTGTAGTCATTGATGAAAATATTTTAACAAGGATTTGGATCTGAATTAATATTTCTATATTTTTAAGTTTTTACGCTGCATCCGATTGCTGATATTTTTATACCATGTATTTTTATTAAGCTGTAAGAACTTAAACCGTGTTTTGAAAACAAAAAAATCATGCCATGAAATACTTTTGTTTTATTATGATAAAATATTTATTATACATAGAATATAAATATTTACATATAGCTATGTTACAATACCCTTACATATAACCAACTTACAAAGTTTTGTGAATATTCAAGTTACATATAAATTAAGTGCTTACTAACCAACATATTCATAAGTTTTGCAACATTGTTGCTTATTGCTCAATTTCTCATTTCCTTTTAATAATTTACAACCAATCTAAAAACATTTTTGTACACTAAAAAGTTGCATAAGTTGTGTGAATATAAAAAGCGAAATTGAAATATTCTTCAAGAGTACACAACACTTTCTTCTACCAATATTGAAAATACTGGAAACAGTACCTATCACTTTCATTTTTGTGCGACTTTCAAGATGGCGCGATCATACAATTTTTAATACATTTGGATACTCTGCGGCACCGTTTTATATCATATCACCAGAAAGTACCAACTCAGTTCTTATTATTGCCAATTAAGGACCTTTTAATATCAATTAAGTACCCGTTAATACGATTTAGGTACCAAACACTAGTGACAGATGAAATTCTCAAAATTTAATTTGCAATCTCACCATTTTGGAAGTTCACTTTTCACATTTGCTGAATTGGCCTATAGTAAACAACTGGAGAAAATATAATGCAACAAACATACAGCGAGCTGGAGTAATTGGAAATATGCCTTATTTTACGGTACGGTGGTAGCTGTCTGGGTAGAAAGGAATATCCTGCCACCACTCGCCAGCAACCTACTAGACATGCTAATAAAATGACGGCGGTTCTTTTTAATTGTCTCATAATATATTATATCACGAGAAAATAAAAAAAATCAGTTTTATAAATAAAATTGGCCATTCCACTTAAAAGTTTTTACCGCATATTTTTTTTACGGATAATTTTTATCTGACCATTGAAAAATCGTTAGACATGTTTCCAGTCACCCCTTACTTTTACTCCGATTGTCAAGCCTATTTAGGAACCTATTTATAAGGGGTCGTCCATATCATCACAACTCAATGGAATGCGTAGAGGAGCATCAGGAATGTGCAGACGGCGACCACTAGGCCGATTATAAGCGAGTCACGACGTTTGCGAGCATTTATCCGGTAGATAAGGCTATTGAGCATCGGGAACCTGTAAAGGTGGGAAATTAACACTCATAAATCATACACTAAGATGCCAGTTTAGTGTAAAATTAGGAAACTACGAGAGAATTTGTCACAAACATTCGGACCCGAAACAAATACTTGTGGATTGCATTAACATTTGTCTCGTTGCGGGGATTGAACTCGTGGCCTTTTTTTACAGCCAGCATTTAACAAACTGGGCCACGGAGGCTGTTGTAAATAAAGTAAAAATATGTTCAGCGCCCAAAAGGGAAGCCGATAGGAATCGAGTTATACGGGCGTTTCTTCCCTGCTATAGTTACAATATACCATTGTATAGGATTACCTATTGGCGATGTCGTTGAACCTGGTCTGCATCCGCTTGAAGGTCTGTCGTTGTGACGTGAGGTGCTCCCGCGCTTCCATCGCTATATTGATTTGCTCGTCCACTAATATATGGGAACTGCGAAAGGAAACATAGTGTTTTATTCAGTTAAATTTCTACTGGATAAAAGTCACTTCTGTCCCAGAAGTGGGACATAAATCTTACACAAGTGGCCCATAAATGCCTAATAATATATTTTACTGTATCAAACAGAATGAATAGGGACTAAGCTGGTCGTCTTGTTGTTAGGAAGTTAGTAAGTAATTGTTTGTCCACTGCACAGTAATACGTCAAAGGTTTACATCTTACAAGTACTGCGTAATGCGTTTTGTACTTGTACAGGTCCCTCTTTGACTAAATTAGAGTACATTTTTTGCATGCTATTAATGTTGGCTGACTAAAGTTATAGTGGTGGGCGTGCACGTGTACGTGCTTGCGTGCGTGCGTGTGTGTGTGTGTGCGTGCGTGTATATGTACGTGCGTGTGTGGGAAACTATAGAGAAGTAGGAGCGTGTAGTGTGTGCGTACCTGTGCAGGTGGTTGGCCTCCTTAGCGTACTGGTCGCGGCGACTGAGCCCCGCGGCGGCGCCGGGCGGCGGGCTGCCCCCGCGCAGCAGCTCCTCGCGCTCGCGCCGCGCACTCACGCGGGCCGATGTCTTTGAGAACTCCTGCTGGTAGTCCTATAACAACACACCATTAATACTATATAATCCGTTGAGATATTTTTTATGTCAAAATGAGTTCTTGTGACTGAAGAGAGACAGAGATAGGATCACCAAAAAATCAAATGGTTTACCTGATGGCAAGTGCTTAGTAAACTTCGAACGTAGATTTGTCACTGACCTCTTGAAAGGGACGGTGAGATGAAAGGAAAAAAAATCTGGAGTGATGGGATGTTGATTTGGCATGTGTTGAGTAATGAGTTAGTGTGAGTGTGGCTTTATCACTCTGCATTCTTTTGTCAAATCTGACAATGCATACAAAATTATTTTGTTTTCTTTTTCTGTTTCTTCGTAAGATAAAGCCCCCTTTTAACCATAGGCCTCTATAAATGAGCGTTAAATGACAAATTTTCTAGCATTGAATATTGATAAAGTAATTACCATTAATATTTCTCTATGTCTTTTGATGGTGTGCATTGTAGCTTGTCCACTTGGCGCCAAATCTGCCATTTTGTCATTTATTGATGATAACTGAAACAAAATTATCAAATTATACATTAGAAAAATACATAAATAAGTAGGTAAATTTCAAGCATAATGGATGGAAAACCATTAAATAACAGATAAGATTAAAACTTCTGATTTAATATTTACAATAATACCCATTAGTGTGATTCATTTATATTTTTATCACAACAGTTTAAGGCCATTTCTTTACTTAACTATTCCATAATATACAAATAACTAATTTAGGACGCAAAGTATTCATTCTCACCCACCTCAAATAATATTACATTGATGGAATAATCATGTGAATACAATATGGTATGAAGTTTTCTACCTTATTAAGTAGTTGTTGAAGCTCCATAGACATTGTGTCAAACATGTCATCACTGTTAATGAGGGGCATACTCTCGGAGCTCAACCCTGCAGTGCCGGTGCTCATGCCGAGCTTACTGAATGCCACCAGCTTCACATCAATGTCGTTCTCCAACTGCCGAGCTTGCTTTCTTAGCTCTGGAAATAATAATGTTATAAGTGTGTTATTTTAATATATTTTAAATTATGTTTATTGCTACTTTCTATGTTAAAATTGTAGTAACTTCTTGACTGTGGCTCACGCATTACCATACAGATTTGTGTTTAACACACAATATAGTTCATTATCTTGGCTTCACAGTCAATGATTCAATTATTTTTTTTATTAAATCTACATTCAATTATTATTATAGTATACAAATGTACAAGCACAAAGTATGTATTTCCTATATAATAGTAACTGTTTATCAGATCTGCTTTTATTCAATTAATCTAATCATCAAGAAGTTATGAAAATATACTTAATATCGGAGTAACAAAAGTTTCTTAATTTTGGGCAGTACAAATTGTCATAAGTATTGTACGTTTCCCTATTTACAGTCGTTTTATTATGATGTATATTTTAGATGTTCCGAAAGAATTACAAAGAACTTTGTTGTCGTTCCCGTTATTTTCAGAACATATTACTGAACAGTGCAACGTCACATGTCGCCAAGATACCGGTGCTTCTATGAAGTCACTATGTTACCCACCTTCCCAAGACGAGCCCGTCATGGTAGACATTCTTCTTTACATACAATCCTCAGCAAAAGGATGAATTTCCACTTAAAATCTCACTTTTTAATAATATTTCTTGTTTCTCTCCAACTCTTCATACTCGTCATTCAATGACATTGACAACTGCAACAACATCAATTTGTTGACAAAATTCTAATTCCAATATTTTGACTCAAACACAATATTGTAAGAGATAGCAAATGCACAATGGCTCTTTGTAAAACAGAGATGGAAGACTTCTGAATGTTAGAAATGTAATATCGACATACCGATATTTATTTTTGATTAACATTTATTTTCAATGTATTAAATTAAACCCATTAATATCTACGTTTATAAATGAGCTGTGTTGTGAACTTCTGCACTCTAGTGGTTATAGAAAAAGGACAACGAGTACGTATATACTCTTCACAATTCTCAATAGTGTTGTCTTTATCTCACTTCAGTGGATCTGAAGCGTATAAAGAAGATAGAGATAATTAGGTGTAGGTACTGTAAATTTTTTATTTCTGTATTTCAAAGACAGGAAATTTCTATCTTCTTTGAATACATTGAATACCGTCCATAATCCATTACAGATATTTCGTTTTCACTCATTATTATTTTAACTTTAGTCCGGTCAGTTACCTGAGGGGTCGGGAAAATGTATGCTCATTAGAAAATAGACCTTATTTTAATAGGCATAACCGCTAAGTTCACCGCAACATTAAGTTGGCCTCGCTTTTATTGAACAGATTTTACTGTTATCTATCTTTTTCACTCTTACGTAGAACCACGATATGAAATAGCTGCTTTGCTCGCTCTAACATTTTGCCACCCCACCCATCCTTCAGTTGTCTTTCTTTCTTTGGAATTTGGTTTCGTAAGTGAGCTGGATCGAATTGTGTGCTATTTGGAACTTTACCGAGTGTCTGTTGATAAATAAAAACTGTGAAATAATTTCGTAATATGTGTAATTTGTATTGTGCTATTCGATCAACTCAAATGAAATAGTTTTGTAAAATAGTGAATTATTGGTGTAGTATAACAAGGACAAAAACAACTCGATAGTGCAGCCCAAAATGGCTGCTATCCTTAAAACGCCTAATTTAAAGTTCGACAAGATATGTCGGGCTTGTTTGCAGATAAAAAAGGACATGAGACCCCTGTTCGAGCAGCTGACTGCCACTATGTTGATGGGGATATCAAAAGTCCAGGTATGATGACAAATTGTTAAGGTATTTTGGGAATGTAGTTCTATCTCTTTCGCTCATACAGTGATTGCACGCAGCTCGTGTTGACAGCAATCTGCTTTTACATCGCGTCATCTTTGTTTAAAAGTCATTCGATATGACCAATTTCGAAATTCCTGAAGTGTTGAGCGAATTCTCGAAATTGGTTGAGAAATGTATTTCTATCTTTGTCTCTCGTGGCGTACGCACAATGTTCGGGACGCAAGGTTCCGTGCAATGCGTGTTGGCGGGTGACCGAGACAGGTATGAAAATTGAATAAAAGAATGTTGTTGTCCTTTATCTTCCATTAGAAATTAATTTAAAGGAGGGACATCATCGCTTGACCCATGCTTTTAAATATTCGGTGCATATATTTCACTGGATAAAAAACTTATATTGCACATTGAGCTAATATCACTACGTATTGCAAATATTCTTCTAATATTTTCACGTTTTCATTTTTAAATGCAATATTTATATTATGTTTAATTTAATGTTGTAATTAAATTATAATAAGTACCCAAGATTTCCTGTAAAAATTTGCGTACATCGTACATAGCTACTTAAAATACCTAATTCATACATACATACATACACTCACGCCTTTATCCCAGAAGGGGTAGGCAGAGTCGCCACAAGGACACTCACATTTCGCCTTTTATGTTCCGTCCCATGATGTCATATGGAACAGGGTATGGGGTGAGCCTATCGCCATATCGGGCACAAATTCCTGACTAATACCTAATTCATATTATTAATTTATTTTATTATTAAATGTACCACATGAATATTAAACTACCTTTAATATTCAGATCATTTCATAATAATGATCCGGGATTTTTGAAAGCCCCCGCTATAAATCATATTTTTGCTATAAATATTGTCAGGACCATTTTACTCATAAGTATTACCTATAAGATTGCATAGGTACATAAGCTTACGGAAATATCTTTGGTGGGATAGGCAGAGATGTCACTAGTAGGGTACCACCCACAATTTGCCGAACTTAAGCTCGGAAATAATCCAGTTCCCAAAGGAAATAGGAGGAGCGAATCCATTTGCCGTTTCGAATTCGAACATCGACACTGTATACGATGCACTATAGAACATTTAAGTAGAAATAATTTTAAAAAAGTTTAATTAATTTTTAACCAAGTTAAAAATATCTTACTCGTGGAATTGTGATAGGCTTCGCCGCTTCTCTGCCTACTTCTTCGGGGTTACATGCGAAAACTTATACATATTTATATATGTGTATTTAGCAAATAATGTCTAGAAAGATCTTCAAGAAAATATAGGTAGGAATTAAGCTAAACCGCGTTCAACATTAATAGACGCACTGAAAGCAAAGAATAAATGCTCTTGCTTGCCTTGGTGCCGTAGTTGTACTAGGGAACGACTACAAAGCTGAGCTCTCGGGTTTGAATCCCGGGTCGGGCAAAATGATATTAGATTTTTCTATTCATTATCAGCCCGGAGTCAGGAATTTGTGCCCGATATGGCGATATGCTCGCCTCGTATCACATCATGGGACGTAACATACAAGGCGAAATGTGGCTGTCTTGGTAGCAACTCTCCCTACCCCTTCTGGGAAAAAGGCGTGAGTTTCTGTATGTAAGTAATTGCCCTTACTTATAGTTACTTTAAAGGAGCTTAATGTTCAGTGATCAGTCGTTATTTCCTGTGGCTGAAGTAGTACAGTGGACCCCTGATAATCCGGCCCCTGGCTAATGCGGCACCCCCTGTAATCCGACATGGTCTATTATTTATTGTGTACATATGTAAATTTGTTTGTACACAATTATTTCCTAATGTAAAGTTATTGCTTTTTTTTGTGAGTTCTATAGCATTAATAACGTTAATTTTGTAATAAAACGAAAGCTTTCTATTTGACATACATAATGAAGTATGATTTGTACTTCAGAGTACATATATATAACATGTGGAATCTTATCATTGGATCTGTAATTTGTCGGATTACAAGGTACTCTTTCGTAAAAAAATCCGGACTATAGGGTGTCTTAGGCAGTACTCTATAATCCGACAAATTCGATAATCCGACACTGCCCTGCAAACTGTTTGTCGGATTACCGCGGGTCCACTTTAATAGTACTTACTATTTAATGATAGTGTTAATATTCCCCGCTAGGTGTCGGTAGGCGACGGTCTTCCGCCACAGCTGTGTCTGCAGTGCGTGCACCAAATATCACGGTGTCACGCCTTCAAGGAGCTGGTGGAACGCAATGACGTCACGCTGCGGGAACACGCTAAATACCTCGCCGAGGAAGCTGTTAAACGGGAACGGGAAGAAGTGAGTATTGTATTGCATGATGCATCAGCCCAGAATACCTACTGAATACGGAATCCTCGACTGAGAGTTTGAATGGTTAGGCTCACGCGGCCTAGTGAGGATTGGTGGACGAAGAAGTGAGTTACTTTTGTAAAAAAATTACAGCTTTCTTGGTGCAGTTGGTTAAGAAACCAGTTGTGGAACGAATGACAAAGATACAAGTCTAATGTCGTGGGTATCGTAAACTATCAGTAGTCGGTTTTACACACCCAGAATCGATAAAACGCGTGGATCATACAGACATTTGATCGGGGATTGAACCCACAGCCTCTTTATTCACAGTACTCTAACCAACTGCGCCACGGAGGATGTAAAAAAGTTACAAAATAAAACGAACCTTATAAACACTGATGCTATAGTAATGCTTAATATTCCTTGAACAGAAAGAGAAGATGCTGTCGATGGCGGATCCGACTTACATGCAGTACATGGAGGTGCCGCTGACCAACCCCAGCCAGATCCTGGAAGGGTTCTTCGCGACGCCAGAACAGTCGCAGAACTCCGACGAGTCTACGGTTAAGGAGAACTTTGAACTTGATAAAGTAAGTAATATGTAGTATATATTTGATAAACTCAAGTAAATACGATTTTGCTAGAATTTTACGACGACAGGTCGGTTATCGAATGTAATTTTAGAAGAGAATAATGTACCAAAGCGCTATACAAGATTGAGTGGATACAAAAGTTTCCCAAACGAACTAAACAATTTATTTCTCAAAGTATATTATCAATAGGTTCATTGAAATATCTATTTTATGTTCACTTGATGACGAGGATCGGGTGATCACAATAAGACTTCCAACGGCTAGCAATATCGAATTTAATATTTTATAATTGCAGGTGGAACCCACACCAGCACCAGACAAAGACGAAGAAGGAATGAACTCAGACGAAGAGAAGTACCTACAACTGGTAGTATTCCAAGCGACATCTACAGTGTCTCCGGGAAGACATGTATGCAACCTCTGCCACAAGGAGTTCAAGCACTCGCGCTGGCTGAAACAGCACATGAGGTCTCATTCTAACTGGATCAAGGCTAACTGCAAGAAGCCACCCATGTGTCCTATATGCGAGAGGACTTTTAAGGTAACGTTTGTTGATGTTTGCTACTTTGATGGTTGAAGACATTTCAGTTCATATCAGACAGTCGTAGGTTGTAGAAATTCATTAAAGCAACATGAATCTATCGTGTTCCTCTGTCATCCAGGATACATGCAGTTCGGAGCAGACTGTCATGTTATTGCCTGTATAAAAATAATTATTTATCGCCGCGGTGGATGTTCTGTCTGCTAACTACTTTTTAATGAGGTTAATTGTAGTCAATTACACGGTATAAAAAGGGAAAAAACTAACAATCTAAAGACACATGTCTAACGTAGGACAACTTATTTTAAATTCATGATATTTTGGGTTTATCAGTACATTTTCTACCTCCACAGGGTCCAGGAATGTTGAAAATGCACATGAGAACTCACGAGCAGAGGCCTCCAAAGCAGCCAACCTGTTCCGTATGCCAGAGGACTTTCCCCACTAAGACGTTGCTGTACCGGCACCGACAGACCCACTTCGAGCAGAAGACGCATCAATGTACAGTCTGTGAGAAGAGGTTCTACAGCGGATATGCTTTGCGGTCCCACATGGCACGGCATCGAGGAGAACGGCCATATATCTGCTCCACGTGCAATAAGAGCTTCTATAATCCTACTGATTTGAAGGTATGTGTGTGCTGCTAATAATGAAAGTAGGCTATTAGTTTTGAATAGTATGGAAATTGACGTATTTTTGGGTAGAATCTAAATAATCCCTGTAGCACTTTGGGTGGCTCCTAATTTGATGATTATGTAGTAATATGAATTATTCAAAATAATTATTTTTAGGAAAGTGGGCTGGAAATGATTGTAATTATTGCCCTGATTCTGTTAACTGATGAAAAACGAATATGAAATATTTGTAGAAAAGCCTTTATTGTTCGTAATTATCGATGAACACAAACAAAATGATTCTTGTCAAATACTTTACATTAATACGCACAAAAATCAATTATGTAGTTACATAGAAGTAGTTGACAGCGTTCCACATTTCAGCTTCCTGAATTTCTCATCTTCTTCCTCTTTCACTTTGAACGCTGCTTCAAAGCTAGCTTTGGTTCTCTTCGACAAATAATCCGGAAACTCTATATGAAATCTCAATATCAGATTTCCTTTAGCCCTATTAGGACAAGCCGGTATGGGCAGACCCTCATCTTCGATAATCTTTTCATACGTAGGTGTAATCACGTCACTGATTTTGATTCTCAATGTTCTGTCGTCTAAAGTGTTCAAAGTAAGTGTAATACCACATAATGCTGCCTCCAAAGAAATGGTATGGATAGATAAGAGATCGCTTAATCCTGATCGTATATAGTTATCGTGAGGACGATCTTCAGTAATAAAAACGACATCAGCAGGAATTCTAGTCGGTCCTTGGTCTCCTTCTTCCTTGAATCTGATCTCTGTGTTAGGATATATGCCACGTCGAATAGGAATTGATAGCACTTTCTCACGCAGCTTCAGTTCTGAACACGTTTCATCGGTGAAAACCAGTCTTTGTATCTTCATTTTCTTTAGGCCTCCTTTGTATACCTCTTCTAGTGCTAGAGAGAGAGGTCGTACAATAGTGGCGTCCTTTTCTTTATACCCTTTGCCAAGTGGTGAATCAAACATTGGTGGAGGGTTTTCATAGTAATCTAGTAAGTCTGCGTAAGGGTTGCTAGTGCCGAAGAATTCGTGGAATGTTCGTAGCGGTTCTCCGTGGTAGGAGTAAGGTTGGATGTATTCTTGAGGTCCTGGGACGCCTCTTTTGAGCCCCTCTTCTCCATATTGGTCGAACACGGCCCTGCGTTTGTGGTTGACTAGAACTTCGTAAGCTTCGCCAATAAGGGCGAATATTCTCTGAATATTGTCATCATTGTCATACCGTTCTGGGTTGTATTTGAGCGCAAGTCGTCGATACGCTTTCTTTATTTCGGCTTGGCTACACGAACGCTTTACGCCTAGTATGCCGTAGTAGTCGAAACCCATTGTTCAATTGTATTGATTTTAAATAAAATGCGAGCTTTGTTCAGTTTGAGTTTGTGTTATTGATTTGTCAGTTTGATTAAGAATGAGGTTTGTGACATTTTTAAAAAGAAAAGAATATGCCTAATTACTGTAAAGGTTTTATACAGTCTAAAATTATTAACATAGAATTATGTAAATAACTTTAACGAAAATTAGAATTTATCTCGCATTTGTTGCGGCTTGCGGCAGGATCTATATTTTAACTAATTGTATTTTACTATCAAAGAAAAATTACACTATAACATGTCAGGCAAGCAACATTAAACTCCTGCCTATACCAAACTCTTCTTTTCTAGGTTCATTTCCGCCTACACACTGGTGAGAAGCCGCTAAAATGTTCTGAATGCAACAAAACCTTCCGACGCCATTCAACGCTCTGCCAACACATGAAGAAGCACCGCGGGATACGGAACCACATCTGTACTGTGTGCAGTAAGGGATTCTATGAGGTGTCCAAGCTGAATGCGCATATGAGAGTTCATACAGGTACGTTGGTAGATGTAGTCATTGAATACGTTAGTCATCAATTAGTAGTAATAGATGAATAGTTTTATTTACATAAGCTCACATCGGTATGTCCTGGAGACTCCTCCAAAATTATTAAATCTAAGCCAAACTAGATCGTAAATATATTTTTTTTTTTTTTTTTATTTATTTATCGTGGTTAAAAAAAAGAAGTATAATAAATTCAGTAGGTATTTTAGCATTTATAAACCACAAAGGTTTGTCATAATGCTAACTATCTACAACAATGAAATGAAATCATTAAAAGTGTCACTAACACCACCTACAATACGTCAATTTACTTACTTCCAAAAACGTAACAGGTGATTATCAACATGCCGTCCATTAAGTCCAGACCCGGGAAAGTTGAGAATTAATTAAAAACTCACACAAGGAGTGAACAACCTGTCCTGAAAGCTCAAACAATCTGCCTCTAAGCTACACTTATGAAAATCCACTGTTCTTTAATTAAAATAGTTGTTATTAATCTCGTTCGCTAAGTACACCTGATAACCTGGAGAATGAAAATCGTGTACCCCAGGCGAGCGTCCGTACGAGTGTCAGTTCTGCGAGCGTCGGTTCGCGCAGCAGTCCGCGCTGATGTACCACCGCCGCACGCACACCGGCGAGAAGCCCTACAGCTGCAAGCTCTGCTCCGCGCGCTTCACCACCTCCTCCGCCAGGAACAACCACATGGTCACGCACACGGGGAACAAGAGGTAACCGAGCTGCTGCTAAACTGCTCTGTACACAATCGCACACCGGCCAGCACGGGAATTATCTGAATCCTTACTCAAACTCCTCTTCCCTTTATCTCTTCCCTTTTCCAATCCATTCTCCCACACAGCCTTTCACTGGTGGTAGGTCTCTCATATGTGAGAGGCCGCCTGGGTAGGTACCACCGCAATGTCTATTTCTCCCGCCAAACAGCAGTGTAAATGCGCTGTTGTGTTCCGGTTTGAAGGACATTGTAGCCAGAGTAACTACTGGACATATTGAGACTTAACATCTTATATGTCAGGATGGCGAGCGCAGTGGAATGCCAAGCATTGCCTTGTAATTCATGGTGTTGTTTGTTTTTGCTACTGTCCATGAGCGGTCGTATCGCTTACCATTAGGCGAATGGCATGCTAGTCTCGCCATTCATTGCAATAAAAAAAAAAAAATACAGCCACCTGTGAATATTTCCGATAGTTACATTGAAAGTGGTTAGAGCATAGTCCGCCATCATTGACCTAGTGCGGGTTGGACAACTTAACGTACCGTAGAGATTCTTCAAAAATGTATAGTCTGTTGGTTTCTTACGATGTTTTCCTGCACCTTTAAAGTGCGTAGTAATTTACTATCAATAAACACATGACTCGGAAAGTCATAAGTATGCCCTGGGATTTCTATCCGCTTCAACCGCCTCCGTAGCCGCGTCGAGTCCTTAGAACAGGCTTGAAGACTCCTGCTGTTATTACACCGGGAGTCTGTAGTTATTTGTATAGTGCAGGTTCGTGTGCCCACGGTGGGTTCGAAGGTTGCACGCCTAAATAATACGCATAAACGCCTTAAAATCGTTTTCTTTATCTCTCTCTCCTTTTTAGGCTTTTCTCAAGATCTTCCATAGTAGTTACTTCTAACTACCCCCGATACCCGCAGGTTCGTGTGCCCAGTCTGCTTCAAAGGCTGTACATCCAGAACCGAGCTGCGAGTCCACGCGTCCAAGCACACGGGTGAGAAGCTGTTCTCGTGCGGGCAGTGCGGACAGAAGTTCAGCTCGGCGTCGTACCTGGCCGTGCATCGCCGCTACCACTCCGGGGAGAGGAAGTACCACTGCCAGGTCTGCGGGAAAGGTTGGGACACATTTTTTTAAATATAGATTTGTATATGGAGGTCCTATGCTCGACTGTAGTACTTTAAGAAATTTTATCAAATTCTCGTTAATTTGCGTATACCTGTTTGGTTATAATGTAACGAAGTTGCGTCGGTGTATCACAATTTGATGTTTGATTAATGTTAAGTGCAGTGAAATTTCGACAGTATTCATGGGTTATTGATGGGTGCCTATCGGCGGTCGACACAATTATATAGAGTATAGAACTTTAAAACCCGAAACGCGACTCATTTGTATGACTCATTTTCTAAATCGATACTAATAACCTACCAGGCACCAGCAAAATATTGCAAAATATTGGTTCGATGTCTTTCTTACTTTTGGAAAATCATATATTTCTAAAATAATATATCTAACAGGTTACATAGAATCAAGTTCATACAAGAAGCATATGAAGACACACGACATGAAATCAGAAACGGAGTCATCCAACTCGGAGAATAGTGCAGAGAACCAAATCAACAACGCTAAAATAGATCCGCAGACCGTACCGGAACCACAAACGACGGCAGTAGCAGTTACTGTCACTGAAGATACGGCGGAACCGCAAAACCAAGGTAGGAGATTAATGTATAATTCGATAAAACAGCTTATCTGATAGTCTTTGGTAAGGGATTACCGCAGTCTTCGAACAATTTCGAGACTTCAAACGGAGGTGCGTCGGCGATGTCTCTAACTGGATTAGTAAAGGAAAGAAGAGTTCCGCTACTCTCATTTTCTGAATGAAACACGATAGCAATGCCGTCAGTTCGAGCTGGCCGTCTTGCAGAAAGTGGTACAACTTCCGACACTTCGATCGTTATCTTTAGAGTCGATTTCAGGGGGCCGGCATGACTGTATCGAATGGTATGAGACTACCGTCCGATGCCATTCGATACTCTGTATGGACGGCAAAGCACTTACCACCAGGTGTAATGCAGTCACTGTGCCGTACCAGAATTAATGTCATTGCTATGTGTCTCTACCATAATTAAACTTCTTTTTGTTATGTATACTTAATGAAAATTGGTTACTATAATTCAAGACCATACACTCAGGCTCCAACACCCTGTCATTCAGAACTGCCATTTACAGTATTTAAAACTTAATCACCTTTCACAGTGGCACAGCTGCAAGGTCAAGTTCAAGTTCAAGTACAAGAGACGTCGTTGCAAGTCCCACAGGAGTCTTCGCCTCAGCAGCGCCGGTACAAGTGCGGTCTGTGCGTGAAGACGTACATGTACTTGCACAGTCTGAAGAAACACATGATGACGCATGTGCAGGTAATACTACATTCTAAGGGTTTCTGATCTCCTAGCATACCATGAGTCGTGGCTAATATGACGGTATCGGTAAAATATTCTTTCTGTAAATTACTGTGGATCTAAAGAATATGTAGAAAAATCTATAATTATCTTTTCTATGAATAGAACAAACAAAAACGTTATTGCATTATTTAGACAGATTGACTACTCAGTTACATCTTTGCTACTTTTTCCCAAAAGTTATAGACCAGTCTAGTTCTGATAATCTTAGTGACAATTCCCTTTTTTCCATATTAGCAACAACAACAACAACAGCAGCAGCAGCAGCAGCAACAACAACAACAACAACAACAACAGCAGCAACAACAGCAAACGCAACAAGCAGTGCAACAGCAACAGCTACAGCAACAGGTGCAAGTACAACAGCAACAAGTCCAGCAACAACAGGTGCAGCAACATCAACAGGTGCAACACCAACAGCAGCAGTTGCAGCAACAACAGGCTGTGTTGCAGGTGCAACAGTTAGCCGTGCCGATACACGCGCATCACGTGCAACAAGGAATTGTGCAGGTTAATATTTATTTATTTGGTGGTGGGGCTTTACTAACAATTATGGTTAATATTTAGTTGTAATGGCTTTAGTAAATAACTTTAGCATGAGTAGTTTAAAATTTAAAATATCTGTGTGTTAATTTTATTCTTCTATCCAATTATTTTATCCTTAGAGTTTCTATTGGGGAAAAAAACCTTTCAGTTCTGTTTTTCGGTCGTTACTCGTTTAATAAAAACTGATACGATTTTTAGGGCCTTTAACGAAGGAAGTAAATCCTTCATTATGACCTAGATAGTGTTTCGTGTTCACCCTTTGTATATCCATTTGTTATAATGCATTGTATTAAGCAACGAGACATATCCATCTCTCATTGGATTTTTGTCATTTAGATTCCACTAAACTTAAACTATGGTCGTAGCAATCTTCACCTATATTGGCCTAACTATTACCTAATCCAGCTAATTCCGCTCATAATAAAATATATTGGGATCTAGAATCTAGATGGTTCAGTGACTAACTTGTTGGTTGTTGCAGACGGGACAGCATTCATATCCGGTGATATCGTCTGTACAATCGCTGCAGCTACAACAAACTCAACATGTTAATACGGTACATTAATGTTGTCCTTTAGCTATCCCGCTTTGTGTTATTTGCATGGTTTTAAAGTCTCGTTTTGCTGTGTGTTACATACACTTACGATTTTTTAACTTCTCTATTCTTTTGTGTTTTGGTTCATTTCGTTTTATTATTGTTCTAATTTTTTATCCTTATTCTAAAATTTTAAATGTTATAATGTTCTAAAATAAATACAAATTGTTTATTACATATTCTTTTGTATAATATCCTGTTGCGATACTATAAAAAGGAAAATTTAAATCGATTTATAGGTGACATAAATACGTTTTGTTCATAAAAACTTATAATTAATATACTGTTCAATATTTTTTTAAAGAAACTATAATAAATGAAAACTCGCGCAAATATATTTTAACATAGTTCTGCTCTATAAATATTTGTAATACTTTCAAGTAATACAATAATAACTGAAATTGTTTTGTTACAGCAACAGCCGCAGCAACTGCAAGTACAAACGATACAAATACATCCGCAGCACCAACCAATACAAATACACGTAAGTCGCCATTTTTAATATTTCTTCATCAGAAGTTAGCAGAAATATCATTATTCATCCTCGCGGACTCGTAAATATGAATTTTTTAGTAATTCACTAATTATTTCTTCATCAAACTTACCGCTTGGTAACGTTAATCAAGTTTATCTATAACACCATAACACTACAAGATGTGTAAGAAAGGATATAAAATGTAAATATTCTGCCAATAAATATTTTTTTCTTTGCAGGCAGTGGGAGTACAACAAGTCCAACAGCAACAATTGCATGTGGCTACTTCCACGTGCCAGACAATGTTACCAAATATATTACAGGTGAGAATTGATAGTGTGTAAGTAGGAGGATCGTCATTGTTTACATTAACACATATATATATATACATACATATAATTAGTCATCGTTCAACAGGGGTGATTGGTGATTTAGTAAATATGCAGACGCTTAAAATGGGTTATTTTTGAATCCCTGTAAAATTTTTGGGCAAGGTTTTATTTTCATACGGGTTATATCGTGGGTTTGGACTAGATTTTTACGGCGTCCTTATGTAGCATCCAGATATATTTAATAACCAGTAAATCTAGGCATGCGATGCCCATGCATTTCTGAAAATCTGAGCGGTCGCCCAACTGTGATATACTCTATCGCTGGTACTATTTTTTCAGATTTAGGCTCTTTAATTAAAAATGAGGTTGATTCTGAGTAGTTCAGTGGAATGCCAAGCAATGCTTTGCGATTCATGGTGTTGTTTGGTTTTCTACTGTCCATGAGCAGTCGTATCGCTTACCATCAGGCGAATGGCACGCTCGTCTCGCCATTCACCGCAATAAAAAAAGTTATGGTCGTTGAGCATGGACGTAGTAATGTTGCATGGTGTGTGGTGTGCAGCTGCAGCCGGCGACGGTGGCGGTGTCTGGTCTGGGCCAGCAGGAGCTGGGGCCGCTGGCGCACCGCATCATCCTGCAGCCGCCCGCGCACCCGCACGTCTACACCATACACCACTGAACTACACACACACACACACACACACACACATACATACATACATACATACAGACAGAGAAACAGAAAAACAACATCAGCTGGATATAAAACCTTTGAGAAAGAAATTCTACTGTCGTGTTCCGGTTTGAAGGACATTGTAGAATGAGTAACTACTGGACATGATAAGACTTCTTATGTCTCACGATGGCGAGTGCAAGATGCCAAGCATTGCTTTGTAATTCACGGTGTCGTTTGATTTTGCTACTGTCCATGAGTGGTTGTATCGCTTACCATCATGCAATTTCGCTATTCATCACAATAAAAAAGTAAAATAAAAGAAAACCTAGAGACAAGCAGACAGACAGACACACATCAGTTGTATAGAACTTTTGAAACATACGTTAAACAGGTTGACAGTCGTATAAAACCTTAAAAATAGTAGAGACTCGTCTTTACGGTTACCGATTTCATTGCCTAGTCGTTCAGTTTTGGATAGGCATAATCAATTTGGCATTGATGTATATATTTGCGTGTTCATACGAGCTATTAAAATGAGATTTAATGTCGTAGAAATAGTTTTTTTCTGCTGATATGGATCTTTTGGAATTCTTTACAGAATTAAGGGTCGAAATAAATCACTTTTGATGGCAATACTTTTATCGCTTTCTATAGTGGTAAATTTTGTAAAAATTAATAATACTATATAAAGCTTTTTAAATTTGCTGTCTCTATGAAATTGTGACTAACCATTCAGTGATCGGTAACCTTCCGAGTTAATATTCTGTTACAGAACGGGAACACTAACACTTTAGATTTAGTTGTATTTTGTGATCATAATAGATGTTAATTATTTATGTATAATAGAACCATTATATGCTGTTGCACAGTAACAGCGATACGATATATGTTATGTATCTCTTTTTTGTTACGTACATAATATATTTGTTAGAATTACATGATTTATGTGAATTTTGTGTTTTATTTTCTCTAAATCAAATAAACGATATTATTATTATTATTGAAGCTGTAGCTTTAGCGCTGTTGTGATTTTAAAATTCGATGGCGCGAAAAAGCGACACCAAAAAGAGATAAAAAGTACCAGGGCAGCAGAGAATGATGGAGGTTACTGAATTTACGAGTCCACCGTCCGATATCTAGGCCGCAATTATATACAACGTGTAACAGGATTAATTCACAACCTCAGACACCCCAACTTAAAAATATTATTGGAATCACAGTGGAAGTTTGAAATTGTACTCCGAAGATTACAAAAAATATTTATTTATGAAATTAGTTATACCAAATTTAGACGCGCAACATGGTCATCTTGCGAATAAAGTGCACTACTGTATAATACACACGCGCGCGGACACGCACACATGTTCACAAGGCCTATTCACACGAGTACCTACGCGACTGGCCCGAACGCCGCGCCGCGCCGGCGGAAACAGCCGACAATAAACGAAATACAAATTTCACACTACTACACCGACCGCCCGAACCTTTTAAGATTCCGCCGCGCGCGCCATCGTTTATCGGATGATTCAAATTTCATTAAACAATAGCTGCGTCTTGCTCTGTCTAACCGTTGTTAAATATGCGGAAAAGAGAATATGGTAATTATTTATTTTGGTAGGTTATTACGTTTATTCAGGCCTATCGTTGTGTGTGTTTGTTTAATGCTAGATTGTTTGCGAATTTGAAAGGACCTTTATGACTGTCGAAATAAAGTTCATATTTGTTTATTATTTGATTTATTAAAGTATTCGTTTATTATGTAATTTAGAAAGGACCTTATACTCTGGAGTTACGTTTCAATTACGTTTGTTCGGTGCATTAAAGGAAAGGGTGTCTGTTATTTACTAAGTTTTAATTAATTATTTAAAAAAATAAACCTATAGAAAAAAGTGTTGATATCGATTCAGTAGCTGATTCTGCACCTACTACTTTCGGCTTTTACATTTAATTCTGTTACTCGTTGTATATGTACCCGCAGGCACATACCCCTCGCTAAGAATATATCATTAATTTAATATGTCATCAATTCAGTGAGTTTATAAGACGCGCCAATTCGAGCCGTCGTTGAATAACATATTTTTTTGAGCTTGTTATGTCTTATAATTAACCCAACGAATCAGATATATTTATCTCATTCTCTCGTAGGTTACTTTTCTAAAGTTTCACTTCTGCCGTGTGTGAAACGTACACACATTTTTAATTAAATAAAACAACACAGTATTAAAATTATCATTATATAATTTACAAATTACAGAGAATACTTAAATGATACCGTTCAATCAAATGCAATACATGAATTCATTAAATACCCACAGAATCATACATTTTCGTAAAATTCGAACGAGTTAACCCGTGAAGACATTGGGCGATAAAATTAACCTATTTACAATAACCTAACATTAAAATAACGCCTTCTGCGTGAAAAAATCATTACATTTCTAAGACAATTATATTATTGAGACGCGTTGGCCGCTGACAGACCAGCAATTAAAATCTCATGTCCTATTCAAATATTCATTGGCATACAAGATTACAAAATGACATACACCACAAACTAAAAGATATATAAATTACGCGTACTTGCACGAAATTTGTACGGCACAAGTACAGAAGAATTGAAAACCGACCAGATTATATTTCATTTAAAAGTTTTGAAAGGAAAACTATGCAGTACACACTTTTAGTTATGGCATTGTAGTTTTATTTACTGACTAAGTATAAAGTGCGGCCTGCACACGTACCCATGATCGAGATGATCTTACATTAATTTCCTGATCACAAAGCCATGTATGGCCTTATTCATAGACATATTTAAAACCTATTTTAGCTATCGGATGTTTTGTCTTGTTCGCTCAAACTGAACTCTAAAGTCGAAAGGGACAAAACATTCGATAACTTACCTAGGTTTTGAAGCTGTCCTATGAATAATGCCGTTATTGTTTTGCTGTGTGGATCTTCGCTGCTAGATAGCTGACCACTGAGTTACACTAATAACGACAAGTTCATGTATATGCAATAGTATTTATCATGCAGTAATTGTGGCAGCATTTCGATTTAACAAACTGATGCAAAGTTCGAGACAAACATTGCTAGCATATTAGTCCGATTTTCTCAGATAAAGTCGACTATAGTATTACACTAGTAACTTGACAAAAAAAAGCATGTACTGCACAATTTTCCTAAAAAAAAAACGCGATAAAAACATGATAATACCATTAGAAAAGAAGCAATTTTTCAAATCACTCCAAGTCAAAATTTCCTAATATATTTAACGGGACAGTCACAATAAACACGACGTATATACAGTCCGTTGCGAAGGCCTCATGTTCAATATTCAAGGTCCACAAGTCATGAGTTAAATTCGGTTGTAAATTCCAGTTATACCAGATTCACGTAATGGAATGGCAGTGATATTACTACATTAATATTTGGTGTACCAATTAAATAAGTTACATCGGTAAATGATTGCAAAAGCCAATGAAATAAAGACTTTCTTGCTTTAGGCCTTAGGTGTAGATTTGAAACACACGATTCATTCTATTGTGAATGTATGGATCATAGATGTCAAATTGAAGTGCAGCGGTTGCCATGGTAACACACACAAAACAACCAATAGGAGATAAATTAGTTCGCGCGTAGATTACATGCATAATAATTGATTGAAATATATTCTCGAGCATCAAAATATATCGTTGTAACTTAATTAAATGGTACTACTACAATACATTTAAGTTTACACAATTTTATCTATTTTCCGTATATTTTCGAATACTGTACTTAAAAATCTAAAACGTCTTTGAACATACGGGAGCAACAATGTCATTACAAGATAAAATATATTACTTGCAATATCAATTTACTTTTAAAATCACTGGATATTTGGACCTCCTTATTAATCAGCAATTATGGCATTAATATAGTTTTAGATACCAGTCCAATTTGTTCTGACTTATTTTCATATTATTTTTACCATGTACTATAGAAGCGTCTATTTAAAAGATTATGACATTTTAGGGACTATTCGCATGAAATGATGACCAGCCTTGCATGTAATACAGAATTCACTAAAGTCCAGATAAAATGTAAACAGCTTTAACCAATCACAACTATTGTTAATGTAGTTAGACTCGCAGCCTTATTCATATACAGTTTTAAACCTATTTTAGTTATCGAATGTTTTGTCCCTTTCAAACGACATTTGAATTCAGTTTGAGCGAAGAAGACAAAACATTTGATAACTAAAATAGGTTTTAAATCTGTCTATGAATAAAGCCGCAAATGTTTAATGCCTAATTCCACAACGCGCGTATGAATTCGCATGCATCACACGTGGTTTTGAACACGGTGTAAGTGTTACATTATGATACCATAGACTCAGTTATTAAAGTCATGACCACTAAATAGTATTGATCATTTTATGTAACTATCCAATATTTCATACAGGGTACATCCAGACTGCGACCGAAAACGAAGCCTGTATAATTAATTTTACAATCTGGCCACAACATAAACAATATACATAGCTCTATAGAGTCATATTTTAACCAATCACCACTCCAAATTGCGCGAATCGCACGCGAAACGCTCGCGAATTCATACGCACGTTGTGTCATTATGCCCTATCACTCAGCGAAGTGGTAAATACAGGCAGACAACAGTATCCACCCGCTGTGAGACAGGCACACAATGGTATCTGCAAGCTGTGAGACTGATAGATACAGATAGGCAGGCCATCTACAGACTGTTTGGCTGGTAGATACAGTTAGGCAAGCCATCTACACGCTGTGCGCGTTGCAGTCAGTATCAGAGTGTTCGGGCGCGTAGCGGATGTATGCGGAGTGCTTGGTGAGTCCGGGCGGAAGCTTCACGTCGCGGAAGTAGCGGTGGCGGCGCGCGTCCTTCGCGGAGATGCGCTTTACTGGATCGTACACCAGCATCTTCTGTAGCAGGTCCATGCCTACCTCGTCAAGGTTCTGTACCTGTAAAAATGGCGCATCATGGCTTTATAAATAATCTAAAAAACGTGTACTGTGTGTGTGACTGCCTCAGTGTCGTAGTGGTATTACTGTACGGTTACAAAGCTGAGGTCTCGGGTCCTGGTCGAGTCCCGGGTCGGGCAAAGTGATATTGGATTTTTCCATTCATTATCAGCCCGGAGTCAGGAATTTGTGCCCGATATGGCGATAGTCTCGCCCCCTATCACATCATGGGACGGAACATACAAGGCGAAATGTGGGTGTCCTGGTGGCGCCTCTGCCTACCCCTCCGGGGATAAAGGCGTGAGTATATGTATGTATGTATGTAAAAAAAGTGTTGAAAGGTATAAGGATGAGTGAGAACTCATCACTGCAAGTTCAATAAATATTGACCAACAGTGGTATGCATAATGACAAGGAGCATTGAAGCTTGAGGAATTTGTGGTATTGCCTAAATTGTCTTTCATATATAAAGAAAATACCTAAATAGGAAAACGAGGATTTAGAAGTAAATGATTGTACATTAACATAAAATACAACAATAAATTACATGTTGTTATTGCTCTTATGATAAAAAACGGTAATGTATTCCAACTTTTATTAAATAGAAAAAGGCAGCAATATAAAGACATTAGCAGATGAGTCCAGCTCATCAGATACAGCAGGATACTGTGATAACAAGACAAGTACTTACATGATTGTGCAAGTTGAAAGTGTTCCAATTGGGGAAAGTCGGTTTGTAATCAGGGAGCAACGACACTCCTGGCCAGATCTCCTCTGTTGGTGTACGTAACATTCTGAAAGACAATTCATTGTTATACATAATATACAATGTCTTTAAAGTATGTCTTGCTCGTATATTTTATTTTTATCGGCAGAATTTATGCGAAAACATGATATTTTAAGAAATATTCCAAAGGCGAAACATTCATTTCTTTATCACCCATACAATAGCGTATATTGTTAATAGCTTCAGACTATTAATTGTTCTGCAATTGTGATATTTTTCTAAAGAAGGAAGAATGTGTAATAAAACTGCTTGAAGTTCACAAACCTGAAGATGCGGAAAAGCTGGTCTATCTCTGAGTCTCCCTGGAACAGCGGCTTCTTTGAAGACATCTCCGAGAATATGCAGCCTACTGACCATATGTCAATGGGGCACGAATATCTATAACATAGTGATTTCTGATTAGAAACAAACTTATGGTTAAATAAATAACATGCAGTTTACTAATAATAGAATATAATAGTCGCCTTTATTTATTGGCAATGACAAAAAGTTTCGTACAAAGTTTTAAAACTTTAACTTCAATATAGGAAATTCTTCAAGCTGTTATGTTTCCGATATATTGTGATAATTAAAGGGTTTTTAATATCCACAATGTGAAAAGTGAAATAAAATTGTCAATAAAAAGGTAAGTGAAGGTGATAATACAATAAATGCTTACGACTGTCCTTCCTACTTGGACTTAATGAATCACCTTTTATAATGTTTTGTAACTATTGTAGGTGGATTATGACCTCATCTATTTATGTATTCTGTGTTGATAAACAAAATATCAACTTTCAATGTCATATGAATGAATTGGAATGTAAAAATGTTGATTAAGCTATACAAAAAGCCAGTAACTAAAATATTTACATGCTATTTTCTTAGAATTAATATAAAAGAAATAAACATGTATGTATAGCAATGATAATACACAACTTTGCTTGTAAAGAAATTAGTTTATGTTATAATTGTTTACTTCAAATGACCCACAAACAATATATTATAGTCTAAATCCATATTTTTTAATAGAATTTATTTAGTATTAATATTTTATGATGCAAACCTTTGACTACCAAGCAGCACTTCGGGAGCTCTGTACCATAATGTCACCACTTCATGTGTATATACCCTCACTGGCACACCAAATGCTCGGCCTAAGCCAAAATCAGCTACCTACGAAAAAATTGTGTCATGTAGTACATATTTTTAATATTATTTATTTCAAGATAGATTGCAAGACACAAAAACCTTATTTCATAATCTTTTTGTCCATCCCCAAATTATCAATCATTAATAAATTTCTGAACAATTGGATTTGGCACACATCAATTGTTTTATTTAACCACATCATAAACTTGGGCTGTATGGGTGGAGAATATGAGTTTTTATTTGTAAAATATAAATAAATAATACGTCTACTTCCTTTTAGTATGTCCATGGCCGTCTAGTTTAGGAAACATTGAGCTAAAATCTCACATTTCATCTTGATCTTACTTTAATAATTCCAGTCTTATCAATGAGCAAGTTCTGTGGCTTGAGATCTCGGTGCAGGATGCGACGTTGGTGGCAATACAAGATGGCATTGTTGATCTGGTACAGGTAACTCTTCACCACAGCTGGGTCCATGAACTGGAACAGTATAATGTAACTATAGTAAACAAAAAGGACAGAATGTATTGGTAATATTGCCAGCGCTTGGATAAACGAGGAATGATGTATTAACATCAAGAAATATTAAGTAAATTGTCACAAAGAAATAGAGCAGTTAGACTTACTAGTACTATCTGTATAATATTGCAAATATAAGTTTTAATACCTTTTATGTTATTCTTATACACCATACACCAGTAAATTAGCTTGTAAACAATGTCGTTATTCTAATTAGTAGAACAATACAGAACATACCTTGCCAGATCCTAGAGAGTCCATATATTTCTTCAAGTCCATTGAGAGGAATTCAAATATGAGATAAAGGCGAGATTCTTCCATGAGTACATCTTCCAATTTCACTATGTTTGGGTGGTTAAGCTCTTTTAGTAGCGAGATCTCTCTGTGATACAAATGTTTACCTTACTGACAGAATGAGGTTATGAAATGTGTAACAAGATTTTACTGTAGAAAACAATATGTATGAATAAAAGATTGGGAAATTTCAAGAAATTATTACAAAAAATAGAAGCACACTGAAGATACCTGATGGCAGTAGACGGAATTCCTTCGTCTTCCGATTCCAACCGAATTTTCTTCATAGCTACAAACTGACCGGTTATTTTGTTTTTCCCTTTATACACTACACCGTAAGTACCTTCACCAATCTTCTCAATTTTCAGAAAATCATCCATCTTGTAGCACGGAATTTTGATGGTTTTTAATAGGAGAAAACGCGGCGAAAGATTTTGCAACTTCACGGAATTACCACCGCGTATGTCGCAATTTATATTATAAGTACATGGATAACTTAAATTACTTAATTTCTCATTCGATGAAAATAATTATTTCAAACGAATTTGTCACTTTATAACACAATTGACACAAAAAACTCGCTAACGTATCACAACTACAAGTTACAACGTCTTTCAAACGTAAAGTTTTTGAAATTTTCGAATTTGTTGTTTATACTCTTTATTGTTGTCTTTGGTAAAAATATTAAATGAAAAATAGTATTTATAACATAACTTTGTAGTGCTATCTCTAAAGAGAGTTCATTTAATTATACTTGCGAAAGAGATAGATAATACACAAGTTTGTACTTTTGGGCTTTGGCAACAAGCCTTTTGGACCTGTGATTCATCTTTGCTTTATCAAGAAACATTATTATTATTTTCTGTATTAATTAACATGAATCTGCATAAAATGTTAATAAATTGTTTAATAATATCATCAAACAAAAGTATGAAAGCTATGTAAAAAGAAAATTAACTAGTACATATTGAAATAGCGCTATCTATCGCAGAACACATAAAACTAGCGGGGCTAGAGTTTCCGTCACAGAACAATAAACAAGAGTTTCCCTCTTCCGGTTAAGGCGTGAGCGGCACCAAGGTTCTACCAACAGTCTGCATAAGGGGGTCAATAGTTTATTTATAATTAATTTTAAACCTTGTGTAGGGCACAAAATTTAAAAAAATATATATATTTCTTTCTATAAAAATAGGTAGAGAGCAGATACGTTGATGCATTTCGTCATGGGGCTTGATTTGTAATTTATCACAAGTTGCTAATGCGGCTTAGCGAATTCTATTAGACCAGTGGCAGAATTATCATGCCAACCATTTGTCTAAGGATAAAGGATTGTTGCCATTAATTGATATGTGGGTATCATATCGAAGAGTAGCGGATTCAGGGTGGGGTATGGTTGGATTATTACCCAGGGCATTAGAGACGAAGGGGCACTGCAAGCCTAACTTATCAAATTTTACTCTAACTGCTGTAATACATATACTAATTTTACTGTTTTAAGCATGTGTAGCAGATAAAGCAAAACCTAAGCTGAGCTAAGCGTGCCGTTACAGTTTTGCTTATACTGCTAAAAAATGGAGCGGAAAACAGGTACTTACAAATTTGTACTTTTCCCGTTGATTTGTGGACACTTACTCGTGTTACCTATTTTTGGAATATAGAAAAAAAAAAACAAAATAGGTCGAGAATCATGTTCCACAGAACTAGATAATTATCGCTGATAATTTCGTGCTGATTGCGTCTGTTTCGCGGTCACGTCTGGGTGAATGACGCGTGCTTCGATCAAGTTTCAGTTTATCTGACTGATAGGAAGCTATCAATAAATCTTGTGGGGATGGTGTGTGGATGTCAATTTGTCATCCGGCCCCATGTGAGCGGCTGTGGAAGATGTGGCCTCAGGCGGTGCTTGCAGTCTCATTCCTGGTGGATATAGTAAGTTATTCTTTTCTTTTATTAAACCAAGCTTCATCTTACCAATGAGGTTCAGTTCTATTTCAATCTATACGGTATTTTACGTGAAGCGCACAGTACAAAAAGTAAGGTTCTCAAATAGTTTATATTCTGCTTATTTGTACTTTTAGAAGGTATGTAATCATGAAATTTTTTTTTCGTATAAGTTACAGTTTTCGAATTACATATGTGGTATGAAAGAATTGAGAAAAATTGGAGAAAGGGTTTTTTTGATGCAATTTTTAAAAAGAAGTAACTAAATTTATCACGTTATTTAGTGAAACTAAAGTTCTTAATTATTTTTGAGTGAAATTAGAAATTATCTTTTTTTTCTTGTACTAAACCGGAAGTAAGCATTTCAAATCAAAATCTTATTAACTTGGCCGTTATCGTTTTTTTACTGTAAAATAAAGCAAAAAATATAATATTTTCACACAAAAATTTTTAGGCTCAGTTGCTTAATGTACGGGATTGACATATTCAAAGTCAAAGTTAAAGGCCAAGTTAGTTTGTCCAATTGGGTATTTGACTATCATCGAATTTTTGTATTATTTTGCAGACAAACAGAAGTGCCATTAAAACAAAACATTTTTGTGAAAACAGTGATAAAATAGCTTGTAACATGAGGCAAATATTAGTATTTTAAATGAAAGAGTGGGGACTTAGTGGGGACATCTTACTGTCTCTTTCGCACCCGCACACTATAATGCATATTAAGAATAGTGACGTCACTAACTTTGTTTTGCATCCCTTTTCTTTTACCCCCACTACAAGATTAAAAAAGTTTCTAACTTTTTAAATTCTGAATGGATTTACAAAATTCTTTGTCTGTTAGATTTTGGATATGGATACTTTTTAACGAATTTAATAAAAAAAAATGAGTCAAATACCCAATTGGCCCTTAGAGTGTAGAATTCATAAGTTTAGGAATTATAACCTGTCGGAAATATCTGTGAACCTAGCCGGAATGCGGTTCACATTTCATTTTTTTGTGTTCCCCTATCTACTATGTTATTTTACATTAAAATCGTTTTGAGATGGATGCGAATTCTATTTTTTATTCTTTTTTCTATTTTAATTCAATTTGTTTAACCTATATTTTGAATTTGCTGAATTTATGTTCCAATGACGTCAATTATTCAGGTCCACAGATATTTCTGACGGGTTATACTTGAGTAAAGTACATGCGCGGTACCGGCGCGGCGCTCACTTTTTTTTTGATCCGCTTCACGTGAAATGCCCCGTATGTATTAGTAAATACGTACTATGCTGGGTGCAGGCCAGCTTTATTGTGAGAGTTTAGGCTCCAACATGCGGGCTTAATTTTAGTGAGTGTCATTTACACAGTTCAAAATTAATGTATGTAGGTATGGAACTCTCACGTGTGCAGGTTTACTCGCTGTTTGTTTTTCTTCGCCATAAAGTGGGCTACAAATTACAATATACAAGTACTTAAATCACTAATTTAAAGTTAATCGCCTGGGTTCGGACCTGTGGCTTGTGAGCTCTGTTTTTGGGGTCTTATCCATTTCAAAATGTGATAAAAACGAGATTATAGTGTCTTGTTTTTATAAACCAAACATATACATAACAAAACATATAACAATATAGGATAAATGAAGATATGTCCTATATTGTTATTTTTTAATGGTTTCTTAGATTTACGCGAAATTTACAGATTGAAATAAAAAAAAGAAATTCGGATTTTATCGCGATTTGGTTTAATTTTTAAATTTTCTAAGTTCCCGACCTTTCGATTGCTTTGCCGCTTTCGTGCTTTACAGTCCGCCCTGTGACCACGAAAGCTGGAAAGCAATCGAAACGTCGGGAATTTAAAAAAAATAAAAATTAAGCCAAATTGCGATAAAATCCGTAAAAAAATAGTTTTATTTCAATTATTATGTTTTGGTTATTCGTTAATAAAATGTGAGACAATGGTAGTACTTTCAACTTTGGTCTATGGTCTAGAATTCTTGTACACAAGCGGTTTCTAGTCTCTACAGCTAAATTGAGACCTGCCTGATCATTCGCGTCGAGCAATTCCTCATAGAGGAGTTTAGATACCGATATTTTTTTCAGGCTTTCTCGCAATCAGTGACTACAGAAGATGAACCTGGCAGGCAAACACGACAATTAAACTTCGGCGAATGCTGTCCATGTTCCGATAATGAGCCAAGTTTCAGAAGTCAGGACCGTTGGTTGAATCCGAACGCGAGGAATATTGCACCAACTGAGAATGGAAATGGGGGTCAGTTTTTGAAGAATGGTTTGGGGTCTTTTCGATCTGGTTTCGACGACTGCCCTTGTAGACTGCGAAGCGCTGATTCTGAAGGCTCTTCGTCAATTTTCTTTCCGTCGGCGTTGCGTCCCAACGATCCCTCTTTAAAGTAAGTGTTCCTTTATAAATCTTGTTATTACGAGCTCTATTTCAGTTAATGAATTTGTTTATCAATAATTTGTTTTAAACCTTATTTACGCAACTTAGGATCATTATAATAGTAGTCCTCTATACTTTTATTTTATTGAGAAATTGGCAAGATTTTTTTTTATTTCGATCAATGGCGAGATCAGCATGCCATTCGCCTGATGGTAAGCGATATGACCGCTCATGGACAGTAGCATAACCAAACAACACCATGAATTACAAAGCAATGCGTTCTACTGCGCTCGACATCCTGAAACATAAGATGTTAAGTCTCATTATGTCCATTGGTTACTCTGGCTGCAGTGTCCTTTAAACCGGATCAAACTCAAACTCAAACTCACGCCTTTATCCCCGAAGGGGTAGGCAGAGGCGCCACCAGGACAACCACATTTCGCCTTGCATGTTCCGTCCCATGATGTGATAGGGGGCGAGCCCATCGCCATATCGGGCACAAATTCCTGACTCCGGGCTGATAATGAATAGAAAAATCCAATACCACTTTGCCCGACCCGGGATTCGAACCCGAGACCTCAGCTTTGTAGCCGTACCGTAATACAACTACGCCACCGAGGCAGTACTCAGTAAACCGGATCACAACACACTTAACCGGATCACATTACACTGCTGTTTGGCGGGAGATATAGACATTGCGGTGGTTCCGACCTAGGCGGCCAGTGAGATATTTGATATCCGAAAATTAAATAAGATGTTATAATAGCCTTCATAGCTAATTGCATTTTTATATCTGAAGGCAGAGCTCAATACGAGTATGTGTATGTAGAGTTTTATAAAACGTTTATTTATTGTAAACACAACACATGTTTCTTAAATAACTAAGTTTACAAAACTAGATACATTTAAATATTGCACTAAATACTGAAAAATCTGAATTTTAGATCAGGATCAAAAGAAGACCCGAAGAATCTATTAGAACCTGAAGTCGGTCTAGCGTCGTCGGTACTAGAGACTTTAAAGAAGGCAACTGACGAAGAGTATAGAGACGCATTAGCAAGAGATTCCGCGAGAGCTAGGGCTGCTGAAGACGCCGTACCAGAGGAAAGTGCTCCGAATATCGTCACTATCATACTGCCAAACCAAGAAGACGAAGAATTTACTTCTGGATCTCATATACAAGAACCACGATGTATACGCCCTTTGGGAAGCTCATTTAGTAGAATGAGAACCCCGATGAAGAAACCTCCGAACGTCATAACTGAAATATTTAGGTTACCTAAAGCAAAACCCGTAGGTCTTTTACATAGACATAGCTTAGATATGGACAGTGGTGTCGGAGCAAGTAATATTCAAGAACGTGTAGTTGATGTGGATAATGGAAATAGAAAACTGAAAACGAATCGAATATTGTTAAAACATGATGAGGGTGTATGTGAAAGTAACTTTAGAAAAGGTCCTAGTTTAAAATCAGTTCCATTATTGGAAAAAGAACCTCTCGGATATAATGTCTTCAGAAATTCGAACAACAATAACCCAAAGATTATGCTAGACACAAGTCTCAAAGATGTATGTAATACTCGTAATACTGAAATGAAATCCGCTACAAGTGATACGAAAGAATTATTTGCACGACCAGTATTAAAATTAGGTGCTCAAACCCTTGAAAATGATCCATTAAATCTTAAAACATTACTTAAATTACGAGACGTGGAAATACTTCCCCCAGCTCAGTTAATAGAGAAGTTAAAACTTAATGCGCCTGCTTTGCAATTACCACCATTAATTGAAAATATGCCAAAGTTAAGTGATCTACTAAAGAATGGTATTCAATTTAATTTGAATAAAAACGGTCAATGGAATAATGCTAAGGATGGCGATAATTCTATAGAAGGCAGTGCATCTAATATTCAAGTTATACCTAGAGAGAAAGCATTTACTACTGAAATTCTTGATGGGTTGCCAAGCCCCTCAAATTTTATGGAAGTAATATATAACGAACCAGAAACTCTATCTACTAGCCCGCAATCTATGCCTGCAGACAAAACGTTAACAACTGAGAGTAGCAAGTCTTTATCCACATTATCTGATGCTATAAATGGTAATAATCATAATGTTTTTGATAATCCATTACAGAAAATATCCAAAATGGCTGAAGGCGATTGTCATTTACTCGAGGATACGAATGAAGATGCGAGTGTAAATGAGTTTATTTCAAGTAGAAGCGATGATAATGTAGTAACGCTGAATATTGAAAGCCAAGAAGAAAATCATCCTAACGCGCGAAGTGATGAAGCTAACCAAGAGTTAGGTGCAAGTAACAGTTTGGGAACCATTGAAAGTGAACAAAAATTTACAGAAAACGATCGACAAGAACCACCTGGCAATGATGATGATGAAGTATTTAATTCTAAGAGACGCAATCAGAATTCAGTTGAAGAAAAAACACGAAGTCAAGACAAACAAGCAATAATTGTTACAAATAATAATAAAAAATTGGGAAGTCAGAATGAATCACCATTAGGTAAGTCTTCATCAGTTAGAGAAGCGATATTGAGAAAACTAGAAGAACGTAAGAGACCAGCAACGGTAAATAAAGCTGCCGAACTAAAAGATATAAACGGCAAGGAGGCAACGTCAATTCCGAGTTCAGATATTGAAAATTCAAAACAAGATCGCCAAAATGAAGCTACAAATATTTTGTCTTCTTTGCCTGATGCTGTAGACACCAAAAATGAGAATACAAAATCATCCAAAGCTTCAGATGAGGTTCAATTTGAAGATTTACAAAAGTTATCAGATGCTTTATTGCAAAAGAGTCTGACTAAGGGAAAAACAAGTTTACCTATCCAAAGTAATGAACTAAATAATGATGAACTTGAATCGGAGGATAGTGGTCTTAACGATAGAGCAGATAAGTTACGAGATGTTAGCAGAGCAACAACTGATTCAGCTGCGGATAGTAATAAACAATTTGCTAGGGTAGTAAAGGATCCTTCTAATCGCAATGCACTGCAAAGAAATAATGATGATATCGTCAGCGATAATAAAGATGATAAGGAAGGCATTTGCTCTGTTGATTTCAAAGATGTAGGAAAGTCTCTTAGAGCCGGTCCCGACGTAAATGAAATGACAGCTGAAGCTAGTGAACCTGTGATTGGAATGAATTGGCACGATCCCTTACAATTATTTAAAAATAGTCGTCTTAGCTCACCTCTTTTTCAAGACGCTATTGTACAACCAACAAGCCTATTCGACGGTATATCCACCCCAGGTTTAGATCTTCCTGGGGCGCTGAATTTGCCAACACTTGATGATATAAGAGAGAGGCTAGCTAGTGTATTTGGCATACAGGCCAAAAGTTCTAGCGATGAGGAATTCGATTGTATGAATGAAAATCCAATCATGGCCGCCGCACCTAGCACATCTAATTTCAGATCTAAGTCACCAGCAGTACCTCTAGAAGACTTGAATTTAGATATTTTTCAATTAAAGCCATTGCCAATGGGAAAATCTAGTGCATTATCAAAAACTCCCGGCTTAAATTTAAAATCATTTAGGACAAAAGTACCGGTACCGAAGAATTTAGATTTTAAACCGGTAAGATTACAATCAACAGTTGGTAATGACGGTGGTCTGTTAGGCGCTGCCCTATCATTAGGCAAAAATACTGAAGATGCACCAAAACTCTTTGATTCTTTAGGCAACTCTTTACAAAATTTACCAAGTTTAGAAGAAATGATGTCGAGAGTGAGATCAAATGTCGAAAATATTGTATCTCCGTTAGATTTGAGTAGGTCATCCAGCTCTACTCCGTTAATATCCGATTTATCTAACAATTTAAGATCAAACGCTGAAAATACTGTCAGAGCTTTACAATCGAAAATGAGGTCGTCTTTAGGCAAAGGGAATAATTTATTAACCAGTTCTGCTAGGAACCCGCATGAACTATTAGAAAGGATAGCTGATGCTAAAGAAGATCTTGACGCAAAATTCAAAGGTTTGCAATACGATTTAAACGATCGACTTACTTCTATGCATGAGAATCTTCTTGATAAAGCAGTTCTGCCATCATTAAATCCTTTATTCCAAGAAGGTAGTTTAAGTAGACATGCATTTGATAATCAAAATACTCGATTTAAATCGATGCCTTCGCAAGCATCGAAGAAATTCAAATCACAAAGTAAAAAAGAGAGTTTGGGCAAAGCAGCAAACTTTAAAAATAAACTGAAAACAAATACGATTACTTCACCGAGAACATTTAAGATGCCCGCAGCTGCAAGTGTACCAGTGCCAAAAACTGTTGAAGCTCCAAAATTAAAGTCCATAATGGATAAATCTGTATTTGTGCCAGAAAATAATATGAATATGAAACCGATATCAAGCAGAACAAACCCATTAAGATTGGAAAACAAGTTAAAATCAAACAATCTCAGACCTTCTAAATTATTTGAAGAAACTTCTACATTAGGCAAACAAGCAAGTCCATTAAAAAAGAATAAATTCAAAGTCACCTTTGGGTCCACAACGCCTGTGCCTATTTCTACAATTAGACCTCAGCCTCGAACGGATTCAAATTTTGATGAAAAAATGACTGATGATCTCAAAAGATCTGATAACGGATTGAGAAGAAGACTTGGATTAAAGCAAAAATCTAATATAGAGCCTCATGGATCGCCAAGTGAAATGCAACCGATATTAAGATCTGCATTATCATCTGAATCTACTGAAATCCCAAGCTGTGATAAAGAAATAAGTCCATTGAGGAACACAGAAGGCAGGACCTTTGAAGATCAGATAAACACCATGAGACCGACTCCAAAACAACGAACGAACTTAAAATCTAAATCAGCAACGTCAGATATTTCTAGGACAGATACTGATAGCGGATTGTCAAGAAGTCTTTTGCCATTACAATCCTTGCCCAAAATCGCTGATAATTCTTTCTTGTCTAAAGTCAGAGATGCCGTAAAAGATAGATTGGCTTATATTGATCCAGCAAAGCCAGTTATTCCTGAACTAAATTCCGATATTCCTAGAACAGGTTCTGATAGTGGATTGCCCATAAGTCCTTTGCCATTACCATCCTGGCCCAAAATCGCTGAAAATTCATTCTTGTCTAAAGTTAGAGATGCTGTGAAAGATAGATTATCTAATTTTGATCCAATAAAGCCTCTTACAGACACTGAACCTAAAATGTCAAAATCTTGCACCGATATGGAGCGGTCGGCGTCGCAGAACACTGACATTATTGTAGCAGATAGCTTGAAAGAAAATGTTTCATACCAATGCAAAATGGTGTGTACTAAGTCGTGAAGCAAATAGGGTGTAAAACATTGAATATAAAGTAAACTCAAACAGTCACATCACAGGAATAACATGTATTTCAAATAATAAAATAAATAATGGAGCGGTATAAAATTGACAATAGTTAATAAGTACTTGTACCTTTTGGCGTGGCAAGATACGTTTCTTCTGTCCTATAAATTATAAGTCTTATTTCTGCTGTGTGTGTAGAACGACCGCCCAGACGACGAAAACAATTTTTTATTTTTGTTTATTTATATAGTGTGTTTGCTGTCAATGTAACAGACGATTTATAGTATGTTCATTGTAAAGACGATTTATTAATAAGAAATGGTCCATTGAAGACGTTGATTGCAAATAATAGGGAAAAGTGGAAATTCCTTCTTTATTTCTGGCGGAATTTGTAAATTAAATTCAAGTGTATTTAAATTTAAATGTAGGTTAAGCGATTGTACATAAAAATGTAAGGTAATTATAAAGTCTTAGATTAGTGTAAATAAAAGTTTTTACAAAAAGGAAAAATACAAAAGTTTATTTAATACTGTCTTTGTTTCATTTACCTTTCAAAGTATTTTATTTAGAGTATTATAGAATGAATATTAAACAAAGCATTTAATTATTTTGATTTGAATAACATTTATAACATTTTGACAGCCTTCGTGGCGCAGTTGGTTAGAAGCCGGCTGTGAAACGAGAGGCTGTGGGTTCGATCTCCACACCAAGACAAATATTTGTGAGCCCCAAAAGTATTTGTCTCGGGTCTGGGTGTTTGTGAGGCCGAAAAGTCTTTATTGGCTTCTGATACCCACGACACAAGACTCAATTGATCTTAATGTGAGGTTAGGATTATGTATGTGACTGTTCAGTGTATTTATTTTATGGTGTAATTAATGAAAGCCTATCTTAACAACAGGGGCTATCTTTTTTTTTTTTTTTTTTTTTTTTATTGCCTTCGTAGGCAGACGAGCATGCGGCTCGCCTGATGGTAAGCGATCACCGCCGCTCATGGACCTTCGCAGTGCCAGGGGTCCAGCAAAACAAAGTCGCTGCCTACCGTGAGGAGAGTGCTCTCTTTAAGCCTCGCTTAAAGAAGGACAGGTCATAGCGCTCAGGAAACACCGAAGCAGGGAGTTCATTCCAGAGCTTGCACGTGCGTGGTAAAAAAGAACGCTGAAAACGTACCGTTCGAGAACGGATATTTTCCAGGTGGTAGGAATGAACTCTACTGCGGTGCCGGGTGGTGCGATGGTAGAATGGCGACGGTGGTACCATCCTAAACAATTCCTCGGAGCACTCCCCGTAAAAGAGTCGATAGAACACGCAGAGGGACCCGAAGTCTCTACGCAGTCCCAACGGCTCCACGTTCTCCGAGAGATCGGGATTATCGACGATCCGAAGAGCGCGGCGCTGTAAGGAGTCAAATGGGTCGAGCTGGTATTTTGGGGCTCCTGCCCAGAGGTGGGAGCAGTACTCCACGTGGGGCCGGATTTGCGCTTTGTAGAGCAATAATCGATGGCCCGACGTGAAGTACCGCTTGGCTCTGTTTAGGATCCCCAACTTTTTGCTAGCCAATTTGGCCTTGTCCTCCAAATGACTCCGAAACTGCACTTTGCTCGATATTTCGACGCCGAGAATCCCAATACTCTCAGATGTTTAGAGAGTGACTCCTCGGAACTGTGGCGCCATGACAAAGGGGTCCTTCTTGGCAGTGAACGCGCAAACTTGTGTCTTTGTAGGGTTAAATTGAACCAAGTTCAATTCACCCCATTCGAAGGCCCGCCCCAGAGAGCTCTCGACTTCCGACACAAGTTGAGACCGTCTTTCCTCAATGGAACCCCGAGGGAGACTCTGTTGGCCAATGTATCGCGCGTCACTTGTACTATCATCCGCATAACAATGCATGCTGTCTATAGACAACATGTCATTGATATGCAGGATGAAGAGTGTCGGCGATAGCACCGATCCTTGTGGAACACCAGCGTTAATGGTCTTGGTCTCGGAGCAACAGCCGTCCACCACGACTTTTATGCTCCGACCATCCAAAAAGCTGGCGATCCACTTGCAGAGTCCCTCAGGGAGTCCATACGCGGGTAGCTTCGCCAGAAGGGCGCCATGCCACACTCGATCGAACGCCTTCGCAATGTCAAGGCCGACCGCAATAGCCTCACCCCCACTCTCCAAGGCCTCCGCCCAACGGTGCGTGAGGTACACGAGAAGATCACCAGCCGAACGACCGTGACGGAAACCGTACTGACGGTCGCTAATCAGTTAGCGGTCCTCAAGATACCTCATGAGCTGAGTGTTTATGACTCGCTCCAAGACCTTGGAGAGTAGGGATGTGACAGCAATCGGCCTGTAACTCGAAGGGTCCGACCGGTCACCCTTTTTGGGGATTGGGTGTACATTGGCGACCTTCCAGGAACCCGGGACTCGGGTAGTTTTATAGGAAAGACGGTAGAGGCGCGTGAGTACGGGGGTCAACTCAGGGGCGCACGTCTTAAGAACCACTGCGGGGATACAGTCCGGCCCACTCGACTTATGGATGTCGAGAAGCTTGAGCTCCCGTCTGACAGCTCGCTGGCTGATTTTGATTTCAGACAGGAGACTCTCACACCGCGAGATGTTTCTATCTTGAGGAAACCATAATATATACTTTTAGAAATAGGTCTTAGGGACTCCACTAAACAGGCCAGATTCAAATGCGTAACCTTGTCGAGAACATTCAGGTTTACTCGAGATTTTCAAATTAAATTAATTAATTACGCGAGAATAAATTTATTTTAATTTTTTTTCTATTTAAAGCAAGCGTGTCCACGGTATGTAATATGTACGAGTATATTTAATAAACAAATATAACAACAAACGTTTTATCACTAGCGCATTTGACAGCCCAGCCGGTTAGAATTCATTTCAAATACAGGGTGATATGCACAAATATTTAAATGTATAAGGTACTATTGATATTGTGCTCTCACAATTTAGAGGGCCTTTTCACACCTGAGAATAAATTTATTTATTAATTTGAATAGTTTTTTTTTGTATTGTATCAGCCTATATACTTTCCACTGCTGGGCACGGGCCTTCTCTACAATCGAGAGAATCGATTGAGAGTGATTAGGCCATGTAGTCCACCACTGGCCTAGTGCGGGTTGGCGGACTTACATACCGTAGAAATTCTTTAAAATCGCTACGGTATGCAGGTTTCCTCACGATGTTTTCCTTCACCGTTAATGTGCGTGGTGATTGACTATCAATACATACATAACTCCAAAAAGTCAGAGATGTGTCCTGGGATTTTGACTAGTCAACAAATCATGATATACGCGTAACATATTGAAGGTAGGTCACCAAGTACCGAACACGTAGACACTTAAATTGAACACAAATTATAATTATTTATATAAGGCATATTAGGCCTGCCAAAGTGCATCCAAAGTGCAGATGGAGACATGGGGTTTTTTAGCCGGTAAGAGTCCGGCATGCCCGTTCTATCCAGATTATGTCGATAGTTGGGTATCCAATGAGGATTTTCCCCACGAGAAAAAAAAAGAAAAAAGGCCCTACATGTTTGGCACTTGGCGGGCCGCCATAGTCAATACAATAAGTAAATTAATTAACGTTTACAAGTACAACGAAATAGATATTATATTTTGTTACTTTTAGTGCTATTTTTAAAGTAGGTTTTTATTTTTAGGTAATAAATAGTTAGCATTATATCACCCTATGATAATATGAATATGAATATGTAATATGAAGACAAATAAACAGCGTAAAAGTTGTTTTTTTCGCTACGTGCTCAAGTACTGCTTTCGCGTGTATATAAGGTGTTGTATTAGATTATGGTAATGTTTGAACGGCTGTTATTCGTTTAAACCATGCTTCATTTAACAGATTTATTATTTTTAAGTGTGATTGTGTTAAGGAATTTAGACCGAGTCGATGCTGGTAAGTAACCTTTATGATATACCTATTTACTCTCAATTCTGACCTGGCGTATGGCGACTTAAAAGGGTCATCAGTGAACCTGGGCACACGGAAGGCAGTGCGTCCTCATCGGTGAATGGTGACTCCGAGGTGGACGGCAAGACGCGTCTATTTGTGCGATTGCCCATTAACTATAACTAAAGAGGCATTTCAACAAAGTTGGAAGTAGGAGTAGAAGAGGAAATTATGGTTAATTGATAGATGGTGACGTGAACTTTCCTGTGGTTCGGGATGCAAGAATTCCGCCACGGTATCCCCTGCCTGTTGTAACAGACGACCAAAAGTTGTCATCGGGTTGGTATGCCCTCACCTATAATACACCGAGATGTGTGATAGAGCGCGTGGCCTCGTCTCTGTCATGAATGCCCACAAAATCTTAAACGGGTGTCCAATGAAAGGACCAGCAATGGTTTTACGCCGGGCGGTTACACGGACATAAATCGGGACGCCCTGGGATATCCGGTGCCGCGTGTAACGGTCATAGAGTTTTTAGTCATAATACAAGGCACTGTTACCGACCCAATTCAGCCAGAACATCCGCAGCGTGCCGGGCTTGAAGGCCAGTGACACTGACTTACTCCTTTCGGCTTCCCCTAGGGTACCGAAAGCTATTAGGCTCCTCTTGCACCAAAAATGATGGTGACTTGAAAGGTTATGAGTGATAATACATAGGTTCTCTGACATTTTTACTGTCGTAAATAAGGCGCGTGATGGTCACCGAAAGGTTGTAGTTGGTACCGCGGCGTGATTTTTGTTAGGGTCTGGGCTTGAAGCCTAGAATGCTAATTTACTGCTTTCGGCTATAAAAAATATTATTCTACGATGATAATGCACTGGAAAACGCAACTAATATAAATTGTTCAAATAGGGATAATGTAATAAGCAGCTGAGTATATATTACGTCAATTGTCGCCTATAACAATACAACATGCATAATATAACAATTGTAGTATTTTTTTGTACTTTCACGCTAAGTAGTTTGAATGGACTTGTTGTTAAGTGCGGTGTGATGCAAATAGGTTATCGGCACAATTGTGTCAACTAGAATGATGTTTTCTTTTACCTTTAAATAGCACAGTAATTAAATATCACACATATGAAAATAAAGAAACATTTTTCCTTATGTAAAAACTGTATAACTCGTCCACTTTGCGTCCATTCCCTAATGCTGGAGGTCGTGAGTCGTCTGAGACAGGCTGGTGTGCCATCTAGTCCGATTTTTGGCAACATGAACCGCTTCAGCCACATTCATGTTAAGTGTGGTGCGGATCTGATGGTCCAGCGCTTTGGGTTCCTGCCTATTGATTTTCTAGCAATATATTATGGTTAATATTCCTGTGTTTTATATTATTAGAGACAGACCATGCGCCGCGAGAGCAGTTTACTATCGCTCAGTAATATGGGTTTGCAATGCTACATATTGCGACGAAGTTATCAGAATCCAACTGGCCAGGGAACTTCGCCACTTACAGTACATCTGAGGTATTAGTAGGAACTATTTATTTGTACTGGTAACTGGAGCGATGCATCGGCTGGTACAATGTAGTTCAGAAAGTATCCTCCGAGGAGAGATAAATCTTATCTGTTAATTTTCCCCCCACACACCCACCACTGCAACTCCTGTCGGCCAGGATCAACACGGCACGTAAAGAATTGCTGCCGAGCTCCGGAGCTGCGCGAGTCTCTTAGGGACACTATTGATCTTTGTGATTTTAACTAATATGTTTGATAAGAATACGATGAAGTATGTGGGATTTTTGCCTCGGTGGCGTAGTTGTAATACGGAACGACTACAAAGCTGAGGTCTCGGGTTCGAATCCCGGGTCGGGCAAAGTGATATTGGGTTTTTCTATCCATTATCAGCCCGGAGTCAGGAATTTGTGCCCGATATGGCGATAGGCTCGCCCCCTATCATGGGAAGGCACATACAAGGCGAAATGTGACTGTCCTGGTGGCGCCTCTGCCTACCTCTTCTGAGATACGGCGTCAGTTTATGTATGTATGTTAAACTTTGCTATTGCCATTACATTAAGAATACCTTATTTCAAGCAATGTATTGACCGTAATTGTATTATTTTAATAAAAATAATTTGCATACGCTCGTGACAAACTCGTCTCATATTTAATTTCGCTTCCTCTTTAGAATAACAATGTATGCATTTTTTTGTTGAAATTTATAATATATGCATGCGTAAATACAGAAAATAATTAATTTCCCAGAATTCTTTAGAAAATATTAATTTACTTCCATTCATATTTTTTCAGCTTTATACTGGTTCTTTTATACTGGTGTGTGTGTCGACCGCCGAGACATAATAATCTCATATTGGTGTATACTCTATCTGCACGTTTCTTACCATCAGGAGTATTATAGTCACTTTGATAGCCGCCATATATGTCACGGTGTAACTGTGCAAGTCTGAGTTTGCACCAGTATACCGGGACGTGTGCAGTCAAATAACTGCGAAAACTTCGTTCCAATTTTCGATTCGAGATTGGTGCAAACTCGCGATTGCGTGCATGGAAGTGTGTCAGGCTTAATACTATTTCTCGTCTTTCAACACAAATAAGAGCAGGGCGAAAATAGACTCACAGGACAGGCTGAACGCAAAATGCGACACATTTTTGTCAACCGGAAACCGAAAAGTCTCTCGTAGCGTCTGATACCCACGACACTAGACTCGATCTTAGTGTGGGGTCAGGACTATGTATGTGACTGTTGGGTGAATTTGTTTATTTCTAACACCACACCATGACCAATAGGAGTCAAACACCAATTATAATAATAGTCCTGTCCCCACACCAAGATCTAATTTTGTGTCGTGGTCAGAAAGGTATCAGAAACTACGAGAAAACTTTTTGGTCTCACAAATCCCCATACCCGAAACAAATGTACCTGTGGTTCACATAAATATTTGTTTCGGTGCGGGGATCGAACCCGTGGCCTCTCGTTTCACAGCCGGCGTCTAGCCAACTGCGCCACGGAGGCTGACAATAATAGCTAACTGCTACCTTCCTCGCTAAGTGTAATACGTATCACTAAAAGCGTTTTTAATTTCGAATCAGTAGTTTTTGATATTAGCATGTTCATTTTAGCTTCATGATATTGTACATATAGACTTCCTCGTCTAGGTTTTATTTTATCTTGCCTGACAACTGTTTGGATAATTACAATATTATTTACCAACTTTTTTTTAGGTAGGTATACGAATGAAATGAAACGTTGGCGACGCTTTTCTTGTAATGAAATATATTAATTACGAATTCCATTTCATTCTTCCGCCAAAATAGGTCCGTTATTTGTTCCATGTTAAATGTGTATTCACAACACAGTGCGCACGTATCACACGTGCACATCTGAATAATTTTCCTTATTTATTCGGTATGCGGAAAATTGTTTCACTTTTTCCATTACTGCATTGTGGATCTCAAAAGTAATCAAACCACGAATCTTCAGAAGACTACCATGAATCTAATAAGAATGAACATAAGGTATAATAATATTCTACTATGTTTATAACTCTACAATTTAAATTTGGAACGTTCTATCATCTCCATTCTTTAAACGCTTACAAGTTTCAGCGCCAGAGAGGGTATGAGAAAGAATTATTTTTTTTTAAGAAGGACTGTTCTGGTGGTGTTCGGTTGTCAATACGTGTGGGCTTATACCTCTTTATATTTTAATCTATAGGGTTTACATCAACCCTTGTACGTAGTACCCATTTGGTGCTCTGTCTTTTACTAGAGTACGGATTTATATAGAAATTTACTTGTATATTATTATTCAATGTCCGACAATAAAACAAAGGCCACCAGGTGACGTGGTGTTAAGTGTTCACTGCCACCCATGAACATCCACAAATAGATGTGTTGTCGGTACATCAAATCGAGAGGGTAGGAAAAACGAAGGGAAGAGGAAATATTGGGCATCCGACAATCTCATTCACCGAACGAAACGCGTTGGCAAATCCGTCACTTCACGTGGATATCCGGTGAGACGACGGTACCACCCCGGATGAGCCTTCCAACTCATGCTGCGTCATAACTGGCAACATCGTGGCTCTACCACTTCCATAAATTCGTATATTGTATATAATAATTACTCAGCTGTTTGGATTGTTTACTTTTGGTCGTGCATTTATTTTAAATTTTTCACTATTTGTCCACTTCCAACATTTTTCAGGACAATTGTCATAAATTAATAATTACCTACCACAGATGAAAAATGTCGTGTTTCACTATAGAGATGTAAGAAATAACATGACATGACTCCCGTGCAGACAATATACCATCCCATACTTTTTAATCATTTAGAATATGTGGAGACATACTTAAGATACATAAAAATAGAAGATAAAATAGAAAAATAGTAAATAAATAGAAAATAATGTTAAATAAAATATTAGTTCCTATTTAAGTATCTGATGTAGCTGTATGTCTGATGTATCTGATGTATCATTTTATGATAGATTTACATTATATTGTATCCCAGATATGATGGCCCGAGATAAGATTCAATTATAATAGAAATAAGGAAAACGTTAATTAAAATAAAATGTAAATTGAATTAATTTTAAGTATTCAGTTGACGAGGCCCTTGACCTGCAGTGGGTATACGGGCTGATACAGATCACAGATCAGATTCAAGTAATAAAGAAGATTTATACAGGGAGTCACATCAAGAAGTCATTATCTCCGGAATATAAGTTATTTGTTTTTATTTAAGACATCCTTAAAACGACATACTGAGAGAAATACCGAAGATCTTAGAAATCAGAGGCAGTCGCCGCTAAGTACTAATGGATGCTTCCTCCATGCCTGCTGACTCACGGTCCAAAGGTTCGGAATGACAACCTCGGTTCGAAAAAGGAAGTTGCCCAGTTAGAAATTCTGCTCCATTTGAAATTGTAGTAGTGTAGCGGACGAATTGTTTGATCTTTCCGATAATCTTGAGTTCTTTAAGCGGAGCTTTAAAGCAATTTCTGTCAATGATGAAAGATTTAAATCCTGTGTTGCGACTGCCTCGGTGGCGTAGTTGTACTACGGTACGACTACAAAGTTGAGGTCTCGGGTTCGAATCCCAGGTCGGGCAAAGTGATATTGAGTTTTTCTATTCATGATCTGCCCGGAGTCAGGAATTTGTGCCCGATATGGCGATAGGCTCGCCCCCTATCACATCATGGGACGGAACATATAAGGCGAAATGTGGGTGCCCTGTTGGCGCCTCTACCTACCCCTTCTGGGATAAAGGTGTGAGTTTTTGTATGTATGTATGTATTGTAGTGTTGCGTGGTTGGCAAAGACATTGCTGTGTAAAGAGAGACCGCAGGCTCGATATCCGCACCGAGACAAATATTTGAGTCATTCACAAGCATTTGTGTCGAGTCTGGGATATGAGAGACCTAAAAGTCTCTCGGCTCTAATACCTGTAACACAAGACCTAAACTTGAAAGCGGGGTCAGGACTATGTAAAAATAAAAAAAAAATAAAAGAATATAATATTAATATGTAACTGCCGGTATACCATCTAGGTGGTACAGCGCTTATCAACTGATTCGGTGTAATGAAATACAATTGATTGAGTCGCTATAGAATATGGTTGCAATTTGCATATCACTATTGAATATTTGAACGCAATATTAAGCGGAAAGTATTTTTTATGTAAATTTGCAATGTCCATTTAATTATACCTTGAATGGTCGCAGGTGTGGATTAATAAACGGGGCATAGTTGGCGAACGGCGATTTCATCCGTGGTCGTCTTCGGTTGAAGACACACTCCGATTTATTTATACATTCTAGTAAATAATTAACTTTGTTAATAATGGAGTGGTCTCGATTGAGATCAGTAATTACAGGTGTCTCCCTTGCTGCCTTTTTCCTACAGCTAGGCGCAGCCTATGGCGGTAAGTTTAATAATTATTTTACAACTAGCAGCTCGGCCCGGTTCCCCGGGTGTAGATCGTTTTTGAGTCCAGTCCACATCAACAATATATTATAGTTTTCGCAGCGCACGCTATGTAAAAAATATTTTAGGTATTTTTTACACCTTGGGTAACATTATTGTAGTTATAGTAAGGATCCTTATTTTTTTAATTAAAATAATAATATAGGCTATATTAATCAGTGATCATGTAGCATGCAATGGTGAAAGAATTTTTAAAATCAGTCCAGTGCTTTTTGAGCCAATTCGTTACAAACATAATTACATACAAATCTTTCCTCTTAAAAAAGTGCCTGGTGGCCTGTTGGTAACGGACCAGACGCGGCTGCCTACATGTTCACGGTGGTCGCGGGTTCAAATCCCAGGGCACACCTCTGACTTTTCGGAGTTATGTGTGTATTGATAGTCAATCACCACGCACTTTAACGGTGAAGGAAAACATCGTGAGGAAACCTGCATACCGTAGCGATTTTAAAGAATTTCTACGGTATGTAAGTCCGCCAACCCGCACTAGGCCAGCGTGGTGGACTATATGGCCTAACCACTCTCAATCGATTCTCTCGATTGTAGAGTAGGCCCGTGCCCTGCAGTGGGACGTTTATGGGCTGATATAGAATAGAATAGATTGGGAAGGCACCAAAATTTGGAAATAAAATCAATATTTTAGTTATAAATAAACAATGAATAGTCTGCTCTTTGTACGGTATTAGTAATTTACCTTAAAACTTCAAGTGTTAGGGGCTTTAAGCGGTACCTCTCGGGCTCAAACTTTATTTTCAAATTATGAGACAGAAACTACGAAGGATTGTCAGTTCCTACAACATAGGTCTTGGCTGGGATTTAAAACAAATATTTGATCAAAGTATTTGTCTTGGTAACTTGTTCGTTTTCGCGACTTTTTGTCTTACTGGCTGCTATAGGCTGTCAATTGTTTAAAATGCTTCCGATTGTTTTTAGTGGATAAGTATTATATAGTCTTTGATATTTCAGATGTCCCATGCGATGCTGTAGCGGTGTCCAACCGCTCAGTGATCTGCAGGTGCAACGCCACCTACTGCGACACGCTCATCAGAGAACACCCGGCTCACGGGGAACTCATCACCTACACTTCTTCCGATGTAAGCGACCCTCTCTCACAATATAAAAACAGTTTAAGGCAATATTTTTCGAAATAGTAATAATTGTTTCTATTTTTTTTTTAAATATGTAACACAAGCTTCGTCTGTAAATTATTGGTTTTGTTATTTTGTATTTAATTTATTTATTGTTAATATTCATTTCTTCATGTTTTTGTACTGATTCATTGGTTTACGTTTATTTTTTATTTTTTTTCTTATGTGTTATTGTTGTACTGTTGTCACTTGTCAGCAATGTTAATATGAATGTTGTGATCTTCTGTAATTGAAGGAGCACTCAAATCAATGTACCTGATTAACTGTAAATTTTACCGTTATAACCCTGTGTATCCTTTGTTGAAGGTCCATAAATAAATAAAATAAAATAAAAATAAAATGTAAGCACTACAAATATGGAACGAATCTGAGTCTCATTCCTAATATTTTATGGTTTAATGCGATGAATCACTGCCACTCTTAAATATTTGAAATTGAAGATGTTAATAGTGAAATATATCACACACCTTTAAAAATAGATATTATTTATTTATTTATAAATACTTTATTAAACACCACATACATAACGAATATAAAAAAAATAAAACTCGCTTAATTGAGGCGACAATCTGCGGCCTTATCGCATATCGCGATTTCTTCCAGACAAACTTTAGATGGACTGAAATAAAAAACTAGGAAGAAGAGGGTTTATTACTACGCCAGCATGGTGCATTGAGATTCCTCACAATGGTAGAGGAGACTGTGCTGAGGAGTGCGACGTATTTGGACTTCTTGGCACACCTCTTTCAATGAATGCTCCCGCTCCGCTTAAAATTGAAACAGAGGCATCGCAAGAACGGTTGCTCAGAAATTGACCTTAACATGACCACGACCACTCTGTTAACAGTACACAATCACGAAGAACAACTTTCATGCAATAATTAATGTTACAGGCTGGTCTTCGGTTCCATAAAAAATCAACCAGTTTTAAAAAAGCTAAGAAAGGTGAGTTTTTTATTTCAAAGCCTTTAAAGCAGTATTAAAGTAAGTTTTAAGAATGCCCGGGTGGCGCTCTTCGGTACGATTACAATTATTGGGTCTTGGGTTCGAATTCCGGGTCGGGAAAAGAGATAGTAGAGTGGATTTTTCTAGTCCGCAGTCAGGCGTTTGGGCCCGCTATGGCGATAGACTCGCGCATATCACATCGTGGGAAGGAACACACAAGGCGAAACGTAGGTGTCCTGGTAGCACCTCTGCCTACCCCTTAAAATTAAAGTTATCAATTGATATGTCTATATATAAGGTAAAGTAAGTTTTAAGTCACTGAAATTAAATTAAAATATTGTACTCAAGACCTTAGCCACCATTGATTAATTAATAGTTAGCTTTCTAAGACTTCATTTTTTTATGGGTTGGTTAACTTTACCAATTTCTTTAGAAGATGCGAATTCTAGCAGTAGACTACAATAGGCTGATAATGATGATTTATTTTGAATTACTAACAAAATACAAGAGTAAAAAGAACATATTTTTTTAGGTTCCAACGGTGTAATAATTGATTTGGATCCGAATGTAAAATACCAAACCATCAATGGTTTTGGTGGAGCGGTCACCGACGCTGCTGGCATCAACTGGCAGAACCTGACTGATCCTCTGCTGAAACAACAGTTGATAAAGTAAGATATTTTTTGGCTCATTTTATTTTATAATATAATTAAAATATTGACTGCCTCGGTGGCGTAGTTGTATTACGGTACGGCTACAAAGCTGAGGTCTCGGGTTCGAGTCCCGGGTCGGGCAAAGTGGTATTGGATTTTTCAATTCAATATCAGCCCGGAGTCAGGAATTTGTGCCCGATGTGGCGATAGGCTCGCCCCCTATCACATTATGGGACGGAACATACAAGGCGAAATGTGGGTGTCCTGGTGGCGCCTCTGCCTACCCCTTCGGGGATAAAGGCGTGAGTTTATGTATGTATGTATAATTAAAATATTCTAAGCTTCAATTGAAGATAAAAAGACTATTGAAATCACTTTAAAGAACTTAGTCATTCCTTCTATTAGAATTTCGGCCGTAAGTATATGGTGATTGTGAACCACGTTAATAAAAGTTGTGATTTCAGTTCATACTGCAGTAATGTGGGCATAGAATACAATATGATCCGTGTACCCATCGGAGGCAGCGACTTCTCCACAGAACCCTACGCTTATAATGAATATCCACCTGGCGACAAGGATCTCGCTAACTTCAGCTTGAGCTACGAAGACTATGCCTACAAGGTATTTATTGTATTTCATTACATTTATCTGTGTCTAAAAAGTTTCAATTGTCGTATGAAATACGATGTAACTAGGTTGAATGAATTTGACCTTTAAAATTGTAAACGATTCGTAATCGCAGAAATTATTTGATCTTCGTAATTATTACGGTGCTGGCCAAATTACGTACTGTGGCAGTTTACAGTATTAAAATGATACGTTTTCGACGGTAGTCCTTGATTTAAAGTGAAACTGAGTATCAAATATAAATCTACTGGTACAATTTAATACAGTTTGATTACTAACTATATTGCTATTTTTTCACAGTTACCTTTCATAAAGGCGTGCATGGCCGTCGCACCTGTAAAGATTGACATCGTGGCTACCTGCTGGTCTCCTCCCACGTGGATGAAAGTCAAACACAACTTCACTGGAGTCAATTATCTGATCCCAGAATACCTCTCGACCTTCGCTAAGTACCATGAAAAGTAAGTTGTATAAATGAATTTGTGTCGTAATAGACCTGTTTTAAGATTTAGAATCCTTTGATTGATCATATTTATCTTCTTCTACCTTTCTTTTATTCCTCTCATATGTAGGTTTGTGTAGGACAAGTATGGGATTTTTTTGTGCGCGTGGGTGGTATGCTCGTCCATTTAATGCATATTACAGAGGGATTAGATATTACATTGATTGACGTCAAATTTTGTATAAAAAATTGTCCAAATATCTTAAAACTGGTGAATACACCGATAAAACGTGTGATGACAACATTTTATTTGATGTTTGTAGGTTCGTTGATGAGTATACGAAGGAAGGCGTGCCTATTTGGGCAGTTACTACTACAAATGAACCGATGACAAGTATAACCGACATGGGAGAAATCAATTCTCTCGGTTGGACCGCAGGAGGTATGGTAAGGAACAAGTCTATTATGCTTCTGTTGGCAGCACGACCATCTTATTTCATTTTATGTCTTATAATTAGGTTGACTGGTAGTAATTCTACCACCACGGTAATGTGTGAAGCTTTTCGTAAATACGTGTATAATTGAGCCACATTTCAGGATTAGCTTGTGTGAGTCTGATTTCAAGAAGATAAAATTATGAATCCAGAGCTAGCTAGCTAGCCAACCAGCTTATAATGGATTGAACTTTCCTTACCGTCCGTGCCGTGTGATTTTCTTTGAAATATGCTAATACCAGGAGTTATAAAATTAGTAGAGAAGAACCTTTAATACTGTTTTCTAATTACAGGCAGAATGGATAGCAGACTACTTAGGACCGACCATGAAGACTGCTTATCCTGACATTAAACTGCTCGGTGTGGATGATCAGCGAGCAACCATACCAATTTGGTTTAATATGGTAAAGTACTAATTAATAGATATTGTGTATTCTATTTAATTTAGATTTATAATTGATAAAATCTTATTTGTTGGTCGTCTTGACTACAACATCCACTGATCGGCCCAATCGTTTTGTAGTTAAGAATATACATCAAAAATGGTGACCTAATTTTAAAGGTATTAAGGACATATTTTGTGTCTGTAAAGTTAGATTGAGGGGTCTCAATATAGATTCCACAGGAATTTACAAACATTTCACGGAGGAAGCCTGTACTCTGTAGTTCGCTGTGCCATTTTTGGGATATCGTTTTTAGGAACTCAAAAAACTAAATATCATACTACATAGTTGTTCCTTCAGAATGTGAAATCATTTTAGAATATATTTTTCTAACTAATTCCATTTCCAGCCTGTAGTTAAGAGACCAGAAGTGCTTGACTATCTTGACGGTATCGCTGTACACTTTTATCTGAACACGTTCGTGACGGCAGATACCATTCCGCTCTCATTAAAGGACTATCCGAATATATTCGCCATTGCCACTGAAGCATCTTTCGGTACGTAATATTTACTCGTATACCATTAAACCAAATTATTTATGTACGCTTGATAAACATTATGGGTAGAAAATTTGGTGAGTTCATCCGTAGCCTTGGTATCCGGAAATGTTGCTTAAGGTGATAACATCTTATGTCTCAGGATGGCAAGTGCAGTGGAATGCCAAGCATTACTTTGATTCATGGTGTTGTTTGGTTTTGCTACTGTCCATGGGCGGTTTATCGCTTTCCATCAGGCGAATGGCATGCAATTGCAATAAAAAAAAGTTTAATTCCATATTGGTGTTTTAGGAAGCGCTGCAGCAATAAAAGTAGATTGGGGATCATGGGACAGAGCTGCAGCCTACGCGAGGGATATTATCGAAGTAAGTTAAATCACGATAGAATGTAAACCAAGATAAGATTAGGACATACCTAACGTTATACTCTGATAGGTACAGCGCTTTACCCATCATTTTGTTTTAATACAAAATCTGTCCCATCATAAGAAAACCAAGTTCCTTAATATTCTAGTCAATACTTTTTAGCTATCAACTGTAAAATTGATTAATTTCAGAATCTGAACGTTGATATGATTGGTTGGATGGACTGGAACATGGTATTGAACAGTCAAGGTGGTCCGAATTGGGACTCCAATTTCTGCGACTCACCAATCATTGCTATGCCCGAGGAAGGCGCGTTCTACAAGCAGCCGATGTTTTACAGTATGGGACACTTCGCCAAGTTCTTAACGCGAGGATCGAGAAGGATAAAAGTGACGGCTTCTAAACAAATGATCAATTTGGATTCCATTGCTGCTTTGACACCGAATAATACTATTGTTGTAATGCTGAACAACTTGTGAGTTTTATTTGAGATTTCTTTATTTACTGATCTCTTAAATATATGTAGAGAAGAGACTTAAGATAGAACAAGAGACTTAAAATGCCGTGGCCTAACAAAAATATTATAGTCTAAGCGTTCCTTCATAGGAGACTGGGATTTTTGGACTTGTAACAACTTGAGCCTGTTATATATCCATCCATCCTTATATTCCATCCTAAGGTTGTCTGTAAGAAATCGCCTACAGCGATAAGACCGCCATCTGTACTTTTTTTGTTAATCTGTAATATCTTTAAGAGTTTTTTTTTCCTTTTTTATGTGCAGTTAAGAATAAAATAAATAAGTCGCAAGTTATCAATTTATAATTTCCTATGAATTATGACTGACTCGGTGGCGTAGTTGTAAAACGGCATGGTTATAAAACTGTGGTCTTAGGTTCAAGTCCTAGGACGGGCAAGATGATATTGGATTTTTATATTCAGTATCAGCTCGGAGTCAAGAATTTGTGCTCGATATGGCGATAGGCTCGCCTCCTATAACATCATGGGACGGAACAATCAAGGCGAAATGTGGGTGTACAGGTACCATTTCTGCCTACCGCTTCTGGGAAAAAGGCGTGAATTTATGTACATATGTATGTATGAATTACGATGTTAATTGGTTCTTCTATATTTATATTTGGCGTTGTATTTCTCAGAGATACTACTGAAGTCGAAGCCACGTTGAGACTAGGAGACAAGCAGGCGAAGATTACACTACCAGCAAGATCAATTGTCACATCTGAATTCGCATATAATAGTACGTAATAAATTTAGGTAAAATCGTTTATAAATAAATTGTTACAAGAATTTCTTGTTTTATTTTACCTTAACTTTTAATAAAGATATATTGGGGAGATTGATCTTCTGATCCGGTAACGACTGCCGGCTTTTCAGTCCGGTATATTTCTAGAATATTATTTAGGTTCTTGACGACAAAACCTACGTTGGCATGCATTTGGTGACCGAGACACATTCACCACGGTTGTCCACTTAATGTTTGCCAGTCTAATAAGGTGTAAACTCAATTTAAGATCTTTATGTTAGTTGCAGAAGTGAATAACTAATTAAAGAAAATTAAAAAACCGTCTTCAGCATTGAACATAATTAAAAAGCGAAATATAAAATTATCCTTTTAAATACATTACCTAAATATGCCAACAATTTTTTTGAGGTCGGTGCAAGCTGGACTACTATATCAAGCTACATAACATCACGTTACGAACTACGGGGCTAAAATCGCGGGTTGCAGCAGGTCCCAAATATTAAGGCTGGCACCGAACTCAAAAATGTTCCCATATTAAGTTTTGTAGGAAAAAACAACCCTTACAATCATCTTATAAATTGGGAGGTGAACATTTGACCGAAGTTAGCGAAGTCCGTGATTTAGGTGTTATTTTAGATAATAGGCTAAAATTTACTTCCCATATAGACTCGGTAGTTAAAAAAGCAGCGCGAATGCTTGGCTTTTTACACCGCAATACTAGGGGTTTCAAGTTACCGCGAACTCGTATTTTATTATTTAATTCCCTGGTTCGAAGCCACTTGGAATTTGCAAGTGTTGCGTGGAACCCAGTGTACAGTGTACATTCGCAACGCCTGGAAAGCATTCAACGCGCGTTTACTCGCCGCCTGGCCTATATAACACCCGGTATCTCTCACCGATGCTCTTATAACCAACGGACTTCAATATGGAAACTTTGTACGTCCGTAGAAAAATCCATGATATCATGTTCCTACACAGACTCATTAACAATAAAATATCATGTCTCCACCTCCTTGAATATGTAAAATTATCCATCCCTTACAATAGACCCAGGCGACCTATAACAGATATTTTTAAAATACCGATTTGTAAAACTAACATAGGTCGACATGCACCGCTTATACGAATGTTTGACCAGTACAACGAGATTGATAAAAAAACAAATGTTGATATTTTTCACGATTCCAAGAATGTATTTAAAGGAAAACTTTTGCAATATCTCAAAAATGTATAACGAACTGTCTTTATTCGCTTAATTATGTAGTAGTTTTAATTTTGTTGTTGTTTTTTGTAATTATTTTTCGTTTTGCCCTGAAGTTTATATGTTGTGTTTGTTATTGTATGCAATGTTGTAAAAAAAAAAAATATAAAAAAGAAAAATTATTAGTATTACATATTATGTTTGTGAAGATTTAAATTTCATTTCAATATTTTATTTTTCATTATTATTTCTTTTTCTTTTTAACTTGATTTATATACCAATTTTAGTTAAATTGATTCGATTTTTGTTATTTATAATTATATATTTTTAAAATTATATTTGTCTTTTGTAAATGATGTGTTCACCTATAATTGGCGCACATATCAGATTTAAACGTTATTGTTGTACCTTAAGAGTGTATTTATATTATGTTGTGCTGTTGGCGAACCTAATAAATAAATAAATAAATAAATAATAATATAGTTGGCATATATAGGTATTATTTAATTTCAAAATACAAATTACTTTTTCTCTTTTAAATTGCAATTATAAAGACGGTTTTATTCTTTTTTAATTATTTTTTATTTCTTCATACTGATATACATAAATTTAAGACAATACCAATTCTGGCATCGCATTGCCAATACGTTATTTCACGTGTTTTTGAATCAACCCAAAAATAAAACGTATTGGCTGTTGGAATGACAACTTTCTTTTGGACCCATCTGAAAAAATAAACGTGCATAATATGTTTTTTTTATGTTTGATCTGGCGATATTAGTCTGTGACACTGTTTTGAATATTAAAAGAACATGTGACAGCCGTAATAAAGTATTCAATTCAGTTTATTGTATTATTATTTGCCTGTATTATAATTATGTTACAATGGGGTTCATTTTATATTTATGTAATTTAAATGAAACGAAATGAAATGAAAAATTGTTTATTAAAAATATGGAATTATAGAGACTTAATACTACTTAATATAATGTAATACAAAAATATGAGATCCTTATAACTAGTATTGTCAGTACCTAAACTAGGCATAGCCGGTATGTTGGGCTACCAATTTAAAAATTAAGAACATCTGAATTCAAGAGAGTTAGATACATGAAAATAACATAACATTAGCTAGCTTTTGTTAAGAAATATAATATATATATATATATATATATATATATATATATGTATTAATATAATCTACACAACTAGGTGAGTCTTATTATATTTCATCTATTTTTATGATTGTACAGTTTAGAATGTTTTCGTTGGTTTTATAATCTATTGTTTTAGGAAATCTAATATTTTGCTAGAGCACTTTTAGCTGAACATTTCATAATAGGGCATAGTCTAGAGAAGTTATTGTATCAAGGCGTGTACGAAAAATTGAAACCTTTTTGCAAAGCATTATGAAACTGAAGGCATTTTTAAATTAAAATTCTCTTTCTTAGTAATGTCGTGTTTTCTGTAGAATTTAATATACATATTTTTATGTTTCGAAACACAGGCTTCAAGGATGAATAGCTGGCGCATTCTGAGAACACCTGCTTTTTCATAAAAATAATAATTGGATTATGAATTCATTTTATTATTAAGACAAATTATGTGCTATATTTGACAATACGCTGTATTAAATGCATATTTTTGCCTAAAATTTCAACTCTTATTTTCCCATTTATTCTTTACTAGCGGCCAAACCCGGCTTCGCCCGGGTACAGACTCTTTTTCAGTTTCACTTCTATTTATCGGATGTCGGTCCTACATTTTTTCCTTTCTATAATCTTGACAGTTTAAGTGGAGAGAGTTAAAAACTAATATTGCATTTACTTTCGTTTCAAATGCAATGTATATTAACTTTTTGTCCAACAAATAAAAAAAAACAGTCGAAAATTTGGTAATATCACTGTTCGAATTGTAATAGTCATCAATACTAATAAGTCAATGGTGAAAATATTTTTTGGTTAGTATACAGGTGAATTTTCCAAATGGACGTGGATGGCCAAATTCGAAACCATGAGGAATATCGAAAATGCTGAAAGGAGTTACGAGAACGATTTGGATGAAAACTAAAACTGCGTACTTAGATTTTAGGTAAATTAATATGCTTAACTAGTAATCGAAACCAACGATTTTTGGAAAAAAAACATATGCTGTATTATTACACCATTCAATAATGTTGCTATTAAGAACCATGTTCTGGGAAGTAATGTCATACGGCAAACTAAAGGAAAGTGGTAATTTTAGGCAAATAAAAGGAGAATGCCCATTCATGGTATCGGTAAAAAATATCGATGACCCCGATACCGATACTGCTTAAAATTCATTATAGCATTTGTTATGGTTTGTCCTTAAACGTTTTACTGTTTTATCCCGGGCGACAGATTTTTATAAAATAATGCAATTATCATCTCATTTTACAATACGTCAGCCATTACTACAAATGGGGCTACCAGAGTGACTGGACTTCAAGTTCATTTCTCCAAGATATCCGGGCCTGGGTCGCAATTATATTTTTTTTTATTGAAAGTGTGTATAAATTTCCCTACACAAAAAAGTAAGTTTCATCGAGGGACAAAAATGACCTTCTTCCTTTAGTTTAACGTATGTCATTACTTCCCAGAATTTAATCCTTCTTATCAACATTATCGAATAGTGTAGTAATACAGCATGTATTTTTTTTTAAATCATCGAGTTCGATTCCTCGCTAGGGATATTGATTTATCAAAAATCTAAGTATGTAAGTATCTAAGTTTTCATCAGAATTGGGCTCGTGAATACTTTGATAATTTTTTGATATAGATTCGTATTTGGCCATCCACGCCCACTTGAAAAACTCGTCCTGTTTACAGGGTATACCAAGACCGCGACCGAAAACGAAGCCAGGTGGTAGTATTAGTGATATCAAACACAATGCAAGTAAAAATTTCACAAAAAAAATCGTATTTTTTTTTGTTGTTTTTTACTTATCGTCGTATCTGAGTGATAAAAACATAGTTTTCCTAAAATTATGACGAACACCGCTTTATTTTTAAACACGCAATGGAACGTTAAAAATTTTAAAATACTGTAAAAAAAAAACCGTCGCTGTTTTTGCAAAATTTTTAATTGCGTTGTGTCTGTAACTGATAAAACTACCACCTGGCTTCGTTTTCGGTCGCGGTCTTGATATACCCTGTATATTTTTATGGTAATTTGTTAAGTCTATATGATGATTAAAATACAAAAAAATTAAAAATAATATAAAACTCCTCTGAAAGTATATTTTTGGCAATTTCAGCTGCGCACATCTGTAGTACATGATGTGCTACTCAATGTAACTAAAAATATTCAAATAAATTATTAATTTGTTAACAATGGAGTCGTCTCCGTTGAGATCAGCTATAATAGCCATTGGTATTGCTGTTTTTTTTCTTCAGTTAAGTGCTGCTTATGATGGTAAGTCTTATAAATCAAATTATTTAAAAATTAAATTATTATTATTATCGTTATTATTCGTCGTATCGTCGTCGTCGTCGTCGTATATTTAAAAATTAAATTATTATTATTGTTATTAGCAATTTCATAAATATATTTTTATTTTTGGTACATGGGTGTTCTACAAAAATATCCACTCCAAGTTTGTAGGAATTCAAGATTACCTGCAAGATAATACTAATTTAAGAAAATAAAATTAACAATTCAGTTCATTTAATTAACATAAATCTAAAATAGTATAACATACCTATATCAAATTGGCTCACGTATATGTCTTAAAATAAATAAAAAATACTACAATTCGTCATTTTTTTTCTATCAGCAAAAAATTATACCAGGCTTAATGGTTTCTTAGATTTACGCGAATGTTACACATTGAAATAAAACTAATTTTTATGATGACTTGATGACTAATACCTCAGTCCGCCCCGAGACCACGAAAGCTTAAAGCAATCGAAACGTCGGGAAGTTAAAAAAATGTAAAAATTAAACCAAATCCGTGACAAAATCCGTCAAAATTTTATTTCAATGATACCAGGCTGTTTCGATAGATAGATAATAATAATATGTACCATTCAGATGTCCCATGCGATGCTGTAGCGGTGTCCAACCGCTCAGTGATCTGCAGATGCAACGCCACCTACTGCGACACGCTCATCAGAGAACACCCAGCTCACGGAGAACTCATCACCTACACTTCCTCTGATGTAAGCACTACTTCTATAAATATTTATTATTGCGATAAATGGCGAGACGACATTGCCATTCGTCTGATTATAAGCGATACGAACGCTCATGGACAGTAGAACACCAAACAACACCATGAATTACAAAGCAATGCTCGGCATTCCACTGCGCTCGTCATCTTGAGATATAAGATGTTAAGTCTCAATATGTCCAGCAGTTACTCTGGCTACAATGTCCATCACATCGGAATACAACATTGCCTTTTAACTGCTGTTGCGGGGGAAATAGACATTGCGGTGGTACCTATCCAGGCGGCCTCTCACATATGAGACCTACCACCAGTAAATTAATTAGTTTATTTTTAACATTTTATACAAATTGTGTAGGTGGATTTAATGCCCGAGGCAATCTCTACCCGTCGAACCTAGGGTGACGTAGAAACGAAAAAAGAATAGAACAAGCCAAAACACAATTCAATTGATTGCAATCTGTATGGCAAGGGTCTTATAAAGAAGCAACCACCCACAACTTTATAGTTTGTGTTTTACACCTAAAATGGTTAGAGAAGGCAAAGGAGAAAACAGGGTGTACTAAAGAATTATTGGGAATCCATCTTGTGGTCAGAGGGCATGATAATTCTGCCAAGCTATCCCCAATGTTTTTGCCTATCTATTAAGCGAATAATTTTTGTTGCAGTCTGGTCTTCGGTTTTATAAACAATCATCCAGTTTTGAAGAATGGGAGGAATGTAAGTTTTCTTAAATGCTAACCTATTTTAACCAATATCTGACTATATTTCTACTGCTTAAAAACTAAAATTACTCATGATCTAGGTACTTACATAGGTTTACTAGTTCACTCATAGCAGTAGTCGAGGGGCCTAGTGTTCTGTTTTCCGTGTCTTCAAATCAACTAGTATTGCCGCATTCTACGACTTTTCTTCTATTAACAAGCTACACAAAATTTATTTTCAACAATCAATCATCAATTTTTGTTTACTTCGAGTAAACACGTCAGTAATTCAGTAGATTGGTAAATTATTCTTGCAGCTTCTGATGGCGTAGTTATTGATTTGGATCCGGAGACAAAATACCAAACGATCAATGGTTTCGGCGGAGCGGTCACTGACGCTGCTGGTATCAACTGGCAGAACTTATCTGATCCAGTATTGAAACAACAATTGATAAAGTAAGACAATTACTAGTACATACATTTCAATTGTTTGTTCGACAATCTTCTATAGGTATCAAGACGGTCTTGAGTAAAGTAGTGGTCTTTAATGGAAGTGGTAGAGCCATTCTATTGTCAGCCATGACTCAGCAAGAATGCGCAGGTAGTCACGTCCGGGGTGGCAGTCGTGGTACCACTGTCTGTCTGTCGTTATATTACTTACTGCTAATCTCGAGAACGGCTGGACCGATTTATTATATAAAACGTATTGTAAATACAGTTGAACACGCAGATGAACTTTCACGCATAATCTAGTTAGGTAAATATAATTCTTGTGATTTCAGTTCATACTGCAGTAATGTGGGCATAGAATACAGTATGATCCGTGTACCTATCGGAGGCAGCGACTTCTCCACAGAACACTACGCTTATAATGAATATCCACCTGGCGACAAGGAACTCGCTAACTTCAGCTTGAGCTACGAAGACTATGCTTACAAGGTAAGCATCAATATAATCTGCATATTTAAAAGACTAAATAAATAATTGAAAAAAACCGGTACCAACAGGTTGCCGTACAAATCCTCGCGGATATTACGTTCAGCAATGCACTTTCTGTGGAAAGTTGATTATGATGATTAGTCAGATAAATAAACCACAATGAGTTCTCGCATAGTTCATAATATTTTTAAGTATGACCCGTCGGAAATATCTGTGGACCTGAATAATTGACGTCATTGGAACATAAGTTCAGCAAATTCAAAATATAGGTTAAACAAATTGAATTAAAATAAAAAAAACGAATAAAACATAGAATTCGCATCCATCACAAAACGTTTTGAATGTAAAATAACATAGTAGATAGGGGAACACAAAAAAATGACATGTGAACCGCATTCCAGCTAGGTTCACAGATATTTCAGGCACGTTATACCCTAATATTAATAATTCTACGATGGTCCGATCAAATCCGCGCCGGCCTCGACACCAACATACAGGAAGACTTTCTCACCGCAAAAAGCAGACCCAGATGGTGCAACATCATTAAAGAAAAGAATGCCCATGGCGTGTCACTATGCTCAGCAATGAATTGACTCAAGGAGGAGGAGGAATATTAATACTTCCTAATCCAACTCTGGTTTGTACAGGAGTTCCTTCCTCAGCAGTGCAGCAGTTTTTGGCTGATAAAGTAACATTGCCTATTATTTTGTTCCAGCTGCCATTCATAAAGGCGTGCATGGCCGTAGCACCAGTAAAGATTGACATCGTCGCTACCTGCTGGTCACCTCCCACGTGGATGAAAGTCCTACACAACTACACAGGAGTCAATTATCTGATGCCGCAATACCTCCAAACCTTCGCTAACTACCATTTGAAGTAAGTTTTTGCAAAGGAGAATGCCCATTTTACTATGAAACTTGCTAGCGGTGGCAAGATGTTTGTCCCTCGATGAAACCTATTTTTTTGTATAGGGAAAAATATATTTTTTCCATAAAAGTCAATATAATTGCGACCCAGGACCAGAGTTCTTGGAGAAATGAATTTGAAGTCCAGTCACTCTGGTAGCCCCTTTTGTTGTAATGGCTAATCTTTATTTTTGAATACTCCAGCGGCAAAAAATATGATTGCTGTACCCAAAATAATTATATATTGTGATGGTCAAGTATGATGGAAGTGACAATTTGAAAGTTACTGCTCAATTCCGTAAGATTCCCTCCACGTGTGGCACTTGGCTTTTGTTAAGTTTCTTTCACTTCAAATTTAACTTTTTATGCTTTTAGATTCATAGATGAGTACACGAAAGAAGACGTGCCTATATGGGCAGTCACTACCACTAATGAACCAATGACTAGCATTAGCAATTTGGCAGAAATCAATTCTTTAGGTTGGACTGCAGGATCTATGGTAAGAGAAAAGTGTATTGTGTTCCTATTGGTAGTATGACTCTCTGTTTATTTTGTTTGATGTCTAATTATGTATTCTGATGGTATCAAAGACATTCATATTTGCCAGAATAAGGCATGACTTATATTCTACCGATAGACGAGACACGTCAAAGAAATAAAGTGCCCCCGTATTTTAAAAGCATACTGCAATATTACATCACTTACCTGATATTTAATTAAAATATTAAAACTTCAGACGATTTGCATTTGCTTTCGATTTGACGGCGAAACATTCATTTATTACTTTTAAACGTATGCGATAAGGCGTACTGCACTGTCACTGTCACGAAGCAAACTGATTCATGTGCGGTGCATGCACCGCAAGTAGGCGGGACACATTTTTTGTACTGAATGTCTTATCTAGTGTAACATTGATATCGATGGAATAAAGACTATCGTGCACACTATTGAAATTGCTTTAGCAAATCTCCTAATTGTTTCGTATTTCAGGACCAACTTGTGTACTATACAATTGATAAAATAATATGTACTCACTATCAACCAGCAAATTACTGTTGTTTAATTTATTATTTAATTCTACAAAACAGTACAACGAACAGACATAAAAAGCAACGCGCTGAATATAGTGCTGTTTATTTTACAGGCATCATGGATAGGAGATTACTTAGGGCCAACCGTGAAGAATGCTTACCCTGACATCAAACTGCTCGGTGTTGACGACCAGCGACCAACCATTCCTATTTGGTTGAACATGGTAAGGTACCAATTACTAGACATTGATATTTTATTTATTTCGATTAAATTCTGAAAATTCAAAACTTAATATTCAGCACATTATAAGAATTACTCAATTACGACACGACGTACTCAGTATACCATTAATTGGACAAATATCCACATTAATTGAAACAGCACAGGGTGTGTCAGCACATTGTGTCAGCAGTTTGTATACCAGTATTATTTATTCATATTCAATTTGAGTATATTAGATTATTAAGACATAGATTATTCCCTCATTTTATATTGATGTCATCCCAGAAGTTTAACAATTTCATTAACTCGTTCAATTTACAGGTACTGTGGAAGAGACCAGAGGTGATCAATTATCTGGACGGCATAGCTATACATTTCTATTTCAATATGTATGAGTCGGCAGACATTATTCCGGTCACATTACAACCTTATCCGAAACTATTCGCTCTTGCCACTGAAGCATCATACGGTACGTAATGTTTTTAACATCATCTATTTCTGCAGAATATAGACCTTCATGGACTTGCAAAGAAAGATCAAAGAACCTCTACGAAGAAGGCTTTTTGTCTGTTGAACAGCCTGTATCCACAGCTATCTGCAAAGTTTATGAAATCGTTTGATTAACTTCTGTGTGGACATCTGACATTGCGCTCGCTGTTTGTAACACGAAATAAAAATAATTTCTTTCTATCTGATTTTACCCTTTTTTAACGAGAGGAAAGCGCTTTGAGTCGTCCTTCCGATACCCTGGGGAGGTCCGAAAGGTCATTTCGGGGTCTCCGGCTTCACAGCCAGGCGCAGATGTTACAGCTAGGTCGAGTCCCTACCGAGATCAAAGAAGATATTTTGCCTGCATCCCGACTAAAACCTCGACTGTTATCAAAGTCAAATTAATACATAACTATAAATGAAAATATATTTATTATGAATATATTTTTATTATGTCTATCTACAAGCTGTGAATTAAAGTTAATAATGTGGTTTCAGGATCCTTAACAGACCTAAAAGTAGATTGGGGAGCATGGGACAGAGCTGCGGGCTACGCGAAAGATATTATTGAAGTGAGTTTGTTGTTAACTTGTTTATTGTTAACACCTCTGTTTATTGTTAACATGGGCTCGATTAGGAAATAAAAACGTACACTAAAATTTACTATTTTATGGTCCTCAAATGCCCTATTTTGAGAATTGACTGACGCTTTGTTACATCCTGGTAGTAATTATTGAGGCTTATTACAATTTTGTGTGGGAGCTGTTAGGGCGCTACGGACGCTGTCAAATTTACTTGTAATGATAGTTGTAAACGATTGGACTTGTGAATTTCAGAATCTAAATGTCAACGTTATTGGTTGGATGGATTGGAACATGGTGTTGAATAGTCAAGGTGGGCCGACTTGGAGCTACAACTATTGCGACTCGCCAATCATCGTGAAGCCCGAGGAAGGCGCGTTCTACAAGCAGCCGATGTTCTACAGTATAGGACACTTCGCCAAGTTCTTAACGCGAGGATCGAGGAGAATAAAACTAACCACTTCTAACACATCGGCTAATTTGTACTCCGTCGCTGCTTTGACACCGAACAATACAATCGTTGTTGTTCTGAACAATTGGTGAGTTTTAATGAACATACATATATTTTTCTATTTGCTAGTTTCAAAAATATATTTACCGTAGAGCTAAGGATCTGAAATACCGTCGTCTAATATGAATTACAATAATAGGCCCACGGATCAAATTAGATGAAAGTTAAAGGCTTTCGGCCTTATTCATAGACAGTTTTAAAACCTTTTTTAGCTATCGAATATTCCCTTTCAAATAACTTTTGAATTAGGCTTGAGCGAAGAAGACAAAACATTCGATAACTAAAATAGGTTTTAAAACTGTCTATGAATACGGCCGTATATTTTTAAGAGACAACTTTTTATTACTTTGCTTATTCCTTATTATGATTATTATTGAGTTTTCTTTATTAAAAATTGGCTATGTGTTGCAGGGAGTCTTATGAGATTGGAGCAACATTAAGATTGGGAGACAAGCAAGCGAAGGTGACTCTACCACCGAAATCAATAGTAACTGCTGAATTTGCGTATAATACTTAGCGCATTAGTCGAATTAAACTGATTATTTTAAAAGTTCTAATTGTTTTATTCATTGTATTATACATGGTGTGTTAAGTGCGTGGTGGCCTGTTGGTAACGGACCAGACGCGGCTGCCTACATGTTCACAGTGGTCGCGGGTTCAAATCCCAGGGCACACCCCTGACTTTTCGGAGTTATGTGTGTATTGATAGTCAATCATCACGCACTTTAATGGTGAAGGAAAACATCGTGAGGAAACCTGCATACCGTAGCGATTTTAAAAGAATTTCTACGGTATGTAAGTCCGCCAACCCGGACTAGGCCAGCGTGGTGGATTATATGGCCTAACCACTCTCAATCGATTCTCTCGATTGTAGAGTAGGCCCGTGCCCTGCAGTAGGACGTATATGGGCTGATATAGATAGAGATTATACAGGGTGTATCTAGACTGCGACCGAAAACGCCAAGTGCCAAACATGGCGGTCTTAATATTCCTATATTAATCATTATAATTTGTGTTTTTATTTAAGTTTCTACATGTTTGGTAATTGGCGACCCACCTTCAACATGCTACACATAAATGTTATGATTTGTTGGCTAGGCAAGCCAATAAGTAAATTAATCAATGTTTACAAGTATAATTAAATATTATTTGTAATAATAATGTAACCGATTTTAGTGATTTTCTTAATAAAATCCAAGAATAATGAGGATTCACGTTTCACACACACTGCAACTATACTAATACTACAATTTTATAACTAGACATAATTAAAATTACAATATACTCGAGCTGTGGCCTGTGGTGTTACAATTATTATTTGTCCTCGCAACTAAAGCCTGAACAAGCTGACCAAACATTTGTCATTAAGTCGGTGAACGTAATAACGTCTTCATTTGGGAGTTTCTCGTATACGTAAATAAAATAATTACATAGTTTTAAATACTCGTATATTTATTAGAACACTGGTGTTGTGAAAGAAACCGATGTGTTTTTATAATTTGGTGCCAGATTTACTTTTTATCCATCTAACAGCCACCTGTTGGGTACATATTTTTGGATTGGTGTCTCGTGTCTCGTGGTTACAACTTGAATACGTAGGGTGGTGTGAGGCTAAAGAGTCTCTCTCTAATACTTAAGACAACAGATCTGTGGTGGTAGGTCTCTCATATGTGAGAGGCCCCCTGGGCAGGTAACACAATGAACCAAAGCAATGCTTGGCATTTCACTGCGCTCGCAATCCTGAGATATAAGATGGTATAGAACAAAACCCCGTGGCCGCGACTTTCGTCATTTTATGAAAGCTGTTTGTCTGCGCATGCCTCTACCACAGGGTTCACACGATCAGCTATTATGAAGTTCCAGTAAATATTTTTTAATTCCCCCCTTTTTTTTTGAGGAGTAGATTTAGTCAATTTAAGTAATAATAACTATTTTGTTTTTCAGTGTCGGTGAGAGGACAGTCAGGGTAAATTTCGGTAATCAGTAAGCCGTATAGATGAAACGAAGATTAATAACAACTATCGAAATTCGTAACGCAAATTATAATAACATCTAGTTACATAACAGTGTTTTAATTAATCCGCATATTTTTCTATTCTGTAAGGCACCTACAAATATACCCATTAGGTCACTTTCTTGTCCGCTTGTTAATACTTATATCTCTAATCTCTATTGGCCTTATTCATAGACGGTTTTAAAACCCCTTTTAGCTAGGTACTGAATGTTTTGTCTTCTTTCTGTATCTGTATCTGTCAGTGGCGAAGGGTGACATTTTTTAAAAGGGAAGCCGAAGCTCAAAACACAAAATATGTTTATTTTCTTTATCCTGTTACTAGCTTCTGCCCGCAAACTTCGTCTGCGTGGTTAATTTTATTTGAAATCTCCCATCCCGTCCCGTCCCATCCCGTTATATCCCGCCCGCCCCGTCTCATTCTCACTAATGAAATGTAATCCAGTCCCATCCCATCTTTTTAAGTATGAAAAAGTAGCAAATATATCGGAATTCCTTCTTCATCCCACGGGAACACTATTTTTTTCGGAATAAAAAGTAGTCTATATGTTACTTCTAATACCTCCAAGAATATGTGTACAAAGTTTCATGATGATCGGTTGAGTAGTTTTTGCGTGCAAGCGTAACAAACAAACTAACATTCACATTTATAATATTAGAAGGGCTAAGGGATTACGAAATGACTACAATGCGACTAGTACTAAGTAATCTGTGAATGCGACTGATAGTAAGCGTAGTGCAGTCCGAATAGAGATTAAAAATTTACTGTGTGATGTTTCACAGAATGAACGCAAAACGTGACACACTTATGCACGTGTGTCCTTATATTCGGACCTTTGCGAATATCCTCCCACCAGCAAATTATTGCTTCGAGAATCTTACTCACCAAACTAAAATAATGGGTTTCATTTGGTAAGTGATATTGTGGCATCTGCCTATTGCGGCCGTCAATTAAATTTTAATATTTTCGTTACCTATGTACTTATACAATATTTACAATGTCCATGAAATAAAAAGTAAACCATGCTTACATAATGAGAAAAATAAAAAAGTATATTTCTAAACTGCACGTGAATATAAGATTAATATAAAAGAAATAAAAACCTAGACTCAATATGTTAACAAGTACGATAGCCCCGCATTTATTAGTTGTAACATTAGTAAGACAATGTATTCCTCGGGCGAGGATCGAGCACGTCCTAAAATCTAAACACTAACTTTATTTGTAAAATCAACAACCTAAACATATTAGTACGCTCCTAACGATTAGTAATTTCCATTAAAACCATAATATTAATATTACACATTTAGTAATTAAAAACATTTAAAACTAATTGCATGAACCATGAATATATTGTAAAAATGTAAATACAACACTTATAAATACATTAAACTCCGCATTTCGCTATTGTAATAAGTAATATCTATACCTAAACACACGAAATGCCGGAGAAGCTGCGGCTTGCCTCTTGCTTTTTTAGCGTAAATTGAACCTTAAATCAATTTAAGGTACAATTTTGCGTGGTTTGTTGCATACTATACAATGCGAACGGGCGGCGCGGCGGCGGCGCGGTGGCGGCGGGGCGACGGCGGGCGGCGGCGCACGGGCCGCGCTAGTGTTATTGAATAAGCCGAACAATTTTACAGGAATTCGCCAGAGGTCGCACCGCGTCGCAATAAAAAGGGCTTACTGTGCCGCTTCCTAGTAATGTTTACGTATCTGGCCGACAGATGTCGTTGAATGTAAAAAATAATAATTGAGTTTTGATATTAACTAGATAAGTTTGAATAATTTGCTTGTTTGTAGTGTAATGATAAATTACAAAAGGGAAGCCGGTAGGAACTGGCTTCTAAGGAGCCTTCGCCACTAGTATCTGTATCTGTATCAGACCATATACGTCCCACTGCAGGGCACGGGCCTACTCTACAATCGAGATAATTGATTGCAAAGAAGAGATTGTCTTCTTTGCTCAAACTGAATTTAAAAGTCATTCGAAAGTGATAAAACATTCCATAACTAAAATAGATTTTAAAACTGTCTATGAATAAGGCCGTATGTGCATCAAAACAAATTATCTCTTCAACGCGAGGAGGCATCAACTTGAAAAGAACATCTAGGGTTATTAATTATGTTGTTCTAAAAGCATTCTTTATTACCGACAGGCTGTGTCGAATGGGAGAAAGGAGAAAGGTCTTTCATTGCGATGGGACGTAAATGGATTTAATTAAAATATGTAGCCATATCGTGTACTTTGGCCGAAATTGCGATAAGGTACTGCAATTTTATACTGCACGAATTTTATTTGCGATTATTCTGTTTCTGTCCTTGTCTCTTCTACGTAGTCACATTATTTTGTATCTTTTCTCACCCTCTAATGATTCCCCGCGTGCCTGTTACACGAAACAGGGGGGCTACAAACAAATTCGATATATCGTGCGATTCCGCATGTCAAAATGTACTTCTAATGCTTTCTTTTTCACTCATACTGACTGTTGAACGTTTCAGCAGTGTTGAAAAATGTCGCGTAAAGAATATTCATCGATATCATAGTAAAAACGAAGTCACTAGGATTAGATTTCAATACGAAGAATCGCACGATGTATCGAATATCGTGTTTCGTAGTAGCCTCTCGGATTCGCGATGCATATGACCGCTCCTGTATTATAGTTCAGTGGTAAGGTCCCACTGGCACTCGGCAGGGCTATTGCGTATCTCGGTTGACAACTGAAAATGATTATCACTTTTCAAAGTGTCCAACAAATAACTGTCAAACTAGTATTTTCATATTGGCTAACTTCGGTTACCAACTACGATGACATCATTGGTGGCTATGAACATTGATAGGCACCGGTGACGTCACGGTGGATATCGACGCACGTAGTTTGTACCAACTTTTAATAAATCGGTATTGGCTAAGCAAAGTTGACATCAAATACATAGGAACTCCACCTGTCAAACGTTTTATGAAAGACACGAACTTTGAGCAGTGTTTTTCTCAAAGAGAGTGATTATCATTATTAACCGACTGTATTAGAAAGTAAAGTTACTGTACAAAAATTGTTTGCAATTCTAAATTCTCAGTTTGTTAGGGATCTATGTTCTTATGTTTAACATTTTCTTGTGCGTGTACGCGAGTGTTTTTTATGAAATTAGATTATTTGTAAATGAATCTCATTCAGTGCGGTAGTTTTTGAGTAATTTGCAAGCAAACAAAAAGAAACAGCCTGTATGTAAATGCAACATATACCGAAACGAAAACCGCATCTCATTTGGTGCAGTAGTTTTTGCGTGATGCGCAAGCAAACATACAGACAGACAGACAGACAAAAATTAAAAAAAAAAATTGTTTTGTCTTCTGTTGCTGTTATAAAGACCCCTTGCGTTAAAATTGACATCGACCATTTACATTTTTATGATATGTATAGATGAAAATGAAAATGAAAATGAAATGAAAATGAAAAAATCTTTATTTGAAAATATTAATTGTACATAAAGAATATTGCAAGGGTCCTCAAATTAGGCGTTGCCTGTGTCTTGAGAAACCAGTTAAAATATAATTATGAGGTGGGGATCCTCATATAAATAAGAAACATGAGAAAGTTTCCCTTAAAACAGTTTATTCACTTACGACACATACACACAACTAACAACACATACAAATAGTGAACAGTAGTTTGTACATCGTAGGTTCGTGGAGCGCGCGTGCTACCGTGTCGCTATGAGAAAGATCCCGGGACGACTGCCTATGCGCAGGAAGTCACGCCACCGCTAGGCGACGCCGAACGAGGTGTGAGCGAGACGGTTGCACACCTACTTCTCTATTCCCGGAAACGCGCGGGAACACGGCCGCGAGAGGCACGGGGTGGCAACGTTGAGACGTTGCCAGAACGGTTTACTATATACTCCCCCTCTAGTCCAGGGGAACGACCTCGCTCCTGGACTAGGACTTTAGCAGATACAGCTGGGCGTCCTCGCTTTCTTTTAGGGATAACTGGGTTAGGCAGTGCAGTATCGTTACCTTTGTATAGAAAAAGGTCTTGGAGATGATATTTGCCTAGTTTTTCACTAGGATTGTTTACATTAGACAAGACATATGTTGTTGGACTTATCTTTTCCGAAATTTGGTACGGCCCGTCACGCTTTGGCGCAAATTTCGCAGTTAGATTCTTGCGAGCGCTGCTCAGTACGTGGGATTTCAACAGTACCAAATCACCTACCTGAAAGGTTTGAACTGCAGGACGGCGAGACTGGTCGGCATATTCTTTAGTCTTGTCCTGTTGTTTTTCCACGCGTTCGCGGATTGCCGAAAGTGAATTAATAAACTTCCTTAGGTAAGGAGTTATTTGTGGTACAAAATTATCTTTGTTCAGAATAGCGCGAACATCGTGTGTGACGTCAGTAGGAGTCCTCATTTCGCGGGCAAAAGTCAAATAAGCTGGTGACATACCTGTTGTTCGACATTTTGAACCGTTTAGGGCAAAGCGAACGAATGGCAGCATCTTTGGCCAAGATGTGTGGTCTTCTTCCACCAGGTAAGCTAACATCGCCTTTAAGTCCCGATTTTTACGTTCTGCCGGGTTTGCCTGTGGGTGGTAAAGAGGCACGAAATTGTGCTTTACGTTCAGGACAGACATGCACTGACGCATGACGGCAGAGACAAATTGGACCCCGTTGTCGGATATTATTCGACGAGGCAAGCCAAAACGCATAAAGTATTGCTCAATTAGGACACGGGCACAGGCTTCTGCTGTAGCGTCTTGGAGGGCGAACAATTCAACCCACCTGGTCGCAGTGTCCTCAATGAGAAAAACCCAACGCTCCCCCTGGTCTCCTTCTGGTAGAGGGCCGAAAAGATCTATGGCGAGCACCTCATTCCGTTGACTCATTACTGGGGTTTGTAAGAGGCCAGTAGGTTTGGTGTTGGATGCTTTGTATTTTTGGCAATGAACGCAGGCTCCAACATAGTTATTTATTACTCTTCGCATGCCTGTAAAATAAAATGACTGCGCCACCTTTTGGTATGTACGGTCAATTCCCGGATGGCCTGCTAACGAAGAGTCATGTAGTTCTTTAAGAATACTTACCACTTGACCAGCAGGAATCACCAGTTGAGGGGACTCGCTCTCTGAATCCGGATTGTATCTATATAGGACACCTTGATTCATGAGGTATCCTCGGTCATACCATCTCTGGGACGCGACTTCATCAGTACCTTCGAGATCTTTGATAATTTTTGTGAGTTCGGGATCGGATACTTGCTCTTTTCGTAACTCATTAGGAGACTTCGTAGGAAGATCGCAGACTATAGAGCAAATACCGCAATCGTTGACAGTTTCGCTTGAACAGATTGGTCTGCTGAGTGTGTCTGCTACGACGTTTGCTTTCCCCGGAGTGTACTCGAACTTAATGTCGAAAGACTGGAGTTTTAGTGCCCAACGGATTAACCTACCCGTTGGCGATTTTAAAGAGAGCAGCCAACGCAGTGGTTGGTGATCACTTCCTATGATTACTGGCTGACCATCGAGATATGATCTAAAACGTTCGACTGCCCAAACCACGGCGAGCGCCTCCCGTTCTGTGGTCGAGTAATTGCGCTCTGCGTCGTTTAAGAGTCGACTAGCATACTCGATAGGACGTTCCTGCTTGCCTTCTCCTTGTAACAAAACTGCGCCTAAAGCGTAGTTGCTTGCGTCTGTACGCAGAATAAAGGGAATTTTGAAGTCAGGTTGAACCAGTATCGGTGCAGAGGTGAGTAACCGTTTTAGCTCGTTGAAAGCTTTGGATTGTTCTTCGTTCCAGATCCAAATTTGGCTTTTTCTAGTTAATCGTGTTAACGGCTCGGCGACTTTAGAGAAGTTTGGAATAAACTTCCGAAACCACGAGCATGTTTGAAGAAAAGTTCGCAAATGTTTTAAATTGGCAGGTTCAACCATGTCTAGTACTGCGCTTACCTTTTTAGGGTCAGTGGAGATACCTTCCTGGGTGATTATGTGTCCCAGATATCGTACGCTTTCTCTCGCAAAAGCACACTTTTTACGGTTTACCTGCAAGTTAAACTCTTCCAGGCGTTTCATTACCAAATCCAGGTCTTCCAGGTGTTGCTCGAATCCCTCAGAAATCACGAGAATATCATCAAGATAAGCTAGAATAGTTACCTCTTTGAGAGATGCGCTGGAACGGAGTCGGTCGATTAAACGTTGAAAGGTTGCCGGTGCATTTTTAAGACCAAACGGCATTCTTTTGAATCGGTACGTGCCGAGAGGAGATATAAAGGCAGTTTTGTCTTTATCGGACTCTCTGACGCTAACCTGATGATAAGAGGAACGAAGGTCTAAAGAACTCATATAGCAGTTCCTCTTTGTTGATTGTAGAAGCTCATCGATGCGTGGCATCGGGTAGTTGTCAGACATGGTGATTGCGTTAAGACGTCTGTAGTCAACGCAGAACCTAATTGTACCATCAGGCTTTGGCACCATTAATGCTGGAGAACACCATGCTGACTCGCACTCCTCAATTATTTCTTCATCAAGCAATTTATTTATTTCCTGCTTCATCAACTCCTTTTTCGCAGGATTGAGACGATACGGAGGCACGGCTATCGGTGGGTGATTACCTGTCTCGATGCAGTGCTCGGCGAATGGAGTTGGACCTCCCCCTGCTTCAAAAATATTCGCGTGTCTGACGAGGACCTCAGCGAGAGCATTACGCTCTACCGGAATTAGATGCGCACCTTCATCATCACGAAGAACATTTGCAGAGGAACAGCTTATTTGTCGTGAGACAGGCTCGAAAAGCAGTTTATGTTTGATGCTGTTGTTTTTGCTGAAATACCATATTTCTTTATGAAAGTCTATGACAACTCCTGCAGCAGTAATGAAATCGATGCCCAGGAGCGTTTCATTGTTGTCAGAATCCGGAAAAATCAGAAATGGGATCGTAATGACTGTGTGGTCTAAACTTACCGCTAATGTAGTTGTAAGTACTTCCCTGTTCCGTATGTGACCATCGGCAAGCTTAATTTGACGCGTCGAAGAAACTAGGGGTTGACCCTTTCGTAGAAGGAGATCGTACAGTGTGTAACCTGCAATACAATGCTTCGAACCGGTATCTATTAAGGCTGTACCACTAACACCCAAAATTTCGATTTTGAAAATCGGACGAATTTCGCGGCATGCAAGGGGCCTCTCACGACTGTTCCCGGACGTTAAAACATCTCTTCTACATATACCGTCATCACAAATACTATTCATAGACAACATATTTACATAATAATTTTTCGTAGGCAAATTCCAAGATTTTTGAATTTTACAGTTACGTGCTTTTTTTATGACACCCCCGTTACAAAACATGCTTTGACATGAACACATACTCTGGGGTGATTTTTCTTTGGATTTCGCACTATAACGTGTCACGTCATCGATTTTATGACAAAAATGTTTTGGCTCGACATAACATGCGCACTTAGTATGATTGTTTTTATGTGAGCGAGTACATGCACATGCGTTATTATGCGGGACCCAATTTCGAAAACACACATTACTACTGTTTTGAATGTTGCAGGCAATAATGTCCGATGAACACGTCGATTGTGATTTTGATTCATAAACAGGCACATCCCTAAATGATTCGCAAAGATCGGAACTGTGGGATTTGGAACTATTTTGCAAATAGTTACTTGCATCATTCGCAACACACAAACTTGAACACAAAGCATGGTTATGATTATTGTCATTATTTCTAATACTATTATTACTAGTGTTCATTACGTACAAATTATTATTTGACCCAGCACCAAGGTTAGAACGTACGTACTTCTTACGCGAATTTACGCACTTATTGTTATTACCCGAACTACTAAGTTCGACACTATAAAAGCTCTCTTTACCATCACCACTATCACACACTTCCGCAGAAAAGTTATTTAAGTTGGACTCACCTCGACTAGCCAACTTACGGCACTGATCCCGTGTGTGATTGTAGCGTTTGCAGTACGAACACTGTGGCCGTTGCTTTTTAGCACCCGAAGAATCGGTGTTTGCAGCCGGCGATGTAGCACCGGGTGGCGATGAAGTGGTGAAGCGGCGTTGCAGCTCATGCGCGGCACGGGGCGGGAGCGGCGCGTGCGCAGGAACAACGGGCGACAGGCGATTTCGCGCGGCATGCGCGACCGGCGTGTTTGATGACTTGAAAGCGGGCGGAGGAGCGCGCGTGCTCTGATCGTTTCGCGCCGTTTTCCGCTCTTCTTCGCAGGAGTCTTCTATGTCCCTCGCTAAATGTAACAGCTGGCCAAATGACGAGAATTCTTCCCTTCGGAGCTTCACTTTAATTCTCGTGTGTAGAAGGCCGAATGTTATGTCCAATTTGGCATTTTCAGATATATCGTGTTTTGGAAGTTTCGCGAACAATGCTCGAATTTTCGACACGAATAAGTCCGTATTCTCGGTACTTTGTGGATTGTTAAAAATATCCATGTAGATCTTGTGGGGCGGTCGGCGGTCTCCAAAGGCACTAATTAAGTTTTCCTTCGCCTCGGCCCAATCAGTTATTTGTTCTTTCAAACCTTGCCACCAGATAGCTGCGTCACCTTGCAGCAGCATGGACAAGCCTTTTAATACATTCGCGTCTGAGACTTTACAGCAGTCGATGTAGCTGTCCACGCTGTCGGTAAAAGCGGTCACAGATTCCGACGTAGAACCACTGAAGCTGGCTCGGCACCGAGCTAAGGTTTGCGAGTCACTGACTACAGGAGGTGGTCTTATCATCGATTCTATGATATCTCGGAAGGCTTCAGTTTGTGATCTTTGTAATGCAGATAGAAGAGCTGATACACTGGCCTGCGAAAACGTCGCCTCGGAGGTAATCGGAGTCGATGTTACTGGCACGCTATCGTCCGGCACGCGGCGCGGGCGCTGCGGTGTCGGCTCGTCGTTGCGACCGGGTGCGGCGGTGTTGTCTTCTGGAGTCGGGGTTTGGGCGGCCGGATCGGTGGGCATCGGATTGTCCGTACCGACGTTGGCGTCATACGCGCCCCTTTGGCTCCTTGTTTGCATTATGGATCACACAGGACACTTCTCTCACACTCAAAAATACACTATTTGTGTGTATACTGACACGAACGTTGCGCGGGCGTTATTTTAATGTTGGGCGCCACATATGAGGTGGGGATCCTCATATAAATAAGAAACATGAGAAAGTTTCCCTTAAAACAGTTTATTCACTTACGACACATACACACAACTAACAACACATACAAATAGTGAACAGTAGTTTGTACATCGTAGGTTCGTGGAGCGCGCGTGCTACCGTGTCGCTATGAGAAAGATCCCGGGACGACTGCCTATGCGCAGGAAGTCACGCCACCGCTAGGCGACGCCGAACGAGGTGTGAGCGAGACGGTTGCACACCTACTTCTCTATTCCCGGAAACGCGCGGGAACACGGCCGCGAGAGGCACGGGGTGGCAACGTTGAGACGTTGCCAGAACGGTTTACTATATAATTATTTTTACAAAAATTTGGGTGTGTGAGTGTGTGAGCGTGATATGTATGTGTGTGCGTATGTGGTTCTATTAAACTGTGAAAGTATAAAGTGTGTATACATAACTTTATATGTATGTATATACGAGTATATATATTTAAAAATTCCATCGTTTTATTTAATAACTGTTGTGGAAGATGGAGGATTAAATATTTACTTAAAGAAATGCTTTTATGTTAGTTGAGTACGAGCAGTCATTCATAATTCATGTGGATTTATGTAAGAGGAAAGAATATTTTCGGTTTCGTCGTAGTCGAGGTGGAGTAATAGTGTGGTTATTTTTTGTTTAGCTTTTTTGACAGTACAGTTTTTTAAATCACAGCGTGCATTTACTGAGTTGTATACTACGGTATGGGATATATATGGGAATCTATTGGCAAAGTGTGTTTTGGCGGGGTGAATGGGCAAACGAAAGACACGTTTTTTACGTAGTTCTGTGTAGTACTCAGATTTTAAAACAGATTTGTGATTTTGAAGGCATGCGTATAGGATAAAAAGTTGGCGAACTCTTAGTAGTTTGGCTTCACTGTAAAGGAGGTCTGTGGGAAATCTGAAGGATTTGTCCAACATTCTTTTTAGAACGGCTCGTTGGGCTCTCTCGAGATTTAGTAGGACGCTTTTCCTGCAACAGCCCCAAATGGATTTTGGCTGTTTTGAACTTTTTTGCAAATGGATCCTATCAGCGGAATGTAGGCGCCTCTTGTTTATTGAACATGTTCCAGCCCACCTTCAGCAAATGCCTCCATGAAATTATTCATGGAATTAATGTTCGGGAGGTCCTACTTAAATATATAAAATTTCCTTCATCCCAAAGAGAACGAGAAATTATTATGACAGAGTGAGTACTGCCTCGGTGGCGTAGTTGTATTACGGTACGACTACAAAACTGAGGTCTCGGGTTCGATTCCCGGGTCGGGCAAAGTGATATTGGGTTTTTCTATTCATTATCAGCCCGGAGTCAGGAATTTGTGCCCGATATGGCGATAGGCTCGCCCCCTATCACATCATGGGACGGAACATACAAGGCGAAATGTGGTGCCATACACACAAAATTAATAAACAATCCCAATCCCTATCTAAGGATCGATCCGGAAAATAGACCAATCAGAACACATCAAATGTGAGCGTGTCGGCAATACCTTGAGCCCATTGGTTTATTTTCACGATCGATCTTTAGATAGAAACGAAGATCGTTTATTAATCATGGCCATTAGTGGCGCCTCTGCCTACCCCTTCTGGGATAAAGGCGTGAGTTTATGTATGTATGTATGAGTAAGTGGGTCATTAATAATATATAAAATGTTTTAAGTCATATTTTTTGCCTGTAAATGTAAAGTTAAATCTTTTCTTTACAGTTTTATGGAAATGTTTGGTTTTCCTGGTGTTATTGGATGCATTGATGGTACTCATGTAACATTAATTCGTCCAAAGGAACATGAGGAAGTATTTTACAATCGTAAAAACTATCATTCTTTGAATGTCTTAAAAGTAAGTATTGAAATGTATACTATGTATTTTTTTTGTTTAATACATTTTAAAATAACCATCTTTATTTTCCTTAAAAAAATATTTCAGATATGTGATGCTAACCTATGTATATGTTACCGGAAATGTATGAAGTCTAGGAATTGTATACATTTCCTAGGAAATGTATACAATTCCGAAGCTATTTAGGAAATGTATAAAATATTCTTTCAATAATTATTTTATACATACATATCCTAGGAAATGTATACATTTCCTAGGCATTGTATTAAATTCCAATATCGTATTAGGAAATGTATAAGAATAATGGTTTCTGTTATAAAACACGTTGAAATAAAACTACTTTATACGGATTTTATCGCGATTTGGTTTAGTCCGCCCCGTGACCACGAAAGCTGTAAAGTAATCGAAACGTCGGGAAGTTAAAAAATGTAAAAATTAAACCAAATCGCGATAAAATCCGTATAAAATAGTTTTATTTCAATGTGTAACATTCGCGTAAATCTAAGAAACCATTATAAAACACGTTGTTCAAATGAGAGTAATATTTTTTATCACAGGTAACAATCATAGCGTTAAATTCTATAATACTCGTATCTTCATATTACCTATGTTACTAATTAAAAATAACCCTTCCGGTGTCCAAGAAGCTCATTTCGGGCTCCCTGTCAAGATTTATACGACATTCTCCATTGTTCTCCAATGGTAGGTAGGTAGGTAGGTTAGGTTAGGTTAGTTTAGGTTAATTGATATCTTAAATATCTTACATTTCCGATTACTATTTAGGAAATGTGTCTAATGTAATTTATTTTACACATTTCCGGGCGATTTTAGGAATTACATACATTTCCTAGGAATTGTATAGAATGACGGATTACACACATTTCCGTTAACATATATACCATGTTGATGCATCTTTTGGAGGTGCATCACATGATTCGTATGTTTGGAATCAGTGTCCAGTAAAGAGTTATTTAGAAAGACTGGAAAGGAATGGAGATCATTGTTGGCTATTAGGTATGTACCTGTAATATGTTGTAGGTACCTTTTGCTGTTACTTTAATGTAAACTGTCAAAGGATTGTTCCCTTTCCAATCTCTATAGATTCAATGAAGTTTTGCTATTGCACACAGTTTGCTTATCATTATTATTTTATTTTATAATTTAATTTTATCTCTATTTTACACAATTCCTCTTTATTTATCTTATAATAATTGTATGTGTTGTGTTAGTCTGTATTTAGATTGGTATTTAAAATACTTTGCTACATAATTACTAAATCCCATTGAGTACACTGGGTAGTAAATCCTGTAAAAGCCAAATGTTCTAAACGAAAAAACAAATGTTACTTTTCAATTTTTATTATTACCTTTATATCATTATATTTTTTTTATCTACGACACAAATATAGATTTTTAAAACAAGATCAACAAATATGTTTATAACACTGCACAATCTAGATATAGGTTTTGTATTGGGTTTATAATTTTTGTTAATCTTGTCAAATATAAATATTACTTAAACATGAATTTTGGTAAAGCAATGGTGACATTTGTGCATTGGTTTTTATATTACCTAAAACTGTGATTAAGGTATACAATATAAAGTTAAAGAAAAAGACAAAAAAAAATATATAAGATTTTTTTTCATAAACACATGTCAAACAAATAAAAATGAAAAGGTATCAAATCCGTTATAAATTATCATTAAAAAAAACATAATACACTACTCACAAAAATTAAAGGATATTTTTTTTTATCAATTTTTTTTGGTGTTTTTTGAGAGTCTGTATCTTGGAGAAAATTGATTGTTAAGAAATTCGGAAACTAAAACTTGGAAGCTTGAAATGTCTATTTTGCAGATCTGTGCTCTATTTCTTGATTCCTCGCTAAGTTGATAAGCAAGCGTAAGAAAACCAACGAGAAAAAAAAAATCAAAATTTTTTCTGGATTTCAAAACCGTGCATTTACATGGGTAGTATTTTTTTGGTGACATCATTATAAAATTCCCGTAGATAATTTAATTGCCTTTAATTTGATATACCATAAACCTCTGTGACATGATTTGGAGCTGACTTATGGTAAATCAAAGTAAAAATGGCCTATCACACTTTGACATTGGATTACTCCATGAATATCAATCATGGGGAAAACAAAATCAGAATTTTCGTAACTTCAAAACATGTTCTATGAGTTGGTATAAAAGTCTTATGATAATGAATAGTATTTCTAAGTAAAACTGTTGACTGAAAAAAAGGTAAAAAACCGGTTATTTATGGATATTCGGAAAACACTGCATATCTTTGGATAAAAGAAACGAACGAAGGATATCGTCGGTAACTTTTCAACCTTAAAGTATTCTAAAGACACTCTGAAAATTTCAAACTGCTCCGATTTGATTATCTTAGAGTTCGGAAGGTTTGAACTTACTGTATTCGTCAAAATTGTCGTAATAAGAATTTTTCGTATGTGATCGATTTTTGTCACTTCAGAATGCTTTTTTTGGTGATTATCCATATTCTTTTAATCAAATCATTTTTTCTAACGTTTTCGCTATTCTCCGCAATTGTAAAAAAAATACTGGCTCTGTTTGACTATAAATCCGACCACGCAACCTCCCCGTAGTACGGTTTGGGTAACGCTAATGCCGGCGGTAAAACAGTGCCAGTATTTATTTTACAATTGCGGAGTATAGTGAAAACGTTAGAAAAAAGGATTTGATTAAAAGAATATGGATAATCACTAAAAAAAATATTCTCAAGTTACAAAATCATTAGCATGCGAAAAATGCTCATTACGACGATTTTTGCTGAATACAGTAAGTTCAAACCTTCCGAACACTAAGATAATCAAATCGGAGCAGTTTGAAATTTTCAGAGTGTCTTTAGAATACTTTAAGGTTGAAAAGTTACCGACGATATCCTTGGTTTGTTTCTTTTATCCAAAGATATGCAGTGTTTTCCGAATATCCATAAATAACCGTTTTTTTACCTTTTTTCAGTCAACAATTTTACTTAGAAATACTATTCATTATCATAAGACTTTAATACCAACTTATAGAACATGTTTTGAAGTTACGAAAATTCTGATTTTGTTTTCCCCATGATTGATATTCATGGAGTAATCCAATGTCAAAGTGTGATAGGTCATTTTTACTTTGATTTACCATAAGTCAGCTCCAAATCATGTCACGGAGGTTTCTGGTATATCAAATTAAAGGCAATTAAATTATCTACGGGAATTTTATAATGATGTCACCAAAAAAATACTACCCATGTAAATGCACGGTTTTGAAATCCAGAAAAAATTTGGATTTTTTTTTTCTCGGTAGTTTTCTTACGATTGCTTATCAACTTAGCGAGGAATCAAGAAATAGAGCACAGATCTGCAAAATAGACATTTCAAGCTTCCAAGTTTTAGTTTTCGAATTTCTTAACAATCAATTTTCTTTAAAATACAGGCTCTCAAAAAACACCAAAAAAAAATTTATCAAAAAAAATATCCTTTAATTTTTGTGCGTAGTATATATTTTCTTAAATCTGACACAACGAACCACGGTCGATGTCGTCTCTGGGTCTACGACGGTCGGCTGTTATTTTGACTGGCTATAATATAATTTTCTATGGCCGCATCAATTCTTTCTAAAGCTTCCGCGTGCCGTTCCTCAATGCCGAGACGCCGTAGCTCCAATTCATACGCCCATCGAGGCATTCGTTGATCTCGAAGAACTAGAATTTATAAACTTATATTATACATAATACACCAAGGCAACTTGTGCACTAGTAAATAAACCCTGTATGCGTTATACTTTAATAAGGACTAATTACAGACACAAAGTACACTCTGAAAAATATCTGTGGATCCACTGAAGTTTAAATATTTGTTTTGTGTGAGTTTCGAACCCACTACACTATAGGTTACGCACTACGCCATGCGTGTAGTCATTAGTCTCACAGTTGTATTATATAATTTTGTCAATGTTTATTGAATTATAAATTGTAATAATAATATATTAACTGACTTTGTCTAAGTGACCTTCTGGCAGAATGGGAGTTGCGGATCACTCTGGGTGACCGTGGACTTGACTGATGTGGTCCAGAAATAAAAAATATGTTTTAGTACTTTATTTGTAAATAAATTAAATACTTAATTTAAAATTTAATTTAGTGTTTTATTTTAAACCAACTAATCTTTATAATTAAATTCTCTAACTAAAGGGTCTGATTTATAATTTACTCAACTGTTCTCTCCCGTGTTGACTACAACTTCACTTTGCACTTCTGGCGTCACCTCAGACTGCGCAGACTCCTCGATAGCGGTGGTGGAGGGAAAGGTAGGCGGATCGGAAGGTGGATATGTTGGAATGTCATCAAGCCATTCTTCAGTCATTTCCAACTCAAAGGGAATTGTTTCGGGAATCGGGTTGCATGTCTCTGATAAGTTGAGAACCATGGAGGATGTACTTGGTTGAGGAGTTTTTGGATGAGTAGGAGTAGGTACAGGAGCTTCACTTGTTGAAGATATCTGTAACATGATTCATCACTTATTTTTTTGTTGTACCATGAAATGATTTACCTAACAGTAAAGTTCCATATTTAAGGTAAAATTATTATGTTACCTGAAAACACACAGGACAGAAATAATGTTGGAGAACTATTGTTGCACTAAATGTGGTTTTGCCTATGCCTTTGGGAATGCATGTATGAGTTATAGTATGTTATTGAGCATAGCACTAATACTTTATATAAATGAATTTTAACTTCTCAAAGCTTGTTCTTGTAAATTAATATAAACTAACATTTATGGGTATGCGCACACCAGTCAAACCCTCCACCCAAAGAGTAAAATAATACTATACCTCCACCGCTACTGGTCCTATTAAAGCCAGCACTCGCTCCTCGCATGCAGACAGAGGAATGAGTTTACTGGGTCCTCCACCAGTTGCAGATGCATTCCTTCTGGAGTCTGCTGCTTTGGCTTTTATTTTGGCCTTCAACTCTATCCATTACTAAAAAGCAAGAACACTTAATGTTAATATTACTAAAATAAAGGTACATAACAGTAAAAAATGAGTGGTTGGACAAACTTTAAGTGTTTTTTACCCTAAAGTTATGTGAGCAAATATTTCACTTTGTGTTAGGCCAAAAAAAGTTAAGTGACATTCATTTTTTGCCACATTAAGCAGCAAACAGTATTATGAATAGAAAAAACTGGGTTAAAATATTCACAAACACTTACTCTGCCCCATTGGTCTGGAGTTTTTGTGACACCATCCCCATTTCTGCATTCAATTTTATAGCCAATGATTCCCAAGTTCGCCTGGTAACTTGACTAGATAGGGGCCCACTTCCGAAGCGGCCCAATGCAATGTCTGGATGGGTCTCTAGGAACTCAATGATTATATCTTGTTGTCTTTGGGAAATTAATCTCCGAGAAGGCATTTTAAAATACCTGAAAAATAAAATGGTAAATTTATCCTAATATCTAAAAGGTTACATTTGTATATATACGTATAGTATAATCTTACTATTGTTCCGACGTAAAAAAATCTTATACACGTTAGGTTAAACACCAGGGAAAAAGCTTTCATGGGAGCGGAGTCCCGAAAAAAAGCTCGCAATAAATAACTTGCTCCCTGTTCTAGTTTATTTTATTTCTTGCAACCAAAATATACCAATTCCACGAAACAATTAACATATATAATTTTACTAGAAGTTAATTAATGAACTTAAAATATTTATAAAACTTTAGCATTGTAACTTGCCCTGCAACATAATTGTTATTGAAACTTAGCAGCCAAGACTCACAAAGTAAACTATGCTGTATCATTTTATACTTACTTTGAATACCTATATTGTTTTCACAATTTATTTTAACTTAGACACATGGACGAACACTTCTCACTTAAATGAAAGTCGAACGCATATGAGACATGAGTGCACATAATATGAATCTCGCACCACAATGTTTTTTCTCAAGTGCCAAACACTTAAAAACAAAATGTAAACGACTTAATTTAACTCATTGGCTGTTGGTTCTATTGGTATATTTAAACTAGTCGCTTAACGTCGATAAAAAAAAGAGGTGTCCAATGGTTTGTTGAAAGAAACTCATAAGCATTATTTACGGTGCCTATCAGTACATTATCATACGTAATACCAATTTATAAACAGTTTCAGTTGTTAGCTGTTTTCAGTCAATGATTAAAGAATTCCTTGGTGCCCACTTGTTAGCAATGAACAACGTATTCAGTGCTGTGTAAAATACAGATTAAATAAAAATATTAAAGCTGAATTTTTTACGATAACAATGTTATTGGTTTGTGTATTTTTGTTGATAAGCGCCGTGGTCAACAACGCCGGTAAGTGAGGTTAAAAGGTTACCGATAATATTTGCTAAGTAAATATTTTTGTATGCATTGTTTACTTGATAATCTGTGACTTAGTAATATTCGTGCTCATTAAGTTGTTTAGCAGTCGCGTTTTTGTTCCACATCATTATGTATGATTTAAATGAAACTAATTGCACCTTTTCGAGTACCTAGTTAGAGTTTGTTTATGATATTCATTCAGCTGCTTTGGCATCAACCCTTTTGGTATTAGTTAATTTATGCTATGTATAATAACAATAGTAGACCCATTGTTATTCAAAGCGGTTGCTATACTTTACATACTATCAAAATTCTAATGAAGAACTCTCTCATTTATGGATTAGATTGTTTTACGTCACGAAGTGATTACAATACCACTGGTGGTAAGTGTAGTGCGATCCACCTGTATCCATCTGGGAGGGATATTCATCAAAGAGTACAGTACTAAATAGAGTGCTGACTTCGCGGTTTATTTGAATCCATGCAGCAACAGCGCCCCAAGTAGCGATGCGCGATGACGAGAGGTTTCATTCGATTGTTTCGATTGTTCGAACATCTCGATGGTTCTCGATTGTTTCAACTTGGACTCGAGTCCGAATGCGATTGGCGCGCGGCGCGTTCATTCGAGACTCGAGAGTAATCGAGTGTTGTTACTCGATGGTTTAGACGCGAGTTCTTGACTTGCGTTGAGATTGCGAATTTAAACTAATAATTCTTTTAACAAGAGCAATCAACAATAATCAATACCGCGACGTGAATAAAATATAAGTAGTTAACTTACGTACGAATAAATAATTACTAATTGTTTATTAACAAAACTCCCATACTATTGATCTTTTAAAAATTCGTGGCATATTAATTAATTAAAAAACTAGTTAAAAATAAAACAGTGTATCGTAATTAATCGTAAGTAAATGTATTAAAGTTCACAAATTACGCACGCCTCTAACTAACATGCACCTCGGCTCGATGCATGCAATCGACCAAATACTAATCTATGCAATCGACTCGGTGACCGAGCGCACAGACTATTAAACAAGAACCGAGCGAGACTCGGTGACTGATTCGAACGATCGAAAACTAACGGTCAAATCCATTGACTCGAAACAATCGAAAAACATCTCGATTGTTTTGTAGAACGGCGAGTCGATGGTTGACTCGATTATTTATTTTAACGACTCCGATTCTTTCGATTGATATAACATCTCGGAATCGCCCATCACTAGCCCCAAGTAGACATTAATGGAAACTCAATACTCGATATATATACATATAGGTTTAAGTAGCATGTTTATGTTTTGTATTTCTTTTTAGATTTTTAAGATTTCTGGCGGGAAAAATAAAACGCATTGGTGTATTTTTGAATACTTGTAAACAATTTATTCCACAAAGTTAAATAATTATAAATAGTGAATATTTTTAGTAACCAACCCTATCGCAGTAAACATACATTTGTTATTCGTCGTTGGAATAATTTTATTTATTTAAATAAAAATTACTACTGGTTCAATATCTATTTATTCCTTGGTTTATTTTATTCATTATTTGAAAAACTAATAAGGAATTATTCGTTATTCGAATATTTTTTGTATAACTCGTCGGAAATATCAGTGAACCTAGCTGGAATGCAGTTCACATTTCATATTTTTGTGTTCCCTATCTACTATGTTTTGAGATGGATGCGAATTCAATTTTTTATTCGTTTTTCTGTTTTAATTCAATTTGTTTAACCTATATTTTAAATTTGCTGAACTTATGTTCCAGTGACGTTAATTATTCAGGTCCACAGATATTTCCGACGAGTAATATATAATATAACAGTAAGTATTCAAATAACGAATAAAGATTAAATAAATTTTTAATTCGTAATTCAAATAATTGCCCAGAGTTTGCAATCACATGTTACTGAAATCGAAAACCTGGCCCTTTTAAAATTTCCGAAACACAAAATATTATGTATTTTGGATTTCTCTATTGCAATGACTACTACTAAGATGAGTACCTAAGTGTATCTCTGTTCAAATTTATGTAAGGTATTTAATTTATATTAATGGTTATAGCTTAAAACCGGAATACAAGCATTCTAACCGACTATTGCATATTTCATCTCAAATGTAATACATAATGACGCATATTTTCGCTATATTTGTATTATTTTTCGACAAATTATAAAAAGAAACATAAGTTATATTTTTATATTCGTTAAAAAAAATAAATGCACTTTTGATAGAAAAAGTATCTACTTTTGCCATCAAAAATAGATATAGTATAAATTGAAGTATTACTAATGCATGAGAAATGATTCGTTAGGTCATATTGAATCTATCAAAATAATTTTAATTATAATATAACAAGCTAAAACCGTCTAGTTATTTGTATTTAAACATTCCATTTATTATTTTGTTTAAGATATTGCATGGATTTATTTCGAAAAATAATAGAAAAAAATAATTATAATACTTTAACCATAATATTATACAATACTAGGAGAAATTGCACATTATAATGCGATAAAATAATTCAAATATACGATAGTTTGCATGGATGCAGCAAATTAAAAACTGAGGATGTATTAGGCTATAACAATTATCAAGAAATAAATTAATGTTTGTAAAAAGACACCTTTACTGAAACAGATTACCTTGTGTATAGATGTGTAATATAACCCAATCTTTACAATTAGGCTAAAACCCGATAATTTGTGTTTTTAACCATAGGCTCCCATTTTAGTATTTACAGGGTATATCAAGACTGCGACCGAAAACGAAGCCAGGTGGTAGTATTAAAGACTTCAGACACAACGCAATTAAAAATTCCGCAAAAAAAATTGACAATTTTTTTGGAATTTTTTACTCGTCGTTGTATTTGGGTGATAAATACATATTTTTTCGAAAATAATAATGTATACGTTATTATTTTTAAAGACGCAATAGTACGTGTGGGTTTAAACGACTATTTTCCCAAAAACTATATATTTACCGCCCAACACGATGATATTTAAAAAATTGCAAAAAAAATCTGCCGCTTTTTTTGCGATATTTTTCATTGCATTGTGCCTGTAACCACTAATACTATCACCTGACTTCGTTTTCGGTCGCAGTCTTGATATACCCGGTATAATTACTACACATCTATACCCGTGTAGCCCTTTTTTTCTTTTTTAATTTATTCTTATTATAGTAGTTTTGGGCCACTATTTTTATTGGATCACTTTCATCACAGTTTGTGCTTTTTCCAGACATTATATTGTTTATTTCCTTACACCAATTATTAACACAGAAATACACATTCTTTTTAATCAGGTACTCAATTAGTTTCATTCTATGATCATTGCAAGTGAGAAATCCAAAATTTACAATTGTAGTTATTATTAATTTGATATATTCTATAACATTTTGTTTATGGCTCTGATGTTTCATTGTTTCCATAGCTATGACTTCCATATGAGCAAAAGCGTCAAAAATATTTCTTGATGGGTAACATAACCAATCTTTATTACTGTATTCCGATATTTTTATTAAATTATGGAATGATTGTTTTTCTGTAGTCTCCAACTGGCTAGAGCAAACAGTACAACTTTTGTATACATACTTTTTTGCATTTTTACTAGCCAACCACTACAGTATCCAATAGCTGCACACCTCTCTATGTTTTGGGGCAAATTGCTGTTCAATAATTCGATATTATTATGCATGATATTCAAATGATCTTCAAACATTGTGTATTCGGACTGATTATTGTCTGCAGAACTATCTATTTCCAAATAATATCTAAGGTTCTGCAGACATTTGCTTTTGTCTTTTTCGCAATTTGCCTCTACAGAGTGTGATGAAACCATATTATTAATTAACAACGTTTTGTATGCAGCTTGGAATCCTAATGCAGTTGGCATGATGTTACTACGTCCATGTGCCCTGATTGCTCCAAAAAAAAATTCGAGGGGATCTTGGTTAAAATTCCTTGGTAATATTGATTTCATACCTAATTTATGTAAGTGTGAACATAACATTTTAAACCCCTCGATAGTTTTAATCCAGCTAGAGATTGTGGGAACCACTGAATTTTTGCCGTTTTTGTCCACATAAGTCATTGTCCTTAGAACCGGTAGACTTTTTCGCCATAATTGATGATGGGGCGACGCGGAAGTTACAGCAGTCCTATAAATTTTTCCTGATTTAACCTTACTGTAACTTCCATTTAATGTATCAAACATATTGTCAAATAATAACAATATTTCCGCTGTTTGTTTCGCTTCTTCTGGAAGTTTGCCTGCTTCTGAAATTCAGAGAAATGAACATAAATATACAAATTAAAAGCCTGATATGAGAAATTAAGATGACGAAATTACGAAATTCGGGTGCCACATTAATTTTAAAATAGTTAAAACATGAATCATAATATTGATTGATTATAAAAAAATAAATCATATCAAGAAACAGTTAAAATTTTGTTGTGGCACTAAATACTTGATACATACATACATACATAAACTCACGCCTTTATCCCCGAAGGGGTAGGCAGAGGCGCCACCAGGACACCCACATTTCGCCTTGTATGTTTCGTCCCATGATGTGATAGGGGCGAGCCTATCGCCATATACTTGATGATATTAAAAAATATACAAACCTGCCATGAAACCTAGAGCCGCATACACAGTTCGACTGAACACCTGCAGTGCTTCACTCTCATCTTCGGTATTAAATGTGGCATTACATGTTTTTCTGTAAGTTTTGGTACTAGTCTTATCCCCCTATACCCTGGACTTTTCCTCACCAATTCTATTAAATGCTGCCACTTGGCTAGACCTATCTTATTGTCTTTTTTAAATTAAAAAAACTATACTCACTTGTAGACTGATTCTGTTGTGTACGTGTTCTTGGAGCCATAGAATTGGTTGATGGAGTTTGTTCAGTTAACAGTGATTCCATGGATACACTGGCATTCTCTACTATCCTACTTGATGTTGAAGAGTTTAGCTCTTCTAAATGTTGGAAAGTTGGATGTCCTGATAAAAAAAATTACAAATTATTACAACATAATTCAATCTTCAATCATAATTTATGTAATACTATAGTGAGTGATAGCTCTATTTGTTGATGATCAGACTGCCAAACCGGTGGTCACTGGTTCATTCTCTTAATATTAGTGAAAAAATATGTTGTGACAACCTCATGTAAGTCTGGATAAAGGTAGGCAGAAGAAGAATATTATTTAATATGCACAATAAATTATATTATATAAATATTATAATAAAATAATCAACTGACCTGATAGATGCAGAACTGGTATAGCCAGAGGACATAAACGATTCTTCATGTAAAACCATTTTGCATGAAAATGTTTATGACAAACTCTTCTATTTTTAAAAATATAATTGTCATCAAAAGTGTAAATTTCACCTCCAACATTTGCCACCCATGCACGAAAACGTTCCATATTGTTAACTGGATTAGGGAAACGATGCAACGGTATACCTGAAATAAATTATTTTTTTATAAATTATAGTATAAATATTCAATTATCAATAATAAATTTTAAGTTAATTAAATATAATTAGTTGATATTTTATAACAAATTACATTATGTTGCTTATATCTTAATTATCATTCAAAAGATTTTAATAGTTTGATTTGACACTGGTTTTTCAATAATGTTTTAATATTCTTTTGAATATGCTTACACTGTAGGAGTGTCAATAATGTTTTAAATAAATACCACATGTAGTAGTTGAATATTCTTACACTGTAGGAGTTTCAATAATGTTTTAAATAAATACCACATGTAGTATTTGAATATTCTTACACTGTAGGAGTGTCAATAATGTTTTAAATAAATACCACATGTAGTATTTGAATATTATTACACTGTAGGAGTGTCAATAATGTTTTAAATAAATACCACATGAAGTATTTGAATATTCTTACACTGTAGGAGTGTCAATAATGTTTTAAATAAATACCACATGTAGTATTTGAATATTATTACACTGTAGGAGTGTCAATAATATTTTAATTATATACCACATGTGGTATTTGAATATTCTTACACTGTAGGAGTGTTAACCATACTTTTATTAAATAGAAACATTGAAGTTGAACATAATAATTATGTAATTCAACTTTAAACGCAATTATTTTCATTACAATTTAAAATGGCTATTTTATAAAATACCATGGTTGCAATACTAAGTACAATAAAATGAAAAATATTACTTACCGTCAGTAACTTTCGTTGAACAACCAGGTACACAACAATTTAATAACGACATGTTTTTGGAAAATGCAAAACACTTTCACAAAATAATAGAGTCCTGTCTCAAAATATATAAACACCACTGAAGTTTTCACACTAGCACGGAGGAGAAATTTAATTCTCAATTCGACGTGACTAGGGGAATGCACTACGAGTAATATTTTATTGAAAAATGGTCACATAAAATGTGGGCAAAATTCACGTGCGTTTACGCAACGAACAGCAAACATGAATTGATTTGACTATTAAATTAATAAATTAATAGTATTAATAGACTCGCGGCCATTATGTGTTTGATGTTTAGTAGAAAAATTGCCATCCGAAAAAAACTTGTTCCGTTTTATTTTTCGTGTCTGACAATTAAACAAGTAACTCAATGAACGTCTGTCGGGAGGCGCTAGTTTCCATACATTAGAATATTAATATAAGAATTGTTCTAAGTCGACACAGCATGATATTCATCTCTCTAACCCGCACATACAGGGTTATTTTGATCTGGGTATCCAATTTAACAGGAGGTTCAGAATCATGAATATAGTCTATTAGTAAATTAAAACGAAATCCTTTTTTTTAAATTTTCCATAATTTTTATCCTTACAAAACAAAAACGTACGACCTTAATAAGCCCATGGATAAACTACACACACACACACACACACAGGCGCGAGCGTCTGTGTAAAAATGACCGGCAACCGTGCTTGTAGCAATTGGGGTATTCTACCCATTTTCAAAAAGTCTTTTAAGTTGTTCCTAAGATTAAGACAAACTATTTAAGTAAATATCATTTTTATTCGCTCAGCAAGTCCAATAAAAATCCATTTAAAATTTAAATTTTAAATTTATGCGCGCAAATATGTGAAAACGCTAGGCGCCATGTTCCTTTAAAATGATACGTCCTCAACCAGTAAACAACCTGTGTTATTATGAGCTCTTGGACACCGGAGGGCATAGACGAAAAATCTAATAGACTGCTGTATAGTGCCTATTCAGTCCCACAGAAAGAGATGCCGCTTATAGGTTTTGCTATAAGATAGAAAGAGATCGAAATATACATTTTCTGTCCTGCACCGCGTGCCGGTTTTTTCAACGTCGAAATTGAAATTGCTAAACAAATTTTGACATAAGACTGTCGTATCGTGTTTGTGTTTAGTGTCGGAAGTTTTCAAAGTGATTTATAATTGTTTAAATTCTAAAATCTTTGCTAAATCCATCACAAAATGGTGCGGTGTAGCGTACTTGGTTGTAAAAGCGACAGTGGTGTGAAAATAATAACAAAAATGTGTGTGTGTATTAGTGTACACACGTAAGAAGTGAAACTTCTTTATATCATTTTTCGAAAAATGATCTACTATTTACAAATTTACAGAATTGGTAAAATAAAGCTAAATTAAATAAAGTTTAAGTTTAGGAGGGGGGAAATTTTTGAGGAAATTTGGGATTTCTATCGGGGCCAATTTGTAGCCCTCACCGAGACGGTTCCGAGGATACCAAGCTCGGTGGGTCCACGACCTTTATTGGCCGAGATAGGTTTAGGGGGGGTCAGGTAAAAATTTTAGGTGGGGGTAGGGGCGGGCGGGGGGGGGGTTAGGTTTCGTGGGGAGGCTATTGGGCACCTTAAAATATTTTTGGGTGGGGAAAGTTGTGGAGGGGGAATTCGGGAATTCTGTTGGGGCAGGATTGTAGCCCTCACCGAGCCGGTTCCAATGAACCCAAGGTCGGTGGGTCTACGATGGATAATGCCGGAGATATGAGTAGGGGGGGTGAGGTAAAATTTTTAGGGTGGGGGTAAGCGGGGGGGGGGAGGTATCGTAGGGAGACTATTGGGCACTGTTTTGGATTTAGGGTGGGGGAAGGCCAGAGGGGGGGTAAGGATCAAATTGCATAAAAGTGGGTGGGACTTCAAATTTTGGGTGGGGCTTGGAAACGGTTGGGGGTGTGGCTTACTGAAGTGGGTACTAATTTACTAAATAAAAAAAGATGGCGCGTAACGGAAGAATGTGACGCGTAACGAAAAAATTTTTCCAACCCCGATAAAGAAGTTTCACTTCAATAACAGGATTATCATTCCATGGGTAAGTAAATAACTTTAGTAACAATTAATAGTATCCAGCAGTATTTAAATTAACTAGTTTGCTATAAAATCTTATAAAAGAGATAACACTGTAATACATTGTAGTTATACATTTGTTTATCTCAATGTTATTGTAATTATAATAAACACGTAAACTTTATAACCTAAAATGTCAGTGTGGCAAGAGTGAGATTGTAGTATTACCCCGTACCCTGTATAGTAACCCGTATAGTTATATATTGTTGATCTATCATACGTAATTTTGTACACTTTGTAAATATATGTATACAGTAATAAATAAAACAAACCTATCAAACTGTTGCATTTTTATTTATCCTTCCTTCTTCCGTGTTTGCAAATTTTGTATCATTATAAAAAAGCCGTTACCTGATAGTGGGTAATTGTACCATACTTGGCAACCCTAAACCAATTAAGTACTTTATTTGTTGTCCCTTTCGGTGGCACGGGGTCACTACGTCTATTAGATATTTCGTCTATGCCGGAGGGGGTATTCTACTCGCGGACTGACGTAGAATGGTTATCCATCATGGCGGCAGCCGTTTCACATCTTTTTAGGACAGATAAAAAAATTGAAATTTTCAAAACGAATTATAAAATTTATTCCTTGGAAATAAAAACTGAAATTAACATTATATACTTATTGCTTAATGCTCTACTATATACATTTATAGTTTTTAAATTTTTTCTTTCTTATAGTAAAATACCCCATTTAAACATTGATTAGGATATTATGAAATAGAAATAATTGACTTATGAGTATCGGTAAAAAATATCGTTGACCCAGATACCGACACAGTTTAAAATTCAACATAGCATTTTATGGTTTGTCTTTAAACGTTTTCCTGTTTTATCCCGGGCGACAGATTTTAATAAAATTAAGTAATTATCATCACATTTTCGATGCATCAGCCATTACTACAAATTGAGCTACCAGAGTGACTGGACTTCAAGTTCATTTCTCCAAGATCTCTGGGCCTGGGTCGCAATTAAGTTTATTTTTATTGAAAGTATATATTTGATGTGATGCGTAATGGCCTAGCTTTAGTCTTTTCTCGATACGCTGATCACTTTCGTAACGGACCATTGATCATGACCCATCCATTCATTTTCGCACTTATTTCCTGTGTTTGCAAAAGTAGAACGATGTTTGTACTGACATGCCGCGAAACCAAAACAAACAAGTGCTAGCTTGTGAACGTTTCTTCCTGTATCTTCATTGGCTGAATACGAGTAATACGACGCTTCATGATGCGCCCTTTGTTGTAGGACGTTTTGTGAAAGCAGATGGGCTTATTATTCTACTAAAACACAGTTAAAATACTAAAATATTTATGTTTATGCTACACCTAAGGATGTCATTAAAAGCTTTGATGGCGTGTGGGAAGTTATGAGAGTTTGTGATCTTTTACTCGCCTGCCTCAGATTGCTTGGCCTGTTGACTGCCTAGGTGGCGTAGTTGTACCTACTACGGTACGATTACAAAGCTGAGATCTGGGTTTGAATCCCGGTCGGGCACAGTGATATTGGATTTTTCTATTCATTATCAGCCCGGAGTCAAGAATTTGTGCCCGATATGACAATAGGCTCGTCCCTTATTACATCGTCGGACGGAACATACAAGGTGAAATGTGGGTCTCCTGGTAGCACCTTTTTTTTTGTTTTTTTTTTTTTAACCTGGCACGGCATAGTGACTGCATTGCACCTGATGGTAAGTGCTAATGCCGTCCAGATAGAGTATCGAATGGTATCAAACAATAGTCTCATACCATTCGATACAATCATGCCGGCCCGCTGAGATGCCTCTTCACGCTACGGCGGAAGGACCCAGGATTATAGGAAGGAGGGAACACGTGCGATGGCAAACCGTTCTACAGCTTGACTGTACGGCAGAAAAAAGAATTAGAGAACCTTTTGGTTCGCGCCGAAATGGATTGAACAGTCAAGCTATGGCTCCGCAAGCCAGCACGCGTGGTTCTGTTAAGGAAAGGAGAGGAGGGGATTAAATTGAACAATTCCTCAGAGCATTCGCCATGATACAGACGGTAGAACACGCTTAGAGAGGCGACATCCCTCCGTAACTGTAGCGACTCTAAGTTGCCCGTAATGTCTGCATCATTCACAATGCGGATGGCCCGCCGCTGCAATCCATCCAAGGCATCGAGTAAGTACTGGGCGGATCCATCCCAGAGGTGCGAACAGTATTCCATACCCGGCCGAACCTGCGCTTTATACAAGCGGTAGAGTTGACCGGGCGCGAAAAACCGACGCACCTTGTTCAGGACCCCAACCCTGCGGGAAGTGGCAGATATTACGCCCTCGATGTGATTCCTTGGATTAAGATCACAACGGATATCCACACCAAGGATACTCAGGTCATTCCGCATTGAGAGGGGAATACCCTGAAGAATGGGGAGGGGAGAGAACGGGGATTTTTTGCACGTGAACGCACACACCTGGGTTTTCCTAGCATTGAACTCAACCATATTCCTGGAGCCCCATGTAGAAATGAGATCCAAGGATCGATTGAGCTCAATGACAAGATCCTCGCGCCCACTCACAGTGTCGACCCGGCAACCTGGGGACCCATGGCAGTATCGCCCATGAACCGTGCTGTCATCTGCATAGCAATGAATGTCTGTCCTCTGTCCTCTGTCTACTCCTGGGAAAAAGGCGTGAAATTATGTATGTAGGTATATATGTATTTATGTATGTGGTCTTTTATCCAAGGCCGTTCAGAACGCAGGCATACCTACTCGTTCTTTAATTCATTTATGTCAAACGACAATAACCAGACGTTTTTGTGACATCGACGTCCTACTCTCGCCCAAGAGTTAAATTGACTTTGTTTAAAAGGTTTACGCATAGATAATACACTATATAGGAAAGGTTTACGTGTGTAAAACGATTGAGACACAGAATATATTCTGTGATTGAGATTCATTGCATTATATAGTCGGTGAGTTCTTAGGTAGGCATGTATAACCTGTCGGCAATATCTGTGAACCTAGCGGGAATGCGGTTCACATTTAATTTTTTTGTGTTCCCCTATCTACTATGTTATTTTACATTAAAAACGTTATGAGATGGATGCGAAATCTATTTTTTATTTTAATTCAATTTGTTTAACCATATTTTGAATTTTCTGAACTTATGTTCCAATGACGTCAATTATTCAGGTCCACAGATATTTCCGACAAGTAATAACTATAACATCATACTTATACTTTTTCTTCTGCATGCTTTAATCTCATGTCAACACAAGTTCACAAAATTATTTTTCAGCAATGTGGTTCAAAATGTTATGGACGGAACATAATTTTTCCTAACTTCAACCGTTTCAGGGTGTGCTTGTTTAATCTACTGCGATGGCCTACTGGGGCTACTGGAATGAAATAGTTCTCAAGTTCTGATGTGTAAATTCACCATTAAAGCCGGCTGTAATATCGACATAGAAACTAACGCCACAATTATGAATGGATGGCTAAAGTTTTATTCTTACACGAAGCAAGAGTAATAAAATATTTTTATAAAATATATTTGATGGGCTACAGATTGCTATAGCATCCCTTATCGATTATTATCACTTGCAAATTCTAAATAATAAACTCAATCAAAAAACTTGGAGTGACCAGCGCAGTATACCCATATCTATAATTTTGAGAAAACAAGAGTTGATTTCCTTTCTGCATGTGTAATAAACTGATGTTCTAGATCTACCATGTGCGGCGCGCAGAGTGCGCGGGCAGTCGGTGGTGTGCGTGTGTAACGCCACGTACTGCGACTCCATCACTGCTGATGCACCCGGAATAGGTTCTTATATCGCCTACACGTCTTCTGAAGTGAGTATACTAAGACTACAACTACTATACACACGAGGGTTGATGAAGGTCTTATTATTAAATACTTATTCCTGACCCCGCGATAAGATCGAGTCTTGTGGCATGCTACGGGGAAACTACGAGAGATTTTTCGGTCTCGTAAACACCCAGACCCGAAACAAATACGTGTGGATGACGTAAATATTTGTCTCGGTGCGGGGATCAAACCCGCGGCCACACGTTTCGTGGACAGCTTCTAACGAACGGCGCTACGGAGGCTGTTATTATCTTCTCCTGCCTAGTCATATTCAAAAATGTTGAAGGTTGAAGTCGCACCGCATGACTAACAAAAATGAAAACATAAACTTTTAATGTGAAACTGTTTGCTTCTACTTCGGACTATTACTTTAACTTAATTCCATTTCGTTTTCAATTCCAGGCAGGATTACGATTCAGCAAAACAAGCGGAACTCTTAATGCTTACGACAGTGCATGTAAGTGCAATCACTGTATGATTTATTACCATTTTATTCCCAAATCCGACCTCACCTTCGACGGTGTAGCTGATAGACTCGTGAGCATTGGAAAGCTATTTGGCATGGATATATTGTATAGTATTAGGGAAAGTCGGGTGAGAGAGGCCGAGAGCTCAGTCGGATGATGTGCTTCTGAGGATATCTATGTCCAGCAGGAGGTACACTGCCATGGACTTATAATGACAGTAAGTTATTCTAGCGGCCTAGCTCGACTTCGCTTGGGTGCAGACACTTTTAGTAGGGAAAACTGTTTTTACAAAACTTTTCGTAAGTGCTCGGCTTCAACAGAAACAGACCAACAGGTCTGGTAGTGTTATATAGCTTATAGTCTTCCTGAACAAATGTGCTATCTAGGAACAAAATCAATTCTTAATTTGAACACACTGCAGGGCACGGGCCTACTCTACAATCGAGGGTTGGATTGAGAGTGGTTAGGCCATATAGTCCACCAAGCTGGCCTAGTGCGGGTTGGCCAACCTTCAAACAAGCAAACACTCTAAATTCAATCACACTAATAAAGTGATATAATAGAATGTTGTATTTTAGCAAAATGCTGTTCTGTAACGTTGGAGCTGGACGTGGCTATTCAGTATCAGAGTATAGAAGGATTCGGCGGCGCGGTCACCGACTCCGCCTCGATGAACTGGAAGAATCTATCCGAACCACTGCAGAAATATCTTGTTGAGTAAATATCTATGTTTTCACAATGTTTGTAGCAAAATATATCAATATCCTGCACCATGCCCCTTCGATTTTCATGATTTATTTCACCATCAATTACAGTGCATTAATTCTTAAGTATTTTTTGTCGTTATTTAATTTTTTCAATCTAAGAGGGAATTTTTTAAATCATAATTAGATATATAGTTGTATAATAAGCGTTTCTTATGACTTAAGTGTCTATAGTGCCTATACTCAACACCTTGTCGTTTCAGTTCATATTTTAGCCCCATCGGTATAGAGTACAACATGATTCGAGTACCTATAGGAGGCACCGACTTCTCCACACACCCCTACGCGTACAACGAAAAGCCTGAAAACGATGCCAAGCTAACCAATTTCAACCTTACCACTGAGGACTATAATTTTAAGGTAATTTCAATTAATTTATTTGTATAATGCGTTATCTTAACTACTTTCTTGCTCTACAATTGCAATTATGTTGTTATAACTTATAACACAGAATTGGAACAGAAATACATGTATTTTCTGGAGCCCAAGGTCTCTTAAAACTGGTTGTGTAAACCTTTCAAGAAGACCTATGTTTAACATTATTATTATATCCTCTAGCTAAAAGTAATACGTCTATTTATGTAAGCAGTTATTGTGAGCATCTCTTTTCTCTTTCTCTTTTCAGCCATAGGAAGTCCACTGGTAAACATAGGCCAAGGATCTCCACGCCTGTATTATCTCCATCTCATTGTGCATATTTAGCGTCTATAACTATTTGGTTTCCATCTTTCCATTACAGTTGCCCCTCATCAAACGAGCGATGGAAGCATCGAGCACCCCTATTCACATTATAGCAACGACGTGGTCTCCTCCGCCGTGGATGAAATCGAACTACGCTTTTTCGGGCGTCAGCCATTTGAAGCCTGAATATTACCAGACATACGCAGACTATCACTACAAGTAAGTTACTCCCTCATCTAGTACATCTTAGTTGGATTTTTAAAGTAAAGCCCCATCGATTTCTGAATTGCCTGTTGCAATGAAGTACATTAGAAATTCCCTTTCTAGCTCTTATTGTTTTAGGACTTTTTGGGGTAAGTGATTATGATAGTCTCAATAATTTGTAGTAATTTTACATACATACATACATACATAAATAATTTGAGCCTTTTTCGTAGAAGGGGTAGGCAGAAGTTCGCCTTGTAGCAACCAGGACACCCACGTTTCTCCTTGTATTTTTCGTCCCACGATCTGATAGGGGCGAGCCTATCGCTATATCGGGCACAAATTCCTGACTCCGGGCTGATAATGAATAGAAAAACCCAATATAATTTTGCCCAACCCGGGATCCGAACCCGAGATGTCAGTTTTGCAATCATACCGTAGTACAACTGCGCCACCGAGGCAATCAATTAATAGTAATTTTACATTATAATGTAACATAGAACATAACTTAGGATATTATATTTTATCCTCCATGCCAGGGCAATACCCTACACGATGATTGAATTAGGAAACATTCTATGCTTTCTTATTCGTTCTTTTAAAGGTTTTTGGAGGAGTACACGAAACAGGGCGTGCCCATTTGGGGTATCACTACAACCAATGAACCCATTTGTGGAATGCTGGAAATGAACAGTTTTAATACACTTGGCTGGACCTCGGCCGCTATGGTGAGCCTCTTATTTGGTACCTATTATACAGGGTATATCAAGGCTGCGACCGAAAACAAAGCTAGGTGGTTGTATGAGTAACTTCAGACACAATGCAAGTAAAAATTTCGCAAAAAAAATCGTCAACTTTTTTTTTGTAATTTTTTACTTATTGTCGTATTTGGGTGATATACAGGGTGTACAAGAGAATGGCGCACCTGCTAATATACATTTTAGTTAATCGTGATTACGTCTAGATTATGATGCATTTTCGTAGCGTGGTCTGTTATTAACAAAGATGCCGAGAAATCAAGAATTAACATCACACGTGCTTCCCCTTAACATATTAAGCCAAAGTGATTGGAGTGGAGTGAACCTTACAACTGAACGGGTCGCTTCACAACAGATAAGTAGGAATACTTCTCCATAATGGGTGATTAAAACTACATGATTGCCACGCCACTTAGTGTACATAGTTAGGCAATAGGAATTTAATATTGAACGAACCATAGAATATGGTATATAGAGAACATGGGCAGAAGACTTACAATAATTCAAGCGTACTGCTTAAGTGCCCCTAATGATCACAAAATAAATAATAACTGACCCTATAATTTAAGCCGTAAATAGGTACCTTAGGTAAGGAGGTAAGTGCTGGACTTGCCAAAATCCCGCACAAAAGCACTGCCACAATTTGATAACATACAACAGTTGTACGTTTCTAATTCACTTCATTAGACACGTAAAATGTACTATGTGTACATAGAGCCGTCGCTCGGTCTTCCGATGCAAAGTGTTTGATTCAACTTCGCGTAATTTTGCACAACTCACTAAAGTATTTTACCGTTTTAGCCACGAACCCATCATCATTGCAATGCCCGAAATACACTTAGATATTAAACTAACACTTCACAATAAATATGAAATACCATGGGATATTCCGTACCTACGTCAAAATTGATAAAATTCAATCAAAGTAACTGAAAACGAGTTAATAATATTAATGTACACGAAAAATACATGAACACCCGAACGTAGTCCGAATTCAACTAATAAAAGATAAATGATTTTTTCGAAAAAAGAAAGATAAAGGCTTGTTCACATTAGACACATTTACAACTATTTCAGTTCATAATATATTTTTTTCCAAAATTGCTAGATGTTTTTACTGTTTTCACTAATTTAATATCATAATATGCTATTTCTTAAGTAAACACCATTTATTCGGCTACAATGATTTTTTAATTTCGCTTGTAGTATGAGATTTAAGTACATTTTTTATCACTTTAGAGCAACATCATTATTAATATTAATTATTTCGTAAGCAAAGGCAGTCTTGTAACTGAATGGATAAAATTATGTGACTATTTTAACACATTTAAATAAGATTAATATCTCTGGGGAGAGTAACGATCATTTTATTAATTCATTATGATCTTCCGTTTTTACGTAACTCTAATTATTCAAGTACCTAACCAAATTAAGTTGTACTAAGTGTGAAGTGTGAACACACCCTAACATGGCGGTCATCCTTTGGGTAATGCACACAAAACACCGCCAATGGTATTAATGTCACTCAAACAAGGAAGCGGCGAGCTCAAAGGAAGAATAATCAAGCCGCGCTAGTTCCGACGAGTACACAGTGACCTTCGGCTACCTTTAAGAAATAGGCCGAATTCTGCAATCATTTTAATATCTTATTTTTTATTTATCAGCTTAATTGCGTAAAAAGAAATTTTAATGAATATTAATTACTTATCTTATTTATTTATTTATTTAATACTTTTTTGCACTACATAGAGATATACAAATGCAAACTTATACAATACAAATAATAGTACAAGTGGCGGCCTTATCACACTAGGTAATTTCTTACAGGCAACCATGGGATGGATATATAAATAGGAGAAAGAAAGGGCAGTCTAAAGCGTAAAATAAATAATAATCATCAACAATGTATTACTCTAAATATATAAATATAAACATAAACACATGTAAAAATATATGAATATACACATACTTAAAAAAAAAAAAGGCACACATACATACATACAAACATATAATACATACATATACGTAAACATATTAAATACTTATCCTAACATTCATCAAAGTATTTGAAGGACGAAAATAGTACTCAGCGACAATCTTGTTGAGAGAGGAAATAGATTTTGATCATTTTTTTAAATGATGACAGTGTTCGTGCCTGTCTTACCTCAACTGGAAGTGAGTTCCACAGTCGGACAGCTTGAACAGTAAATGATTTGTCCATGAATACTGTGGAGTGCATAGGCATTCTCAATTTCAGGTTCTCCGACGACCTCAAAGATCTCGAATGTGAGTCATGGAGAAAGATGAATCGATCTTTAAGATAAGATGGCGTGAGAGGATTATACAAAATATTGTACAGAAGTGAGAGAATATGAGTATTCCGACGAAACCGGATAGGTAACCACTTGAGCTTAGCACGAAATTCAGAAACATGGTCATATTTGCGGAGACCAAATATGAATCTGATACAGAAGTTTTGGAGACGCTCAAGCTTATTAAGTTGGTCCTCGGTGAGATCTAGATAGCTGACATCGGCATAATCAAGGATGGGGAGAAGGAGAGTTTGTGCAAGTGAAATCTTCGTTGTGATGGGTAGAAGATTGCTCAACCTTCGCAGGGACCTTGCCGAGGCAAACAGCTTCCGACTAAGCTCACAGATCTTAATCTTAATTTGCAATCTAACATGGTTTAACCAAGGACCAGCGTGATTTATTTGTATCTTACAGTTTGGATTTGTGACACTTTAAGGAAAATAATGACAAAACAGTCGATCCATGCACGAATCAACTATACCTGCCTAGTTATTATGTTGTAAATTTGTTGACGCTATAAATCTAATCTAGTCTGTTTAACTGTTTTATTTCTTTGAAATGAAACAAAAAATACATTTTAGTAAAATTAGAGAAGGATAAAGTATAAAGCTGAGAGTTAATGACCTGGCCTATTTGTAAAATATGTTAAGGCGAAGTCTATGAATTTTTTGTTGCTGAAAAAAATGATTTCGTGGTATATTTCGTTAACCATTTAATTAACGACGAAACGAAAAAATACGTATATGTTAAAGTCTTGTTCTTTACCCATTTCAAAAGTATTTTTGCGAAAATGTGATGATAATACTTAAAACTTTAAACGGTCATAATTCCCAAACGGATAGGTATTTTCCAAATATTATTTTTTTATTATCATATTAATATTATGCCCTTGCATCCAACTTAGCTAATGCGCCATTCTCTTGTACACCCTGTATACATAGTTTTCTTAAAATAATGATGTACACCTCTTTATTCCTAAACACGCAATGGTACATAACGGTTTAAATTAGTATTTTTGCAAAAACTACGTATTTACCACCCAAACACAAATGATTTTTTAAAATTTCGAAAAAATTCTGTCACTGTTTTGGCGAAATGTTTATTTGCATCGTGTTCGTTCGCTGGCTTCGTTTTCGGTCGCAGTCTTGATATACCCGGTATGTCTTAAACTTAAATTGCTACTTCTAGCCATTTTCACAGATAACCAATCTGTGCTATGGTATTTTGTTCAATAAAAATGTAATTTATAGCCAGACCATTTTACCTAGACAAGATAATGGATAAGCGCACCAAAGGTATGATGACTGATTTCGAAAAACTACTTCAGGATGTTCGTATAAATTAACTTTACTCAAAATAAACTTAATTTCTGTAAAAACAAAAAGGCTTTTGCAGGTAAAAATCAGTTTCAAATATAGAAAGTTACCGTAGTTTTTATCAATGCCAGGTGCAAAGTGAAGCCTATATATTGTAACATGATGTTATGTAGATTTAAAATTGCTTTCTTTTCAGGGTAAATGGCTTGTAGAAAATTTGGGTCCGACAATACGAAATTCTACATTCAAAGATGTGAAAATTATCGTAGGAGATGATCAGAGATTAGTCCTTCCGTATTATTTTAATGTGGTAAGGATACAATGTTCCAAACAGATAATTAAGTTGCACGGCTTGAGCATTCAACAACACCAAAGGAGGCTCAATGCAGAAAATAGGCTTCGTCTAAAATAACTCACACGGACTTTTTTTTATTCAATTGGCCCAACAAACGAGCGAACAGGTCTCCTGGTGATAAGTGATCAACAACCATTGGAATGATCCGGCAACACATCTTCATAGAAGTGTTGCCGGCCCATCAAATCGAGAAGGGAGCAGGAAGGAAAAAGAATAGGAAGAGGAAAGTGATATTGGCCATCTGGCAATCACACTCACCGAACGAAACATGACAACAAAGCTTTCATTTCACGTTGATATCCTGGGAGACAGTGGTACCGCTCTGGACGAACCTGCCCATTCATGCTGAGTTATGACTGACAATAGCGTGGCTTTACCACTTCTTAAAATCCGACTGTAACCAAACCAATCCCAAAGTAATTTTCAAAATAGTGCAATTGATAAAAAGACAAGATAAACCACTAAAGAGGAGGATTAAAAAAATCGTATTTTATTTCAGATGGTAATGCAAAATCCTGCTACACTACAATATTTAGACGGGGTGGGAGTACACTACTACACTGACTTTATAACGCCTGCTTTAGTCCTCGCAGAAATTACTAAAAACTATCCAGATAAGTTTATCATTGCCACAGAGGCATGTGAAGGTATTTCGCAATATATTATTCTTGCAAACCAGTATACAGCCAGACTATAATATTTGATTACAGCATGAAAGGCCTGGTAGGTAAAAAAGTCATGTAACTAATTAAAAACTGTACGTCCTAGTAGTAAACTTAAAAAAGGGTACCTATTAATTGTATACGATCTGTTGGCAAGAACATCTTTTCTTCTTTGGCAACCTTAAGAATAACAGTTTTAGATATTACCTATAATATTCTATTTACTAATGTTACGTGTTAGGGATGCGTTAAAAATGGTCCCGCATTCAGCATTCAGATCGAATGTTCTGATATTCTTTATCATTAAGTTTATTTTCAGGCAATTTAAAATGGCAAACAAAAGTCTTGTTGGGTTCGTGGCAGAGAGCTAAGAATTATATCGACAATATTATTGAAGTAAGTTATAATAATAGGCACATGTCTATTCTCACATAGGTTTATTAGAAAATAAGCGGAAGTGTAGGTACCTAAAGAATTTAATATAAAAAAATCATGAGTAAATCAAAACAGTAAGCTCACTAATCTGATCAAACACTGTTTTACTCGAGGGTAATTATTACTTTGTCTCAAGACTCGATGCAGAATTTTTAATGATCGTTGTATCCATGTAGGCAATTTATCTTCTGAATACTTCAGATTCTAGGATACGTTCAGTGAATCTATTAAGGTATGTCTTTAAAGATATAAAAATGTTTCTTACAGGACCTGAACCACAATCTGATTGGTTGGATAGACTGGAATATTTGTCTGAATAAACGAGGGGGTCCAAACTGGGCTGGGAATTATGTAGACTCCCCTGTAATAGTGAACGCAGAGCGAGACGAGATCTACAAGCAACCCATGTTCTACGCGATGGGACATTTCTCCAAGTTTATACCGAGGGGTTCTCGTAGGATCCACGTCACTGAAGACAAGTCTTTTTTCGTGAAGTCCATTGAGAACGTCGCATTTCTCACTCCCATGAACACTGTGGTCGCCGTTTTGTATAACGAGTGAGTTAATCATAATAGTTTTTTATAAATTCTTAAGAGTCTTGCACAAAAGCATAGATTTATGACGTTCGTCAAACTCAGTTCTTATACATGCACAAAGCCTTCAAAAACTATGGTTACAACGATGCATTGAAGACCGTATGAGAACTTGAATGTCGTAATGGATGGGATGGCGGGACGGGATAGACTTGTGAAAAGACCGTCTAGATAGGGTATTGTATTGTTGAGCACGGGATTCCTCAATAATCGAGAGTTAATCCAGGTGTAATACACAGTCCACACGCTAGCCTAGTGCGGTGGAAATCACACTCCATAGGTATTCTTGTAAAAATCTTAATGGTATGTTAGTTTCCTTACAAAAAAATACACAGAAAAGAAGACGGAAAATATACCTAAATATTGATATAATTAAATAAGGAAATATAATGTTTTGCAGTGGGAGTAAGAACACAGTCAGGATAAAGATCGGAAAGAGGCAAGCAGTTATACAGATGGAACGAAGATCAATAACCACCATCGTATTTTCAAACAAAGCAAATTAGACTAAAAAATAAAATATACATGCCGTTGCTATATTTTTATGAAGCCAAATATTATTTTTTGTGTTACAATTAATTGTAGCGTTGTTCTTATTTACTTTACCTATATACCTCTGTGTATACAGGGTGTATCCAGTCTGCAACCGAAAACGTAGCCAAGTAGTAGTTTTAGTGGCTTCAGGCACAATGCAACTAAAAATTTCGCAAAATATAGCGACGATTTTTTTAAAGTAATATCGTGTTTGGGTGGTAAAAATATAGTTTTTGCTTAATATACCGCTTAACCTAATATGTCGCAGCTGGATATACCCGGTATATACTATTTATTTACTCTAAATATAAATTGTCATCAGAAAGAATACGTATAGTAAATGGTGATATTCTTTTATTTTTATCACAACACGTTTTTTAAGCTGCGTTGCAGTCTGCAGATGACCTAAAGCTCCATTTACACGGGACGAGTTTCCCGCCTCGAAGATACAATTATCGAAAGGATATAAAAAAGTTGCATCGTGCAAACATTTGTCAGTGCCCCTAGCCGGAACATTTTGAAGTATCGTATAGTAATTCTCGTATAGTAAAGTAAACGTTTCCCGCTGTGAAATTTTAGTTCCAAATACGCTCACAATGGCGCTGTTTAAATTCCCATACAAAATTTTACTATTACTATTCTATTACGATACTGCAAAATGTTCCGGCTAGGGGTACTGAACACGATTATCTATGGTTACGTCACGTGATCATCGCATACCATTCTCGCCGCGAGAAACTCTCCCCGTGTACATGGCGTTTAATGCAGTTTGTAGAGATTACATTCTTTAAAATTATTTTTTTATACATCTGGGATATGCAGGTTTACTCGCGACGTTTTTTCGTAAACAAATTGTAATGCAAGGATTAAGCTAGCTTGTTGCCCAGAAATTATACACAAATTAATACAACATTACGAAGCGTTTTCAAAAAGAATAATAGTTAATATATTGCGGTTTTATCCAAAGCCAATACCAATTTACCCTGCGTTATCACTATGACTGGGATATTACAAAATAAAAATATTTTATTAGAATAATATTCTTTGTAAACAGGAAAAAGAAACCGTCTGTTTCACAAAATAAGTCATTCTTATTATTAGTTTTATATGTAAAATGCTTTCAATTGATTTAATACTATTTAATTATGTATTATACTATAACTACTTTTCTAAAAGTAGCTTATAATAATTATTATACGGCCCATATACCACCCACTATAATGCCAAGGCTCTCTCAACTATCAGGACTTCGATTAAAAAGAATATGGCCATTACCTTCCATGCTGGCCTAATGCAGGATGGCGTACTTCGCACAACATAGAAATTCTTGAAAATCTCTGATATGCAGAACCCTCACGATATTTTTCGTCACCGTAAAATAACATTAAAATAAAACATTTTTTTAGATTTTGGTTATGTATGTTTTCTATTTTCCGAGCACTTTACAGCTTTGACCAGACAGAGGTAGTACAGTCTATCTAAACTAAGAAGTTCCATTTGACGTTTCATACTTTTTACTTTTTCACTCATACTGACTGTTGAACGATTCAGCAGTGTTGAAAAATGTCGCGTAAAGAATATTCATCGATATCATAGTAAAAACGAAGTCACTAGGATTAGATTTCATAACGAAGAATCGCACGATATATCGAATATCGTGTTTCGTAGTAGCCTCTCGGATCCGCGATGCATATGACCGCTTTTGTATTATAGTTCAGTGGTAAGGTCCCACTGGCATTCAGATCTCGGAAATTGGACAGTCTTGTTTATTGGTCTGTTGCACAGTGAGTGCCCACTTGTTAGCAATGAACAACGTATTCAGTGCTGTGTAAAATACAGATTGGATAAAAAAAAATGGGACGGAACATACAAGGCGAAATGTGGGTGTCCTGGTAGCACCTCTGCCTACACCTTCTGGGAAAAAGGCGTGAGTTTGTGTATGTAGGTATATATGTATTTATATATGTGGTATTTTATGCAAGGCCATTCAGAACGCTGGCATACCTACTCGTTCTTTAATTCATTTACGGCCGACGACAATAACCAGACATGTTTTTTTGACATCGGCTTCCTGCACACGCACAAGTGTCAAATTAATTTTGATTAAAAGGTCTCGGTGTGTAAAACGATTGAAATTCATTGCATTATAGTCGGTGAGTTCGGTAGCCATGTAACTTTAACGTCATATTTATACTTTGTCTTCTGCGTACTTTAATTTCATGACAACAAGAGTGATTTTTCAGCCATGTGGCAGAATGTTTTGTATTATAATTTTATTTTTTAGTCCAGCGCGCTGCACTACTGGGGCTAGTAGATTATAACTTCGAAGTGTTTGATGTTTCACATTCACCGTTAAAGCCGGCTATAATGTACATCATTGAATTATGAAAGGATGGCTGATGTTTTATTATTTCATGAAGCAAGAGTAACGCATAACACAGCCTCCGTGGCGCAGTTGGTTAGACGCCGCCTGTGAAACGAGAGGCCGCGGGTTCGATCCCCGCACCGAAACAAATATTGGTGTGCTCCACAGGTATTTGTTTCGGGTCTGGGTGTTTGTGAGACCGAAGTCTCTCGTAGCTTCTGATACCTGCGACACAAGACTCGATCTTAGTGTGGGGTCAGGACTATGTATGTGACTGTTGGGTGTATTTATTTATTTATTTTATTTATTTTTATAACATTATTTTGTTATAAAAAATATTTTATGGGCTACAGATTGCCATAGCGTCCTTTATCAAGGATTAGCACGAATCTCGGATGATTAGCATCATTTGAAAATTCTAAATCTCTCAATCAAAAAACTTGGAGTGACCAGCGCAGTATACCCATATCTATAATTTGGAGAGATCAAGAGTTGATTTCGTTTCTGCGTGTGTAATAAACCTAATTTCAACCTTACCACTGATGTTCTAGATCTACCATGTGCGGCGCGCAGAGTGCGCGGGCAGTCGGTGGTGTGCGTGTGTAACGCCACGTACTGCGACTCCATCACTGCTGATGCACCCGGAATAGGTTCTTATATCGCCTACACGTCTTCTGAAGTGAGTATACTAAGACTACAACTACTATACACACGAGGGTTGATGAAGGTCCTATTATTAAATACTTATTCCTGACCCCACGTTAACATCGTGTTTTGGGGCATATTACGGGGAAACTACGAGAGATTTTTCGGTCTCGTAAACACCCAGACCCGAAACAATGACTGTGAATGAGATAAATATTTGTCTCGGTGCGGGGATCGAACCCGCAGCCACACGTTTCGTGGACAGCATCTAACGAACGGCGCTACGGAGGCTGTTATTATCTTCTCCTGCCTAGTCATATTCAAAAATGTTGAAGGTTGAAGTCGCACCGCATGACTAACAAAAATGAAAACATGAACTATTAATGTGAGGCGGTTTGCTCCTACTTCGGACTATTACTTTAACTTAATTCCATTTCGTTTACAATTCCAGGCAGGATTACGATTCAGCAAAACAAGCGGAACTCTTAATGCTTACGACAGTGCATGTAAGTGCAATCACTGTATGATTAATTACCATTTTTTTCCCAAATCCGACCTCACCTTCGACGGTGTAGCTGATAGACTCGTGAGCATTGGAAAGCTATTTGGCATGGATAAACATAGTATTAGGGAGAGTCGGGCGAGAGACGCCGAGAACTCAGTCCGTTGATGTGCTTCTGAGGATATCTATGTCCAGCAGGAGCTACCATGGGCTTATAATGACAGTAAGTTATACTAGCGGCCCAGCTCGACTTCGCTTGGGCGCAGACACTTTTAGTAGGGAAAACTGTTTTTACAAAACTTTTCGTAAGTGCTCGGCTTCTGTTAGTCTGGTAGTGTTATATAGCTTATAGTCTTCCTGAACAAATGTGCTATCTAGGAACAAAATCAATTCTTAATTTGAACAAGAAGTTCCTGAGATTAGCACCTTCAAACATGTATCAGCCCATATACGTCCCACTGCAGGGCACTGGCCTACTCTACAATCGAGGGTACGATTGAGAGTGGTTAGGCCATTTAGTCCACCAAGCTGGCCTAGTGCGGGTTGGCCAACCTTTAAACAAACACTCTAAATTCAATCCCACTAATAAAGTGTTATAAAATAATGTTGTATTTTAGCAAAATGCTGCTCTGTAACGTTGGAACTGGACGTGGCCACTCAGTATCAAACTATAGAAGGATTCGGCGGCGCGGTCACCGACTCCGCGTCTATGAACTGGAAGAATCTATCCGAACCGCTGCAGAAATATCTTGTTGAGTAAATATCTATGTTTTCACAATGTTTGTAGTAAAAATATCAATATCCTGCACCATGCCCCTTCGATTTTCATGATTTATTTCACCATCAATTATAGTGTATTAATTCTTAAGTATTTTTATCGTTATCTAATTTTATTAATTTGAGGTGATTTTTTTAAATCATAATTATATAATATATAATTGTATGCGTTCCTTATGACTTAAGTGTCTACTCTATACCTTGTTCTTGTTTCAGTTCATATTTTAGCCCCATCGGTATAGAGTACAACATGATTCGAGTACCGATAGGAGGCACTGACTTCTCCACCCACCCCTACGCGTACAACGAACAGCCTGAAAACGATGCAAAGCTAACTAATTTCAACCTTACCACTGAGGACTATAATTTTAAGGTAATTTCAATTAATTTATTTGTATAATGAACTTGAATTACCTTAATCTTAACCTTGATCTTGACCACTTTCTTGCTCTATAATTGCAATTATGTTGTTATAACACAGAATTGGAACAAGAACGCATGTATTTCTGGAGCCCAAGGTCTCTTAAAACTGGTCGCTTATAGCAGATCACTGTGTAAACCTTTGAAGAAGAATGATAAGCATTATTATTTTCTCTGGCTAAAAGTAATAGGTACCTCTATTTATGTAAGCAGTTATTGTGAGCATCTCTCTTTCTCTTTCTCTTTTCAGCAATAGGAAGTCCACTGGTGAACATAGGCCTTACCGAAGGATCTCCACCTGTAGTATCTCCATCTCATTGTGCACATTTAGCGTTTATTACTATTTGACATGCGTTTATTAGACATGTATTGGAGTGGAGACCGCGCTTAGGTAAACGTAGTGTAGGACGTCCTGCAGCACGATGGACCGACGACTTGAAAAAAGCGGCGGGTAGCAGATGGATGACGGCTGCTCAAGACCGGGATGGTTGGCGCTCACTTGGGGAGGCCTACGTCCAGCAGTGGGCGGCGACAGGCTGAGTATATTATTACTATTTGGTTTCCATCTTTCCATTACAGTTGCCCCTGATCAAACGAGCGATGGAAGCATCGAGCACACCCATCCACATTATAGCAACGACGTGGTCTCCTCCGCCGTGGATGAAATCTAACCACGCTTTTTCGGGCGTCAGCCATTTGAAGCCTGAATATTACCAGACTTACGCAGACTATTACTACAAGTAAGTTACTCCCTCATCTAGTACATCTTAGTTAGATTCTTAAAGTAAAGCCTCATCGTTTTATGAATTGCCTGTAGCAATGAAGTACGTTAAAAATTTCTTTTCTAGCTTTTTTAGGACTTTTCGGGGTTAGTGATTATCATAGTCTCAATAATTTGAAGTAATTTTACATAAATACATACATAAATTAGAACCTTTTTCCTGGAAGGGGTAGGCAGAGGTTCCCCTGGTAGCAACCAGGACATCCACATTTCGCCTTGTATTTTCTATGCCACGATTTGATAGGGGGCGAGCATATCGCCATATTGGGCACAAATTCCTGACTCCGGGCTGATAATGAATAGAAGTAGTGTACCGTAGTACTACTGCGCTACCGAGGCAGTCAATTAATAGTAATTTTACATTATAACGTAACATAAAATTTAAGTTAGGATATTATCTTGGATCCGTCATGCCGGGGCAAGACCCAACACGTTGATTGAATTAGGAAACATTCCAAGCTTTCTTATTCGTTCTTTTAAAGGTTTTTGCAGGAGTACACGAAACAGGGTGTGCCTATTTGGGGTATCACTACAACCAACGAACCCGTTTCTGGAACGCTGGGAGTGAACAGTTTTAATACCCTTGGCTGGACCTCGGCCAATATGGTGAGCCTCTTATTTAGATCGAATTAGATTTCTGAATCTTTATAGGGTATTTGACTCATATTTTTTATTGTTTTAATCAAAACGTATACATATCCAAAATCTAGCAAACAAAGAATTTTGTAAATCCATTCAGAATTAAACAAGTTAGAAACGTTTTAAATCTTATAGTGGGGGTAATAGAAAAGGGATGCAAAACAAAATTAGTGACGTCACTGTGAAATATAGTGCATTATACTGTGCGGGTGTGAAAGAGACGGGAAGATGTCCCCACTACGTCCCTGCTCTTTCATTTAAAATACTAATATTTGCCTCATTTTACAAGCTACTTGTATACTGTTTTCACAAAAATGTTTTGTTTAAATGGCACTTGTGTTTGTCTACAAAATAATACAAACATTCGATGATAGTCAAATACCCTATTGTTACTTCTAGCCATGTTCACAGATAACCAATCTGTGCTATATTATTTTGTTCAATGAAAAAATCATTTATAGCCATACGTTTTTACATAGATACGATAATCGGCACGAAAGGTATGCTGACTGATTTCAAATAACTACTTCAGTGCCCCTAGCCGGAACATTTTGCAGTATCGTAATAGAATAGTAATAGTAAAAGTATGGGAATTTAAACATCGCCATTGTGAGCGTGTTTGGAACTAAAATTTCACAGCGGGAAACGTTTACGATACTATACGAGAATTACTATACGATACTACAAAATGTTCCGGCTAGGGGCACAGGATGTTCGTATATACTCGTCAAAACAAAATAAGGGCCACCAATATTTTTCGACATTAATTCATTTTAAGCAGGATTCAAGGTTAGAAATAGTCTATATATAATAAAACAAACTATTGTTTTTTAAATAAAATTATTTTGAATTAAATTAAATGAAAAACTAATTGTTTTTATAACATTTTATATTTTTTCCAATTTTTTTGAAATTCTTTCATAACATTAATATTAAAATTTTAACTTATAGGTAAATAACAATCGGTTTTTTTTTACATTCTAATATCGGGTATGTCCCCCTCTTTTTGAAATGCATTCTTGGAGCCTTGAAAGCATGCTCTCCACAAGATTTTTGACAATGTTATCAGAGATTTCTTCCCAACAACTTTTTAATAAGTTTATTAGCTGCTGTTGATTATGCACATCTTCTTGAGCTGCCCTAACCCGTCGTTTGAGTTGATCCCAGAGTTGTTCAATTGGATTTAGGTCAGGACTGTTGGCAGGCCACGCCAAAACCTGGATATTGACTTCGTCTAGGATCGCCAAAGTTGCTCGCGCTGTGTGCGGTCGAGCATTGTCCTGCATCAGGATGAAACCTTCAGACGCCGATTGTGAAAATGGAATGATATGAGGTCTGACTACTCGATCGATGTAACTTTGTGCTGTTACAGTACCCTCGTTCAGAAAAACAAGGTCAGTTTTACCTTGTAAGCTAATACCGGCCCAGACCATAACATTGGGTCCACCAAATCTATCACTTTAATGTATACAAACATCTAAAAAACGTTCTCCACTTCTTCTCCATACTCGTCCCCGTCTATCATCACTAAAAAACTTCACTTTACACTCATCCGTGAAGAGCACGTTACGCCATTGGTTTATACCCCATTCCAAATGTTGACGAGCAAATCTTAAACAGCTTGCACGGTGAGCTTGGGTCAGTTTCGCCCGGACTGCTGGCCTTCTTGCATATTGCTGGTCTTCGTGCAAACGATTTCTTATTGTTTGATCGCTGACAAGAGTACCCGTAGTCCGGTGTAAACGATTTTGTAGAGCGCGAGCTGTAATATTCCACTCCCGACGTGCACAAAGTCGCACATAACGGTCTTCTTGGGCACTGGTAGTAAGAACTCTTCCTGAGCCACGACGCCGTGATATACTGCCCGTCTCTTGATACCGGTTCCAAAGGTTTTGGATAGCTCTACGTGAATACCCCAGCTGTAAAGCCACGGAACGCTGAGAATTACCAGCCGCGATCATCGTTACGGCTCTAGAAGCAGTATTAGAGTCCATATGGCAACGAATTCGAGGCATTTTACAGATAAATAAACGAACTATACGTAAAACTATCAAAAACAATCGCAGCAGTCAGTAGATTGACGCTAAACTGATCTAACGTTAAGCTCCAAAATTTTGTGAATCTTACCACTTAAGAACATATTGTTCAAAAAGCGTTTTAACTGCACACTTGACAGCAACATCGGCTATACCTGACCGTCGTCGTTAACTCAAGCACTTAAGACCATAAAAAACTCATTCGAAAACACGGGGTACCAAAAATCTTTCTAAAACTGCAAAAAATTAGGTGGCCCTTATTTTGTTTTGACGAGTATACATTAACTTTACATACTTACAATAATTTTTTTTCTGCAAAAATAAAATGGTTTTGAAGAAAATATATCACTTTAAAATATAGAAAGATACCGTGGATTTTATCAACTCCACGTTCAAAGTGAAGCCTACATGATGTTATGTAGATTTAAAATTGCTTTCTTTTCAGGGTAAATGGCTTGTAGAAAATTTGGGTCCGACAATACGAAATTCTACATTCAAGGATGTGAAAATTATCGTAGGAGATGATCAGAGATTAGTCCTCCCGTATTATTTTAATGTGGTAAGGATACAGTCTTCCAAAACGGAATAAATTCCTGCGATTGTTGATAAGTTCGTCTGCCTACTTTTGGGTGGACGTCCAACAGCGCTTTTGCAAGTGTCTACAATTGACTGATTACAATTGACTACAAAGAGAAATATTGACTGCATGTTAATCACATGAAATCTGACTATAACCAATCCCTAAATAATTTTCAAAGAAGTGCAAATTATACATAGCCATCAGATAGAGAAACCATTAAAGAAGAGGATTTAAAAAATCGTATTTTATTTCAGATGGTAATGCAAAATCCTGCTACACTACAATATTTAGATGGGGTGGGAGTACACTACTACACAGACTTTATAACGCCTGCTTTAGTCCTCGCAGAAATTACTAAAAACTATCCAGATAAGTTTATCATTGCCACAGAGGCATGTGAAGGTATAATGCTATCAATTATTCTTGAACCCAGTAAAAAGCCAGACTATAATCTTGATACAGCAGGAAAAGCCTGGTAGGTAGAAACGTCATGTAACAAAATAAAAACAGCACCTCCGAGAAGTAAACTCAAAAAAGGGTACCTATTAATTGAATACGATTTGTTTGCAAGGACATCTTTGTTTCTTTGAGAAGAATAACTTTAGATGAAAATACTATTAATGTTTTCGTTTATGGATGCGTTAAAATGATCCCGCATTCAGCATTCAGACCTTCAGTCCTGATATCACTTAATATAAAGTTTATTTTCAGGCAGTTTTAAATGGCAAACGAAAGTCTTGTTGGGTTCGTGGCAGAGGGCTAAGAATTATATCAACGATATTATTGAAGTAAGTTTTAATAGTAGACACAGGTCTATTCTCACAAAAGTTTATTGGAAAATAGTAGATAGAGGGTAATTATTCCTTTCTCTCAAGACTCAATGCAGGATTTTTAATGATCGTTGCATCCATGTTGGCAATTTATCTTCTGAACTCTTCAGGTTCTAGGAAACGTTCTGTGGAACTAGGATGGTATGTCTTTATCTATATTTTTAATTTTATTTTTTATTAAAGGTATTTTAATCTGTTTCTTACAGGACCTGAACCACAATCTGATTGGATGGATAGACTGGAATATTTGTCTGAATAAACGAGGAGGTCCGAACTGGGCTGGGAATTATGTAGACTCCCCTGTAATAGCGAACGCAGAGCGAGACGAGATCTACAAGCAGCCCATGTTCTACGCGATGGGACATTTCTCCAAGTTTATACCGAGGGGTTCTCGTAGGATCCACGTCACTGAACACAAGTCCTTCTTCGAGAGGTCCATTGAGAACGTCGCATTTCTCACACCCAGGAACACTGTGGTCGCTGTTTTGTATAACGAGTGAGTTAATCATAATAGTTTTTATAAATTCTTAGAGCCTCGCACTAAAGCATAGATTTATGACATTAGTCAAATCCAGTTCGAGTACATGCTCAAAGCTTTCAAAAACTATGGTTGCAACGATGCATTGAAGACCATACGAGGACTTGAATGTTATATATAGATCCAGGATGCGATGGCGGGACGGTATCGACTCGTGAAGAGAATATCTGGATAGGTCATTGTATTGTTGAGCACGGGATTGCTAAATAATCGAGAGTTAACCCAGATAACACACAGTCCACAAGGTGGCCTAGTGCGGCGGACACACTCCATAGATATTCTTGTAAAAATGTTAATGGTATGTAAGTTTCCTAACGAAAAACTTACACAGACAAGAAGACGGAAAATAGACCTTTTAAATATTGAGATAATTAAATAAGTAAATAAAATAGACCTTTTAAATATTGAGATAATTAAATAAGTAAATATAATGTTTTGCAGTGGGAGTAAGAAGACAGTCAGGATGAAGTTCGGAAAGAGGCAAGCAGTTATACAGATGGAACGAAGATCGATAACCACCATGGTATTTCCAAACAAAGCAAATTAGAATACAAAAAGCAATACCGTACCGTTGCTATATTTTTATGAAGCCAAATATACTTTTTGTGTTACAATTAACTGTGGTGTTGTTCCTATTTACTTTACCTATATAACTCTATGTATCTAGACTGCGACCGATAACGTAGCCAAGTGGTGGTTTTAGTGACTCCAGGAAGAATGCAACTAAAAATTCCGCAAAATATAGCGACGATTTTTTTTAAGTACGAGTATCATCGTGTTTGGGTGGTAAATACATAGTTTTGCTTAATATACTGCTTCAAATATTTCGCAGCTGAATATACCCGGTATATCCTATTTATTTACTCTTAATATAAATAGTCAATATAAGAACATACATTATGTATGTTATGTAATATAAATTGTCATCAGGAAGAGCACGTATAATAAATTGTGATATTGTTTTATTTTCATCCTAAGATTATACCTTTTTAGCCACGTTGCAGAGTGCTTTTGATGGTGCTTTGGCGATTTTGGCAATTGTTTTTAGAACCACTTGCCACACTGACATTTTTAAATGTACCGCGATGGCCTAAAGCCCTATTTACACGGGGAGAGTTCTCGCCTCGAAGATACGATATTTATTCTCGTAAGGATATAAAAAAGTCGCATCGTGTAAACATTTGTCAGAACACGCTAATCTATGGCGGTTGTATGTTGTGTATATGCGGTATCTATGTCTTTATGCGAGGTTGTTGCCTCTTTAGTTCATAGTTTTGTCACCCGCTTTATTAGGGAGGGAAGTGGACAATAATTTATTTCCAACTCCTCCTATTAATTTAACTTTTTGATTGATTTCGTTGCGGGTTAAAGACAAGTTAGACATTCCCGGAGACGCGCTGAGCTTCAATGCTCAGTGTCATTAATATGCGTGCCACTGTTGATCCTGGCTTACAGGAGTTGCAGTGGCGGGTGTGAGGGCGGGACAGTCTCCTAATCTATGGCGGTTACGTCACGTGATAATCGCATTCGATTCTCGGCGCGAGAAACTCTTCCCGTTTATATGGCGTTTAAAGCAGTTTGTAGAGTTTACAGTCTTTAAAATTATTATTGTATAGATCTGGGATATGCAGGTTTACTCACGACGTTTTTATTAATGGAACTGTAATATAAGGACTAAGTTAGCTTGGTCCACAGAAATTATACATATATTAATATAACGTTACGAAGTGTTTTTAAAAAGAATATAATATGTTGCGGATGCGGTATTACCCAAAGCCAATTTACCCCGTGTTATCACTCTGACTCGGTTATTACAAAATAAAAATATTTTATTAGAATACCTAATATTCCTTGTAAACAGGAAAAAGAAACGGTCTGGTCCACAAAATAAGTCATTTTTATTATTAGTTTTATATAATGCTTTCAATTGATTTAATACTAATTAGTAATTAGGTATTATACTATTACTACTATTCTATTAGTACGTGGGGGCCTGTTGGTAACGGACCAGACATGGCAGCCTACATGTTCACGGTGGTCGCGGGTTCAAATCCCAGGGCACACCTCTGACCGGAGTTATATGTGTATTGATAGTTAATCACCACGCACTTTAACGGTGAAGAAAAACATCGTGAGGAAACCTGCATACCGTAGCGATTTTAAAGAATTTCTCCGGTATGTATGTCCGCCAACCCGCACTACGCTACTGGTGCACTATATGGCCTGACCACTCAATCAAATTTCTTGATTGTAGAGTAAGCCCGTGACCAGCATTAGGACTACCTTGGCATTGTAAGTAGGCATAGAAATGTCATAAGTGGAAGAGACACAGGGACTCTACATAATAAGTAGTATATAAGTTTTGAGAGAACAGAGAAGCATACATACATAAACAACAAAGCCCTCCTTTTTGTTCGGCTGTAGTCGGTTAAACACTCTAAAATAGTTTCTTCTTTTCGTTGTAGCTAGGTTCATCAGATAATTCATTATCAATTATATTACAACAAAGAATTGAAAATACAACGCAAATTTACTCGTCTCACAGTATCTTTATTTACACATATTTCTATAGACCGGTACACGATTCAATTGCTTCCAAGTAAAGGAAGTGAGTCATTTCGTCTCATTGTGAACCGGTTTGAAGTTTATTCGTTTTGTGAATGAATGACTAATATTTAAATGCTGCTCTACAAAACAGGAAAGCTTCGTTGACGATGCGTCAATTGATATCACGACTGGCAGACATTACGTGATAGGTGTAGGTAACTATGGATTTTATTTCTAACTGGATGTGTTGTTAGTGGGTTTTCTTCTAGTGGAGGTTAACTACTAACTGACAAGTGCATCTTCAGACATCCACCAATAAGGTCAGACGGCATGGAGATCGCAGGAAGTCGCTGGATGCTGAACACCTTCAACTATTATGGAATGCAATTCTTAGGAGAGGCCTATGTTATATTCACAAGGGCCTTCCAGTGGTTACTTACCATGACGTAGAAGCGTAACTACTGTTTTGATATTCCTAATTTAAAACGCAACGAACATTTTTATAAAATTTGTACCCGGGTATCGAAAATGCAGAGTGATGACGGATGGCCATGAACTTGAACTTTATAAAAATTACATTTTCACAGCGGTATGAATTAAATTCACTATACCTATAACGATTCTTGGTTAGTTTAAAGATTGAGTATTTTAATCAGATGACCTTTAATAAACTTGAAATTAATTAGAGTGCTCATGGCTATTTCAATTATCTTGGTTCTTACACGACCGGACGTAATAACACAAAATCTGTCATTTGAAATGTAGCATATTATTTCATGCAAACAAATGAATAAGGGTAAGATAAACATTTTTAGAATTGCTAAGCTAAGTGCGCCAACCTGCAGTAAGCCAGCGTGGTGGACTATAGCCTAACCCCTCTCAATAGAATAGCTAAAAATCTGTAATTTTTCTTTCGTTTGTAATTTCAGAATTGTTTCTTCTACAGATAAAAATAGGTTGTTATTAGATTAAATTAATTCTCGAATGGTAACTCTCGTAATTTTCTAGTAAATATTATCGCCCTACTATGGCTTCCTACTCACAACAGCGGTAAATCAACTTATCTACGAACAACTAGAACTGACGACCTCTTATATAACCATTATAGCAGCAATATTATAATGTGTGGTTATATACACAATAATATTGTTTTTTATATATTTGCGTGAAATGACGAATATTTAAATACATCGTGTTTTTGCAACAGAAAATTATGAGATGAACATGAAAGAAATTAATAAACTTATTAATGTTTGTATTTTTATAAAGGCTAATGGCTTAAATTTGCGAAAAGGGGAATTTGTAGTCTTTCAGATCTAAACTTTTTACCCGTGACATAGTCAATCTCTTACAATATAAATGGCGAACTGGGGCCTTTTACACTAATGTTTTTGTTGGCATTTTCTGTATTGTGTTCTCTCAATTGGATGGGTTAAGGAGATTCCAGATTTTAACATAGAAATTAGTTCCTAAGTTATCAAATACATTTGACCCCATTACGTATATTGAGACGCCTCAAAGTATTATTAAATAAATTGCCACAGTGTACCTTATCGTCTAGCCGCAAATGCGAACTGTTTCTTTGTTTGTCGTTGAATCATTATTTACATAGAAAATATTACTAATGATCTGTGCGTAATTGAGAGCATAACGAGCGAGGATAGAAGTAATTTAAATTAATTACCCATATAGTGTTGTTTCCTGCATTTAAAATTATGAATTAGTGTCTTTTCTTAGGAACGATGGTTTCATCGGTAACACAAATATAAATTGTATTAAAATTCAACATTTCTAAAATCTCGCCCCATTGTGCCTACTTATTTAAATATAAATAATTTTAATATGAACCGTTTACTATTGCATTTAATTTTATTCTCATGAAAAAATGTATTTCACTCGCAGTATTTCCATTCTATATTTCCATTTACGAGTAGTATTGTGACAAATATGAAATAATCAAATCTGATGGTATTTGGTCACCTCTATTGAGCATAGACAGAGAACCGAAGAGGGAATTGAAATAAGAACCACCACATGACAGCAAAATTAAAAAAGCCACGCGGACAAACTTCTACACTTTCAAAGTTATTAACTTACAACACATTACTCACGCCTTTTTTTCAGAAAGGGTAGGAAGACGTGCTACCAGGACACCCACATTTCGTCTGTATATTCCGTCCCATGATGTGATAGGGGGCGAGCCTATCGCTATATTAGGCACAAATTCCTGATTCTGGGCTGATAACTAATTAAAAAACTAGAAAAAACCAATATCACCCGAGTTTTGTATTCGTACCGTAATGCATCTACACCACCGAGGCTGTTATAAAATTTCGCACTTATTATTCACCTATCTTATTCATAGCATCTTCTGTAGTGAAACAATGACGTCTATGTACAGGAAACGTAGAGTCCATGAATTGATTTAAATTGGACTATGTAATAGAGGGTAATCACATGGAACGAGACGAAACAACTGGACAGATTGCCGTCTCCGATATGGCGAGTCTTAGATTGAACAATGACGAAGGTATATTGATCATGGAACGGTTGAGACGGTTATCGTAGGTAATTTATAAAGCATGGATGATAAGTCACTAACGAGCTAATCTATATCTATATCTATATCAGCCCATATACGTCCCACTGCAGGGCACGGGCCTACTCTACAATCGAGAGAATCGATTGAGAGTGGTTAGGCCATATAGTCCACCACGCTGGCCTAGTGCGGGTTGGCGGACTTACATACCGTAGAAATTCTTTAAAATCGCTACGGTATGCAGGTTTCCTCACGATGTTTTCCTTCACCGTTAAAGTGCGTGGTGATTGACTATCAATACACACATAACTCCGAAAAGTCAGAGGTGTGCCCTGGGATTTGAACCCGCGACCACCGTGAACATGTAGGCAGGCGCGTCTGGTCCGTTACCAACAGGCCACCACGCACTTCGACTAATGCAATCGGTAAAACTCTTAACAAGGGACAAATTTATGAACATTGTTGAAGCGAAATTAATGTTAGGATCGTACAAAGCGGAGATTCCATGTTCTGTGCCTACTTACAACGTAGCGTTAACTAGAGCAATCGTCACTAAAACAATCGACAGCTCATTAATCATTTGTAATCATAATTCATAAGTGAAGCCTTTAAAGAAAGTGTCCCAAATATTTTATCGTATAACAAAAGGCTCAAGCGAGCATTAAAAACAAACTATTCTCGGAATTCTATATCATACCGTTGAAAGGTCAACGTGAGCTGTCTTTATATGAATACAACAAGCAGCGAGGCCGGTAGTCTGTGGTTGAACGTCGGGGTGAACGCACGTCTCCACTAGTGACGAAATTACGTGAAAATGTATAAAATATCCGTGTTAGCAGTGTTGTTGGCGGTATGTGGGGGTGCTTGGAGCCACTCTTACCATTTAGGAGCCTGTCCGGTGGTGGAACCGATGCCTTCGTTCGAAATGGATAGGGTGAGTATTTTTATCTATCAGCGGGGTCTAACAGGTCAATTTTGAATCAATTTATCTGTGGGTATGGACGTTATTTACGTATCTCCTTTGTAGGACTATAAAAGATTGTACGATATTTATCAGGCTTATAATATATGGTCATAACGTTATATTTGCTCTCAAAATTATCTTGTCAAGCTCTACCTCCCACCACCCGTATCATCAGCTGAAGGAAGTCCACTGCAGAGGGTTTCCTCAAGTTCTTCGATAGCGATCTGTTGAAAGTACCTACCCTGTATTCAGCCACTTTCTGCAACCATTATTCGACGCATAAATTTTCCAAATTATTTATACCGCTAGTCGAAATAATCTCTTAACATTTTGCTGCACATTTTTATTTAGAAAATGTCTAGTTTTGTTAAATTAATTATTTTTGATGATTCTAACTTGATAATGAAAGAAGTCCTATGAATTTTTTAAATCTAATGAATGACGACTATTAAGGATGAATACTAAATTTAAAAAAAGCATTCGGGGCACGTAAAGTACTAAATATAGTCTGGCTATGGTTTATGATTCAGGGGCCGTAATTATAGGTTGCATATAAGGTTAAGGTTTGGTCAACAAACTTTACTTAAAGATCAATGGTTTGGTGTGGTATGGTAGTCTATGAACTTAATTTTATGGATCAAAACAAAAGGGGATCAAAAGGCTTCAAACCAATATTAATTTAGAATCGATAGGCATCCAGTTCCAATCGTAAATTATTGGTATTTGAGCAGATCATGTTTGCAATAATAAATCTATAAACACGATCGAGAAAACTGATTCTTTCAGTTTAAAAAATTTGCGCCCCGTCCGAGAACAATCGCTAGCATAGTGTTCAAAAATACCAAATGACTTTTCAATACATTTCTAATAGATGCCCCACTGGTTCGGTGGCGTAGTTGTACTACGGTACGATTACGAAGCTGAGTTCTCGGGTTCGAATCCCGGATCAGGCAAAGTGATATTGGATTTTTCTATTCATTATCAGCCCGGAGTCAGGAATTTGGGCCCGATATGGCGATAGGCTCGTCCCCTATCACATCGTGGGACACATACAAGGCGAAATGTGCCTACCGGCTACCTCTTCTGGGAGAGAGGCGTGAGTTAATGTATGTATGTATTTCTAATAGATCGAGTATCAAGAGTAGCACTACAGATCATATTTAAGTTACAAATTATGTCGGAAGTATTCCATTGTTATGAAGATTGTGTAATCTGATCTCATCGCAAAGACCTTGTGAATAAAAATATTGCATTGTTAGTTCGAAAAGTTAAATATTTTAATGTTGGGGATCTGCAATGCAGTAACAATTACATTATTATCAGTTAAATAAGTAGATATAACTCGTCGGAAATATCTGTGGACTTGAATAATTAACGTCACTGGAACATAAGTTCAGCTAGTTCAAAATATAGATTAAACAAATTGAATTAAAACAGAAAAACGAATAAAAAATTGAATTCGCATCCATCTCAAAACATTTTTAATGTAAAATAACATAGTAGATAGGGGAACACAAAAAAATTAAATGTGAACCGCATGACAGTTAGGTTCACAAATATTTCCGACGAGTTATATGCTGGTTAATGTCAGTAAAGCTTGCAGATATTGTTTTGTTTATTATTTAATGGCTACTTATAGTAAAGTATTAATAAATTATATTTTAAGGAGTAGTTGCGTCTAATAAATATTAGTTTTTCTTATTATGTTATTTTTTGTATATTATATTGTCTGTATTTATTGTAGTTCGTTATAATCAATTAAACATTATACGTTATTCAATTTTATCTTAATAAAATAAATTTAGCCATTCCGAACCTGTATCAGGTTTAAAGGTATTCAAAACATCACTTTCTGTGACCATTTTTGGGTTAAATCACATATATCATTTAATCACATTGATTCGAATTTTACGTAAATAAATCGTTATTTTCTATGAAGATGCACAAGAACGCCAATAATCTTTTCGGCATGTGTACACACCTTCATACAAAACAACTATTTTCAATCGGTAATATGCGAAATGACATTGATAAATGCGATTCAGGCATATTACGTGTTTGTTTTGTATCATTGAAGTGAAGTGTTCGTATAATTAATTGCTAATGAGGTGTTTAATAGCAAATGACCCGTATATTTAGGACACAGTTGCGCAAAGAAAATCGGCAATACAAGTTTAACATTGCGTAAATTACTACTGAACAATCGGGTGGCTACCCATCTGTGTTAACTGGATTGTAGTTTATGAGAGAAAAGTATAAACAAATGCACCGTCACATATGTAGTCTTGAGCCTACAGCAAGATATGCCTATTCTGGGTATCAGAAACTACGAGAGACTTTTTCATCCAGACTTTTTGAAAGCCTTATAAGACAGTGTCTGTGTTTATAGTTCCCATTTTGTCCCTAAAAAGGAATTGAATAGTAGTGGACACTACACACAATATAGGTAATACATCATCCACCTTTCAGGCCAATTCAGCATAGTCTTATTATTTTCGGCTGAGTCATTGAGCCCCATTAAGTTGCAGTAAAAAATTACGGACCCAGGGAAACCTATTCATATAACAACAGCTGATTCATTTAAGCAAAAAGATAAGGTGCAACAAAGCGCTTACGCAACATTTTTTATACGTTTTGCGTTACTAGGCAAATTCTCTTCTACCTGACCTTACTCCACGTCAACAAAGAATCTATTTAATTTGGGGTTTCCAATATAAAACCACACTCAAACTTAGTTTTAGTTGAGCAACCGGCCACTCGATTATCTACCCGAACTGCAATGTACTTACTAAAATATATAATGTAGTCAATGTTCCTTCTTCGTATAGAAAATATTAAATTGCGAGCATTAAATCCTTATCGCGTTTACTATAACAAAATATATTGACCTTTTTATCAAACGGTGTCTTAGAAACGGCTATACAACAGTATTTTTATGCGACAAAAACAACCGTTTTGCCTGTTTATTATAAGACAAACAATGAGTGTACAACACAGACTTAGAACGACGGTTTCCGATGGCTTGACACATGAGTCATCTCATAAACATTGTTGTGTTAAGTGCGGTGTTTAAAAAGAAATTATCTTTATAATGTTATGTCACTCATATTACAGTATTTTGAATGCTGTTTGTTGATACTGTTAACCGTTATCTTTAATAAAAGCGCCTTTAAGAAAACATAGTTTACCAAACTGTACTAGGATAGCAGGATTTCTTAGATTGTATTGGTCCGGCAAACAAACTGATGGGTTAAAGAAATAATAAACGCAGAATTGATAGAATAGTAAAATAATTAATATAAAGAATACATAGCGAATAGAAAGAATATGACAAACAAACAATCGACAATAGATTACAGAACACTCTGATATTCAAAGTAAATTGTTTCGTTTATACTTATAGTAACCAGTTCTAACACAAACTATCACCACCAGTTAGTAAGCGATATCCACTGCCAACTAGCAGAGTGAATATCACTTTATCTAAACTCTTTAGATCATTATAACTCAGAGGTTTGTTTAATATTTATTAGGATTTTAATTATTTTTTATTTTATTTTTTTTGTTTTTTTTGTTTTTCGTGAACTTAGTCACTATAGTTTATATATTTTATTACCACACTGTTTTTGTTCATAAATATTGTTTATATTTTGTAGATTTGACTAGATTTAATATATTAGATTTACTTAGGTTTAAGAATTTAATTGATGTAATTGGTGTATGCCGTTTTGATTACATTAAATAATTAAATTAAAAAATAAATAAATAGAAGACTGCACACACTGAGACAAATATGTCTTAATATAAATAAACTTACAATAAGATTATGTTTTATATTTTTTACTTTTATTTTTCACAATGTATAAAATAATATTTGAACATAATGTAATTTAACACGGAACGAGCAGAAGTATTTGTAACCCAAATTGAATGCAATTGTTTATCGACGAGCCGCCATTGTTCTTGTGCAGTTTTTATAAATTTCGTTTATTATAACACATGTTATGACAATAAAATTCGCGAATGAAAGTTTGGTGATTGTACTGGGGGTAGAAATATGAATATTAAAACACAAAACAATCGTTATAAGCCAATCAAAATACTTGAAAGTTATTAAATAAAAAGTTCAATTAAAAATAATCAATATTGTAATAATCTAAGAAAAATATCTAAATGAAATAACAGACGCCTTATAATGTTATCTAGTGAACTCAGCTGACCCCAAGATAAAAGAGGCAATGGGGTGTTCAATATGTACTTTGTGTCTTGTGATAATACTCTGAAAGTTTCTTTTCATCGTGACATTTCTGTTGGTCCTTATGTTGACATATTGTTTCCGTAGAACATTAAAATTAACAATAACTCGCCTGTTTTGGTACATTTAGGACTTAGGTGAATGACCTAGTCATCGAGTTTATGGAACTTATAATTGATCTATTCATGTCATAGCATGTACCTACGAACCGGTGAAGTTTTGTGATTCACATACAATAATCATGTCTATCACATACCAATCACAATAAAACATTGGTGTTACTTATTAGTAATCTGTAGACTATGTTTATGGCGGGTCCGTTTGTGCGTCAACGCTCTTAACAGCTTTAAATACTAAATATAATTTTGATATTTTTAAAAGATTTATATTTATTGCCGCAAGACGGGTATACGGGAAAAAGCCGACCCCGAAAGCGATGGCAGGGCGATCTTGACAAATATAACAGGAAATGGATGCGCATTGCTCTTTATAGATATGTGGAAGAGCTTAGGAAAGGACGTTGCCCAGCAGTGTGCTCTTTTAGGCTAATATAATAATAATAATTAGATTCGACTTTTACAAGTCAACTCAGCTATAAATATGTTCTTTCAGATGCTCGGAGTTTGGTACGCGATTCAGAAGACTTCCACCGCGTCACATTGCATCACATACAACTTCACGTACTCCGACGAGCCGGGCAAATACAACCTCGAACAAGTGTCACAGCACTTCATTCTGGGACTCACGCCTTTGAAACATGACTATAGGTAAGAAACACATACATACTTATTCTTGTTATACTTTTTAACGCAAATACAGGTTAGGGTCCCTTAAAGACTCGCCGAAACTTGCATGCCACAGAGATAACAAGGTTTTGTTATGGTTCGTTAAAGTAAACACGCACTAGACCAGCTTGTTGGTCGGTGGATAAGCCTAAGTCCGCTTTACCAAACTCTTGATTGGAGACGAGTGCGGTGCTTAGCATTTGGTAATTATGAGCTGGTTACTAGAAGGTTGATACAGTTACAATTACAGCTCAATTTTTCTAGTTTTTTTCTGAATCCCATTACAACGAAGATCTTACTATCTAATATCGTACAGGTACAGGATTTCATTGGTATATGATGATTTATTCAATTTACAGATATTCCGGAGTTCTCAGTGTCCCCGACGCAGCTGTTCCCGCCAGGATGAAAGTCAGATTCCCACTGAGTAAGTTACTTGTTTATAAAGCATATCAAATATCAAAATATGTTATTTTTAACAGTATTTTACAAGACTTGTACTCTAAAGGTACTAAACATCTCTTTAAGAAGAAAGTTTTTAATGGTTTTCGGAGAAATAAAAATGAGTGGCTGAAATTTAAAATCTATTTTGCGACCAAACTTCGCAATAGTCCAAATTAGGCGAATATCGACAAAAAAATAGAAAATCTTTCGGAAATGTCAGAAATTATGATGAAAATATTATTGTATGAAAATCTCAATAAAAATAAAATGTGATGCTCAGCTCTAAAAAAATCTACTTCACAGGGTACACAGAACAACCGACACGGAAAGTAATAAACTATAGACGATAATAATAATATAGTACATGTCGATCACTCACCAAATCTCGCTCGACGACGCCGACAAAAACGGTGATCGTTGTAGCACTCAACATTACTTGCACATATTGTCCACAACACAATCTAAAATAGTCAAGAACACTAGCGCGGCAACAGAGCGCGCGTCTTGCTTCTACAAGCGTTCACGAAAAACTGAACTATTAGTCCAGTAAGATGACACAAAATAACATCAACTACCCTCCACTAGATAATATTTTATGTCAAAATTACAAGATCGAAATACGCCAGTTGAAACTAAAGCGACTGTTTTTAATTAATTTCAGTCCTTTCAATAATATTTTTAGTGCAATGCACAAGTTATATATCAATGGACGGGATGGGATAGGAGCGGATGTTACAGGGTTGCATGGAGGATTTTACCAAAATTAATACGTTTCTGGTGTGAGTGGAATCAAAACATCTCTATCTGAACGAAGCTGGACTGGGCTGCTAGTAGCTAGTAATCTTGGGTTGATGAGCGCAACGTAGTCCCATACATGCTCTTGTTTATAAGCAGGCTTGATTGCGAGTTCGATCCCGCACCGAAACAAATATTTGTGTGATCTATAGGTATATTTTGTTTCAGATCTGGGTGTTTGTGAGACCGAAAAGTCTCTATGTATGTAACTGTTGGGTGTATTTATTTATTTATTTTCTATCAGGTGTGCGACCCGATCGTCTACTGACTATCCCATATAAAATAGCACTCATTTGTTTTCCAGGCGTGGCTGGCTCAGCAAGCTACACAGTGCTGGCAACCGACTACCTCACCTACGCCGCAATATTCACGTGCCAGAGGCTCGCCTTCGCGCACAGGAGATCTGCCACTATCCTCTCCAGAACTAAGGAGTTGAACAGGATGTATATTGATAAGGTATGTTCTATATAGTATCTAAAAAAAACAGTTTTTTTAATTGCAATGAATGGCGAGACGAGCATTCGCCTGATGGTAAGCGATACGACCGCTTATGGACAGTAGCAAAACCAAACAACACCATGAATTACAAGGAAATGCTTGGCATTACACTGCGCTCGCCATCCTGAGACATAAGATGTTAAATCTCAATATGTCCAGTAGTTACTCAGTCCAATGTTGTAGTTGTCCAATGAGGTGTTATCAGTTTCTATGGTATGTGAAGTTCGCAGCCTGAAATCGTCAACTGCTAAGGAGGAGTGTCCTCAACTACCGAGACCTCGATTGAGAGGGGTTAGGCCATAGTAAACTACGCTGGCGTAGTACAGGTTGGCGGAATTCACATACCATAAAAATTGTTACAAATAGCTATCACATTCAGGTTTCCACATGATGTTTTTTCTGTAGGTACCGTTATAGTGTGCGATGATTGACTATCAATATGCATGACTCCAGAAAGTCAGAGGACTTTGGGATTTTTACCCGAGATCACGGTGAACATGTTGGCACCAACGTCTGGTCCTTTACCAACAGCCCACCACGCACATTACGTTAAATTCAATATTAATATATTATTTTCAGATGCGAACAAAACTCTCCTCTTACGGGGTGGATCCGTACGACCTGTCCATCATCAGCCAGAGCAACTGCCCGAAGCACCCCGACGGCGCCTCCGAGGGAGTCAACATCAACATCAACCCCGACACCTTCTCTTCACACAACATCGGCGAGGCGGTCAGGAAGACTGGAGGGGTTATCGGTAAGTTCATCTTGGTTTTAATCATGGTTGCAGAACATCCAGGAGTAGACAGGGATTGCAAGCGCAGTGGAACTAATTCGCGTCACAAGAGACTAGGGACAATATGCTGATTGCTAAGCTAAATGGCATCCGAATATTTGGATAGCCACTTCAAGATCTTGTTTCTATATGGGTTTATACTTATGGGTTAAAGATGGGAACATAGCAATCTCCATGGGGCTTTTTAGCGATCTCATTAATCGCCGCTGTTGATCCTGACTTAAAGGGATAGCAATAGCGGGGGTGTGGGGATAGTCTCCATCACTCATAACACCATAGTAATATAATCATAATGTTGGTTTCGACTTGTAGCTATGCTAGTTAAAAATATTTTATACTTAGTAGTCCTGATGAAATGACAGAAGACCCAAAGAAGGTCGCTGAATATTTTAATATGATAATTCTTAGAAGAGGCCTAGCCTATGGCTAAATGATGAATCACTTATTTAAATCCTTTACATTTTTACAGCGGACGGTGTGGAATACGTAGTGGACGCAGGCAAGAAAGTCTACCACAAAGTCGCAAGTAGCAAGGAGGACCTCACCGAACCTCCGGCGAACCACAACGGATACGAAGTTCGCCCAAATGAACCCGACGCTGAATGGCTGCCTTGAAATCAACCATAGATTATAAATTAAATACTCATTTATGTTAGTCAAAACCAAAGAGTATCTACTCGATAATACCATAGACAATAGAGATATACGTTTACTTTTGTAACGTTATAAGGAAAGAAAGAGTATCATGTGGCCATAATATAATTTGAGCGTCGAGTTTTGTATAATGTTAAAGATGGGAAGCAAGAATTGCGTTCCCAATTTTCTATTTAAATGGTACTGCAGTTACCATCATATGCAATACAATCATTTTACGTAGCCAATGAGAAACAAGTATAATCACCATATACATCAAGATGAGTTAAATAGACATTATTTATAAATATAATGCAATATAATTGTCCTATTTTAAATAAATAATACAATATTATAAACAACATACAAAACCCTCAGTAGTAAGCCTACAATGTATATTGTCATAAAAATATTTAGTCTAGTAAACAATTTCCTGTGAATAAATATTTTTAACAAATATCAGGTGAATTTTATTTAATACACTAGTTTGATAAAAATATAGAAAAATTAAAATAAATTACCGGCGTCGCCTTTTATAACATGTCTCAAATTTGTCCCCAGGTAGGTACAGAGGCGACTTAAAGGGGCCATCGGGGTCGTTAGGCAAACTGCGGGGGCGGTGCGCCCTCACTCATAACGACCTCGAGACGTGTGATAGAGTGCATGGGTCAGACTATTGTGGACGCCCATAACATCCTAAACGGGCGTCCAAACTAGTAGTAAATGTGTGGCATTCAGACCCCCACTAAGGACCAGCAACGGTTTTGCGCCGGGCGGTTACGCGGACGTATATCGGGGCGATTGTCGCCCTGGGATGTCCGATGCCGCCCATAATGCGTGTGAAGGTCACCGAGGGGTTTTTAGTCAGTATGCTGGCGTAGGTTATGTTAGGGTCCTAGCCCGACCACAATCCGCAATGTGGCGGGTTGGAAGGCCAGAGACTGACATACCCCTTTCGGCCTCCCCCGGGGTACCGAAAGGGGAGCTTAATAGCTTTTCCTCTTGGACACAAACAAAAAAAAAAGGTAGGTACATAGGCATGATTAAAAGAAAAAATCATAATAATGCTCTTGTCCTTTATTTGTAGAAAAGAAAATGCATGAAAAGCACAGATGTGTTTTAAACACTACAGCCTTATTTATACAGTTTTAAAACCCATTTTAGCGGTCGAATGTTTTGTCTTCTTCGCTCAAACTGAATTCATAAGTCGTTCGAAAGGAACAAAAGATTCGATAAATAAAATGGGTTTTAAAACTGTATGAATAAAGACGTTAATTTATACAGAGTTTGAAATTATGCTACCAGATTTATAAACATAATCAGGAATGAATTCAGTTAAAATAATGAGATAAATAACACCAAATGAAACTGTCATGGCATACAAAATTTATTCGCAATAAAAAATTAGTATGCTGTTAAATTTTTCAATGTAAATTTTTCTACCCAATAATTAATAATTTTGACGTTAACAACACACAGTGAAATCTTACATCTGGCAACATAAAGTTTAAGATTAGCAACTTAAATTAACATAGTGAAGACATCATCATTTAAATAATTGTAGTAGAAAGAAAGAAGCGTTTTTGTAAAAAAATAAATATATTTTGTTTTGTAGGGTAGGTAGTTTCCATTTCTCCGACAAAAGAGGATTCCTACTCAATTTGTCTTTATACTCGTATTTGTACTTTATAGTCTATGGATCGATTTTATAAATCGTTTTTGGTGTGGTTTGGTCTACTTCTAAGTTTGTCCAAATTCCATTGCATCGATATAGAACCCTAACTTGTTCATGAATCACCTGAAAATCGAATATTAAAATTTCTACTACAATCACTTGAACAATGAAATCTTCAACTCTCCAGCTAGCATTTAGATAAAAACACTTCATCTTTTTTAAGGCGTGCATCTCTCCAAGAACCGTGGGTAGAGGCAGACTTCTCTAATGTGGTATCTGTCGAGGAGCCAGCACAGGAAGCGTTCGAGTCCCAGGCCGTAACCTCCGTGCGGCACCGAGCCGAACTTGCGCTGGTCCGTGTACCAGTAGTAGGGGGACGGGTCGATGCCTTCGCGCGAGTAACCTGAACAAATATTGAATATAACTGCCTTTTTCATAAAAGTACATAGAGGTTGAAAGTATTAACTTTTATATAAAGTTCAAGCACCAGACCAGGTTTTGAGGCGTACCTTGGGAGAGGCCTATGTCCAGCAGTGGACGGGAACGGGCTGATGATGATAATGTGATGATGATGATGATTACGTGGTGGTTTTGGTAACGAACTTGATCACCAAGACGGAAGTTAGTTTAAAAACAATTTATCCCAGCTTTCTAGAAACCTGATATCCACAGGCGCAACATGCAATGTTACACCCATTCCGTGTTGTTTTCCAGAAACCGAATTAACAGTTGATCTAATAGTAAGCGATTCTTGCAGCTCAGTAACATTAATATAAACTGAAGGCCATAAAATACTTTAAACTATTACAACATGTATATGTTGCCACTCAAAAAGGGAGGGGAAAACCAAGGAAACTGGGTAGTTTGGTAATCTCTCCCGAAAAAAACCTTTGTATTTCGTAAATTTTTTGAGACATTGATACCGCTTAATCGACGTGCTACAAGCTACAGCGTGTTTTTGCAAACTGTATAGTATGAATTATTGTTAATATAAAGTATGTATTCACCTTCCATAAGCTCCTGGTGGTCCCATATCCTCATGGACCCCCCTACAATCTCCCCCACTCCTGGCATGAGCACATCAACAGACTCAGTGAGTCGTCGGTCTTCAGGACAGCGCGACATGTAGAACGACTTGATCTCCGCCGGGAACTTGCACAGGAGGATCGGCACTCCGATCGCGTCTGTCATCTTGCGCTCTGGCATTTCGGGGATATCCTGAAATATAATCATTATTATAACTACCGGCACGGATCTTGAGCGCTGGCCGTTACTTGCGCAGATGTCGATTTTTGGGTCTCTTTAGAGGTATGATGAAGTAAGCGGGCGGGGGCATTATCGCATCGGCCAGTGATTGGTTCACTACGCAACGCCATATTGTTGTTATGCCTAATTCATTCATTGCGTTTGTTCAATTCATTCATTTATTTTGTCCTTAAGTTCACGACGCGCAAAGCAATCCCCACTCTGTCGCCGAGCGCTCAAGATCCGTGCCGGTTATAATACTTATTTACAATACATAAAGTATTATATAAAGGTGTTACAAGTAGCGTGCAATATTTTAATTCCTACCCTATTAAAGTTGAAAACACTATTTTAATCGTGTTCATTATAATTAACAATCACAGTACGCTAGTGTTTCTCAATAAAAGTTTTCAATAAGGTACTTAAGTTTTCAGTTTAAAAAATTACCTCTCCAAATTCGTAAAAGGTGCCGTCTTCTTTCTTGATGTTGTGCTCGCGGAGATACTCGATAGCTTCGATGTAGGTCATACGTTTGAATGGCCGCTCGGGTTTCTGTAATATATAGTCTGATGAGTTATGGAATTTTACTGTGGGGTGGTGCTGCTGACATTAATACCATCTTTGTTCTCCAAAAGCGAGCTATAAGATCAATTTATTCGCTAGGGTCCAGATGTTCTCTTAGAGAAAAATTTAAAGAAATAAATATAATGACAGTGGCATCACAATATATTTTTGAAAATTTAATGTATGTCCATAAAAATAAAGAAAACTTTCGAAAGATTAGCGATATTCACAATAAAAATACTAGAAATAAGAACAATTTAGCTACTCATAAGACCAGACTCCACAGGATCAGCAAGTCTTTTAAGGGTTACTGTATACACTTTTATAACAAAGTTCCCACTCATATTAAAGCCTTAAGTATTGAAAAATTCAAAGCTACTATCAAGCAAAAATTATGCAATAAAGCTTATTATAAAATTTCAGAATATCTAGATGATAATAAGGCTTGGGAATAGTATAGTATAAAATTAATTAAATATATAGTATCTTGGAGCGGAGGTATTAGTGTGCTCTGTATAATTTCATTTATATTAAGTAACTTAAACTATTTTGTTTTGCTTTGTAAGCGATTGGATAAGTCATGCTCGCTTAAAAGTCTGTGCTTGCGGTGGCGTCGTGTGCCGGGTCGGTCACTTCCCTGTAGCATGGTTGAGGAGGCCGATGGCTGGCACATGCGTCATACTCGTGAACGGGTGCTGCTTGTGTGGACTGGTCTGCCCGATTTGCTTACTTTGTAATTGATAAATAGATTACTTAACGCTTTTATAATTATTTATTGCGTTGGCAAAACAGAGTATACTGATTCTTCGTTATGGGTTACTTCGTTTCGTTTCTCTCAGCCATATTAAATATAAAGTAAACTTATTCGTATTCAACTATATCCTACTTGCAAATCATAACAAGTTATTAATGAACTGCTCTGATTTAAACCAACTTGTAATTTTTGTAATAATCATACATTGTAAACTGGTTTTGAAAAGAGCAACACTAGAGTTTCTTGCCCGTTCTTCTCTAGTGAAAACCGCTTTCCGAACCGGGTGGTAGTTCAAAAAATGACTGAATCTAAACAATGTTGAACATTTTAATGGATTCAATAAATTATATTCATTTCATATTCATTCATATAACATTAATTTCATTTTAGAACAAACATACACAAATTTGAAAAAAAATTCATGCCTGTTTCTAAGAAGGCGTAGGCAGAGGTGCTATCAGGACACCCACATTTCGCATTGTATGTTCCGTCCCACAATGTGATAGGGGGCGAATGAATAGAAAAATTCAATATCACTTTGCTCGATCCGGGATTCGAACCCGAGACTTCAGCTTTGTAATCGTCCGTAGTACAACTACGCCGCCGTGGCAGTTAGAAATCCATCTATTTCCGACAGACATCATCCGTGGCGCAGTTGTTTAACATGGCTGCGAAACGAGAAGCCGCGGGTTCGATCCGCGCACCGAGACAAATGCTTGTGTGATCCACAGGTATTTGTTTCGGGTCGGAATTTGTGAGACAAGTTTCTCGTAGATTCTGATACCCACAATACAAGACTTGATTTTAGTGTGGGATCTGTGTATGTGATTGTTGAGCGTATTTATTTATCTATTTAGAGGGAGATGGAGAGAAAAAGAGATATTAATATATGATTATAATATACCGATATATCAGTGCTATGTTGTATATGAGGGGGTATGGAGTACCTTGAAGGTGGGGTTGAGCTCGTACACGAGGTGTCCCTCGGGCGACGCCAGCACGCGCTCCACCACGTCCACCACCAGGTCCTCCAGCCGCTCCAGCAACTCCTCGAACGTGATGAACGGACACTCCGCCTCCACGTGGCTGTACCTGTCATATGCAAATTAGTATGTATTATAGTACAACTGTGAAATACAGACGCATAGCTGAGGGCGTAGGTTGAGATGTTATAAGTAAAAGCCACTAAATGGTGCTTATTCCCAATATGTTATAGAGAGTATTAGGAAGCCTTGCACTATGCCAGGCATGAATACTATTCCCGGGCAATTCATATGAGATTTTGAAACCGGAAACCTAACAAACTAACATAAATGATTCTATAAAACAAATCATTTACTCAAAACCCATACTCAAATGGGGTTCCAAAATTATCAAATTATATTAACACTATGGACCTCGAGCCCTACAGCATACTAATAGAACCAATAGAATACTGCACAAGTCACAGTTAGAGGAGATATTAAGTACACTTACTCAGCGAGATGTCTGCGTGTGCGCGACTGTTCGGCGCGGTAGGACTGCGCGATGCAGTACACGTCTCCCATGGCCGCCAGGCACGTTTCAAGGTACAGCTGCGAGCTCTGAGTCAAGTACGCTTCCTCACTGAAACATATCATAATTCTGATCAACTTCTACTTGTCATCCGCATTTGCGCACGTAAATGCGTGCGTAAGTGCGCACGCGTGCGTCCATTTTTAAACGGTTTCTAGAGTACTTTAAATATCTTGAGTTTTGCAAAATATGGCTGACTTTAATTAAACATAAGTGTGAAGAGATAGGTAGTATGGCGATTTTTATCGCCTATAACGGTCTCTGGGGGTGAGTGATGTGACGATCCTCCACATTACACACACTTCAGACATACACAACACATTCACTCACAATCAGTTACACATCACACAAAAATACAAATATACGTTTACAAACAGACAAATAGTCGACACACAAAATCATCTATTTTATATAGATAACGGTACACCAGCTGACCACCGTGATGTGAATCTGACAATGTGCTTTCGTATTTAGTTGTGTTTTGACGAATGCAAGTATGAGCAGTGTAGTAAATAGTTACCGACCCAAAGTAAGAGAACTTGAAGAGCGTGCTGCCGCCCTCGCACTGCGTCTGCACGAGCGTGGGCGGCGACACCTCGCTGTAGCGCCGCGCGTGGAAGTGCTCGCGGAACGCGCGCGTCACGCTCGCGCGCACGCGCAGCACCTTCGACGTGTTCTCGCCGCGGATCATTATGTGCCTGTTGGAGAAACAAGTTACTTCATAGCTAGCTTCTGCCTGCAAACTTTGTCTGCGTGATTAACTTTATTTAGAATTTCCCATCCCATCCCGTCCCGTTCCGTTATATCCCGCCCGTCCCGTCTCTTTCTCACTCAAGGCATATAATCCAGTCCCATCCCTTTGAGCATAAAAAGGTACCAAATATGTACATCGGAATTCATTCCTCATTCCATGGGAACACTACATTTTTCCGGATAAAAAGTACTGTTGTGTTCCGGTTAGGAGGTTTTGTAGCCAGAGTAACTTACTGGACATATTGAGACTTGACATCTTATGTATCAGGATGGCGAGCGCAGTGGAATGCCAAAATCTTTGTAATTCATGGTGTTGTTTGGTTTTCCTACTGTCCATGAGTGGTCGTATTGCTTATCATCGGGCAAATGGCACGCTCGTCTTGCCATTCGCAGCAATAAAAAAAAACATTCTCTATGATCTGTCTGTGTCTGTATCAGCCCATATACGGCCCACTGCAAAGCACGGGTTTCTACAATCAAGACAGATTGAGAGGGTTTAGGCCATATAGTCCACCACGCTGGCCTAGTGCGGGTTGGCAGATTGAAGATAGAAATCAATAATTCACTTAAGATACTAAGATACTATTAAATAAACAAGAAGTCGAAACAACGTACAACATCTCTTTCTCTTGTTTTAAATACATCCCATGATTGTCTAGAGCGATAAGACTGCGATTTGTTTTTTTTTTTCTTATTTCACTATAATATACAGTGTATATTATTGTTTTTACTTTTGGGTACAATAAAGCCTAAATAAAAAATTAAATAAAAAATCATTCAAAATAGCTTAGAACAGTACCTGTTGTCTAGCTGTACATCAGGCAAGGCTTCCTCGTTAAGGATGGCATCAGCTCCGCCGGGCGGCGCCAAACCAATCAGCTCCCAGTAGTCCACTGACAATTCATGACCTCCTGGTGCCTGGAGAGAAAATATGCAATTCTCTTTTTATTTTAATAGTCTCCATGTCGCACTTCCTTTGATCCCCGCACCAAGGTAAAGGTTTATGTGACCCTATTTACCTATCTATATGACTAGGTATTTGTTTTGGATCTGGGTGTGCCTGGGACCAAAGGATCTCGTTGTTCCTGACACCCACGACACAAGATTCGATCTTTATTACAGGCAATTTCTTACAGGCAATCTTTGGATGGATATGTAAATAGGAAAATGAGAGGGCAGTCTAAGGTGTATATGTTGCAGCTATATTGTCAAAACCGTGATATTATAATTTCACTAGTGATATTATAAATAAACGGAAGATTGTCAACTGACTTCATTTTAATTGTTTCGACTTCATGTTAACTTCATTTTATTTCGAATGAAAATAAACTAACCTAACCAAACCTAACGATTGTTTCTTTGCGGTAAATCACTGCGGTACTTCATTCATAATACACCCAGATTCATTATTTTAATCTACGTTAAATTGTAAGCAGTATGTTACGGTTCACAATCTTTCGACAGTTCACAATCTCACGAGATAGATTACAATCTAACGGCATTTACAATTTTACGGTGACATATACATAAACATATATACCTATCCTAATGGACAACAGATATTCCTCAGCTACACATTTGTTGAGATAGGAAATGGTCTGTACGCATTTTTTCAAATGACGACAGTTTTCGTGCCCGTCTTACTTTAGCTGGAAGTCAGTTCCACAGTCGGACAGCTTGGACAGTAAACGATTTGTCCATGAAAATCGTGGAGTGCACGGGCATTCTGTTTCGAGTTCTCGACGACCTCAAGGATCTTGAATGTGAGTCATGGAGAACGATGAAACGATCTTAAATATGAATCTGATACAGAAATTTTGGAGACACTCAAGCTTATTAGGTTGGTCCTCGGTGAGATCTAGATAGCTGACATTGGCATAATCGAGGATGGTGCGAAGGAGGGTTTGGGCAAGTGAAATCTTCGTGGCAATGGGTAGAAGATTGCTCAACCTTTGCAAACACCTTGCCGAGACAAACAGCTTTCTGCTATGTTCAAGAAGCTGTGGGCCCCAAGTGAAGGATCTATCAATAAGTAAGCCCAGATTCTTAACCGTCTCGCTGTATGGGATGAAAGTGCCATTACAGCTGCCATTACATCCTGGAGCTACCAATAATAATGAGCTGGGTTTTGGATGGATTGACCGGTAATCCGTGGGTCTTGCTCCACTCACAGATGAGTTGTATGTCGGATTTAATTTATGCAATAGCGTCAGCCAACTTGTCCAAGGGTGACTTTACAAAGTTATGTATTTATAAACCGTCGAAACATTTAACATTCGAGGAAAACATAACAAGGAAATTAGCGGCCCTGCAGTTTGCAATAATTTTAAAGCTACGTGAAGTTTATGAGCACGCCTTAGACTGTGATGAGTTGATGCTTACTCAAGCCCAGAAATAATTGAGATTAAACAATTAGCAACAAGTGTGTGGTGGCCTGTTGGTAACGGGCCCGACGGCTGCCTACATGTTCCCGGTGGTCGCGGGTTCAAAACCCAGCATACCTCTGACTTTTTGGAGTTATATGTGTATTGATAGTCAATCACCACGCACTTTAACGGTGAAGGAAAACATCGTGAGCGATTTTACAGAATTTCTACGTGTATGTAAGTCCGCCAACCCGCACTAGGCCAGCGTAGTGGACCATATGGCCTAACCACTCTCAATCGATTCTCTCGATTGTAGAGTAGGCCCGTGCCCTGCAAAGGGGCCTATATGGGCTGATACAGTAACAAGTCGTAAAATCATAAGCACTATCTTTCTGCAACACGCATAAAAATCCTGATGTGGGGACCTTACAGTAAGGTCATAGAACATTCTCCTCAAGAAAAGGAAAACATTCTCTATAGCAAACTTATCATTAGAACAGAACAATTCAAGATTTGTATAAAAAAGTGTTGTATTATTTATTATTTTATTTTCTCACCGTCTTTCCCTCAGGGACCTGTTCCAAAATTCCCTTTAAACACACAGAAGACTCAGTCGAAAGCACCAGAGCGTTGTATGTCTGACACATGGCGCCGTGCAGGACGCACTGCAAGAAGCCGGTGCCGTCTCGCAGGGTGATGAACATTAAGGCTTTGCCCTGCCGCCGAAGACGGTGCACCCAGCCGCGAATGCATATCCTTTGACCCCGGTATTCACTGGCTGGAAAATTATAAATATGCTGAAGCCAAATGGAGTGGTTTTATATAACAGATTGACAGGTCCAAATAAAAAAAATTACATAACACTATCAATATTATCAGTTATGTAACATCATTAGTAAATAAATCAATTTATTACAGTACCACGAATATGTATAAATGATTTGATAGTTAACAATAAATGTTATCATTTGCCAACAACACTTATAGATAACCAATAGTTTTAACTGCATGTATGACTTCATGCACCTTAAAACAATTATGTATTATTAATAATAATACATTTATTACAATGTTCCTCTTTGTCCTAGAAAACTGTAAAATGAAAACACCCTGAGAATGTTGTGTGGCGTATCTATCGTATTGCATGATTAATCTTTGACTTTGTATGCTTGCAATAACTTTTATACATACATCTATAAGAACACACTAGTTTTTCCCTGATAGGTTAAGCAGTTGTGTTACTGGAGTAGGTCGGTGACCAGTCCCATATCGAAATGAAAAGCAAAATAGTCTCACAATTATACTAGTGTCACCTATAGTTCGTTTTTGCATCCCAAGATGTGGATGGGTGACTTTTTTAAACTTCAACTGACTCAATCTTTAGATGGAACCCATGACTTTGTCCTTAAAAGCACCTACATACTGCCTCTTAATAATAATCCAATAGAAAATAACTCAACAACAATATTTTTTTTACAACCATATTGCTATTCATATTTGCAAAACCACACATATGTATAAACAGCAGTTTTAAACATGAAAAATATAACCACATAGTTCAAATTAATTACGGTAGAAATGCTTAAGGAAAAAACAATGCTAAAACATTTGATAGGTTGGTTCAGTGGTTTGTGCCAATAAATATTTGTTAGTTTAGTTTCAACAGAACATAAGGTGGTCTACAAAAGTAACATAGAAATCACCGTAACTTGTTTACAACTAACAAAATGTTGAGTGAGTGATATTACAACTGCATATAAAACATAATACACATGGTAAAACAAATCTCAAACTAAAACTGTAATATTTTCATGATATTAAATTTAGTGTTTTTTCCTTGAGCCCGGTTTAGGTATCATTAAGGTGTATGTTACATATTTGTAAAGCATATCTAAGGTACAGGAAACTTTGCCCACAATTCCCGATAACATGTAATATGGTAACAATAGTCATAAGCCAAGTTTAATATCAAAGACATTACCTTAAATGAAAAACATACATAACATGTAGACACTAGCAATAACATATTTTTATTTAATTTGATCAACAAGATAAATATCATTATTAATTAATTTTGTATTATTAAACTTCTGAGCAAACCACATGTTTTTAAGATAAGTTTAATAAGTAATATTGGAGAAATATAATGTATTTCCTCAATATTACTGTGCCGTTAGAGATAAGACTGCCACTTGTACAACCAATAATTTAAGGATTTTATACATTTAAGTTGTTTTTCATGGTGTACAATAAAGTAATAATCAATAAATAAATACCCTAACCAGTGCACACAAGTCAAAACATATTATATGATAAGCTGAAGGCAACTAATATACAGCATTACACATTATAATAGATTATTGACAATGTGTCACTGACACCATTTAATTGACCCAAGTGAATAATTTGAAATAAGAAACTGATGAGATTATCAGCAAACAAAATAGCTATTAGATTTCAGAATAATGATATAATTGTGTACTAGCATTGTAAACTGTAATCACAAAACTCAAGACATCAATTCATGATAAGTAAGTGATTCATAGATATCTTTGTTGTTTAATAATAACTAGTCACAACTGTGTTCTGTGACAAATATTGGTACTGAAATGAAATGAAAAAAATAACACATTAAAATGTATGAAAGTAGTTGAAGCCTCCGTGGCGCAGTTGGTTAGACGCCGCCTGTGAAACGAGAGGCCGCGGGTTCGATCCCCGCACCGAAACAAATATTTGTGTGATCCACAGGTATTTGTTTCGAGTCTGGGTGTTTGTGAGACCGAAAAGTCTCTCGTAGCTTCTGATACCCACGACACAAGACTCGATCTTAGTGTGGGGTCAGGACTATGTATGTGACTGTTTAAAAAAAAAAAAAAAAAAAAAAAAAAAAAAAAAAAAAAAAAAAAAAAAAAAAAAAAAAAAAAAAAAAAAAAAAAAAAAAAAAAGGATTATGTAGGTATGTTAGGATTCAGTAAAATTTATTTACTAAATAAATAGATTTAAAATTATTAAACAAGTTAATTAGATTTGTTGTAATGTCCAGATTTCTAAGTGTAATACATGGTTAATAGTTCATCTGGAAATACTCACTGTCACATATCTTCACAACCTTGGCGGCAGGGAGACTGGGATCTTCTTGGATGGTAACCTTCTTGGCTTCATCCAAGTTCTGCTGTCTCTTCTCACTGTTCTCCTCATCTGCCTTGGCCTTATCCGCCGCCTTGTTTTTCTCTCTAGTCCATATCTTTTGTATTTTTTTCAACTGGGATTTGGCAGCCACTTCGTAATCTTTGCCTTCCTCTTTTGCATCAGTGTATATTGTTGGGAACGGCTCTTTACCGGCATGGTGCATCGCCTTGAGAATTGTTTTGAATGGTTTCTCTTTTGTTCCATCTCCAGTTTCATCAGACCCGTTTTTGTCCGATGTGTAAATCTCTTCTGGTGATAGATACAAAATAAAAATTATTTCAAATTTAAAACATAAAATTTCATTGAACTATTGCAGGTTATAAGAAGTAATAATATTTATGTTTCGTCCTTTAAATTCCATGAAAATGCTGGTCTAATATTATTATTTTTTTACTTTCGGATAATAAAAAGAAAACCTTTCATATGAATTTTAAAAAGTATATTTAATTGGGAATAAAGTGAATAGAACCCATACAATGGTATTTTCATATTATATTACACTGCATACGTGTAAGTTTAGGTTATAAATATAAAAATGAGGAAACTTACTCAACGTGAGGTTTTCAATGTCCGGCATGGTTGCGTTTTTTATTATTTATTTGATTATTACACCAGCACTATTCTTTCAATTCTAAACTTTACAAACTTAACACTTACTTCATCAAAGTGACACAAATACACCGCATTGCACTACTTTCAAGAGAATGAAAAATTGGAAATAGTGAATCAATATTACACATTACGTCATTTTGACAGCAGGATGAAAATATAACAACGCGTATAGGTAAGAAAGAAATAGCATGCTCAACATGCTAAAGGTTATAATAACGTTGGTATGTTCCAAATTGAAGAATTTCTTAGGCTGTGTTCTTAGGCCTCTTTTACATTAACGTACCGTTTGCCGATTGATCATATTTTTGCAGGATCCCGAATCAGGAAAACTAAACCGTATATTATTATGTTCGTTAGACGAATGTTCGGCATGCAATGAAAACGGTTACTTACTTCCTGAATTTTAATTTATTTTTTCTGGCTAAAATAAGTATATCACTCACCTTCAATTTGCCGACGACATAGTAGTCGTGGCAAAATCGCTGGCCGACCTTGGCCATATGCTCGACGGCCTCAGTAGAGTTTCTCAACAGGTGGGTCTTAAAATGAACTTGGATAAAACGAAGTTTATGTCGAATGTCACGAAGTGATAGAGGAAGAGAATATAGCCATATCGGGCAAAAGTTTCTGACTCCTGGCTGATAATAAATAGAAAAATCCAATATAACTTTGCCCGATCCGGGACTTGAACCTGAGACCTCAGCTTTGCAATCATACCGTAGTACAACTGCGCCACCGATGCAGTCATATTAAAGTGCATAAAATAACATTTTGCTATTAAAATACGTCAGGCGGCAAGTTTTATTTATGCTTTTTAATTATAACACGCTTTTTCCGCCACTAAGGTAATTTTTTCCAATGTAATATTAATCTGCAGAACAATTTAAGTGATATGTGGATATGTTGACGTCGAGACAGAGCAGAACACTATTATGGCGCGTAAGTCACATACACTCAGGTCCGGTTATAACCGTGGTACGTTTTGTGCAAGATTTCCCATTAGAATAAAGTTCTACAACGTCCTTTATCCAACCCCTAAGGAAAACAATAGAATCAGAACAGAATTGCATCTTCGATTCTGTTCCTGGAAATCCAACCACGCCATTTCCCAAACATTACCAATACATAGACTAATTAAATTATAATTGTACAAGCGTTTATAACCATCCGAGGGCGATAACTAAAAAGCTTCTAAGTAAATTTGCTTGCTGTAGACTTGGTAATATCAGACTGGTGGCCATTTGACATTTAAGACAGCCTCTGTGGCGCAGTTGGTTAGACGACGGGTGTGAAACGAGAGGCCGCGGGTTCGATCCCCGCACCGAAAGAAATGTTTGTGTGATCCATAGGTATTTGTTTCGGGTCTGGGTGTTTGTGAGACCGAAAAGTCTCTCGTAGTTTCTGATACCCACGACACAAGACTCGATCTTAGTGTGGGGTCAGGACTATGTATGTGACTGTTGGGTGTATTTATTAATTATTATTTGACTGATGAAAGTATGGACAGTGTAAGTCGCGGTGCTGAAGGAGGTGCAATAAAGAAAATATCACAGTAGCCAATAATCGTGCATAACAACAGCATTACACTTGCGTAACGCATTCATAAACAATTGTAGGAATAATTAATAATTAGAAAAAAAAACTAATGCATTCAATTTTTCTTTGTTTTTACTAATGCAACGCTTGTAAGCTCCTCTTTCCGTACCCCAGGGAGGTAAAGCGGTATGCCGTTATCACTGCCTCTTATTGTATCTAATGTGTTCCTGATTTCTGACAGAATGAGCTTGTATCTATACAAGCTTTTTGAAAAGTAATATGTACTAGAATACAAGAGATCACAAATTTATCCTTAATCTTATCCACTGCTACTGTCCACTGCTGAACGTATGACTCTACAAAAAATGTTAATGGCGAGTACTGGAAGCGGGCTCCATTCATCATCATCAGCCCGTTGCAGTCCACTGCTGGATATAGGCCACCCCCAAGGTACGTCACAGAGCCCGGTCTTCTGCTTTACGCGTTCAGTCGCTGCCGGCCCTACAATTAACAATAATTACAATTAAAGGGCTCCATTAACAACTTATTTGATACCTTGTCGTATAGGATAAAAATTTTAAAAATACAAATATTTTTTAATTATTCGATCCAAATAAGTGGAAGAAAACCTTTACCCAGCTGTAAGTAAAACATTTTTATTTATTATATCATACGGATCCGATAATCACTGATTGTAATATGATTGAGCAAGTCTTACAACAACCTGTATTATTATATGTTATTACTTTATTTAAGTTTCTTTTACAGCTGTTTAATTCATAAATATAGCGTTTCCTAATCTCACCGCGCATGCTTTATCTGTACTAAGTCTTGTTTTGAAACTTAATAACAGTTTCCTAATTTGCGATAAACCATAATATAAAACGGTGTGTCAGGTGCAAAGCTCATATCACCTCCAACATGGCACCTATATACCTAATCATAGGCTTAGTTATTCAGGTATTTATCATTAATTAAAATCTATATATTGTTATATAATTTTTAGCTTTAAACATTAATCATCGTATTTTTCACAGGGTTCACTGATATATGCCGAATCAGAAGAAATAGAGAAAGATGTAAGTAGGGAAATTCTGAATACCAAAATTGAGGATGATGAGGTCATTAAAGATTTCAAAGAGGCACCAAGGGACTGGATGGATCTACTCATGCTCCCGAACAACCAGCTGTACCCGACCTCCGCTGCTACTTTGATGGCCCAAGCCACAGACTCTAGCAAACCCATCGAAGAACAGATGGAAGACATCAAAGAAATAGCGAACAAGATCTCTGATGCTATTGAAAATGAGTTGGCTAACATGCTTTCTTACGCTATTGCTGCTACAGAAAAAGACAAGGGAAAAGAGGAAGAAAAGGAAAAAGAAATAGAAGATGATAGCAAACTCCGTAAAAGAAGGTCAGTTGAAAGTCCCCTAGACAGTACTCAGCTCGTCATGAGACTGTTGAAACACATCAAGTCTAACAACGAATTCCAAAACATAGCTATTGACAAAATGATGACTGCTCAAGAAATTGCTGACAAATTCGGAATCGAATTTAGCCCAGACCCTGAAATATTGTCCGACCTCGCTGTAGCTGCTAACGAACACGCTAAAGAACTGAGTGAGATGTTGAACGAGGCTTGTGACTTGAACAACAAGACTAGTGAGAGATTTAGTAATAACACAATGAAACCACAAAGATTGACTGAAGCTCCGACTGAAAACAGCACGCACTACGTTTACGCTTCTTACTATCCTGAAGACGATGTCCATCCCGTCTACACACCATCGGGTAACCACGGTTCTTACTACGATTGTCCTTACGAAAGTCAGATACAATCCCCTAATACTGATCATTACAACGCTTATGTGAGTCCCAAGCCTAGCTTCCACGATACAGTGCAATCCCCAGATTACTACTCTTATTGCTCTGTAGACCCTATGTCAAATGTAATTCTGCCTAGTGAGATTGAATCATTGTTGGAGCCCGAACCAGAGTTAGTAGCTGAGGAATTTGAAGAGACCATGTCTAACAGAGTTCTTGTAGAACGCGGCGACGAGCCTGGATCGGCTACAGTCAACCACATAATGACTTATTCCATATCAGAGAAGTCACACTTCAGAACACCACAAATTGAAAGATTGCCGCAACAAATGCAATACTATTTTTATTTATTGTGAATATGTAAGTAGGTAAAGAGTAAATTTTACTCAAAATAAATTTAAATTAAGTGTAAATTTCGAATTCAATAATAAACTAATGTAAAACGAGGTTTAACATGACCTATTTAACTAGATTTCTAGTAAATGTTTTCAATAAATAAATAAATTAAAATGGTATTAAAAATTAAAGAATGTGATATATTTTTTGTATTATTTGTACATCTATCAATGCTTAACAGTAATAGGTACCCGCATTGTGTATATGAATTGTTGAAATGGTGATGAAATAAAAACATGGAATAATTCGTCTTATTGTTTAATCGTTTTTAATAAATATTCAAACAAAGGATCTTTTTAAACTGTAAAATTACAATGCTAACATTTCTTTGGTTACATTATGGCACATGATTGTGAAATGCATTCTGGTATTCATTTTCTATTAAAATGAAACAGAATACATTTTATATTTGGCAGCTATTCTTATATAATACATACTATACATATTTGGTAACATATGACGTTGGTTTGACGAAATCAAGTTTATATATGACTTGATTTTGTCAAAACAACTTATGAAAGGCACGCTTCTATTTAATATTTAGTATTTAATCCATGGCAGTACAAACTGTATACAATGCAATGTATATTGTTAGTAGACTATAGTTTTTTTAAATATCATCACAAAGTTTCGCCTAATTGCAAAATTTTTATTACTTCTCTCTTGTTGTTGTGAATAAAAATTTCAATTAGGGTTTCCACATCGGCAAACAGAGCTATCGGGTTCAATATTGAATCGAAACATTTTTCTAATTTTAATTATTTTACGTTTTATTTCTGCTCTATTCGCGCGTTCGTTTATGTTTCTCTAATGTTATTTTTATTCGTTTTTTGTTTCATTTGTCATTTCCAATAAACGACATACAGTGACATGTACACATTAATTAGGCAAAAATACTTCATCCATTTTTTTTGAACGGCAGCTTGTGAGGCAAAGGAACGTTATTGTATTCCATTTTTTTAATGACGTTTTATTTTTCTCGGCACAGTGTAATTTCCCTTAATTTTAAACTCCTTTTTATATGTAATTTTTGTGTTGTTTCTTTTCATGAACTGCCGTTCGTTCCTTAACATTATCTAACTAAGCCCTGCTCGTGATCACCGCGAGGTGCACAAACGAGGTGTTATCACTCCACAGCATCCTTCACCACGAGACATCCATTTGCACATCCGGCTGTTGTCTTTACCATAACTACTCTAGTGTTGCCTTAATTTAACAGCTATCTGTGGGCGTAGTACGCACTGTAAGCGCTATTGTGGCTCGAATGGGGTTGATATCTGGAAACAGGAAAAAACGTTGAGAGTAAGGAAAATTTTAGCAGGCTTTAAAGGCATAAGTTTAAGAAATATTGATTCATATAATTTTAGAAATGATTTTATATTTTTATACGTTGTGAAAAAAAATCACAAGTTCGAGTCCTTTATTAAAACAAAAATGATTAAATGGTAGAGTGCTTCGTTGTTTCAAAAGCTAAATCATTACTTATCTCCATAAAACAAAGATTGGCTTATTTATATTGCGATCAAACTTGGCTCCAGATAGGCTCTACCACTTTTTGTCCGCTAACCCGCACTAGGCACCGTTGTGGTCTACGGGGTAACCTCTATTAAGGGTAGAGAAGACCCGTGCCCTGAACTGAGACGTACATGGTCGGTATCATGTTGTATTATTAATTAAGCGTGTACTGACCGCATGGGGTGTGTGTGCGCCGCGTAAAGCGGTCCGCAGGCGCTGGGCTCGGCGGCGTACGGCTGGGCCAGCTGGGGGCACGGTTCGGCCGGCGCAGACTCGCGGCGCCGCGGCGTGCCCCCGCGCTGCTGGCTCTGCTCGGGGGGACTGCAACAAAAACAATATTTAATATTCAATGTTAATATTCAAAATTCACTCTATTCCTGCCCGTATCGCAAAAGGGCAAAGATTGGTACATGCTATGGAGGTTTCCTCATTAATTTCCTTCACGGAACGGACGGGAGGATGGATACTGCTAGTTCCGAGGAAATTATTGTTAGAAAATTTGCAAACCATAGAAATCTTTGCTATTATCCAATTGAGAGCGGGGTATCAGGCCATAGTCTAATATAATCTCTATCCCATGCAGGTTTCCTCGCAGTGTCTTTCTCCCTTAAATCGAGCGTTAAGTTATTGACTAACTATTTATCTGACGATCTATAAATGATTGTTTTGAACAAAAAAGCCTTTTATTACAGTCACTTAGGAGCTACGACGTACTTTGTCACAAGAACAAAGGCAAGAAACGCTACACACCTTTTTGCATCTGCCTTAAAAACATATCAATTCGAAATACAAAAAAAAGAAGAAAAAAATTGATACTGAGTACCACGACCGCCCAAAAGGCGGGGTCGCGTTACGGCCCGGGCATTAATACATTATTTTGACAGCAAGCGACAAATGGCTTTCATACTTCACGTCCCATTATTAATCGGGCCGTACCAGGAAGTGGGACGAAAAAAAATATTATTCACATTTTTTGTCCCGTTCTCACTGTTTGTGCATGTGGCGATTTGTTTTTTGTCTGCCAAGAAACTTAAATAAAATTAATGAGCGCCGATACCGTTGAAACAATAATTACTTTCTAGACAGTTATGCTGGCAATTTAATAGCTTACGCGCTTAGGAGACAGCGATGGCTGTACGTTCGAAACTATTACATTTGATTTTTAGATACGAATGAGACTAAATAGATCATGTTTGACGTCATTGGGGGTGACTCAAAGATTACTCAGAGAAAAGGGTCAGTGAAAATAATAAAAATGGGTCATAAAACAGTTGCAAGTATATGGTAAACAAAAAACAAACAAATAGAAAAAATGCAAGGCGAAACTTGGGTGTCCTGGTTACACCTCTGTCTACCCCTTCTGGGAAAAAGGCGTGAGTTTATGTATGTATGTATGTATGTATGTATGTATGTATGTATGTATGTATGTATGTATGTATGGAAAAAATATTTTAGGCAGAAAATACAAATTATCTAACACATGGGTGTACACGTTCAAATTGAATCGAATATGATATGCTACTACATTCCGATTTAATCGTCGGAAATGTGGCCATACTGGCTGTCGGATAAATATATAACAGTCAAGGAGTAAGCTGCTGGAACAACACTCGGAGATTGGCCAAAAAGCACAGGCTTCAGGCCAAAACGCTTATAATCGGAGACTTCACAGAACTGGTAAAATTAAGCAGATTGAACAAGAAGGCCGCTGGTACCGACGGAACACGCTCGGCAATAAGTTAATTCCTGTATTTTAATATATCGGCCATCGGGTGGTAGAAACATAAATGTTTCGATAAAAATCACATACCGGCGTATTGCGTTAGTAGTTCGTACGGCAAATATCATTAAATTATATTCAACGGTAGAAGCGCTCTACATAATATGTGATAGAAAAAAAAATTGTTTACTTCGTAAAAATATTCAATTTGGAATGATTATACATATAACAATTGACATCTAATTGTAACATATTCATAGAATGGTAGCGATAATGTTTTCGCCATTATTTTGTATATAAAATATCACACGATTTAATACAATCTGCCGATACCTAAATACCTGCCACTCCTTGCTATTTCATCCAAAACTTTGATTGGCGCAAACGTACATGGCATACAAAGTATGTACAATCAAATGCAATTTACGCCGTTCTGGAGTATAAACTGTGACGTGGGTGATTTATTCGAAGTGTTTAGCAGCCAATGCAGTGGCCGCAACGGTAGTAAAGTTGAACGTAAACAAACTACTCGAGTTTGTTTAGACTTAAGAGTACAGTTGGTAAGAAAATTACATCGTTTTATGGTTCACCGCTGAAGGATATGTGACTGTTTAATTTTGTTTATGTCGTAATGTCACAGAGAATGTTTGTTTACGCAAACTGAAAATAAATATTTGTTTTTTTTATTGTTTATCTTTGAAAGTCATTTTTTTTATTTGTAGGTCTTATAAAATTATGAATTTTTCGTTATAGTTACTTTCGTTTGTTTAACTGTAAATTATATTTTATTTATTTTTATTTATTTATTTATTAAAATACAAAGTTAGAAAAAAAAAATAGATATTATTTCCACGAAACCGGGCTTCGGTTTGACCGTGGAGGTGGTGAGTCTCATTTACACATTTACAAAACATTACATGTGTAAATAATACAAAACATATATTGGTATGCCTTTTACTATACCACTGAATTTACAGTTCTCTATGAGATTTTCGAACAAATGTATTAGTGATTAGTCCATAGACCGAACAGGCTAGTGTGGTAAACTATTATAGGTAGGTACTTTAAGTTATGAGGATCACCAGTATGCAAGAATAACAAATTATGCGATAATGTTGATTTTATACAGATAGGACCATTATTTATATATTTATCTATACCGGCTTGCTCTAACCCCGATATAGGTACACATGTTGAACACGAAGACGAAACTTTTACGTTGGACAGTCTCCGTGGCGCGGTTGGTTAGACGCCGGCTGTTGGTTAGAGGCCGCGGGTTCGATCCTCGCACCAAGAGAAATGTTTGTGCGGCCCACAAATATTTCTTTCGGGTCCAGACCCGAATTTTCGGTCTCACAAACACCCAGGTGTTTGTGAGACCGAAAATTCTCTCGTAGTTCCGATGCCTGCGACACAAGACTTAATTGATCTTAATGTGGGGTCAGGACTATGTATGTGACTGTTGGGTGTATTTATTTTATTTTACGTGCTACGTGCAATCAATTAACTATTAGTTGTTTATTGTAACACATATTTTTTTGGCCTAACTCGGTGTTTTTTTAAATATTCATACTTATATGTAATGTGTTACGTGAATATTTCGCAGCCGTCAACATAATCTTTGAACATATTACAAATCGCCGATTCGGCACGTAATTGTGATTATATTACATTATTATGTAACGTGCAATTACATGAATATTATTGTTACATTATAAACTTATTTCTCTAGTGATAATGGGTATAGACAGCGATCCGTAAGATCGTGAGTTTGATTCTCAAGTGGGGGATTCACTTTATTTTATTTTATTACAATGTTTTAGTTAGAATTTTATATTTTTTCTGTCAGGATCTCATTATTAAAATGAAGAGCCACATCTTTGTACAATAAATATAAAATTGTACCTGTATAAGATTAGTATGGTAGGAGAAGATTACTGGCAATTTAAAATGGTAAGGACTAGAGCCATGATGTAGCTTGTTAAACATACAGTACCAACGGGCCTGCTCGTTTGTGGCATCTTATAAAAAAAGGGAAATAACAGTTTAATTGTTGAGTTTCATTTAATGAGTTTTGATTGATGGTAAGATTATCCAAATTCCTTTCCATCCATCCATCCATCAGCCAAAGGAAGTCTACTGCTGAACATCAGTGGCGTGCCTAGGGTTTTGGAGTAGGGCAAGCCGAATATTTTTTTACGTTTAATTTATATTGTTTTAGAAACACAAAGTTACTAAGAACGAAGAAAATTAATTTATAATACGTCGGCAAACCTACCACACAATCAATATTAAGATTAAAACAATTATTATAGATTACTTGTGAACATGTATCCGTAACTATTCATTACATTTCTATTGCCGTCACTATTCTGTGGTGCCGTGGTCGACTTCGAGGTTTACCGAAATTGCAAGCAGAAATTATTATTAACGCATTCATGTTTAAATGTTTTTCTGAATTTAAAATAATAGATTGCTTTTGAAAGGACCACCTAATTTAATGAAAATTTAAAGCATTATAATCCAAACAATCTAACACACAAGACGTGTCGTTTAAAAACATATGAATCACGATTGTTTAATAGCTTTAAAGGGAGTATGTAGTAATAAAAGTACGTAGTTTATTAAACTGAACTGAAGAAATTTCTATTGTGATTTATCACGACTTATTAAATGTACAAACACGGCATAGGTTTCGCGCCGGTTTATTTTTCAATATAATTGAATGAATTTACCTTTTTACCGGCAATGAACGCTTTCACAATCGCACTCAAACCATCACAGAAAACAATACAACTCATAATAGTATCAAAAAGTTTAAATAACATAAAAAACTAAACATTAACCTTAAACAAAACAAATTCACAACTCATAAAATATCATAATACAAATGAAGTTAGTAGAAATATGTGCTGTATTGCCAGTAAAAGTGAAATAAACAATACAAAAGATACAATTTATTAAAAGAATTATTAAAACTTCATTAGTTGTTCTAAAAAAAATATTAGATATAATTTCTAAAAGGAACCAACTTAATTTAATAACAATTGATATAACAAATAATCACGTGACGACCATGCAACGCACGATGTTTTTACATCACCAAGGCCGAAGCCGGGCATATCGTCTAGAGTAAACTGCTATATAACATATCTATAGCTATACATTCGTAGCGATCGAGTAATATCATTTCCCCATACAGTTCACGCGTTGTTAGAAGCCCCGTAAAAGCACACGAGAGAGAAAAGGATAGATGTATGTGCTGTGTGCTCCGTCTTTTCAAGTTCAATATAGTTTTAATGAATGAATATTACGCGCATGGAATTACGCGGCGCTTCGGCGCTGGCGTTTCATTGAATCGAAGCGCGGTAAATTCAAAAAAATTAAATGTTAGATGTTTTCTAATAAATGACTGTTGTATTGAATGTAATAGTTTGTATTCAGTATGGAGTATATACGTATTATGTAGGGCAAGCCGGGCTTTTGGGCTTGTATGGAAGTACCGCCACTACTGAACATAGGCCTCTCTCAATGATTTCCACAGTGACCTGTTGGAGGCAGCCTGCATCTAGCAACGTCTCGCGACCTTTACCACCTTGTGGGTGGACGTCCTACGCTGCGCTTGCCACTACGCAAATTCCTTTAGCTGACGGTAAAATACAGATATATCTTTACCGGATGGCGATTACCACACCCGATGATGGAAAACCAATCAAACCACGCCAACAGCGATGACAAATTGCGCATACAATTTAATGGTTAAAGATAGACATTCCCGGAGACTCGCTGAGCTTCAATGCTCGATGTCATTAAAATGCGTGCTACTGTTGATCCTGGCTTACAGGAGTTACAGTGGCGGGCGTGAGGGCGGGACAGTCTCCGAAGTCAATAATGAATTGTCCCAACAACCTTTTTACATTAACCCGTACCAAAAGAAACCAACACTCACCACGATATTCAGAAATCCTCACGGATGACTAAGAACGAAAAGCAAGCGAGCGGCTTACAGACACAGCAACAATTATAGCTCAAATCTCTCATCGGGGGCGCACTTCAAAAGTAATTTAGTGGAAAGTTCAAAAACTATAAATATGTTTTTTCAACGTGGGACGGAAACGAGACGTGGCCGCCATAAACGTCGGCGTAACTCTTTACCGCGTGTGTATGGGCGATCGTAAAACTAAATTGTCACCGGCTGTTGAAATGGCGTCCTAGCGGGGCAATAAAAGGGTACACATTCCCTTAGACGATTATTTTGTGTAATTTTGCGGTATGATAGATTTTATTGACAGCCTCCGTGGCGCAGTTGGTTAAACACCGGCTGTGAAACGAGAGGCCGCGTGTTCGATCCCCGCACCAAGAGAAATGTTTTTGCGGCCCACAAATACATATTTCTTTCGGGTCTGGGTGTTTGTGAGACCGAAAAGTCTTTCGTAGTTCTGATACCTGCGACACAAGATTTGATCTTAATGTGGGGTCAGGACTATGTGTGTGATTGTTGGGTGTATTTATTTATTTATTATCTAGATTCGCTGAAGGTCAGATACCATTTTGAGAGGCCAGTAAAGGCTTATGATTCAAGTATTATAAGTGTCGATGGCGGGTGGCAACCATTTAACATGTGAGCTTTTAACACGTTTGTCTGGCATATAACAATAATGCAATTAAAAATGACCTGTAACTTAAAGCTTCAATTCTACTTAGCTATGCAGTTGGGTAACATACATTCATACATAAACCCACGCCGTTTCCTCAGAAGGGGTAGGTAGAGTTCCACCAGAACATCTACATTTCGCCTTGTATGTTCCGTCCCATGATGTGATAGGGGAAACCTAAATCTAAAGCTTGCAGTAAAGTAAAAAAAATAGACAAAACTAAAATGATCATTATATTATAATCTGAAAATCAATAAAATGCAAGTCCAATAAGTTGCAGATGTCAGTCCAATAATTAAAAATCTCACAAACCACCTACTGTAGTCCCATGAAGTTGATTTATGGCCGTCGTTTCCCATGTTGTGACACGGGTGCGCTTCAGTGAAATGTGTTTGCGTTTATTCACTCGTAAAATCACTCGTCAACACTTCTCGAACATATCCTCAATTTATACGTTCGGATATTTTTATAAATATAACGTAAACTTGTTTTTTGAACAAGTGAATATGTTTAATTCGGAATTAGTCAAGGATATTCCTAAATTAAGAGAGGTTTACCAAATAGATTTTGATTGGCTATTCAATGAAAATATATAAATTGTAAAATTAAGCTTAACTCCTACTCTAACGTATCATAGCCTTTAAAGTTTTTTTTAATATCAGAAAATGCAGTGATTGGTAAAAATGATTTTGGGCTACAACTTGCGGGTTATATTAGTATATCTTTGTGTATTAGTGAATGTTTGGTAAAATTATAGAAAAAAAGTATAATATATGAACTCACCAGTCGTCTGGGTCGCAATCTCGGAATCCTTTCGCGAAAGGATTGCTTGCTATTTTCAACTGCGTTATCTAAAGGAAAAAATATTTTTTAAATATCCATATTAAAATAATTGCCTATTTTTTCAATGTCATACTTGCAAGCACTAATGAGTAACAGTTTGAATAAAATTCTAAACAGTGAAACTACTAGGTATTTTTTAAAATATATTTTAATGTTTCGAGATGGCGAGCGCAGTCTAAAGGCATATACTTTGCATTGTAATAATATGTCCTGAGTGTTATTTCGAGGTGTTTGTATTTATCCCCTCTATCTGATGAAGCGTATGAGAATGGACATTAGAATTATGACGTGATGAGTACCTACATTTTATTTTAAGTTATATAGTGCCTTAGCTTGCACATTCATTATTTCTCCATATTCTTTTCTTAAATAGTTTTTTTATGTGGCCAGTGTTGTTAGCCAGTATCAAGTTACAAAAGGAGGTGTTAGTTGTAAGGTCCTTACCCTGTGGTTCTGGTATGCGGTGACAGCTGTGAAGCCCGTCTCCGGGAAGACGAAGGTCCTATAAGGCACGGTGCCGGGGGCAGTGGTCTGTCCGTCGCCAGGTAGGAACACCACGTGCAGCCGCGGTTGGTACCGGTGCATCGAGTTTAAGATGATCTGTTTGAATATTTTTTATATTTTAATGATTTGTTGCTTGTATAGTGTATTGTTAAAATTAGACGTGGAGTGTTCACTACTAAACAAAGGATTCTCTGAAATGTTCCTATCCAGAGCTGTTGGAAGGTGCTTGCATCTGTGTTTCCAGGTATTTATGTACTAGTTTAAAAAATACATCTCTTGGGCCTAACATGATATTCATAAATCTATGGCTAATGTATTTTTAAATGTATGATCATCCGACAGTTCTAGGGATAAAGGAATATTCCGTAGTAGACAACACGCTGGTTAGAACAGGCTGGCAGTCTCCACTTATATATTTTTCACTAGCGTCTTAAACTCACGTGTCCATTGTCGTCGAGCTGGTTGTTGGTCAGCTTGAGCTTGTCGAAGGAGACGAGCTGGCGCATCCAGTGCGAGCCGAGCGCCGGCGAGTCGGGGTGCAGATGGAACCGCGGCGGCGACACCGGGTCCGCCTTGCCCGCAACTACCCAACTTGAGCTAAGGGATAGATGTAGTTATTACGCCTGGATGAAGCTATTATTCAATATTATTTAACGATCTATATCCTCAAAGAGATAGGGAGAGGTGTCATTAATTACATTAACAATTTGCTAAGCATAAGTACCAAGATGTGGTAGAGGATGAGCCTACCGCAATATCAGGTTCCGGTACATCAAACCATCACTGATTGCAGCTCACATGTGCTACTAGACTGATGAAGCCACTGATATTATTAATTACAAATATGTTTCTGGATGAAACAAGAAGTTCTTCAATAATATTTCCTGTAAAATGAATTATACCCAGCATTTTGATGCGTTTTTCATATCACAAGCTTCAACTGTAGACACCATTTACAATACAAATAGCTCAATCCTAAATTATCAATTTCAATACAATTTGAAGACACAGGACAGGGTGAAATGGCGCAATTTGCAGGAGGTCGATGGACATAGAGCAGTGGACAATAACAGGCTGATGATGATGATGATGAAAAGAAACAAGTAACCTCACCTATGAAAAGCATATCGGTACCGCTTATCGTCAAGCGGCACGAAGTCCACGAGCAGCAGATATTCCGCGTTGGGCAGGAGGCCAGCCAGCCGCGCCTGCAGCGCCGGGAACATGCGGCGGCCCGCCTTGGTGACGATCATCTCGGTGCCCAGCTCGTGGAAGCTGCGCCAGAGCGCCGCCAGCTCGAGGGTGGCAGAGCACCGCGCGACGGCCGGGTGGAGAACGGTTTGCGATGATTGCTGGATTAATTTCGGAAAAATGTGTTTTTGTTATTCTTCTTGATGTTTTAGTGTGCCAGTACCTACTGTATCAGCCCCTAATTCGATTGAGAGAGGTTATTACGAGAGTCTTCCTTAAGGAAGATCGCGACGTACCTTGGGTTTGACAGTTGGTTTTCCTTGAGAAAAGAAAAGTGTTGAGTTACGTTGAGTGGAGGATTTTTTTTCAACTATGAATACAGATTTCCTCCAGTGAGGTCGAGTGGAGTCGAGAAATTTTCTAGGAAGATCTTAGAATACGGGTGTAAGACTACGTAGGGACTAGTGTGGGTTAATATTATATATCAAATGCAAATATAAATAATGTAGCCCATAAATAACCTATTACACGGCAAGTGGATTTACAACTGAGAGTTCGATTGAGAGAGCTTAGGCTGTAGTATTTTCTGTGATGTAAGTGATAACTCATTGCTGAAGGCACTTTAAAACTAGAGTACAAATAGCTCGGCACAACATACCACCAGACTTAGAATACCGATGTGAATACCGCTGTTGTGGTTAGTTCGGTAAGTGAAATTACCGGAGATTCTTCAGCAGCTAGAGTATCTAACTGGTTTTTGTATTCGAGAGGATAACGATCATTGTGCACGTTGGATTCCGTCAATATTTTTGTATTATTTTTTAATATGGCTAGAGGTGCCTTTCAGGTGTTAGGGCGCTCTCAACGTTTAATCCGCCCCTGCATATATGTGTATATACCTGTACTCGGGGTATGGGCTGGGGCAGCGGCGCGGAGTGCGCGGAGTGCGCGCCGTGGTCCCGACACGTGCTTTCGCTGAGGGCCTGCAACGGTGAGTAGGTACTGCGCGCGCATACTGAATTCTAAACATAAACATAAACATTCTAAGCATGTAACATTCATAAAAAATAAGTACAAGTTACGTTTCTTGTGGTACGAAAATCAAAAAACACGAGAGACTGTCTCTGAGACTGTATGGTTATTGATTATGAAGCAACTTGTATCTTGGATGTATTTACTAACATAAATTAGAAATACGCAGTCAAAAACAAATATTCTTAAGTTATTTAATTCGTCGTGCGGGCATATAGCTAGCTCATAATCAACTTTGAGAGAGAAAAAATGAGATTTTTTTGTGACATGGTTAATAGTAAGGTGTTCCTTTCTCAAAGCTTTAACACATTTCGCACCAGTTAACTATATTGATTAACAACAACAGAATACTGTGACACACTATTCAAATAAATAATACAATTGAAGAATAATAAGCACTAACGTCTCTGATGGGGTTGTGGAGCGGTGGCAGCACGGGCTGCTCGTGGTCCCGGCCGAGCCGCTCCACCAGCGACGGCGACAGCGTGAACCCGCCGCCGCCGCGCGGACATTGGCTTGTCGATACACCTGCTGAGGGACCACAATAAAAATTAAAAAAGAAAGAAAAATTTAAAAAAACTACATTTGTAGGTAAAAAAATTAAAAATAAAGAAGTCTAAATATAAAAGATATACTTATGTAGGATAAAAAAAATGCGTTGAAATACTGCAATTTTTAGGAGGAGAAGGCAGTAGTCTATTTGGCTTAAAATAATGAGATAATTTAGGTATATGCCGGAAATCTGTAAATAGTAGAGCTTCGCTGTAGGCCATTTAAGCAGCTTTAAATGAGACGGCTCTATGGGATTGTACTTCCATTGTCTTATAGAGAACCAACTTAAAACTTTGCTATTGCGTTTCGTTTGTCTTTACTTCCTTGTTTATTATTTTTTGTTATTTTAATTGAATGTACAGCATTTAATTTAATGTGATTTTTAAATGCAGAGCCCGGAAATTTACCTCGCACGTGACCTGATTCTGTCTTAACTTATATCTATTACAAAACTCAATACGGTTTGGAATAATAATAATAACACTTTATTATTACACCACACAACATAAAATACAAAAAAAAGAAACATATTTACATTTGGTGAAACAATGTAAATATGTCACATAGTCACATACATAGTCCCGACCCCACACTAAGATCAAGTCTTGTGTCGTGGATATCAGGAACTACGAGAGACTTTCCGGTCTCACAAACACCCAGACCCGAAACAAATACTTGTGGTTCACTCAAACATTTGTCTCGGTGCGGGAATCGAACCCGCGGCCTCTCGTTTCACAGCCGGCTTCTTACCAACTGCGCCACGGAGGCTGGATGTACCTATTATAATGCTTAATGTACCTATTATAAACAAATTTAATTAACTTCATGCATCAGTGTCTCCTTGAGACGACCTGAGACGTTCATATAATTGCGGCACTCTATGTAAGCCTATGTATCGTATCGTTTAGTATGTTTGGAAGTTCCACGGCTTATTCATAGACAATTTTGAAACCTATTTTAGTTATCGAATGTTTTGTCCCTTTCGAACGACTTTTGAATTCAGTTTGAGCGAAGAAGACAAATCATTCGAGAACTAAAATAGGTTTTAAAACTGTCTATGGATAAGGTCGTTAACCTAAGTATTTTTTGCACATCTATTTACATTAAAATATTTTTGCATCAATAGTCATTGCAAAACATAAATTAGTTGTAGGATCTTTGCCCATTACAACTCAGGATACCACAAACGTATCAGACAAACAATAAAATGGGAAGATCTTACACGTCTTTTCTCTTACCATTTTCAAACTAAATCGTCTCAAAAAGGTTGCATCCTTCTCTATAACATATTCAAAACACATTCACACTAGAGGATTCTTCAAGATTCATATCACTTTCGACAGACAAATGAACAAGATAATTCTCAGAACCACGCGCACGGAACAAAACTGTACATTCAAACAAAGAACACACAACAAAGTTATCGTCTATAAAAACGCCCATAAAAATCCTAAAACGTCCTCACCGCAGCGGACATCTCACTCAACTAATTGGTGTAATAGGAGGAAAACCTGGAACTCGGAACGGCCGCTATAATTTCATCGGCCGATGTCAACGCGCGGATTAAAAATAATGCGGGTGTTGAAAACCACACTTACGTAGCAATGATCTTCGTTTTATTTTGGATGCATGTTATATACGTACTATTATTTCTATATTTACTTTGGTGTTTTGTTGTTTATACATATATGTGAAATTGTTTTTTTGCAGTGTCTTTTTTATTGCAGTGAATGGCGAGACGAGCATGCCATTCGCCTGATGGCAAGCGAGACAATCGCTCCTAGACAGTAGAAACCAAACACCATGAATTACAAAGCAATGCTTGGCATTCCACTGCGCTTGCCACACTGAGACATAAGATGTCTAATAATAACAATTGAAACATAGTTGTTAATAATGCAGTAAAATTTTATAGTAGTACCAAAATATTTGTTATTATGTTTTCAATTTATTTCTATTAAGGACTTTTCTCATCATTTTAGGTTTCCTTTTGGTCGCGGTATTTAGTAACTGTAGGTCTCGTTCAGAAATGAGTTTAAAGTTTTAAAATAACGATACTCTCCCGAGTAATGAGTAATACTTATTCAAGTTAAACCTTTTTATTTTATACCCTTTAGGGGATGTGTGTTTTGATAGAAGCAATTATATTTCTGAAAATCATTAGTAGTGTGTTGTAGTATATAAGAATTCTTTGCTTCCTGTATTTTACAAAACTTAAACATACCACCACGGACTAAGCCCCGAAACATTCACACATGGTGAATATTCTTTGTCATCCGCAGATTATGCCTACCAAATATTATGGGAGTAAAATAAAATATTTACCGTCTGATTTACCGACTCGCGTCACATTAGGGAGCATGATAGTCCACAAATAACTCATAATGTGACAATTACGTGTTACTCAACGCATACGCGAAAAATTTATTGTTTCCGACTACATGCACTCCGCGCACCGGCCGCGCGATATACGATTATGTTGCAAAAACTAAACCGATAAAATTAATTTATTAAAAATGTTCCACACATTTATAGTTTAGTTTCGTTTAAATAAAATAAAATATGGAACAAATGCGGTTAAATATTTTATTAAATATGTAATATTAAAACAATTATTGCACGTGTTGGTAAATGCTCTGCAGTCATTGACTTATATTTTAACGATAGACGATACACGTCAAAAAAATAAAGTGGCCCCGTATTTTAAAAGCACACTGCAATATTACATCACTTGCCTGGTATTTTATTAAAATATTGTAACTTCAGACGATTTGCTTTTTTTTGTTTGAATGTCTTATCTAGTGTAACATTGATATCGATGTCTGCAGTCAATATGGGCTATCGATAGGCGTGAGTGTAATATAACTAGAATAAAGGGAGTAATTAACTTCTTCTTCTTGTAGTGCCTCTCCAATTAGTGAATGGATGTTCCACAGCCATGATTTCTTCCTCCGACCGAGTTTCCTTTTATCAGGCACTTTTCCCATCATTATAAGTTAAAGGACTTGTCATGTCTAAGCACGTGAACTAAATATACAACTTTTTATTTTTCTTTGCTTGTAATTATGTAGGTGATCTAATTTGTCTACATTTACTAAAATATTATTAACGCTTTTTTACACGATATCGATAACCTATTTCGTGCAGTTAGCATGACGTCGGCTGTGAAAGGAAAGACCGCGACCCACGTTTTTTTTTATTGCATCAATCCGGCAAACGAGCCACACAGCTCCCCTGAAGGTAAGGGATCACTGCCACCCCTGAACATCCACAACGCTGGATCATAGATGTGTTCCGGTCCATCAAATTGGGAATCGAAACAAAAAAAAAGGGGGGGGGGGGAAGATAAAGAATGGAAGCGGAAAAGGGTGTAGGACATCCGGGAAAATCACTTGCCGATCGAAACCCGACAACAAAGCTTGCATTTACCTCGATATTCTGTGAGACAGTAGTACCACATACGTACCATTTATACTGAGTCATGACTGACAACAAAGTGGCTCTACCACGTCTAAGACATATTTGTTTCGATTCTGGGTGATGAGTCACCGAAAAGTCTCACCGTTTCTGATACCCACCATGAGACTTGATATTACAGTGGGGTCAGGACTGCGTGTGACTATTGGAAGCATTCAATTGTTGTTATTGTCAGTCTTAAAAATAGATAAGTATACGTAGCTTGTTCAAAGTGATCTGCGGACATAAATATCGAAAGTATGGACAGTTAACGTCAAGGTGCAATACCTGTTCCAGCCCAGTTGCGATGTTCGGGGACTTGCCAACGGAATGGTAACAGACGATACAACAAGAAGATCGACGCTAAATATACGGGAGACGTTGGTTAATCACCGTGAATACTGTGATATTAATAACAATTATTGTATTTTGTTTTGGAAAATCTCTTTATGGGTGTGAATCGTGGGGTTTTAGATTAAATTCCCTGGCCGGGCACTCCACTCCCCTTGAGTCAGGTTATTGGTTTTAGAATGTATATGGAGGTAAGAAGGAAGAAAATATGTTTCCATCCGTCTCACTCGGATGTAACATGACAGCAGAGTCGACGCTTCACGTCAGTATTCTGTGGGATAGTGGTATACTTCCTGTCCGGGCAGGCCTGTAATTCTTACTCTAGTATAAATCTTTAGGCCTTTGGAACGCACAACACAGCATAAAAACGCTCACATCGTCCACGCAAAGCTACCACAGAAGAAAAGACCGATCCAAATTTTTCATACCAAGCCATAGCATCGCGGCGATGTATTCCTATCGCTAGATGTTTCTATGATGTTTCTATAATTCTATCTGAATATTCCTAATTACGCAGCTAATTACAACGTTGGTTCTAAATATAAGAGATCATTGGTAACAAAAGAGCGGCCGCTTCCTCAGCAATAAATCCGCATTGATTGAGCGTTATAAATCTAACGCTGCGCAAGCGCCGCGCCGCACCGCTCCGGTTGCGAGTGTAGGGCTGCCCAGCGATATTAATATTGTCAAGCGTTACATTAACTTGAGAGAAAGAAGTTCCGTTTATTGCCATATGTAAAATCAAGTTGAGATTAAGAGCTTTGCACATCTTCCTATGTTTTGCAAAGTAGATAATACTATTATGTCAAGTGACCAAGCGAGTTTAGAGAGAACTTTTAGCAAAGAAGTGTTTTATTTTTAACATTAAACATATACCTATTATCTCAATAGGAAAAGGTTTATGTGGTACAAAATTGTATCTAATGGGTAAGAAGTTTTTTAAAATATCAATGAATTGTTTTATAATATAGGAACTGTTTGTTTAACAATACTCATTGGTGGTTAGTTACTAGATGTTGTTTAAAAACAAGATGTCTTGTACATTGGCGACCATAATTTATTATAACATGTAGTGTGTATCTACTACTCGGTATTCAATAACACAATTAAAAGGGTAATACACAAAATGCACATTAAATGCGACAGATAATTACAATTTAACTTGGAAGAGTGCAAGCCCTGCACCTCTCGCTACACGTGCGTTGCAGTGTCGTGCTCTCGGCAGAAGCATTTGATTTACGAGCCCTCACAGCGGTACAAATTGCCTGCTCATACCACAAACAAATGCATTATCAACGCAAAGTATAAGAACAAAACTATTATTGCGATTACTAATCACTATAAATTGGATCACATTTGTGTAGACATAATTAAATATGATGTGATTGTATTATATTGTGCGATGGCCGCTTTAGGTTCTTGAAAGGCACGGCATTTCCCATAAGGTTACCTGTGGTTTTTAAATCTAGCCAAATATAAAATATACATACATATAAACTCACGCCACTAACTTTGAAGGAGAAGGTAGAAGTGGTATTAGTGCTACATAATTCGTGTATAAATTAAATACATGTTGTTAATAGTTTAAGGTGTAGCCTCTTACTTAGTTATTTTTCTATTTTCTTTTGTTTAAGTATCGGTAATAGAAACTACATATTATATGTATTCCAAGACTTTTTTTACAAAGTCTTACAGAAAAAATGATGAAAATATTTTAAATGTGGTATAGTGTATACTTACTTATTTTCCAGTCTTGTTGTAACACGTAATTGAAAATTTAAAAGTACTTAAATGAAGTCACACCTTTTTTTTTAAATAACGTTGTCATATCTACACCCTTGTATAAACTCTCCGTCTATGTAGCTAAATGCTACCTAAGTCTTCAGCAACAAATTCAACACATTTCCGAATTAAATGCTTAGAATACTGATGTGGTAGTCGATTGGCTTGTTAACGAGTCTCGCTTGCAATGTTGACACCAAGTGATCAAAGCGACTCTGCTAATTCCGCAGATCCAATGTCTCTCGTCTATTTGTAAGCAGTTCTTAAGTGCATGTAATGATTCATGATGTTAAATTGTGTTAACTTCATTTGTGTGTTATTGGTGCCCTAAAACTAGAGATTTTGGCGATAATAATTAACATGAGTTTTTTACTAACTTTAAAAAAAAGGAAAAATTGCAAAAAAAAATTACGTGTAGTTTTTTGTATTTTGCTTTTACTACAATGAATATTATTTACGAAGAATAAAAACGAAATGAGAACAAACAGTTTTTAAAACGTTGTCTCAAACTAGAATGACTATTGCATCGCGGTTGCGATTAAAATAATTCAATATTGGGGCAAATATTGTAAGTGGTATTGGTAGAAAAAATAAATAGAATATTCACAGTGCACAAAATTCCATTTTCGATTATTCCAATAAGCATGATAAAATAAATGTGTGTAAAACATAACTCAAGTTTCACTAAATTAATACATAATTTTTGTGCTTTAAGATTATTGACCTTATGCCTATTGTTGCCGAAAAGTAAACGATTTATTTCCATTCTCCATTATCATTATCAAAATTCCATAGTTTTCCCTAGAAACAAACACCCAATTAGCTACCTAGCTCAATCAATTTCCTAGTCCTTTTGTCTCGATAAAAGCTTTGTTGCAAATGTTTACAGCAGTGTTCCGCGGCTGCATTGTTTTGCCGGCTTTGTTCTATCTAGGAAGCCGTCGCGGTGTCACTGTCAGCGATCGCCGCTGTTTTGACCGTTGATTGACCGATGTTGCCAAATGGAACTAGTGGAGTGAACACTGAACGCTATTCTTGGATGCGATTATACAAGCTTTGTCTATGCGTTTGTCTATGGGTTAATGCGCTTTGGGTACACGTAATGATTTAAGTCCCAAATGCTTAACTAGCTTTGCCCTTTGACTTTGAAAATGTCACCCATACATGAGTAATGTCAAATACGTCACAAATGTATGTCGATGACATTGTCAAAGTTAAAGCTATCGTCAAAAAATATGGAGCTGAGCCTAAATAATTATGATTTGATTGACATTAAATGTCTCTGAGTATGGCAGTTTGCACATAACTTTGACTTTCAACAATGTCATCGCCATACATTTGACATTACTCATGTATGGCGTTGACATTGTCACAATAGGGTATTTGACTCATTTTTAAAATTGTATTAATCAAAAAGTATCCATATCCAAAAATCTAGCAAACAAAGAATTTTGTAAATCTATTCAGAAATTAACAAGTTAGAAACGTTTTAAATCTTGTAGTGGGGGTAAAAGAAAAGAGATGCAAAACAGAATTAGTGACGTCACTAATTTTAATATGCATCATTGTGCGGATGTGAAAGAGACGGTAAGATGCCCCCACTACGTCCCCACGCTTTCATGCAAAATAGTAATATTTGCCTCATGTTACAAGCTACTTTAATACTGTTTTCACAAAAATGTTTTGATTTAATAGCACTTGTGTTTGTCTACAAAATAATGCAAACATTCGATGATAGTCAAATACCCTATTAAAGTTGGGGTCAAAGTTAGTTTATGCAACTGAACCTTAAAATTACAGTTTGAGTTTTAAATGGAAGGTAAGTTCGGCTTTTTTGTGAAGTTGGTGATTGTGGTTGGACTGTGGGGCAATAATTTTGCTGCTCTTGTTTATTGATAGCATCATTTTTCAGATATTCAGTTAAGGCTTTCCTTTTAAGTTTATAATACAAAGAAGACTTTGTAAATGTTAATATAACCAGACATTACAAGTTGTTTTTTATTAAGTTAATTTCATTACATACATAAACTCACGTCTTATCCCAGAAGGGGCAGGCAGAGGCGCCACAAGAACACCCACATTTCGTCTTGCATGTTCCGTCCCACGATATGATAGGGGACGAGCCTATCGCCATGTCGGGCACAAATTCCTGACTCCGGACTGATAATTGCCCGACCCGTGATTCGAACCCGAGACCTCAGCTTTGTAACCATACCGTAGTACAACTACGCCACCGAGGCAATCAACATAGTACTAACAATTTTCCACCGAATTCTCCTAGCTAAACATCCCGTCTATATATTTACTGAACGCATGGTGTAGCAATGAGGCTGGTTAGCTCCCAAAATAGCCAGACTTGGCATCGGTCAATCAGCAGCCACAACACCTTGCCACAATCCGACAGCGAAGTTACACCATATTGTGACACGTAACGAGCAGATGTTTTACACGTTATTCTTGTATACAATTTTATATTTACGCCATGTACTAAGGGATAGATAGAGACAGAAGTTTGACAATTAAACAATATTGCCTTTGTCGCGATGAATCTATCACTGTGTGCTCTATAAATTCTAGTCTAATCCCGGGTAACTCATGAATTTCTAGCTGAAATATAAAAATTTACATAATATTACTACAAAAACAGTGTAAATGCACTGCTGTGTTCCGATTTGAAGGACATTGTAGCCAGAGTAACTACTGGACATAATGATACTTAACATCTTATGTCAGGATGATGAGCGCAGTGCAATGCCAAGCTTTTATGTGTAATTCATGGTGTTGTTTGGTTTTCCATGAGCGGTCGTATTGCTTACCATCTAGTGAATGGCATGCTCGTCTCGCCATTCATCGCAATGGTTTAATTCTCAAAAGCACACCTAACTAGTTACTCGGCTTGTGATGCCTAAAATAAGCGACGACAAACTAATGTTTTTCAAATACTACATAGGTATATCGGTACAAATATTGTAGTCTGCGCAAGCTCGTCACATTTGGTGTGGCGTGCACGGTCCGTCGCGGCCGCTAATGGTGATTTGTGTCTCAAGCCTCGTTAACTGTTAACCGATCCTCTGCTCGTCATACTTTAACTTGTTATTTTAGTACGGAACTGTTTGGAAGCCGTAAATGGAGTGAATCGGTTTGGAAGCCATACCGTTTAGGAAGTCTTGCAAGTTAAAGCTGCAGCACTGGATCGGATTTACTGGGATCATTGTTGTACCTCAACTCGACTTGGACTTCCGAATTTTTACATAAGAACACAACTTTGTTATAAGTAATTCATTTGGTGAGCAAAATAGCCTGGTTTATAAGTTGGTGGTGGGTATTTGTGTCAATCAGGACCAGGGTGGTGAGGCCAGAGTAATGCACCAATCACTAACCTGATCTCAATCTGGAAAGAGTTGATGTTAGTCGATATTCGCACTTATTCTAAGTCAATAAACCGTTAAAGCTCATAAAAGGAGACTTATCTATCATAAGGCAAAATATACTTATGTAAATTAAAAATACAATATGCATATTCCAATGCAGATTCTAGATTAAGTTAATGCATTTTTATTTTACATTTAATAAATAAATAAATAATAATAAATAAATACACCCAACAGTCATATACATAGTCCTGACCCCACATTAAGATCAATTAAGTCTTGTGTCGCAGGTATCAGAAACTACGAGAGACTTTTCGGTCTTACAAACACCCAGACCCGAGACAAAAGAATACTTACGAAAATTTCTTTCGAGCGCGAATTGTGGAGGGAGAGGATGAGACCTTTGCCCAGCAGTGAGATGAAATAGGTTAACTAAAAAAATACTTACAAACCAATTTCTCCAAAAGCACATCGTACCAATTTCTACAAAGTAGGCACAAATAAGAATACTAACCGTTAATATTTCAGTACCACAAAAACACGGATGTAATACAACCGCGTTGTTATTTATTTTGGAGAATTCGTCTAAATCTTACACAAATAAATCTGGCGGCCGTCGGAGATGTATCGTTTGGGGCCATTAATTACGAGCTGTACGCAAGGATTATGAATGTTCCGAGCTTTTTCAATACTTTTCATTGGTAAACAATGCATTTAGGTTGATGTTTTGAATTTGCACATATTATGTATTTGTACTGAAAGCCTAGATTTCATGACAAAGTATGGGCAAATATAATATATACATACATAACACGCACATATTGAAGTCAAAACCTGTGGTTAGCGGTGGTGATTTGTGACCACGTGTAGCCGTGTACTCAGGCGCGCGGATAGCGCGTGGCGGATGACCGCTGTGGAGGTCACCGTCGTGTCACGTGTGAGAGGTGTCCAGGATGCAGACGAAATAAAATTTCAAAGCAATAGCTTGGAGACAGTTTATTTGGCAACTACAGAAACACTCAAGCCTCGCTGACCGTGCGCACCGTGCGTGATTCGGAGCCGAACTGCCGGCGCGGCCGGCAGCGGCGCGTCGGCTCAGGCGCGTGTGACGTCACAGCTACCTGAGTCGCTGTGCGGCGGTCAGCTGGTTTGCCGTTGCACAATTTTTATTTGTATATATTTATTATTATATTTTTATTATAAAATAAAGTGGTGTGAATGCGTGTGTGTATGTAGGTATGTGTGTGTGTATGTGGCTTGTCGCCACAAACCTACCAGATTATTTCATTTGACTTGAGTAAACAGTGGGTCTGATATTTTTATTACCAGTTTGTTAACATGTTTTTATTAGCTTCGCATGTATGTAACGGTATTTTTAAAAACGATTTTCGTGCACATCGAAACGTTGTACTGACTTGAAAGCATGCTTGTCATGGACTGATGACAATACAATAATTTGAAAAGTATCTAAAATGATTTTAGCAAAATCTTTAAAAATTAAATTTTCCTGAAAATTACTTATTCTACAATCCAACAATTACGTATCAATTACTTACTCATTATCAATTATTTTCACTTTTTTGGTTGGGTCTTTTACTAACAAAACGTGTATTTTAGTTTTTTTTAACTGTTTCTTTTCCTTTTTAACACAAAAAAATGCATGCAATTAGCGCGAGGGAAGCTTCAATGTTGTTCAAGTAGATTAAACACGAGATATAAGTTCTCGTCCATTGACGTAACAGAACTAGATTTATAGAATCTATATCTATATAGATTTATAGAATACGGGAATAAATCAGAAACGTCGCACAAATTACTTTTCACTAGAATATTTTCCACCATCGTCCTCAAAGGTCGCTATCGAGAAGAACTTTTTAACATAAACTCACGCCTTCTTCCCACAAGGCGTAGACAGAGATTCTACAATTACTCTCACGTTTTGCTTTGTGTCGACCCACGTTGTGATAGGGGGCGAGCCTATCCAAAACCTCATCGCTCTATTTTTTATTCCCAACAACAAATCCCTAATATTTAATAAAACCCTTTACTCCAAACAACGAATCACTTTCAAAAATTCCAATAATAAAAAAGACGTAATAAACGTTGCGTTGTAACTTATCTCTGTTCGTAATTGGCGCCATGTTTCAAAATGTTAGTTATGACGCGGGGCGGGAAGTGACGACCCGACGCGGGTGTAAATCAACCACTGAGCTTTGGGAGGTTGCCACACACTGTGATTCTTGATCTTACAGCATATATTATTATGTAGTGAAAAGTATTAGAAGTACTTGTTTTGATCGAACTTGTGCCTTTTTAGTTTTAAAATGGGTAACTATAGGTACTATAAAATGTATATATTTTTGCAAATTTATTTTCTAATGTAGGCAATATTATTCACCAATATATCGTTTTAATCAAGTTGCTCAATTTTTAAATTCTGGAACTATAAATAACGAATAATACTCGAAGGAGTCACGAGCCTTATTTTGAGGAAAACTAAAACTGCAATCCTGGATTTTTGAAAAATCAAAATTTCTAGGAATCATACCCAATAATTTTGAAAAGAACCCTTATGCGGTATTATTGTACAATTTGGTAATTGACACCGTAATGCAATTACCATCAGGTGCCCTTTGCTTACACCAAAAACAAAAACCTACCGATTCCGATTACACATGGAATCCTTCACAAACAAATTGTAGAACATTCCTGCTTCAGAAACGGGAGGGAGGTATGTACTGTGGCGTTCCTGCGACGGCCAACTAATTGGGCTAATTTATTCAGTGTAGTGACGTCGGAAGGGTACGCGGTACACTGAACTTTTAGGGAAAATAATTTGGAGAAGTAAGACGATCTTGTGAATTTTTGATGCTATTATACTATTGGTGATTTATTTATTTATTTATTTTTATTCATTTACACGTTATTGTACATTTAAAAAATAAAGATATAAAACAAAACACTTAAACTAAATGCACAGTACAATTGGCGGTCTTATCGCTATTAGCGATATCTTCCAGACAACCTTTGGATGGACTGGAGTGAATGAAAGTAGGAAAACGGGGGTAGACGGTGGTTTTTGTATGCTGGCGCCATCAAGCGACTATATATGAACTGAATGACTATACATAAAACTTGAAAGTGCAATCTCAATAGAGTATCCGCCGGCGATGGTTGTCTCTTGTCGATCGAGACAATGATACCACCCTGTTTTACTACATTGGTCCGACAAAGGAGTAAACATCTCACCTTACGGTACCTAAGTGATTACCGTCGCCTATGAACATGTACAAAACGATGACCGTGGCGTTGCCGGCCTTTTAAAATGAAATAAAGGACAGGAGTGAGAGAAAGATATATTGGGCCATAAGCAATCTCAATTACCAAACGAAACACAACAGCAAAGACATAAGATGTTAAGTCTCATATGCCCAGTATTTACTCTGGCTACAATGTCCTTTAAACCGGAACACAACAGTATCTTAACACTGCTGTTTGGCGGGAGCAATAGACATTGCGGTAGTACCTACCCAGGCGGCCTCTCACATGAGAGACCTACCTAGTGAAGTGGGTGTCAAAATAATAATAATAATGAAGATTTCATCACACAAAGGATATTGATTGTGTATTCACAATGTGATCGCGTTCGCGGCGCGGCGCAATCAATGAGCACATGTTTATCATATCAACACGAGAAGCCCTTATGAGAACAATTTACGTTTTCGTAAACAATCCCAAATGGTACTGATTAATATCTGCTTGGGTGCGGATGCACCGCGGTTTTGCTTGGAACATCACATAATTATTTGAAATAACACTAATTTTACAGATTTTATCGTGATTTTAGTTTAATTTCGCCATAAAAACCGCTATAAGAGTTATTTTCTCTATTGCCGCTGCGTGGCTTTCGTTCAAGAACCTTAAGGACCTATCAATCTTCAGTACTTCGCGCTATGTGTAATGTGCATGGTCCACTACCGCTTCAACTAGCTAAACATTGATAAACGGTATTTCTAAATTAATGAGCATAACAACGGTAGGTTGTAATTTTCGGTTCAAGAAAATGATACAAACAATTTTCGGTTTTCCTAGTACCTAGTATGGATTTTATAGGTTTCATTTTTCGTGAATCGTCACAATATTCAATTCCCTAAATACGCGAGTGACGAACACACACATGAGACCGCGGCCGACACATCAAAGCATAAACCTGCCCGCGCTTATTACAAACACATTCAGAATTAAAATATTAGAATAACAAACAGAGGACCGAGTGTGCGTTTATTTTACTAACAGAGTTATATCGCGCTGTGCCGAAGACGAGCGCCGTTCGTACACTGCGCGCCATTTCAACACATCCTCTTCGATAAATATACTATTTTGAATCCATAACTTCAACATTGAACTGAGGAGAATGCATGGAACTGTGGCGTGAAGAAGCAGCTAATGGACGTGATAATTTTGACCAATGGCATGAGACCGCCGTCTGATGTCATTTATTGGACGTCATTATATGGACGGCATTGCGCCTACAATGAGATGCAGTATGCCGGGCTAGATATGAAAAAGAACATGTAGAAATGAATTGTGACGAAGCGAAAATGACATTTCGGAATCGATTGGGAACTCGAATTCTTCGACTAACACTATGGGATGCAGATGTGACAGCTATGTACACCCTCGAATGTACATAAAGTGGTTATAATGTAAGTGAGTACAGGGTAATACAAATAGAACCTAAAACGCGACACTTCATAAAGGTTTTTAGTAACATCGTGCTGCGTACGGCGATGCTTATTTCCTGTCAACGAACTCTACATTTATTTTCCAGATTTAGTTGGCGTCCCATAGTCAGTCAATTTCCATGAAATCTACATTCTCCAGCAGAGATACATAATTCACCTAATATCACAATTATTTGTTAATTTAATTAACAAAAAAAAAACGGTATTCATAAAATTTTAAGTAAAAACCGTGTTGGCCGCGACTGTACCACATGCGCGCTCACTTCGCCACAAATAGACGGTTATTCCTTTGTGATTTTAATAATAATGAATCCATTGAAACGGCAAATTAAAAATAAACTCCAATCACTAATAACTACGTTTTTTTACAATCGAAATTATCGACATACGGAATACATACGCACCATAAATATTTATCCTTGTTGTTGCACCATAAATTAGTATTTAATTTGATACTTACTATTACAATAAACATCGTGTGTTTGGAAAACGTTATATTAAAACTTATCTTTCATTACCGATTATGAAAATAAAGATGGTTCGGAATTCCAGAACGGAAGCACTAAAATACATTGTTAAATATTTAAACGAAATGAACGAGCAACATATTATTGTTGTTTATATAAGTTTTTATTTGTGTGAATGAAAGCTTGATAACAATATTTCAATTAATTATCTTCAGTCATAGGACTCGGATTCTCCTTAGGATTTTTATATAATCACCAGTGGTAATCGGAATGTGTACAATGATTTCTTATTTAAACTAACTTAAAATGACAAAGTAGGAAACGTCTCTTTCTTTTTCATCTACAGGAACTCCTAAAAATTGTCACATAAGGCAAGTCTAGATTACCCACAAACCTTATTATTTGACTTATTTATTTAGGTTTTTTTTAAAAGTTATTTTTATTCAGTCTAGTCATATTGATATTTGATACCATCCTTACCAACGAACTAAATAGTAAATACATGCATTATTTAGTTCATAAATAATATGTTTGCCAAAAGTTAAATAACTCTTAAAGTCCTTATTGGAATTTAGATTATACTCGTAAATAAGTCAATCAAGTGAAAGTTTGGTAAAGTAGGCGCTAAGCCCAAGTTAAACGTTGCCGAAAATAATGATATATTCCCAGTAAATCATACACGTCGGGAATCGGGATGTGAGAGATAAATATGCTGCCGCGAAGGGACGGTATTCTCGACACGTGAGATATGGAAGTATAATGTGGTTTTCAAGACTGATATAATATTTTTTATCAGCTTTTTAATAGAACATATTTTTTGTGTACGGATAACAGATTTTCTATAAAGGATTATAAGAAAATTCTTACAACAAAAAGCAAAGGATTTGAATTAGAACATAAAGTGTGAGAAACTAATTTAACGCTCTAAAATGAGTTGTCTATTAACAATATTAAACAAAAGCTTTGACATCCTTACGGAATTACATTAATTAAAAAATGTCGGTCTTTGGTTTTCCAGAAAATAAATTTCGACACAGCATAACGGTACACAGCATAATGGTACCATATCACAAAAAATATTCCATGACCAATTACACAATTCCTTGATATGGCAAGAGCTCGACAAATCTCGCATGGCGTTAACATTTATTCCAGAATAGTGTGCCGGCAGACGCCACCGTCAGTATTATGAATTACGTCTCAATTGTTTGTTTTCTTTAAGAGCGTTGGTAATCCGGTGTTTTTTGTTTCAATTTTTTTTCCAGCCACTCGAAATAGACGTTTTGTTTGAGGCGTGAGAAATTAAAGACACGTCACTTGTGTCGTGGTACTCCGGTGGTCCGGTCATGAGTAAATTACTGAGAAATTAGTATTAAGAGTTAAGCACTTGGTTGGTTAAGTACTGTTCTTTGGAGAGCACGTAAGTACACCCGATTATGACCGCCTTGGGCCTATACTCAGCCTATCACCATCCATTGCTGAACGTAAGTCTTTTAAGGTAGAGTAATGAAATGAAATGAAATAAAATTCGTTAATTGGTCACGTAGGCAATTAAATAACTCTTATGGCAAGTCAATACACATAGTACTTATTTTCTATTTACGAGATATGTGTTATAATATTTATATTAATTTTATTATATTATTAAGTATTATTTATCAGTATTTCATGGTAAGAACTTTTTTTTCTAAGGAATTACTTTATTAATACCCAAACCTCCTGACAACTGCGTATAGCAGTTACACGATGTGGATTTTTATCATCATACATAAACTCACGCGTTTTTCCCAAACTGGGTAGGTTATTTTGTAATATTTATAGAAAGAGCAGAAATAGTTGCAACCACGATCTGAATGCCTATTTTCTGTGGGCCACCAGCAGCTTAAAATAGGATACAATTATTGGCATTAAACTGCTATTTATATAATTGGTAATTAGTTGTCAACATTTGCGTTTGCATAAAGCCCCGGCGAATCGCTTCAAACGGCAATGCCGTGCATGTACTTTTTCATAAGTTTTTTTATCCTTTTTGGAAAAAGTAATTGATGTAAAACATTAGTTTCACGACAGCTACGGAGATATACTACATTTTTAAACGACACAAGATTAGATAGAGGCCACGTGTGAGTGTGCATGCTGTAACGATTTGTCTTCGCCAAAACTGAAACGTTGCTACAATGCGAGTAACAATAATATTTTTGGTTAGGAAGAAATTCTTAAAGTTATACGACGTATGAGATTGCTGAAAAGACTGCGGCTTGAAAATTGATATGTAATTGGGTAATTATATTAATAGTATGAAACTGAACCCTCAAACACTCATTAAATTAATTTCATAGTTATGTTTTTTGCGGATAAAGAGGGACCATCAGGCAAACTAGAATTTGGGACTGATTTCAATCCTTCGGTTGAAGAAATTTCAAAGAACCTATTTAATCAAATAGGAATTAACTTTAATATTTGTCAAATTATTAAGTTGAAAAAAAGTTGAAACAAAAAAACCTCAATCTAAGTTTTAAGCATTGTCTAAGTTTGCTAAATAATTCCGCGTCCGGATAAAAAAATTATTGCATAACCGTAGGGTTTTTTCTATTGAAAAAAGGGCTAAGTCGTAACTTAACGTTTGCACGTGTGCAGATGTCGAGTGCCACAATCGATAAGCACCAGTTTTAGCAAAACAAAAAATAATGTAAAAAATACTTCCCTGTCCGTAACTGAGAGGGTATATTGTACTTTACGACCTTTAAAACGAAACCCTTGAACTATTTTAATGAATATTGCAACTTTCGACGAGTAACGTAAGAGTGGGGTATAAAGAAAAGGTATTGTTTAGTTTGACAAAATGCAAACGCGTAAAATATTGAAGTGACCAAATTAGTTGCCCAGGATAATTATTACTGTGCACAATAATATTAATTAAATACTTCAGTAATAAATAAATAAATACACCCAACAGTCACATACATAGTTCTGACCCCACACTAAGATCGAGTCTTGTATAGTGAGTATCAGACACTACGAGAGACTTTTCGGTCTCACAAACACCTAGACCCGAAACAAATACTTGTGGATCACACAAACATTTGTTTCGGTGTGGGGATCGAACTCGCGGCCTCTCATTTCTCAACCGGCATCTAACCAACTGCGCCACGGAGGCTGTTATGATAAAACCTTCCAAAAGTTTCTTTGGATCAAGTATTATTGTTGTTATTATTAATACTCAGTACCAACACTGATATAGTCCACCCTTTCACAGCGTTTTTTTGTGAGACGTTAATCATCTTAATAGAGATTACCTCTACCATATAAATATTTACGGCCTTATTCATAGGCAGTTTTAAAACCCATTTTAGTTATCGAATGTTTTGTCCCTTTCGAATGACTTTTGAATTCAGTTTGAGCGAAGAAGACAAAACATTCTATAACTAAAATAGGTTTTTAAACAGTCTATGAATAAGGCCGTAAAAAGCGCAACAAGATTTTTTTTTATTTTACTATAAAACACTTATGAATAAAATATTTAAAGCTTCGTATTATAAATAATAAGTAAATACACCCAACAGTCACATACATAGTCCTGACCCCACACTAAGGTCGAGTCTTGTGTTGTAGGTATCACAACAGACTTTTCAGTCTCACAAACACCCAGACCCGAAACAAATACTTGTGGTTCACGCAAACATTTGTCTCGACGCGAGGATCAAACCCGCGGCCTCATTTCACAGCCGGCGTCTGAACTGCGCCACGGAGTAATTAGTGAAAGCCGGAATAACATTAGCGCATATCGAATATGTCAAGTGGGTGCATTTTTTTCCGTGTCCGCTGTTACTAGCTATCGACTAGGCTAGTCGGCTAATTACCACAAAAAACGCCCACCCCGGTCGGCTCATCAATCTACATTGACGTGTTTGTACCACGCTCTTGTTATTCAAACATCTGAGACGATTTTTTAGACAATGTGGACTAACTCGTTGAATATTTGGAATTAATTTATTAATTTAATTTCTGACCTAGTGCGAGTTGGTAGTATCTACATACCATGGAAATTTTAATTAAATTTAGATTGTGTTTCAATCTATTTTTTAATATTGACAATAAGCATTTATACTTGAAGTTTAATGCCAGTACTATTTTTTTATATGTCGGGACATGAATTATAATCCGGCCGCTCAGAGAATGCGTTCCTGACACATGTCAGTTGATCATGAGTAGTGATGGGAAATAATTATCATTTTGCTAAACTTTTGAATTATTCCCAGTAAAAGTAGCAAGTTAGAATAATTGGATACTTGACTATTTTCTATAAAGTGTTTTAAAATCTAGGTATAATCATTCTTTAAATCTTCCAACCGTTAATATATTTTTAAAGAGATCTTTATAACGAATAAACATGTTTTTCTTTATTACTAAAAATATTGTCACCAAAACGGTTGGTCATGTGACTTTTTAAAATTTACGTCACACTTTACAATTGGTGAATGATCTTAGTGGCAGAAATTAATAAAATTTCTAACAATATTGTATTTTATTAATACATAATATTTTTTTTTTAAAACAATGAATATTATTTTTGAAAATATACTTCTCTTGGGATATTTGGAAAAAGTATACGAGTATTTATTTTACTACGCGCGCGCTTTGTACGTTTTTAATACCAGGAACGCTAGTTAGTGGAGATATAGCTTGGCAATAAAAAATAATAAGAAAAGAAGGCGCCACTGAGCCGCTTAAATAGTATCACATTATAGATCGGATTTTAATTTTGATTCTTATTATTATTAAATCAATTATAAGTAAATAATATAAGTTAATATTAAATGTTCTTATTTAAAATATTTTAATAAAAACTTAAACTTCAATGCCAAATTTAATTAAAATTCACAAATGTGAAAGATATTATATTGCTGCCAGGTGAAATAAAGAGTTAGATCCGTTTAATTATTACGTTATACATTATTAAAAACACAAATGTATTATTTTATATTATAACGGAAAATAACGTTATAATAATCTGCTATTTTTTGGCCACATCACTCCAGAAATGAACAGTTGACATAACCTTGTAACGGCGTGGTATGAACTTATAAATATAATATTTTTATTTTTATTAACCGTCAAATTTAGTCCAAAGTGATAAAATTTAACTTAAATTTACATATTATTTAATTTTTTATGATGTTTTATTTCGTAAGTAGGGTAAATAAATAAAATTGTTCGATAATGTATTTACATTTGCTGTCGTTGCATTTGCAACGACACTTCAAAGTTACGTCGTCCGTTCGATTACAACCTTTCAGGAACGCATTCTCTGAGCGGCCGGATTATAGTCCTATTATTAGTTTTTTTATTGTTTTCTTTTTGGTTTTCTTTTAGTATTAAGTTAACTTTTCTTTGTTTATTTTTTCATGAGTGTTATTTTTAAGTGCTCTGTACTCCCATAAGTGGTATATGCATGAACAAAACCGTAAGTATGTAAGACTTGTGTTAATTGTGATAATGTATATACTGTGAGAGATCTTAGATTCAATAAATAAATATTTCTTGTATTTTAATTCAATTTAATTTATCTTATTAGGCTAGCATGTGAGCCATGAGGTCCTGGGTTTTAATTTTGTGTGAATGTTTGTAATATGAATTGCCAGTGATTGGGAGTTATTTTACTATGGTCGATTTTTTGTATTATTTTGCATACAAAAACAAATACCATTTAAATAACACATTTCTGTCAAAACAGTATTAAAGGAGCTTGTAACATGAGGCAAATATTAGATTTTAAATGAAAGGGAGCGTAGTGGGAAGATCTTACCATCTCTTTCACGGCCGCACACTGTAATGCATATCAGGACTAGTGACGTCACTAGTTTTGTTATGCATCCCTTTTCTTTTACTTCCACTACAAGATTTAAAACGTTTCTAGCTTGTTCAATTGTGAATGGATTTACAAAATTCTTTGTTTGCTAGATTCTGGATACGGATAACTTAGATAAATACAATAAAAAAAATTGAGTATATACCCAATTCATTCCTGGTATGGGGACAGGCTCACCCTCTTTCGCATCTTGGAAATAATGTTGATGTACTGTGGGTGGCGGTTATTTCACCTCAGTCTTTTTTTTTCGAGAGGAAAAGCTATTAAGCTCCCGTTTCGGTACCCCGGGGGAGGTCGAAAGGGGTATGTCAGTGTCACTGGCCTTCCAGCTCGGAACAATGATTTCACCTCTGTCCACCGTTTCGAAAGTAGAGGCGTGAGTTTATGTATAAAATTACCTGCCTATTTCTTTATAGGGACCGGGCCTCTTTTTCCTTTCATTTGCTATCTAGTACATAGTATAGACAAACTTCATACACATTTTTCTTTCTCTCACTCACCGTCAAATAATTAAAAATCACGAACTGACACGTTCGCAATAACTTGATAAAATCAGATATATTCCTAACTTGAAATAGAGTTCGGAAAACTACCGCTTTCTGTGTTTATTTACGTTTACAAATTTCTTACTAAATGCGCTCCAGTATAAAAGGATATATCTTTTTGCAAAAAAACGCACGTAAAAGATCTAATGCGTCCCAGTGGGATGTCACTCGTCGGGCGGCGAGCGTGCGCCCCGAGCCGACGAGAGATGAATGAACGGTATCGCTGAGGCGGCGAACCACGCAGGGAATCCGCGCCACACATACCGTGTTTCCAGCTTCGTATCTACTATCTATTGGTAATCTTATTATATTACTGTACTGTATCAGCCCATATTACGTTTTATTGCAGGACACGGGCGTCCTTTACAACCGAAAGTACGATTAAGAGGGGTTAGGCCATGTAGTCCACCACGCTGGCCTGTTGGCGGACTTTATATACCATAAAAATTGGTAAAAATCACTATGGAATGCAGGCTTCCTCACGATGTTTTCCTTCATCGTTAAGTCAGAGGTGTGCCCTGGGATTTGAACCCGCGACCACCGTGAACATCTGGGCAGCCGTGTCTGGTCCGATACCAACAAGCCACCAAGCACTTATTTACAATAAATAATTGCACGTTCGCACCAATTCACAAAAGGATATATATTTTGCAACAAAGCATGTAAAAATATCTAATGCGCGTCAGTGGGATGTCAATCGTTAGGCGGCGAGCATCCCGATGAGAGATGAATGAATGGTATCAGTGAGGCGGCGAACCACGCGCGGGATCCGCACCACACATACCGAGGTGTGTAGGTAGATGTCTATTGATAAAATCGCTTATAGTATATTCACATATATGTACCTAAATATATATGGAGAGTTGCGGAAAATGTATGAACCCTAAGCGTATTAGTTTTCAGCTGGACTACAGCTGTAAGCAATGACTATAGCGCGAAATAACAAAACTTATAAGATTTTTTATTGTTTAAATTCATTTTGGTTTTGCCACCGTCTATGAGCGATCGTATTATCGCTTACCATCAGGCGAATGGCATGCTCGTCTCGCCATTTATCGCAATAAAGATAACATAGATTGTAAACATTTATAACTTGCGTCGAACACTATTTTCGCTATGAAACAAAGTAGAAAAAGTTTTATTATTCACCCAGTTTCCGTATCATGATTTTTTGTGCACAACGATTGAGTTAGAGCTATTGGCTTAAATATAAATCAATGTGAAATTTAGAAGGTATAACTCTAACTTAATGTAATATAGGTACATATTTATTTTTAAATAATTGACTTAAATGGTGAAGTAAAAAGTAAATAGTACCTGTAATTAATAAAGCTCCAAGTATTTTTAAGAGAGAAATAGAGAAATGAAAATAAAATATTTTTTTAAAATTTCCTAAGAGCTTTTTGTTCTTTGTTCTCATTGCCTCATATATGTACATTTTCAATATATTCTAAATAATATTTGTATAAGAAGAATTATCAGCGAAAGATGCATCGAAATACTAAGGATAAATGAAAATAAAAAAATGTTTAACGAAATAGAACCAACTTAAAATACTAAAGCTACTAAAGGAAAACGTCATAATTTCTAGTACTTGATGTACATTGAGGCCTACGTATGTCGTATGAATTGGATATCCCTGTGACTAGGGATTGTTAAATTCATAATCAATTTATTATCCCGAAGTCGCGCGAGGCCTTAAAATATGACCTAATAGGGAAGTCCAAATTTTAAAAATTAAGCTACTTTTTAGGTAATGGAATTTGTGACCAAGGAAGGATTCGTCTCAATGTTAGTATATGTTTGAGAATTAATAAATAAAGTATGAAAAATGTATTGTCAGTACAATTAATGTTTTAATTGGAAATAATATAGTGGTTCTATGTGCGGCTATTGTTCCATCTATTGAAGTATGTAAGAATCTTGTTCGATATTTTATTAAACTGCTGATCCGATTTCGATTCGGTTTATTTCAGATCAATAGACATATTTTCCAAGATTAATCTTCGGTGCTTATGTAAATTATTTGTAACGAGTCTGGGTATTTGTGAGACCGAAAAGTCTCTCCTAGTAGTGGCGAAGGCTCCTTAGAAGCCAGTTCCTACCGGCTTCCCTTTTGTAATTTATCATTACACTATAAACAAGCAAATTATTCAAACTTATTTATTTAATATCAAAACTCAATTATTATTTTTTACATTCAACGACATCTGTCGGCCAGATAACGTAAACATTACTAGGAAGCGGCACAGTAAGCCCTTTTTATTGCGACGCGGTGCGACCTCTGGCGAATTCCTGTAAAATTGTTCGGCTTATTCAATAACACTAGCGCGGCCCGTGCGCCGCCGCCCGCCGCCGCCCCGCCGCCACCGCGCCGCCCGTTACGCATTGTATAGTATGCAACAAACCACGCAAAATTGTACATTAAATTGATTATGATTTAAGGTTCAATTTACGCTAAAAAAGCAAGAGGCAAGCCGCAGCTTCTCCGGCATTTCGTGTGTTTAGGTATAGATATTACTTATTACAATAGCGAAATGCGGAGTTTAATGTATTTATAAGTGTTGTATTTACATTTTTACAATATATTCATGGTTCATGCAATTAGTTTTAAATGTTTTTAATTACAAAATGTGTAATATTAATATTATGGTTTTAATGGAAATTACTAATCGTTAGGAGCGTACTAATATGTTTAGGTTGTCGATTTTACAAATAAAGTTAGTGTTTAGATTTTAGGACGTGCTCGATTCTCGCCTGAGGAATACATTGTCTTACTAATGTTACAACTGATAAATGCGGGGCTATCGTACTTGTTAAAATATTGAGTCTAGGTTTTTATTTCTTTTATATTAATCTTATATTCACGTGCAGTTTAGAAATATACTTTTTTATTTTTCTCATTATGTAAGCATGGTTTACTTTTTATTTCATGGACATTGTAAATATTGTATAAGTAAATAGGTAACGAAAATATTAAAATTTAATTGACGGCCGCAATAGGCAGATGCCACAATATCACTTACCAAATGAAACCCATTATTTTAGTTTGGTGAGTAAGATTCTCGAAGCAATAATTTGCTGGTGGGAGGATATTCGCAAAGGTCCGAATATAAGGACACACGTGCATAAGTGTGTCGCGTTTTGCGTTAATTCTGTGAAACATCACACAGTAAATTTTTAATCTCTATTCGGACTGCACTACGCTTACGATCAGTCGCATTCACAGATTACTTAGTACTAGTCGCATTGTAGTCATTTCGTAATCCCTTAGCCCTTCTAATATTATAAATGTGAATGTTAGTTTGTTTGTTACGCTTGCACGCAAAAACTACTCAACCGATCATCATGAAACTTTGTACACATATTCTTGGAGGTATTAGAAGTAACATAGACTACTTTTTATTCCGAAAAAAATAGTGTTCCCGTGGGATGAAGAAGGAATTCCGATATATTTGCTACTTTTTCATACTCAAAAAGATGGGATGGGACTGGATTACATTTCATTAGTGAGAATGAGACGGGGCGGGCGGGATATAACGGGACGGGACGGGACGGGATGGGAGATTTCAAATAAAATTAACCACGCAGACGAAGTTTGCGGGCAGAAGCTAGTAACAGGATAAAGAAAATAAACATATTTTGTGTTTTGAGCTTCGGCTTCCCTTTTAAAAAATGTCACCCTTCGCCACTGTCTCCTAGTCCCTGATAACCACGACACGAGACTTAATTCATCTTAAAGTGGGGTCAGGACTATGTATGTGACCGTTGGGTGTATTTATTATTTAATTATTATTTATTATAGGTATGTGATTGCAAGTTATAAAACTAAATGTCTTCGAGTATATCTCGAGGGCTTATTAATTTTATTTCTATACAGTTTTAAAATTTTATTTGCGGGCAACATGCTTTATTAGATTTCAATTTTGTTTCTCATACCGGTGTGATTTCTCTGGACAAATCCTTTGAATACGCATAGGTATTTATTTGTCAATCCAACAATTCTTGTTTATCCAAAGGTTTGCCAGGAAGAAATCGCTCAATGCTATATGGTTACCCGTTGTACAATTTTATTTTTGTATTTGTTATATTAAATATTAAATATTTGTTATATTAAAAAAGTGCGTGGTGGCCTGTTGGTAAACGGACCAGACGCGGCTGCCTACATGTTCACGGTGGTCGCGGGTTCAAATCCCAGGGCACACCTCTGACTTTTCGGAGTTATGTGTGTATTGATAGTCAATCACCACGCACTTTAACGGTGAAGGAAAACATCGTGAGGAAACCTGCATACCGTAGCGATTTTAAAGAATTTCTACGGTATGTAAGTCCGCCAACCCGCACTAGGCCAGCGTGGTGGACTATATGGCCTAACCACTCTCAATCGATTCTCTCGATTGTAGAGTAGGCCCGTGCCCTGCAGTGGGACGTATATGGGCTGATATAGATAGATAGATAGATAGATAGATTTGTTATATTTAATCACTATGGAATCTGAGATGCCTACTAAAGAGTATATAATAATAGCATATTATTAGATATCTTATTGTGATTACGAGTTTAAGTTTAATTTTTAAGTTTTTATTTTACGAAAATATATTCCTGAAGGTTTATACCAATTTTATTAACAAAATTAAAATGTTAGCAATTTAAATTGGAATTGACTTTTGTTTCATCCTATTTTTATGAAAACTCAAATAAGTGGACATATAAATTAAAGAAGTATGTTGCAATAAAAAAAAACAGCACTTGATGACTAATCACAAAATCTCAAGTATGAAGCTTGCAAACTTAAATTTAAGGCATTGTGTTCCTTTCTACAGGCGTTTGATAATAAAAGATTTAATGAAATTCCACCCTTTGACTAGCAAATAAATAAACAATCAGTTACATATTCTAAATATTCTAGAATCTAGACATTGCGGGTTCCCATTATCAATTAGAGCTTTTATTTCACGTATGTTTGAAAGCACTGCTTTTGGATTTTAAAATGTGCTTAATAGAATCAAATTATGAAATAAACACTGGAATCACTTTGAAAATAAAGTTTAAATATGCAAGCAAACAGTTATTTTTACGCAAATATCTACTGTATGCTAATATGATGAAAAAAATAACTTGAGATTGTCCGTCACACAAGAATTGTAGGTATCCTTAAAATACCTACTTTAATAATACATAGATTCAATGCACATGAAACATACATACATGACTTTCAATCCACCGTTTTAAAACAGCTTCATACGCTTACAAAGTACACAATTGAAAATATCTACACAGAACATTGTCACATGCCAATTGCCAAGAGGCTCGTGGATGGGCAGAAACACTAGGATCTACATATCACTAACCGTCCATTTGACGCAGCTGTTGCCACTCGCCCCGCCACTCTTGTCCCTCCATCACATTTCCTCACCGGCGGCCGATAATTTTTTCAGCGGGACACTATAAATCAGTTTTCTCTACGTTAATCAAGTGTGCGCGCGCACGGCAGCGCGAGGAGATCGCTTCTGTCGTCGGCGCGCGTCGTCGGCCGCGCAAAGCCCGGGCCCGCCCACCGCCCAATAGAAACCGCTTTTATTTCCATCGCACAAACGAGCTTTATTTATTTTCATGTGAATTATGTACTGGTGTGTTTGTTGCCTCGCCGATACCTGTGCTCCCGTTGGTCTGTGATGTGTAGGTAGACTAATGGTGTGATGAAACACGTTTTGATTTAATCCACACGTATTACGTTTCGTACGTTTGAAATTTAACAGGAATTCATGTTCTGTTGTTTTCGAGATTCCTTAGGTTGGTTTTGTGAGTCTTAATGTTAATGCCGAATTCATGTGCAAATTGTGATTTTAATATGAATGATTTAATGAAAATGTATACTGAAAACTATATTTTAAAGATATTTTAAACTGGGTAATTTCCAAACGAATTTAGTAGTTAAAAATATTTGCACAATGCCAGTTACCATTTCATTTGATCTTTAGTTTAAACCTATCATACAGTTTCATATAACTGTTGAGATTAATAATATTATTTCAGCTTCTTTCTACGTAATTTAAATCTTCAATATCTATAGTGGAGGAATTGAATTGTTTTGTTGAAATGCAAATATCCATTAGTCTTGCCTTAGTGGAATGTCAAATAAACAATACTTTACACTACTTTAAAAAATCAGATAATATATGTAGGTAAGCTTTTCTACAGAGGAAAGTGGATTTTTTAACCGAATTCAATAAAAGACGAGGTTCTCTTTTTTAATCATATTGAAAATGGCTTTGTTGCTAATGCGATTACGTCGGCCGGTACATAAAATTACATTAGTTACTTAAGGACGTTCTCCATTCGTCGACATCTCTATTTTTTTGTTCACTGATTTCTTAATAAATAATAATAAATAAATACACCCAACAGTCACATACATAGTCCTGACCCCACATTAAGATCAATTAAGTCTTGTGTCGCAGGTATCAGAAACTACGAGAGACTTTTCGGTCTCACAAACACCCAGACCCGAGACAAATATTTGTGGGCCTCACAAACATTTGTCTTGGTGCGGGGATCGAACCCGCGGCCTCTCGTTTCACAACCGGCGTCTAACCAACTGCGCTACGGAGGCTGTCAGCTTCTTGAAGACGCCTGAACCGATTTTAAAAAATCTTATATTGTTTCAAAGCGTATACTAGTCCTATAAAAATTTAGTCAAGATCTGACGAATATCTTCGGCGTTGGAGAGTAAAACTCCAATTGTCAAACTCCTCAATGTTTATTAGGATAAGTCTTTTTGCATTAGGTTTCGTATAAGAGTTATTTAACAAGAAAATGCTCACCTGAGGATACATATCACTCTTGTCCATAAACAAGAACACCATTTAAAATTAATTATAAATTGAGTCTAAATAAAGACAATTCAAACATTACTTAGTGTAGATTTTGCGATTGAAATCTTTACTAAAGAGCAATTTAATGGATAATAAATGTTTTTAACTCATACAGTTCATTTAGTGCTGGAATGGAGACCAAGAACTGGATATAGAAACCGGGGCAGGCCTTTGACGAGGTGGACCGACGACCTGGTCCACGTGGCGGGAAGGGGCTGGATGAGGACTGCTCAGGACAGAGCAACCTGGCGTGCATTAGAAGAGCACTACACTCAGCATTGGGTGGATACATAGGCTGAAAAAGAAGAAGTTCATTAAACTGTCAGTCCGCCTCGTGACAACGAAAGTTGTACAGTATTCGAAATGTCACGTTGAAAGTTAAAAACTTTAGCTCAATCGGTTGAAGATATCTGCTTCAAAATTGAGTAGCAAAATTCCACCCGAACAAACATACATTGCAAGTTAAATAAAAGCTTTTGAAAAATGTGTAAATTAAACCAAATCCGCGACGAAATCCGTAAGAATTTTATTCTAATGTGATATTCGAGTAAATATAAAAAAAAAAAAAAAAAAATTAATTTCTTTATGGATTAAAATTAACATTTTCAAAGCAAAGCTGGGTTCTATTATTCGGTGAAATCAAAATGCGAATCATGTTGACTTTCTTATTAATCATGGTTGCGCTTGTCTCTCAATACATATCCACCGGAGTATAAATAAAACAGTAATACCTAAAGATCAATCGATTATTCGCATTGAAAGCGATTCAAGCAGTTATTGTTACATCCGTCAGCACTCAGGCAGTTTATAGCTCGAGAGCCCGAGTGCTCGAATGCACGTCGCTCGCGCGGCCTGTAAACAATTCACAGGCACTTCACAGGCATGAGGCACACTGCATCTTGAATATTGTTTACTCTCAAGCTATGGATATGTTTGGGTAACAGAGTTATGTGAGGAATACTTTGTCAATCTCAGAAAATGGTCTAAGTATTGTCTCTTATAAAAAAAATGATTATTACTATGGGCCTCATTAATGGACAATTTCAAAACCTATTTTAGTAATCGAATGTTTTGTCGTCTTCGCTAAAACTGAATTCAAAAGTCGTTCGAAAGGGACAAACCATTCGATAACTAAAATAGGTTTTAAAACTGTCAATGAATAAAGCCGAATAAGTATAGGTACCTTTATCGTTTTACATGACGGTTTATCTGTGCCTTTCGCCAAACCTAAATTCTATTATTATCCAGATTTGGGTACAGATCTGGGATACAAATATTTCTCTGTGCTAGAATTGAATTTACAACTTTCGACAATTGACTGCAGGATTTGTATTTTTCGATTTACGTTAATAGCGTCTTATATAAATATAAAGTTAAATATGAGTACTATGTTATTTTTTTCTGGATTTTCTTATTTGGTCAAAATATATTTATGGCACCTTTTAATAAGAGATCGTTACACGGTTTGTTATATTTAGTGCATCTTAAAGACAACCTCACGTAAACCAGCGCTGAATAGTGGCTTCGCTGCACATCTTATGGCAACCTAATTGGCACAATGTGAGCGTTTCATATACACATGTCTTATTTTTATAAATGTGTCTACTATGTTTGTTTTTTAATTGTTATTAAGTTTATTTTTTTCTATTTCCTGTGTCAATATTTTATTCGTATTGCTGGGCATTCCATGTTGTGTAAATGAATCGTTTGCCTTCTTTCTTTTTTTCATCTTGACATAAACAATAAAGCTCCACCCACCCCACGAGTTAACTGTACCTTAACGTGTTAAAATTGCTCAGAGTCTAACTTAATTTTGGCTCTCAGGCAAGAAATATGAATAAAATAAAAAATATTGCATGAAAATGACTCTTCATTCTTTGTGTAGCGGACACATATTCCGCTGTCCGCATTCAATTCGAGCATATATTGTATAAAATATTGGTGGAGTATACGTTTCTAATTATAGCTTATACATAATACAGTAGTGTAAATGCACTGTTGTGTTCCGGTTTGAAGCACATTGTAGCCAGAGTAACTACTGAACATATTGACACTTAACATCTTAGGTCTCAGGATGGTGAGCGCAGTGGAATGCCAAGCATTGATTCACATTTCATGGTGTTGTTTGGTTTTCCAACTGTCTATGAGCGTTCGTATCGCTTACCATCAGGTGAAGTGCATGCTCGTCTCGCCAGTCTTCGTAATAAAATAAAATAAAATAAAATTCAGCAAGTTTACCTCTGAACATAGATGTTGTCCTACAAGACTTTCATAGCGATTTGATTGGCTCAACATATTACCAGTCACTTCCATTAGAAGAAAAGAGGGAGAGTCGTAAGGTCATCAAAGTCATAAGTCACAAATGCGAGTACCTAATTTTCGCCTTATGATGTGCGATATTTTAATTTGTAGTTCATTGGATACCAAAAATATACGTCGTCGGACCACCTCATTCCAACCGAATTGTAATATTTATTATGACATTACCACTCACTATAGGTAACTTTAAAATTTACAGAAATGTGGTAGGGATAGAACTTACTATAGTTGAGACTTAATACAGGGTATATCAAGACTGCGACTGAAAACGAAGCCAGGTGGTAGTATTAGTGACTTCAAACACAATGCAACTAAAAATTTCGCAAAAAAAATCGTCAATTTTTTTTTTGGTGATTTTTTACTTATAGTCGTATTTGTGTGATAAATACATAGTTTTCCTAAAATAATGATGTACACCTTTTTATTTTTTAAGACGCAATGGTACGTTAGGGTTTAAATTACTATTTTCGCAGTAACAAGGTATTTACTACCCAAAAACAATGATTTTTTAAAAATTGCAAAAAAAACATTATCCTTTATTTTTATAATATATAATATCCCTTATTTTTATAATATTATCCCTTATTTTGCAAAATTTTAATTTGCATTGTGTCTGTAACCACTAAAACTACCACCCGGCTTCGTTTTCGGTCGCAGTCTTGATATACCCGGTATAAAAGGGGAAGTTATTGCAGTTGTTAACACAACATTTTACGTAACGATAATCATAATTAATTGCTTATTGTAGAGAAAAATAGATCTATGAATTTATTAAAGCTGGTGACACTTCAAAGTTTCGGATGGGCATGATAATGTGAAACAAAAAGAGTTCGGCTGACAATAAAAAAATACTAAACCTGAAATTTATTTTACGAATTAATTTATATTTAAATAAATGTAATTTATCTTTAAAAAAATCGTGTGTTTATTTTATTAAATTCAATACCTCCAAGATTTACTTCAGTATATTTATAGAATTAAAACACAAATATTTAAATTCTCTACACGATAACACGGATACAAAGAATATTCTAACAAATGTATGCAAAAACAACATAATTCATAACATTTCATACTTATGTCGACCGTGCTTGTTAATTTATTGTATTTTCAATACAAAATAACATGTTCCCGTTCAAAAATAACTAATATATATTTAATAAAAAATGTTGCCGTCGATTGATATTCCCAAATAACATAACATAATATTTCATAACATTGTGCGACTATTTCGTTAGAAAAAAGAAAAGTTGTCTGTGGGCGTGCGTAATGTAATTCCGTCCCTTTCTCACGCGCAGTTTCGCTTGAGAGTGAAGGAGATAGCGCATTTAAGGCGGAGTTTCGCTGCCTCGAAGATCATCCCACGTAGTTCGGAGAAAAGCTTGGTGAAAAATAAAACAAATTGTTAGTTAATAGAATGTTTAATGTATCGAATGCTGAGTAATTAATTAAAGCGTTGGCTGGCTGTAATGCGGCCGTATATCTTGTGTAAGGCGGGTACACTCGTGTGCTAATATCTATAGAAATAAAAACGTGGCGCGGGAATGCAATTGCGAATTGGTGAGATATTGACTGGGTGACAAGTTGACACGTGCCAGCGCCATCTATGAAAAATATTTAGTACTATAAATGAGAATATTTTTGTTCGAACATCTACATCTGTATCTACGAAGGATAGGTAGAGTACTACACGTGACAGTTTGTGTTTTTTCTGTGCTCCGATTTTTAAGTTTTTGAAAGGGAGTTTTATAGTTAGGTATAATCTCGGGGTATAATATTACAAATTTTTATATTCATTCTAAAATATTAGTTATGATATTTCATATTTCATATTCAACGAGATTATCTTATCTTTTTGTTTCTTTTCTACAATTTTGCGAAAAAATGACCTCATTTCTTAATACAAAAGATTTTAGAGTTTGATTTTGTGCTTTGCGATATGCTTGCCCTATCACATGAACGGAAATAGACTCGGCGTACTATAGATGGCGCTTTCGGCTTTCCTTTTATGGTAAGATTTTCTTATCTGCCCCGAAAGCAATCTTTATAGACAGAGTGCGAAGCTATGACAGCCTCCGTGGCGCAGTTGGTTAGACGCCGGCTATGAAACGAGTGGCCGCGGGTTCGATCTCCGCACCGAGAGAAATATTTGTGTGAACCACAAATATTTGTATCAAGTCTGGGTGTTTGTGAGACCAAAAAGTCTCTCGTGGTTTCTGTTATCCAGGACAAGACGTAATTGATCTAAGTGTGGGGTCAGGACTATGTATATGACTGTTGCGTGTATTTATTTATTATTTCCAATACAATTCGTTTATCATTTTTCGAGGAAAAAAGGTTTTATGAAATTTTTCTGTGCTTGACATCATAAGGTCTTTGTCTGACGTGAATTTTATTGATCAGTAATCAATGTCTACCACGTTACGGCCGCCACACACGTTCAAGTGCGTTTGCGCAAACGCGAGTTTGCATCAGTCTCGAATCGAAAATTTCAACAATGTTTGCGCAGTTATTTGCCCACACACGTTTCAGTATACTGGTGCAAACTCAGACTTGCGCAGTTATATCGATACGAGTGTGGCGGCTATTAGTGTCATGTAATTAGTTATGAACAGCCCTATGTTACAAAATTGCACATTATTAATAACCTGAAGACAGGTTATCTAAATGAAATATGTGAACCGATTTGTTCTTCATAGCATTTTGAGTACCTGAACATCGGCAAGCTTCATCGTAGGGAAATTACTTATTTCAACAGTCTGGCGGTTGAACACAAAATATGTTGCAACGTTATGCTAAGTGAATCTTTTTTATGTCAGGATAAAGGATAAAGACCGGTAGGACAGGTGGTAGGATAAATGGCGAGACTAACATGCCGCTCGCCTGATGGTAAGCGACCGCTCATGGACAGTAGCAAAACCAAACACCATTAATTACAAAGTAATGTTTGTCATTCCACTGCGCTCGCCATCCTGATACATAAGATTTTAAGTCTCATTATGTCCAGTAGTTACTCTGGCTAGAACGTCCTTCAAACTGGAACACAACAGTGCGTTTACACTGCTGTTTGACAGGAGGAATAGACATCGCGGTGGTACCCAGGCGGCCTCTCACATGAGACACCTACTACCAAACAAAGCCCAATACAGGAATGTGATTAAAAATTGTATCGGCCGTACTTTATTTAGGCGTACGAGGCGAGTCGACGACAGCGTTAACGACGCCGCCTTCCTGCGCCCATTTGTCTGTCAGCGGCCACTGAGAGCGCAGCGCGCGCCGGATGCACCGGCTGAAAAACTGTGGGGTGACTGTGATGATGGGTGGATTAGGGATATATTTAAATTATTATTTGAGATAATAATAATAATAAATCTTTATTGAACAAAACGAAGACATACAGAACACTTAAACTAAATATACAAGAGCAACAACTAAAATAGTATATATAGCGCAAGTGTTAGATGTGATGAGTTAGGGATATTCTTATGGTATTTTACAATGCTGTTGTAAATAATCCTCCTGGTGTTAAGGTGTAGTTTCTGCGCCTTATGTTTATGGACTTTTTTGGAATTTCAGTCGCACACCTTCTGATAAATTATCCTTGAATCACAATTATGTCGTAAATCGAAATATCATGAGTATTTTGGTGATATTTTTCTGGTGTGTGTTATTTGTTAAAAACAGTAATAGGTATCGTGAAATTACTACAACCTCGCTGTTTTCTTTAGCCTGCCCTCATCCTATACATACACGACGACCCAACATAACTTATTAATCATGGACGATAGCTGCTCAAGACCGGGATGGTTGGCGCTTACTGGGGGAGAATACCAAAGATTTTTGTGCGCTCTAAAATATTTTGTCTCAGACCGGGGACCGAACCCGTGGCTTCTCTTTTCACAGACGCCCCTTACCAGCTCTGCCACGGAGGCTGTTCTGTATTATATAAAGCTAAAAATATAATAGTTAGATATTAATTTCCAAGTCACAATTTCAGTCTTCATAAAAGAGTGAATAAGTGTCACCCCATTCGAAACAAACTTTCACTGTAAACACAGACAGGGCTGTGTTTACTGGAACACGTCGTAAACTACTGGTTTTTCGTGTTTCTCGGAATATTCAAACTTTTTAATATATTTTAAAACCCGACCTCTTTGATGTTTCTTAGCAAAACGTAAAAAGTAAACAAAAATTGCAGATGCCCCTGACTGTGTGTATCGCGGCAGAATGCAGAAAGTATATATAATAACGATTCGCGATAATTTCTTTTTACGATATATTTCGTAAAATATAAAACTGTTTGACCTTGTGGTGTAAAATTGATCGCAGTATTAGAAACACCAACAGACGTACATAGTCTTTATTAATGTTAAAACATAGAGCTAGAAGGGACTTTTTGTTCCCTTAACACCTTGTTTAGAGCATATGTATATTTGCAGACTACACACAAAATGATCTCTTTGCTGGCATCAATGGCAACGATAAAGTCTCATTTTACAGATGTTTGCATTTTCAAAATAATTCAATTCGTATTTTTAAGTGTCCGCACCGAGACAAATGTTTGTGTGAACCACAAGAATTTGTTTCGGGGCCGGGTGTTTGTGAGACCGAAAAGTCTCTCGTAGTTCCTGATTCCCACGACACAAGACTCGATCTTAGTGTGGGGTCAGGACTATGTATGTGACTGTTGGGTGTGTTTATTTATTTTATTATTATTTATATAATAAATAACTTCACTTAAAAGTGAAGTATACGTAGATAACCAACGGCATAATTATGCGCGCGCATAACCAAATATTCATAAGCATAAATCAAAATAGCGACGCGCTTCCATTCGAGTACATATTTTATTATAAATATATACTACGCACAAAAATTAAAGGATATTTTTTTTGATCAATTTTTTTTGGTGTTTTTTGAGAGTCTGTATCTTGGAGAAAATTGATTGTTAAGAAATTCGGAAACTAAAACTTGGAAGCTTGAAATGTCTATTTTGCAGATCTGTGCTCTATTTCTTGATTCCTCGCTAAGTTGATAAGCAATCGTAAGAAAACCAACGAGAAAAAAAATATCCAAAATGTTTCTGGATTTCAAAACCGTGCATTTACATGGGTAGTATTTTTTTGGTGACATAATTATAAAATTCCCGTAGATAATTTAATTGCCTTTAATTTGATATACCAGAAACCTCCGTGACATGATTTGGAGCTGACTTATGGTAAATCAAAGTAAAAATGGCCTATCACACTTTGACATTGGATTACTCCATGAATATCAATCATGGGGAAAACAAAATCAGAATTTTAGTAACTTCAAAACATGCTTTATAAGTTGGTATTAAAGTCTTATGATAATAAATAGTATTTCTAAGTAAAATTGTTGACTGAAAAAAGGTAAAAAAACGGTTATTTATGGATATTCGGAAAACACTGCATATCTTTGGATAAAAGAAACAAACCAAGGATATCGTCGGTAACTTTTCAACCTTAAAGTATTCTAAAGACACTCTGAAAATTTCAAACTGCTCCGATTTGATTATCTTAGTGTTCGGAAGGTTTGAACTTACTGTATTCGTCAAAATTGTCGTAATAAGCATTTTACGTATGTGATCGATTTTTGTCACTTCAGAATGCTTTTTTTGGTGATTATCCATATTCTTTTAATCAAATCATTTTTTCTAACGATTTCGCTATTCTCCGCAATTAAAAAAAAAATACTGGCACTGTTTTACTATAAATCCGACCACGCAACCTCCCCGTAGTACGCTTTGGGTAACGCTAATGCCGGCGGTAAAACAGTGCCAGTATTTTTTTTACAATTGCGGAGAATAGTGAAAACGTTAGAAAAAAGGATTTGATTAAAATAATATGGATAATCACTAAAATAAATATTCTCAAGTTACAAAACCATTAGCATGCGAAAAATGCTCATTACGACGATTTTTGCTGAATACAGTAAGTTCAAACCTTCCGAACACTAAGATAATCAAATCGGAGCAGTTTGAAATTTTCAGAGTGTCTTTAGAATACTTTAAGGTTGAAAAGTTACCGACGATATCCTTGGTTTGTTTCTTTTATCCAAAGATATGCAGTGTTTTCCGAATATCCATAAATAACCGTTTTTTTACCTTTTTTTCAGTCAACAATTTTACTTAGAAATACTATTTATTATCATAAGACTTTAATACCAACTTATAAAGCATGTTTTGAAGTTACTAAAATTCTGATTTTGTTTTCCCCATGATTGATATTCATGGAGTAATCCAATGTCAAAGTGTGATAGGCCATTTTTACTTTGATTTACCATAAGTCAGCTCCAAATTATGTCACGGAGGTTTCTGGTATATCAAATTAAAGGCAATTAAATTATCTACGGGAATTTTATAATTATGTCACCAAAAAAATACTACCCATGTAAATGCACGGTTTTGAAATCCAGAAACATTTTGGATATTTTTTTTCTCGTTGGTTTTCTTACGATTGCTTATCAACTTAGCGAGGAATCAAGAAATAGAGCACAGATCTGCAAAATAGACATTTCAAGCTTCCAAGTTTTAGTTTCCGAATTTCTTAACAATCAATTTTCTCCAAGATACAGACTCTCAAAAAACACCAAAAAAAATTGATCAAAAAAAATATCCTTTAATTTTTGTGAGTAGTGTATTTGAATTGTGGAGGATACGAATATTCTATCAATTAAAAACACAAAAGCAATACTATATAATGGAGCAAAATAAATTTTCAGATAGACTAAGTCCTGCATATTATTTCGCCCTGATTAGCGCTTCATAAATCAATAATATTCTCGAGGGTAGTCTATGTTTAACAATGGACTTTATGTAGTTGAAGAGGGAGAGAAAGAGACAGAAAGAGAGGGAGAGAGAAAGAAAGCGTTTCGTGAATATGTCAATTAATGCAAATATCTTTCAATTTTTTGCCAGGCAAAGGCCTAGGTGAGCCGTTGCGTGTGATCCCGGAATTAATGCGCATCAATTACCGTCACTGCTTTTAAATTAATACACTGAAACAATAAACGATCAATAATTTATGTCACTGTAATTTCAATATAATACATAGTAAATAATTCACAATAAATTACTATTTTGATATAGTATAATTAACTAATAATAGGTTGAACCTGATGTTTAAATTTAGGTACCTACGGCAATATAAATAAATAATTAGCTCGTAGTATAATTTATAGTGTTATAAATTTATTTTATTTATAATTGATTCTTGTTTTTATAATTAACGCCCGAATACTCAAACGCCCTTTAAATATTGAGTTGCACTTAACTACCCACGTCCCACTTAATCAGTACATTTAAGCGGTACTTGCGTAGATAAGTGTAACATAATATTTAAGTGACGTTTGAGTATTCGGGCGTAAGTATATTTAATTTAGAGATCTTTCAGGTGGCCTATGTTTAGTAGTGGACTCCTTGTGGCTAAAGAGTGTGTGTGTGAGAGAGAGAGAGAGAGAGAGAGAGAGAGAGAGAGAGAGAGAGAGAGAGAGAGAGAGAGAGAGAGAGAGAGTATAATTTGATACAATATAGTTACTATTGCTCTAATTTTATCTCGTTGTACACACGAACATTCCGATCGCTTTAAATTGGACGTACACACAAGCTAAATCTAAGCCACACTTACGTGGGTCCGAACCCAGCAGACCTAACAACGTTAAAAAAATATTTGTCAATTTATATAACAATGAAGGGAACCGTAGATATTTATCCAAAGATCAGTATTCATGTCAAACAATAGCACGATCTTTCAACCGCACAAAATCCCAAACAATATGACACATATTCTGGTCAAGGTGCGCATATTATTTTTATCGCTGCAAAAATATACGGGGTGATCATAAAACCATCGTCGCGTTTCAGGTGAACGGCCGCGGTCGCGCGCGTCTCTCGCAAGATGGCGCCCATATATCTGTCATCGCAGTGCCTGATGCGCGCCAAAATAAGATTATTGGATATTTGACACAGACGAGCGCGTTCGGTTTACGATCGAAGCTAGACTGCGGTTATGAGCATATCTGATACCGATGACGCATATGAGTGGTTCAGGATATTTTCGGATCATTTTGGAGTACCATCGGAAATACTAAAAATAATTCTAATAGAAATTCTTTCGCGTTACGTGGGCCGTAAATCTTTACATTGTTGAGGATGGTAACTCATTTTAGTACGTGAAGTGTAAATATAACCTATTTTTGTTTGCTGGTTGTAACATTCACATAAGCGACTTCCGTCCTCAGCTAAGGGTACGTCATAGCGACCCACAAAAATGTGCCGCGTTTTGGATTCACCTGTGTATGTTTTAATACAATTTAGGCGAGCATATTTGCGTCGACCGGTGTGAGATACCCTTCACGGATTGGTGGAAAGTAGGCAGCATTAAAATTAACAGGTGCATTTTAGGCATTTTTCGTGGCATTATAAAAGTCTCATCCGATCCTTGGCCTACCTTCCTATCTCTTCTTGCTATCTAGCTGGTTTGCCTCTACTTCTTTATAAATAATAAATACACCCAACAGTCACATTCACATTTCACAGTTCTGACCCCATACTAATAGCCGCCACACACGCAACGATATAACTGTGCAAGTTTGAGTTTGCACCAGTATACTGGAACATCTGTGCAAATAACTGCGCAAAGTCGTGGCTGCGCAAACGCACTTGACTATGGAATCAGAGAGACAGTTTTCCGCCAGACCCAAAAACACGCCTGTAGATCATACCAACATTTGTCTCAGTGAGTGGATCGAACCTGTGGCATATCGTTACAAACTGTCCAATTTGTTCTCTGTCGTTTTATCCTCATCATCCTCCGTCTACACTGGTATATTCCTAGGTCTTACTCAGCGACCTGAAAGTGGTCTGGACCAACGACGTCTTGCAACCTTCATAACATATTCATATCGGTTAGAATGGCGAGTAAAAAACACCGTTTAAGAGGAAGCAGGAGCTACGCTTTTTGGATTCTGACTGTATAGTTTCCAGCAAGCCGGCATTATTGTAGCGACTCATGAGAAATAGCTCGCACGCCGGTATATATTTGTGATTGAATAATGTTTGTGCAGTCCACATGTATTTTGTCTAGGTCTGGGTGTTCATGAGACCGAAAAGTCTGTCGTAGTTTCTGATACGTAGAAAGACTCGAAGACTAGAAGACTCGATCGTAGTGTGGGGTCAGGACTATGTATTATCTATTTATACTCTATTTACATCGCACTGTGCCTATTACTACTAGTAGATGCTTTGTAGTCACTTTGTCGTGTTAGTATAAATAGTCGACTATATCGTTGTTTTTAACGTAATTAAAAAGGTTCGCATAGATATTTTTGTGCCGCACTTTTAAGCTTATAAATGAAATGAAATGAAAATATTTATTGAATCCATGAAATGTCATACATTATTTAGATTCAGTCACTTTTTTCCACTACCACCCGGTTCACAAGGCTGTTTTTGCCAGAGAAGAACAGGCAAGAAACTCTAGCGTTGCTCTTTTAAAACAAGTTTACAATACAGTATTTATACAGAGGTTGCAGCGTAGTTAAATTCAGAGCAGTTCATAGATAATTTAGAATAGTAATGATGAATAGGGTAATTGGTCAAGTGATTTTGTACGGTTGAGTTAGGTAAGTAAAGTCGCCCAGTGCCCCTAGCCGGAACATTTTGAAGTATCTTATAGTAATTCTCGTATAGTAAACGTAAACGTTTCCCGCTGTGAAATTTTAGTTCCAAATACGCTCACAATGGCGCTGTTTAAATTCCCATACAAAATTTTACTATTACTATTCTATTACGATACTGCAAAATGTTCCGGCTAGGGGCACAGAACGCGGAATCAGTACACTGTTTATAATCCTGGGTATCGCTGAAGCAACTTTGCAGGCCAACATAATTGTTTCGAATGGCATGGGACTCCCGTCTTATGCTACTCTATACTCTGTCTGGTTGGTATTTCGCTAGCCATCAGATGCAGAACAACTTTGTTGTGCCCGATTAATAAAAACCTGAATTGAAAAAACATAATCCGAACCTACTTCAAAGTGCAGTTAAATATGTTTCGTGAATTGATTAATTTCAATATTTATTAATGTTTATAAATGCGTCGTGAATGTAAATATGCGTGCATTTGTATTATTATCATATAATAGCAACTTTTTCCTTCACCAATATTTTAGTAATGTTTTTTGTTTGTATGTAATGAGTTTTTTAGTAGTCTAGAATCTACCATGAAAGCTATAAAGCAATGTGTAAAGGACTGTCTACTAAGTGAACGTTTTGACCAAATAAATATTCTTTATTTATATACTTTACGTACACCAAAAAATATAAAAACAATAAACAGATAAAATATTTAAAACTAAAGGGATGGTAACATTTGACGGCCTTATTTATATATTTAAAAAGTATGAAATAGGAAAAAGAGTGAACATATTTGGGAATTGATTTTATTTATAGTTTAGCAATATCATTCATACATAAAATTAAGTTGATTGCCTGTTTAGAAATTTAATAAATACACACAGAAAATATCCAAAACAATTCACAACTCAGGCGGAACCAGGCTTCATCGCTAGTTTTCTACCATCAGCACAATGCTATAAAGGTAGCTGCGTCGTCAGCAGTAGCAGATATCGCGTCAGCATGGCTCCGACACCGCTTGAGTTCAGTTGTCAGTCAGAGATACCCGATGGCGATAGAGTCGTCATAACCGGCATGTCGGGGCTGTACCCCCAGGCCGAATCTATGAAGGAGTTCGCGGATATACTGTATAATAAGGTAAATTGATAATAATCTAATAAATCGTTGCCTTTCCTATGTCGCGGAATTGGTTAGACGACGGCGGTGAAGAAGCAGCCGCGAGTTCGATCCCCGCACCGAGACAAATCTTGGTGAGACTGAAAAGTCTCATAGTTTCTCAAAAACACGACACGAGACTCGATCATAGTGTGGGTTGAGGGCTACGCTTGTGTCTGTTGGGTGCATTTATTTATTTTTTATTTAATAAATAGGAGTATTTTGATTATTTTGAGCAAACTGTGTCACAACACAGTTTTCTAGACGCCGCGCCGGCTGTAAAACAAGTAGCTGTGTTTTTATTCTCCGTATTGTGAAAAATGTTGGTGCGGCTTACAAATATATTTTGTTTCTGGCTAAGTTGGTTAAACCCTGGCTGTGCAACGAGAGGCAGCCGGTTCAGTCTCCGTGAAGGGAAACATGTTTGTGTTGCATAGAAATATTTTTTCGAGTCTTTATGTTGTAAGTTTACTGGTGGTAGGTCTCTCATATGTGAGAGGCCGCCTGGGTAGGTGCCACCGCAATGTCTATTTCTCCCGCCAAACAGCAGTGTAAATGCGCTGTTGTGTTCCCGTTTGAAGGATATTGTAGCCAGAGTAACTACTGGACATATTGAGACTTAACATATTATGCCTCAGGATGGCGAGCGCAGTGGAATGCCAAGCATTGCCTTGTAATTCATGGTGTTGTTTGGTTTCGCTACTGTCCAGGAGCGGTTGTATCGCTTACCATCAGGCGAATGGCAAGCTCGTCTCGCATTGCAATTAAAAAAAAAACAATATATTAACGTATTTTTTGTATGTATTATTCTTACAATATGTAGTATATAAGGAATTCCGTGTTTGAACATATTGTGTTTTAACAGTCTTGTTTCCAATGTTTCATACGAATTCATATTTTTTCATCGATGCTTTCATAGAGCGGCCAATGTACGCTGCGTTGTATTGCGTAGAGGTCGTTACGTCACGGGCAAGGGTTTAACAAATTAATAAAGTAAATATATATACAGGGTATATCAAGACCGCGACCGAAAACGAAGCCAGGTGATAGTATTAGTGACTTCAGACACAATGCAAGTAAAAATTTCACAAAAAAAATCGGCAACTTCTTTTTTGTAATTTTTTTCTTATCGTCGTATATGGGTGATAAATACATAGCTTTCCTAAAAGAATGATGTAGACCTCTTTATTTCTAAATACTCAATGGTACGTAAGCGTTTAAATTATTATTTTCGCAATAACTAGGTATTTACCACCCAAAAAAGATGATTTTTAAAAAATCTAAAAAAAAATCTTTCGCTGTTTTGGTGAAATTTTTATTTGCATCGAGTCTGTAACCACTAAAACTTCCACCTGGCTTCGTTTTCGGTCGCGGTCTTGAGATACCCTGTATATATATTTTTGTATTGTATTGTATTGTATCAGCCCATATACTTCCCACTGTAGGCACGAGCCTCCTCTACAATCTAGAGTACGATTGGGAGGGGTTAGGCCATATAGTTAACCATACTGGCTTAGTACGGGTTGGCGGACTTTACATACCATAGAAATTTCAAATCGCTATGGTATGTAGGTTTCCTCACGATGTTTTCCTTCACCGTTATAGGAGGATAAGGGTATTAATGTTCTCAACAAATAGCTACGTATGTATTTCAAGGGCTTGGAATCTAAATGTTTAAGATCTATAATTATTTTGTTATTTTTTTGTAGTATCGCGTGCTCTACCATTGTCTTCTTGGTTTAGTAGCCCTATATATAGGCTGTGAACAGTGCGGTCCTACGTTTGATTCTCAGCTCAGATAATTTGCTTAGTGTGTGTTTTTACATTCTAAACGTGTTCACGTTTGTTCAGTTTTGATATCTCCCGCAAAACCTGATATTAAGGAAGAATTAGCGTTTTTTCATAAGTAAATCTTCCTACATCATGCAACATAATGTTTCGGTAATCCGACAAAAAAAACAGCGAGATGTAATTACAATATATGTGGGATTTAATAAATAATTTAAAGCGGATTTCACCTTAATTGTGTTTATTCCAACAGCAAATTTGACAAAATCTTTCGCAAACAACATAAGTCTTTTTTCAACAACCTTTTGACACTAATGACAACTAATTCAATTGACAACGGGGTTGCCAATTATATGAAAATTAAACTACTAATAAATCTTATCCTACACGGCCGTCCTGCTCTTCGTCCGCCTCGGACGAATCGGATGTACCGTCAGCAGCAGACCAGGACTTCATAAAGTCGGCTGAACTGGATGTGCTGTTTGGACCTTCCCCATGACCGACTTTCTTCAAGTCATATCGGTCGTTATCTTTTCTTTTCATAATTTGATATGGTCCAAGGTATTTAGGATACAGTTTGTAGCCCTGAACAAATTGTGTCCTTTTAATGGCCACTAGGTCCCCAATGTCATACTGTGTAGCCTTCTTTCTTTTCTTATTGTAGTTCCTTCTATTTTCTTCTTGAATCTTCTGTAGACTTTCTTTTGCTTTCTTTCGGAGATCTTCTCTCTGTGTATTATAGCTTTGAACATTCTCCTCTTCAATTAGTTTAAAAATTTCATCATCATTATCTTTCATTTTACTTCCGATCAGCAGTTCAAAAGGTGTCATTCCGATGCTTCGTTGGTATGTGTTGTTAATAACTCGTTGAACAGCATTTACTCGCTTGTACCATTTCGTAGGATCATCGGCGCACAATTTTGCTAAAATATTGATAATTATCTGATGGATTCTCTCTACCTGACCATTCCCTCTTGGCTGTCCAGTAGTTATCGTGTGATGGGTAATGTTCTCTGATTCGCAATAGTCTTTAAAATCGTTAGATGTAAACGAAGCATTTCGGTCAGAAATTATCCGATTTGGAGATCCGAAAGTCTGTCGTAGTATTCTGAGTTTGTCTAAAACTTCTTTAGTTGATGTAGTCTTCGTCGGATATATCCAGGTAAACTTGGTAAATCCATCCACAATCGTTAAAATGTATCTGTAGTTTTTATTAGTAGATGTCAGAGGACCAAGATGATCAATATGGTAAGTATCAAGTGGCTTCTCTCCCTTATCTATAGTATGTAAATAACCTTCTTTCTTCCCTCTCTTGTGTGAAGTTAGTATACACTCTACGCAATTGTCTAAAACAGATTTAATTTTCTCTTTCAGGTTATCAATGTGGTATTCTCTTACTATTAGTTCTTCAGTTTTCACTACTCCGAAATGACCTTTTTCATGATTCTTCCTTATTATTTCATTCTGCATCTTCTTTGGCACTACTAGTAGTTTTATTCCATCTTTAATCTTCCAGAGAATCCCATTTTCGAGTAAGTAGTCTTCATAAGTTTCTGTCTCTAATACTTTCTTGATTAACTTTATTTTCAGGTCTTCATCTTGTGCCCTTTTAAGGCGTGCAGCTGTATCGGTAAGTTTGTAAACATTGCTTACAGGTTGTCTACTCAAAGCATCAGCGTGTTTAAGTCTTGTTCCAGGTCGATGTTCAATAGTATAATCGTATTCTTCTAACAGTAATGCCCAGCGAGCAACTCGTGGAGGTAAATCTCTTTTCTGAAGGGTCATCATCAAGGCTGAGCAGTCAGTCACAATCTTAAACTTTATGCCCAGTAAGTATACCCTAAACTTCTTTATAGCTTCAGCTATCGCTAAGATTTCGAGATAGTAGCTGTGATACTTCTTTTCAGCGGGTGTCGTCTTTTTGCTCATGTAGTATACTGGATGCATCTGATTATCTTTCGGGCTTCTTTGAAAAAGGACGGCTCCATAACCTTCGGCGCTGGCGTCGGTATGTAACTCCGTTTCTAGATTTGGATTATAAATTTTCAGGACGGGAGATTGACATAAGCTTCTTTTCAACTCTTCAAACGATTTCTCACACTCCAAATCGAAATCGAAAACTTTTCCCTTTTTAAGCAAGTCAGTAAGAGGTCTTGCTATTAACGAATAATTCTTTATAAACTTCCGAAAATATCCGGTTAGTCCTAGAAAAGATTGCAAGATTTTGATATTGGTTGGTATTTTGAAGTTTGCTACAGCAGATGTCTTTTCCTTAGATGGTCTTATTTCTCCTTCTCGTATTATGTAGCCTAAATACTGAATCTCGTCTTTCAGGAACTGACATTTACTCCAGTTTAACTCAATCCCATATTCTTCGGCTCTTTTCAATATTTTCTTCAGCTTGGCTAGTCCTTCTTCTTCAGTGTCCGATGGTATAACTAGATCGTCTAAGTAAGCCATTGCTGTGGCATCTTGAATAAAGTCGTGGAATACGTCGCTAACGAATCTTTGAAAGATCGATGGCGCTGTGCTCAATCCAAAGGGCATCTTAACAAACTCAAATTGGCCTTGTGGCGTCACAAATGAGGTGTATTTCTGACTGTCTGGGTTAACATTCACATGTAAAAATCCATTTTTGAAATCTAGAGATGTAAATACCTTAGCATTCTTTAACCGATCTATTTGGTCCTCTATAAGGGGTAGCGGAAATCTATCTTTAATTATTTTTTTGTTTAATCTTCTATAATCGACGCAAAGTCTGTACGCACCATTCTTTTTCTTCGCCAAAACTATTGGACTTGCAAAGTCAGATTTGCTTGGTTTTATGATTCCCTTACTAAGCCAATCTGCTGTTTGTTGGTTGACGACATCAAGTTCCAGTGGTGATAGTCTTCGGGGACTCTGGTGAATCGGTGTCTCATCCGTCAGTATAATCTTCAGCTCGACACTTGATTCTTTAAAAACATTATTTGGGTTATAGTCGTCGATAATCTTTTTTATTATACCAGAGTACTTAGCGTCCCCAACATCTAGTACTTTTTCCTCGTTGGCACTCAGAGTGGTTAAATGTAATATTCGCTTTACAGAAATTCCGTGGGGTGAAAAGTTTACTTCAACTTCATTTAATATTGGATTACCAAGTATTAATCCAACTGGTATAGCGTGATTTGCCACCATGTGAAATTTACCCTCAAAATAGCAGTCATCAATCTGAATCTTAGCCGTGAATGAACCTTTTGTTTGAATCTCATGTTCTGTTATGCCTGCTAGACATAATGTGGTGTCCGGATCAAAATTCAATGCAACTCCATTGATCTTCTTGAAATTGTTTTCATCAACCAGATTGACATCACTACCTGTATCAATCAAGGCCTTGGTTTCCACATCATTGATTTTTACAATTCTATAAGGCGTGGCGCAGTAATCATATCTAATGTCTTGGATCTTCAATGTCTTCTTTGTATTCCCAGGACATTGATTTGATTTATGGCCAAACTCATTACATTTAAAACATTTTACTCCGTTTGGACAAGTGGGTGATTGGTGTCCTAAGTCACCGCAGTTGTAGCATCTCTTAACGTTGGTTGTCTTGCCAGTTGCGTTTTTAGAAGTTGATTGACAAGGTTGCAATTTCTTGCTAGAGATCTTCTTTCTGAACTCGCTGTATATGTCCAACTTCTTGCGAAAATCCTTTATGTCCGTCGCGCCATAAAGTATACTTTTGTTAGTTTCTAAGTCACGAATTCCATCAATAACATATTCTATCAATGCAGCATCTTCAACCTTTCCATGTAGTGCTAATTCTTTCATAGAAAGAAAATATTGCTGATAGGTTTCTTCGTTTTTCATTTTGCGCGATGCAAGTTTCTTGTGTATAATGGCGCTATTTATCTTTGGCCCAAATTCTTCTTTTAAAGCTTTCTTCAAAGTAGCATAGTCTTTTACTCTTCCCAACGATCGCAGAAATAGTTTAGCAGTACCATCCATAAGTCTTTTTGCATATATCAACTTCTCGATTTTGGTCCAATTCATTATTTGTGCTGTATCTTCGAATTCATCAAGGAACGTCTCAATAGGGTAAGTGTCGTCTCCGGTAAATATCGTCATAGACTTTTCCAAATCTCGAAATGAAATTTGTATTTCCTGGTCTTCATCTTCAACATCATTGTCGTCTTTCTTCGGTGGCATTGTACAACTGATATTTCCTTTACAGTGTCTTCTTAATTTTCTAGAGGCTATGCAAAATGATGGTCTTCTTAAGCTCATCAAATGGCTTGTACTATAAAATTTTCAATCTTCAAAGTCTTAAGTCTTCATAAAATCTTCTCATCCTAAAAACTACCATTTTAGTTCATGTTTCATATCATTGCAACATTTTCTACCAATGTCGGTGCAACAGTCTCGGAGTTTTGGTAGATCTGTGGTGCACCAGCTGTCAATGTCAACACCGCGTCGGTAAAACAGTAGCAGTCAAAGTCAACAGTCCAGCACCCCGTCGGTAAAACAGCAAAGATGGCGGCACCAAGTAGATGATCGGCGAAATTTGCCCTCGACTTGCCTTTTGAAAGTCTTGATCCACTTCAAACTATAGTAGATCCCGGACGAATCCCCCAATATTTTGTGGGATTTAATAAATAATTTAAAGCGGATTTCACCTTAATTGTGTTTATTCCAACAGCAAATTTGACAAAATCTTTCGCAAACAACATAAGTCTTTTTTTTCAACAACCTTTTGACACTAATGACAACTAATTCAATTGACAACGGGGTTGCCAATTATATGAAAATTAAACTACTAATAAATCTTATCCTACATATATATTTTCTTTATTATTTTATATTTTAGAAAAATAATAATAATTAGTCCGGAGTCAGGAATTTGAGTCCGATATTGCGCTAGACTCGCCTCATCGTGGGACGGAACACACAAGGCGAAACCTCTGCCTACCCCTTCTGGGAAAAAGGCGTGTTTATGTATATATGTATGTTTATATTTTATTTCTTGCCAGTGCACAAGAGAACCGGCAGCGACTGGATGCGTAAAGCAGCAGACCGGGCTCTGTGGCGGACCTTGGGAGAGGCCTATGTCCTGCAGTGGACTGCAACGGGCTGATGATGATAATTTTATTTCTTATTTCGCAGGTGAATCCAATAACAAAGGAAGATTATGACTTCAAACACCCGGAAATGGCGAAGTACTACGGCAAGGTGAAAGGGTTTGACAAGTTTGATGGTCAGTTCTTCATGGTGCATTCCAAACTGGGCAATGCGATAGATCCGATGGCCAGGAAGATTTACGAGCAAGCGTGTCAGGCTATTTACGATGCAGGTAAAGTTTCTGTGGCTCTTGTGATGAGTGATACAAGTCGAAAATCATCATTTTACAGGAGAGCAAAAACAAGATTTAAAAAATTCTCGGTCGTAAACTAAATGTGCTAGATTAAACTTGAATACCTTATTTTGTGGGCAAAAAAGGCTTCTTTCATTGTGCATTCTAGTTTTTTTTGATAAATACTATGTTTTAAAAGTAATTTGCGAGAAACCTGTGATATATACCTCTGCTTATGAGTATCATGTGCAAAAATCTTGTGTTTGCATTTGTACTATAGCGCGATTGCAACATCCCCCCAGATTTTACTTGGGGCTGACCTGTAATCAGCATAGAAGAGATGAAAATAAAAACGATGTGGTCCGGCTTTATCCAGCGAATTTCCTATTCATAATAACACTCGTTAATACTTATTGAGTGTAATAAAAGTTTTAATTGCAGGTCTAAGTCCGGATCATTTGAATGGTAAAAAAGTGTCAGTTTACATTGGAACTGGCATGTCAGAAACTGAGAGTATAGGCTTTTATGACAAGATTTTGCAAGGATCATTCGGTGTACTTGGGTAAGAAACGCTTAAGAAAAGTAATTTTCTTTATATTCAGTATTTTATTTTACAAAAAAAACAATTATTTACTCGCAAGTATTCCAAATTCAAAATGTGATAATTCAGTTTAAATTTGGAATTATGCAGCTATAACCTTATTAAAAAGTTGCTAATTTTGTTTTTTAATTTTGTTCGGCCTGTATTGTGCTTTGATGCTAAACCTTCTTGTATTTAGGCGCAGCAAAACAATGTTCGCGAATCGTATATCGTACTGGCTCAATGTTAAAGGCCCTTCGGTGACTATGGATGGGTCGTGTTGCGGCGGCATGGTCGCCTTAGAACATGCCTACATGGACCTCATTTCTGGAAGATGCGAAGCAGCCATCGTCGGAGCCCCTCACGTGGCGTTCTTTGGTCATTATTCTTTACATTATGGACGGTATGTGTTTGTACCAGTTCAAATAAAAAAAAAAAAAAATATTTATTATTGAATTTGTATGGTAAATTTTTGTTATCGGATATCTTATCACTTTGGTTCTTTCTGAAAATTATTTTTGGATAATTTCGTTGGGGGATTATATTAGTGTCCTCATAAGATTCAGGATGCTTCAGTTCTTGAATTATTCATGGTGTGTCTTTTCAATCCTGGTATTCAGATAAATAATAAATAAATACACTCAACAGTCACATACATAGTCCTACAAACACCCAGACCCGAAACAAATGCCTGTGGATCACACAAACCTTTGTTTCGGTGCGGGGATCGAACCCGCGGCCTCTCGTTTCACAGCCGGCGTTCAACCAACTGCACCACGGAGGCTAACATGATACAGTAAAATGTCTATATATGGAACCGAAAATAATACTGAAATTTATTTGATTTTGCTATCGACAAAATTAAATTTTTCATTTTATAATACAGAGCTGTGCAGTTAGCCCCAGATGGCAAGACAAGGTCGTTTGATGAGAACGCTAATGGTCTTGGATTGTCGGATGCTGTTACTGTCCTCCTTTTGCAAAAGGCCAAGGATGCATTAAGGTATAGAAACTTAACTGATCTTTGGTTTTATAACAGGCTTGGAAGACAATCATTCCAGCCGATGCGATGTCGATACTACTTATAAAGAACCACCACTTTTAGTTGTCTCAAGAATGTTAGGGGTTTGTAAATGAATGAGCAAAGAAAGAGGATAAGAAGAAGGAGAGGAGATTATTAGGCTCTTAGATTATAAAATTGCACATTCGTGTGAATTTTACAATACAATTAACTTAAGTGATGAACCAATTTTGCAGGAACTCGCTGAAATAATTCCGCTTTCAAAAGTTTGCCGTGCTTGCATTGCTTGGCACTGGTAGGTCTCTCAAATGTGAGAGGCTGCTTGGATAGGCACCTCCGCAATGTCTACTTCTACCGACAAACAGCAGTGTAAATGCACTGTGGTGTTCCAGCTTGAAGGACATAGCCAGAGTAACTACTGGACCTAATGAGGCTTAACATCTTATGTCTATGAGTGGTCGTATCACCATTTATCGAAATATAATAAGGCACTAGTGAGATTCCTAAGGTTAATGTGGGTGATGTATCTGAATATGTCCCACTGCAGGGGATGGGCCTCCTCTTCATCCAGAACACGATTGAAGGGATCAGTTCCTATAGTACACCACGCTGGCAAAGTGCATGTTGGCGGACTTTAAATACCATAGAAATTCTTACAAATCGCTATGGTATGCAGGTTTCCTTGCCGTGTTTTATTTTTAAATAGTTTCCTTTTATTATATTACAGAATTTATGGCGAATTAGTACATGTAAAAACAGATTATACTCAATCAATAATAGACAACCAACCGCAAACAATTGGGTTCTGCCGTAATCCCAAAATGAGTATGAGTTTTTTGAGACGTTTCTACGAGACGGCGGGAATATCGCCCGGCGATGTTGAATATGTGGAGGCTTGTGGCACAGGTATGGGATTCAAATTATTGCACGATACAATTTTCAGGATGTCCGATTTGAAATTCGGTAGTAATAAATAGTTTTTTGCTAACTTATACGTGCAAGAGATTATGGCTTCCCCATCCCTAAAATTTTTATTTTTTGCCGTGCCCTACAGGGTCACCATTGTACATACAATAAATTGTAACATCTCTTTAACATGTGGAGTGAAACAAAGTATTGAGTATTGAATCCGTTACCAAATTTATGTTTTAAAATATTATTACTGAATTACTAAGATCATAGCCTATTGTTTACAATATTTCAATCAAGTTCGTTGGACGGTTTCTGGGTTAATTTCCCAAAAAAACATAAAATATTTCATGACTTTCATAAAAAAAAAAGATTTAAGCAGCCATTATTAATATAACTTGAACATATTTAGAAAATATACTGTATTACATCTGTTCTCACATCTGCAGGTATTCCTGATGCAGATAAGATAGAACTGGAAACTATCGATGAAATATTTTGTAAGGACAGAGCTGATCCTCTATTGGTTGGTTCTGTGATGTCAAATTTTGGTCACACTGAAACTGCAACCGGACTTACGGCTATCAACAAGGTCAGTATTGTCAAAATTAAAAGCAATAAATTTATAATTAGGACTGAAGCGATAAATAAGGATCAAGGGTAAACAATTCTAACTTTGAAGTCGTACGTGTGAATTTAAATAAATACACCCAACAGTTACATACATAGTCCTGACCCCAAACTAAGATTTAGTCTTGTGTCGTGGGTATCAGAAAATACGACAGACTTTTCGGTCTCACAAACAACCAGACCCGAGACAAATAACCCGCAGCATCACGTTTTACAGCCGACGTCTTACCAACTGCGCCACGGAGGCTGTCAATATGTAGTAAATAACGACTTATTTAACGATAAACGAAATGTAGTGAAGGATCTTGTGCATTTGCGAGTTTTCGTAAGAATTTCAAAGCTATGTGAAGACAACGCGAAATAGATTGTTGGACTATCGTCTAAATTCTACAACCTCTCTCACTGATTCCCACAGCATTCTGGAGCCTTATTTATTGAATGAAACAGGAAATTGAACTATTATTTAACGTTCTTTGTGGTAAAACTGCATTGATTCCGGTGTACAAGGAATCGGCAGCTTCGGAAGTCAGTCTATATACTTAGCTCCATTCGCGATCGCTTTTTTGATATGGCACATACGACACTTAACGTCGTGATTTGATCACTGCTTAAATGCGCATGTTTTAATGCTGTATGCTTTACCGTGCGCATTACCAATGATTAAAGCACATTTCTCCGTCATTTAATATCTTCTGTTCTCGGCAAAAGTCAAATAGACGCAGAAAACTAGATGCTTACTAAATGTGGTTAGACGATTATATCAGTTACAAAATAATATTCTTCATGTCAGGTGCTCCTCGGGTATGAGAAGGGGATGCTAGCAGGCAACCTGCACTGCAGCAAGCCGCGGCAGGACGTGGAGGCAATCAGAGAGGGTAGGATCAAGGTCCTGACAGACCATGAGCACTTCCGTCGATCCTACGCAGCTGTTAACGTACACGCCGTCACTGGTATTAGCAGTCATGTGTTATTGAAGGGGCATTATAAGCCAAAGGTAATATCGTTTTATATCTATGTGATTTTAATTAATTAATTATATTTGTTCAGCAATATCATTCTCAGTTACAACATCATTCTTGATTTTAATTTCATTTGTTCAGCAATATCATTCTCAGTTACAACATCATTCTTGATTTTAATTTTATTTGTTCAGCAATATCATTCTCAGTTACAACATCATTCTTGATTTTAATTTTATTTGTTCAGCAATATCATTATCAGTTACAACATCATTCTTGATTTTAATTTTATTTGTTCAGCAATATCAAAATGATATAATTCTTGATCATATCCTCATAACAGAGTTACTATAAAATTTCAATTGATGATAATGGCATTGTCATTTAAGTATGTAAAGCGATGGATGTTACTCGCCGATTGATACAATAAATAAATACATCCAACAGTCAAATACATAGTCCTGACCCCACAATAATATCAATTAAGTCTTGTGTCGTGGGTATCAGAAACTACGAGAAATTTTCAGGTCTCACAAACACCCGAGACAAATATTTGTGGGCATCACAAACATTTGTTTCGGTGTGGGGATCGGACCCGCGGCCTTTCGTTTCACATTACTGTGAGAATAACTATGCCGTTTACATGTGCTTGGGTAGTTTTGCATTCACCTTCTTTTCCGCGTTAGAATAAAAGGGTAAGATATGATATAAAACAAATAATTATGTTTTTAGAATCCCGATCTCTATCGTTCGAGCATACCGCACTTGGTCACAATATCAAACAGGACAGAAGAAGGCGTGAAGAATATAACTGATGATCTAAAGTCCCGTCCTATAGACCTTGAGGAGTTGGCGTTGCTGCGTAATATCTATTCAAGGAACATTTCTGGTCACTTAGGAAGAGGTTACGTGATAATTGGTCAGTTAATGTTATTTTTACATAGTTAGCTAACTCTAGTTCTAAACAGTTTTGAAATCGTGTCTAGACATAAGGAAGTGTAGATGTTTGATTGGGTTTTGAGTAAAAAGCTCTAAAGGTCTTGTAAAATAAATATTTTTTGGCGATATTTTTAATGAAAATTTGCCGTTTTTTTAAGTAAGAAATTTGAAAACGGTGATCAGGTTTCTTGATTGTTTTCGACGGAAACGAGCTGTTAAATAAATTTGTCTATACATTTTAAATGAGGCATGTTATTCAATCAGATACCAAAGAAGATAAAACAATAAGTCTAGGAGGGATGGCAGAGTTCCGAGACAATGCCAAGCGGCCCCTCTGGTTTGTGTACAGCGGCATGGGTTCACAGTGGGCCGGCATGGGCGCACAACTCATGCGTATACCGATCTTCGCAGCAGCTATTGAACGGTACAATTTTCCGAACATTTTAATAATTCTTTACTTTAAGCTTCTTTCTGTGAATTTGTTCATGAAGAGCTACGTCTACACCTAACTTACAAATACAATTAATTATTTCAAGATTAAAATTAGCCTCGGTATGTATGCCATGGCGCAGAGAGGCCGCGGGTTCGATCCATGCACTGAGAAAAATGTTTGTGAGACGCACAAGTATTAGAAATGGTGTAATAATACAGTATGTATTATTTTTTTCAATATCATCGAGTTCGATTTCTCGCTAGGAATATTGATTTATCAAATATCCAAGTATGCAATTTTAGTTTTTATCAAAATCGGGCTCGTGACTCCTTTCAGTATTTTTCGCTATTCCTAATAATTTCGGATTTGACCATCCACGCTCACTTGAAAAATTCACCCTGTATAGTGATATGACTATTGGGTATATTTATTTATTTGTTTCTTCGTTTCAGTTGCCACCGAGCCCTGAAACCGAAAGGCATGGATATCATTCACATAATCACCTCAACAGACAAGAAGATTTATGACGACATAAAAAATTGCTTCGTCGGCATAGCGGCTGTTCAAATTGGACTTACTGATGTACTCACTCATCTGGGTCTCGTTCCTGATAATATCATTGGTAAGATGGGCATTGTAAACGTCTTTTTAGTCCAGATTCTAGAAGAACTAGTACGGAAGTTTTATATTTTTGAATCATATTTAAAATGTTTTTACAATAAAATCACTCAAACAATATGTCTTTATATTTTTGCGAATGTTAGACATAAAATTCGAACTGAATCGCCAGCGAGAAAAAGTTTTTCAAAGATTAAAGTCCTGTTATGCATTTGTTCCGAAACAAAAAGAACCCTTAAGCCTTTCTCGATATATGGACCATCTAACACTGAAAGATTTTTTTAATTCGAACCAGTAGTGTCTGAGATTAGCACGTTCAGACAAACCCTTCAGCTTTATACATATATTCATATTGATTTCAATGTTTTTGTCAAAACAAAATTCAATTGACGATTGTATTCGATATTTCAACCTCCGTGGCGTAGTGGTTAAGACGCCGGCTGTGAAACAAGGCCGCGGGTTCGATTCCCGCGCCGAGACAATTGTGTGAACCGCAGGTATTTGTTTCGGGCCTGGGTGTTTGTGAGACCGAAAAATCTCTCGTATTTTCTGATACTCACGACACAAGAGTCACAAGACTCGATCTTAGTGTGGGGTTAGGATTATGTATGTGACTGTTGGGTGTATTTATTTATTTACTAACTACAATACTGTTCGTTTCAGGTCACAGTCTGGGAGAGTTAGGGTGTGGGTATGCAGACGGGTGTATTACTCTTGAGGAGGTGATATTGGCAGCGTACAGCCGAGGCAAAGTGTCTCTCGAAACTCCGTTGATCAGAGGTGACATGGCTGCCGTCGGTCTTGGATACAAACAGGTAACGTAATTACCAATACCCAATAGTCACTCATTAAAAAATAAAAAATAAATAAAATAGATACACCCAACAGTCACATACATAGTCCTGACACCACACTAAGATCGAATCTTGTGTCGTGGGTATCATAAGCTACGAGAGACTTTTCGGTCTCACAAACACCCAGACCCGAAACAAATACCTGTGGATCACACAAATATTTGTTTCGGTACGGGGATCGAACCCGCAGCCTCTCGTTTCACAGGCGGCGTCAAACCAACTGCGCCACGGAGGCTATCAAAATTCACTCATTAAAAATCTTTTGTTATAAATAAAATTGATTGACTTGGCCATCGCACTAAACAATCTTATTTAATATAATAGGTATCACTTGTGAAATACATTGTGTTTTCATGCGATGGCCAAGTCTAGTTAATAACGTAATAGCTTAAGAGAGAAGGTCCCTTTAGTAGGAACTGAAGAAATTAACCGACTTGGTATTACATGGATCTTACAACTTTTTACGGTAGAACTGAGTTGCGAGACTAAGTTTTTTTTACAAGTTTTGTTTTTGATGCCGTTTTATTATATGCATAGTTTAAAAACAAATCGAGTGTAATGGTCGAGTAGTTAATAAAAAGAACATTTTTTAATCGTTAATTATACGATGTAAGGGAGAATGAGTAACTTTCCGATATTCGGCCGGACAATTGCCGAATATCCGTTGACCGATTCATCTCGAGTCTCGACACAAATGTGTGAACTTAATGCATAATATCTATGATTAACAAAATATAGATATTATGCGGTGCATATCGTAATTTCGCACGGTATAAAACCTATGCTTCATTTATTAGATTTTTTGGATTAATTTAGTGCTCTATTTCCTATATAGTGTATTATCTATGGTGCTCTAGGAGCACATTCAAAAATTAAAAGAACATCGTCTAAAATTAAACATCTGTCGCAATGCCGCTTTGGTATTTATACTCTGAACGGTAACGAAACCATACCGCGATCTAATTCGACTGTGGCGTCATCTATTGAGAGCTTTCGTATTTAGCGAGACGGCTTCGTATTACTAGTAACACAAAAATATACCTTTAACCTGTTTTTATTATTGGTTTCATATTCTCAATATAAATATTTTGTATTTAAAAATATTTTATAATAATGTACAATAAATTGGTAGTAAAAGTAAAAAGTAACAGTCAACATCACTATCTTATTTACATTGATAAAAAGGTTTCATAAAAACGACCAAATGATACAATTAAAACAAGCCAGAAAAAGAAAAAATAGAGTATATAAGTAATAATGGAATAAAATATTCGCTGTTTACGACTGTATTGGTTTTTTTAAACTGCATCATCAAAACAGTATGAATATCACAAATGATTGTACACATGTGTTTTTAGTGAACAGGTGAACCTTTGCCTTTGGGGTGGCTTTTCACCATTATAACGCCACTCCATTAACTCCCGTGTCCATTCTGGATCATCATACAAGCTTTATCATCATTTACCATTCGTTCTATAAATTTCTTTGGGTTTTCTCCAAAACGAACGACGAAAACATGCTGTATATATTAATAAGTTAATAATAATTTGTTTCAGATTCGTGATATGTGCCCGCCGGACATCGACGTAGCTTGCCACAATGGCCCTGAATCGTGCACAATATCTGGCCCAGTTGGTAGCGTTGCCCAGTTCGTAGCCAAGCTTACAGCGAAAGGAATTTTTGCCAAGGAAGTGGCCTGCTCTAATATCGCGTACCACTCTCGATACATAGCTCCAGCAGGTATCTACTAAGCCGAAAATAATACAAAACCTCTTTATTGTGAATACAAAAAGAACGAGGATGCAATAAAATACAATACAAGCAATGGGAGGGCAACACATGATAGTTTGAACTCTTTGTTCTTATAATCTAAATTCAAGGTCGGATTAGGAAATAGTGGCCGCCATTTTGAACTTTTTAGTTATTGATCCGATTGGTCTGTAAATCGATATCAAAGGGGACTTTTTTTTACCTAAATTCAGAGTCAGAATCGAAGTTAATAACAGTGGAGATAAAAAAAATATTTATTAGTAAATGTACATGTGTTTACATTGTGTGATTTTAAATCGTTTATTATGTTTAGTATAGCTTGTTACATGCGTTCATAAGTACACATACCCACACACACGTTTTTCTGTCTTTTTTTTATCTTCAGGAGATGGTCTGTACAAGTACTTGAAAGACTTAGAGATGACTCCAAAACTTCGCAGTGAGAAGTGGTTGTCCACGTCGGTACCCCAGGACAGATGGAACGAGCCGGCAGCTCAATATTCTTCAGTGGAATATCACACAAACAACTTATTGGTCAGTCTACTCATTAATGTTACAGGCAAAAAACATATAGGTCATTATCTATGGACGTGTGGCGAAATTTAGAACTACAATTAAAATTTAAATAATATATATTTTACGCTATTTGAAATATGTTTTCATAATATAAACAACAAGCATTTAGACTCGTAATCTAATAGCATTATCATGTCAAACGTTATAAAATGCGAAAAGAGAAAATTAATCTAATTTTTTTGACAGCGCTTTCGACGACAGAAGATCGTAGAACACCTTCATTTTCTTTTCTGAATTACTATGGGATATCAGTAATCAGTGACGAACCGCTCTAAAAGGCATCATGCTGTAGTATTTCTTTTAAAATACTACTTTGTATCTAAAATGATCATAGGACATTAACAACAAACCTTTTCTGTGATAGTTTCTTATGGCAGACCATGAGCATTCATATGTACGCCGATAGGTGGCGCTAGTCGTACATTGTCTATAATCTTCTTACTATTCCTAACGGCATCTCATGTTCTTTAAATAGCTTTAAATAAGTTTCATTGTAAGTAAAACATTGTGTTATCTCCTTTACTTTTTGCAGTTTTTATAAATTCTATAACCAATCATCTTTGTTCCTCCTACCACCTCTACGCAGATGATCTCCAAATTTACTCCCAGGCGCCCTTGGATAAGATGGCTGACGCTATTGCAATTATAAACTCCGATATTCAACAGATTTGTGACTGGAGCAAGACTTATGGATTGATGGTTAATCCATCTAAAACCCAAATCATCGTAGTCGGCAGCCCCAAGATGATTTCTAAAATAAATTGGGATATACTACCACCCGTCACCTGTTATGGCACCATTATCCCATATAGTGAAACTGTCAAGAATTTAGGCCTAATTCTTGATAGATCACTCACTTGGGGTCCGCAGCTTCGTGAGCTTAGTCGGAAGCTGTTTGCCTCGGCATGGTCCCTGCGAAGGTTGAGCAATCTTCTACCCATCACAACGAAGATTTCACTTGCACAAACTCTCCTTCTCCCCATCCTTGATTATGCCGATGTCAGCTATCTAGATCTCACCGAGGACCAACTTAATAAGCTTGAGCGTCTCCAAAACTTTTGTATCAGATTCATATTTGGTCTCCGCAAATATGACCATGTTTCTGAATTTCGTGCTAAGCTCAAGTGGTTACCCATCCGGTTTCGTCGGAATACTCATATTCTCTCACTTCTGTACAATATTTTGTATAATCCTCTCACGCCCTCTTATCTTAAAGATCGATTCATCTTTCTCCATGACTCACATTCGAGATCTTTGAGGTCGTCGGAGAACCTGAAATTGAGAATGCCTATGCACTCCACAGTATTCATGGACAAATCATTTACTGTCCAAGCTGTCCGACTGTGGAACTCACTTCCAGTTGAGGTAAGACGGGCACGAACACTGCCATCATTTAAAAAAATGATCAAGAGTTATTTCCTCTCTCAACAAGATTGTCGCTGAGTACCTACTATTCCTTTAATGAATGTTAGGATAAGTATATAATATGTTTACGTATATGTATGTATTGTATATTTGTATGTTTGTATGTATGTATGTATGTATGTACGTATTGTAAGTATGTGTGTATTCATATATTTTTACATCTGTTTATGTTTATATTTATATATATTTAGAGTAATACATTATTATTATTTATTTTACGCTTTAGACTGCCCTTTCTTTCTCCTATTTATATATCCATCCCATGGTTGCCTGTAAGAAATTACCTAGTGTGATAAGGCCGCCACTTGTACTATTATTTGTATTGTATAAGTTTGCATTTGTATATGTCCATTTAGTGCAAAAGAAGTATTAGATAAATAAATAAATAAATAATAAATAAAACACTTTGATAAATTGTTAAACGTTTCGTTGAAGTATCTTCACTACAATAAAAGCAAAAACTCTAAGTTAAAATAGAAAGTAATTGGACCGTAACTTTAGCTCATGCGATAGTATGACTAGCGCCATCTGTTGGGAAACTGTTAAAGAATGACGCTAAACCACACTAAAATATTCTAAAGTAACCGCCTAGGCTCGACTTCACCCGGTTGTACGTATAATTTTTATTCTAGGCACTTTTTTATACTGGTTAAAGTGCCTCCAAAGCAAACGATGGTACGTCCATCCGAATAGAGTGTTCGCGAAAGAGTCCATTATCTTTGGTCCATGGACACTGTCAAGCCGGCCAGGCCTTCTAAACTGCCTGTAATAATTTTCATTTATTGCTTATATTTACCATTATTATAATATTCCAGAATCCAGTGTTATTTGAAGAAACAATCCGGTTGATTCCGCCCAACGCGGTGCTGGTGGAGATAGCCCCGCATGGTCTGCTGCAGGCGATATTGAAACGCTCCCTGCCTCCCACCTGCACCTCCATCGCTCTTACCAAGCGAGGGCACGAGGACAACGCACTGTTCCTGCTTCATGCTGTCGGACAGTAAGATACCTGTCCATATTTCAGCAGGTCGCTCGCCTAGTTTTAGGTTTCTAGCCTAATAAGAGCAGCACAACCAATAACTCAATGGGAAGCAATGCATGGTACTACTGTGCTCTTCATACCGAGTTGTTATGTGTTAAGTATCTTATGCCCAGTGTTACTGTATTCATTATTAACTAAATGTTATACAAGTTAATGACGGTTTCGTTTGAATTGAACTGTTTGGTTCAAATTATCATACTTGTTGTCTGATCATAGACGAGTCCCAAGGATATAAATAGCGAGCTGTTGAAAACAGCCCGGGCCTGATCGGCCTCTGAATTATGTGGCCCGAAATAAGCAAGTCCGACAAAGACCTTACCATTCTCAACGGTACATTTAATCCTTTCAGCAGCAGTGTGGCTTACTGTCTTATTTTATGACAGCTTCTGCGCTGCAGTCGGTTAGACGTCGGCGGTGAAACGCGAAACCGCGGGTTCGATCCCCGCACCGAGTCAAATATTTGTGTGATCCACAGGTATTTTCGAGTTTGGGTATTTGTGTGACCGAAATTTCTCTCGTAGCATCTGGTACCCACGACACAAGACTCGATCTTAGTGTGGGATCAGGACTATGTACGTGACTGTTGGGTGTAATTATTAATGTATGTATAATCTCAGGCTGTACATGGAAGGATTCACGCCGAACGTGCAAGCTCTGTATCCGAAAGTGGAGTTTCCAGTGTCCACAGGGACGCCAATGTTGTCGCACCACGTGGAATGGAACCACAGCGAGGAATGGTAAGATATAGGCAGTTACAGAAATATTTTTTTTATTATTTCCATGAATGGCGAGACGAGCATGCCATTCGCCTGATGGTAAGCGATACGACCGCTCAGGGACAGTAGAAAACCAAACAACACAATGAATTACAAAGTATTGATTGGCATTCCACTGCTCTTGCTATCCTGAGATATAAAATGTTAAGTCTCAATATGTCCAGTTCTCTGGCTACAATGTCCTTCAAACCGGAACACAATAGTGCATTTACACTGCTGTTTGCGGTGGTACCATAACCTACCCATGCGGCCTCTCACATATGAGAGACTTACCACCAGTAAATAAATCTTAATCGACTTTTATAAGGGGTAGAGCCATACTACAATTATCTTGAGCTTTAGTATTATGGCGATCAATAGAACGGGGCTGTATCGACGGGGTGAATACACAAATGTGGTCTTCTAGAAATCGTTGTCGTCAGTGCAATCACAGAAAACCTAGATAGAGTGGCTATTCCGGTGGGGGGCTTAAACAACATCAGCTATTTTGAATCACTTTATTGATCGGTTTAGAGTTATGGGGTTTAAAAAGAAACGGGCATTTACTGGCCTAAATTTACTTGCATGATTTAACAATTTCTATGGTATGTGAAATTCGCCAACTCGCTCAAGGCCTTGTAAACTACGAGCTAATTTCCTTGTACAGGAGGCCCGTGCCCTACTATAGCTTGTGCACGCGGTGGATTAGTATAAATATTATTGTTAAAAATGTTCTTTATGTATTCAGGGAGATGCCTCAATGCGCAACTCTTGTCAAGAGACAAGCCGCTTTGTGCAATTTCCCGATATCTACCCACGACGACGAACATAACTATATTCAAGGGAATGTCATCAGAGGTAAGTCTATAGCAATAAATAAATAAATACACCCAACAGTCACATACATAGGTCCTGACCCCACATTAAGATCAATAAAGTCTTGTGCCTAGGGTATCAGAAGCTACGAGAGACTTTTCAGTCTCACAAACACCCAGACCCGAGACAGATGCTTGTGGGCCTCACAAACATTAAAAATATAGTTAATGTATTACAAAGCATAGGTAGTTACTTAGTTACCTTCCTACTGTTTGGCCTAGTCTATTAAGACGGGACTCACTAGCGAGCCGTAACAGTTACCATGTAGTTAATCTAAAATATTTTGTGGTACGTGGTTCACAAACGTGCTGCGAATGGTACGCGTGGAGCTCACAGCGAGCCGACGATTTCAACGTACTCATTAAAACTATGGGAGTTTTAAAGCATCGAAGAATTGTATTTTTCTCTCCCTGCGTGTGTAACATCGATATATCGGATTTTAATGTCTTCTTTATTTGAAATACAGCAACTGTTAAGCAATTAACGAATTAGACATCCCAAAACTGGTGTTGAACTATACTTCCTCCTTCTAAATGGTTTCAGGAAAAGTCTTCTACCCGTTCGCGGCGTCCCTGGTCTCCGCGTGGGACACTCTGATGATGACCCTGGGCAAGGACAAGAAATCAGAGTCAGTGGTGTTCAGCGATGTGCACCTCCACGCGCAACCTGTGATGCACGATCAGACACTGCTGGATCTCTCGGTCGCCCTGAACAGGGGGGATGGGTGGTTCGAGGTATTTCTATTGCTGATGTTTAACGTTAACCAATGCATGATTGTGTATGTACGACATGCTTCAGTGGATATATGAGTAACAACGTCAGAACAATAAATAAAAGAGGATGAACATTTTAGCAAAATATATTACATTTGTAAACCCGTCAAGCCGCACTAGGCCAGCGTGGTGGACAATATCCCTCTCAATCGTCCTCTCGATTAAAGAGGAGGCCTGCAGTGCGACGTATATGGGCTGGTACAGATATTTTTTAAACGCCACATTCTTACGTGGGCCATTGTTACTACTGGCCAGTCACGGATACCGTAGCGGATGTTGATCAAATGTTTGATCCAATGAGCAGCACCATGGATTCCAAAAATGTTAAGTCAGTTCTTTTTAAGTGGGATATAACTACAATTGAATAGAATGGTCGAGGAACTAGACACTAAGTGCGGGTTCAGATTGCGACCGAAAACGAAGCGAGGTTTCGGTGACTTTAGACACAAAACAGTGACTTTAGATACAAAACAATCTGGATATCCCCGGTATTTATATCATTGGTATTAATTTATTTTAATACATTTTCAGATATCCAACAAAATATCAAAAATAGCGACAGGATACATTAAAACTTTTAGGATGAAACGTGTTGACACGCCTAATGCTGATATTGTTGAAAGACACGAACACAATTCCGATGAAATTTACAACATGTTTAAGGAACGCGACTATCAGTACAGGTAATTTAATTTTCATTCTGCAGATGCAAATTAAGATTTCATTTTCACACTCACTTTTGCGAGACAGGTATTTTTACCACTTAAGTTAACTGTATATTTCATCATCTTAAACCAGAGGAATTCCAAAGCTAAACGTAGGTCTCTCCCAAAAATCTCCACACTGATGTGATGTTTTCAAATCAGCCTGCATCCAAGGTCTTATTTTTGTGTAGTATACCAAATTTCATGATTATCAAAACCTTATCATTGTTATAGGATCCTTTTTGATGAACCAAAAAGAAGGATCAGGTAAACTTTGGCCAAACTAACCTATAATGACAATAATTGAACAATTACAATTTGTATATCAGCATGTAGAATAACAACACAACATAACAACTAACAGTTCCACATTTTCATTGCAGCGGACAATTCCGAAGCATTTACAGCACTAACTCTTCTCTCACAGAGGCGTATTTACTATGGCAAGACAACTGGGTTACTCATATCGACTCCATTCTTCAACTAAACACGATAAGGAGAGAACAGGAAGGCGTCTCGCAACCAGTTTTTATAAGAAACCTAATGATAAACGTCGCGAAACATGCTAATAACATTTTGGACATAGATCAGATTAAGGTTGTTAAAGCTGAAGTTTCTGACGTTAGCGACTATACAAGGTAAAGCAAACAACTGCATTACTTCTTCTGCTTAATTTTAGAAAGAAATTATAAGAAATGTTTAATATCCCAATAAAGTATTTCAATATCGATAATATCTTTTCCTATAAAAAATACATGCAAGAGTACCAAGAGCAATTATTTTTACGGTTCGATGAACCGTTGTGCTAACTTATGACACGAATAACTTTGTATTTTTTCAAATTATTTTATAATTTCAGATGTGGAGGAATAACAATGCATAGTGTGAGATTCCGAGACGTGCCTCATCACAAAGACTACGAATTTAAACTGCTAGCAGCTAATACCGACGGCCGTGAAAAAGTAGGAAACATTGTTATACTATCAATAGCTTTATTCTAATCGTAATTATTATGTACACCTTCATCATACCATACTAAGGCAAAAGACTTTATCGTTTTACATACTTATCTTAAATAAACTAAGACAATATAAAGAAGAAGGATGAAGGAATGAACCGGGTCGGTTTCAAAGAGAATCAGTTAAGAATTTGAATACCAGTATATTATTGAAGTCAATCAAAGCAAATGTATTTATATATGTACTTGTATATATTTATTTATTTATATTTTTATTTATGTATTTATGAGTCATAATATGTATATTATGTTTGTGTATTTATATGTTAAACTAGTATTACTTAACTTTATATCTACACTGCCCTCTCTTTTTCCTTCTCTTAAAACCATCCTATGGTTGTCTGTAAGACATTGTCTAGAGCGATAAGACCGCCACTTGTACTTTTATTATTTTTGTAATTTCTGTATATTGTGTTTCATTGTTGTGTACAATAAAGACTTAATAAATAAAATAAATAAATGTTTTCAGGAGATCAGTAGCAACGCAGACATTAAAGACGATGCGAGTAGATGTCGCAAAACCCTCCAATGTGCGAACATTGGGGATCTACAGTCACTAAAGTGGGTCGAAACTTCTGAAACGTTTGGTCCAAGTGTAAGAGTCAAAGTAAGTTGTACTATAAAATCTTTATTATACTTGCCAGTGTTTCGACTTATTAATTTATGATATACCTTCTTGTTTCTTTTTCCGTGGTTCACTTCATCTTCATCGTCTTCAATAGTGGGGCCTTAGACAATTTCTCTATTCTGAAAGCTCAAGTCAGCGTGTATTTCATCGACCTTGAGATAACCGCCCTGCAACGTGGACTGCGTATAAACTGTGCACTTTCTAACGCTGAATACCGGGTGTATCTAGACTGCGACCGAAAACGAAGCCAGGTGGTAGTTTTAGTGACTTTAGACGCAATGCAACAAAAAAATTGGCAAAAAAAGCGATTTTTTTTAAATGTTTTGAGTATCATCAGGTTTGGGTTAAAAATAAATACTTTTTTGCTAAAATCATAATTTAAACTTTTGCATATCATTACGTCATTTAAAATAATTTAGCAAAAAAATGTGTATTTACCACCCAAACACGAAGACATGTAAAAAAATTAACAACAATTGACGTTTTTTATGACACCCGGTAGTTATAATGATGTAATAATTAATGTAGTGAATGTATTTTAGGTGCATTATGCCGGCTTAAATAATCAAGACGTTAGAGTAGCATCGGGAATGATACAAGGCATTAATTCTTACGGCATGGATTTCAGTGGAACAAATGAGAGGTAATTTTAATTTTGCCAAAATAGAAAGTGTTTACACCGTGTTTGACATTATTGCTTTTATTATTTTCCTTTTCGTCCAACGGTCAGAGGCTGATTCTAATTCAATTGTTGGTATAGATATGATATGTATTATACGTAGTTAACTTTTGCTGTCAATAACACTGAAGGAAGACTTAATGAGGAAGCCTACATACTTGAAATTATTCCAAGGATATCTAAGGTATTTGAAGTTCAGTAGTGCCAACGCACTCGGCCAGCACGGTCAACAAAAAAATCTTTAAAACAAAAGCTTCAACTTCTTAACCGTAGCTGAGGTGGATCCTCAACGGTGGGATGTTTACGAATTTCTATTGCATTTTAGGGGCGAGCGCGTGATGGGCGTGGTGGCGCGCGGCGCGTGCAGCAGCGAGGTGCGCGCGCGGCCGGAGCTGCTGTGGCCGGTGCCCGCGCACTGGACGCTCGAGGACGCCGCCACCGTGCCGCTGGCTTATGCTTGTGCTCTCTATTGTTTGGTATATTTTGTTACTAATATCTCCAACGATGATACAAATATAACCCGTTGTACCACACTGAAGCTATTTTAAAGTTGTGAAGCCTCATTATAACCAGTATCCACAAAAGTACTAATTAGGTTGAACTGGATGACTGTTATCTCACAGAAAATCATCATAAGTTATATTGGCTTTCGCGTTTTGTCTAGATAGTCTGATTATCATAGGTCTAGCAATACTTACCTCCCTCTAACTTTGTTCTTCAGTTATTAAAGGCTGGAAAATTGTAGATCATACACAAAAAACTTGTTATATTAAAAGTGGCTTTGTATTTCACAGCTGCTACTTGCTTACTTGTCTACTATGAAGATAAATAATTCTTATTCCAGTGCATCAAAACAGAAACCCTAGTAAATAAGAGTATTCTGATACACGGTGGTACGGGCGCCCTGGGACAAGCAGCGATATCGGTCGCGTTGGCTCACGGATGTGAAGTATTCACAACAGTCGGTGACTCACGAAAAATACATTTCCTGCGAAAACTGTATCCCGCGCTGAAAGGTTAGTATTTACCTGTACTTTTCATCACTTCACAACATAATTAGTTTCACTATAATGTAGGATTGGTAGTGAGGAAAAGAGAAAATGTGAAAAAGAGAGATAGAGCATTAGAATAAGTTTTAAAATATCTTCTTATTCCAAGGATTTCAACGTCACACTTAACTGCCGTAATAGTGATAGGTCAAAAGACGATTGTATACAGAAGCTCCACACCTAAACATTGGTACTTCACTGATCAACCAATATTTGTTTTGGATCTAGATGTCCTTTAAATATTTAATAAAAACACTGTGAATTTTGACTATGAACTCAAGAAATAAGTAGACAATCTTGATTAATTTGCAGAGGACCACATTGGATACTCCCGTGAAGATAGTTTTAAAGATATGGTTCTAGCAGCCACGAACGGACGCGGTTGTGACATCGTTATCAGCTGTGTAAGCGGAGACTTAAAGGATGTAAGTCGTTTTATTTAGTACCTTAAAATTATTAAAGACTCAAGTTATCAAAACCATTTTCCGGAATTGACCTAATACTGCTGAATAGGGGCTTATTCTTCGATTGACAGATACCGCGCGTTAATTAATAAGCTTAGGTGAAATATTTAATGGGCTTCGCTGATTTTCGGAAACTCCCGATGTTGTTACTATAACTGATAGGGAATAAGGAAGTAGTTAATTATGAATACAGTCATAACTTTAGAAAAGTCAGGGGTGTATATTGGGATGAAATTCTACTTATAATCATACCAGGATTGTATAAATTTCAATTCTTTTATTTCCAGATAACGCTTAGATGTGCTGGATTTAACGGTGTGACATACGACATGACTCAAATACAAGATCAAGAGAAATTCCAGTACGGCATGTTTCACATGACTAAAAACAGGTCTTATATAGCAGTCGACTTTTCTTCTATATTTGAGCCCGAAAATGTCGCGGAACGGAAGGTAAGCACACTGTGTTCTTTATGAAATGAGTCTACCAAACGAGGAAACGTTTTTCTTGAATATAAATTATTATTATTACCCATAAACTGTTAGAAGATTGTTGCTACTCTTTGCAAATCAATGTAAATAAAATGCCTGCTGTTGATGCTGGCTTACAGAAGCTGCAGTGGTGTGAGGGCGGAACAGTCTCCTACTATGGACTACTACTACCATTTGGAGGGTTTGTGTTTTTGTTCCAGGAGTTACAGTTGCTGCTCACCGCGGGTATAGCGCGCGGGTGCGTGCGTCCGCTGTCGCGCGTGACGTACGCGCCGCACGCCGCGCCGCGCGCGTTCCGCCTGCTCGCCGCCAGCGCGCACCGCGGCCGCGTGCTGCTGCACCTGCACGCGCCACACCTACTCGCGCAGCCCAGGTACTGCACTCATCTCACTCACATTCCGCCTGCTCGTCGCCAGTGCGCACCGCGTTCGGGTACTGCTGTGGCTCAGAGACTTACCTTCTACAGGCACAATATGCATTGCATACTATAGCTCATTTGGATTTTACAATCAAAAGTTTAGCTGCATTTAAATGTAACTCTAGATGGAGCCACCTGAATTAAGAGCTAGGTTCTTTCGTTTCTTTCATATAATATTAAAATAAGATTGATGAAGCAATGGTATCAGCAAAACCAGTTATTGGAAGTAATGTTACAATTAATTTTATATAAATTTCCAGAATGGCATGTTCTCCTGACCGATGCAATGTATTGATCTGCGACGGTAGTACTTTGAGCGTGCATCTAACCAATCGTTTGATCAGTCATGGAGCAAGAAAGCTGTACATTCACTCACTACAACCGATGACGATAAGCAACATGAAAAAACGGTACTTTTTGAATTATCTTTAGCAAGCACATAGGCCATGCTAGGTATCGTTGGGGAAATTCGAAGTCACACGAAAGTTGGAGCCGTGGGTACTTCCATCGTTAGGTGTATTACCTGTTTATTTTATATCTATTACCTGTTTATTTTATATGTATTACCTGTTTATTTTATACAATATATCAATCCAAGTTGCTGACACGAGGATAATTTCCAAAATATAATTATTCCTACAAAATGTTTCCAGGTTCTGGCAGAATACTGGCGTCCATGTAGAAATGTCTTCTGGAGATTTGAGCGACGAAAACGCCATATATGAGTTACTAAACAATGCCAATTGTTTGGGCCACGTTGAAGGCATATTTGTAGTGGCGACAAATCCTGGAGTGGTTGGAGATGAACCATTAACATCTCTGCTCACCAATATCGAAATAACTTCTAAAACAATTTGTCCGTTGGCAACGTAAGTACATTTTTACTGCCACCAATAACTATCATTAATTAAAACATTTTCAATAATTTGGATAGTTCGCCTCTCGTCCTTTCTTTCTTTCCTTCTTATCCCCAATTTGAAATGCTGACAACACAAGAACAACGACATCCCTTAGGTATTTTTGATGCTCGGCGGTATTCACTTACCATCAGTTAAACAGTTTGCGCCATCGCCATTACTATGACGTAAAAGATAATGAATACAGATATTTTCAATATACTTAGTATTTCATATTGCAATTGCAGATATTTCGCCGTGTTGACGAACGCGCAAAGCTTAGAATCAAACACAAATCTTTCTGGAAAAATAATGCGTTTACCAGCTACATTATTAATAATATCTGGTGTGGAGACGGTAAGTTCCAGAACATTAGTAGTACAAAATGTAAAAATTAAACCAAATCGCGATAAAATCCGTATAAGGGTCAATCTCCAAATCGGGCGTATTCGTGTGATCGCTCTGGTGCTTTTCAGTTATTGATATTTAATGGTAATTATGTATCTCATTAAAAAGAATGATATTCAAATAGCACATTTTTACTATTGGCCTTCAATTTACACATATAGTTATTGAAATATTTAAGTTCAAAAAAATTCGCGACCAGAGCAATCATAATTGGTGCCAGGGCAATCATAATTGGTGAAATCAGTGAAACAAAATATAAATATATTGATAAAATATTATTTATTTAGCCGTTTTATTTATTCAGTCTTACAAATTAAAAAAACTAAATATTTTATATAACATAATTGCTAAAATAACAAATTAACTTAAAAATTAAAATATCAACTTTTGGCTTAGTTTCATTTATTTGGACTTAATTAAATCACTTCTAGGTTAATGAGACAAAATTAAAAACCTTTTGAAATCAACTTTTAATACCTGCAGTCTTTTATAGTTATAAAATGACTTAGATTCATTAAAATTTAATTTAAAGTATTAAATATAAGTTTTTAAAAAGTATTTAATGAAAACTAAGGTTTATAAAATTAAATTCTTAAAAATAAACATTTTATAAAAAAAAAAGTCTTTTCTAGATTATCTAAGAGATTTGTAATAATCACTTTTTCCTTAACTATTTATTTAGTGGAAAGTAAAGAATTAAATTATAAACGAGCTACCCTCTACATTAAAAGAAAATATTACAGAAAAAAACATTAAATCTAAATTAAAACTGTACTTTATTCACCATCAAATAACACCAACTGGTACTTAATGTGTCTTCCACTTGTGCTCACTTACCCAGCTCTTGTCACCTACGTAATCGGATTGTTAACCTGACAGGCACTTGTACAAATGCCTTGCGTCGACTTGTTGTAGATAGTTAGCATTATGACAAACCTTTGTGGTTTATAAATGCTAAAATACCTACTGAATTTATTATACTTCTTTTTTGTAACCATGATAAATAAATAAAAAAAAAAAAAAAAAAAAAAAAATAGAACAACACAAAGTACAATGCAATTCTGGATATGATCAGATCAGATTGAAATATTGTTTGCAAATTATGATAACTAACAATTAACTAACAATTATATGGAATTCTATTCTGAAATAAATATTTAATAAAAAAATAAATAATAATAAATAAATGATACAAATTTTAACACCAAGGAAAAAATAATACATATTCTGTAAGGCTTAGTTGATCAACAAACTAAGAATATATTAAGGTTTATTGGAAGCTCAGAAAATTGAAAAGTCATCAGAGTCGGAGTCGGGTAAATCTTCTGCTGCAGCAACCTTTGTCAAGGTGTTATCGTTTTGCAACGAAGATAAAACTACCTCGGAAATACTTGGAGTAATTAAATTTTCATAGTCAATAGATGGAACTACATCCCAAAAACTGTCCGGCAGGTCCGAGTTGTGTAACGATTGTTGACTTTGATTTGCAGTTATAGTCTGTCTATTATTTAGCATTTGTGGAAGCTGAATTTGCTTCTCTTGATTGTAAAATTTTTGAACGCATAACCAGCGAAGGTCGGCTTGTCTTCCTTGGTACTCGTGACATGTTTGTTCTTGACAACCAAAACATCTCTTTGGTTCGAATCGCTATAAGGTTGGTAAAAGCCTAAGTGTTTGCCGTGCGAACATTGTATAGCCTCTTGTGAGCAGTTGTCTAAATCACAGCTTAGTCGCCTCCTAGCCAAAACGTTTTTAGTATTTGCTGAAAAATAGATTTATAACGTACAATAATTGCAAAATATCATCGCTCTGGACTTTTTGGACAGAGCAATCACAGCCATAGCGATCACAAAAAGTCACAAAATCATAAATATAGCCGAATTTAAAAGCAGTAGAAAGTTGTGATTACGTCTCATAAAAAATATCATAACGATCACTTGATTCACATAAAAAACACATTCACAAGCTTATTATTTAATTTTAATAACATGCCATAGCAATCATAAAATTCGAGAACCAAATCCAGAGCAATCATAGACTTACCTTCGTAATGTTGGAGCCCGGGGAAGTGGCACACAAGTATCCTCCTCGGCGGTTAGACCACTACTGGCGTTACCCCACGGGAGGGGAATAGAGTGTCTATAACGCGTAACCAGGGATGAGCGCGATGTTTTACCTCAGCGCAGAGCGATGAGATAAAATGCCCGGTCACGATTTTAAATTCAAATTGTGGCAAAAGTATTGTTCATATAACTAAAAATATTTTATTACGATGAAGATTAACTATCTGTTATGTAATCTAAATAAGTTGTTTCATATGAACCTTCTCATTAAAAAGTTAAAAAATATTTTTTTCATTCAATCGGGAGTTCGGTCAACCCAGAGCGATCAGGATTTTAGGGTTTAAGATTGTTTTTTTAATATTTATAATAAACTTATTCATATTATTAGCGTTGTATCACGTAGATTAGACACCAAACTGTATATAAAAAAATATCTTGAAAACGTTTTTGGATTTTAAACGGGGCTTATTCAGCCCGACACGAAAAAAAATGCCTTTGGAGATCGACCCATAAAATAGTTTTATTTCAATAGTATAAAGTCATTACTTATTGCAAAATGTTAATGGAGAAAAAAACAATTGAACTTGGTTATGGTTTTTTTAAGAGAAGCAAACAAATGTTTAAAATATCGTTTAAAGTAATGAAGATTGGGAGTTAACAAATTGTGAATTTGAACAGGAATGGAGAAAATAAATAGTCTCTTTTGGCTATTTCGATAAATTGAAAGTCTTCTGAAAAAATCAACAAATATATTCAAAACTAAGTTATTAAAAATGAATTTTACATTTTAGGAAGTGCCAGAAACTGAAAAGGTGTCATGGTGTCGAGGTGTAATCGATGTGTTAGAGAGAGCCATAAATTCGGGAGGTGGAGTATTCATCACTCAACAAGAACCCATTCCACAAACAACTTTACTGGAACAGATATCTCGTTTATCTGGTTAGTATATCTTTAGATCATTACTCTCTAAGTCTAGAATATACTATTCATCTATTAATTACTTTTTATTTAGTGAATATATCGCTTACTGTTTATGGCAAAGATACAATCAATGGAATTTAATCATCGCATTTTTTTGCGTTACATTTAATTTCATTGCTATATAAATTAAACATGTATACATTTTCAGGTATAAATATTTCCGAAGCAAACAATGAGGATGTGACTTTACAAGGGATGGGTCTGCTTGAAGGAGAAGCTAAAATTATCCAGACTTATTTACTTAACGTGTACAATACTTCACTAACAGAACATGAAATATTGCTCCTGAACAAAACAAAGTAAGATAATATAATTAGCTTTCGACAACGCAGTTGGTTAAAACACCGACTCAGAAAAGGGTGGGTTCGATTTGTGCATCAAGAATTTTTTTTGCGATTTCCACTAAAATTTGTTTCCGATCTGGTTGTTGTGGGACTGAAAAATCTCTGGTAGTTTCTGATGCCCGTGACGCTTGTCTGGATTATTTTTTCTATGTGTATAAGTTTATATTATGTTTATTTGTTAATCCCACCAACTATTTGTACTACATCTATTTATATTTTCTACTGCAGTTTCCACTAAAATAGGATTAGGCCTCAGTACCCCTCCTAAGTTTAATTCCGACTGGTACAGAAAACAATTTAACTTTTAACATGGTTTATCAGCCCGATACTTATTTCAAAATGTTTTCCTTTATTCGACCAATATTTTTTTATTTTTCAAGGATCCATGAAATGGAAGAAATGGTAGAAGAACGTGAATTCAAAGAAGTTCATGGATTGGCAAAGTTCTTCCCGCTTGTAAAACAAAATGAAATTTCAAATACTTTCAAGAATGTGTTTCTACCTTCAAGGGCTCGTCCGATCATAACAGTAAGCGATTCTTTATTATTAGCTATTGGTTATTAATGCCAATAACTACTTTTGAAGGATTATTTCACTCAAGTTCAGTTACTATGTCAGATGCACTCCGACAGCAAAGCACAACAGCGGATTTTTTGTAATTTAAAATTGGTTTGTAAATATTGAGTTCTCTGATTGAAATTTTTAGATATCAAAGTTAAAAATTATAAGATTCTTTATTTTAATGGTTTTGAACGTAAATATACCTAATAATTTAGGTTTTTGTGTCCGCAAATGGACTTTCTGATCTTAATCTTCTGCAACGATTAAGTAATGTAATTGTGTTAACATTACAGTCAATGTGTTATTTGCAGATGTACGATGGTTTTAGTGGGGTAGACCTATGTGTGATACCAGGTTTGGAGGGTTACCATGGTCGCTTCCGTCAGCTGTGCGAGCGAGTCAAGTTGCCCACTGTTGTTCTACAGCCTGGGGTTGACAAACCCTACGAAACTATACAAGATACAGCCCAACGATTTGCTCAGGTAAAAATTATTATTATCGAGATCGGTAACGTTCTGTATCACTTATAAAAAACTAACGCCTCAAGGGTCTAGTGACAGTCAGTCAGTTAGAATTACTTAATTAGTACATTAAAATAAATGTAATATTAGCATTTGATAAGCAAATTGTATCTTTTTACAGCTTCTTCAGGAAAAAAAGGATGTGAAGAGTAATTTTTATCTAGTCGGCTACGAGACTGGAATTTTGATCGCCCTGGAAATCGCTGCTATACTTGAAAAACAAGGTAATTAATTACTGAATATTCTATTAGAAACGTATACGTATTTAACTAATTTATATTGTCCAAAAATAGTAACAAAAAAGCTGAGTTCCATTATTTAATCAGGAATTTTGTGTGAATGAGTTTTTAGAATCTTAAGTCAAAACCTAGCCAGAGAGGGCCCAGTTCTGAACAAAGAAAAGATACATCTAATAGGTAGTAGAATATAAGAATTAGTAAAAGGTATTTTATTCTAATTCGTTTGCAGGTAGAGAAGGCACAATATTTTGCATCGGTTGTGCACCAGAAGGCGTGCAAGCAGATATTAAAAAACAATTGAATGAGTATGCAACAGAAACAGAATTACAAGACGGCATAATACGTCACTTGTTTAAAGTGATGGCAAAGACAGATATTGCTATATTGGATGAAGCGTTACGCGATAAAACAACGTGGGGAGAAAAAGTAGAGGCCTGCGTTAGATCACTACAAGGACAAATTGGATGTTCAAAGCAATATGCAAAAGCATTGATAGAATCAGCTTATGGAAGGATCATGCAAGCCTATTGCTACAAGTACACCGCAGGACCTTTGAAATCAAGAATCATAATACTCCAATCACCCGATGCGGCACCAGTTTCTATGTCCAATATGACCCAAAAACCAGTAGCAATACACAATCTCGTGGCTCCATCATCACTCGCTTATAAGGATATGCGTTGCGCGTCTATAATCAACAGATATCTTTCTCCCGATATCCTTGAAGAGTTCGAGAAGAAAAATTGGTGTGAAATATACTTCGATAGTCAAATTACAAGATTTGTTGATGAGTACTTAGAGTAATAAATGGTTTGTCTTACTTGGTACCATATTTAGTATGTATAAACGACTGAGGTTTATAATAAATCGGTGATGGACGTTGCAAGGACTTTAAGTGGTTTTATTATTGACTTTTTTACAGAAATTATGATAATATACGAAGAGTAGTTAGCACTACAGTTTTTAGGCCTTTTCCAAGTAGTAATAGCAAAGTGCAAACACTGTGAAACTAATACTTTTTGAAATCGATTTAACACCTGGTACCTAATAAGACGAGGCAAGACCGATACTACCTTTTCTAGTGTCTCTACTTCTATACATAACTACCTATTATGTGGCTACATCAGTCTGTCAATAAAACAATCGTTATATTTAAGATCAACTGTTTTTTATTTTCTTTATTACACTACAATAAATAACTTCCATCAATTTATTATTTACACCTGTAAATACTACGAAAAATAAATTAATATTCATAAAAAAAACGAATGAATAATTCTACACTTTAAGTGAAGAGCTAGATCGCGATAAATTAAGTAACTTATTGAGAAGTTGTTGGATATGGTTGAGGAAATTCAGGTGCTTTTGGATAAGGAATTGGTGGGTAAGTTGGTATACTTGGACTAAGGGGGGGGTAAGCTGGAGGAACAGCATGGTACGGGGGTGGAGGGGATGGGATGTGAGGGTAATATGGCGGGGGCAATGGTGAATATGCTGGCGCTGGCGGATACACAGGGTATTCAGGGTAATGTGGTGGATAAGGATACGGATAAGGTGGGGGATAGGCCACAGGAGAGTAGGGTGGAGGGGGATAATTGCCATACAAGTATGGTGGACAAGCTGCTCGAGGGTACATGGTTGGTGCAGTAGGGAAAGTGTAATCCACTGGTAAAGTAGTTTCCAAGTATGGAGGCTTCGGTGGTGGTACTCCTGGAGCTGGTGGTGGCGTCATGTATATAACTTGAGGTGCTGGCGAGGTGGGGTACGTTGTAGAGTAAGAGTAAGTTGTTGGTTCGTAAGTAGGAGTTGTTGGTGTTTCCGCAGATGTAGTTGAAGATGTTGCTGCAGATGTTTTCAGAAACGCTGAAACAAAATTTTGAGTGGATATGTGAAGGCGTGGATAATCTGATGTAAAAAGTATAAAGATACGATCTTTTTTATATTCTGGCTTGGCACTACATTGCAAATTAAGTTTTGTGCCATCCAGTAGCATCAGTATGCAGGCTACTGACTGCAGACTAAATTAGACTTGTAATAATAGGTATTTTTCTGTCACATCAAGATATTCTATGTCTTAAGAATTTGCTAGAAATAACTTGGGAATGGAGGTACTTACGGGGTGTGTATATGGAACTCAGCATTTGATTGATTCGTTCGTTGATTGATGCCAGCTAAATAATAAAAATATTTTTAAAAGGCTTTCTTTACTAGAAAACGTGATCTACGAGAAGGAATGTTACATAAAAGCCACAATATATCATTTAAATTGTATACATGATAAGCAATAAAATAAACTGAATACAATTGACTCATAAAATATTCTTATTTCAGAGAACTTATTATATTAATTTTTATCTTACAAATCGTCGACTACGACTTCCAATTTATTTTAAATAATTTTATATTCTTAAATAAATTGTCATAGGATGACCTACTAAAATACGTAGTGGTGGATTCACCCTCAAATAAACCTAATCATCAGCTATATAGAGGTAGATATGACGATCTTACCTGTGATTGCTGCATTTTCTGACAGCTAGTCGTGGCATAGCTTAGCCCTATAGACAACGCACTCAAACAAATAAATAACCTCAACATTTTACCTCAAATATTAATTAAGCTACCATAACTGATCTTAGTTCTCTAAAGGTATTGCTTTTCTAAGTTCCATTCCTTGATATTTATTCATAATTTCTAATCAGTGTACAAACGTGACACGAGATAATAAGATCGTGTTCTGATGAATTGCTGATAAAAAATGAATGATAACGATGCAATTGTTCGTGAAGATAAATTGGTAAAGAAATCACGTAGGGTAAATTGATATCCTTTTAAATTTTAAGATTTTGTGATGTTTTAGAATGGATATGAAGCTTAGTAATTGGTTAAATAGTTTGAGAGATTATTTTATTGCAAGAAATCCTACTACATTAGTTTAAAATTTACTTAAGTCAACTGAAATTAATGTTACTTTTTTACTTATTTATGTGCAAAATTGTCTACATGTTTAAATAATAGCAAATTAAACTATTAGAATATACGCTACAATATTGAGATCATAAATAAACCTACACCAACTACTTTTTTAAATCTAAAATAGTGCATTCGTATCAGCTCTACATTTTAAGTATTCTCTCGTGCAGATTATCAATCAAGTTATAATATTAAGTGCGGGATTATAAAATAAATGTGACAACTCAATATTGACTATACTCCGATAAAATCTCAACCTTCTCCACATCAGCATTCTCATTAACTTCCTCTCTATCAGGAGAATCTTCTTCCAGGTCCTCTGTTCTCTTTCCATTCTTCCACCTAGCAAAAGAAACTTCAAGGCCAAGTAAAATCAGGGATAAAACAACACTACAAACAGTCAACATCATCAACGGCGCCACATCTCCGAAATTCACTCTTTCAGCGAGCAAGGCCGCCCTGCATTCAGGTCTAGGAGCTCTTACACGAGAAACTACGCGTTTAGCCAACCCGACTTCTAGGATCCAATCGCTAGTAGATTTGAAGATGTTGGTCCACTGCCCGTTTTTCGTTGTAGTTATCCAGGTCATTGCCTGTGAATTGAAGGAATTTCGTTGGAATATAACGGTGGTAGTAAGTTAATGTACAATGTCAGTATTTGATTTTAAAGTCACATCGACCCACATAGACATGCAATCACTCCTTAAAAATATCTTAGGATCTGCCGAATTCATAACCGCTGCACCAAGGTTCATTAAAATCGTAGTTTTTTACTATCTTTGTTCAAAACTTCTTTATTCATTTCATGATTTAACCCCCTTTCGATTGAATAAGAATAAAATATTAATAATTAAAAATGAAGTAATAATTTTCATACCTCAGGAACGGTGTCCAAATACTGCAGTTTACAAAGCTGATCGCTGGTAAAAGTCTTGAAATAGGGGAATATCTGGTTGAACTCAGTGTGGTAGGCCGTGTCGCCCTGCTGGATGAGCTCTACGCCTCGCTCTATAGTTTGATAGAATTTTGTATTCATTTTCATCTTCTTCAAGTACTCTAGGTCGTCCCAGTTTGTTTTTACCTTTGAATTATCAAAAACAACATTGCGTATTAGAAAAATTACGATGGATTTTTGAACATTTTTTTATGCTATAGTTATTGTTATAAAATCACTGCCACTGAATTAATTATGTAGTAGATTTCTTTTTTTAGAAATCTCAAGCTTTTGGACAATAGTCCATTAGAACATGCCAACCCTATCATATTTTTTGACAATATATATGTCGTTATATTGAAGAATTGCGAAAATATTTAGGGAAAATCTTCCTGAGGATATTGGTGGGATATTCCTCAGAAATATTTTGCCAACTTACATCAAACATTAAGTATCTCATGTAGTCGTAATCTTCGGATGCAATGGCATATCTGGAGTCAGCGAGGGCTCTCAATGAATCAGGACCAGTTCTACCCGTGCTCATTAATGAGGACACAATAGCAGACGTGTAGTAAGCGTGCACCAACATCGAGGAAATTGACAGCACCGTGAATGTCCACCGCCCTGATATACCTTCTGGCACTGCGCTTGCATCTGATAAAAAAGAAGAAATAAGCTTTTAATAAAAGATTACAACTTTAGATTTCGAGTATAGGTTTCATGAGACTTATTTCTATCAGACTGTCTGCCTCGGTGGCGTAGTTGTATTACGGTACGGTTACAAAGCTGAGGTCTCGGGTTCGAATCCCGGGTCGGGCAAAGTGATATTGGATTTTTCTATTCATTATCAGCCCGGAGTCAGGAATTTGTGCCCGATATGGCGATAGGCTCGCCCCCTATCACATGCGACGGAACATACAAGGCAAAATTTGGGTGTCCTGGTGGCGCCTCTGCCTACCCCTTCGGGGATAAAGGCGTGAGTTTATGTATGTATTTCTATCAGTGGCAAAAAGAGTAAGTATGGTTTGAAGAAGGTTATAGTCAACATCTTTCTATATAATGTGGACGGAGATTTATGCATAGAAGCAATGCTAACATAGATCCCAAATCTAGAAATGAACCTTTTCAAGCCACCCAGTAATACTTAGGCTTTCGTTTACGCGTCGATCTGGTTGAGGTGATTTATATGACCTCTCAAACATGCAGCGTTCTTCGCGATGTTTAAGAAATATTATGACTATATCTTACTGGTCAATAAGTTGCTCGATATATATGCTGTAACTGATATAACTTCAATTTCACAGAAACAGAATTTTCTGCGTCTTGCATGCGCGTTGAACCAACCAATGCAAATATGCCATTATGCTGATAGTTTCTGAGAGTTTACCTTGCTGCAAACAGGTAGCGAGTACAGCGAAACACGCGCCGTCTTTCTCCATGCGACTCCTGGACGTCAATCTCTGTGCAACAACCAGTATAACTCCAATACCAAGGCAAGTCCACCAGACCGCCTCTGCGAATGGCTCCACGAACATGTTGCTACTGCTTTCGCGTTCAGCTAGGTATGTGAACCCAACGCTGTACAAAAAAAAAATGCTACGCATAAAAGATTTTTATAGTGATAGTTCTTCGGATAAAGGAAATAGATCTATAATCATTTTAAAAATAATACAAGGGCGAAAACTTCCTTAACCCAGAATTCTTGTTGGATTACAATAAGAGCAGTTACTCGAAGCATGATATACGAAGTAAAATACGATCATCAAACTGTCGTGGATCGACTACACTATACGTGTCATCAGGCACATTACTTTAAGTTTGCCAAAATAAACATAGAAAATCACCCACAGAAAGTCCACCACTAAACATACCTGAAGGTTTAACAGAGCTAATGTAAAAAATCCACAGCAACCGTTCGCAAACAGCTTCTGTATCAGCCCAAAAAAGTCCCAATGCAGGGCACGGGCCACTTCTACAATCGAGAGTACGATTGAAAAGGGTTAGGCCATATGGTCTTGATGGAATCTGATTTGAACCCGCGACCGCGTCTAAACATGTTGGCAGTCGCGTCTGGTCCGTTACCAACAGGCCACCACGCACGGAAACAGCTTAATCCAATAAATTAAACTTAGATACTAAACCCATAAGTAACTATTAATTTGCACTTACTGAAAAGGCCATATCGGTAATATATAATCTACCCGATTGATGCGGTTCAACAATATCCTGAGGATACCACCACCCAAGTCTGCATCACCAGTCTCTAATTTTACTAGCATACTGTCATTATGTAATTCAGTGCTCCATAGTAGAGTTGGGACAAGGACATTACTGAAAGGAAAATTAAAGTACCGTCTTAAGTTCTTTATATAAAAGTACATTTAATTTATTTAATTCACCTCTTACAATCTACATTAAAATAATTTCAAGAAATCTCCCCACATTTTTGTTATACGAAGTTTAGCGAAGTTTTTATCGTTCGTAGGCATATCTTACGTATTCATTTTTAAGATTTTTGTTCTGTTTTATGGATTTTTCGATCTATAACTTCCTTTATATGAGTGATCACTATTTATTAAGTCCAATAGCCTTACCAGCAAGAAGCTAGATCGATTAATAAAAATCTCATTTAAAGACGATCAGAAACTGCCGAGATAATAGCAAACCAAAAAATATATATACAGGTCGAAGTGAGAACCACCTTATATTGAGACCGGTAAAAAATAGTAAGAAATGTATACTTAAAGTTATATTTTATAATACCTACGTGGCGTTTAATCTGTCAATGATAAGTGATGAACCGCGGTGCCCGCACCGTATACCAGAATCCATTTGTGACAACTTTTCATCAGCTAGATATTGCGAGAACGATCCGTGGTACGTATCCTCAGAATATATGCCAATCTAAAAGGGGATAAGTAATTAAATGTAAATGACGCATTCGTAATTATCTGAACTTTTAATAAAAGCTAGACAATTTCGAGACTCCTATAATCACACACATCGAACAAAACGCAACACCAAAGCTGTTTATTCATATTCTGTACATTTAGCAGACACATTCGTACCGTAGCTTTAAAGAGCTAGAGAAAGGCGCACCACTTCAGAAGTATTAGAGATAAAGCAGGGTAGCTAAACCTCAAATCCGCAAGCCTTCTCGGCAGTTCTTTCATTAGTCTATTGGTAATTGGATGACCCGCGAATCCGCACTAGGCTAGCGTGGCGGACTACGGTCTATCTCCTCTTAATCATAGAGGAGACATGTGTACGGCACGGGGACGTACACATTTATGTTCTGGATGGATAATTAGACAAAGCAAAAAGTTCTACGTACCGGAGTAGCAATCCTCAAAGGGTAGCCTTTCAGGTCATATCTTCTCAAGATCCTGTCTCGATCATGCGTCAATATCAAACTGTTCTTTATCCAATATGCCCAAGGGTGAACAGTTGCTCCGTAATAGGGATGGACAAAGACATCGTGGAAATATACCACATCTGCGGTCCCTAAAATATATTACATACATCAGCTTCAATTGTCCCACTGCAGTGCATTGGCCTGTCTACCTTCCTTCCATTCGTCCTGGTTCAGAGCTCGATGTTGTCAATCTATCTCCCACCTGGCCAACCCATCTCGCCATCTTTTTTTTTATTTATGGCTTATTTTAAATTAAGAACCATTTTTTTCATTATCATCTCATAGGGTACAGAATGCCCGCCTTCATTATAGGTGTCGCAAAAAAATGTTTGGAAATGGAACGACCTTTTAATAGAGTATGGCTGGTGTCTTCTTTACTCTTTGAAATAGGTTGTACATGGAGATGGATTTAGACTATTTTTTAATTCCTTAAATCCCCATTTACACGGGTAGAGTTTCTCGCCTCGAAGATTATCGAACGGATATAAAAAAGTTGCATCGTGGAAACATTTGTCAGAACACGATAATCTATGGCGGTTATGTCATGCGATAATAGAATACGATTCAAACTCTCCCCGTGTAAATAGCGTTTAATTGATACGTTAATGAGTCTAGTCTAGTCGGAATGGATGGCGTCGAATCCAGGTCGCATTGTTAGTGTACGATAAAAAATAGGGAACTAACTTTCAGTGTTTGTAGTATAGGAAGGCGAGCTATGGTTCTGCTCATATTTGATGAATGTGATGTCTGAATCGTATCGAACATTGCCCAAACTGTGAGGCAATTCTTCAGCAATGATCAGCCATTTATACTGCAGGGAGAAGTGTACGCGTTCTAGCTGAATAATAAAATGCAAATTGAAAAATATAACAACTAAATAAACACATAAATACATAAACTCACGCCTTTATCCCCGAAGGGGTAGGCAGAGGCGCCACCAGGACACCCACATTTCGCCTTGTATGTTCCGTCCCACGACGTGATAGGTAGCGAGCCTATCGCCATATCGGGCACAAATTCCTGACTCCGGACTGATAATGAATAGAAAAATCCAATATCACTTTGCCCGACCCGGGACTCGAACCCGAGACCTCAGCTTTGTAACCGTACCGTAATACAACTACGCCACCGAGGCAGTCAATAAACACACAGTTTTTTTTATTGACTATTTAAGGTTTAATTTTACTCCATTGTCCGAGTTGTTACAAACCTGCTTGGACAAGTCGTAATTTTTCTTTACATACAGCACGCCTTGTAGTCTATGTTGAACACGTTTGAGTATAGTTGGATCGCATGAGACTGTTGCCGATATCCCATACTCGGAGAATGATCGAAGTAGCCTCACACGCTCTGTAACTCAACAAAAACTCTTCTTTGTAGAAAATTAACTGAGATACGAAGCTTCAAGAACTCCTTTTGTATTTTGAGATCAAATTATGAATATTCATAATTTGATTCATAATTACTGGTGGTAGGTCTCTCATATGTGAGAGGCCGCCTGGGTAGGTACCACCGCAATGTCTATTTCTCCCGCCAAGCAGCAGTGTAAATGCGCTGTTGTGTTCCGGTTTGAAGGACATTGTAGCCAGAGTATCTACTGGACATATTGAGACTTGACATCTTAGGTATGTCTCAGGATGGTGAGCGCATTGGAGTGAGTGAAAAATGCAAGAATTTTTACTGCACAATTATTGGTGTATTTCAAAATTAAATCATAAAATTGTATAATTTCTAATTTTGTTTGATAAGATGTCCGTTATATGTTTAATTTCTAATTCAATGTAATTTGCTACCACTAGGACTCTTATAAATAGATTTTCCCTAAAAACCCCAAAAGCAAAGTGAAAGTGTCTTATTTTTAGCATCTATCTAAGAGGTTTACCATGTGATTTGGTAGATGAAACCATTCTATGATATTCAACAAATAAATAACACCCAACAGTCACATACATAGTCTTGACCCCACACTAAGATCGAGTCTTGTGTCGTGGGTATCACAAACTATTAGAGACTTTTCGGTCTCACAAACACCCAGACTCGACACAAATACCTGTCGATCACACAAACATTTGTTTCGGTGCGGGGATCGAACCCGCGGCGTCCCGTTTTACAGCCGGCGTCTAACCAACTGCACCACGGAGGCTGTTTGTAAGTTTTCAGTCTAAATTAACATATTTTCTTACCAACAGGCGGTAGACATGCAAGCACAATAACACTGCTAACAATTTTATACTTGAAGAAGGCTACAACAGCTGGAATAAGCATTTTAGCTGTATCACATTTCCTGCCATGTATTATGACAATATTTTGAGGTAAGAAAACATTTTATACCCTGGTACGATCAATGGTAGCGCTGCTGAATTTCGATTATGCAGTGGACAGTCAAGCACTATATAGTGTATTATCTATGGTCGGGCACTTAAGTAATAAATGGTACCTAATTGGTAATAAATATACTAAACAACTTCTTAGTTTTGCTGCTATGTCTTGTGTTCTTGTTACCAGGAATTATTTTTAGTTCTACTATATTCAGGCCATAAAATTAATAGTTTACAAATTGCAAACATAAAAGTAAAGATGAATTAAAGTTTTTTGTTAAATTTTAAAGTTTTCATTGCGTAAGTCGAAACCTAATTACATAGCAATTTTCATCTTATTTTTAGTTGTTATTCAGTGCTTCGAAATCTAGCGTTGGGGAATAATCTGATTAATCTAGTTATATATTACCTACAAATTACAATAATGTGAACCAATAACAATTCAGATAATAGGGTATTCGACTCATTTTTTTTTTTTATTGTATTCATCAAAAAGTATGCATATCCAAAATCTAGCAAACAAAGAATTTTGTAAATCCATTCAGAATTTAACAAGTTAGAAACGTTTTAAATCTTGTAGTGGGGATAAAAGAAAAGTGATGCGAAACAAAATTTTGTGACGTCACTAATCTTAATATTCATTATAGTGTGCGGGTATGAAAGAGACGGTAAGATGTACCCACTACGTTCCCACTCTTTCATTTAAAATACTAACATTTGACTCATGTTACAAGCTACTTTAATACTGTTTTTACAAAAATGATTTGTTTTAATAGCACTTGGGTTTGTCTGCAAAATAGTACAAAAAATCGATGATAGTCAAATACAAATCTTCAACTAAATATGTAGATAGTAATATCTTTATTTAAGTGCCTTATTACACAAATATTTTCTGGTTTATCACTTTTCATTTGGACAGTACTTTATGCATAATGTAATTCCTTCGTAACAGTTTAGGCGTACACGTTCCGCATCAAATGACATGTTTCCGATAAACTGCTATTGTAGAAGTTCTTCTATATAATTTGAAACAATATCCTTGAGAATATAATATTATAGACGTGTCCAAAGGAAATTTCACTTTTAAAGACCCTGATTTAGACTATATTATTTTTTGTTTACGAAAATAATAAAGAAACCAAGAAATGTATAATATCGTTTAATTCGTTATTAAATACAACAGTAATTTATCGAAATCTTAATTATTTAATTAAATTATTAATTTTAAATAAGTTAAACTATTGTAAGTTAATAATAGCATGGTAACGGAGGTAAACCACATTTGCATGGTGGGGGCAACTCCAGGGGTTTTGGTTCCAATGTGATAGGTACAGGTGGGGGTACCATATACGCCGTCATAGGTAGCCCGGGCGGTGGCGGAGGTAGACAAGGTGGTGGTGGTGGTGGTACCAAGGATATGACTATTGGGGATGCAGGTGGTAACGCTGGCGGGGCTGGAGGTAGACAAAATGGTGCAGGTGGTGGAGCCAACATGAATGGCGCTGGTGGCGGCGCTGCCAGCACAAAAGGTGGCGCCGCCAGGGATAGTGGCGGTGGCGGTGGTGCAGGTAGGTACAGCGGCGCTGGTGGTGGTAGACAAAGAGGTGCTGGCGGAGGCGCGGGGATAAGTATAGGTGGTGGCGGTGGCGCAGGTAGAAAAAGTGGTGGCGGTGGTGGTGCCAGCATAAACGGTGGTGGTAGACAGGGTGGTGGTAAACATGGGGGTGGTAAACACGGTGGTGCAGGTGGCGTTGCCGGCATTAACACTATCGTCGGCGGAGGCAAGGGCGGTAGAGGCAGAAGTTTTTCTTTTTCTGAAAATAATACATGGGTTACATCACGTTCATCGAAACAATACGTAGTTATAGTTATGAAGGGAATAATGGTCTTACCTAAGAGCTTAGTCGCTAAAAGTGGTTTCAATAGCCTGTGAAAACAAAAATATTTTTAATACAAAATGATAATTAAAAAAGATTTAATATTTTAGGTATACGTACGTAGCTAGAAATGCCTTTTTACATTCTTTCAGTTCCGCTAAAGCCTCCAGCTGAAAACAACACATTATCAAATAAAACCACAACACCGTACTCTAAACATTTAATAGTATTATTGTTATTAACATAGCCAATTTCCATATTGGCTTTGTCTCTGCTTTCAAAAAAATATTCTGTTGTTCTACCTTCAGTAGTACTTACAATCTTACTTAAGCTCAGCATTATCACTTCTACATACATACATAAACTCACACCTTCATTCCAGAAGGGGTCGGCAGAGGCGCCACCATTACACCCACACTGCGCCCTGCATGTTCCGTCCCATGATGTGATAGGGGGCGAGCCAACGCCATATCGGGCACAAATTCCTGACTCCGGGCCAATAATGAAAAGAAAAACCCAACATCACTTTGCCTGACCCGGGATTCGAACCCGAAACCTCAGCTTTGTAGTCGTACCGTAGTACAACTACGCCACCGAGGCAGTCTCTTCTAAGGGGAGTATAATTTATGATTTCAGAATACATACCAGGCAAATTCCTTTATCGCACGCGATTACATTGCACGAGTAAGCTATCAGCAGGATCCAAAAAGAGGACCAAAATAATTTTGGACCCCCCATTGTCACCTCAACGAGCGCGACAAAATTAATTTATGCGTAAAAAAAACAAAACGTTTTCGTATTTAAATAGTATTGGCAATTAATTTAATGTATCTACGTGATTTTTAACTGAAGTAGCTATCTATACCGATAAAGACGCAACTATTTCCGAGACTCCGGATAGTTTTGCGACGATAAGATCGAACGTGGCGATAAATTAAATGATTGTTTCGATATTGTAAGTTGTATTTCTCATTTTGTGTGATAAAGTGATCATTTATTGAAATATTATTTGTTTATTTGCACGCCATGTAGTGTTTATTTAAGAAAACAAAAGATGGATTAAAAAACATAGTGAACTTTATTGAAAAACACCACTAATTTTTGATAGAGGTAATATAAGAGGCATGCTTTTTCACTAATATTATTGAAAACAAAAACTTAGCTATATTAGGCAAAAATTATTGACAGAAAATATTTGTCTCATATGATTAATTCGGATCAATATTTCACCTACTTCGAGTGAACTGTGAGACGAGATATTTTGAAATTTAAAAAGGGTCTAAATTATTTATCGGCTTGATGAAAAAGACTATTTATTAAGCAGAGGAAATAAAAACTGTCTTCTAAAATGGGCCGACTTTTCTATTTATAAAATTATCCAAAACGGACTCTAGCAATCCGGAAAAACATTGAATAATAATTTCATTTATCCTGCTTGCAAGATCTCAATTACCCACGACTTTTCTAAAATTTATAGAATTGTCCGGGATGGACTATTATAATTCATAAACACATCGAATAATAATTATTTTTTTGTTTGGCAGTTGTACCTTTAGATACTCCAAACAATATATTATGTAACGTGATCAATCAGAGCGAGATCACGAGATAATAAGGCATTATCTCGGCAAGACAAAGGTCTTTATATAAGGCTGCGGAAACAAACGCTGGGGGTTTATGAAACAATTCATATTACAGGATGGCGGTGTCAGAAAAATATCATTTTAGCAGCAAGATTCTGGTGTACTGCATCATTCTGCTGACTTTGGTGAGCATTTTTAATATTTCAAGTAGTTAAATCTATTTTTAATAATCTTGTATTATAAAAATAGCCTCATTGATTGACAGCTTGTATTATTTACGAACCACAAGGTTCAGTTTTATTTTTTTTAAGTAGGGGAATTCGTTTTGGGTATGTTTTAAGGTTAAAAAATTCAGAAATATGCTTGGCGGACTGTGCGTCCCAATAGTAGAAGTTCTATTAATTAATCCCTTCGTGCATGCACGCATTGAGCTATGTATGGTACATATCTACAAATTGCCTTTGGCCTTATAAACTAACCAAAGTGTGACCAACAAAATGTAATTATTTATTTTAAGATAAAAATATGTAATAAAATAAAGGTAAGATTTATTTAAAAAGCTTTATTTTATAAATTCTTTGTACTTTTGAATCAACCAACTGGTTAATCAAATATTTGGAACGTAATATTTTATTTGCACTATTAATTACCCCATATTCTCATCATCATCAGTCACAAAAATGTACCGCTTAACATTCACTCAAAACACAAATATCTACAAATGATTTTATATATAATTATTTTTATTGTTGTTTGTATGTATAGCTTGGTACATTATGTCTTATTTTTATTTCAGGGAGAACAGACTCCAGGTCTCAAGCTGGGTCTCTTTGCTGGCGACAACAAGAAACTTTGGAGCCCGTTAATCATCAAGAGAATATCTCGGCTTTCTCCAGTATTTATCAACATTAACCCAGCGCTTCCAACACTTGGGAAATCCGCTTTATCCCTGCCTAAACTTCCCCCAAAACCACCACCATTAAGACTTCCAGAACCAAAACTGCCGAAACTTAAAAAAAAAGGACGTAAAGTTCCACGATCTTTGTTGGTACCGCCAATAATTCCGAAATTACCAATCTTGCCAATAATCCCACCACTGTTACCACCTTTATTACCACCTTTGTTACCACCCTTATTACCACCCTTACCATTTATACCACCCATATTACCACGTCACTTGCTGCCACCAATGTTACCATTACCACGATTGCCAAAGCCTTTAAAAGTGCCGATTTTAGGGAAGACTCCGCTACAGAAAGCATTGGGTTCTGAATTGAAGCCAACTATTGCGTCTTTGTCAGCGTCTGCTAAAGTGGAGATTAACAAAAGAGTTTTAAATAAATTATTGGATTTAAAAAGAAAGGGTTCATTGAGCACCGCGGAGTATCTTCGTTTTAGAAAACTGTTGTTGAAGAAATAATTTTGTATTACTTCAATTATGTATATTTTAGTTGTAGGTTTTTTTGACGTGAAGTATTTTTATTAATTTATTTAATATTGCACTTTAAGAATAACGTAAGACACAAAAACAACCTTAGATATAATAGACCTTTAACACATAAGCCTTCAGCGTAGGCTGCTTGTTAACACATAAAAGTGATATTTTTAGATTAACATCACAAGTTGTGTTAAAGTAAGGAATACAGTGACTCATTTAAGAGTTATATTGTCGGTACTAGGTAACATTGCTTAAAATTATATGCGGTCAAAATGGTGGTTATAATATCGCTTCAGACGAATATACGATGGGGTTCATAAAATAAGTAAAAGTAAATTATTATTTCTTATGTAATAAACTTTTTTCAATATATGTTTTGAGTATTTTATTCAGTACCTTAGTGAACATGTTGGCTTCCAACAACTATTAAATAAATTAATACACCTAACAGTCACATAATTATGTACTTAGTCCTGACCTCACTGACTAAGATCGAGTCTTGTGTCGTGGGTATCAGAAACTACGAGAGACTTTTCGATCTCACAAGCACCCAGACCCGAAACAAATACCTGTACACACAAACATTTGTTTCGGTGCGGGGATCAAGCCCGCGTATAGATAAAATCTTTTATTTTGGCTACAATAAATAGAACAATCTTAAAAAATAACATCAACACAGGTCATGCTGTAGTAACTAATTTGAAGAATTAGGAAATTAAATATTAGATATCCTATAATAAATCATTCTGATATACCTACATTTTTCTTCTAGTCTATTTTATTTATTAACTGTTAAACCTTACTAATAATCTAAATGATTTATAGTAATAAAACACGTTTTTGCTCAAGTTGGCTTTTATTATAAATAACAGATAAATAAATACACCCAACAGTCATTTACATAGTCCTGACCCCACACTAAGATCGAGTCTTGTGTCGTGGGTATCAGGAACTACGAGAGACTTTTCGGTCTCACAAACATCGAAACAAATACCCGTGGACGACACAAATATTTGTTTCGGTGCGGGGATTGAACCCGTGGCCTCTCATTTCATAGCCTTCTAACCAACTGCACCACGGAGGCTGTCATCACTCTGCCATTTTTGTAAATAAATTTTCCACTACGAGTATACTGTTAAATACTCTTGGGACGATTATGCATTGTATACAAATTATTCAAATACAATTCATGCTATTCAAATTAAACCAATACATTCTGTATTTTTACCATTAAATAAAAGCATGTTACAAGATTTTAAATATTCCAATTTAGATGATACATATTGATTGGCATAATACGGAGTCGTCGAAACCGACGAGCTTGTTTGAAGACATTGATGATTGTTGACGAAGCGAAACATGTATGTGTGGGCCGTAGCATTTGACCCTCTATAAAAATAAAATAATCACCCTCTATAGTCTCTGCCTACTCCAATGGGACATGGCGTGAGTTTATGTATGTATGAATGTACGTATTGATGATACGTACTACTAATGATTATGACAGCCTCCGTGGCGCAATTGGTTAGATGCTGGCTGTGAAACGAGAGGAAGAGGGTTCGATTCCCGCACCCAGACAAATGTTTGTGTGAACCACAGGTATTTGTTTCGGGTCTGGGTGTTTGTGAGGCCGAAAAGTCTCTCGAAGTTCTAATACTCACGACATAAGACTGTATGTGTGACTGTTGGTTGAATTTATTTATTATTAATGTTGTAGGTAAAAAGAGCAGTAGGTACCAGTTATTTTGAAATTGAATTATGCGGAAGTCTTAAAGCATTGTTTTCGAAGAATATGTTATTTATTTTGTTAACAATCACGTCGAGAGAGACATCGAGAATGATACAAATGATTATTGAATAATTTATTATAAATAAGTACAAAACATTGCCTATACAGAAATTACTCTTACAAGTAACTTTATAGATCTAATTTATTTATATATTGTCATTAGCCAAATGATTTATACGTTCTCTCACGAACATAACCATGGCTTTACAATCATAAATATAATATATGATAAACCTACTAAATAAGTTACATCGACAATTTTACCCTAACCCAATGCTAATGCTGACTTAAAACTATTATAAAAGCTAATGAAATATACACCTTATTGCGTTATGTTCGGAGTTGAAATAGCACATAGTTAGACTCAACAAGAAAAAAATTCTCGCGTAAATATGTAATTTACGCCTAGAGATTAGCTAAAATACACACACAAGAAATGTGTGTGAAAAATTTTAATTATCGAAAATATTCGCAACTCATGACCTATTATATAGCTTATCTATATTTATACATCACAGTTTAGTATCTAGTTTGTACTGCTTAGTCTTATCTACAAGGGCGTTGAGACCTTTCACGACCATGTCCTTGATGCCGCCCAGGTAGGACACCAGCGTGTAGGCGTAGGGCCGGTCCTCCGCCCGACACGAGAAGCAGGGCTCCGGCAGACGAGGTCGCAGCAACGAGCTCCTTAGTAATATGCTGCCCTGGTATAAAAAATATTGGAAATAGAACTTTCTGTAGTATACAGAGGTTGATAGAGCAAATTATGGATTTTTTTTAAATTTGGAATATATTGAACATTGTATTTAAATGTTAATTGTTTTTCTATGTTTAAAATAATGTATTTTGTTGATTGCGGTAAAATAATAGAGTCAATTTGGAACTACATATTATATATTTTTTAATTACAAAGGCAAATATTCATGTCCAGGTCAAAACGTATTAATGAAAATAATTATTTCTTGCCACAAATGGAACTTAATTTATTTTAATATTGCGGCAAGTTTTTTTTTATCATATTTCGTATATTTCCATGTCAACTAACTAACTAGATTTAGTACATTTTTTTTCTTGGAACACCTGCAGAATATTCCCAGAAAAAAAACACATTGAACAGCAATTAACCTCCTTTTATCTTGTAATGGATAAAAAAAAACAGAATAACCCGCCAATATCATACCTCCACAGCAATCGCAGCAATTGCACTCAACACGACCCACAGTATCAGCTTTCTTAAATTCATTCTGATAGTATAATTTAGCCGCCAAATATAACAACACACTTGCTGTATAAAAACTACCGAACAGCCACTGCATCATGCCGCCTTATAGATGAATCACGACACACACCATACAGATCAACACGTTTACCATTCAGATAACAGTACTGTTTGATTCTAAATAATTTATTGTGCAATAAAACTGTCTGTACCACACGTATACATAAGATAAGAGTAATGATTGACTCTTATTTTGTAATAAAATTGAAGAGAATATGTATCATGCTTAAATAGATTATTCAGACACAAACACACGTATGCTGCATAGATAAGATGCGACTGATTAATTCTAATTAATTTTGTAATACTAACCTTGCAGAGTTATCCGTGGCGGGCATTTTGCTGACTCTCGCATTATTGGAATATCGTGCGGTGTAGACGAAATGTGCAGTATAGTGATATTAAAAACGAGGTAGATAAATTGATTTATAATAGTGGTATTATTAAAATCAATATGACTTTATGTTACTTTAGTTTGACTTAACTATGGATACCTAATTCGTTTTTATAAATGCAGTCCAGTATGCTTAAGAGCAAGTAGAGCAAGCAGAGTATGTGACTGTTGGGTGTATTTATTTATTATTTATTTAATGCTACAGACATACAGAAAAAACTACTAACGCAAAAGTATTTTTTTTACCAAAAAAAATACTTGTTGAAAACACAGGTCTATAAAATTAAGTAAATATTTTTGTATATTTACTTTTCATAATTTAGTATTTTTATTTTATATTTCGGCTAACACGTATGATCCATCTCACATCGAGTAATGGGTTTTCGTATCGGTTAGAGCTTCAATTTTGGACTAATTTTAACTAGATTTAGATTCGAAATTGAATTTGATTTATTTTAGGCCGATTCTACCACTACTAAATATACTCGTATTTCAGAAATCTAGAATAAACATATCAAAACACTATATTATATAATATTAACGAAAAAATAATTTGACATTATCTCACCATTACATTACAACATAATCACATATCATCTAATAGAACAATGTTAACAAACAATTGATCTTTGAGGTAATTTAAGCATATAGGCTGTAATATCTAAAGTTTAAATGTAAACAAGCAGCTCCTTCTTAAACAATAAAATACTATAAGCCATAAAAAACAATTAATTATAGAGCGAGAAATCTATAGAACTAATCTCTTAAAATCCACGTACAGATTATAACAAACGTGCACTACTGTTCACTTCGCATCCGACGGTACAGCTCTACGTGATTGCCGGCAGTTCATGTCGAGCGATGTGAAATGTCGCGAGTGCGGTGATCCGACTGCTGAGTACGGAAATGTACCGGTACGTGGCGATATTCTTACTTGTGGTTCGTATCCATTATATTTGGAAGTGGTTAACATTGGATATTTTTGGTATGAAGTAGAATCGAGTTATCGGTTTTAGAGTAGTCCTGTACTCAAAGTTAGCCAATATTGGTTTGATGCAGTACAGTACAAGTTAAAATGCCCACGGAAGAGAGGAAACAAGTGGAAGTGACACCACTGTACGCGCCCTATGGCAATATTATACGCTGTCGAGTGATCCCTGGAGATCAAAGTTCAACTTTATGTTATAAAAAATTTCGGTGAAACGAATCTGTATTTTAGGCAAAATAAAAAAAATGCTCTAACCGATGGTACGATACCCGACCATTAGACATATTTTTATATTCGCGTTGCCTGGGTACGAGCAACTGGGCGTAATGTCCAGCGACAGCGCATAGAAATGTTGAGAACAGCGCATAATATTGCCACAGGGCGCCTGCTGTGTCACTTCCACTTCCAGTGTCACTTCCACTTGTTTTCTCTCTTCTGTGAGAATACATGATGGTAAGAAATGTCAAATCAAGAAATCTCGCGACGGTGGACATCTGATAATTGTACCGATTTTTAGTTATGAGAGGGAAGATAATTACTGCTCCCGTCCTTCTATCCTAAGCCTCCTTCTATCGGCATATCGACCAAAACCCTAGTCGCCATCATTCGTTTAATGTGGTTACAGCGGTGAATAATGGATAAGATGCGATCGACCTATATCTCCGCAGCCCTAATACAATTTTATCGAATTATAGAGACAATGCTAATTGTATTTTGCTCTTGTACTAAAAACGATAAAAGACTTTTGTGATTCACTATCATTTTCACCTAAATCAACTCCACTGCTGAACATAAATTAGAGACGGTTGATTCTAGCAAACTTAACAAGACAATTACTAAGTATGAGAAGAACTTAAATTAAATTAGGTATGTTTTTAATGCTTTTCTACAATCACATAAAACCTTTTGTTTCTGTTTACAGCTAACTCGTAACAGCGCGAGTGCTCCGTCGCCTCTGCGAGTGACTATCGACTGCAGCGGATCAGACGAAAGGGTATGTTCACAAAACCATTAGTCACGCTTGTTTGCTTAAAAAGTAGAGTCACCGGAGCTGTTTGTTAAAAGAAAGTATAAGTTCCAGTCTTAATAGTAGTGAGATTCACAAATATTTGCTTCACCCGTCTGAGTATTTTTGGACCGCAAGCGCCCATCTAGTTTCATAGGACTCGTCATCTAATATTATGCGGTTTCTATATAATTGTTCATCATATTTTATTTATCATAAAAATTTTAAGATGTATAATAACCCTAATTTTATACACTCTATTTTCCAGTCTGCCTTCAGTGGAGGTAACCTACGAACATCATCGGAACTCTTCGGCAACCGAGGATTTGACGTCAATTCCTTCTGCAGTCTCATTCATAAGGCTATACCCAAGGCGGTACAAGATGGCAAGTTCATTCTCCTAGACCATGACATGGATCAGATGGGCTATAGTGACACTCAGGTCCCCATATCAGTCGCCCCTCCTGAAGGCTTTATCCCAAAACTGACATTAACGAAATGGAAACGGCCTAAATTGAAAGTGCCAGCTATGAATGTCCCAAAGTTGAATCAACAACCAAACACATTCTTCTCGCATCCAAGATTGGCAACAAGATTGTCTTTACCAGTGCTTGGTGACCCAGAAGAAGAAACGAGCGCGGAGAAAATGGAGAAAGTGAAAAAAGGATTACAGAAGTTGCTGCATTTTGTCAAAGTGCTTGGACAAATCGATCAGTATTTGTCGGAACGGACTCGAATTGTTGTTGACAAAATATCGAAAACACTGGCTGAATAAATTGACTTACTTGTTGAAATGACTTTTTTTTCGCTTCGGAGAATCGGCAGTTGAAAAGATGGTTGTGGATGTTTATAGGCGGGATTGATTATTTACCATTAGTTGACCTCTTTGCTAGTTTGTCACACGCTGTTTAGTTTAAAATAAATAAAAAATAAATTTTCAGCCTCACAAACGCCTTGACCCGGACCAATACATAACATAACACAACATACTTTATTGGCATAATAGCATTTGCTTTAGAGTATTACAATACCAAAAAACATAGGCTCTTATAAATATGACAAGAAGCAATTGTAAGCATCCATATGCCGAACTAGGTTAAAAAACCTGTATCTCAGCACACGGCGCCACTTCACACAGTTTCACGGGTAACAATAGCCTCTTAAATTTAAGCAGAAAAAATATATTCAAATTTATTAAATATTACACAGTGTGTAGTTTAATGCCAGTCTTTGTTACATTAAAAATACATACACATGCATATTATATACATACATAATATCTAGACATATATACATACACAGTTTATTTGATAAGTAACACCTGACTGCTACTAAAATGTTACATGCATTGTATTAATAAAACAGCTGAATAAACAGCTTCGAACATTTAATTATTAACGAGAGATTTTTGGTTTTATAAAAACCCAGAACTGAAACAAATTCTTGTAGAGCACACAAACATTTGTTTCTGTGCGGGGATCAAACCCGAAGCTTCTCTTTTAATAGTCGGCGTCTAACCAACTGCGCCACGGAGGCGCTCAAAGGTGTCCATTTTTCAGTCCGACCTGCTATCAAAATGACTATACTCACTTGACCTCAATAATTGTTATTATATAATCACCAATTTCACTCAATTATTGTTATTTAATAATTACTGAGTTTGATTCTACACCCTCCAGTGTGTCCATTCCATCTCCTACTAAGCTATCGGTAATTATTAGCATATAGTATTTATTAATTAGCATACTAATAGCCTCTATGCTAAATTATTCAATTAACCCATTGAACTTAGCATACTTTGATGAAACTAAATTGACCTTTCGTAATTCACTTGTTTTAAATAATGTACTAGGCAATGCATTTACTTAATGGTCCTATAAGTAATTTTATTTCTTTATCTTGATTATCTTGATTTTAAGAGATAGATACGAAAATCAAAGAATTTATATTTTTATGAACCTATCACATGCCTCTACTAAAATATTGTAAAAGAAAAGTAGATTATAAAGATAATTTCGCACAAAACATTTGAAAATTCGTATTTTCACGGAGAAAGGCTAGAAGCATTGAAAACACATTATACAATAAATAAATAAATAAATACACCCAACAGTCACACACATAGTCCCGACCCCACATTAAGATCAATTAAGTCTTGTGTCGCAGGTATCAGAACTACGAGAGACTTTTCGGTCTCACAAACACTCAGACCCGAAAGAAATATTTGTGGGCCGCACAAACATTTCTCTCGGTGCGGGATCGAACCCGCGGCCTCTCGTTTCACAGCCGGCGTCTAACCAACTGCGCCACGGAGGCTTACTACAATATTGAATATAGCTGTAATTAGTTGTTTGATTACTACAAAAACCCTTGGGGGAAAACTATGTTCAGCAGTGAACTGCCTACGGATGAAGAGAGAGAATTCATTTAATAATTGCTCCTGATGATAAATGCTCGGCAAACCGACTAAACTTAACTCATTCAGCTCAACTTGCAATTTTGGTAAAATTTTAAAATTGCTTGTGATACAAGTTGGCATAAACAAATAGGTATATACATATATGGGAAATAAATTAGTTTTTAAATGACAAACGTGAAGGATAGCACTTATAACGAACTTTATTTGGCGTATAAAATAATTGATATAAAACTAATACTACATCAGGCACAGGAAATCCACTATGCATAGCGACCTGTTGGAGGCGGCCTGCTTCCAGCTACTTCCTGCAACCATCACCACCGCCTTGCCTGGACTCGAAACCTCTTTGGCCGTCGGATATCAGTGCCCCTAGCCGGAACATTTTGCAGTATCGTAATAGAATAGTAAAATTTTGTATGGGAATTTAAACAGCGCCATTGTGAGCGTATTTGGAACTAAAATATCACAGCGGGAAACGTTTACTTTACTATACGAGAATTACTATACGATACTTCAAAATGTTCCGGCTAGGGGCACAGTTCTCTATGTTGTGTGCCCTGCCCACTACCACTTCAAGTTTCTTCTCACTATATTGTGACAAAAGTTTGACTAGCTCCTTCTGGTCATTATTTAACAAATTTCCAAAAAAAAGACCTCGTGGACCGTGGTAGACCGTGCAGAAGGTGGAGAGATGACTTGGACCATTTTAATACTAATTGTTGGAAGAAAGCTTTGGATAGAGAAGGGTGAATGAAGGAAAGGGAGGCCTTTGTCCTGCAGTGGGACAGTATAAGCGAGGGAAATAAGACTAAAAACTTTGTTTTGTTAGAATAGAATATCTTACTTATAATACCTGTAATTCAAAAAACCGTGTGAATTAGCAATTATGGACTAAGCTGTCGTTTTATTTATGTACACATCTATTTACAATTAATCAATTTACAATTGTAGTGAAATTAGCATATGCAATTACGGTTAATAGAAATGTCATTTGCTCCTTTGATTAGCAATTTAATTGTAATTACGTATATATAAAAAACTGTTTGGTTTGACAGCACGCAGGCGCTCATTTCTCGTTTGTGTTATATCTCTGACACGAGTCTTGTGAACATTAAGGTAAATAATGATAAACCACTCGATACACGCCGTACTGCATGGTATGGGCTGCTTTTACGAGTCTAATTTAGACAGCCTCGGTGGCGTAGTTGTATTACGGTACGGCTACAAAGCTGAGGTCTCGGGTTCGAGTCCCGGGTCGGGCAAAGTGGTATTGGATTTTTCTATTCATTATCAGCCCGGAGTCAGGAATTTGTGCCCGATATGGCGATAGGCTCGCCCCCTATCACATCATGGGACGGAACAAACAAGGCGAAATGTGGGTGTCCTGGTGGCGCCTCTGCCTACCCCTTCGGGGATAAAGGCGTGAGTTTATGTATGTATGTATGTATGTAATTTAGACAGCTAAAGGAACTGTCCCGCACGCTGGCTTGTGTTTCTTCACTGGGAAAACCCTTTCGTACGGCCGTGGTAGGCGTGGTATGGCGGACGCCGGTCTGGCACATATTGCTGAACTACACATATCATAGATTTTTGTATAAAACACGTCCAGCAAACGAGAAAACAGGTCCCGTAATAAGTGATGATTGCCGCCCTTGAACATCCACAACGCTGGGTTTATAGATGTATTGCCGGCCCATCAAATCTAAGGAAATGGGGGTTAGCCATCCGGTAATCACACTCACCGAGCGTGATTACAGCAAAGATGTCACTTCACGCCGCGCTCCCGTAAGACGGTGGTACCGCTCCGTACGATCCTGCCCATTCTAGTTCTACAGTGGTAGAACCAGACTGCCTATAAGAGTGCTTCAGTTCATGATCTATCCAATCTCTATGATGTGCAGGTTTGGTGACAATGATTTCTTCACCGTTAAATTACTTGATAGCTAACTTAAGATAGTTATTAAAATAACTGTTGTTTTTGTATTAACAGTTTATCATTTGTTTGTATAAGGATAATGACGCCAGTGGCTCAAGAGATGTCTGGCAGACACGAAGCCGAGCCGCGAGCGAGCCTCCACGGCGATGCAGTTGTGATCTCCGGCATGTCGGGGCTGTACCCACAGTCACACTCTGTTAAAGAACTCTCCGAGATACTGTACAATAAGGTGAGACTACCAGCGTTTGTTGCAAGGGAATTTTATTATATTCTATTTACAATGATTTGTGCAGTTACAAGATTGCTAACGTCAAACCGCCTGCGCAAGTAATAAAAAAGGGATATTTGACGATGCTTACGAAGCGAATGTGTGAACCTCCTTCCCAATAGTTTCTCATTCACAGATAAACCCAATAACACCGAACAGCACGCGATGGAAGTACAACCACCCTGAAGTAGCGCAGTGCACGGGCATGGTGCCAGACCTGGAGCTGTTCGACGCGCAGTTCTTCAAGGTGCACGCGCGACTTGGCCAGAGCATGGACTCAATGGCACGGAAAGTTCTCGAGCAAACGTACCAAGCCATATTTGATGCTGGTAAGTCGTGGGCTGCTAGTCGAATCAGCTAAGTGCTTTGCTATAACATTTGGTTGGCTAGATTATTGTCCCAAAGGTCGTGTTGGGGCTTGCAACTACGCATTGAGCAAACTAAGCTTAGACAAGTAAAAATAAAGCTATTCTATTTTGATTCCAATGACATTTCAACAATCCAAAATTAGGTGCGTCACAGGACACAAAACAGATTATATTGGCAAAATACTGCATTACGATTATCAAATACAATACGATGTGTCCCCAATATAAGAGGTAACAAAATATTAAATGCTTTCTGTCAACTGTCGACTGTCAGTCTGGACAGCCTCCGTGGCGCAGTTGGTTAAACACCGCCTGTGAAACAAGAGGCCGCGGGTTCGATTCTCGCACCGAAACAAATGTTCGTGTGATCCATAGGTATTTGTTCCGGGTCTGGGTGTTTGTGAGACCGAAAAGTCTCTCGTAGTTTCTGATACTCACGACACAAGACTCGATCTTAGTGTGGGGTCAGGACTATGTATGTGACTGTTGGGTGTATTTATTTATTTATAACTATGCTATAATTGATAGTTTTGTTTAGGTGTAAGTCCAGAACAACTGTCGGGGAAAAAAGTGGGAGTGTACATTGGTACTTGTTTCTCTGAAACGGAGAAAGTCTGCTTCTACGTAGCCAGTTCTAGGACAGGATTTGGTATTGCTGGGTAAGCAGTTGTGAAACGTATTAAAAATATACATGTATTAATTGCCAGTCGATCACAATCGGAGTTATTTCCAACTCGTCCTATTATTTTAACTTTGTGATTGATTTCGTTGCGGGTTAAAGACAAGTTAAGCATTCCCGGAAACTCGCTGAGCTTCAATATTCAGTGTCATTTAAATGCGTGTCACTGTTGATCCTGGCTTACATGAGCAGTAGCGCGTGTGAGGGCGGCATAGTAAAAAAAAAACAGAGTTACTAAAAATTGGTGAGGAATACATACGCTATGCCATGTTTAAATCTACACTAGAAGGCACTTTGAAATAATCAATTTGAAATTGGAACTGTGCTTGTAACAAAGATCGAAAATGCATTGCTAATTTAATGTCAATGACAGTCAACTATAGGGCTAGGCTACACTTGATCAATATACTTACAGATGCAGTAAAACAATGTTTGCCAATCGCATATCGTACTGGTTGAACGCGAAGGGACCTTCGCTGTCGATAGACGAGGCGTGTTGTAGCTCCGTCGCCGCGCTCGAGCAAGCTTACTTGGCCATCTCGCGAGGAGAGTGCGAGGCAGCTGTTGTCGGTGGAACCAACTTGTGTCTACATCCACAGTCCTCGCTGCACTACGCGAGGTGAGATATTTAATTCAGAACTTGTGAGTGCGTATATTGAATATTGGTATTGCTTGCGACTTCGCACGTGACGGATGAAAAAGATTAAAGTACCCTATAACTTTCCTATCCAATCCTTTTCTATCCAACACTGAAATAATTGTAAATTTGGACCAGTAGATCCTGAGATTAGCGCATACAAACAAAGAAACTATTCGGCTTCTTAGATTAGTATTGATATAGATTCTATATATTTTAAACGTAAATAAAGGAGACGTAGAAACTTGATTTAACGATAACATCTCTACAAACTGTCTAACAGATAACACACACATATGAAAACTAGAAATCAAGAATCGTGTTATGTATTTAATGTCCCAAAACGTTTGTTTAACCAAGGTTTTAAAGGGTACAAACTATATCTATATTTCACTGGGATCAGTATCCAATAAAATGAAAAGGGTAGCCCGTTTTACAAATAACAATATAAATGCCGTTGCGGAGCAGTTATATTTCTCTAAACCCCGTATACATGGATGGCTTAAGCCCTAAGTTGTAAGGAATATAAGACTTCAAATGTATCAGATGATATTCTCAATAGAGGAACATGCTGTTCGCTTGACGCTCCATGTTTAACCGTTTGAACTACTGTGGCAAAAAATGATGATACATAGAAAAAAGTAGGCACTAAAAAAGTAGAAAAAAGTAGGTAATAAACATTGAATGCAGAAACCTTTCAAGATATTACCGTATATTACATATTTATAATATTTCAGAATCATGACACTGTGCAAAGATGGTAAGACGAAATCATTCGACCAGAACGCTGATGGATGTGCCAAGTCTGAAGCGATTAACGTATTATTTCTTCAGAAGGCTAAAGATGCCAAAAGGTAAAAAAATAAAGTATTTCATAGTTAAAAAAAATCTTATTTGAGAAATTAGTTTGATGAATATATGTGTAGTTACGAATTTTGTAAAAAATTTGACAGAGAGTCAACAGCTAACTTGATCATGTCGGTTTTTCAGTATTTTTTCCAAACAACCAAAAGAAGTACCCATAATTTCAAAAATACAACAAAAGTAATAATATTCAGTATCATAATTTTTTAGGGTGTACGCCGACGTAGTGCACGTAAAGTCTGAATATACTGGGGTACTGCAGACTGAAACTGGACCACGATACGGATTTTATCGCGACTCAAAGATAATGGCTAATTTCATGAAGAAATTCTATGATGAAGCCGGAGTACCTCCACGTGTGATTGAATATATTGAAGCATTTGGCTCAGGTTAATAAGGAATTCAATAATACAAATATATAAATGACTAGCTAATTCTTAGATTTACGCGAATGTTACACATTATTATTTCAATGACTAGCTAATTCGTTTTAAATATAATAAATTAATGTAATATTTGTATACGTTACAGCCGTGCCTGAGGCTGACAAGGCTGAGTTGGAAGCTATTGAAGAAGTATTTTGTGACGGTAGAAAAGATCCTCTTCTGGTCGGTAGCGTGATGTCCAACATAGGCTACGGCGAAGCTGCTTCAGGGATTTCAGCGATAACTAAGGTTACATTAAAAAAAATGAATTAATTAAATAGATAACTAGTTACTAGTTCTAGTTACTCTACTACTAGTACTAGTTCTAGTTACTCTGACACAAGAATATGATATTTGAAATCGTTCTAAAAGTAACTGAGTAATTTTGAGTTGTATCTAATTTTATTTCTGTAGACGAATTTTCATTCTACCAAAGCACAATCAGAAAATGTTTCATTGAGTATAATCTGAACAGGTGCTACTAGGGTACTGGAGAGGAGAGTTAGCCGGCAACTTGCACTGCGACACTCCGCGACAAGACGTGCGAGCACTACGCGAGGGTCGTCTGCGGATCCTCACTCAGCACGCGCGCTTCGGCCGCACCTTCACTGCTGTCAACGGCATCTCCGTCACTGGAGTCAACTCACACGTGCTGTTGCACGGACACTATAAGCCAAAGGTTATTTTTTTGTAATAACTATACACAGTTTTGAGATATAGTTTTTAGTAGGTATCATATTCTTCAGATTCCATAACTTCAGACGTCACTGTGTTTGTTTTTAGAACCTCGATCGCTATAAATGTGATATACCACGTCTGGTAACAATCTCTGGCCGTCAAGACTCTGCAGTGAACAAAATTATCCAAGATTTGAAAAGTCGCCCCGTAGACCCTGAAGAGATAGCTTTGCTGCATAACATACACAAAACTAAAATCAATGGTCACATGGGCAGAGGATTCGTTATTTTGGGTAACTGTTTGATTTATTAATATGATTTGAGCACTTTGATTAAACTTTCTAATACAACACCATTTTAACTAGACACCAAAGAGGATCAGACCACAGTAAGTTTGTGTGAAAAAGCGGAATACTTCGATGATTCCAAGCGGCCCCTCTGGTTTGTGTACAGCGGCATGGGTTCACAGTGGGCCGGCATGGGCGCACAACTCATGCGTATACCGATCTTCGCAGCAGCTATGGAACGGTACAATATCAGCAACATTTTAATCCACATTATAATTCTGAATGGATGTTTAATAAAAATGAATGTTTCTAGGTGTCATCAAGCACTGGCGCCTAAAGGAATTAACATTGTGGATATAATCACGTCCACTGACAAGTCTACATTCGACAATATTCTGCACTCGTTTGTGGGTATTGCTGCTATCCAGATTGGACTCACTGATATTTTACTTGCACTCGGCATTGTACCAGATAAAATTATTGGTAAGGAAACAATTGTCTTTGATATTGAAATTGCATTCGTTTGTAGTCAATCTGATTCAGGTTATGAAATTATGATTGTTGCTTGTCACGTAGGTCACAGTGTGGGAGAGCTCGGGTGTGCATATGCAGATGGTTGTCTCACAGCCGAGGAGATGATACTGTCGGCGTACAGCCGGGGTCTGGTGTCCGTGCAGACTCCCTTCATACGAGGATCTATGGCTGCCGTTGGCCTTGGATATCAACAAGTACAATTTATTTACTCTTCTATACTTATGTTTGGTTATGGCTACCTAGTGACCTCAATACTTTATATAACACTGACTTATCTATTTAGATTTCGAAAATGTGTCCATCTGAGATCGAGGTGGCATGTCACAACGCACCTGAGTCGAGCACCATATCTGGACCGGCTGATATTATGCAGGAATTTGTTGGCAAGTTGACTGCGCAAGGAATCTTTGCAAAGGAGGTGCCGTGCTCCAATATAGCCTACCACTCACGATACATCGCTAAAGCGGGTACGCATTAACAGTTTTGAAATGACTCACACATGCAGCATGCTTATAATGTAATGCACTGGTATTATTTAGGACCCGGTCTTTTGAAGTATTTAAGAGAAGTGATTAAAACGCCAAGACCTCGGAGTGAGCGTTGGGTGTCAACATCAGTACCGCAGGATAAGTGGAACGAGCCAATAGCTCAACTATCTTCAGCGGAATACCACACAAATAACTTGCTGGTAAGAATGTAAGCCATCTTTGTGTTTTCAAATCGAATGTTATACCCGATTTAAGATGAAATTATTTTATTTCACAGAGGTCTGTGTTGTTCGAAGAGACATCCGCTCTGATACCTTCAAACGCTGTGTTAGTGGAGATCGCGCCACATGGTCTACTTCAAGCTATTCTCAAACGATCGCTGCCCGAGTCGTGCTGCAATATTGCTCTCACTAGACGTGGACATCCCGACAATGCATATCTAGTTCTAGAGGCTATTGGAAAGTAAATAAAATAGAATTTATAGAACCGCAAATATATTATTTCGTATATTACTTAACTTTACTAAGAATCCAAATATATTTTCAGGTTGTACATGGAAGGATATACACCAAATATTGAGGTGCTCTATCCAAAAATAGAGTTTCCGGTATCTACCAGCACTCCCATGCTATCTCACTTGGTTGAATGGGCTCACGGCGAACGGTGGTATGTTTGACTATTGATTCATGCGTTGACTCAAATTTGAGGCGAGCTAGAGAGTTTTACATAATTATATATTTTAGGCCATTGCCGCTGTATGCATCAGCTAATAGATTGACAGCTGCATCATGCAAATTCGTTTTGTCTATTCACGATCAGGAGAACAGTTATCTTCGAGGGCATGTTATACGAGGTAATATCGGCTATTAAACCAATATTTTCATTTCAAATAATTTCAGCGAATCATTCTTACGTTATTTTTTTCTTAGGGAAAACTTTGTACCCATTCGCCGCAGTTCTCGTGGCCGTATGGGATACTTTAGCCATGTTTCTCAACGTTCCAAAGAGACAGCTGTCGGTGGAATTCAGTGACGTACACTTGTACGTGCAGCCTGTACTGCACGACCAGCGCCAGCTACGACTCAGCGTCTCACTGCACAGGGGAACTGGACGATTTGAGGTGCGAATACATTGTGAAAAATCGAGTCAATAGGCTTGACAATAATCCGATAAACTGTCCTTTTACCAGAAATTATATTGCTGTTGTTTATAGTTTATACCCTTCTGTTTTTCAGGTTTTGGATGAGGATTCTAAGGTAGCAGCTGGATATATTGTTGGCAATGGGGCCATAATAAATAAAAACGTCATAGGTTCCGAAGTGCCAACAATGAATATTACTAGCGAAGATGTTTATACATTGCTGAATTTCAGAGATTATGCTTATAGGTGAGAAGAAGATAAATGTAACTGAAAATAGTTATAATTTACTTTAAGATTATTTGATTGACAATTTTTTTCTGCTTTGTTAGCGGAGATTTTCGCAGTATCCATGGTGTCAACTGGTCCATGTCGGAGGCTCTATTATTATGGCGGAATAACTGGATCACCTTCCTCGATGGAATGCTGCAGTTAAACATGCTGAGAAATACTCACGACGGGGTGTCGATGACCAAGCAAATTAGAAAACTGTGTATAAATGTAGATGTACATACTAAATACGCCATAAATGTAGATGGTGATACAGTTATGAAAGCTGAAATATCTGATCAAGAATACACTACGTGAGTTAGATTTGTTATTGTTCGGTATTCTATCCGAAAAGTATTTACAAATTATATGAGCTTATTTTTCCTTAGATGCGGAGGAGTAGTAATTGAACACTTAAAGCTGCGTGACTTGCCGTTGGAATCAGATGACAACTTTTCTCTTAAATTGTTGCGCTTCGTACCGCGCTTCGTTCATCAATTAGATGTAGGTAACATTTTATCCAAATACAGAATAGAGAAAAGTAACGCGATTTTAAGGATTTTCAATATTGTAAATCTTGAGCGTGTATTGTGGTAGAGACATGCTGTTGTCAGTCATGACTCAGCATGAATGGGCAGGCTCGTCCAGGATGGAACCACTGCCTCACAGATCGACGTGAAACGACAGTTTCGCTGGCCATATGGCCATCCTACAATTGCACTTACTGAAGAGGATATCCTCTTCCCATCCGGTTTTCTTCCCGCTCCCCTCACGATTTAATGGGCCGGAAACATATCTATGATCCAAGCGTTGTGGATGTTCATGGGCGGCAGTGATCACTTTAGAGAATGTCCCACCATCACACCCGGCACTGTGACTTCTGTAAGGCAGGATCTACAGTGGCATTTTAATGATACTGAACATTGAGCACCATTTTATTTTGCTTTGTAAGCGATTGGGTATGTAATTCTCGCTTAAAAGTCTGTGCTTGCGGTGGCGTCGTGTGCCGGGTCGGTCACTTCCCTGTAGCATGGTTGAGGAGGCCAATGGGCACATGCGTCATACTCGTGAATGGGTGCTGCTTGTGTGGACTGATCTGTCCGATTTGCATACTTTGTAATTAACAAATAGTTTACTTAACGTTTTTATAATTATTTATTGCGTTGGCAAAACAGAGTATACTGATTCTTTGTTAAGGGTTACTTCGTTTCTCTTAGCCATAATAAAAATAAAGTAAACTTATTCGTATTAAAAATATATCTTACTTGCAAATTAAAACAAATTATTAATGAACTGCTCTGATTTAAACCAACTTGTAATTTTTGTAATAATCACTACATTGTAAACTGGTTTAGAAAAGAGCAACACTAGACTTTCTTGCCCGTTCTTCTCTAGTGAAAACCGCTTTCCGAACCAGGTGGTAGTTCAAAAAATGACTGAATCTAAATAATGTTGAACATTTTAATAGATTCACTAAATTATTCTCATTTCATTTCGAATGACAGAGTCTCCGGGACTGTCTAGCTTGTCTTTCACCCGCAACCCCATCAATCATAAAGTTTAAATGAACAGCAGGAGTTGGAAACATTTTTGATCACTTACCATCAGACCTGTTTGCTCACATTTATAAGATCTTCGAGAAAGGAAACTGTTCGCAATTAAATATTCCTTGTTGTTATCGACCCAAAGACTGCAGACGGTCCGATGGAAACTGATGTTGACTTGGCTTTTAACATCTGGGATAATGTAAATATGAAGTAATCGCCATTAAAAACAAAATATTTAAGTTGCAAGAGCTCTGCTAAATAATTTTTGTTTCTTTCAGGGACAGGGTGGAGAATATTATGTACCGTGGCAAGAAAATAGTAACAAAAACATTAAAGCCGAGCTGCAGATTGCACGCGTTGGTGACATTGACTCTTTGTACTGGACTCAGGCAGTTAAGCCTCTCGATACTGGTATTAATGTAACGGTAAGTTTTTTGTTTAACATAGAATAGGAGCTGCTCCGTTTTTTGGAATACAAAAATTTTTTCATGAGAGAACATGTATTTGATTTAAATTTCTCTATCAGGTTCACTACGCTGGAATCAATACTGTTGACGTAATAAGAGCGTCGGGACTTATTCCATTTGATGAAGATTCTATAAGTTTTGGGATGGACTTTAGCGGAGTCTTAGACAGGTAATCCAAGATTTCTTTATTGCCAGTTATTAAGATGTGTGATAGAATTTTTAATTATCTGTCACCAATTAATATGCATTAAACCACCTTGCACTTAATGTCAGTCGTAGCGTAATCTTTTTAAATAAAACGTAACTAAGGGGCTTTATTTCACCCTTTCGTAAAATTTACAATATGACCATGCCGTCTTTTGCTTTAATTTTTGCTTTTAAAAGCACGGTGGACGCTAATGGCCTTGCTCGACCGGGCGGAGCCAAAGCTCATGCACTCCCGCACGACGCGACGTGCGAACGCGTTGCGACAGCGGGGACGCGCTCGCAATTTAGAGTATCAATTATGTTAAAAATAATCGTAAAAAATAAATGATACAGGAATTTGAAAAAACTAGCCGACGGTTCCTTCGGTCTACCATTGTTTGATATCCTGATAACAATAAAATCATCTTGGTGCTTGTAGATAAGAAGAAAATTTGTTTCAAATATGAAAATAGAGGTTACTTTGCAAATTTATTTCTAGTACTTTCAATACACAATTAAAAATTTGGAAAAGAAGTGGACAGGCTCCATATCCTGTAGATTAAAATTTTTTTTTGAAGACCTACCTATAAAGATTACCAAGAAAAATTGTTTTAATGTACCATGAAAATAGCCATTTCACGTAGACCGCCCTCTTAATAAGTAACTACATGGCAGTGGGGAGCGCGTGATGGGCGTGGTGGCGCGCGGTGCGTGCAGCAGTGAGGTGCGCGCGCGGCCGGAGCTGCTGTGGCCGGTGCCCGCGCACTGGACGCTTGAGGACGCCGCCACCGTACCGCTCGCATACCTCAACGCCTACTACTGCTTCTTAGGAATCAAGATCGTGAGTAACTTCAGATTTATACAAGTTTGCAGCAGTATAAAATTAATAGTAAAATTATTTCTTAAAGTAACCCGAGCTAACAGTATCGCTGTGGTCTTTCGTTTTGTCTTTGGCCTTTGTTGGAAATTCAATAACCTTCTTCTCCAATCCTTTCCTATACCAAATTCACGTAAAGTTTTAAAGGTAAATAACTATCAAAAATTCACGAGAGATTATTAGTACTCATGATAGAGTAGATACTATTGGAAAAGCCTTTCGTTTGTTTCAGGAACCTTCTAAACTAAAACTTGGAAATAAATTTTAGTTTTGAGAGCAACAATACTAAATGGCTTTATTCTTTTCCAGGGCACCTGGACAGTGAACGAAAATGAGAAATCAGTTGTCTTAATACACGGAGGTGCCGGAGCGTTGGGTCAGGCTGCAATATCCATCGCTCTGGATCTGAATTGCGAGGTGTTCACAACCGTCAGTGATGTAGCAAAGAAACAGTTTCTATTGAAGCTTTTCCCACTATTGAAAGGTATGTATGTACTGATTACGCTGTTCTTTAATATAACTACCGGCACGGAACTTGAGCGCTGGCCGTTACTTGCGCAGATGTCGATTTTTGGGTCTCTTTAGAGGTATGATGAAGTAAGCGGGCGGGGGCATTAACGCATCGGCCAGTGATTGGTTCACTACGCAACGCCATATTGTTGTTATGTCTAATTCATTCATTGCGTTTGTTCAATTCATTCATTTATTTTGCCCTTAAGTTCACGATGCGCAAAGCAATCCCCACTCTGTCGCCGAGCGCTCAAGATCCGTGCCGGCGGTTATAACACTGGTGTAATTTAGTTTGAACACAGACTAGTTACATTGATTTTGTATTTGTGTGTAATTAGGATGTTCACCAACGATAATTATCATTGATAACACAGGGTATCTCCAGACTGCGACCGAAAACGAAGCCGGGCGGTAGTTTTAATTATTAGTCCCATAATGCATTTAAAAAAACCGCAAAAAGCGTCAGTTTTTAGCAATTTTTTATATATCATCGTGTTTGGATGGTAAAAATCTAGTTTTTGCTAAAATAATAATTTTAACCCTTGCGTACCATTGCGTCTTTAAAAATATAAAGATGCACATTATTATTTTAGGAAAACTACGTATTCAGCACCCATACATTACAAAAAATAATTGTCGTTTTTTTTCGTAATAAATGTAGTTGCATTGTGCCTGAAGTCACTAATACTACAACCTAGCTTCGTTTATGGTCGCAGTCTTGATAAACCACATGTCGGGGCGATATTATGTAAAGTCAAAATATCAAACAAAAAGATTGTTAAAATAATTGTAAATAAGCCCTAAGCAATACACGGGTAAAGAATAAGTAATTTTATCATGGTAAACCTGGTTGTGGTTCTATTTCTATACCCACAGTTAGAGTAAGTGCTTGTTCACGTTAACACGCGGGCGCGATGGCGGGCGCGGTGGCGGGCGCGGTGGCGGGCGCGGTGGCGGGCGCGGTCACGAAATATCAAACATATGGGTCAACGAAGATGTCAACCAAGTGTTCAAGTAGGAAACGCACGTGCGATGTAAATAGCGGCAAGCCACGTCAATCGCGCCCGCGCCCGCGACCGCGCCCGCGACCGCGCCCGCGTGTTACCGTGAACAAGCACTAAGGGTGGAAGCATGACAGTTTGCAATATAAACCGCCTAGGGACCGAGGACGGAGTATTCTACATTCAGTATTCGCCAGTGAAGCATTGGCATCCGCGTGTTGCCTTTAAATTAACAAGTTATTCGGATCAGTCGTTTGTCCGTTAATCAAAACGTCTCGTGATAGCAATAATTAATAATAAACGAATATTCAATATAATTAACACTGTGTGGTTTTATTTCCGTCATATAAGTAAGATCTGTAGGCCAATTCACGTAATTAAATAAGTTCAGTTGCAGTGCAGTTGCAGTTAAGTTTCGATCAAAATAGCCCGTTTTGTATTCTCGTAATTTAGAATAACCGCTGTCAGATACGCTCGCGTCAAGTTCGCGTCACGCGATCGCTTTAGCGTATTCTACGGCTGCGCGTTTTATACATGCGTGATTCAGATCGCAACCTGATTGGTAAATTACCTATTCATTTGACGTCTCCAATGACAGTTTAGTCCCACCAACGTGCAGCACATGCGCTGTTTAAGCATATCTTACGCGCAGCTAAACAATTACAAGAATACCATTTTGACGTACGTACGATTAAGACGTAAACCTAATCGAAACTGCATCGAAACTTGATCGGCGCGTCAATAAATTACGTGAATTAGCCTACAGTTTATTCATTTTAGAAGTGATCCAACTTGTAAATGGTTAAATGTTACCATTGGACTTACCTTCACAGTTGAGCCTGGCATCGATGAGTCGTCTATCATTCTAATTATGTTTTTAATATTTTCAGAGCAGAATATTGGTAATTCTCGCGATCACAGTTTCGGTGACCTGGTGTTAAGTGCTACCAATGGTAAAGGATGTAATATTGTCATATGTGATGTAAAAGGAGACTTGAAAAATGTGAGGAAATTATATTACCTAGTTAACTATAATACTTTTGGTTACATCGGTTGATTTATTATTTTTTGGCGATGCATTTTATCCACATGTTGCATCTGAACTTATTTCAAAGGATTTGTTTTTAGGTGTCACTAAGATGCTGCGGTTATTTTGGTACAACTTACGATATGTGTCAACTGAGTCATCAGGAAACTTATTCGTTTGGAATGTCAAACTTATCCAGGGAGAGATCGTATATTCCTTTGGATCTATCTTCAATAATAAAAAAAGTAAACTCTAAAGACATGAAGGTAAGAAGCAATACACTGCAGTAGTAATATCCATGGGTACCAGTGTGAGTGTGTGTTGTTGTGTGCAGGCGCTGCACGGGCTGGTGAGCGCGGGTATAGCGCGCGGGTGCGTGCGTCCGCTGTCGCGCGTGACGTACGCGCCGCACGCCGCGCCGCGCGCGTTCCGCCTGCTCGCCGCCAGCGCGCACCGCGGCCGCGTGCTGCTGCACCTGCACGCGCCACACCTGCTCGCGCAGCCCAGGTACTGCACTCATCTCACTCACATTTCGCCAGCTTGCCGTCGGTGCCCACCGCGGATGAGTAATTTTTTTAAGCACCCCACGTTTTTCAAGTATTTCACTCCATTAGATTGCATTTTAGTAGATCTAGCATTTTTGTTACAGATTCGATTTAAAAAGTGACGATGTTCAACTGATAGTATGCGACTCCACTACGCTTGGATTGCATTTAGCAAACAGATTAATTAAACGCGGAGCTATAAAACTACACTTGCATTACATCAGTCCACCTCAATACCTGCAATACAAAATCCGGTAAGAATTACGATTTATTTATTTAAAATGTGTAGCAAAATACTGATGTGTCTTAGTGTGATAACCGACTTCCACCCTTTTTTGTTGACGCGGGGAAACCGAGGTACGACTAGCGCTCCACCCCGGAGAAGAGCAGAGCAGTTATGTTAGGTTTATCTTACAACCCAAAATTAGGCCGAGGAATGATGTTGCCATCCAGGCGACCGTTGGCTTAAACCCCTAATCAAAATCCTACACTGCCATACCAACCAACACGCCGTGCCGCCCTCTTCGGCGCAATCATGTACAAAGGTCGCTGCGACAGCTCCCTGTTGCGCGCACGCGACCACCACTTGCTTCATTAGTCACATCTCACATCAAGGGATACCGTGACGGGATTCTTGAAACGCCCTCATACCACAGGGGGTAACGGACTTCCACCTACCAGACTAAACAGCATTCACGTTCTAGGCAGTATCGCTTTAAGTAGCCCAATTTTTCTATTCCAAATTATTTGTGAAAAAACATGTGGATGTTACAAACAACATGTTTATTATCTTTTACTTTACAGCTCCTGGCGAAAGAGAAATCTACAAGTGAACATATCATCTGAAGATTTAACTCCCGGTGTATCGAGTCTCGTAGAGAACGCCATGCAACTCGGTGCTTTGGCTGGTATTCATATAATTGCTACAGACTCTGCTGATACAAGGGACAAAAAAATTGAGACATTGATTAGAAGCTTTGATTCAGTTTCAAGAGAACTATGTCTGCATCTAAGGTAAATAACAACAAATCTAATCATGACTATACACATACAGGGTATATCAAGACCGCGACCGAAAACGGAGCCAGGTGGTAGTATTAGTGACTTCAGACTTAATGCAACTAAAAATTTCGCAAAAAGAATCGTAATGGTAATTTTTTACTTATCGTCGTATTTGGGTGATAAATAATTGGGTCGATCTCCAAAGGCATTTTTTTTCGTGTCGGGCTGAATAAGCCCCTTTTAAAATCGAAAAACGTTTTCAAGATATTTTTTTATATACAGTTCGGTGCCTAATCTACGTGGTACAACGCTAATATTATGAATAAGTTTATTATAAATATTTAAAAAAAAATCTTAAACCCTAAAATCCTGATCGCTCTGGGTTGACCGAACTCCCGATTGAATGAAAAAAATATTTTTTAACTTTTTAATGAGAAGGTTCATATGAAACAACTTATTTAGATTACATAACAGATAGTTAATCTTCATCAAAATAAAATATTTTTAGTCATATGAACAATACTTTTGCCACAATTTGAACTTAAAATCGTGACCGGGCATTTTATCTCATCGCTCTGCGCTGAGGTAAAATATCGCGCTCATTCCTGGTTACGCGTTATAGACACTCTATTCCCCTCCCTCGGGGTAACGCCAGTAGTGGTCTAACCGCCGAGGAGGATACTTGTGTGCCACGTTCCCGTGCTCCAACATTACGAAGGTAAGTTTATGATTGCTCTGGATTTGGTTCTCGAATTTTATGATTGCTATGGCATGCTATTTAAATTAAATAATAAGCTTGTGAATATGTTTTTTTATTTGAATTAAGTGATCTTTATGATGTTTTTTTATGAGAGGTAATCACAACTTTCTACTGCTTTTAAATTCGGCTATATTGATGATTTTGTGACTTTTTCTGATCGCTATGACTGTGATTGCTCTGTCCAAAAAGACCAGAGCGATGATATTTTGCATTAATTGTACGTTATAAATCTATTTTTCAGCAAATACTAAAAACGTTTGGCTATGAGGCGACTAAGCTGTGATTTAGACAACTGCTCACAAGAGGCTGTACAATGTCCGCACGGCAAACACTTAGGCTTTTACTAACTTAATAGCAATTCGAACCAAAGCACCTCAAAGACAAACATGTCACGGGCACCAAGGAAGACAAGCCGACCTTCGCTGGTTAAGCGTTCAAAAAATTACAATCAAGAGAAGCAAATTCAGCTCCTACAAATGCTAAATAATAGACAGACTATAACTGCAAATCAAAGTCAACAATCATTACACAACTCGGACCTGCCGAACAGTTTTTTGGATGAAGTTCCATCTATTGACTATGAAAATTTAATTACTCCAAGTATTTCCGAGGTAGTTTTATCTTCGTTGCAAAACGATAACACCTTGACAAAGGTTGCTGCAGCAGAATATTTACCCGACTCCGACTCTGATGACTTTTAAATTTTCTGAGCTTCCAATAAACCTTATATTCTTAGTGTGTTGATCAACTAAGCCTTATAGAAATTGTATTTTTTTTACTTGGTGTTAAAATTTGTATCATTATAATTTGCAAACAATATTTTAATCTGATCTGATCATATTATGAATTGCATTTTACTTTGTGTTGTTCTATTTAATTCTTTACTTTCCACTAAATATATAGTTAAGGAAAATGTGATTATTACAAATCTGTAATAATCTTGAAAAGACTGTTATTTTTTTTATAAAATGTTTATTTTTAAGAATTTAATTTTGTTTTTTATAAACCTTAGTTTTCTTTAAATACTTTTTAAAAACTAATATTTAATACTTTAAATTAAATTTTAATGTGTCTAAGTCATTTTATAACTATAAAAGCCTGTAGGTATTGAAGGTTGATTTCAAAAGGTTTTTAATTTTGTCTCATTAACCTAGAAGTGATTTAATTAAGTCCAAATAAATGAAACTAAGCCAAAAGTTGATATTTTAATTTTAAGTTAATTTGTTATTTTAGCAATTATGTTATATAAAATATTTCGTTTTTTTTATTTGTAAGACTGAATAAATAAAACGGCTAAATAAATAATATTTTATTCAATATATTTATATTTGTTTCACTGATTTCACCATTTATGATTGCTCTGGCACCAATTATGATTACTCTGGTCGCGAATTTTTTTGAACTTAAATATTTCAATAACTATATGTGTAAATTGAAGGCCAATAGTAAAAATGTGCTATTTGAACATCATTATTTTTAATGAGATACATAATTACTATTAAATATCAATAACTGAAAAGCACCAGAGCGATCACACGAATACGCCCGATTTGGAGATTGACCCAATTATGTACACCTTTTTATTTTTAAGGCGCAATGGTACGATAGGGTTTAAATTACTATTTTCGCAATAACTAGGTAGGTATTTACTAAAAAAACTGTCGCTTATTTTGCGAAATTTTTATTTGCGTTGTGTCTGTAACCACTAAAACTACCACCCGGCTTCGTTTTCGGTCGCAGTCTTGATATACCCTACATATATTTGTCAAAATAATAACCTATGTATATTATATATATTATATGTATATATATTATGGACATTACATTGAATACAGCTAAATTATGTTTTTTAGATACTTCACTGTGACGTGCTTGGAGAATACAACTACAGCAGCAGAGACGTGTGTAACTCGAGTTAAAGATGGATACCCGGCTACGTTGCTTCAGTTGAAATTATCTGAATCCGTGAGTCCATACCCAATTTGTTAACCTGAATTATGAGTGAATTAGACAATAAAGAAGTATATTATTATCTAAAGAATTTTCACCTTGATTCCTTGACTAGGTAATTATTAATTGAAATATTGTAATTTACTAGGATGACATAAGCAAGATGTTGTATGCGAGTGGTAGTGCGTGCGACGGCGTGGTGCGCGTGCTGGAGCGCGCGGCGCACTCCGCGCAGCCGGTGCTGGTCGCGCAGCAGCTCCGCGCGCCGCCCGCGCCGCTGCTGCACCAGATAGCCGCCGTCGCCGGTCAGTCGCATACACGCGCATTCATGATCCATACCGATGCCGAGACATGGTATTAACTGACATTGCTTCAATATTTTCAGGTATTGTTGTTCCTGAAAATTGCTCAGATAAAACTAGCCTTGAAAGTCTTGGTATAAAAAATGAGAAATTGGAGAGTGTTGCCAACTTTTTGCAGTTTTCACATAATATAGCCTTGAATGAAGAGGACATTAAATATTTGACTCTAGAAAGGTAATCAAGGAATCTATTAAACCTTCGAAATGTTTAGATTTCGTTTGATTATACCATTGCAATTTTCAGAATACGAGAAATAGAAGGCACAATATGCCCGACAAAATTTAAAGAAATGAAAGGTTTAGAAACGTTCTTCACTCATGTAGACCCCGATGAACTACAAGCCACTACTGAAATGGTGTTCCTACCTACACTTACATGTCATTCAATGGTGAGAATATAGTAGAAGTATTATTTTATCGACTGTAATATAAACAATTAGCTCCATCTTTTGTTACATTACAATATGAACTTATATCGGTCAAACCAAACGAAGCATAGGAACCTTCGTAAAAGAACACATTGCTGACATCAAACACCGACGCTCAACGAAGTCTGCAGTTGCTGAAAACATCAAGGAAGGCTCCGAGCATTACCTTCGTTTTGACAAGCCCCAAACCCTCGCTAAAGAACATAGTTTCCTACCCAGGATATTTCGCGAGGCTATTAAAATTAAAAAAACATCCAAATTGCAATAAAGTAGATGGCTTGAAGCTCGCACCTTCATGGGATCCAATTCTACATTTAATTAAATCGGTACCCAAAAGACCAGCTGCCAGACCTCAAGACACAGTGAGCTGCTTCTGCGTAGATCGGATCGCAAAAACCAATTAACTCTTTAAATTAACATTTTAATTTAATAATTATAAATGAAGTGTAGTAAAATTGTAACCGTCACTGAGCGGATGACGAATACCTCAGTCCGCCCCGTGACCACGAAAGCTGTAAAGCAATCGAATCATCGGGAAGTTAAAAAAAATTAAACCAAAGCGCGATAAAATCCGTAAAAATTATAGTTTTATTTCAATGTATTTTATTGCAGAGAGATGATGAAATCGACGTGGCACAGACTTATCTCTACATAGTCCCAGGGCTAGAAGGGCTTCACAGCCGTTTCAGGTATCTGTGCGAACGACTCAAACTGCCTGCACTCGTGCTCCAGCCTGGACTGGACAGACCCGATGAAACTATACAGGAGACAGCGCAACGATATGCTGAAGTACGTGTATTATAGAATTATCGACTTAAACTTGTTCCTATCATGCCAAAAGGTATTTTACAAAGTAATTATTTTACAGGTACTTCTAAGCCGAATCGGGTTTAAAAAAGAAGTTTACATATTGGGCTATGAATGGGGAATTCCAGTAGCATTAGAAGTAGCTTCTATATTAGAAAGTCAAGGTACGTTTTTTTAATTAAAGCCATTTGACGACATAATCCAATACATAAGGAACCATAAATGTTAAAGCTTCTTTGAGTAATATTTCATTTGAACGATGAAACCTTCCAAGTTTCTGTTCCAATATCATAATAGCTTTTGAAGACAATCAATCAACTTCAAGTGGTGGAAAGGGTTTCAGCACTTCCTGGGCTTTAATCAAATTCTCATGTTTATGGTGCGTCCTGTTATTGGATGTGCAGATGGCGCAGCAAAATAATAGACTGATGGCTCCTTCAACCCCTCGGCTGCGATGGTTATGATTAAAATGAATCATTGTTTATAGGAACGATTGGCACTATTTTCTGTATTGGATTTGGACCGGAAGAATTAAAGGAGGTGCTTGAAGAAGAGCTGAGTGAGTACAAGACGGAGGAGGAGCTGCAGAGTGGCGTGTTGGCGCACATGTTCCGGCTGATGTCGGGCGCCGAGAGCGCCGAGTGCGCGCGCGTGCAGGGCGGCGCGTGGAGCTCGAGAGTGGAGGCGTGCGTGCGTACGCTGCTCGGGCGCGTGTCTCACTCGGCGCAGTACGCGCGCGCTCTGCTACAAGCAGCGCGGGGTCGGCTCGTGCAGGCGCGGCGCTATAACTCCACGATGCCGCCGCTGCGCTCGAGGCTGGTGCTGCTCCGCCCCGCGCGCCCCTCACCTCCCTCACCATCGTCGGTGGAGCTGCTGAGCGCGCTCACGTGCGGCAAAGTGTCCGTGCACCAGCTCAGCGCGCCGCTCGCGCACGCCGCGAGGGACGCGCGCTGCGCCGCCATCATCGACGAGTATCTGCACCCGGATATCTTACAGGCGTACGAGAACAATAGCCGCTGCGATACTTACCTACTTAATGCTGATAAGTTCATGACACTTTCTGGTGACCAAGACGAAAATTAAAGCGCTTAAATTGTTTGATAACTAATAATTGCATAATAATAGTCATTTAGATATTGATCGCATCTTCGCTCGCGTGCTTAACATAATTATGGAACGAAGATTACTAGATATACCATTTTTGATCAAGGTGCCACAGATTCCTTGACGGCCAAGTTTTATGCCGGACCACCGTTATTTTTTCGGACGACTGTCTATGAATTATTTTTCTATCTCTCGGAAAGTTTTTTGTTTTCTGGACGAAAACCTATCTTGTGCGTTTTTCCAAACTTATAACACCGTGTATTGTAAACATGATGTTTAGTTGAGTATTTAAAGCGTGGAAGTGCATTTCAATTCATTATGGAATGTATAATATTATAGGTAAAGATTGTAAACGTAGTATAGGTGATTAATGAAAAGTAAATTGTCTAGTTACATAAAATATAATTGTATAATGCCAGAAGATACGTAGTCTTCAGGGAAATAAATATTAAAATAAATAATGAGGGTTCATATTGGTTATGTGTCACCATTTTATAACCATAAAATGATATGTTTCACTACATTTTTTAATCTTAAACTCATTATCAATTATTTTAGTGGTTTTATTTTTTACAAAAGCGTGTATTTTAGTTTTTTAAACTACATACGAGTATAACTACCGGCACGGATCTTGAGCGCTGGCCGTTACTTGCGCAGATGTCGATTTTTGGGTCTCTTTAGAGGTATAATCTGTCATCTTTTAAGAAGCTAGTAAAAGAGCACTACCTTTCTTCTTAAACAGATTTACTGATTAATATTATTTCCTTTATTTAAATATATTGGTAATATATTTATATATGTATGTTTATTTACATATAAATGTATTTATGTATGTCTATATACATTAATTATGTAGTTTTTGTAAATTTATGTATAAATAGTATTATTTATTTGAGCTTTTATTGCCTTTATCATACACTGCCCTTTCTTTCTCCCTCTCATAAATCCATCCAATGGTTGTCTGGTAGAGATTGCCTTAGTGCGATAAGACCGCCATTTGTACTTTGTTGTTTTGTTGTCTATATATATCTGTTGTTACATTTTTGTGTACAATAAAGAATATAAATAAAAAAATAAATAAATATAATGAAGTAAGCGGGCGGGGGCATTATCGCATCGGCCAGTGATTGGTTCACTACGCAACGCCATATTGTTGTTATGCCTAATTCATTCATTGCGTTTGTTCAATTCATTCATTTATTTTGTCCTTAAGTTCACGATGCGCAAAGCAATCCCCACTCTGTCGCCGAGCGCTCAAGATCCGTGCCGGCGGTTATATGTACTAATGTTAGAAGCTTGTTGGCTTTTAAAGTATGTGCTTACCTCATGAGATAATGGCATTAGTATGTACGTATGTAATGTTAGAGTTTTCTTTGTATTTTTAGGTTTGTTATGTACTTACCTATGTACATTTGGTCTTAAATAAATATTATTATTATATAATAGATAATTTTATAAATCAAAGACTTATCATCAGATATCAATGTATAATTACTTCAGTTTGCATCAACCGCGAGTTGAAAGCGAAAAATGTTGCTCGTCTCCACGAGCTCAGTTATATTTACCATACTTTTTGAAGTAGCCCTGCAATAGAATTAAAGTTTAATTAATACAAAATAGATCATTTTTATTAAAATAGTCCCTTCCTAAAAGTTTTACCCATGTCGTGGTAAAGTCAAACAAGCGCCCATAGTACAGACGTAGGTGAGCCAAATAATTGCAGAAGTGAAAATTGCACGAAATTACTGTTAATACTTTAGATTTTCTAGAAATATTTTCAGTTTATCAAGCCTTCAAAATTCATCGTATTGCACATCCTTAACGAGCTACATCGAGAGTCTATTTATTTATTTAAATTTCTATTGTACACGATTACAAAGAAAAATAATACAACACAGAAACAATAACAAAAAAAGTACAAATGGCGGCCTTACCACTTTACAGCAATGTCTTACAAAAAACCGTGGGATGGATTTAAAAGAAGGAGAGAGAGAGAGAGAGAGAGAGAGAGTATAATATAGTATTTTAAAATGCATTATGTTTTGAAGCCTATTTTTATGGATACCCACCTTTACGAATTTGTAGTATATACCAACGTCATCTACAGAATCGGTCTTTGGAGGATCCGTTGTTTCTATCGCAGCTATTAGATTACCAAGTTTCTCGTCCATCTCTTTTGGATATTGAGCCTATGAAAATACAAAAACCTTATGTTAAATTATTTTACCAGTCGTCTCTCTATCACCAACCAATCACGTAGTCCTGACTCCTGACCCCATACTAAGATACAGACTTGTGGTGTGAGTATTAGACTCTACCATAGACTGCCACGACAGCCTCCGTGGCGCAGTTAGTATAACGCCGGCTGTGAAACGAGAGGCCGCGGGTTCAATCCCCGCACCGAAACAATAAAGTGTGATCCACAGGTATTTATTTCGGGTCTGAGTGACTGTGAGGCCGAAAAAGTCTCTCGTAGTTTCTGATACACACGAAACAAGACTCGATCTTAGTGTGGGTTCAGGAGTATGTATGTCACTGTTGGGTGTTTTTATTTATAGACCTTTTGGTCTCACTACCCCCAGACACGAAGCAAGCCCAACTTGTGGTCCACACAAACATATCTCAAACACAGCCGGCGTCGAACTAACTGCGCCACGGAGTCTGTTCGTAACTATGATAATTAAAACAAAACACTTAAAACGTTATATTCTGATAAATTCTTAGTTTAAGTTTAACTCTTTTGTAAAACTAGGAGTCTTTGATGTACCTACCTGAGTTTTGGTCATGTCGTTGTATTTGTATGTGGTGTTTACTTTTAACTGTGTATCATACTTACTTTTGTTATTAATTTTGTATTAGTTTATAATTGATAGTGTGATAGACGCTGGTAAGCCTTAAAAATCAAAAATAAAAAATATATTAAATTAATAATTAATAAAATAAAAAATACCTCAAATTTGACTCTTGGTGCGTATGGTTTTATTGTAACATCTTGAGTTTTCGGAACATCAATAGAAGCTGCTGATATGTTTTCAGAGGCCACAATACAGAAAACGAACGCAATAAATGCTCTCATTTTGCTTTCGGCTCGTGCGATTAGAATATAACACTAAAACTGCTGTGTTTAAATAGGTGTCTCTTATTATATCGGATAAGCAGTATGTGGATTTTAACTCCCTGTCCCAAGATTACTTAATATAGTGGGTGTGTTCAGAATTTTATTTTACAAGTGGAATTTCCGTCTATTAATGACAACGTTATATTTTGTAAGTAGGCAGGCCGAAGACGAGGTGGATGGATGTAGTGCGGAGGGACATGGGAGAATGTCAGCTCTCCGAAGACGACATTAGGGACAGAGCGAAGTAGAGAAGAAAAACGAAGAAAGCTGACCCCATCACCATGTGGGATTCCTAGCTTGGAAGAGAGAGAGAGAAAGAGAGAGAGAGAGAGAGTAATATTTTGTAAGTGGCAATTAGTGGAGAGGACGGATCAAAGAATGGTTTTAATAAGGATCTCATATTGCTTTAGGAATTTGAGACGAAAAGACGTCAAATCAAAGTTATAAATCCAAGACGAATCACCTATATTCCCAACTTGAATATTTGTTGTTTACTTAAATATTAATATTTTAAGGCCGGAAACGCATCGCCATGCCCTAAGTTGTTGCAGATGTTATTAAGCGGTGGTGATCACTTGCCATCAGATGAATCGTTTGCTCGTTTGCCCTATAATATAAAAAACACGACACCAAAGTACAAAAACGTTTAGTAAATAAAGTTGTGCAATAGTATTACATATGCTTCACCTTGTATTGATCTATTTCGCTTCGCACGAGACAAGATAGTATGCTGAGTTGCATCCCGACCTTTCTAAGTTGGAGGGTCTCTACAACAAGAACATCTTGTATATTATAAATACTTGAAAAAAATAATCTCGATACACGTGTATTAAACACTTTATTTTTAAAAACAAACACACCATAAAATAACAATAAAATGTATGTTTTGTATATACGAGCGGTTTTGGTAAAAACGGTATCGTAAAGTAACTTTTATAGTCTTCATGCCTAGGCGGTTTTACCTATGCTATACTTACCTTATTCATCTGAGTCCTAGTATAACTCGTGTAGGTATTTACACAGTATTTAGCTAAGTTCGGTGCCCAGGATAGGTAAAAGTCATCATCGGCATGACTCAAAAAAAACAAAGATAAAATATATTTTATAAAATTAATATTTTATTCACTTATAAGACGATATCTCAGCTGATGTCATATTGCCAATACGGGTTCTTGGAATATACATACCTTAAAATATTAAGAAATCACTGAGTTATGTATGAAGATTTCGTCACTATGTTTTTATTCACTGTTCTAATGACCGATAATTTCTTACGATGACAAATACAAATAATATAAAAAACGAGCCATGTTTACACAAATGTTTTTTATTAGTTAAATAACACAATATACCTAAATTGTTGTTCTAAAGTAGATAATTTGGCAATAGGCCTATAAAAAGATAACCCAGTTTTTTTTACATTTGAATAAATATATAAATTAGATAATTATTTCATTAAACAACTCAATTTAGGCACGTGTTTTATTTTTTAATGTGTTTAGAATTACAATACCTTGAAATGCCCATTAACTCACGTTATTTTTATGTAAAGAAACAAAAAAATATCAACCATACTTATATCAGTGTACTGAAAATGGGTTCTTTTTCTAAGCAATGACTTCACTGCGGGTCGACATACGTTTAGTTTTCGATGTAGACGAACATTTTGATTGAATGGTTTTGTATTTTCATGCTACAATTAACCTATCCGTCAAGCAGAATGTAATGAAATTTGCTAATTTTATTTTATATTGATTAACGCATGTATTCCTTTCCGAAATATCCTAATTAATGTGCAGATTATACTTAATATAAGCACGGTCGCCGGTCATTCGTAAAAATAACATTCATTGATTATACACAAATAAAAAAAAAAAAAAAGCGCGCGCATGTGTGTGTGTGTGTGTGTGTATGTGCATGCGTTCATACCTGTCAATTAAGAACCTTACCAGTTACCAGTCATTCAACCATTGCTTGTTTAAATTATTCTAAAATGCAACATTTTCATCAAGAACTACACAATGATAAAAATTACCAATCAATATATTACATACAGACATACATTAACTCACGACTTTATCCCAGAAGGGGTAGGCAGAGGCGCCACCAGGACATCCACATTTGGCCTTGTATGTTCCGTCCCACGATGTGATAGGGGGCGAGCCTATCGCCATATCGGGCACAAATTCCTGACCCCGGGCTGATAATGAATAGAAAAATCCAATATCACTTTGCCCGACCCGGGACTCGAACCCGAGACCTCAGCTTTGTAGCCGTACCGTAATACAACTACGCCATCAAGGCAGTCAAAATTATAGTTTCGAATCATCGATCAAGTGTATAATTGATCGATGTTTCGAATTATTGATATTTAAATAAATACTCAAAGTGTTAAACGTTTCCATAAACTTCCTTTCAACCTAATTAGATCATGAACTCTTTTCACATAATTAAACGTTTTATACCGTAGATCCTCATAACTTAGGGCTTCTTCAACGTAAACGCGGAGACTAACGGAGTGAAGTCCGGTGATCATGCCGGTTACATAACCGGCAAGTATAAAGTAAATAAATTACATAATTTAAATTACGTACTGCACTTGGATAGTGTGGTGAATCACCGCGTAGACTTACACCAATTAAACATAACACCTCACCAACATTATAAATGTCGTTTGTCAATTGTTCATCTTATGGCACAAGGTGTTAGAGGGGGTGGACGGTGATTCAGCCGTGCTGTTTGCAAAAAATCTTATCATCATCATCATCCACAGCCTGTAGGCTCCCACTGCTGGGTATAGGCCTCCCTCATACTATGCCACTTTTGTTTGTCTTTTGTCAGTCGCATCCAGGTTCGGCCTGCGACTTTGACAATGTCGTCGTCGTAGAGGCGAAGTAACTTATTTTTCACAGACGTTATAGAAAATTTTACTTAATATTTACCAGCATTTCGAATGACCAGGGATGTCGCACAACGCCCAAAGAAGTCCTCTTGTAGTACAGGACCTTGCAAAATGTACCCACCGTAATAAATAGATTTAGATTTAAGTTCATTATCTATGTTATTCATGTTTTGTGTACAATAAAGAATTATAAATAAATAAATAAATTTGAGATTTGTTCCATCACTGGCGTTTACTTTTAAAGAAATCCATAATGAAAGCAGGTAAGCAAAATATTTTATTTCAGCAAGATTCATCAATATTTGTAGGCAAAAATAACTCGACAATTATCGGATGCTATTAAGCAGGAACATTATTCCGTATTGTCTGTAAAAGTGGATATTAGTGTGAGCCTAAAAAACACTAATGTACGCATGCGTGGTTTAAAAAACACTTGTTACAAGTAGTAATTAAAAAAGTAATATGCTTGTGTTCAAAGTAGCGGCTATATTGTGCCTTGCTCGTCTGTCTTTACAGGTAAGCAATTTGGTGTTTAAAAAAAGTAAATTTGAAATAATCGACACATGTAGTCCAATAATACCTTAAAAATTACAATCAGAAATTATGATAATCATGAAAGATGCAATCGCAATAAAATTTAATATCTTGTTTTTTTTTGTTGTGAGATATTTGGACTTTAATAAATTCTACACATACCCAAATTACCCATACATTTACAATATTTTATTTCTATATATACCTATATCAGCTCATATACGTCCCACTGCAGGGCACGGGCCTACTCTACAATCGAGAGAATCGATTGAGAGTGGTTAGGCTATATAGATTTTATTTAATTAATGTAAAATAACGCTTATATAAAATCAGCTGACGTCAAAGGTTATTAACTGAACGCATCCCAATGTACCTTTTTGTTTTGCATGTAGGTATACGAAAAATATATTAAATGATAAGAATAATTAAAATTATTTGTCGATTACATTAATATATAATGATTACATTTTTATTAGTGTTATCTCTATTTTAAGTTCCTATCTAGAATTTTGCTGATGTCCTAATATTTTTTGATGTAAGAAATCGACGCCGAAAGATGACCATTACATAGCAGGTGTTGTTGAATACATCAGAAACGACAATGTACAAGAAAATTTAGAAATGTACATTAACATTATAAAGGAAGCAGCTGAAAAGGTACGTAATTATTTTGTAAGTTAACTGATCAGAATAATGATAGATTTAAAAAATATATACCCAACTGTCACATACCTAATCATGACCGAACACTAAGATCGAGTCATGTATCGTGGGTATCAGAAACTACGAGACAGTTTTCGATCTCAGAAATACTCTGACCCTAATATTTGTCTCAGTGTGGGGATCGAACCCACCGCATCACGTTTTACAGCCGGCGCTTAAACAACTGCGTCACGTAAGTAGTTCTTTCAAGCTCTAGTGCTAAGGAGTAGGGACCATGCTGGCCTAGTGTAAGGAGAATAGTACATTTAAAATTAGTGATCACGCTAATAACGTTTTGCTTCTATATTGAAAACTTTAAGGACCAATTGCACATACTAACTTTGCCCATAACTTTGACTTTGAAAACGTCAATCCCATACATTAGCAATCTCAAATACGTCACAAATACCCGTACATGGCAATGACATTGTAAAACTTAAAGTTATCATCAAAGTTTATTTTAATCAATCAATATAATATTGTCTTTTTACTTATATATATATAGACTATTTACTTATCGAAGTTACGTGTGTACATTATATTTCGTGTATTACACGCACTTTAGTGGCGAAGAAAGATAACGAACAAAAACAATACATTGAGGTTCTCCAAAGAATTTTAGTGCTATTCTTCTTTTCAGTCGTCGATCACTTGGCACAGCGGTCGAGGTCATCGTTTTACAGGCTCGCTTTACAATCCATCGCTATTCCTCTTGCACTGACGCTTTATTTAGACCTTACGTATTCATGCACGGAACCGACAAGGCTATATGAGGTCACAAAAAAATCACAGCATGGTGGACAAATTAAAACCTAGTTCCCTCTAAATTGTAGTAGAAATTTTGAAACAAATATTATGATATATAATATGTGTATGTTTTAACGCAGCTTACTATTTTAGGATGTGGACGTTTTAGTGTTCCCTGAAGAAGGTCTAACGGGTATGAAGATTTCAGTTGAAGTACCATTTTTCGGTTTACTGAATAAATATCCCGTACCAGCTTTAAAACCAAAATTATATGATGAGGTATTAACACGTTTTATAATATAGCTCGACAGTTATTTTTTCTAGAAAGAATATTGACTTGTGCAGACAATTATTTATCATCATTTTACCACTTCCTTAGATCCCTAAATTCCTTACATTTTCATTTTGTTTTTTATCTTTAAATAAACCTTTATTATTACTCATCGTCTCCTATTACATATACAAGAAAAGCTCTTAGCGGCCCTGTTTTAAATGAAAATTTTCATATAAATATAAGTTGAACTACCACCAACTTTTTCGTAATAGTCTGTGTCCAAAAACTTCAACGACTTTCTACTAGTGGCGGTACTTCCATACAAGCCAAAAAGCCCGGCTTGCCCTACATAATACGTATATACTCCATACTTAATACAAACTATTACATTCAATACAACAGTCATTTATTAAAAAACATCTAGCATTTAAATTTTTTGAATTTACCGCGCCGCGATGCAATGAGACGCCAGCGCCGAAGCGCCGCGTAATATTCATTCATTAAAACTATATTGAACTTGAAAAGACGGAGCACACAGCACATATATCTATCCTTTTCTCTCTCGTGTGCTTTTACGGGGCTTCTGGCAACGCGTGAACTGTATGGGGAAATGATATTACTCGATCGCTATGAATGTATAGCTATAGATATGTTATATAGCAGTTTACTCTGTACACGAAATGCCCGGCTTCGGCCTTGGTCATGTAAAAACATCGTGCGTAGCATTGTCGTCACGTGATTATTTGTTAAATCAATTATATCTATTATTATTAAATTAAGTTGGTTCCTTTTAGAAATTATTTCTAATATTTTTTTTAAATCAAATAATGAAGTTTTAATGTTTCTTTTAATAAATTGTGTCTTTTATATTGTTTATTTCACGTTTACTGGCAATACAGCACATATTTCTACTAACTTCATTTGTATTATGATTTATGAATTGTGAATGTGTTTTGTTTTAGGTTAATGTTTAGTTTTTTATGTTATTTAAACTTTTTGATACTATTATGAGTTGTATTGTTTTCTGTGATGGTTTGAGTGCGATGGTGAAAGCGTTCATTGCCGGTAAAAAGGTAAATTCATTCAATTATATTGAAAAATAAACCGGCGCGAAACCTATGCCGCGCCGGGTTTGTACATTTAGTAAGTTGTGGTAAATCACAATAGACATTTCTTCAATTCAGTTTAATAAACTACGTACTTTTATTACTACATGCTCCCTTTAAAGCTATTAAACAATCGTGATTCATATGTTTTTAAACGACACGTCTTGTGTGTTAGATTGTTTGGATTATAATGCTTTAAATTTTCATTAAATTAGGTGGTCCTTTCAAAAGGCAATCTATTATTTTAAATTCAGAAAAACATTTGAACATGAATGCGTTAATAATAATTTCTGTCTGCAATTTCGATTAACCTCGAAGACGAACACGGCACCACAGAATAGTGACGGCAATAGAAATGCAATGAAAAGTTACGGATGCATGTTCACAAGTAATCTATATTAATTGTTTTAATCTTAATATTGATTGTGTGGTAGGTTTGCCGACGTATAATAAATTAATTTTCTTCGTTCTTAGTAAGTTTGTGTTTCTAAAACAATATTAATTAAACGTAAAAAAAATATTCGGCTTGCCCTACTACAAAACCCTAGGCACGCCACTGCTTTCTACATCTATGTTTATATTTTTAGATTCTCGTTAAACTATCAAAAGCTGCGAGAGAAAACCAGATTTACGTCGTGGTGAATCTGCAAGAATTGTTGGATTGCAGAAAATTTCAATCAGGAGAAGTCTGTAAAGAAGAAAGGAAATAATTATACAATAGTAACGTAGTATTTGACAGAAAAGGAGCTGTTATTGAAAGGTAATATTTATTTCTAAATCCAAATTAATATTGTTCTTTAGTATTAAACTCTAAATACCTTCTGTCAGCAAGTCATGTCTCTACATTATGGAACTGGACTGAATGAACTACCAGATTATTTGACACTAAGTTCTCACTCTATCACCCATGAAGCATAGGTGTCTAAAGGTGTGATCAATTTGTTGCCAACCTTAAAGATATAAGTAAGCTCTTAACCCGTACATCATCTGATTACGATTCATATACTGATTATTGGTTATAACAAATCTAAATAATTCAACACTTAAAAGGACGATTTACATTCCTTTACAAGTTTCCTTAATAACAAGATAGTTTCTTTAAATTGTAACATTATTTTCGTTTAACAGGGGCTCCAAATACAATTTGAACGGTGAACCAGGGCGTACTAGAGAGACCCTCAAACGCATTTCGAGTTTCAAAACAGATTTCGATGTTACATTTGGTACTGTGATCGGCTTCGATATGCTTTTCCCCACACCTACAGCTGACATAGTTACCATAGAAAATATATCCAACTTAATAATGCCTTCGAACTGGTACTCCGAGCCGCCGTTTTTACTTTGTAAGTTTTTTTAGACTATTAATAGGATTTGATTTAAGTCTGGATACCGATCAATGATCACAATTTGCACAATATATTTGCCTAAACGAGTATATTAAATGTTGTATTCTGCGTCGTATAATTTTATTCTTCTTTCACGTGTAAAACATACAAGCATATACGCTCATGTCCTTGTGCCTGTAGGGTCTGTAGGGTGCCTGTAGGGTAAATGTGCCATTAGTTCATACTTCATAGTTCATACCACTATACTGAGCGAGCCTTTCACTATACGAAGAACAAATCCCGGAAAATTCTTGATATTATTAATACCGAAAGATAAAGATTAAAAATACAAACAAAATCTATATGAAAAATATTGTTCAATTACAGCTATTGAATCGCAAAAAGCTTTCTCAACTGGCTACAATGTTAACCTACTTGCTAGTGGTTTGAACGATTTTTCCGGTGGAAGTGGAGGTAAGATACCAACAAAATAATAGAATAAATACACCCACAATCAAACACATAGTCCTAACCGCATACAATTAATTACAAAAAACTATTTTTTACGGATTTTATCGCGATGTGGTTTAATTTTTACATTTTTTAACTTCGCGACGTTTCAATAGCTTAATAGCTTTCGTGGCCACAGGACGGACTGAGGTATTAATCATGACTTTTACAATTTAACTGCCCTTAATTTACAATTGCAAAATTAATAAAGTTAATTTAAAATGTTGATTGGTTTTTGCAATCCGATCTACACAGAAGAAGCTCGCTGTGTCTTGAGGTTTGGCTGTTGGTCTTTTGTTGGTTCATAGTCATTAGTTTTATTTCAATGTGTAACATTCGCGTGAATCTAAGACACCAAGATGAATTAAGTCTTACGTCGTAGGTACTAGAAACCACGAGATACTTTTTGGTCTCAGTTACACCCAGACTTGAAACAAATATTTATTTCCCACAAACATTTGTCTCGGTGCCGGAATCGAACCCGTAGCCTCTCGTTTCACAGCCAGTGCCGCGGGGTCGAATTCACTGAGCCACAAAGGATGATAAAAAATATTAAGCATTTGTTTGGATTGTGTAAATTTTATTTTACAGGATCTGGTATTTACTCCGGTGAAGCTGGCACTCTGATCAGTCTTATGAAAAGGATTACATCATATCGTCTACTTGTTGCTAAGGTTCCTAAAATACCAGGCGAGGTACGTATTATTTATTATGGTGCTGTTACTATGTTAGGTAACGATAACCATGAGTACAAGGCAACATATTACATACTACCTTCTGCCCGCAAACTCCGTCTGCGTGATTAACTTTAATTGAAATTAACTTAATTTGCAATTCCGCATCCAATTCCGTCCCATCCCACCTGTCCTGTCCTTCTCACTCATCCTCATTCTCACTCAAGGCATGTAATCCAATCCCATCTCATCCCTTTAAATATAAAATAGTAACAAATATATCGGAAATCCTTCCTCATCCCATGGGAACACTAAGTTTTTCGGAATAAAAAGTAGCCTAAGTGTTCATTCCGGGTGCCAGCTATCTCCATACTAAATTTCATCGAAATCCGTTAAGCCATTTCTGAGTTCATAACGCGCAACCACACAAACAAACAGTCAAAATTTCTAAAAATCATTGTTTTAGATCCTATTACGTTAATACAGGACTCATAGTTTTTCTTATTTATCTTCCACGTACAGAAATCGATCGGTTACAAATCTATTATATACCTGCATAGATTGTGTCTGAGCCTGAACATAAGTAGAGTGACGTTTCGGAGTCGGCTCAAAAGCGCTGGCTTGGAATCATCAAGGATGACTTGATGGCCAATCATCTTACAATTAATAAAGCTAAAGACATTACATGTGAAATAGAGAATGATCAGAAACCTGAATGATCATGAAACCTAGTACGAGTTGAAATAACGATAGATAGAACAAACGATAACATGAGATTACAGGGTAATGAAGCTCCACATCGTTGGTTCAATTCTTATCACTGTCGCTACAGATAACTTCATCTTTTTTAATTTGCCCTCGTCTCGTGGGTTCAAAATTCTTCAGTAATTTAACTACAGTAATTAGGTACCCTGACAGGTCACCGAAGAATATCCTGGGCCACTTAAAGTCAACCCAGCTGTTCACAACGGTTGGAAAGCTTTGAGGGACATGTCTCTTGACAAGTTTATAACCGAACCACTAAAGGATGGCTATCAAGAAATATCGCTTCAATACCAAGACGTGACATGCAATATTAAAGCTAATTTGACTTTGGGCAGTGCATCTCAGGTAAGTCTCTGTGTATGTTTTGATTGATGATGAAGTAGACAAAAACTAACTTACTAGTTTTGGCTTCAAAGAAACAATGATCGAATTTTTTGTAAAATTATTTTTCAAATTTGCCCTTCAATATACGGGTATAAGAGGTAATCAAATACTAGTTTACTTCATGGTTTAAACATTGATTTTGGGGGCTGATAAATCGTTGACAGTCTTACAGATACAGAGCGGGGGTTTTCAGTGGAGTGAGAGAGTTCAACTTCGGAAACACTATTGGTGCTAGAGCGTGCGCCGTTTTCACTTGCACCGGTGACAACATCGTTACTTGTGGACTGAGGTTAGTATAACCCAAAATACAAAAAAACAATATGCTCATTTTCTTGGGCTAACGTATCCATCTTAAACATTTAGTGCAGAATGTTTTACATAGTGCAATCACAGTAATCTGCCAACCCGCACTAGGCCAGCGTGGCACACTATTTGGCCTAACCCGTCTCAATCGTACTTTCGATTGTACAGGAGGCCTGTGCCCAGCAGTAGGACGTATATGGGCGGACACAGATTCACATACAGAATCACAGTAATTTCTCAATTCAGAGACTATAGGTACTGTCCTTTCATCCACCTCTGAACCACATAATATAGCCAAGACTAACGATAGCAAGCAAAGAATGAATGCCAAGGACCAAAATTCAGAGAGTCTCTTAGGGACACTGGCTTGTCTTCAACCCACTACGAAATTAATAATGATAAAAGCAAATTAGAATGACTGAACAAACAACGTAGAATTCCCCCAACTGCTGGACATAATGAGACTTAACATCTAATGTCTAAGATGGCGAGCGCAGTGGAATGGGAAGCATTGCTCTGTAATTCATCGTGTTGTTTGTTGTGCTACTGTCCATGAGCGGTCGTACCGATTACTGTCAGGCGAATAGTAGGTATGCTCGTCTCGCAATTCATTGCAAAAAAAAGTAATAATCATAAAATCGATAGGTACCTCTTAACCTACTTTTTTTTTGATAGCCTCCGTGGCGCAGTTGGTTTAACGCCGCCTGTGAAACGAGAGGCCGCGGGTTCGATCCCCGCACCGAGACAAATATTTGTGTGATCCACAGGTATTTGTTTCGGGTCTGGGTGTTTGTGAGACCGAAAAGTCTCTCGTAGCTTCTGATACCCACGACACAAGACTCGATCTTAGTGTGGGGTCAGGACTATGTATGTGACTGTTGGGTGTATTTATTTATTTATTTACTTTCTCCCACAGGTTCCCAAAATACAACAAAAACAAATTAGGACTGTTCAGCGAGTTATCAGTAACTGGCACGGTACCAAAAAGATTATTCGATCCAATAAACCAAATCTTCGACAGTACGTTCTTCCAGACATCTGTGCTTTCTTCTCTAAGCTCTTTGCAACCTAATGAAGTTGATTACAAGGAAGTTACCGAAGGAGTGGAGACGACGTCTACTTTGACACTAGCTAATACTGATGCCGAGCTACACATTTTTGGATTCTGGGGACGCAAATTCTCTGACGATGGAAAACAACCAGACTCGCGTTTGATTGAGAATTATATCGATCTCTTGGTAAGTATTTATGAGGTCTTCATTATTATAACCTTATGCCAATTTCTAAATAAAACATAGCATTTTGCATGATGTAATATTTTCATGTTATATTTGTCTTAATTTTTATACCATGACTTTTATGCCACTTCTTCATTAGAGCAATAATTTTTTTTTTCTATTGAATTAAATATCTGTATTTTTATATTTGCAGCAAAGCGAGGTAAACGAACATGTCAACGCTGTTAGCTCTCAGAGCCCATCCACATGCAAAAAGAATTGAAAATCTTCATCCCGCTACGTCTCCTTCAGTTAGCATTGTAATTGTACTTTACGAAATGAATAAACGAGCAAACAAATTGTGAATAAGTTTCATTACCAGTTCAAGATAATTTCACATTCAAGATAAAGGTGTGCAAAGAATGAAATAAGACGCAACTTTCATTCTGCATTATCCATATTTAGTCGTAAAATAGGAATTTTATTAACATATATATACATACGTAAACCCACGCCTTTGTCCCAGGAGAGGTACCCAGAGGTGCTACCAGGACACCCACGTTTAGGCTAGACTGTTCCGTCCCAGGCCACGATGTGATAGGGACACCTTAAACTAAATTCGACCTGTGTTATTTTTCTGAAGTCATTTTAACATCTATTGTACATAAAGTACTCCGTAGATTTTGATTTATGAGTGTTTAATATAAAATACTACCCCGGTGGCGTTTTTGTAATTCAGTTTTGTAATTGTACCAAGTTCGAATCACGAGTAGGACAAAATGTTATTGGATTTTTCTATTAATCATCACCCGGAGTCAGAAATTTGCACCCGATATTTATTTATTTTAATTGAATTTGATACAAAAGCATTTAACAAATTACATCTTAGACAACTAAAAAATAAAACTAGCGATAGGTTGCACTTCTGCCTATCCCTTCTCGGGAAAAGGCGTGATGTTTATTTATGTATGTATGTATTTAAATATTATGTGTGTTCAAGGAATCTAGCTAATTGTTTATTTTCATTAAATTTGTAATTAATGTTGCATTATCGTCTACGCCCTACGCCTATCTATCTACGCCCTCTTTGTAAGACCCGCATTTTGCGCACACTGCCACCCTATAACTTTACGCTTGGTGTGTACTGGTTTCCAAATGCATAATTATAATCCAGTCCTAAGGTCATTGCCAAAAGACAAATGTCGATAGCAACTGTCTCTCATCCACCAGCTACTTTTTTCTTTCTCTCTTTGTTAATTTGGGGATTTTGAGACAATATTGACAATGTTAGTCCCATAGTTTACATAATTTTGTAACAATAACTATAAAAAAATACTATAAGTTTTTAAAAGTTTATATGCAGGCCTATATAATCTACTAGCTACTTATCAGCTTTTCATTTAAAGCAAAGTACTTTGTGCAATCACTGTACTTAATTTTTTATCTTTAATCATTAATGCACTAATAGTGAGTTTGTCTTGCCAGTATAAAAAAAAACTGTTTGAATACGTCCTTTGCCTTGCCGGTAAAGAACAAAACTAAATTAAACGTCAATGTCACAAAAGTCAAGTGCCTATTGTCAGAAGACCAAAATAAATCTCAAAATAAAAATTGGGAAACATTATAGCAAATTTTAGCAATAATCAAATTATATTTATACTCATATTTTGAATAATTATTTATTTTCATAATCTTAGTACTAGATTAGGTTATCGGAATGTCGCCTCGAAAACAGCCTCCTAGTTTGTTCAAATTGTGCGTAAAAAAATTTATACATTTGATAAATTCAGCTTGTTACGCCATAGAAAAGAATTATCCCGAGAACATGTTCCACGAATGTGAGAGGCAGGCATTAGCTTTAAAAAGCGAATTGATGTTATTACTGCCATCCAGGTAAGTGAATAATCCTTTTATTTTTTGTTTAAAACCATTACTTCCATTTTATAAATATAATATTCACATGGAAAACTAACCCAAATTAGGTACAGAAAGCTCAATATTATTGATTGAAATCTTTGTGGGCAGCCTGTGTTCATAGTGGTACTCTTAGGACTCTTCATTACTAATATTCTTATAATATATTCGATTAAACGGTCTTCAATGCATGTAAACTAAAGTCAACTAAAATATTTGTGATGAATCATTTTTATATATAAAATGTAATTCTGAGGATTAGCAATATGCAGAAACTGCACATCATGAAAATGCAATGACTGTCCTTTTAAATCACCATAATTTAAAAATAACTTTACACAATGCTTACATATGCTCACATTTATTCTCCAAAGATGTAGAAATAGACAACACTAATTCATCCATAGATTGCCAAGCCTATTCCAGTATATGATAGATAGATATCATGGCGGCCACAAATTCCTTTTTTAATCAGCCTATACAAGATAAAAACTAATATATTCAATAATTATCAGACCTGAGAATAGAACCTTGAATAACCCATAAATTCTGTTACCAGACCAATAAATAATATACCTGTGAATGTAGATATAAAACACCCTCTCATACACAAATTAACATTTTGTTTTGGTAACAATGTTTGTGTTAATAATAAAAGTTATTCACTATTTGATCATGAAGCTCAACAAAGAAGCCACTCCCTGTACCAAACCCTAACATTTTTAACAGTCCCGGTCAACTAATACATTTGCATTTGTCATCTCTTTAAATACTATTTTGGTTATTTATTAGTACACATAAGACATTTCAAATAGGGTCTACTCACTACAATGTAGGTATAGCGAACCATCTATGCTGTACCAGATGTGCCGTTAATGCTATAGTTGGCCAAGCCTAATACCATGACAAAATGAGACTAGGGGCTTCACGATTGGCCTACCAAGCTCAAATTCCAGTCACACACAACTCATCCAACAATATTTCTCCTATGCTCTCTCTACATGAACATATTGTTATAGCTTTAATACCCTGTAACTAATACATATTATTTTATTTCCAGATTATTTGAGGTCCTCTGTTCAGAAAGAACTCGCAGTCAGTACCGTGGCGACCCCCGCATTCAACTGCATGTTCTATCACACCCCAACTTGACCATATTCCGTAAATGCGACCTTGACAATAGCATCCCCCAGCAATACTGGATCGACAACCTTCGAAATCTTAAACGTCTTGTCGTTCTCGATCTCAAATTCATTTGCACAGACGAAATACTCGAAGTCATTGGCTCAAACTGTCTTTTACTTGAAGAAATTAACATTATCTCAAAACTAGATTACTATAAATCCCCTTCGAACGCTTCTGTCCTAGCCAGGAGTGTTTCCAATGTAGGTCTTGCCTCGATCAGTAATCTAAGAAGGCTAAGAAAATTAGCCATGGATCCACCAAAGCACGAAAGAGCTAAACGTATAGGTCGTTGCGTGTCCCAAGACGGTATCGCTAAGTTGGTCAGCGCTCTTCCATTTTTAGAAGAGTTAAGGATCGATTCCTGCGACATCAGTTCTCTTTTAGGCGATATGGGTCCGTTGGGTCTCAGGAAAATTAATTGTTACTTCCCGTCAGCTGAGAGTATGGTTAAAATAATCAAAATGTTCCCACATTTAAAGGAACTTTCAGTCACAAATTTAGCAGTCCCGAGCACAGACGAGTTTTTGAGGCCAATATCAATGAGTGATTTAAGACTGAGTAGGCTAGAGTTGTTGTATATTACTGTAAGAGAATCGACGCATCATTTTTTGTCAGTTAAAGGGATGTATTTGACTCATTTATCGTTGTGGGAACACCAGTTTTCTTTGACTTGGGAGACGTTAGTGTCGATAGGGAAGAGTTGTCCGCATTTAAATTCTCTTTGCTTGTTAACGATGTCTGAGAATTTGGTTGTACCTCGATATTTGCGGCGGCCGAAGGATATATTCTTGGAGCTGGAATCTTTGACCATAGGGACTGATCATTACGATTTGATAAGTGTATTATATTTTTTTCTGGATTACACAAATTGTTTGCAAAAATTAGTTGTAAAGTACGTCCAAAGGAGCATTGATATTAACGAAACAATGTCGTATTTATTGCAGAAAGGCCGTTTAAGAACTATGAATGACATGTGGTTAGACTGTTCTTTAGAGGTGTCTAAAGACGTTGTGATATCCATAATACAGATATGTGAGAACCTGCAAACGTTTACAGTAAACTTGGGTGACGACATGAGTGATATACAAAAGTTCGTTATCGAAAACAACTTCGATTTAAAGTTAGGCAGTTATTGAATTTCTTCCACGTTATTTGTAAGGTGTAAATATCATATTTCTTATTGAAATTCGTTTTATTTAATTCTTCCTCACGTGTACTTCCCTTCAGCAATTAATACAAATCTAAATGTTTATATTAAAGTTACAGTTTTACAAACTTGTTTTAATTTACATAGACATTACCCTCATTGCGGCGTCTCTAAATAAAATTAATTTATTTAACAGGCCTCTTATATTTTGCGTCAAGTGAATAAAAGATTATGTTAAAAACGAACAAAAAAAAGTTTAAACAAATATTTGCAAAATTCTTTCGACGCAATGTAAAATATAATTTTACATACCGCTAGAGTTCATTTAACTGGGAGTAAGGGTGTAACAAAAACAAAATCAATGCGAAGCATTTACTTCTTTATTCTACGAAATTAGTGAATTAGGCGAGACGTGTAAAATGTACAAATACAATGTAAACTTAAATGGACAATACAGTTGCAAAGAACAATTCGTTTTCATGATTGGAACGAGGTAATATTTTTCGTTTATATTTTTTTACATTAAAAAATATTCAATTTCTTTAAAGTAGTGAACTGAAAATAATCCACAACCTGATAACCATAATATAGAAATTCTCATAGTTATGATAACATTATAAGAATATTTTAAAAGAAACGTAATTATATAGGTACAGCTTTTATATATTTTAATATTATATCATTTAGAGGGATTATTCTTAGGAAGGTGAATAATACGAATTCTAAATAATATTCACTATTGCGTGGATATTGGAATCTACGGATGCGTACTATACATAATACTGATATCTACAATAAACGTCAAGAAAATTACATCAAAACTCTCAAGAAATTAGTAAACAATATAATAGATTTCAATACAAATACAATGTGCAGGATTATTGAGAATTGGCAAAACTGTATCACTCAATGGCCCGTTCCCACTTATCGGGTGTCGGGCCCGATAAAATGTCGCGGCCAATGGCTGAATATTTTATACGAAAAAGTTCACATTTATCGGACTCCGATTTTATCGCCTTCGACAGGTATTGGGCACAACCTGCAAAAATAATGTTAAAAAATGCCGTGAAATTCGAATAAAATCCTGATCAGACAAGCGATAAATGGGAACATACGACATAAGATATTGTTTTGGTTAAAGAAAACTTCATAGTAGAAATGAAATACAACTGCTTGGAGAACATGAAATCCTTGGTAGAAATGTACACAAACTCGTCGTGAAATAACGTAAGTATTAGACTTAAATATACGACACAATTACATTGCAGTACAAAAATATTACTACTTACATAATGGATAATTATTAAAGCTAAATAATTTATCTGGAATAATTAAGTATCTCCGTACAAACAAACATTAATTACTATTCCACCAAATAAACTAGTCTACCAAAGGCTTTACTGTAAATCGGTGTTCATTTAGCTGATCAAACGGCCTAAAGATGTAAAAATTCTGTCTACAGTGGCTTCTAATTTGATATACTAAATAAGCCGTTGTGGCAAAGCACCCCATTAAAAGGGCCATAAGTTTCATAAGATAACGCGATTGTTACATATTGAAATAATACTAATTTAACGGACTAGTCCGCCCCGTAACCACGGAGTTTGTAAAATTGAATTGCACACCGTGATTAGATAACATTGTTTTAATTCAAGTATTCAATAGCCTGCACTCTTATGTCCTGAGGGCACGAGATGATGCTCTATTGGATATGCGAAGTAGCCTGTTTCGTCGAGTATATCGTTTCGGGCTTTAGTTTCTGCAATGTAGTAAAACCCATGAATCATATGAAATGATTTGCTTATATATCACGAATACAATGGAAGTATGTTAGCAGCATACACCAAGACCTCAACGTTGCTGCGCCGAGACTTCTAGGCAAATAACTGCAAGGCTGGTGTCGTCAAGATGTGCGAGCCAATGGCATAACATACTAGGATTCGACATACTAAACGTATAGCGAATATTGTAAAGACAATGCACTAAGCACTCCGGTTAAATGTCAACAATCTATTCCATCATTTTTGTTTAAACTTTGTCACATTTTATACTTATTAATTCTAACACTGAACATATCCCAATTTCAGCTGTGACCTATTGGAGACAGCCATTTTATATCTTTAATTAAACAATAGTTTAAAAACTAAGCCACTATATTAACAATTATATCTATATCTCACAATGTAGGCGTAAAGCTAAGGCTTAATTTAAGACTTATTCTACGAGCATGTTAGGACCCAATGAAGCGAGGTCTACCGTCGCTTATTTATTAATTACTACAGTAAAAGATGGCATTAAAATGCATTATGTACTACCATAAACAGACTTAAATTTAATAGAAATTCCTGAATTATATAAAATTTCCTATTTTAGCCTGACAATATGTCCATTATTTGTTTACCTTAATTAATAAATGGATAGCATAAGTTGATATCACAATCATAGTATTTATCAAGATTTATCAAACATGAATCCACAAGTGAGAGATGGTTTTCAATCTATTCAATTTGTTATCTACAGAAGCACAATTTACAAAAACGCAGCATTTTACTGGCTCAGTAGACTACACTCATCACTAAAACGCTATCCTAAAGAATATCCATTTGCAATCAACCGTATATTGCTATTAAACTTAATCACTACACATCACTTCTACACTTCACTGTATCACTGCAGTCTATTGTCTAACACGGGAACTTCTTCTTGTATCTCCGGTAGCATTCTTCGTGTCAAATGGCCAGGGGGTCAGCCGGGCCGTCTGTATGCTATGGCTCCTTCATCTCCACAACCGTCTCCTTGTCGTTGTCTTTCTCATCATCATAGAACTCGTTCTTGGGCTCTACAATTTTGTCGGCCTCCTCCTGGCTGATTCTCACGTCTGGGTCCGGTTCTTCTTTGATTTTGTACTCCTCGGGGAAGAAGTCGCCTGCAATGCAATCATTTGGACTTATTGCAAGCGTACTGTTTCTAGGACTTATTTATACAGGCATAAAAAATCACAATATATATTTTTTTGTTACTAAATAATGGAGAAGTCAATTTTAATATTAATATTACAAGAAGAAACTAGAAATACATAATATGTAGGTACACGATAATAATTCTCCTATAAACGAATGAACTTTTTCACTGCGCTTTCACACACAAGTTGTGTTTTGTAATGCGCAATACGTGTGCGGCGAAATCACACTCGTGGCGTGTTCCATACATAGTACACCAAGCCGCACTAATGGACCGCGGATAGTTTATTTTGGCGACAAAATCAATATATAAGTAATACATTACCTGGCACGTGTGTCATTTGTACTGCAGGCGAATGCTGACACATCTTGAGATTGTCGTACACGTGCTTCGTGATCGCCTCCAAGTACTGCTTACTATTGGCGTTGTTCGTGCTGCCGGAAAACAAAAATCATGATCATTCTCTGTTTTACATTTGCCGTGATATTTATTATTTATAAAACAAAAAAAAAAGCCAAAAAAAAATAGACTATGTCTGGTAATTTATATGGCGAAACATTTTCCCAGTAGAGATCTAAAACCCATGTCTACTCATAGTAAAAATAATTGTAATTACTTGGTAAATTGCTATAGGTAAGTATAAGATTTGTGTCATATTAACAGCTTATCGTGTGTGTTTAGGTAAAATAGTAGTTAAAATACTGCCAAAGTTGAAATGCTACCAGTGATAAAAATATCTTAACCTGTTGATCTCCGGATGTAGTTGAAGATCTGGTGCGAAAAACTCCAAGTACTCATTGTATGGTAGCTCATTGGAGATTTGCTCATCCACCAGTAGTGAAGTTTCATACGTCCAGCAACGCGCTACATTACGTAGCGTGTATCTGCAACACAGGTTTTATTTACAAATTCTTTAATGAATTACTTTTACATATATATATTTTTTAAATGAAAACTGGTTTAAATAGACGGCGGACTTATCGATACTATTTTTGGAAATAAAATAAAATTTAGCATACTAACCGATTTTATTCTTTTTACTTGGCTTTTAAAGATCGTAGGGAGATGTTACTCAGGCCATACCTTTCTTAGCTACACAATACAATTACAATTGAGAAATCAAATGCAAAGATTTTTCAAATCCGACTGATAGTTCGAAATATTAACACATAAACAAACTCTCAAGATTTATACTATACATTATACTATATTATCACATAAACTCTCAAATTTTATAATACTACTACAGTTGTCTATGAATGTATGTAACAATATTGTACCTACCCTCCACCACCCACAACGAGTGTCGGCACGTTCAAATTCTTGACAAACTTCACGCACTCCCCGTGACCGCGGGTAGACAGAGAGAAACATCCTAGACGATCCCCTGCGAGAGAATCCGCGCCGCATTGCAAGACTATCGCTGTGGGACGATAAAACTCCATCACGTTGGAGATCACTGGCTTAAATACCTGGAATTAATGAAAAATGTATTTAAATTTGGGTACTCATACAGGCAAATTTTAATAAACACAAACAGGTATTAATATTCAAGAATACTAGTCTGTGTTGACCTACCAATGGGCACAAGGGTCCACTTTTTGTGATTTGGAATGTCTGAGATGACATATACTAAAGAAAAATTACACCTGACAATGTGCTACATTAATGTAATATTTGTAAATGTATTTGTGCTCTGTAACCAACATGCTAGTTTTATTATTATTTTTTTTTTTCAATTTAATGCTTCATTGTTAAAATAGTTGTACATAATATTGAAATTCTATTCTATATTACTCTTGCTTTGAGAATGTTGTACAGCATTCACAGTTTATAGAGACATGCATTAATTGTAGGTCATTTGTAACAGAGAACAAATTACAATATTTACCTGTATATAACTCTGGTCATCAATACCTTCCTTTAACGGTACATTTACAGAATAGTACCTTCCGCTTTCGGCTCCTATTTCATACATATCACCTGTGCCGGGAAAGAAGTAATTCCCATACTTATGGAAACTGACTGTCATCACCCTGTCTGTTAAATAAAATGCTTCCTGCACCCCATCCCCATGGTGGACATCAATATCTATGTACAAGACTCGGGGATGGTATTTTAAGAGTTCTAATATTGCTATTACTATGTCATTGACATAGCAGAAACCTGAAATAACACATATTTATATTTTAGACTATTAAAATAAAAAATTCAAAGAATTAAACTTATAAAGTCAGAAAGAGGTAAGTCAGAAACATCTTAAATATATTGATAGAGATTATTTTAGTTGGTATGAATATGTTTTGTAATATAAAGCCCACTATGGTAGAGTATTGCACAACGAAAGAAACATATTTTATATAATAAATAATATTAAATGACACATTGTTGTATTTATTGTTTTTCCTTAAACATTGTATGACTTTTGTACTAACTCTTGTGTATGGAATAAAATCAATCATATATTTTGTTTGTAATTTAATAGTTAGTGCAAAAACTTAGCATGCATTATCACAAATAAAAAATTTAATTACCAGAAGGTTCAAACTTCTTGGCATGATGCAACCCGCCTGACCAATTTATGGCAATGTCACAAGAGTTATTGTTCAACTTCATGGCACCTTCAAGAGACGCTCCTGTGTACATGGAGCAGAAGTCAAACAGCCCCTCAAACACGGGACAATCGTCACCAACGTTATAGTGCAGGAGGTCTTTGGAGTAACCTGGAAAATTTTATTTTGGTACCTATATTATTGCAATTGCGAGCAAACAAGTTAACAGCCTTCTTGATGGCAAATTTTATTCTTTGTTATTACTGTAATACTCTGCTGCTATAGACCAAGTTAATTATAATAGAATGCTGTGATATAAGAAGCTGCAGCTTTGCTTCTGGCACTAAGACAAATGTTATAAATATATGTTATTATTGTACCAAGCAATAGGCAAGATACAATTTTCTAGTGGTATGACACTCATGTTTACCTGGATGGCAACCAACAACCAAAGGAGCAAAGCCCTACACAGTCACCCACAATAGTGTGGTATATTCTGGGACCCATCTGTGTATATACAGTTTCAGATAGGCCAGCATAATTGTGTAGACTAGTGGGAGATAGTCATCAATGTTTCTCACTGGTCAATTCTTTGCTTAGACTGGGCTACCCTTAACATCAGTGTGTCATATTGGTGCAGACACCTAGCCATGCCACTAAAGGAAAAAGCAACCTAACTCACTCTGTATATTCTGCGGAGTAACATTCTGTAGGAACTCAATGTAGTCTTCACTGTGGAACCTGCACATGTCGTGCGCACTCGCCCTATACGGCTTGTATATCTGCATCTTCTTGTGTAGTCCATACTTAAGCACTAAACAATGCGTCACAGCCAAGCGATGAGGCTTCATCGGATGCCCCGGACCGTAATGAAAGTTCCCCACATCGGGGTTGTAGAAATACGCAACTCTGTTTTGTGTCATAATGGATAAACAAACACGTATTCCTTTAGTATCAAAATAATGCCGAGTACGACTGCGATAACTACTAAGCGTTTTGTCAACTGAATATCGTTGAGCATGATTTAACAGCCATTTTGTGATTTAAACATTGTTAAAACATGTTAAAGCGTATTTGCGCGGTATTCGATGATGTTTTACGAGGAATTATACGAAAATAATGTAATAATTCACATACAAATACCAAATTGTGGTTCGCGAAAGCACATCTGACATCTGTCATCTTTATTAGGGATGTTATTGTGCAAATAAATCTAAATGTACAAAATCGATAACACATACAAGAAATGATTAAGTGAGAATTTACAACAAAGTTGCATCATAGAGAAGATTTTTTTTTAAATTGATGAAATGCTAAAATCAATTCAATAGTGGTAACGATGAAAAGTAAATCGATATGATCTGAATTTTGAATTAAAAATACTCAATCAATAACCCATTTCATTCATTAAAATTATAAATAAATTAAGTTTTGTAAAACAACGTAATGAGGTGTTACAAAATATTACAGAACTTTTGATATTTTATAATTTAATCGATTCTAAACTCTATTGACTGTAACATCCCTAAAGGACGATGTTTTTTTTTTTTGCTTTCAAAAATCTAGTAATTCATATTCAAAAATATTATATAATATATATTTCAATATTAAATTGGCGACATAAGTTATATTTATGCACTGTTAAAATTATATAGGTTTTTAAAAACCTTAAAATTACTAATTTAAGCATAGACAACAATATCATTGCACCTGAAATCTCAATGAATAAAAAGAAATTGTCTATACTCTATAAATAGAAGCCGGTTCGAGAATCCAACTGGAAAACTTGTGGGAAAACTTTATTTTTCAACCGATTTAAACGAAGAACAAACACTTTATCTCCCATTTCGGTAAGTTTTCCATAATATGACGATATGTATTTACATTTCTATCGTGTAATTACACTGATTTCAAAGAATTTATAAAGTCAATGTCCTTATCGGTATTCAAGGTATTTTTGCGCATTGGCGCATGTATATATTATTTATTATTACGTAATATAAGCTGTACCGATAGGTTTTTATTATCTCAAGAAGGTCCACATACCACTTCGGTGAAAATTTTCTCTATTAGGTTATATGGCTTATGTTTATCAGTTTTTTTGTACCTACCCCGTTTATGACTTATGTTTATTTGGATAAAATCGACGAGTTACAAATTCAAAATTCTATCTGAAATACTACATTAAATTATTTGAGATATATTTTTATTTAACAGCATATCTATCCTGAAACTACTTAGTTATTTTTAAAAGTTAAACAAATTAAAAACTCTCGTCTATTTTATCATATTTTTGGGTCTTTTATTACCATCTAACCCAACCCAAGAACCTGTTCCGTCCCATTCTGTCTGAGTATTCAGGCAAGATTTTTACTTAATCCAATTAGGAATTATGTCATCTACTTTCTATTCTAAAGGTATCCTACTACATTATAGAACTTACTCTGGGCAATTTCTACTTGAATCACATTGCCTGAGGTACAACAAATTGCATATATTATGAATTTGTAAATGTGGTTGTTTAGTGTAACTCGCATATTTACTCATACTTACATTAAAACCCAACATTGCACAAACCGTCAAAGAGGTATGAACATATCCAACAGTGAAAACTAGCTTTCTTGCTGTTCATAAAACTGGAACACCTTTACACTCTTCAGACTTTTAAACTTATCTTTAGAGAAACACAGAATTATGTTGGCAGGTGAGGGATAGCTACCTCCCCTCACAGGATAGTCTATCTGGACTTAACTTCACTTGTAGCCAGAGTAATTACTGGGTGTAATGAGACTAAACCCCTATGTCTCAGGATGGCGAGCGCAGGCAAATGCCAAGCATTGCTTTGTTATTCATGGTGTTTGGTTTTGCTACTGTACATGAGTGGTGATATTGAAATTAAAAAAAATACTTACCAACAAGTTCATTGTAACTACTTTCAAGTACGAGTGTAAAAAAAAAATGGTTCCTGTATCTTTCCAACTATTTATATTTCAAGGCCATATTTTTGTACAGTAATTTAAGGATAATTATTTAATAATTTTAAACTAATTTAATGCTACAGTATATTTTTATTGTAATACATGTATTCCAATTTTGAAATATTACTGAACTTTTTTCTTCTTGTTAGAATATTTTCATAGTGTAATTATTACAGATTCAGACACTGGAACTAATGTTTTTTAATGTTTCCTTTGCATATTTACTAGCTAACTAAAATTAACATTTATATAAAGAACAAGCTCAAAAGAGTTAAAATGGCTGGACAAATTACCTTGTCTCGTATTCTGGCTTCACACATCCTAGCTATTCCTACAATTATTTAATCATGTAACTCTATAATTCTCTTTGCGGAAGTGTCATGTGAAATTTAATGATGCGCTTCCCGATCCACTAAGTTATTTTCTGAGGAGCTGTAAAGAGCACACGAGCAAGACAATGATATTGACATTAAACTTCTAGACTAAAGCTGGGCAGAAATCCAGCTACTATTTCATAACATTGGTAGTTTTGAGTACAAAAGTGTTATAAAAAAAAGCATTAAATAGGTGTCAGTTTTTGCTTCAACTTTGCATTGTTAAGGCTCAGTTGCACAAATTAACTTTGCCCATAACTTTGACATTAACAATGTCATCGCTATACATTTGTGACATATTTGACATTGCTAATGTATGGGATTGATTTTTTCAAAGTCAAAGGTATGGGAAAGTTAGTTTGTGCAATCGAGACACTGTATTGGTTTTCTTGTTTTGTACTTTTGTTTTTATTTATTAAGCTATGCCTATACAATTTCGTTCATTTATACAAAGCTGAATATCATATAAAAACTTGTGCTTATTTTTTTAAAGTACCTACCTGTAGAGAAACCCATCTAAAAGACTGAAGTAATGGATCTAAAAAGTTTCAGAATCATTGTTTTTATTAAAAACAGTCTTTATTTTTATTACAATTGACATTGAACAATTGACATTACAATGCATTGTTATTATCATTGTTTTTATTAAAAACAGTTTTTATTTTTATTACAATTGACATTGAACCATTACAATGCATTGTTATTATCATCATGATTACAAAAAAAAAGCATTCAACTCAGGTAACTAACTTCAACTCACATAACCGGTATAAAACACTTTTGTGCACACATATACACGTTCTCACGATTATACCACTTATATAACGGCACACAGCCGCGTACAGTCACTGACAACCGGTCACCACTAGCGGACACAACACAACGTGTCAAAATGTACCGAACGGGCCGTATATTGAGATATGCGATTGTTTTGTTAATAGCAGACAGCACTATGGTCCATTTTAGGGTGTTTGCAAGAGCGATGTCGTCGGCGGTGAAGTCATTCGAAGCTCACATGGTGGTGCCTGATGTGATCCCCAAGGCGCCTGCTGCGTTGGCCACTGTAAGTCATTTTTATGGTAATCCTGTTTTATTTAGGGCTGACTTTTTTATCATTCAATTTATAAAAATGGAGATATTTTGAGGAAAATGCAAATATCTATTAAATTAATAGCGTTTAATTAATAAACTTAGTAAGGTCATTTGAGGAATAATTTCTGACGATTGAAAAATCAGCCCTAAAGCAAGCAGACGATATATTTTACTATAGATTTCAATTTCTTTTTCTTTCATTCTACGAGCAATTTTACTAACTCGATTATCTAAGCTTTAAGTAAGCGAAGTCAAACTTTCACAATTCACACCGTTAGTAGTATGTTAAGTGCCTCACGGCTCATCCTAGGTTAATATTGCGCGAAGGAGAGCTGCGATCGGTGTAAACAAGGCCATAACATCTCATACATTCGTTAATATGCTTCGAACTAGAATATGTTCAATACCGCTAGGTATTAGCAGTGTGACCATTGTTTAAGAGAAGATAGAATGAATGGATTTTTCTTTTAGATAAATATATATAAGATATACCCAGGACAGGCGACGACAGAGGTTTCAGGAAGTCGCTGGATGCAGGCCGATTCCAAGAAGTCGATGTTGAAATCTTTGAAAAGGTCAGCAGATTAAGCAGCCTTCTTTGTGATAGAAATTACCAATAATATTATGTAAGAATGCTGACGCTTTAAACCGGTTTGCAAAATTTTTTTTTTTTTGACATGCCGTTTAAGACTACTTCATTTCAACACAGAACACAAAAATATCTTGAATGTAAATAATAAATTAAATGTTTGGCATATATCACATAGGTTATCGGACAAAACAATTAAAATTAAAGATATCCATATTAAATATTACAATACTAAAGTCAATTTATGTTACGAAAGTTATCGCTTCCGTGAAAAAATGAGGGGACAACCATATAGCTCCTTTTGAGCTACAATTGTTCGGAATATTCTATATTGGACCGCTCTAACAGAATATAGCAAAAATAGGCCATGAGAACTTCACATAAAATAAGTGTAAGTTATATGTAGTTCTCGAAGTCATTGCAGTGGAGTAGAAAAAGTTTGGCCATCAGAATCTCATAAATCTATGGTCCACGGAGTGGCTTCACATTAAATATTCTATTCGTATAGTTTCAATTGTAACGTCGGCTTACTGGTGGGATATTTAAATTTTTTGTACGCTGGTCATGACTAGTATAATTATACATCCCACTTAATCTTTCGTCCGGAAATCTGCATACTATAGCAATTACTTAGCAATTCTATGGTATGTAATGCCATAGGCTAGCGTGGTGGACTATATGGCCGAACCCGTCGCAATCGTACACTCGATTGTAGAGGAGACCCACGCCCAGCATTGGAACCTGTATGGGTTGATACAGATACAGAAAAAAAATATCCTTATAATGATCGATTTCTGACTGAGACCTTAGCCGATTTACTGGCTGTCAACACATCCCTCAGCCGGAACCGAAGCTAAAGGTCCGGCCCTGCATTGGTGACCGATTAGGGCGACAAAAATGAAAAGTCGAAAATCATTTCATGCTTGGGTTTGGATGACCGAAAGGGGGTTATTTTGCCCCTGATAATCATTTCAGTATTGAACAGATAAAGTAAAGAAGACAGATGATTTCCGTGCGGATTAACACTACATCTGTCGCTCGCAGCCGGATGTTTACTGACCCTGGAACGCGATAGACTTGCGTGGACCAGTATAGGGCGGATTTCAGACCTTGAGTAGAATGGTAAATAACCAAACGGAGAGAAACATCTGGAATGAAGAATCTTGTAAATGTTGGCAAATACTGGTATTTTATGGGTTTATTCATCACCGAAATTATAGAAAGATAGCAAAGTTCTGTACTTAGGTATCTTTAATATGTCGCTATGGATAATAGACTTATATTGACCTTCCTGTAGTTGAAAATTGTAATAATAATTAAAGAGGGTTAAATAAAGAGACAACATTTCTAGATGGATTTTGTTAGTTTGAAGATAAACTATGAAAATAGTCGTTTAGACATTTTAGATGTTTCGTCATGAAATTTCACAGTTTAATTTGAACTTTTAATTCACGATATAATATAATAAGTAATTTAGTTACAGATAGTATTTTAATTAAAATTTGGGTCAATACACCTTTTTTATCGGGGTTATGGTAATTAAGTAACTTTTACATTCAACCAATATTGATTAATTTCTCGTATAAATTCTGGAGATAACTGGTTACTTAAAATACTTATTGTTTGTACAATATTGTATATTTAGTTTCTGTGGTATTTAATTAATATCTTAATTGTTATTAAAATATTTTAATTCATTGTTAGTGACGTACTAAAATATTTTATTCCTAAAGTAGGCCTTATTCCTAAAGTAGCGTTATTTTAAAACCAAATATAATTAGGTTTATCTAATAAAATCCTTTGGAGATTTGCTACAACACTTTCTTGTATAAAAAATCCAATGTTTTATAGCCTATAAACGTAATTGCAAACCGATAAGTTTTTGATATGGTTATCGTATAGGCATTATTAAAAAATATTAAAGTTTTGCTTGTATATTTTGATTTCTTTAACTGTGAAGGAAAACATCGTGAGGAAACCTGCATACCGTAGCGAAAGAATTTCTACGGTATGTAAGTCCGCCAACCCGCACTAGGCCAGCGTGGTGGACTATATGGCCTAACCACTCTCAATCGATTCTCTCGATTGTAGAGTAGGCCCGTGCCCAGCAGTGAGACGTATATGGGCTGATACGATGATGATAACGACGATGATGATAACGACGATGATGATAATGATTGATTTTAACTGTCACTAAAATTACAACGTGATCATTCGGCAGTACTCATTGCATTTTATTGATTGACAACCTTAGTTTTCTAAGACAAAATTCATGTGAATAATTTTGAGTCATAATTAGCTTGCCATGATACGTAAGCCTTGACATGGTAGCCTCTTCTATTAATCGCTTTTTCGAATCAGGTAGGCATAATTATGTTGGCCAGGAAAACATAATTACATAGAATGAATAAATATTTTTCAGTGTATGCCTAAAATCCACGACATGCATTAAAATTATCGCAACTCAAATATAGATTCGTGGCATCCGTTACGTGCATGATAAGATGATTTTGTGACATTTTTATGTTGAAATTCGTCTCATTGACGTAATGACAATACATAACATTGACTTTGAATAGCGAGAAACTGGGCACTACGTCTAGTTCTAAGTCGTTGGAGATACTTCCTTACTGCGACGTAATAATAATATTAAACTTTTTGTTGTTCTCGCAAATATGAGGACTACACACCACAGCAACTGCAGTCAGCTAAGATTACAATAAAATTCAACCCCACCACCGAAGCTCGGCGAATCTCCAAGACATAAGGTTGTCTATAAAAACTAATAAAATTAATCAGAAAGAAAACAAATTAATAAGGGAAAAGAAGATTACAAAATAAATAAGATGGTGTGTTTCAAACGACTCGCAAATTCGCACGCATTCTACGATTTACGCGCGTCTACGCTCCAGCGCTTTTTTTCTTCACCGAAATATATGCTTTACTTTGTGGAGATAAAGTTACTGGTGGTAGGTCTCTCATAATAATATGTGAGAGGTCGCCTGGGTAGGTACCATCGCAATGTCTATTTCTCTCGCCAAACAGCAGTGTAAATACACTGTTGTGTTCCGGTTTGAAGGACATTGTAGCCAGAGTAACTACTGGACATATTAAGACCTAACATCTTATGTCTCAGGATGGCGACCGCAGTGGAATGCCAAGCATTTGCACCATAGTATTGGTTTTGCTACTGTCCATGAGCGGTCGTATCGCTTACCATCAGGCGAATGGCATGCTCGTCTCGCCATTCATTGCAATAAAAAAAATAAAAACACTTTGATTGCTTTGCTTTGCTTCAAATCCGCTTATATAGATAAGCCTAATAGTTTTTTTTTTATTCACTCTGTCATAATGCAAACAACAGTACTAATAACTAAAATTGAGAATGTATTTCTCGACCCAAACCCCAATTTAATATCACCGATAATTAATTTAATTATGGTCCACACTTACGGATGGATTTTCATCATGGTTCGTTAACTGCGCCTTGTAGTAATGATGGCATCATTAGACCCAGCCTTTCCATCACTGATGACATGTTTATGATGATTCATGATGATGAATCTTTGCGTTGAGTAAATTGGGTATAAAGTGATCATTATTTGTATAGTACATTTCCGTCACGGAATGTCTATGTTTAAAATTGTTTGCGTTATAACGAAACATGCTACTTGTTTGACGACAATTTAAATAATAATCTGAAGTGAAATATGATAATTTCAATATAATAATAATGTGGATGTTTTTAAGTATAGACAATAGAAAGACATGAAGAAGTTATTAAACAGGGAGTCTAAATGCATTATAAATCCCATTGACATCAAGATTTTATTACATGCATATGATAATCACATCGTTTTTCATCGAATCGCCCATTCATAATATAACGCATTACGAGGATCATAACATATTCTTGATTCACCATTCTTTAAGCCACTAACACCCTATTAAATAACATCTGAGTCTTTAAATTAATGTTTTATAAAATTTCAATAAGTTATGTTTTATTGTGCAGGTGAAGTACCCGAGTGGCGTGGAGGTGTCGGAGGGCAACGTGCTGACTCCCACCCAGGTGAAGGACATCCCCACCATCTCGTGGGATGCCGCGCCCGACCAGTACTACACCGTCGCTATGACCGGTACGAAATAAACCCCATTATTTTTCTAGAGGGAAAAGCGCCTCAAGTTTCGCACATGCTTTGGAGAAGGTTTCAAGTGGAATTTATTGTGGTTTCTGGCCTTACAACCTTACATTCCCAGGATATTCTATCCGCACGACCTAGATTTTGGTGTTGGGTTGGGTCACTTTGTTTTTGCTTTCGAGTAAGAGGAAAAACTATTAAGCTCTCCTTTCAGTGCCCAAGGGAGGCCGCAATGTGAATGTCAGTGTCCTGGCCTTTCAGCCCGGCACGCTACGAATGTTGTGGCCCAACTGCGTTCCTAACAAAACCTACGCCAGTGTACCGACTAAATACCCTTCGGTGACCATCACACGCAGCACACAGGGCGAAAAAATCCCTGATTTACGTCTAATAACCGCGTGTACCTTAGCGCATGGTTTGAAGTCAAGAGAATGTTCATAATTTGATATCACGTTCTAGGCTATCTAGGCTTACCAAGGTTGAATACTTAGCGGAAACTATGGCCTCGATATTCAGATGCCCATAACCTTAATTAAACTTAAATATGAGAAATACATGTCAATCGTTCTTATTAATTAAATTCTTAAAACGAATTACTACAGAACCAAAGTAAAAACCAATAAAAATATACAGTAGCGAAAACAGTAGAGTAGGAGAATGTAAACTGAATCAGTTCTAGGAGTTCTATTATTTGGATCTAATATTAATATATTACTACAATTCGAACGAAGGTCGATATCTGGCTAAAATCAAAGCAGGAATAACACTAAGAAATTCAGTTAAAATTGGCTAAAAGTATATAAAACAATAAAAGGTACAGGTTTAGGCTTAGCAGGTTGAGATAAGCATAAAAAGAAAACTATTTACCTTGTAATATATCAGAAATAATAAATAACACCTCAACACTACTAATACCAGATTAACCACTTCAAGACTTTAGAAAATACGAGTATAACAATACACGACCGAGCTTATAAGACTACCCTACATGCTAAAAAATAATATAAAACTCCAAATCAGACCCCGACGCGCCGTCCCGCAAGGAGCCGAAGTTCCGCGAGTGGCACCACTGGCTGGTGGGCAACGTGCAGGGCTCCAACGTGGCGGCCGGCGAGACCCTCTCGCAGTACGTGGGCTCCGGCCCGCCAGAAGGCACCGGCCTACACCGCTACGTGTTCCTCGTCTACAAGCAGCCCGGGAAACTCACCTTCGACGAACCTAGGCTTACTAACAGGTCTGATTGATTTTATTAAATCCTCTGTCTTTTTTGTTTGATACGTTGTCGAGGCATGGCAGAAGTATCACTAAATAGTTCGATGAGTTTATTTTCACAATTTCTACTGCCAGGAAACTTTTACAATGTTTTATCTGAAAACCGAAGTAGGAAAGAATTTCTCAACGTGGTTATTTAACTCTTGATCACATAGTTCCAAGTTCTTTTGTGCTCCCTGTAGTCCAGGGAATGTGTGTTTTTTAGTGCTTGAAAATCAAACCGAGATCCTCGAGGTTCACAATTCGCATGTGCCAGACCAGACAATACGATTGTAGTTTATTCTAGAAACTTGTATATAATATTAATTAATATCTTGAATTTCCTATTTCAGGTCTGGCGACAACCGCGCCATGTTCAAGATCGCTCAGTTCGCCAAGAAATACAATCTCGGTGACCCTGTTGCCGGAAACTTCTATCAGGCGGAATATGACGACTATGTACCCATTCTCTACAAACAACTTGGCGCCTAAACTACATATACGCTGCGACTATAAAAAAAGCATGCTGAATTTTGAGCTGTAAAAATATTATTTAATTGGTCGAATTTATTTTAGGAAATATCCAATAAATGCTGATAAAGTTGGTCGTAGCATAAACACACATCGATTTTCTATAAATCGATAAACCAAGTTTGATCATAAACAATATAGAGTTAGTCATAGAGCAGTAAATCCAAGATGGCGCTGCATTTAATGTGAATAAAATCACACATTCCAGCTTAAATTGGATGAACATAAAATATGTTGCTAATCTCGCAATGATTTTAACTGTCTTGTATTTATAATAAAGACTTATTAGGTACGGCACCTAGCTGGTAGAACCAGCGACTTTCGTAATATAGATGTGTAAGTAAAAGTTTTGTAATGATTCAAAATTTGTTTTCTTTGAGAAAAAATATATGTGAATAACAGATGTGGTTATTTTATTTTGAAACCTTTCTCTTCGTCGACGAAGTGGTGATACTGCCTTTGCTGTCATTTCGTTTGGTAAGTGAGCTTGTCGGAAGCCCAATACCTCCCTCCGTCCCTTCTTTGCTTAGCCATCACATGAGACGGCGTCAAAGACCTACAGTCCAAGTTTAAATGTTCATAGGCTGCGGTACCACTTGCATCTAGTGAGACGTTTTCTAGTTTATAGTATAACAAAACAGATGACGTCACACCCCTAACACATTGTTACTGATGCAATATGAAAATTGAAACCATAACTGCCTCGATGGCGTAGTTGTACGGTACGCCTACAAAGCTGCGGTCTCGAGTTCGAATCCTGGGTTGGGCAAAGTGATATTGGATTTTTCTATTCATTATCAGTTCGGAGTCAGAAATTTGTGCCCGATATGGCCATAGGCTCGCCCCTCTATCACATCATGGGACGGAACATACAAGGCGAAATGTGGGTGCCCTGGCAGAGGTACGCTAGTACCTCTGCCTGCCCCTTCTGCGTAAAAGGCGTGATTTTATATATGTTTGTAAACCATAAGTAAAGTCTGTCACAAACTCATTATTAGAATTTAAGAAATCATTTAATTATGAAGATTTTCATGTTTTGTGTTCCAATTTTTATTACGCAACATAATGGTTTCTTAGATTTACGCGAATGTTACACACTGAAATAAAACTAAGTATTACTGATTTTATCGCGATTTCGTTTAATTTTTACATATTTAACTTCCCGACATTTCGATTGCTGTTACAAATGTACAGTTAACAATTGAAAATTAAGATTAGTTAAATTGTAAAATCACTGAGCGGATGACTAATACCTCAGTCCGCCCCGTGACCACGAACGCTGTAAAGCAATCGAAACTTCAGGAAGTAAAAAAATATAAAAATCAAACCATATCGCGGTAAAATCCGTAAAAAATATTTTTATTTCAATTACACAATATGCTTACTCTACTAATCTATACTTTACCTTCGCGACACAACTTCGGCTAATGGCTATCTAATTGACCATGGTTTATGCGATATCATCGTCTTTTATAGAAGGAGTTCCGGTTTGACATTTAACAAAAAACAGCCGTATATTTACAATGATTAGCACATAGCTTGGTGTGGACGCTAACAAGTAGCCGGTATTAGTGGTTATTCTGTTTAAATGTTAAAGTGTACAAAGTAGGCCGAGTATTTAGATGCGCGAGTGTTTTGTTAATAGCAGACACATTTTAATTTGTTTCCTAGAACGATGTCGACAGCGAATTCATTCGAAGCTTATAAAGTGGTTCCTGATGTGATCTCCAAGGCTCCTTGTACATTGGCCATCGTAAGTACGTTTTATCTATTCTACCTCTACATAGGTACACTATTTTAAAATAACGCATGTACCCTTAAGGATAGGCAAAGTCTATGGATCTTCATTTACTGGATTATGACACATTCTTTTCGTCCTCTCACATAATTCCCTTCTTGTATACTCTCAAATTCTTGACAAGACAAGACAAGACACCAATGTCTGAAGACAAGCTGGTGGTAACTCTCTCACAAGTGGCCGCCTGGGTAGGTGCCACCGCAATGTATATTGCCTCCGTGAAAACAGTGTTATTGGACTGTTGTGTTCCGGTTTGAAGGACATTGTAGCCAAAGTAACTACTGGACATAATGAGACTGAACATCTTATGAAACTTTACAGTATTATAGATTGTACATGAGGATAACTACAGTTGTACGGTTGTACTATCCTATATTCAAAATAATAATGATTTAATCCATCCAAAGGTTGCTTGGAAGAGATCGTAGGTAGCCAATTGTAATCATGACTTTAGTTTTAAGTGATTTAACTGTTATTGCGTTACTCGCTTTTATTGTGGTGTACAATAAATAAATAAATAAATAACATACCGGTAAGTATTTATTGGGCGATAAACCGGGTATAGCCGGGTTGGGCTGCAATTATATTGTGCAGGTGAAGTATCCGAGCGGCGCGGTGGTGTCGGAGGGGAACGTGCTGACGCCCACGCAGGTGAAGGACATCCCCACCATCTCGTGGGATGCCGCGCCCGACCAGTATTACACCGTCGCTATGACTGGTGAGTGAGCATGCCTTGTATTGTGATTTTGTACGGCTGAAATAAGTAGGGGAAGTACGTACAAAATGACATATAGTTTTGGTTTTGGGTTATAACTCTTTAATGGTAAATCACAGCGCATTCATATTGCACACCAGTAATCTTAGGTTTCTTAGCTTCGAATTATAATAGATACTTAAAAGATAAACAAACTAGAAAAAATAATAATTTTAAATTTAACAGAGATCAATGAAATCCATTTTGTCCATATGCTATGGACAAAATGGCATACCACATACGGACTAAATGACATACCTGGCAAAAGTTATAAAATTACAAGCAAAGCTCGCAAATGAACCGCTTGGTTCGTTTAGAAACGTCCGCGCAAGAAGCGTGGGCCCAATGCGAACATTTTAAACACCGCAACCAGTCTTCTCCAGGTTTTGATCTTGAATAAAGATCGTTGCAATATATGCATGCGCAATCCTCTTCGTTATCTTGAGTGTAATTTGGCCAATTTTCTTCTTCGCTGTCTTCATGGAATATGGTTTTGGTAACCTTTCGTCTTTTCTTCTCTGAAGGAGCTTTAGGCTCGTTTCTTGCCTTAATTTCGTTCATATTTGGAGTGGAAGTCAAAACTAAAGGGGGTTTGGTGTTTCTTTGGGTTACGTTTGCCTTGGCCACTTACGTAAAGTCCTTTGGGGACATGAGATAAAACTTCAATAGGCACTGCTAAAGTATGAGATGAGGGATGTAATTCATTACCAATAGATGGGCAATTTTGATTTGCAGCAGGTAAAATAAGGTCTTGAACAGTGTTTGCTGTTGAATTGTTAGCTGGTTCAGTAGAGTCGGTTGTTTGAACTGTCTGTTCAGTAGAGTCGTCATTATTGTCAGGTGTTACGGCGCGGATTATTTGTTGTGTCGTTCTAGGAAGTGATATTAAAACGACATACCTATGTCATTTTGTCCGTAACATATGTATGTCATTTTGTCCGTAAAGCGTTATAAAAAATCAAAATTCAACAATAAATGCAAAATGATTATTATTTACAGAAATAACTGTTTGAAGGCAACAATAAGTACTTAAGGGATGTAACAAATGTAAACACAAGATAATATTATGAAAAACATAATATTAATACACAAAACTCCTTGCAGTTAAAAAAATATTTGTAACTTACCAATATTTGTCGTCAGCCATAACACCCAAACGAAAGACTGGCATGAGTTCACGTTTTGACAGGTTAGTATTACCGAATAGGGTCACGTGATGTAGTAATCTATGGCGGGCTAGAAACGGGAGAATTTGAAATATGATGCCTGTGTCATTTTGTCCGTATAATATGTCATTTTGTACGTACTTCCCCTATGTAAAGTCGCCCAGACCGCGGAATCGGTATGCACTGTTCCACAAAAGCAATGAATAGTAATAAAAGTTTCAAAGTAATTAAAAGTTATCATTATAAGCAAATCGAGCAGACCAATCTACACCGAATTTTGGGTTCATTATGATATGTATATCCGGATACAATTAAGCTTGTCATAATTGTGTTAGCTCACGCCGGTTCATCAACAGAGTATTATCTGAGTATCAACTCTATGTGGATAATGTGTGGAACTCTATGTGCACTACGCTTAACATCAGGCGCACTGTAATTACCGAGTCAGAACCAAAAAATACGAGTATATAAAGGAACAATCTAAAATTCGCTGAACCCAGCTTCGATTGCTCACCCAGTGATTGGACAAAATATCTGATTAAATTAGTATGATAGCTATCCGCTACTAACAGATCACTATCAAATTATTTATGGCAAACCTGTGTTTCTCTATTAATTTCCTATGACTTATAGGCAAAATAATTCTCTGCACCTCTGCCTGCCCATTCTGCGAAAAAAATCTGTTTATGTAATTAATGGTTGTTTGCAGATCCGTACGCAGAATCTCGCCAGTGGCATCATTGGATTGTGGGCAACATTCTCGGCGATAACTTGAATGCTGGAGAAACTCTTGCTAAATACGTAGGCTCCGGCCCGCCAGAAGGCACCGGCCTACACCGATACGTGTTCCTCGTCTACAAACAGCCGGGTAAAGTCACCTTCGATGAACCCAAGCTTGCTGAAAGGTATGATTTGATCTGCGTGGCATTAGCTCCCTTTAAATTCGGTCAACCATTATGGTAAAAAGCTATTTGGCCTATTTATCGATGGTACTGATTATATAGTCAATCATACCATCAAATGTAAATTATATTGTTTCAGGTGTTTCACTTCATACATTTATGTATGCGTAGCTACTACGAAGTGGGAAATTATATGTTTTTAAACTGGATTCACTTGCTTACCTATACCTACATAATCGCTTATTATATTTATCTTTGCTCTGACTGACAACTAATTATTTACAAAGAAATTAACATTTTAACTCTTAATGGTTTCTTAGATTTACGCCAATTTTACACATTGAAATAAAAGTATTCTTTACGGATTTTATCATGGATTTTAATAATTTTTTTTAACTTCCCGACGCTTTCAATTTTAAATTTGTTTCAATTTCAGGCCTGGCGAAAATCGTCTTATGTTCACAATGACTCAGTTCGCACAGAAATACAATCTCGGCGATCCCGTTGCCGGATACTTCTACCAGGCGGAATATGACGACTATGTCCCTATACTCCACAAGCAACTTGGCAATTAGAGTCCTTAAAGTCCGACCAACTAATATAAAGTAAAGAACATTGTGTTTATTATTAGATAATTACGATTCTATTTCAGAACGCGTTGTGCGTAGGTATCTAGTAAATAAAACTATAAAAATTATATATCTTTCATTTAAAAAAAAACGAACTGTCGGTACTTATAATAATATATTTATATATATGTATACATCATATGTTTTTGATAGCAGGTGTTTAACATTCTTGAAGGTTAAGACCGTGCTGTAATGTCTTTTATAAACCTTATGTAAAATAACGGGTGTTAATTACAGTGCTATTTAACGACTTAAGATTTCCTGCGGTTTATTTATTCGTTGATAAAAACTTTATGGCATGCATGCAACATTTATGACAGATTTTAACACTTCCCGTTTATCTATACATATTTTTTTATAACTGATCGATGTCTGTACATATAAGATAATCGAACCTAAAATATTGTTACAATAATTGTAGTCTGTTTGTATGTGCCTTTGTGCGCATTAATCTCAGAAACAGCTGAACCAATTTCGCTTAAATTTGGTATGGTGGTAGCTGACACTCTGGATTAAAATACAGACTATTTTTACCCCAAAAAATATAGTGTCCCCATAGGATGAACAAGGAATGGAAATATATTTGGTACTTTCTTTAACTCGAAAGGGATGGGATGGGACAGGATTACATGCTTTGAGTGATAATTACACGGGTACAAGGGGATATAAAGAGACGAAACGGGACGGAACGTGAAAAGCAGTACAGCGGACGGCATTCAGTTTGAATATGAATATAAAAGTACGGGAAATAATAGGTTGATGCTGATGTGAAATGCTGATGTGAATTGGACTCAAACATTATCTGCACCCGGGTGGAACTGGGCCCGCCCCTGGTATTGACCATATATTAATAAACTTTTATTGTAATGAAAATAAGGCTTAAGCTTTCCTTTATTTGTAGAGATATTTTTATTATTTTCATCTGTCTCTGAAAAACGTCTCTTTATGATTAACTAATTATACATTCATAACTAGTGGTGGTAAATTAATGTTACACTACATTAAAAAAAAAATAAAAAAAATATAAGTATGCCAAAGGCTTCTAAGTCATGTACTTGCCATACACATTTTTTTTCGTGACGTTAAGCGATTGCACCCAGTATATTCAGGAGGAGGTCTAAAGAAGAATGCTGGTGTCACTGGCTTTCTGGTCTAGTTCACTTGCATATATTACTGTCAGACAAGTTCCTAACAAATTCTATGTAAGCATACGAGTTAAACCCCCTCGGTGGCCGTCTCATGCATCATGGGCAGCAAAGGATATCCCAGGGCGAGAGCGCTCTAACTTCATAGAATGCCTACTTGGTCAATAAATAATTGTGTACCCCGGCGAGAGGTGGTCGTAAATGTTTCCGATTTGAGTGCCATGCCAGCATTGCGTACCAGTCATTTCTAAAACTAAAATAATAATGGAATGGATAGATTAAAACAGGTTTGCAACGCATGAAAAATAAAGTTGTGATAACACTAGTTTATTATAGAACGTAACGCACGTTTTGTTTGTAATTGTTGTAATTAAATATTAGAGACATGTGTACATAATATGTATGTTTCAGAAGACATTCTTCATTCGCAAATATACTTCTTATACAAGTTGTTATTTATTTCTCATGTTGAATAGTATAATTATGTTATATATAAAAAATTAAAATAATATAATTAGAGAAATTATGAACTATTTTTTTATCAATTGCTTAAGTATCTAAGCATACAGACAATCTACACCCCCTCTTTCTCTTTCCCCACTCTTTAGGTGAAGTATAAATAACATTACCAAATTCTGGCTTCACTTTATACTAAATAATTTGGGTCTGAATATAGACAAAGGCCTCACCTGGGGTCCGCAAATTCGGGATGTAAGTCGAAAGTTGTTTACTTCGGCTAGATCCTTGCGAAGGTTACACAATTTTCTACCCGTTACTACGAAGATATCACTTGCGCAAACACTCCTCCTCCCCATCCTTGATTATACAGATGTCAGCTATCTAGATCTCACCGAGGAGCAACTAAATAAACTTGAGCGTCTCCAGAATTTCTGCATAAGATTCATATTTGGTCTACGTAAATATGATCATGTTTCCGAGTTTCGTACTAAGCTCAAGTGGTTGCCTATACGACTTCGTCGGAATACTCACATTCTTTCTCTTCTTTACAATATTTTATTTAATCCTCTCACCCCTTCTTATCTTAAAGAACGATTTGTTTTTCTTCATGACTCACATACGAGGTACTTGAGGTCGTCCGAGAACTTAAAGTTGAGAATGCCCGCCCACACCACAACATTTATGGACAAATCTTTCGGTGTCGTAGCTGTTCGTTTGTGGAATGCACTTCCCGTTGTGGTGAGGCAGGCTCAAACTCTGCCATCTTTTAAGAAGTTGGTAAAAGAGCACTACTTTTCTTCTTAAACAGATATACTGATCAATATTATTTCCTTAATTTAAATATATTGGTAATACACTTATATATGTATGTTAATTTATATATAAATGTATTTATGTATGTTTATATACATTATTTATGTAGTTTTTGTATATTTATGTATAAATAGTGTTATTTATTTGAGCTTTTGTCTTTATTAAACACTGCCCTATCTCTCTCCTTCTCATAAATCCATCCAATGGTTGTCTGGTAGAGGTTGCCTTAGTGCGATAAGACCGCCATTTGTACTTTGTTATTTTGTTGTCTCTATACCTATTGTTATATTTATTGTGTACAATAAAGAATAAAAATAAATAAAATAAATAAATCGTTATAAAATCCATATAACATCATCATCGTATCAAATAGCGAGGTTTCTCCCTGTTGTTAGTTAAACACCCCACAGACCTAAACATAACACCTAACAGAGACACAGTCAATACCCCAACATAATAAAATACAGGCAGAAGAAAAAAAAATAACTTCTTCTTACACACACATTACACACATGAAAGGCAAACCCATTCATAAATAATTAGTCTCGGTTTGTGTTTGTAGATCATATAAGCGTAAAGTAACTTAAATCTACATACTGTATATTCTACTGAAAATTGAGTGACACCTACTTAAACATCAGTTTCGGTGTAATATTCTAAGGCAACGCACGAGCTGCCTACAAAATGAGAACATTTATTGTATTCAGTGTTTGCATTTTCCTAGCAGCTGAAAATATTTCGACATATAAGATTGATGTAGCGAAGGCTTTTAAATGCAGTAAATTAGTTCCTGATGTTTCGCCGTGCGCCCCAAGATGTTTTTTGGAGGTAATTTTCCATTTAATTCATAGTTACATGTATTGTATATGGTTTAAACGCGTTTACAAGCCGCCACCGGCGCGTTATTCGATGGTTGCGTGATGGATTAATAGGCGAATGACATGGTCGTTTCGCCATCCATTGCAATAAAAAAAAAACGCTGGTTTATTTTTCAACCTTAAAGTTTCTTCTTTAAAGTACCTCTTACTTACTTTATCAATGTTGGTCTTAATTTCAATCGGATAAACCAATTTAGCAACCACATAACTTCCCGTTAACAATTCAGGCCTATCACACGAACAGACGACCTGAGCAGTCAGCTGATTTTCACCCCTTCCTGCCTACACCCATTATCACCACTTTGGACGTCATTTTATACATGTATTCGTCAGTAAATTTGCATACTATATAAAGTTAATCTGTACGGCAAATACACTCAGTTTTTTTAGTTGCAATGTCGCAATGCAATGTTATCTACCTATCTTTTGTTTGACTTCAAAGTCTTTTTCAACTGAATTATAACTAGCGGCACGGATCTTGAGCGCTGGCCGTTACTTGCGCAGATGTCGATTTTTGGGTCTCTTTAGAGGTATGACGAAGTAAGCGGGCGGGGGCATTATCGCATCGGCCAGTGATTGGTTCACTACGCAACGCCATATTGTTGTTATGCCTAATTCATTCATTGCGTTTGTTCAATTCATTCATTTATTTTGTCCTTAAGTTCACGATGCGCAAAGCAATCCCCACTCTGTCGCCGAACGCTCAAGATCCGTGCCGGCGGTTATACCTCATAATATTTTTCAAAAAATATATAAATAAAAAAAGTAAAATTAGAAAGAATAACAACAGTTCATGTTGCTGGGGAAATGTCTTGCGTCCTTCTTCAACGCTGTAGCACTTTTGGAAGCGCTGCTAGTTTTAATTAATAATTCAAAAAACTCGTGGACGCGGACAGAGAATCTCAAGACTATTTGAATAGTTAATGAATAAATTGTTTTTGTTTTTGTGCATTTTGCTCCGGCATTTCACTAGACTCTTGGACAGCATCACAGATACCAGACAACAAATAGACTTAGGACTTCTTAAAACCATATTTGTATCTATTGTAAAGTACTTTTTATTTACAGGTTGAGTACCCAAATCAAGTGTACGCGGAGCTTGGTAACATGCTAACTACTACAGAAACAGCGGACCCGCCCAGCATCGATTTTACCGGGGATGAAACTTCATATTACACCCTGACTATGATTGGTGAGTATTGTACTGTTTCGAACTTTATCAACCCATAATCACCCCTACATTCATCATTATTCATTCCTTTCATCTATCAATCAACGCTCATTAGCATGGCATCCATCTACAACCAGGAGTTCGATTGGAAGGGCTACAGTCCACCACGCTGTCTAATGTGCGGGTTATAATTGTACTACCATTTATATAAGTTAAAACCTCTTCTTGCACAAATGGCGCCTTCAGTTTATAACTTTATCTCCCCACAGGGAATGGACAATTATTTCTACCTTTTTACTATTCAATTAGTTCTTTACCACTGTGTAATGTGTATCGTTGTTAAACCTAGCGTATATAAGCATACCACCAGCAAACTTATTTTATTAAATAAATTTTTATCATCAGACCCCGACGTCCCTATCCCGAGCTACACCAATCGCTCCCAGATTCGGCATTGGATTGTGGGCAACATTCCCGGCGATGACGTCAGCGTGAGCAACGGGGAGACGATGTACGACTATATCGGCCCCGCCCCCCCGCAGGGAGATGTCCCTCACCGCTACGCCTTCTTTGTGTACCAGCAGAACGGCTTCATCCAGTTTAATCAGACCAGGCTTGACACCACGTAAGTCTTCCATACTTTCTACCTTTTTTATAATAATAATAAACCAGCCCGTTTACGTCCCATTGCAGGGATTATTCTCAACAATCAGGGATTCGATTAAGAGTGATTGGTCTATAGCTGTCTGTTGCTCTCTTGAACAGATCGGGGGAAGCTAACAGAGGTACGATGGTCGTCACGCTTGCAGATATCTTCTTCTATATGCAACACTTCTGTTACATACTAGATTTTGTATCCATATTTGAAATAGAGTATTGTTCAAAAGACCAGACGTTGCTTACTGGTTTCTTAGATTTACGCGAATGTCACACATTGAAATAAAACTATTTTTACGGATTTTATCGCGACTCCGCTAGTTCGCCCCGTGACCACGGAAGCTGTAAAGCGATCGAAACATCGGAAAGTTAAAAAATGTAAAAATTAAACCAAATCGTGATAGAATCCGTAAAAGATTGTTTTATTTCAGACGCTTGCTGTACATAAACCCTATGGTCTTTCGGGAGTAGACGTTTTAGTCTACCATGTTGACCTGATCCGTTTTACATACCTTCATATTGTTATGGTAGATGATGTACCATGAGATACAAACTCTGTCACATTTCCGATTGTCGCTACAAGGAGTGATAATGATTATTTACGAATGCGCAATATTATAATAATTATTTCAGTAATAAAACACTTTTATCGAAGGCTTACAGTATTAACATTCGTATATTATCATGTGCTGTTTTTATGTTTTTTAAATAATATTAATATGCATACTTTTGTTCAATTAATGAAGGTCACTCAGATAAGTTACGAAAATGTTTGCACGTAGAATATATTTTTTGTTATACCTCTTTCGTTTATGTTGTTATCTACACTTACGGGAGTTAGGTGTGATAAGATTTTCAACCAACTTCAAAACAAGGTTCTATTTTATTCATTTGAATGTATGTTTGTATATAATATGACAGGCGTCATTTTCTTAAAAACTGCCGATCCATTTTGTATGCAGTTCTCATTATTATCCCTAAGAATAATAATGATTATTATACCAGCCTAAAAGATCGCACTGCTGGGCAAATGCCTCCCCGAAGTTCCTCCATAATTCTGTATTGAGAGCATTCATCCAGTCCCTGTTAAATCTATTGAGGTCCTCTCACCATCGCTTTCTGGGTCTGCCTCTTCGCCTATACCCGTCTTGCGGCTTCCATTTGCCAATGATTTTGGCCCATTGATCAAAATAATTAATTTATGGTTAAAAATTTTGAAGCAGTGAAGAGGAAAATTTCATTACAATTTTAATTCTCCAACAGGTTGACACCAGAGAGGTTTTTGCATATAACTGAGTTCGTAGAGAAGTACGAACTTGGCTGCCCTATCTTCGGCAACTACTTCATAGCTCAGTACGATGAAACCGCCGAGTGAAGCAAATAAGTAAATAAATTGACCGACTTTACCATCGTTAAATAGAGTTAATTCGTGGGATAAAATATTAAATTCAAATTAAATAATATATTTATTGGTCAAGTGTAATAAATTGTTGTCCAACATCGTTGGTTTAAAATTGAAATTATATTTTAAATAATATGCTATTTGATGTTTTATTTAGAATATTATATTCGATAAAAAAATGTGATATTAAAATAACTTCTGGACCAATAAAATAAAAATATGTGTTTTTTATGTAACTTTTTTTTTGTTCTTGTGCAGAATGGTAGATAATAAAATTAAGTTGAATCCACATACGGATTATCGCATCAGTTATTTCACCAAAAAGAACTACATAAACATAATATTATCACATGAATTGTTTATTATCGATCGCAAAAACATTATGACAAGTTAATCTCGTCCACTTAAAGAAGAAGACCTAATCTTCATGTGTCATCAATCTTCAGAGAACTCTAAATAGATTGTGCCAAAATGTTATATTCGATTTAGTATTGCCTTTGCAGCAACATGGCTCGCTTTATTTGCGTTACTTTGTTAAGTTTAATGACTATTGGTTTAGCAAACATTTTGCCTAGAACCCAGTCGTTCGTGGATCATGGTTTGGTGCCCGATATTCTATCAACACCTCCTTTAAGTGTTCTGTCTGTAAGTAAATGTACTTATAAATCTTTACTATAGTAAAACATTTAATAAAAATATGGCGTGACAATTTTACATACCTATTGACTATTACCTAGTGCCTATTGCCTCATAATATAATTTAAAGAAACTTGAGTTATACTGAGCAGCGACTATAAGGTTTCTCTGACTAAAAACAAGCTCCTCCTCAAGCATCCTTAGGGACTAGTCCTAGTACCTTAGGATACTTGTCAGTCTTGTCAGTCAGACAGCCTCCGTGGTGCAGTTGGTTAGACGCCGGCTGTGAAACGAGAGGCCGCGGGTTCGATCCCCGCACCGAGACAAATGTTTGTGTGGACCACAAGTATTTGTTTGGGTGTTTGTGAGACCGAAAAGTCTCTCGTAGTTCCTGATACACACGACACAAGACTCGATCTCAGTGTGGGGTTAGGACTATGTATGTGACTGTAGGGTGTATTATTACTCACCAAGTTTCTAAGCTGGAAATCAATTCTTTGCACGCCACTGTTGATCCTGGCTGACAGTAGCTGTAGTGGTGGGTGTGGCTGGAGAAGCCTCTATATAGAATTAGTACAACTTTTGTAGGTAACATTCTCGGGTGGAGCTCAAATATTGGAAGGTAATGTAGTAACACTAGAAGATGTCAGTGGAGTACCAACGTTAGATTGGAATGCAGACCCAGATGTCTCGTACACTGTTATTATGTGCGGTAAGTTAGTTCAAGAACATCTAGATATAGATCTAATATTAATGTTTTTATTATTTTTATAGAATTAGGAAATTTTGTTGAGTTTCTTCTTCACAGCTACAACACGTTCCGAAGCGGTGGTACAGCAGAAATTAATGATTCAAAAGATCTTGTAAAAGACTACTTGAATAAAGAATATTTTGATTTGATTTGATTCAATTGTAACAAATTATGAATATATAATAATAAGAAATCGCCTAGGGCGATAAGACCGCCAACTGTACTCTTTAATTTTATCTGTAAAATATTGTATGCCTTTTGTATTTTTTGTGTGTGCAGTAAAGTATAAAAATAAAAAAAATAAATAAAAATATCCACTGGTAAATAATCCCTTGCTATGTCGTTCCGGTTTGCGCTGGCCAATATTCGTCGCATCTACAGAGCCACTAGGTACTCAAGCTGCTATTTAGATTCCTATTTCTCAGATCCCGATGCCCCCTCAAGACTTCAGCCTGAAGCTCGCTCGTTCCTCCACTGGTTGGTGGTAAACGTGCCTGGTGGTGACATCGATGGTGGCGACTCTGTAGTCCCAATCTTAAACTCGCACCCAGAGCCTGAAACCGGCCTGCATCGTTATGTATTCCTAGTGTTTGAGCAACCTGGAGTGATGAGCTTGGATGGTTTGCCTGAGTGAGTGGTTTTTAAAGTTATATACAGGGTATATCAAGATTGCGACCGAAAACGAAGCCAGGTGGTAGTATTAGTGACTCCAGACACAATGCAACTAAACATTTGGCAAAAAAAATCGTCAACTTTTTTTTGGTGATTTTTTACTTATCGTCGTATTTGGGTTATAAATACATAGTTTTCCTAAAATAATGATGTACTCCTTTTTATTTTTTAAGACGCAATGGTACGTTAGGGTTTAAATTACTATTTTCGCAATAACAAGGTATTTACTACCCAAAAACAATATGAGAAAGATTATAAAAAATTGCAAAAAAAAAACTGTCGGTTATTTTGCGAAATTTTAATTTGCATTGTGTCTGTAATCACTAAAACTACCATCCGGCTTCGTTTTCGGTCGCAGTCTTGATATACCCGGTATTGATAAGAAGTTATTGAACTTCTTTAAGGCTATTACTATAGTTAATTGAAGACGATAGAGACTAATATCTTTACATCTACCTCTGTAATGGGCGCCACACACGTAACGATATAACTGTGCAAGTCTGAGTTTGCACCTGTATACTGAAGCGAGTGTGGGCTGGTGTTCGAAACTGGTGCAAACTCGCGTTTGCGCAAACCTACTTGAACGTGTGGTGGTCATAGCTTTCTTTAGTCATAACCAAGAATAATCGTGCGATAAACTACAAACTGCTGAAACTTTATCACATACTCATATAAGGCTAAGCTGTATATCAAGACCGCGACCGAAAACGAAGCCAGGTGGTAGTTTTAGCGGCTACAGACACAATGCAATTAAAAATTTTGCAAAATAATCGACGGATTTTTTTTTCAATTTTTTAAATATCATCGTTTTTGAGGGGTAAATACCTAGCTTTTGCAAAAATTTTAATTTAAACCCTTACGTACCATTACGTGTTTAAAAATTAAGCGATGTACGTCATTATTTTAGAAAAACTATGTTTAATCACTCAAATACGACGATATGTAAAAAATAACAAAAAAAAAATGACGATTTTTTTTGTAAAATTTTTACTTGCGTTGTGTTTGATATCACTAATACTACCTCCTGGCTTCGTTTTCGGTCGCGGTCTTGATATACCCTGTATTATGACATATTAGATACGATGAGTGATTTTGAATAAAAAGCACTATCGCGTTACGACTATAAATATTTACACGAGTATTACTTTATTGAATGAACTTGTCGTGAACCAGATAAAATTTCCCATCGCCAACATCTTAGATATCGGTTGAGTTTTCTTTTTTTGTATGATATTGATATTCGTATTTTTCAATAAGTTAGCAATCTCAATACTTTAATTTCTGTACTTACCTACTTAATAAATTGTGCACTTAGGTGTCTTCAAAATCTAAATATAAATATATTCGAACCACATTAGAAAATAATGCATCATGTAGAAATATGACTAGATAAAGAAATATATTGGCTATACCTTTGTAAATAAATTGATATTTTTCAGTGTACGAATTGCCGAATCGAGATTTTCTTAAAATTATTGTTATTGTAACTTCATCACCTTTATAAATTCCTTTCCAGTGGTTCCTTCGAGGGCCGAGTCAGCTTCTCCGTTGAAAACTTTGCCGATACATACAACATGGGAGTGCCGATTGCCGGAAACTTTTACCAAACCGAAAATCTGGAAGATGTTGAGAGTTGAGATTGAGATTAGAGAATAGAAGCCAATTATTTTAAGGGTTACGAGAAATAAAAAGATGATTTAAATTAATTTGCTTTTAAAATTGTTGATACTCACTAGATTTATAGCAGATGATAGCTGTGTAAATAATTGGGCGAGTTTATTCAATATGTTACAATGTATTATTATGACTGAAGCGAGCCAAATGTCTGTAATTGAAACCAAAAGACTCTTCAGCAATTTTTTCGGGATGTGCGCAACGGTGGACCTAGATAATGCGCCTGTTTTGACACGGCACCATCTGTTACCACAGAAGATAGATAATAAGATAAGTTAAGACATTATCACATTGCGTGAAAATAATCTATATTAGTGCGGGTTAGCAGACTTTAAATAATATAGAAATTCTCAGAAATCGCTATGGTATGCAGGTTTCCTCAAGATTTTCCATCACCGTTATAGTGTGTGGACTATCTACATATGTTTCAACTTAGCATGTTTTATAATGGCATGACAAAGTTACACAATTTTGCCGGCCTGGTAGAAATCGGATATAAATAGGCAAAAAGGCAACAGCTGTTGTTACATGACTCTGGTGTTCTAGGAGACAGTACGGAACCACGGCTGAGCCGAGTCATTAATACTGTAGCAGAGGTCTAAGTTCTAACTCTGACAAAGTTAGAGAAGACATGAATGATCTAGATACTAAAGGTTCATTTACTCTTTAGTTTTGCCTGTTCCACGGATGGACGAGTTGTAAGCATCAAAGATATGAATATCCCTTCGGGTGTCCCAGTGTTGCCAGATAACTTTTGACAATGGAGAACAATTGGAGAACAATACGCAACGTTATCAATTTTTTGTCAGCGAGTCAAAAAAAGGAGCTTTTGTACACCTGCATCAGGCGAATGGCATGCTCGTCTCGCCATTCAACGCAATAAAAAAAGAAAAAGACCCAGACCGGTAACTCATATTTGTCTCAGTGTAAAAGGGCCTTTACCACAAATGTTTTAATCTGAAACATCAAATCAAATTATGTAACATGTTATCAGCAAGTCGGAAAAAACTAGGAATAATCTTCTCTCATCTTTTATCAATCTTCAAGATTACTACCCTATTTATATTCCGATTTTCCGGGTAGTCTTCAATTAGGTGTCGAAATGTTTTGTATCTCATGTGTGGTTTTGTTGAGCTGCATCGGTTTTGGTTTAGCAAACATGAGAACGCAATCGTTTTTGGACCATGAGGTGGTGCCAGATATACTGTCAGCTCCGCCATTAAATGTGTTATCGGTAAGTACGACTTTAACATGTAATTTATTCTTATTAACGTCTTCTATTACAATGTGGCAAAGGCACCTCAAAACGACTTCTCAAATTATAGTCATGTGCTATAGTTAATTTAGTTCACCCGATCATAATATTTTATTTTAACTGCACAGGTACACTCTGACGCATCAAGTTACAAAATAATTAAACATTACAACTAACCAAGCTTATCTTCGTTAAATAATGCTAAGATATTATAAGAAAGTGTGAAATTTTCCATACGATGTCTAGGTGCGAAGATCGAATCCGCACCCACTCATTTATCATTTTACAACCGCCTTTTACCCCAACCAACTGCGCCATGAATGCTGTTAATTATTGAACTAAATAAACAAAACAGTGCCCTACCACTTTCTTTAATTTATTCTGATGTTAAATTAAGCAAAAGCATTTGTTTTAAACCTTGAATATAACGTGTTCTGTGGTATAAATTAATGTTTATATCCAGATCCAGACGCTCTCTCCAGGGAGACGCATGAGTTCCGCTCCTACCTGCACTGGCTGGTGGTGAACGTGCGTGGTGGTGACCTCTCCTCAGGAGATACCATCTTCGGCTTCGTACCTTCACGACCACGAGTATCCACCGGCCTGCACCGCTACGTGTTCCTCGTTTACCAGCAACCAGGGGACATTGCATTGGAAGAGCTACCAGTGTAAGTGTTATATATGCTATCTCACTCCCTCTCTTTTTCGTTCTCTCTCTCTCTCTCTCTTTCTCTTCAGCCACAGGAGGTCCACTACCAAACATAGACCTTCCAGATCTTTAGATCTCCATAGCACCCTGTTGGAAGCTGTATAATATACGATGGGGTAAATTATAATACTCAGCGAATTATAATATCCCCAAAAAGCGAATTATAATACCCAGCAATATGTAAGATCCTTCTCACCCGCTTTTAGCTTTTTTTGTATGAGAAATGCCGAAGAGAAATGCTTGTTATGGTAAATGTCGAGCTTCCAGATAGAATATCCAACGAGATGGCTAACTCTCGTAGGAATCGATTATGGCAGCCTGATTGTAACGGTCCAGACGTGCTAACCATCACGATTTGGACTGCATTTACCATCAGGCGCACTGCGGTCACTTTGTCTTCACAGTAAAAAAACCCTAGTAAATACTCCTTTCTTGTTTCAGTGAATCACTTGAAGGACGCTACAGTTTTTCATTGGAGGACTTTACAACCACGCACAACCTCGGAGTACCGATAGAAGGAAACTTTTATCAGACTGAGAACCCTGATAATCTGCTTTAGAAGCATTATACGTTATTTAAATTAAATATAACTATGTATATTATACCATTTTGTTTGATTTATTTTATGTTGCCTGATGGTTGGCTGCCACATTACTCAGTTACGTCAAACGTGAGCGTTTTTCCAATATATCTGAAAAAAAAAGTGTGTGTGTGTAATTTACACACAGCAGAATTAAAACTTCTAAAAAATTGATTGAAAATGTTTTTAATTTTTTTCAAGCTCATAACCAATTTTATATTTGAATGCAAAATTGTATCACTTTTGTCGGAATGGCCTCTATAAATTCACTGAATTAATGACGAACGATTCACTGAATTATCCACCTCATGGGTGCCACTTACCATCTCATCAATTAAAGGTAAACCAGCATAATATACATGACATACATTTATATTAGTAGGTACATCAAATTGAATTAGAAAAGAAATTAACAAAAATGAGGATAAAAAATTGCCTGTTAAAATACTCTTTTAAATGCCAACCATGGCTAACTCATATTTTTTTTTACAAATTACAAACTTGAGTGTTTTATCGCAAAGCAATGAAAGAACTCAAGGCTTAATAAGGAATCAAAATATAAAAATGTTATGTGTTTATTAAAATATATTCATTTAGTATATTTACATAGACAATTATCTGCTACGGTTATTTTCGTATCTTTGCAGCTTATGCTCCCAAGCTCTTGTAAAGAAGGGGAACGTAATCGTCGAACTGTGCGCGGTAGAAGTTCCCAGCTACAGGCGCGCCTAAATTGTACTTTTCAGCAAATTTCTGTGTGGAAAAGGCGGCACGACCATCGATGGACCTATAATTATCAATAAATAATAAATAAATAAATAAATACATCCAACAGTCACAATCCACATACATAGTTCTGATAGTATCAGAAACTACGAGAGACTTTTCGTTCTCACAAACACCCAGACCCGAAAGAAATGTTTGTGGGCCGCACAAACATTTCTCTTGGTGCGGGGACTGAACCCGCGGCCTCTCGTTTACAGCCGGCGTCTAACCAACTACGCCGCGGTGGCTGTCAAATCAATCAATAAAAATATTGTCGGTATAAATTCTCTTTTTAAAATAGAACTTCTAAAAGATTGAATAATATGATTTTTTACAGACAATATAAATACTACAAAAAATGTAATACAATCGTGTCAACATATCGCTAATAACAAAATACTAGTCAAATATGAAAACTAAAACATGATAATTTTCGTAACAGAAAATTTCTCAATATATTGCTAAGAAAAAACCGACAGGCGTTGTACAGAATTGCTATGCATATAGTACCAGGCGCATTTACATCAAGACAAAGATTCTTTATCTTACGTGTTACTGAGTCTCGTCTCATCGAACTCGAGCTTCCCGGGCTGTTTGTACACGATGTACACGTATCTGTGTATGCCGGTGCCCTGGGGCGGTCCGGAGCCGATGTAGCCCGACAGGACCTCGCCCCGGGACACGTCGCCACCAGGAATGTTGCCGACCAGCCAGTGGTGCCACTCGCGGTACACTGGCTCTGGGCCGTCGTAGTTGTCGGGATCTGGGGAAATATTGTAGTGGCTTTAGTACTCATTATTTTAAACCAGTATTGGTCGTGGCTTCGCCAATGAGAAATAGTTTTGCCAGGTTTAAAGTCCCGCTATATATTTTTGTGGGATAAAAAATACCCTATATCTTTCCACGATAAATGGACTGTCCAACACTAAATATTTTTTCAATTCTAACCAGTAGTCTCTGAATTTAGTGCGTTCAAACAAACTCTTCAATTGAGTTTAATATATTTGTATATATTTAAGTATTAATAAATACACCCAATAGGCTCATACATAGTCCTGACCCTGCACTAGATACGAATACTGTGTCGTTGGTATCAGAAACTACGAGATTTTTCAGCCTCATATTACTCGGTGTAATTTTCTTTCAACATAATTTTACCGTAAAGTAGAACTGTATACAATAGCTGTCATTACAGATTTACATCATAAGGTACAAAAATCTATTGATTACTAAAAGTCACTTCGGTTGAATTTCTCGGGCCGGAAATCGATCGAAGTGATACAATGTGCAGTATGGTGTAGTGTATAATATAATTAATAGAAACACAATAGTACTCGCCGTATTAAACGTTATGTTTCAAAATCTCCTTTGCGGTGACAGTTGACAATTGCACAACCTCAACGAGTTTATTTATTATTTTATTTCACGAAATAAATGATTATTATAATGATAGCACACTCATTTATGTGTTGAACAAGTTATAAATATTTATTAAGCACTTTATTAATTTTTATTTTTATTAAAGTTACAAGCTAAGATTTTGAAGACGCGATTTTGAAGTTATCGAACGCCATAGTTTATATAGCTACCTACTGGATGAATGATGAATGTAGGTAATACTGACCAGTGAAGATAAGTGTGTAGAATGACTCAGCGTCGGCTTCGAAGGAGACACTTGGCTGTTCCTTCACCTGGGTTGGTGTCAATTCATTGCCTTGAGCGGCAACTGCACCGCTTGGGTAGGTCAACTGTAAATATTAGAAACAATATTTATTGGATTTTTCTATTAATTAATTATCAGCCCAGAGTCAGGAATTTGTGCCCGATATGGCTATAGGTTCGCTCCCCTATCATATCATGGGACGGAACACATAAGGCGAAACGTGGGTTTCCAGGTTGCAATTCTGCCTACCCGTACCCCTTCTGGGAAAAAAGCGTGATGTTTAAGTATACATATAAGTATATTTACCCTTTAATAAAATAACATCATCTGTTAGTCACACATAATCCTTTAAGAACTTGCTACGTTTAGTTCTCATAAATAAGTGCGTAAAAATGTCGAATAGCACAGAAACTCTTCGTGATTTCTATATATACGGTGTTTTTAAGTTTCCATAAGTGAGTTTCGTGTATAAAGCGTATTTAACAACAGGTTACATAAACGTGATTACAGATTACATAATGCAACCGAGACCTTGTTCCTTATCGGTAATTCGCGACCAGCCCACGCTATGTTTACAAAATTGGTTGTGTAGTAAGAACAAAGTACAATGTTTTATCTTAAAAAGTTTAATTATATTCATTGATTTAATAATTACTATTCAACGGTTATTCCAATTTGGATCGGTTTCGTCAGTATGTCATTATTTTTTAATTCATTCCACGAAAGGTACTTTTATTAATAGCATGTTTCATACAAATACGTCCAGATGGATATCACAAACAAAATTTTGCCACCTCCTTCCCCCATGTAATAAATGAGCAAAACTGAAAAGCAAAGCCAACTATCTTGCGTCAGAAGAGACAGGCAGTAGTGCTATCAGGACACCCACATTTCGTCCCAAAATGTAATAGGGGGCGAGCCTATCACCATGTCGGGCACAAATTCAGTCTCCGGGCTGATAATGAATAGAAAAATCCAATATCACTTTGCCCGAACCGGGATTCGAAAACGAGACCTCAGTGTTGCAATCATACCGCAGCACAATTGCGACACCGAGGCAGTCGTTGGATACTCTATCTCAAGAATTAAAAGCAACGACCAGGTGAATACTTTATCCTGTCAGTAAGAAAAAGCATATTCCACATTAAACTGCCTACAACGAGATAGTCTTACAAGTATCAATTATAGTACAACTTTTTTATTTATTAATTCATTTTTTACACTACAGGGAGACATACAAATGCAAAAACTTACTTCAATATTGACAGTGGGAGCAGTCGGTATGACGTCTGGGACGATCTTACTCGACGCGAAGGCTACAGCTACCGCAGACATGGCTAGAAATAATAAATACAGTACATAACAATAAACACCCAACAACCACATACATATTCCCGCCTCCACACTAAGAAATAAGTCTTGCGTCGAGAGTATCAGAAACGTCGATAGACTTTTTGGACTCACAATAACTAGACCCGAAACAAATATACGTAGAAAATCTTGTTGCGAGGATCATATCCGAAGGTCTCCCGTTATATAGCTCTCAGCTGACTGCGTCATGTAGGCTCTCTCCCTCCCTTCATCCATAAGTAGTCCACTGCTAAAAATAAGCCTCCCCTAGGATCTACATATCTTCCACGTAATCTGTCAATTTTAAAGTAAGTATAAGATTTTATATATCCCATCCTATTTGTATAGAATGTATAGTATAGCCGTGAGTAAGATGTAATAGAAAGTTCATCTAGTCTCAGCTTTCTTTCCCATAAGAGCGGGCTCCGAATTCTCATTACACTAGGAATTTCGCTAGTGCACGTGCCATGCCTTATTAGCCGTCGATGTCGGCCAACCGCATAATTATTCCCTTTTCCAACTCAATTTGAATAAACATATGGTTTAAGTGGGTAAGACTGCCTTTCGACGTCCAGTTACAGACTGTTAAGACTACATTATTGATTTATTCTTATAAATCAATTTAAAAAATATAACGTGTTTAATAAGAGTTTATTTTTTTGTTGCAGCTTCATCGCGGTTTAGTTATTTTTTAGGTTTTCCGGCAACTGCTTACCTCATTTAATTACATAAATAAGAAATTCTAAATATTATACATAATTGTAGCAATGAATTACGGGAAAACACCGCATGCGAAATAAACAAAGTAAAAACAATGAACAAATGCATTTGTCTAAAATGCGCTTCGGTATGACTTCATTTGTTTTCGCAAAGTTAAGGACAAAACTTGTATGTCATAAAACCGAATTAGAATGGACTATAATTTGATTCACATGGAGAAGCAAAATTCAAAAATAAACAAATATAAAAAACTTCATTAAATTGTTCATTGTTTTACGAAGTCGCGTATTTTTGTTTATACCTAAGTTGGTACCCAGCAGACGTTCGTAAGAATACGTGAGAAATTTTCTTCTTTTTCTATCAGTCCTTATCTTATAATTATGTGGCTTCAGCTCAACTACATTTTGATATTAGCAAGTTTCAGAATTAGTTGGTTTTAATATAAAGTATAAACGATCAAATCTTCCCACTATCAACCCTTCTAAAACATGCAGAACTACGAAAATCGTTTTACCAATTGAAAAATTCACATTAGGTACTTCACCTCGCAAATTAACCTAAGATCTAATGTTTCGCAGCCCACATATGTGCACGAACACTAATAGGACAATTTCACAAACCACAGTACTAATGATTAATATTGAAATCGGTGTGGTCTATTCAGCACACATTGTACGAGTAATATCGGAATGGACTGTTGGCAACATTTTATAGGCAATAATGTTCAATGGAGGTTTTACTCATTCGCTCATAAAACTTTATAGAAATGTATTGATTGATGTTTACAATTATATGAATTCCGTTTTATATGCAAAATGTATAAAATGAAAGTATGGGTATTCAGAAATAAAATTAATATTTCAAATTGTTAGACACCTACGTATTATGAAGTATGAACACATATTAAATTTTTACTGGTAGGTCTGTCATATGTGGGAGGCCGCCTGGGTTGGTACCACCGCAATGTCTATTTCTTCCGCCAAAACAGTATAAATGCACTGCTGTGTTTTGATTTAACGGACGTTTTAGCCAGAGACACTACTGAACATATTGAGACTTAAAATCTTATGTCTCAGGATGGCGAGCGCAGTAGAATGCCAAGCATTGCTTTGTAATTACTAGTGTTGTTAAGTTTTGCTACTGTCCATGAGAGGTCGTATCGCTTACCATCAGGCGAATAGCATGCTCGTCTCGCTTTTCATTGCATACAAAAATACTAATCACGGTATTTAGAGCCAAATTAATGGGTTATATTATTTTTAAGTTTATTTTCTAATATTCAAAGATTGGCTTTATACATTGTTGGCCAATGGACCAAAACATAAGGATATTCGTTCCGTCTTGATAGCAACCTTGATGGTATGATGCATGAAAATGTGTCGGATATTGGATTCTGTATATGTATCCTGCTTCATTTGACTAAAATAACTGGCGGCCGGAGAGAGAATAGTGCTCTTATCTCGACGATGGGTACTTCATTGAGAATAAGCCACAAATACCAGGGATTGCCACATTTAAATTAAGCCCAATTTCTCGCTTCCAAGATAGGATTAAGGATACAAAAGTTGCACACATTGTGAGAATACAATAATCTTATATCGGTTATCGCAAGCTATAGCGGCTTACGATTCTTGCCTGAAATCGGTCGAGAAACTCTCCCCGTGTTAATGGGGCTTTACCCATTTTTTAAATACTAATACATTTTTGTAAAGATACACACATACATAAACTCACGCCTTTTTCCCAGAAGGAGTAGGCAGAGGTTTCCCAGGACACCCACATTTCACCTTGTGTGTTCCGTCCCACAATGTGATAGGAGTATATCGCCATATCGGGCACAATTCCTGATTCGGGGTTGATAATGAATGGAAAAATCCAAATCACTTTGCCCAACCCGGAATTCGATCCCGAGACGTAAGCGTTGTAAGCGTACCGTAGTACAACTACGCTACCGAGGTAGTAAGTCGTAACTAATGTAAAGATACTTTTATAATAAAAGTGTTTATCTAAGCTTTGTACCTAGTGATGGAATAAATAGCTATAGCAGTCAAGTTAAGCAAGTGAAATAAAATATAACATTTCACAAATTATTTACAATCGCTAAAGTTTGCTATCTGGCTAAATAAATAGCGTAAACCGTTTGGTTATATTATTTCGTGAAGCACGATGCATAGTACGTAAAAATTACCTGAGCGAGTGTTCAGTAAATGTTGGTTTGCTCACTAAGTCGCATAATGAAACTTATATCATTAAATATTTAAGAAGTTAGCAATAGCTGCTATGTATAACTTGCTACGACTTGCAAATTCACAAGTTGATGAAGTTATTTTGAAATAGCAATAATTACCATTACTATAATTGTACCTATTTAGTGGACAATTGCTAATACAATGTTTATTAGACATGGACATAAATTCGGCTGCTATGTCCTTAAAGAGGTCCGGGTATTGATTGATGCAAATTGTACAATTGGCTATGATCTAATATGTACTAAGATATGTTTTGCGCAGCTATCGTTAATTCCTAACATGTTTTAGTGTATTTTTTATTAACGTTCGTTTGGTCTTATATTATTATTTTTAAATTACCACACTGATTTATATGGTCCTTTTTTAGAAATGAGAGTTCTAAGACTTGGTCCGCAACTCTACAGATTAAAAGATTTCAAATAGGGGTAACGCTTGTATACATAATTGTAATTTCTACATACATACATAAACATACGCCCTTTTTCCCAGTAGGGGGAGGCAGAGGAGCAACCAGGACGCTTACATTTCGGCTCGTATTTTCCGTCCCATGTGTTATTGGGCGACCCTATCGCCATATAGGGCACAAATTCCTGACTTCCGGCAAACAATGAATAAAAAAATCCCGGGATTCGAACCCGAGACCGAACCGATTATATTTTTTTTGGTATGTAAAGTCCGATAACCTGGACTAGGCCAGCAAGTTGGACTATAATATTATGTCCTAACCCCTCTCAGTCGTACTCTCGATTGTAGAGGAATCTCGTGCCCTGCAGTGGGACATGTAATATGGGCTAATACAATACAATTGTAAACTTACGCGATTTCCTCTTGATGCTGTCATTCATTGAATATACACGAAACTTAAAAAATCAAAGGCTTGAAGATGAACGGTAGGTTCGAACTTGCGACCGTCTTAGAAATAAAATTCATTAGTATAAATATTTTATTTCTTAGATAGTGAGGATATTTCAGATTCTAATTACTGCCACACCAATTAATAATGATAAAATGTAAAAGCTGCCAATCTTATCGACTTGCCAAGTAAAATATTGACTTAATTTAAATCAAATCTATCAACTATCTCGTAAATATCGAGAATTATTTAGATAGCTTAATCAATAAATAAGGTGCATTTGATTTTGTGAGGAGATTGGCTAATCTTATTATTATGTAATATTTATTTTCATAATCGCGGTGGCTATTATTAAATGTATTACGTGTACTTTTGCATGGTATGCATATGTATATATGTAAGTGCGTTCTAACATATTTTACATAACTGTTAGGTATCTTGAAAATGCCTGGTATTGCTATTTTCTTGTATAATTACTGTTATTTTTAGTTGGCGCTTTTTAACGCTAAATTATGTAAAATAAATAAATAAACATGAAAATATAAATTATATGTGTTCCGCCTATTATATTATTGCTAGATATTGTTCGCTGTAATTTCAATTTCAAATGAAATAATATTATTATTCAATTTCTGTTTATAGAAAGAGCATGACTTAAAATGGTTTTAATAGTAAAAACGATGGCTGAATATATAAACGCCATTGAAATAATTAAGATCCTTTCAATTACCCCACATTTAGTAACTTCACTTCAAATTGTTTCAAGACCGAAAAGTGTTTTAAAATAGTGCACTCTTGAATATGCTTGTGAATGAATGAATATTCTCACCTATTCCAACGTGTTTTTCAACCGAACTTAAAAAGAACACTGACTGAAACTCCTGAGAAAATTTGATTATCAATACCGTCTACCATACCTCGATTTTTCATCTCTTTCTTTCGTATTGAACAGTGAGAGACGGCAATACATCACGCATACAATATTATAATTATACCAGACCTATTATTATACAAGATAATAATTTCATCAAAATATTTGATACGAGATAACCCTGACCTTAACCGTCGCAGAATGTTTTTATTTAGCGATAATTTGCGAAAACGCGAACATTTTTTTTATATTATCAATACGAGTATTGTTATATTCATACCTACCGCAGTTACTTCTTGTTGAGCAATGCTTTTAGATGTTACTCAGCATGATAACAAAATGTTATTTATTGTTAGTACATGTTGCCGCGTTATAATACGTTTGGTAATGTTGCCTAAAATGCGGTAACAATCACATTATTGCAAAATGTTGCTCTATAAAATGTGACTGCGGTGTGGATGCAATATATTTCTTTTTTATGTTTTATCATTGAGATAGCTATTTTCAATTCAATATTTATCCTTATACTTCTTTTTGCATGAATACTTAATAAGGTATGCAGAAGTTGTTGGATGCAGGTGCAGACACTGGTGGTAGGTGAGGGGCCTGGGTAGGTACCACTGCAAATATTCTTCACTGTATTCCTTCCGCCTTACTGCACTGTAGTGTTTCGGTTTGCAAGACATTGTAGCCACTAGCCAGAGTAACTACTGGACATAATGAGACTTAACATCTTATGTCTCAGGATGGCGAGCGCAGTGGAATGCCAAGCATTGCTTTGTAATTGTGTTTGGTTTTGTTACTGTCCATGAGCGGTCATATGGACGCCTGATGGAGGCGATTGGCATGCTTGTCTCGGTATACATTGCATTAAAAAAATGCAGGCTGCTTCCAACAGGTCGTTCTGGAGATCCAGCAGTGGACTTCCTTTGAATGTTCTTTCAGCACTGAGGCTATTGAGAAGTCCCTGTTTATTTTAAAGACGTTTGTAATACCCTGTCTCAGATTTTACAAAAGTTTGCCTTAAAATCTAGGTTTTATATTTTTACATTACGTTGAAAATGGTACCTACGTTAGAATGTAGAAGTCTTCCGTATATGAAGGGCAGCCTATATTTATAATATTTCTCTAAGTACAAAATGTACTAGTACCACGTTTGAAGTACAAACAATAAGGTTACTTATGAAGGCCAAAAAACGAAACCTAGGTATTGTAACGACAGAATTCTTAACGGGTAGGTAGGATAAATCAATTTTCATTTCACTAGATCCTGCCATATCATTATTGCTCCATTTCCTTACATCAACCGTTTCAAGTATTATCATCAGTATATATTATATCAATGGTCCGAGGTTAAATAAAACATAAAATAGTTTCAAAACAAACATTTAATTTTTCAAAACAATGCCTACGTCGAAACAAGTAATAGTTAACAACAAAATAATTAAACTTCAATCTAAAACACACGTAAAATCAACACGAAGCTTAGTCTAAATTCAACTTTCATGGTATGGTATATCCAAAAAGAATTTTTACGGATAAAATATCATCGAGTTCATTCTGTTGACAATAAAAAAATTAAAACCTAAAAAAAACAGAAAATAATAGACAATATCGATGTAATGCCATAGACAAGTTTATTATTTTAAAAATCTCTTGAAAAATGTAATGCTTATACCATACCACTCAGTTTATTTATGTTACTAATAATACCTTTAAGTAATAGAATAATTATGACTCTTTAGATAACAAAAACTTGCCTAATATAATATCTCGTTAAAGTAAAGACAATTAACTTTTAAAAAAATATTCAATTCTTAAGATAAATTTAAACACTTTTCTATTATAAAATATATATTATTATAACTAAACTTTACACATATACAAGTGCTTAGGTACCAATAACCAGATTTAGGAAAATATATTATTTTGTTAAAAATGTTTATTTTACCGACTAGACTAAGAATCCAATTACACAGAAATAAAGGGAAATAAGTTGGAAAACTTTTCTCTAGAACAAGAAATATATTTTAGCACAGCATTATTTAAAATCTTAAAAAGGAGTCCCGTTTAATTATTTCTTATATTTTTTTATCAATTCAACTAAAGTTACAGACTTTGTAAATTTTCTTCCATTTTTTAATTTCAAATCAATAGACAATTTAGGGGACATACCTGAGAATTTATCAAAGATTTTTAATCTTTGATAAATCCTGAGTAGGTTTTGTAATTTTTAATTACCAAACCTACTCAGGAGACGCATAGTTTATTGATGGGTATGTCGTTTGTATTCTGCTATAAAAGTACATTATCTATGAGTAACTACTTGATTCTGCTGCTATAGAAGAAATACAAAAAGTAAAGTCAACAGAATGCGAATTTAACTCTGATGTATTAATTGTATGTGACTTTTTCTATGTAATACTTGCTCGTCTTTAGCTATCCGAGATAGGAAATTCCACACAGTATTTTAATAATTTATTGCCAATTACCTATCTAAGATAGCTGATAAGTTTTTAGCACCAGGTTGCGTAGTAAACAAAATAATCTGAATGAACGTGGGATATCCACGTGTCTCTGACGTCAGTTGCAAATACTTTTGCACTTATTGTATATAATATTCACGTGAAATAAATAAATAACAATAAATAATTCGAATTTCCATAATTTACCTGAAAATGACCGGCAGCAATCTCTCGCACCAAGATTGGCGGCATTTCGTCGTATAGATCTTAGGAATAGGATTGATTTTAAGTTCAGGAAGCTTATGGATTTAAATGTTAGTTCGTCTTTATGTTGTCACTGTGGAATCAATTTAAATATTATCTTCGTCAGTATTTCGTCAACAACTAAACTGGATTAATGTTTTTTCCTTCAAATCGTCCATATTTTACAAAAAGCTAAGGAGAAAAAAGCTGAATACTCTATGACATTATAAATTATAATCATTTTAATAGCATTTTGTTAAAAATTATATAGGTATATAGAAATGAAACAAAAATTCCAAAGTGTCAAGAAATATAGAACAACGCCAACGGTACGTATTAACTTAAGAATTTGGAATAATTTATCAGAATGTGACGATGGCTTTCTAACAGGATCTTTAATAAATATTTCGGTATTGCTTAATAATTTTAATGACTAAAACGCAAAAAGTACTAAAGATTCATCAAATATTTGTATTAGCAAATTCAGTTATCCTCAAGAGATTACATAAGTCGAAAGCAAACAGGATGTTTAAGTAAGACGAAGAAATGACTTATTTTAAATACACTTATGACTAAGTAATGCGGTTATAACCCACACGAAATATCGTTTGTATTTACACAGAATTCCCGGCCTGACCTCCTTAAATGTACTTTACAATCTATTAATATATTAGCGATCTATCAACATTACATTGAATAATATCACTTTACTCAGTCAGTCCATTTAGAAGTTAGCATTACAATTCGCCCAGCGATACTTCATTAACTACCATGATTTAATATAAATTACACTATACATGATAATCTAAATTACATGAAAAAGCCGATGTGATAAATGGGGAGGTAAAAGTCCAAATATAATACAGCTAATTGCCACGCGATTTCGTGTTGCTCCACAGCAAATATGTGAAGCGTCTCCCGCATGGAAATCGTGACACTAATGTCGGTCTAGTCACGTACGTGTGCGCTAATTTGACTCCAAGCGAGATTTTTAATTACAGACAAATATTTTTTAAGCACTCAATGTTAGAGATATCGGGTCACCAGGTAATTGAAAACTGGTTAAGCAAATCAAACAAATAAGCACAAATGACATGTTAACACAATTTAGTACAGATTTAAACAACTTGGACGGTGGCAAATGCGCTGAATGTAACTTTCTTTGGTGGTTCAACACTGCAAGTCCTTACTACGGAACGTTTCGTACCATCTTGTCCTGTTTTTAAAACTGGTTTCAAACTAGTAACATCTCCGTGAGATTGAGCCTTAAATCTGCCTAGCGTGTTGCTAGGGTTTCCTAAATCTCGCAATTTATTCGTCAGTCCAGTGATCTTATTTGATATGTTTGAATAATTAGCCTTCTTGGGTTCCGTTTGCTTTTTTGGTTCACTCAATTTTTTCGGTAGTTCTAAGCTGTGCAAGGATGTGTATTTCCGATGATCCGTATTGAGTAAATTCCTTTTTACTTCAGTGTTTGGTCGAGGTAGTCTAGGCACTCGCTGGACGAAATTGTTGGGTCTGAACGGAATAGGGGTCAGTTTTGGTTTAGGTTCATTTGGTAGGCGGTAATACGATACTGGCTCCAGTCTTTGGGGTTTTCTTAATGTTAATGCCATTGCCATCTTCGTTGGTCGCGCGAGGCTGTCGAATGCAGTTGTGGAGAACTGCGACCGACTGCTCTTCCACTCCTCACGGTCAGACTCGTAGCCGGTAGCCACTGGAAAATAGAAACAGCAATGCATTAGTCCTATGAGAATATCTCGTAAGCTTGTTTCCACGGAAGTGGGAATCTGTACAAACAACTATTAACTGATGTAAGAATTCGTGGTGTAGCGACGTCGTGATTTACAAAGGCTATGGGCAGTAATTGGTATCGGCTGTTACAGTCCACTAACGGCCGGTTTCTATAATCTATCTATCTATAACAAGAGATTTCATTAGATATGTCGATGCATTTTATGTTTCAGCTAACAAAGATAGAGAGATATAGATATGATTCATATATTTATATATAGCTAGGTAAGAGAAATGTATAGGTCAATGTTTATTTCTTGAAGCGTAGAATTGTATTGACACAGTAATGGTAGCTATTTTAAGCTCTTGTTAAAGATAGATAGAATATAGAGACCGGCCGTAAGTTGTTTCTCGAAGAAGCTGCGATATTTTAACAGGTTCCCCTTTTACGATTTACTAAATCTCTTACATCAGCTCGACCTGATTGCTAATGCGTTATTATGGTAGTTTTGATGCAATAAAGCCCTTTGCGTCAAACTTAAACATTGTATTTGTGTCATCAATGTTAATTCAGTAAATGAGAACGACGGCCACTTCCTACATCTCAAAATAAATGTATATATTAACATAAATAAATTAAACAGGCTCATTGAGGTAAGGTTCTTGTCAAAATATGCGTAATTGCTTAAGATGTAAATAATGTTACGTCAGGTATGCTTTCTGTATTCTTACCGCGTAGGGTCCGTGCTTCCGCGCATACAAATCATGGCCGAATTGGACAGATGAACAAAGGAGATGGCCCACCTGGCAAGGTTTTGTTTGATTCTGACAATTATTAATGTTGAGACAACATGAAATCGTCAATTGTACCTAAAGCATTTGTTTATGAATACGACATAGAACGCAGATATACTTTACTAACTTATGATGCTATTGCAGTAACCGCTATACTGATATTAAATAAAGATGTTAACTTTCTTCATATAACAAGGATCCGACGGTTTCCAGTTATGATACAAGATTTCACCGACTCGACCGTGTTATAGCGACAAATGTCTTTATGATCCATTTAAAGTTGGTTCTGGATCATACATGACTGGTCCCTTACATTTTTTAAAACTAACAGCACAATATATTTTGCAGTGTATAGATGTTTTATATAGATATATATGTGCAATTCTTGGCTGTTAATATTAAATAAAAAAAAATAAAAAAATAAAAATGTTTATTTACACCAAAACTAGACAAACATAGAGAACATAAAGAAGATACATTTTAAGGGAGCAAGGATAATAATTCAGCCTAAATCAATTACATTTGTCTCAACAAAAAAGTGATCTGCTGATACCTATGCTAGGAGAACCTGTGTTATAGGTATCAGTGAAACCTCCAAGACAACATTCTTAAGTATGTAAATCAAATTCAGTTTGACTTTTATATTATCATATTAAAATCAGTTAGGTGAATGAACATCCGCTATTCACATATTATGTACATTTGTGCTTGTAAAACTACAATTATCCAGTATTACGGTTTTTAATTATTATAATTTTTAAATATTATTTCATTCGTGTGTAGAGTGTGCAGGTGTGTGTATAGGTGTGATGATTGTTGTGCTCTGTGTGATGTAGGTAGGTAGGTATGTATGTATATGAGAGAACAAAGTGTGAATGTGTGTGTAAGTGTTAGATGCCTATTTGGAGCAAGAAACTATTTAGTTATCCTACGTTAGAACTACATAGTAGCGCCTCAGTTTGCATATAGGACAGAGATAAAAGCCATTTCTTAATAGCTCGTTTACAGGAAAATTTCGTCATATTGAAAATTTTAACCGTGGAATTTATTTTATTATACAGTCTGCCACCTAAAACAACGAAATGTCTGTCAGAGAACTTAGTACGTGTTTGTGCTGTAGGAAAAATGCTACATTTTCTCCTACCGTCTGGTTCCTTATGTGGTCTTGTGGCATGTTTACGGAGGACGGTCTGCTGCACAAAAAGCTTTCGAACTGAAAGAACTTGACAATCTGAATAAAGTTTAGCGGTTGGATATCTATTGGGTTTGTTAGTCATCACTTTCAGAATAGCTCTTTGTGCGATTTCAAGTTGCATCAATGAGGATTGTGGGGCTCCACCCCAGGCCGGAATGCAATACCCAAGCACAGATTGGCACAAAGCATAGTAAACCATTTTAATTGTGTCAAAACTTGTAGAAAAGCGAAGTCTTTTAAATATATAGATGAGACGCCTGACCCTAGCCGTCAAAGTATGTATAAGTTCGTGCCAAGTCAAATACTCATCAATTTGTATGCCAAGGTATTTGACAAAACTAACTCTAGTGAGACTTGAGCAGTTACAAATGTTGGAGTAACGTAGATCACAATAATGCGCTGATATGACAAGAGTAGGTGGTGGAAGGAAATTAGATCTTATAGCAAAGGGAACAAATTGTGTTTTTGCAACGTTTAAAATAAGATGATTGAGAGACAGCCACTTTAGAACTGTGCGCATCGCACATTCTGCATGTATCGTCGCATGGGACCAACTTTCCCCATCTATGATAAGTGCTGTATCGTCTGCGTAAGTAAAAATCCTGCAATTCGGAATTCTAATATTACAGAGGTCATTTATAAAAATTAAGAACAGTGTAGGTCCTAATACGCTTCCTTGGGGGACACCACAAGTAATAGTCTCTTCTCCACTGTAGTAGTTTTCAATCTTCACTATTTGGGTTCGATTTTGCAAGTAGTCAGAGAAAATCTTTAAAGGCAGACCTCTAATTCCAATGTTTTCCAATTTCTTTATAAGTTTGGCGACAGAGACAGTGTCAAATGCCTTCGCGAGATCTAAGAATAGACCAAGACACTTGCTTTTTTGTCTAAAGTTTTCACTACATGATCAGTAAGGGATACCACTGCGTCCTCTGTAGAGATCCCTGGACGAAATCCAAACTGATTCTGTGAGAGAATATTTATAGATGCTAAATAATTATGCAATCTAGAGTTCAGATTTTTTTCCAGGATTTTCGAAAGCACGGGAAGTATAGAGATAGGTCTATAATTATTTACATCGTCTCTGTCACCAGACTTGAAAATAGGATGGACGACAGCCTTTTTGAAAACAGTGGGGAAAACTCCAGTAGAGATCGCTAAATTACAGACGTGAGTTATTAAAGGCGCTAACGTTGACTGACCAACTTTAATTACTTTGGTAGATATACCATCCCAACCTATGGCACAAATTTAAATTTAATTATCCCAAGCAAAGAGCGGTAGACGCTTACTTCATCACAGTAATGGGACTGTCTCGGTGGAGGGCCCCGGTGTTGTAACTAAAGTCTCGGGTTGAAATCCCGAGTCGGGCAAAGTGATCTTCGACTTTTCTATTCATTATCAGCCCGGTGTCAGGAATTTGTGTCCGATATGGCGATAGGCTCGCTGGTGGTATGTTCCGAAATGTGGGTGACCTGGTAGCACCTCTGCCTACTCTTGCTGGGAAAAAGACGTGAGTTTATATGTGTATTTAGTAACGAGAGTAGTAGTACATCCGAAGTGACACGCAACTAAGTGTTTCGATCCTACCCTCGCCAAGATCTGTTACCAGGAGACCTTCTGACAGCGTGGCACCTAACTATTGGCAACGATATTCTTATTTCATTTCGATTCATATGTTGAGTTAATTCCTTCAAACGGAGATCCTCCTAACAATGTATGGTGAATCGTGATGCAGTGAAGTGAAATCGCAAATAGAAATGATTTTATAAAGATAATTTTCGATTTGAGAGCACGTAGCAACTCTGTTGGCTTATCAAGTCGTAATCTTGAAAGTGTTCGTTCTGGAGAGATGCGCAGTGTCTTCGCGTGTTTGTAATTTTATCGGATGGCAAAAATGAATCATGTATGATATTTATACTGGTATGACAAAGAGATTACGATGCGTTCATTGTAAGTACAGTTTAGTTCTGGTAGAGTATCAAGCATGATGTCCTAGGTTGATATAATTATGACTGCTTGTTTGCAACCGCATATACAAACCCTAATCCTGGAACGTGAAACACTTGTATATGCCGTTTAATAAAAAAATACACCCAACAGTCACATACATAGTCCTGACTCCACATTAAGATCGAGTCTTGTGTCGTGGGTATCAGGAAATACGAGAGATTTTTCGGTCTCACATATACCCAGACCTGAGTCAACCTGTGGATCACACAAATATTTTTTTCGGTGTGGGGATCGAACCCGCGGACTCTCGTTTCACAGGCTGGCGTCTAACCAACTGCGCCACGCCTGTCAGTTTTGGTGTGTATTACAGTATTTGCTGCGGTGGTCATGTTATGCTATCCGGAAATATACGTATACAACCAGCATTTATCTATCTCTATAACTACCTACCTAACATCCTTTAGCCCTATTTAATTTAATAAGATTTCACCGTAGAGGTGACTTATATAGAACGATTTAAGCTTTTCCCAATTTTACTCATATTTTCCATAAATAAATAAAATGAGTAATCACTCAGTATTTCATAATATAATGGAATGGAATTTGAAATATGACACATCATAATAGTGAAGGTTATTTAATTTCAAAATGCACTAACAAAATAATGCCAAGTTTAAACTAGATTGTCATAAAATAAACTAATTCAGTAGAGTAATGTTTACAACGCAATGCCTCAACGATTAATTTTGAAATACACTTTACTGCCTAAACATACATGTTTCGTTTTATGACAGATCCGCCATTTTGAAATTATTTCAAAATGTGATTATGTTAATTAAACAAAAAAAATTAAGTTTATGAAAAACTTCTAAATCATGTTCCATTAAATGAGCCCAAAATTGTATACGTGTTGCTGGAATGTTTAAGCTTCAGCTTATAATTTTATGGCCAAGTAACTGACAGCAATCATACATATTGTAGAAGTAATCACTGGTAAAGTATTTTTTTATTTAAAAAACACACAAACAAATAATGTTTGATTTGGAAACCGAACTGAAACCTCATAGTTCACAGCTGGAATAAGATGCTGCCACAAGAACAATAAGATAACAAAAAAGACTTTCAAATTATACAATGGTTTATTGATCATCTTTAGCAGAAAATTCCATTGATAATTCTTATAGAACATGACACGTTATACCTTCTAAAGATGGCAAGACGGAATTACCCTCAATAATTATTTTTAGAGTAAAGGAATGTAATAAGTATTTACTTTGAAACTTTTCTGTACTCATTAAAAAAACGATATTATTTAGAAGGCCTCCTTAACTAGAAGGTTAACTATGAAATTATAACACGAAAGCTTTTAAAATCTTAAGCCAATTAACGTTTTATTATTGCATAAATTACGTAACAGTGCGACGTTTTATTTTTAAATGTAACCATTTAAATTCCTAAGAAAAGCATAATTAGCAGCTGTATGGAATGGCCGAATATGTCGTTAAAGTAGTTCTAGTTAATGCCCCGGCTTTATATGTTGAATTTTATCAAATATATCTATATATTGTAATATTTTTATTTTTCTAATAAGAGAACACTGCATAATGATAAGGTTTTTTATACTATAACTGGGAAAATGATGTACTACGATATCTTCAAACTATAATTAAATGTAATTTTGTCAGCTTTATTTTGTGTTTAGCTTTAATGTAATTTTGTTTTATATATGTTATTAAGGCAACTATCAAAAAGCGTTATTTCTTTTAACAGCCAGACACTTCTGATGGTTCTTTCATCTTGCCAGACACATTAAAGCTGATAACTTCCAAAGCCACCGCGATCGGAACTTCATAACAGCTGATCGTGTGATGCCTATGTTGGAGGTATGCACGCAGATTATCTGTCAGCTTTTATAAAATTAAGTAAAAGAATCCCGTAGATTTGCGTACCGATAGAGCTGTATCAAGTTACGTAGAACATATTTCTTTCATTCGTGATTATTTTGAACTAAGAGGAAATACTTAAACCACTCATCTGAGTGTAATGTGCGTAACGAATTATGACCTATGTGCCAATGCGGAATCCGCTTTCTGCAAAAACTTTCACTTTCGACAGTTTTGTGATTCACTAAAAGGACTAATAGAGGTGATCCGTTTAAAAATAACTTCTTAGAAATAATGAATAATTGCTACATTGGCCAGGCTTAATTTTGTATGCTAAATCCGCTCTGTGTTTGAATAAGAATCACAGTTCACACAGCTTTAAGTATTGGTAAAATATAAGAGTACTCTACCTGAATAGAGATGGGACTGGCACCGCAGCCACTACAATGAAATACAGTCGATGGCAACTTAAGTGGTTTCTAGTTAGTGTATTCACTTGACATAACTTGACAGCGTACTCGAAACCGGATATGCTTCAACTTAACCCTTTTTAATCCTACCCTCGATGTTAGAGGAGGCCCGTGCCCTGCAGTGGGACTTATATTATCTGATAAAGATACACTATACTGTAAGCATGATACAGTTTTATGACTAACCTTTCCACTGTTTAGTACTAGTAGTGATTATAACACGCGGGTAACACAAGCCCAGGGTTACGGTATCTGTATCTGCCACATTATCCGAGCATGAAGGGCAGGTTCGATTCCCGAGCGGCTCCGCTTACACGTTGCTTCCGTAATGTGCTACTAAACTGTTGTTGCGTGGAAATTATTGTCATAATTAACACCAGCCATGTTTATTAGTAGCTACCGCTCAATTTGTTCTCGTGGTTTGAGATATCCTTCGCCACATCACAATTTATTCGTTAACTTATCTGTTACTCGAATTAAATCACTGCGACGAAACATAATACTACCAATGAAATCTAAAGGCCTTATTCATAGACAGATTTAAAACCTATTTTAGTTATCGAATGTTTTGCCTGAATTCTACAGTCGTTCGAAAGGGACAAAATATTCGATAACTAAAATAGGTTTTAAATCTGTCTATGAATATATTGTTATAATAACACCCCTATTTAGCAAGAGGAAAATTACTCTTCTAATCCCTTCTGTTATTTCGGGAAAGGCGAAAGGGGCTATGCTAATGACACCAGCTTTTAAAAATTCACCACCAGCCATAACCTTATCGTGGTCCGCGCATTAGGAGCGGTACTGTCTGTAGCAAAGCATAGTAATTCACATTATAAACATTTTTTAATTCTATTATTTAGTTATTTAATTTTATCCAATAATATCCTGATATTTGGCTATAACAATACGCTATAAAAAATCAGAAAGTTACTCTACTCACCATTCTTCATTTTAATTTACCTTATAAATATTGAAATGTTTAGTAACCGGCACTTTATGCATATTTATGCGTTTTTTAGTTTTCTATGTAAATTGACCTCTTACTGAGCCCTTGGGTTGCCCAATACTATCTCATAATCTCGAATATGATGGCGAACGTTTCGACAACATTGACATTTGGTATTACTTGGAGTTAGCTCGTTAACCAATACGAAGTTTCACAAACTAATCAGCCGTGTATTTGTACTAGTTTTGTGGATTAATTGGGAGTGGTAATGAAATTGTGGTTAAAAGTCCTCGTGTAGATTCCAAGACTTGGCAATTGAGACCTAAAATTCAAACATAACAGATTGCACCCTAATCCAAGAAGCCGACGTTTCTTATTCGTTCTCATTGCGGTTATTAACATAGTCATAATACTTTTTGCGACAACTTGGTGTATGAAGATTTCATGGAATTATATAACGAATAAGACGGCGATGCGTCTTTTCCTCTTCATTCTCCCGGCACGTTTTGCAATGTAACTGGTATCTTGATTTCGTGCTTAGATAAAACGAATCTTTGTTATATTATTTAGAAGTTAACTTATTCAAATTCTATTATGTTTTGCGTTTGGATTGCAAATAAGCTGTTTGGAAGATAAATAATCATAATTAAATTGTTAATTTGTTAATTTTAGAACCATAAACAAAAAAATATTTAATCGTTTTTGTTTGTATACTGTGGGCCTTATTCATAGATGGGATTAGAATCTATTTTAATTATCGAATGTTTTTTTTGTTTTTTTCTTCACTTAAGCTGAATTCTAAAATCGTTCGGATTTCGTCTATAAATAAGGCCGTTAATGTTAAACGTTGACGACTTTTTTTTATTGTTTCCAAACGTTATATTGTAAGTATAACTGTGGCAGCCAAGAAACCTAACGAGATTAAGCAGAAAAGCAGACTTTAGTATCGGCCTCGATAAAGCTCGGCAGATAATAAATTAAAGACAATACAAACTTTTAATAAAACTATAATTTTTATGGCCTTTTTTATCACCATTGAAATATGCAGTCTTCTTCTCGTTCTTAGCCTTAATTTAAGCGGAGTCGGTCCGACGTGTTATTTTTATGAATACCAGTATGAAAATAAATATAACTTCACAAGAACCTTTTAGCGTTCTTAAACATTAAGCGAAAAACCTTCGATTGCCTGTTGCCAACATGTCTTCCGAATATTTTAATAACTTGTTTCGTCACTTAACAAAATGCTTTAAAAATAAGTGCTGGTGTCTATGAATATTCGATAATTTCAAGATAGGTAAGTTTAAAAGTAAGAAAATAATAAATTTGAGACAATATTTTGGGTTGGACTGTTCTTAAAATAATTCATTTATTATCTTAACTGCATTCATTTGATTGATTCAAGTTATAATGAAGTATATAATTGATAGTAGTATTGAATTAAGTATATAAGTAAAGATTAAACTGATTTCGCAGGGATTTATATAATAAAATAACCCAAATCATTATGTAATATTACATGCTTTAATACCTTATAGATCAAGTAAAGAGTTATTCCCATCGATTTCATATAGAAGATTAATGAATAAATTTTTTTTTTTAATAATTAAGACTAATGTTTGGTGAAACTTAATATTTGGTTGACTGCCTCGGTGGCGTAGTTGTACTACGGTACGATAACAAAGCTGAGGTCTCGGGTCGGGCAAAGTGATATTGGATTTTTCTATTAATTATCTGCCTGACTCCGTCAGGAAATTGTGCCCGATATGGCGATAGGTTCGCCCCCTATCACATCGTGGGACGAGACATACATGGCGAAATGTGGGTGTCCTGGTGGTGCCTCTGCCTATCCCTTCTGGGATAAAGGCGTGAGTTTATGTATGTATGTATTTGGTTAAACCTCGTTACAAATAATCTGCAAATCTCGAACTACGATGACATGCGACACGAAGGTGGTTGGCAGTAGACGTCAACAACTTCGTAACAAGATTTACACCTTTATTAAGCTCATGTACTATTCAAACAAGCAAAGCTAATAAACTCGTGCTTTGGCCTTCATTATACAAATAAAACGCTAAGTGCTGTGAGCACGGAATTGCTTAATTTCGCCGCTAGAGTGCGCTGCTACACGTTTCGGGACATACGTGATGCCTCATGGCTACTGACTTTTGTGTCACTCGTCAGGCACAGGTTAGGCAAGCGGGTAGAGAATACGTCTTGAAAGAAAAGGTTATTTACTTCTCTTAGCCAAAGAATACAAAATTATTTAGTCACGTACGTTAAAATGTTAGTGAAATCTTTAAATCGTAAAGATGAATTTTAAATTTTATAAATAAGGACATAAACAGATAAAATTATACTACAAAAATGTGTATATTAAATTTTATAGTTATCTCATAAACATTGACTTGAATTTTATTTTAGCAAATATCTCTCATTGATATGAGTGTAATAAAAACTATAGGCAGTCTATAATTGACAGTGCCAAATAAATACGATGTCTACTAAGCAACAGACGCAATGAAATTCCAAATTAGTTGAGTTATGTCATGTTACCGTAATTGACACTGGGTCACTATTTGCATACACATAACAATTCATCATATAACATGTACGTAGTTACACAAGTAATTGTATAACATTCACATTTTGCGTGAAATTCACTGATACATAACCGATAATAAGTTTTATTATTTCCTTTAAAATCACTAATGACTCATTAAGCGGTAAATTGGGTCATTGGATTCTAAATGAACCGAGAAAGGATTTAATATGCTATAAAACATAACGTCTTATGTAAAATATCGATAGATTCTTTTATAAAATACACACAAAAAATCGTCCCTTCCACACCAAACAATTATTTAGATATTTTAATCCGCAGATAATATTAATTGAAAATGTAGCGTGATTTTCCATGTCATTCTACGACGTACTTTAAAATCAATGCGCAATGATACATGATATGCTTAATTTAGTAGACGAAAATGTCAATGTCCACATACATATCTCACGCCTTTTTCCCAGAGGGGGTCGGTTGAGGTGCAACCAAGAAACCCACGTTTCAACTCGTATTTTCAGTCCCACAATGTGATAGGGGGCGAGCTTATCGCCATATCGGGCACAAATTCCTGACTCCGGGCTGATAATGGATAGAAAATTCCAATATCATTTTGCCCGACCCGAGACCTCAGCTTTGCAATCATACCTTAGTACAACTGCGCCACCGAGGCAGACGGCTAGTACACATAGCGCAAATTACCCAAGATCACAGTTAATCAGTACCCCATCCGCAACGCTTATAAACAGTGTCTCAATCTGACATAAAGAACAGAAACTTACTCATCACCACATCAAAATAGACCGCGTTTAAAATGCACGCCCTGAGCCTCTGTTTCTAAACACTGCCCTGTGCTCAATAACATTTTGCAATACGCATGTCGGTTTACTCGTTTGCAGATTTACATTCCTTTGTATATCCTAAGGTAGAATGGCGAACTGCAAGCAGTTAAATATTCTAAAGAACACGTTCTGTCACATAGAAGCTTATGCATTTATTAAGGAACAAAATGTATCCGCCGTAATATAGCTTTGTAAGTAGTTCAACACATTCAACTCACATATTTCAGGAATATCAGCAGCAAAATAATGATATTTTGTATTAAGCGGAATTATTGAGCTGGGACCTGACGGGATGCGACAAGCAGTATAGGGGCGGCAGTCACGTTAATATTAAATATAAAATAGTATCTGGTGTAGCCTGGAGTCAAAAAATTCTGCACCCGGGTGAAACTCGGGTCGCTAGTTACCTATAAAACCAGTGAGTCTTAATTGTTAATGAGTGGTAGTTAACGAGGAATCATCGGATAAGAATACGTCACTAGCAAATTCATCGATACTATAAAAACCAGAAATAAATCACATAATTTCCGGTAACATGTAACCTACTAAACTGGGCCTATGTATTTTCCTATCATAATCGCAAGCGGAAGCCTCGGACACTTCATCTCATATAAATATAGGCTAATGATGCAATGAAATCTTAATAATAAATGCGACTCGTCTTGGGACTAGATTACCCTTATAACCCATATGATATCGAAGGTAATCGCTTAATTTAAGTGATACTTGGTAGGAGGACCATGAAAAGATCATATGGAGCCGTTGCCGACTTTTGATGATGGAATATGACAGTGAAGAATATTAGATGAAATATAGAAAAATGAAACAGTCTTTTTATCGTATTTCCTCAAACCTATATTCGGTTGGTAACTCTTTCTGTTACTTAAAGAAGGTCTGTACCATGCAATGGAATATAATTTATAGGTAGATTATCACATCTTTTGGTAACGCTATTTGATATTGTATAGTTCCAAGTTCCAACATAGTCATTGCTGCCTAGTGTCCATTTTGTCAGTCAGTCTGGTTTTCTACTTTTAAAATAATGATTGTGATTTTTAAATCCTTGAACACACGCCATAGCACGAAGCCCGTGGAAATATAAAGAAACGTTTCATCACTACTCAATACGTTTTGAAATGTTTATTGTGAATTACATTTTTCCCTATTGTAAGTGGCCAGTTTGAGTTTGTTGGGTAAGTACGTTAAGAAATTTGAATAAGCGTGATAAAATATTAATGGATTCAAATTGTATTATAATTCGTGAACTTTTTAAAGAGAGAATTCGATTGCGGGCTTAGGTTTTATTCTCCCACGCTGGTTATATTCTGGGTAATAGGAACTTTAGTTACATTGAAATAAAATAAACTTGCTGAAAGTGTTTTTTTGAGACATTTAAATAGCCCGAAGTCAGTAATCTATGCCCGATATGGCGATAGGCTCGCCCCCTATCAAATCGTGAGACGGAAAATACAAGGCGAAACGTGGATGTCCTGGTTGCACCTCTGCCTACTATGTGCTTATAGTTAAACAGTATTCAGTATCTTATATATTTTTTTGGCAACCTCCATTATGCAGTTTTGTGAAAGCCCTCCATGAAACGAGAGGCTGTGAATATGATCCCTGATGAAAAATTCTTTTATAGTTTCTGACACATTTATTATGACTTTTGCAGGCAGATGAACATGCAGTCCGCCTGATGGTAAGCAGTCATCGCCGCTCAAGGAACTTCGCAGAGCCAGGGGCCCAGCACAATCAGGTCGCTGGCTACCGCAAAAAGAGTACTGTCTTTAAGAAGGACAAGTCATAGCGCTCAGGGAACACATCGTGGAGTCAACACTCAAGACTATGACTATACATACATGTATGTGTTATAGTTCGATTTTATTATTAATCTTACTACTGTGCAAATGCTTTCTCTGTTTCTTTTCTATTAAAATTAGTCTGATTTTATTAAATATAAAATGTTAGAGAAGTACTTGGTACCCCGATTCACAACACTTTCGAGTTTCCATGAATCCTTTAAAAATCAATAAACTACGTACAATATTGTTTTTATGTAGAGTAATTATCATAATAATTGGATCTTTATTTTGTACAAGCCAGTTTAACCTACAGCCAATATGTCCTCGATTTAAATTTCTCACGTATAAATGAGTTTGTGCTTAAAATAAAAATATTTGACCTACAGTATTATCGATTCTGATATTTATTTACGTTGGTTAAATATTTGGTCGAATGGAGGAATAATTTGGAATTCCGCTGTTGAATTACAAGATTTTTTATTAATAGGTCCTTTCTCAACTTTATGGGTGTTTTTTATATCCCACTTAATTCGATTTCAGATCATATTATAATTAATAAGTGTTTATGCAAAACTAATATATTTTTATTTTGCAACGGTTTTCTTTTTGAAATCGCCAATAATATTCTCCCATTATAAGCTCTGTTTAATTAATTTGTGTGTGTTTTTTTTTGTATATACCTAGTATTATCACTATTGGGATTATGATTTCGGTTATGTACTTTTCAGGTATAGTAAATAATGGAAATGGCCCGCGACGGAACTGAGTTTCTAGAATACAGGATATGATTGCATCTACATAGAACTAGCATGTAAGTAAATATTATTTGTAGCCAATTTTAAAAAATGTGTGGATGGGTAAATCGGTAGGGGTCAACCTCACCGTACCTACACCATCTAAATCGGTGATACCCTCAACAAGGGTCAGGTCAAAAGTACCCTGAACCGGCGAGAATGCATGAAGAGATTGATGAAAGTTGATGAAGCGAAAGTAATATGTCAGGATCGAGCAAAGTGGCGATCCATAGTCTCTACCTACCCCTATGGGATACAGGCGTGACAATTATGTATGTATGTAATTTAAAAAAAGAAAGGTTTTATGTTCGATCTACGTATTTTTTATGTAAGTTGTCAGACTTTTCCACGGACCACTTTTGTTTTCCTCCTTTAGGTTCATTCCACTTGCTTTCAGTTTATTTTTAGTCGTAATGACGTATGAACGCTTGTAAAAATACTTTTTATTGCACTGTATGCGGTGTTCCCACCGTGTCGCAAGCAGACATCGGACACGAGACGGTGAATCGGTTCCGCGACAACTCCGTGACAATTATAATTGTTAGACCATTTTATACCGTACTCTGGTGCAAGAAGCTGATTAAATATCTTCACGACTACCAACTAATATTTACTGGAATGTGAGAGGTTTGTTCTGTCGAAAATTGGTACGAAAATTGTTAAAGCACTATTGTTCACTGTATTCTTTTCATATTTAACCACTGCCCTCTATTTCTACCTACTGTTCTTTAGACTCTTCGAAGGTTGTCTGGAAGAGATTGCCGCCGTTGGCAATAAGATCGCAACGGACTACTGTTAATTTAGATCTAAGTCTGTTTTTCTATTTTCTTTTGTTATTTTTGTTAGTGTACAATAAAGTAATAATAAGAAATAAATTACCACTGAAGGAAAAGAAACAGTAGTGATGACGATAAAATAACCATAAGAATACCGTCAAGAAGCAAAGATGAGCTGTCATAACAATAAAATCCTACTAAAGAACAAGTAGAAGGACTGTTTCTAGCAGTTAGGCCAATATTGTAGGTATCAAACTTGCCCCAAACTTAAATATTACCATCCATAATTAATTAATTGCTGTACAAAAACCTCTTTTAAGAAGTTCCACAGCGATAGTTACCGAAATAGCAGCTAAAAATAAGTCAATAAATGCATCTTCTACGGTTATGATCCGACCTGACCCAACATAACCTCAAAATCTTTCCAAACGAGTAACAATGGTCATTCGAAGCGGTATTGTCTGAATTTCGCTCAAGTGAATGACCGCAGTTACGCAATAGTCGATGGTGCTGTCCTTGGCTCAGTTACATTAACTCGTCGCGCCGAGCATCGATTAACTGACGAAAGTCCCTTCTCACTGTGATTAGGCGATTTGCAGTCGGACAGTGGAGCTCATTAAGTCAAGTTAGCGGCCTCGACATCCTGGACCCTACTGGCGTGGTTTAATTACTAGTTTAGCTCAGATATCGCTGATTATTGTTTGATAGATTGACAATAAATATTAGCTTTCAGGGTTCGAAGGTTCCAAGTTTCCCGATAACAAGTTTCAAAACCGGCGTATTGAAACTTGTTTTTAGAGATCTTTGCTCTATTAATATAACGTACATATTTTATGTTACCACAGAAATATTCCGAATATACGCAATCAATATGATATATTATTTTCTGTGGATGTGACTTTCTTATTTATTATTCATTAAAATGTCAAGCATTTCAGTTTGTTAGCACAATTTATTTTAAATAAATGTATCAATTAATTGATCAATAATTTAAAAATACTTTTATGCCGAAATATAAATATAATACCAAGAGCCTACTAATGTAGCGTAAATACTCCCCTACATTTTTAATAGCTGATGTTTGTATAACTAGATTGGCTACACTAATATCATTATTTAATTGTAGTTTTTTAAACAAAGACCATCATCCGTCATCGCTTTGCACCGATGGACTATTATATAACATTATCTCCTAACATTAATAACTTCCCGCTTTCAACCGCTTATCATTGAATCTAAGATCCACTCTTTCTTAAACCGATAAATGAGTTTGAAAGAATAAAAGATTACACTCGAGAAGTCTGCAATGCTGTTGTTAACGACACAATCTGTGAGATAATTAATTGAGATTTAGACACGCCTGTCACCTCCGCGTTTGGAGTCTCGTGCAATGATGTAGCGATGTGCTTGTTACGAATTTGATGGGTTTTATTTTATAGGTATCGATGAATTTATTTTATCGATTAAAAGCCTTAAATCGATTGCTGTAGTCCTCGTTAAAGTATAAATAAGTGGCATATGTGCACTTTTCCCAATTTTTTAAATGATAAATATTTTAAGTGTTAAAATTAGCTATGATTTCTTATAAACAATAACGTAACATATACCACTTATAAGTATTTGAACGGTGGAATCTGTCGCATCTTACAAGTCTGAAATAGTATTTCTACAATTTCTTCTTTAATTTTGTTTCGGATAACGATATATTATCCACTGCAATTGCCGAGATAAAGATAACTTAGACTTTAATTCATCCAGTTTCCGCTAGATGGCGGTAACAGTTGATGTACTTGTAATTATTTATTGAAGCATGCACCACACCTACTTGAAACATTATCAACAATTTGGCCTATGTTGTAAAGGCCGGCCGAGGTCAAATACTAATCCTGTCATAAATCTAATACTAATAAACTTCAAGATTAATTAAAGGTCGCAGTAATTTAGCCACTGGTAGTATGATAGAGTTGTTAAATCTGAATCTTAAAAGTGGATGTCGAAAATAATTGTTTTTCCGTCTTAAAGTATTATAATTGTTATGACTCTTTTTTAAATAATTCATTCTTAATAATAAACGGAAAGTAAATTCATTAAACACTATTAATTATTATTACTTTAATAAATAATTTTAGATGACATACGGCCTTTTATCATCTCTCCATTGTTAAGAAGGCCCCTGCCCTCCCATGCTGGACGTATTTGAGCTGCTATTATTTTAATATAATTTCATATACTGATATTTTAATGACACTGAGAGCATTGAAGCTCAGCGAGTATCCGGAAATGTCTAACTTGTCTTTAACCGGAAACGAAATTAATCACAAAGTTAAATTAATAGGAGGAGTTGGGAGTAAATTTTGGTCATACAATGAAATAAATCGGAGCAATCGTCTAGTGTGTTGTCATGCCTTCATATTCAATACAATTTTCACGAATTACATAAACATTACTATACTATGCAATAGTATTTGGTAAAGGTAATCCCGATTATTAGACATGCGTAACGAGGTTGCGAAGTTCCCGCGTGTCGGGTTATAAAACTTGAGATGCGTTTTGTAACTGCGGTCATGTTTGTACTACTTACTTGATTTACTTTGGACCATCATGCGTTTTCTTATGACGTCATTATATATCTTTAGTAGATACTATTTTTAGCTAAGCTGGTAAAAATATTTCACGTAATAAACAAGTTTTTTTTTTACACTTCCCTCTGTCTCTCCTTTGAAATCCATCGCATTGTCTGTAATTGCTGTAGAGCTATAAGACTGCCAATTGTACTCTTTTTTTGGTTTTGTTTCTGTATTGTGATTTTTGTATTTATACTTGTTTACAATAAAGATTTAAATAATTATTTTTTTCGTATTAATTCTGCAAAGGCCTTAGAGCTGGTGTAAAGGTTTGTTGTGATATCTGTCCGGACAGCATCCAACGTGCATGATGGCGGAAAACCCGTTATAGTGACACATGAAAGCTAGATGCGTTTTAGGTTCAAGCGTCATGTACGGAGCATCAAACAGGTTGGTGAAATTAGATAGATATGCAGGGGAAAACCATCTCCCGCTGATACTTCGTTTGGATTGCATCCCACTTCTCATCGGGTACATTGAGATCATAAAGATATGACAGGGCGAAAAAAAAAAACATTATTAAAGATATAACTTTAAGTACACTCACCTTTATTGCTTGCAGACCAAAGACTACTCGGCGGGCTTATCCTTTTTGGTTTATTATCTCTGAACATCAAAATATCAGGCACTTTACTTAGTTTGTTATCCTTTGGAATAACATCTGGAGCTCTGTCAACGTTCACTCTAACAAATTCACCTTTCAATACTTTAGGTTGATCTTTCAATGCTGGAGGTTGCGGCGCTTTCGACTTTTTGTGAAATAACCTTTTCCTATCAGGCTTGGAAGGTATGTCTACGTCAGTGTAGATGATACTGTCTATCTCATCCGCGTTAGCAATATCACCCTTTATACCAATCAGACTCATGGGTTGGTTAAAACGCGAATTTAAATGCTTCTGCTGTACTGATATATGAGTAACTCCATCACTATCCGTCGTATGCATCAGGTTGTAATCATGACGGTCCTTATCAAAAATACTGTAATCCTCGACACTATTCTTCCTATTCTTAAATATATCGTATGTTTTCTTCTTCGAAAACAGACTCTCGCTGCTCGAATGGTTATTCGTGTTCTTGGTCAGACGATTTCGCATTTTAAAATACTTATACGTGAAGTATATCCTTTTGAAGTCCTGTTCGTTTTCGAATTTCAAAGCAACGGCTTCCCTGTTCACGTTTTTGATGACGTAAAAGACTAGAGTGTTGTCGCAGTTCGGGTAGTTCTCAATATTGACGCAGTTGTTTATATCGTCTATGGATATAACTTCACATTTGGCCGGTTTCAGTTCCGCGTAATCTTGGATCAGTTTTTTGTCGTCGTCGCCATCGTCTTTAGTTAGTAGTTGCAGCTGGTCCTTCTCGTTGAAGCCGACTACGATGTTGTAGGCTTGTAGTGAGGTGGGTTTGGAAATGGACAAGATGTCTAGCTGCTGATTGGAGTTGTGCAGTTTCTGTCGAGCGACGAGGGCGGCTAAGCCACCGCTGCGGGCGGTCTTCTTCACCGTCATCGTAATTCTGTAACAAGAGAAACAACAATTTAGAAATTGTTTTGAGTTCTAATCAAAAGTGTGTTGAGAGTATAGTTGCAATTGTGGTAATCACTAATAAAAGTTATAATAAAAGCATTATTTGGTTATGCAATATCTATAAAGCTAATGGATGTCGCTTCTAGATTACCATAAATATTGTAAATGACATATTATACATACATAAACCTCATGACTTTTCCCAAAAGGGGTAGGCAAAGGTGCAACCAAGACATCCACGTTTCGCCTAATGTGTTCCGTCCCAGGATGTGATATCGCCATATCGGGCACAAATTCCTGACTTAAGGCTGATAATTAATAGAAAATCACTTTACTTAACCCAGGATTCGAATTTCGAACCCGACACGTTATAATCGTATCGTAATACAATATGTGTATTAACAAGACAATATATTAGACATGAGGGAAGTTAACATGTATGTGTATATGCCTGTATAATATAAGAATTACATTAACATTTAGAATAGAAAAACAAAACAACGAAAGCAAGGAAGCATTTTCCTTGTTCAAAAACATAATGATTCCAAGCAAATATTACATCAAGAGACCACACAAGAACATTAATCGACAATTAAACACAGATTATGCACGAATACGACTCGAGCATAGCTTCGATAATCGAATACGTTCATACTATAATCGATTATTTATCATCTTCGCGTGGTATCAGCTTAATCGATATTCGCCGACGACCATTAGCGATCTATTTCAAATCGATTTGAATCAATATTGTTCATATTATTTTAGTGCATTATCTATGTTATCGTGGCCGCTTTCGCTAACTTTCTCTTATTTTCGGAAATAAGTAGGTTCACGAAAATTTACAGTAACAAAATGTTATATTACTTCGATAAAAATGTTTTATTTTCGGTAATGTTCAAATTTAATAAATTACGCAGTTATCCTATTTATGCCTATCATTAGCTGTAATAAAATAAAAACTTCGCTCTGGTCTCCGGTTGTAGGTCAAGGTGTAATTTGCGATGCTCAAAATAAGAGAAATCCTGGACTGTATTTGGTGGTAAGATACAAACATATTTAAAAATTAAATTCCTTGCGAATTTTTCACTACACTTAGTGAAAATAAGTTGAGCTTATAATTTAGTCAGTTAAATTATGATTACGGTTATAGACTAACGAATGAAATGATAATAAAATAATCTCGTATACCTAATATGAAAAATTTAAGCTGTTATTGGGGTTGATGATGAATATGAATCGATGTCTGTAGATCGAAGATAAATGAGAAAAACTACTATGACAGGTCTTTATTAATGTAATAGAACCCAAAACAATGATTCTTAGAATTTTTGTCTATTTGTCTGTGCGGTGTGCGCAATGAACTCAGAAACGGCTTAACGGAGTTCGATGAAATTTGGTATGTAGGTAGCTGACGACACCCTAGAATAACACATAGACTACTTTATGTCCAGAAAACATTAGTGTTCCCGTGGGATGAGGAAGGAATTCCGATATATTTGTCACTTTTTTATGCTCAAAGAGATGGGGTTGGAGTTTGGACTGCGTTACATGTCTTGAGTGAGAATGAGACGGGACGGGCGGGATATAACGGGAAAGGACGGGATGGTAAATTCCGAATAAAGTTAATCACGCAGACGAAGTTTACGGGCAGAAGCTATTATGTATGTTTATGTATGTTGTCTTGCAAAATCGATACCAAAATTTATTAAAAACGCTAATGTTCGTTTAAAAGAAAACAATTTGGACCAAAATAAATTTCGTATTCCAAATGTTACTTTTGAACGAATATACAATTGTTAATATCATGTGAATGAAGTTATTGTGATGTTGAAATGTTAAGAGAAAGCCTTAATAACACAGAGAGCTGATGTAATAGAAAAACTAGATGAAACAATACACTCGTTGTGCGCGTGTGACAAACGTTGTAAAAAGTGTGCGCTTCCTACTTGAGATTGCTAATGAATCATTATATCTTCGGACGACGTGCATGTTGCGAGAGATAGGCGGGCAAATAATGTTGAATATTCAGGTATTTAAGGTAAAGAAAAGGCTATTGAAATAATGACAAAATATTAAGACACGTGTTGTTGCACTCATGAGTACAACATTGAATCTCTTCAGCAGATACAAATCCACTTATTTTATTCTTCATTACTCAAGATTTGAATCGTAGCCGCTATGGTTATTGACAGACAGAAGTTAAATCAGTTGTAAACTGTGGGTATTGGCTGCACATTAAGCGATACACTCAATTTTAATGTGTGTAGGTATATTTAATTTAAAATATATAAAATAATATATCAAAATAAATGAAAAACCTTTAAATTCGTCTTCGAAGAGACGCAAATCTCTCTTCACTTACACCACACCTAAAAGCCTACAGAGTTTTAAAACAATAGTATTCTCCGTGGGAAAACATTTTACATAATATATAGTGCATTTCCGAGCGTATGAAAACTGGGTGAGTTGCTTAAACAGATGGACTGTCGCATCGCTGTCGCCACTCATTCCAAGACGCGGAAACTGAAGACGACATTCTGCTTTCGTGGCCGCAATTTTATTAAAATAACAATATCTAAGAATTACTATATGTATCAAAGAACGTGGTGGCCTGTTGGTAACGGACTAGACGCGACTGCCAACGTGTCCACGGTGGTCGTGGGCTCAAATCCCAAGGCACACCTCTGACTTTTCGAAGTCGTGTGTGTACTGCTAGTTTATCACACACTAAAACGGTTAAGGAAATCATCGTGAGGAAACCTGCATACCATAGCGATTTGCATTAATTTCTTTGATATGTAAAGTCCTCCTACCTGCACTTTGCTAGCGTAGTTAAATATGGCCTAACCATCCTCAATTGTACTCTCGATTGTAGAGGAGTCCTGTGCCTTGCAATCGGTCGTTGATGGGCTAATAAAGATGCGAGTGTCATTAGTTCAAATGTATCTTGGTTAAAACTGATCTGTATTTTTTTTGGTTCACACAGAAGCTCCACCAGGACACTCACATTTCGCCCATCACCATATCGGGCACAAATTCCTGACTCCGGGCTGATAATGAGTAGAAAAACCCAATATCACTTTGCCCGACCCTGGATTCGAACCCGAGACCTCGGCTTTGAAGTCGTACCGCAGCACAACTACACCACCAAGGTAGTCTTGGTTACTCTAGGTTCTAGAAAAAAACTACCAATTTAGTATGGGTATTAGACTATGGATCATAAAATCTTATATAATTATGGAAATTACTTATAAGACTACATTGTTAAAACTTTTGAAATTTTTTACAATATAACAAAGGCTTGGTGACGATTTGGAATTTGAAATTTCGAACATAAACTTTAAACCTAAAAAAAGAATTCTGCAATAGTGCGGGAAAAAAGTCGTGAAGTAAATAATTACCAAGGTTTTTATTGTGATAAATAGTTGTATAACATTTTTATTACTATGTAGCATGTTTTATAATTTATTGCTTCATAATGCGCAATTATTTAAGCGTGGTTAATTTTTAGAAGTTATGCGAGCATTCAATGTTGGTACCATTTGTGAAGGAAAACACCGAGATAATACTAACAATTTAGATAACAAAATAGCACTAAAGAAGAAGAAGAGTGAATTTCATTGTATTATACATAATATTATTTATATTTTTCATTGTAATGGCATATTGTTTTCCATAAACAATAGGAATAGACAATACATAAAGAAATAATCAGAAGACTTTTCTGCACACTACACATTGTTACTCAAGATTATACATAAGATCACACAGCGCAGACGAATAAAATAACAGGAAACGTTTAATTAAATCCAGCGGTTTGTTCGACGCGGAAACAATCAAAACTATCTCCACATCGGTAGAATTTCACACAATGTCCCAATGTTCGCGACAATGCTCTTTCACATAATTACACAAATGTGTCCGGCTTTTAACTCGAGCGGGATGAAAAAAAAGAATTAATTTTACATATTGTTACGTGTTTCTGTGTATTTTTGGTATATTTGATGGAGGTAAAAGATGATAACAGTTTAATAGGTAATTGCGGCCTTGTTCATAGAAAGATTTGACCTATTTTAGCTAACGAATGTTTTGTCTTCTTCGCTCAAACTGAAGTCTAAAGTCGTTCGAAAGGGACAAAACATTCGATAACTAAAAAGGTTTTAAATCTGCCTGTGAATAAGGCCGTTAGTCTTTTAGGTTAATGCATGATTATCATAATGTTAAAAATAGTCGACGTACGTAAGTAAATAATATAGATGTGGTTTTAAAATTTCCCTAATGACGTGAATTGATTTTTCAGTGAAATGTATCTAAGAAATTTAACCTCACCTATGACTAGAACAATCTGATTCAACATAGTTTTAATGATTAACTGTATTTACAATTATTTCTTTATTCTAACATAATTTCATTAATTTCATTAGTGTAGCAACATTATGTAAAACGAGATTAAACATCTTGTGACTTAAATTAAACATGCTGTGTTCACATCGAGTAGGATATAGTCTTCTTACCATGTAATTTGTAATAGTATTTAATTTTATAAGTTTATCATAAGATTGTATCTAGTTTTGTGAACCAATAAAAAAAAAAAAGAAAAAAAATCCGAGGTTAATAAAAATAAAAAGTAATGAATACCCTTGTCTGTCACTAATTCATAAAAAATACAATTTAAGATAAATTATTTGTATCCACCAGACTTAATCAATGATTACAAAAAAATAATGATGGGTTAATCTCACAGTTGAATGGAGACGTTATTTCCGCGTAACCTTGACCTCTCGTCTTCTGTCAAGGTTAAGGACAGTCTATGTCCTTATTACTCGGAAGAAATGTAAATTGACTTCCACTTTCGTCGTCGCCTACATGCTAACCTAGAGAAGGGCCAACTGATGACTTTTAAGGGTTTATTATGAGACCCAAGGTTTTCAACGCATTTAAGTCATATAATATGTAGAGAAAATTAAAAATAACTGCCTCCGCGGCGGCACAGTTGTACTCGGTACGAGTGCAAATCTAAGGTCTTGGGTTCGAATCCCTGGTCGGGCAAAGTGATTTTGGATTTTTCTATTCATTATCAGCCCGGAGTCAGGAATTTGTTCCCGATATGGCGATAGGCTCGCCTCGCTATCACGTCGAGGGACGGAACACACAAGGCGAAATGTGGGTCTCCGGGTAGCATCTCTGCTAACCCGTAATAGTCAAAAATCGTTATAGTCAAATAAGGCGATTGCGCGAGTTCAGTTTCAGGCCTTTAAATGTATTCGAAATATTTTACAACTATTAAAATAAATGCCAAATTAAGGACTGAGTGTTATTTTGAGGCAGGATTTCTATAAACTCTATTAGTAGGTGTGAGGTTAGGTTTCTTTCATTACATTGTTTAGCAACATTTATGGGGTTTTCTTAATTTACTTCTCATTTTTATAAGCTATACAATCAACTATCTGTATTCGCACCTCCACTCTTTATTTCGTTGTATTTTTTCAGATCTTTAGCAAAAACAACCGAATGTATATTTTACTACAAGTTGAGTTAATGATTTAACGCCAAATATAAGATATTATAAATTAATTTAAGTTATCGGTGACATGATTAATAGATAAATTTATCGCCAATTAACTTGGCAATAATTTCATCCTAAGATCCTATCATAAAGTAAAGCTTCGTACATACAAAGTAATGAAATATTTTTCTGCTAGTTTAAAAAATTGGTGTTCATAAATTCGGAGTAAAATGGTAGAGAAAATTTATTGCACCAAATTGAAGTTTTTTACCTCAATTTTTTTAATATTGAAAACTGTACCGTACTGCACCATATCAGCTTATACTTCATCTCTTGTACAACCGAGACTTCTGTTGAGAAGGTTTAGGCCATAATCCAGATTGTCATCGTGCAGGTTGATATTGAAACAAAACAAGCGACTTATTATTGTCACATTGCGTATGTTGATTACTCTAATCGATAAGATTTTCCTCAAAAACCGCTCAACGAAAACAATTTCTCACTTCAAAAACAGTCGCCAAATATGCATATTCACACTAAAGATCCACATCAGAAATCTTCACAAGAAAGGCGACTTTCTAGTTTCTGGAAATCACGGAGATATACATGGGAACACCATACAATACTCTTATTGTTTACATTGCAAACTTAACTTTACCGTTTGCAAACTAACTCTCCCATACAATTTGTTTGTGTGAATGTGAAAATGTATGGAAACGGTAACATTGTCACGTCGGATTAATGGTTTTGACATGTGTGACAGTTTTTAACGTTCAATTAGTTTTAATCGTTCACGCGACAGTAATATGTGATACTCTAGTCCATAGGAAGTTGTTGTAATGTTCATTACTGCTATTTATGATTGTTATGAAAAGTAATACATAGATACGTTTAGAGCGGTGGGTGACAAATTAGACAGATAGGAACAGCCTAAGCTATACATCTAACAAATGACATTCAGTTTGACGGTCTTATTTCGAGCTGCGACGCTGCCATAACTTTAGCTACCTAGTCGGACGGGAAATTGTAAAGGTTCTGACTTTTTTATATAGTGTATTATTTTTTTATATGGTTCTCACCGTCTCATTATTTTGAGCCATTGACTCGAACGAAGAAGAAGTTTAACGTTTATGAATAAACATTTAGGAGATTGAAGTATGTCGGTTACAGATTCTCTTCGTGTGGGCAAATACTTGACTGATTCTTTAGATATAGAAGATTTCCGGGGCCCCGAGGATAGAAAAGTATCTTTTGGTATAAATCAATAGACAGGAGAAACGTTAGTTAATTTTTATTTTATTTTCATTAAATAAATTTGCAGTGGAAAATATCGGGGTGTATGAACGTGGGTTTACATTATTAAATCTTGACATTATAATGAAGATTGAATACATTAAAAGTGAAAACACACGTGAGCTGTACTGACTAGTTTATTGTATATAACACACTTTTATATAGTATATCGGATCAACTATGTATGTACATTATCAGATTTTTTATCCATACCGAAAATTAGCCCAAAAATTACCGACCCAGGGACCTAACACAGAACATAGTTTTGGAAATTGAAAAATTATGCAGGTAACGAAAATATAAAACTCGTTTGAGAATTATGTAGCAAAAAATTAGTATGTTTTACGATCATACAAATATATTGATACTTTAATCATCAAACCTGTCTCGCAATCTCAGTCAACGAATAATCAAAATATAGTTAAAATGTACTTATCGTACCTGACAATAAGTTGAAAGTTTCAGCCCCTGTTGATTGTATCTGGGACCGAGTCGATTTCGTTTGAGATTGTCTGAAATCGATTACGTACACCTCATGAGTGTACTTAATAAACACTGCCGTGTGTCACACCGTACGGGTGCAAAAAGCAAAATAGAACGAATTCACACTTGAGTGCTAGCATTTTTATCATAAGACTATATTTAAGAAATATAAAATTCATGTAGAGGTTAATGTAAGACCCTTTGTATCTATTAAGTAATACACTTTTATTTTGCTTTTGATAATCCAATTATGTAGGGACACACGATAGATTGAACACGCTACTTGTTACTTTTGTAAGAAGTGAAGTATCTATTTATGTACAACCTTCTATTTATTCCGCAATAAATGAATCGAAAAAAAAACAAATAGAAGTTAGAAATAAATAATTGTCCATCTCAGATAAAAATATATTAGTGGTAGAGCGACTTGTTAAAGAAAATTGAAAAGCTGACAGTAAATTGAAGTTTTGTTTTTTATGTATTAGCTATTACAGGGCTATCCTAGTATAAGCACCAGCCGTTTCTTATTACTGTTATACTTAGCCTGAGCACTTTTTATTGAAGTAAAATATTCTGTTTGTACCCTGGGTTAATGATAAATGTAAATAAACAATGTTATTAAACTAGATTTTAACTGCGATTTAGTCCGTGTGTAATTACAGTTGTATATATCACGTAGCCAAAATTAGGTTTTAAGTATAAGTTTTAAGTGGTTTATGATTTAAAACGGAAATGTAAAGACCTAAGAATTGTATTAATTGTGATAATGTTTATACTGTGGGAGAAACTTAATTCTATAAATAAATAAATAGACTATTTGTTTATAACAATGACGATCCATATTTGTGATAATGCGCGAAGAAACGACAGACACACTAACACAGATTGATAATTTCAGTGTAGATAATAAAAAAAATTAAGAATTGGGTTTCTGCCAGTCATCTTTAAAGTAACAAGACAATATTTTGAACATTACCTACATTTAATATATTTTACGGTATTATTTTTAGATGCTCTTATTATTCCCGTTATTATGACCTTGGTCAAGTTTTTATTTTTAAACTGATGTTGTGTTCTTTATTTAAATTATAAGTACTTTTTAAAAATATTTACAAATTACAAACCTGGTGTAATAAAAAATAACAAACCGTTACAGTATGGTGTGATAGACGGCTGTGCACGGCAAGTTCTTCTACTTTTACTTTATATCATGTCGAGAAAGTAGTTGATAATCGCTCAAACTATCGACACCCATACTTCATCAAGAACCACACATTCTGGAATTTATATTTATATCTACACTAATAAGGTTTAAAAAGTCATAGCCCAGGTTTAGCACATATTACTTTCTTTAAGTTAGGAATTCACCTGTGCAGAAATAATGAAGGTATCTAAGATTATTTGATAATAATCATTTCATGTAAAGTGCTTATAACGAAACCAATATAGAAGTTGACCTATTCAATGATTTGATTGATTATATTCAGATATTTTTTTTCTGATGACAATGACATATCAAAACTTACAGCTTCGGTATGCAAAATCAAAATACTTACATCATTCAAGAGAAAATTAAAATATGTACCAAATATTTGAGCCAACGTAAACCAATATTTTTAGACACTTTCCTGACAGCGCCTAATTTGATGCGCCATTTTGCAATTAGTGACGTATTAGAGTTCATTGACCGTGATTTGACATTGTTATTGCAAGGTTTGGTTTCGTCGGCATGGTTGTTACTGCATTGTTCTGCTTGGCGAAGTAAATAAAAAGAAATGCAATTATTAGATGTGTGGAGGTGACACAAAGTAATTGGGTACTAATCGATAATTTGGATATGCCATACAAAACTATATGTCTGTATGTATTTTATTAATACTTATTTATGTTAAAGTGTAAAATTTTTGGCATAGTTTAAATAATGTCTTAATATTGACTCTACTCATACGTATGGTTTCTAAAATGTTTATTATCGGTCTTTCCGTCTATAGCCTACATGGCTATAGCGGAATGACCTATTTAAGATCTATTTAAATACACATAAAAACTTAAATCCCAAAATGTAGGCAAAGACGTTCATGAAATTCAACACAAGTCACAAACTCGGGTGGAAATCAGAGCGTGTGCCGTATATAAAGTCACGTGAGATTTCTCGCAGGCTCCCACGGGCGTAAGATGCTCGCATCCGATGTTACACGACTGTTTACTAGCTGACCCGAAGGTGCAGCTTCTTTATTGGTTGTTTTAAATTTAGAATTGAAACAGAGCAAGGCAGTATGGGAATTTAATGTTTCGCATAATTAAATAGAGTATGGGATCCAGGTTAAAAATAAAAATTAGTGCGGAATTATGAAAGAGAAAAAACATCGTACGTCTAATAATTACTTTTATATAGAAATAAAAAAATAGTTTCAATTTGGATAAAATCAATTTTGTTTAAAAGCACGAAAAGGTCTATGACATTGTAACGTAACAAAGAAAATAAAAAATCTAATATTACATTCTATAATAAATATATAATAACAAAACTAACAATCGAAATTTCTATCTAATAACATCTATGTTTTTCTTTCTTGCACATAGTTAAACTCGCACGAGAGAGATGCAAAACTAGTTTTCCCTGTAAAGGAAAATTAGCACTAACTCGCAAAGCATGGGCTTGACCAATGACGGATGAATAGAAAAATTAGAGTTGCACAGTGAATTTTACAAATTGAGTTAACATTGACCAAAATACGAAAGTTGTTGACAATGTAAATTTTGACCATTGTACTTCTAGTTTCTACTGTATTAGTCTAAAGCCAAGAACCTCAGTTTTACTTTTGTAATGTAGAATATACCATTTTTGTATGTGCTCTAAAAAAATACCAAAAGGGATAGGATAAAATCAATTTATTTCGCCTGCTACAACAATAACATTACTTATGAAATCAACAAAATAAGAGAGATGTATTACTATCAGTCATAAATTTATCCCAAGACTCCCAAGAATAATCTAAAAAATTAAAGACAAATAAGCAAAACTGTTTATTTGTCTTTGATTTTTTTAATAACTGGTCACCTGCCTAATTCAACTCTATGACAAATAGGCATTTTGGTCTCCGCAATGCCCCAATAGAGATTGTTAGACAATAAATAGTTTTAGATTTTTTGTTCAAATGTCAAATACAAAAGTTCTCCGTGATGTTATTCTTATTTAATCTATGATTAAACAGATGAAATATGTATATTTAAATAATAGCCGTTGTGTCCGCTAGCGAAGTTCAGGAAGTGTCAAAGTGTACGCAAATGGTTTCAAAATGGCGCATACCGTGTGGTCCGTTCCCACAGGTTAATGTGCAAGTTACCACTGTTTTTGCCGGTACAGTGGCAGCCTCATGTTTTTACCATCAAGGCATTTCAATGCTAATAGTTTTCTAGTAATGAGTTGTGATATGTATAATATGTAGGTATAATTGTATGTACTAGGATTGCATGTTATCGAAGAGATGTCTCTTAAGTTTGATTGATGACAGAGATTTGAATTAAAAGTAGTGTTGTTTATGAATTAGACTTTGGTATGTACATGAATTTGCCTATTTTAAAATACTACGCTGAAAATGAGTGGTTACGAATATGCAGTTATTGCCTCATTATTCTGACGTTACCTAAATTCGAGAAATAATCAATTTCCAAACAAACCAATTTTTTTAAAATTGAAAACTGCTGAAGTTACTAACTTACTTCTACCTAATATCTGACCAAGAAATTCAGCCATGTAATTGAAATACTTAGGGAATTCCTTGACTTAAAAAGAAGCATAGTAAACCTGAACATTAAAGTAACCTAAGCCTAACTTGATATTGGCATATTTTACAACTATCAATCATAAAAAGAAGCTGATGTAGTATAAAAGCCCTAAATTTAGAATAAAAAGATAAAAAAAGAAGCCGATGTGTGCAAGTGTACTCAGTAAGGATGCGCGCACACAGTCCGTCTGCGTTGCATAATGCGCTGATGATTTTGATATTTCACGCTTGAACGTGAGGAAGCGTTCGACGCCGGCTCCCGTGTGACGTCGTAATGGTGAAAACGGTTATTGTTTGACCTATTTTAGAAACATGGGAAATGTACGAAATGTGTTGAATTTACTTTTAACGTCAGTTTGATTTTCATAAAAAATTGCAAATATTAATGTTTCGTAATCCATGTGCATTTAGACTGACTAGCCAGTATGCAAATTCCATGTTCAGCATATTTTCAATGGTCGAGGATGATGTTATAATAATAGCCAGGATTGTGACCACGCGTCATTCGTTGTAGTGGAGGTTTCTCTACAGGAAGAAACACTTAAACAACTAAAAATAAGATGCATGTCCAATAAACGTCCACCTTTCCTTAATAGAACTATTAAACTACGAAAAAACACTACGTTTACATTCCAGCGGCAACAATGGCAGCGATGTGACCACAAAAAAGTTCTTTGTACACGGATGGGAACTCTATCATCGGTTAACAACAATATTTACAATAAAATTGGTCAAGGCATCTGTTTAAATACGTTTTTGTGGGCAGCGATTAGAGATGTTGGCATACCGCATTTTGATAAATCGGAATCTATGTAACTTTAATATTCAATTTTTGAAATCGTTTGTCATAGCCTATGAGCAGGCTTTAATAACCTTCGTGACGTCAATTAAAATCCTATGATTGTCGGTCGCTTTAAGTTAAATCTACATTCTTGATTTCATCATACAAATAATAATTGAAATATGTGACATTATCAATCGCATTGGGCCATAATGTTAGACTTGCATGCCCACTTCCCTGGAAGATTTGACCCTAAGCAAATAGTCGTTCATAAAATAGCCAAACTATTATATTAGGCAACATAAATAAACTGTCACATAAAATCACTAAGTATATAGGCAGATTGAAGAAGAATCGTTGCATGATATAGAGAAATAATTCTTTTTTATACCAAGAGGTACATAAGCTTACAGCTTGGCAATTAATGGCTGGTTTCTATAATCTATCTATAACAAGAGATTTCATTAGATATTTCGATGTATTTATGTTTTAGCTAACAAAGATAGAGAGATATATCTCTATCTTTGTTTGATCCCTATATTAATAGATAGTTAGGTAAGGTCAATATTTATGGTAGCTATTTTAAGCTCTTGTTAAAGATAGATGAGATATAGATAGCGGCCGTAAAACATCTGTTTTTTGCGTCGTCGATAATCGATAGAATCGTATCAATTGTATTCAAAGCATTCAAATTCTAAAAAAGAATCATTTACACTTCTATCTGAAGAACAAAGAACTAGCATGGAAAAAATATTGTTAGGCACAATAGGCACCATTACTTTGCCTTTTTTCTACCTCGACATCAACAAAACATTATTTTTTTACCATCGATAATCAGGCACAACAAAACGAAAATGAAAGTTTCGATTAGTTTTTGTTGCAAATTCACTTTCTTTGGATGCTGTATACCAACCAGTAATGAGTTCTCGTTTGATAGTAGCTAAGATGGTTTTAGGAAGTTAGGCAGCATTTTTGCATTCTTTGACCTCTACTAAAAAAATAATATTATTTATTTTATTAGCAAGAGTGGCGGGATTATCACTGTTTTAATTTACATAATAAAATTTCTAATCATGTTTGTCATTCGACTGAGAGACAAAAAGTTTTAAGGAAAACAATAAAATTAATTAAACATGGAAAGGCTTTCCTATTGAATATGTTTGTTAACTAAATGTATTCTTTAATATTTTGCTGGAAAATTATAAAGTTCAAAGCTTGTTTAAAATAAATATCTACTAATTTTAAAGTACTTATCATCGATTTGTTTAAGTATTTTAAAATGTTACCTCAAACTCATCCTTGATTTCAATCCTTTACACTTCAGCACAGATTCCCAATTTCAAAATATTGACATTCCACTTCCCGCGCAAAAACATAACCTCAAAATCAAATGTCTAGTTACTCCGCCGATATATCAGGAACTAAATGCACTAGAATTTCAGCAGAGCACAGCAATAACAATACGTCAGTCTTGTGGGACAATTCGCTATAAAACATAATGATTCACTATGCATTGTGTATGCACCGTGTGTCGACCATAAACGGTGTTCAAGGGCGATGGTGACAACATCTTGACCATCCTATTGGGCGAGGGTTTACAGACCATGTAATTCATCATAATTTGCGTAAAAACAAAGGGTTGTCGTGTTATTAGTTATTACTATTGTATATTATAAAGATTATTGAGTTAGACTTTGCTTTGGTTCCTTCGTTGAATATGCAAATTAAAAAAAAATATTTTATTTTAATATTTGTGTTGGTCTTATCGCCAATAACATAATAATTTAAATAAATAATTATAAAACTATGTGACGCAGTGTAAATAAAAGTTAAAGCGAAAAAATAAATCCTTCATATTGGAACGGAATCAGGTACGCTTTCTCACCGTAAAAACAATACTTTACGCTGCAATCCAGTTTTGTATCAAATTCTTACCAAAAACCACAGTCTAGAACCAGACGTTTTACTTTTCGAACAAAAATATTATAAAATAGTATCGCAGTGAAAGTTAGATCAAAACTCGTTGAATGTAAGACGCAGATCAAAATGATAATGAATTTGCTCTCAACAATGTGTTCTCGAACTAATTACAGCTGTTTTGAGGAAAGTGTGGGACTAACTGTGTAATGGCAACAGAAATTGCGTGTGTGAATGCATGTTATACATTAGAAAGAATTAGGCCCAAATAATTGATGTATTTACGAGCCTTTAGTGGAACCGCAAAGAAGTGAGATTTATGAGATAACTTTGGGATGCAAGACTAAAAAAGGTGAGTCTAATTTTAAGCTCATTTGTTAATCCTCAAAAAAATTGGGATACAAAACACACGAGGGTAAAAAAATCACTTAAACAATTGCTAATTGTAACAGTAAATTTTGTAAGTTAATGTTGTATTGCAATAAGCAAAATGAAAAATTGATAAAAAAGCGCGAGTTAAACACCCGATATCTAGACTCAAAACAAATTAATCATTTATCTCAATACGTACATACACATAAAACCTTTCAATTCCGTGCTTCAAACAATTAACAAATTAATCAACATAGGAATTAGGAAGTGTCGTACGGAACAAATGTTCGGAAGTATCATCAAGCCCACTTGCATATACTAACGAGTTCCTCCACATAATAACTGGGTTACTTTACAATTACCCGCATGGTAATAAGCCGTGGCAAAATTGTAGCGTGCCGCGCTTGTAATTAGGACAGGTGTAATTGAATAGTACCTTCTATTCCGTGTACAATCGATACTTTGCTAACGATTATCGATTTGTTAATCGATAGTCTGCGAGTTAATTAGTATAATTACACGACAGTTATTCAAGTTTATTACAATGTTAGTGTTTTAGATATTTGATTGACATGTAAAGGTTTCTGCTTGGTATTATGAGGTAGGTGAAATTGAATGGTTATTCCTTTATACTGCATAGTATCCCACCTAGAATCGATGCTTTGTCAATCGTAATAGATAAGAACATTAATCGAATTAATTAAATGATTGTATCTGTAGACACATTAGCAATCCCGTCCGATCAAATTAAGGTTATTAATTGATAATTAATTAGTGGCCGCTTATATAATTTAAAGTGAATAATAATTGTGTATTCCGCAGAATATATTTTGAAGTTAATTTATTTGATTTTGCATATCATCAAAAATTCAGAATGCATTAAAATATTTAAAACATGAAATGTGCTCAATTTTCAAAATTTATTTGCGAAGTCGAACAAAAATGTTGTTATGCGGACTATAGCATTATTTTCAAACAGATACTAGCACAACATTTTAAAAATCAAATCTTCATATACCTTAAAACCACTTTGAGTACAATGACACTAACTCCGTTAGTAGCAAATGATACTCTTCATTTATAGACCCAAATATTTTCGTATTAAATATAACCATATAATCCTTAGTACTGTTTATTACAAGCGCATAAACGTACAAAGGGAATGAAAACCGATTTATTTTTAAATTTGAATACCTACGAAATACATAAATGATGACATCAGCATAACCTTACAAAAAATTCCGAGAGCATACGCATTCGGATATCCCATTGATACGAATTGAATCGATTATAATATCGATATAGACGTGATGATAACCAGACATGAATGATAGCACGCGCATTGATTATACGAATTATTTTGAAACGGGCATTGTATTATTATTAATTTAAGTATGGATCGTAAATAAAATTATTTAAAAGGGATCCTGTTTGAGGCCAGGAAAATACTTCTGTATCACAAGAAACAGACGTTAAATATGTTCTATGAAAACCTAGTAAGTATTAAAAGGCAGAGTAACTCTAATAAAAGAGTAAGTACGTAAATTATTTTTTTGTAATTCCTTAATATTTTTTACTCGAAAAATTCAAATCATCCTTCCTCAAAAACAAATGTTTGCTGGAAATCAAATAAATAAATAAGTATTGGTAGTTCTCTCATATGTGAGAGGCCGCTTGGGTAGATACCACTGCAATGTCTATTTCTCCCAACAAGCAGCAGTGTAAATGCACTGTTGTGTTGTCGCACTTAACTTGCATATTTTTATCAGCATTGACTAAATTTAATATTTAGGTTACATAAAACCAAACATCACAACATGTGTAAACAAAACGCTCATAAAAAACCTTAATAATATATTATCACTAAACATAACAATGGCGATGTTATGTCCACGTTAATAATAAAAAAATCTGTTAAAGTCACATAAATCGTATTTATTGCTGTTATTTACATAATCAGATCGTATTATTGTCTTGTTTTCAAACAAAAAATCATCGTAATGTGAGACCACGTGCCGAGTATAGAATTTATCGGTGTAGGTTGTAAATTGATAGGGAGGCGTGTTCTTACACTTACGTATATAATTATGTACATATACTGTTATAATAAGATCTAGTAAGTACGACAAGGACGCCATTTTGAACTTGGTGCATAAGATGTTTAATACTTATAGGACGATCCTTCGAATATGTTTAGCAAATATGCGCAAAAGCGTACAAGAAATTAGATAGGTAGGTCTCTCTAGTCTTATTAGGAGGTAAATCTCAGTTGGAAAAATAATAATGGTCAGGAAATCTTGATAGTACGATCAGTTTGAAACTTTTCTAGTCCTTTTGATAAGACTATTGCACAAACCATGCTTGCAAAATGCTGCTTGCTGTCAAAAGATGACTGCAAAGGCCTATCATCCAAATATTACTTAGCTGAATATAACAATTAATCCGGAAACGAAATACCCAGTCACTTTTTTAAGTGATCCAATTATAAGCTAATACTGTAGCAACTACATATCGAGGAGTTGCAAACTCAACTGGAACTCTACATCCAAACAATTCACTTATTCGGAATCCTATTTTAACGAATTTAATATGTACGCTCAAAATGACCCGCTGTCCTCAGGGAATTCGTATAGAACATCACAATGGTGATATTGTAGACAAAATGTAATTATAACACAATAATTCGGTAGTCACGAGATACATATCGAGTTGGCCGATTCATTATAACTGCGCGGTAGTCGCCACGCTCGGCTGGACACCTTTCACATATTCTCATGCTTGTGTATGAACGATAAATTGACAATTATCTGTAGTGCGGATATTATTTTTGACTGCTTGAAGGGCTAGAGTGAAATAAGGTATTTATGTCAAATCCACTAAGAAATTTCACGTAATTATACTCATTTTTTCACTAAGAATTTACGAAATTTCACGTTAATAGACACATTTTTACTTTTCACGAAAAGTGCAATGTGGAACATAGACCTTCTCCATGGATTTTCGCATCGACGTGCACCAATTGGACTCCAATGTAATATATTACTTTACATTACCTATATTTTTGGTTTATTAACATTCTCGTAAGCTGCGAGTATTGTGAAAATACCATGAACTTTATAATGCATCGTTTTTTCGTAGGTGTGATAAATGAGCAAGCGGTATACATCTGATATGGAGTGATTAACACCGCCTATAAAAACCTACAAAACTTGGGGTTCGAGTCATCGATCAATATAAATATAGTTCGACTATAAAAAGTAAAAAGAGAAAAGATTACATCTCCAAAATCCAAATCCTTTACTATACATTCACAGACACAACTTCTAACTACAATTATAAAATTAATCATATAATTAAAGACGGAGCGTAGACAGAATATATTAATAAATAATCGAATATACATATTTTGTTGATTATGTTTACTCTCATTGCTAACAACAGCTTAGATAACAGTTACATCATAGTTACACAACAAGAAACACATGTGGTGGACTCAGAAACAACGGAAATGACACACATGTACACTGCGAAATGTTAGGAATTTGAGAATTTACCATAAGTAGTGTTTTGAAGTACGTGTTTATTACCATCTGCTGAAGGTTAGAGGGTATTACAGAGTCATTCACAGCCCTATCCTTATTTCAGCCTAGAGAAACCTTAATTTTAGATGGAAAACTAATGTAGGTAAGCATATAGGGGTCGTATGGAACATGACATGTACTATAAAGAGAAAAAAAAATTGAGATCGTCTGAGCAAATAACTTTCAAGGTCAAAATAATACAAAATAGTTAATTCTTCCTTTTACAACAAAAAGAAAAGGCTTCCTCTATCTGAAATCTTCAGTCAATTTATATGAGACATTAACATTCTCTCTCTCTCCAATCGTTCCCTCAAAGCTGAGGATCGTGACCCCTGTCACTTGGTCGAGTCATGGAAAGCTGATCGCCATGCCTGACGGTCCTTCGCCAGAACATTACGGATGTGCAAAATAAAAATCCCGTCCTAATTCCAAACTGTATTAGAAGTGTTCCCAAGATTCGTTCAATGGTACCTGTTCTCCCATCACTTATTACTTATTAAGAAATCTTTTCTTTTCTTTTCTTTTCAATTACGCCAGCCCTTCACAGATGAGTGATTCGCACGATACTTGCAAATTAAAAGCCAGCTAATCATGTATAGGGCGTTCATTATCATCTGATAAATAGTGTTATCAAGGTGCCTCGAGTATAATTTGCGGCGTCTGAAACAACTTAATTGATTCCCTGACCAATCAATAATCGTCTGGTCTGTTATATAGACGAGTAGATTGTATTAGGCGTGTTGTAGTAGGCTGTATGATTACTTCCGGCAGTATAGGGTTATTAGTAAATAATTTGATAAAACTAAGGGCACTGCTTTATCCTGGTCCCCTTGTTGTAGGTTGTGAGTGGTAATTAATGCTCTTAGTATAACGAATTATTGTAACTAAATGAAAAAATAAATGAATTATTTCAAATGTGTGGAACGTTATAAGTACAGTATAGTAGATCTAAAAATACGAGGAATTATTCATCCGGTCCCGAAATACACATTATAAATGTTATTGTTCTTTTATTCTTATTTATCAGCGGTATGTGTTAAAAGAGTGAATTATTTAACGGTTTTTTTAAGATAATCCTATTTAAATTCTCCTATAACAAATTGAAAATTATCATAACCAGTATACCTTCTACAGAGCGTTGCCTTTTCAAATAATTTACCTGCACATTACCATCATTATCTCAATGACATGCGCGTTTGCGCCTAATGCATGCCATTAACAAATAATTTCAAATACAATTGATTTACTAACATTAAAGAAGAGGAAAATATTTAGAAACTTATAAAATTATCTCTCAAAGAGCTATCTCGTAACGTAAATTGAGGAAGGTATAAGGAGAATGGAAGGATAAAAAAAGATAGATGAAATGAGTCTGAATGGAAGAGTCTGTAAGGATTGACCATCTGTGGGTTCACCTCATCGAACCTACGCCAGTCAAATTGGTGGCATCTTCAAAAAAAAAGTATAGTCATAAAAGTACAGTCTTTATAAGATGTCGAAAGGAGAGATGGAGTTCTTCTATTGAAAAACGTGATGCTATTTTTTTGGACTCTTACAGCGAAGATCGTGCTTAAATACGGTGCTCTACCCTCCAGATAGACTATAAACAATCTCCGTTCGACACAATTCAACCACAATCTATCAAAGTGAATATCGATAAAATCGCGTGCAATCGCTATAATCGATAAGTGTGTCGTTATTTGCGGCCGCCATGTTTGTATTACAGCACGCGTGTTTACCTTATTTCCGCTTCATAACTCGCGATTTCCGATTTATTTCGCCGCTCGATTCACTTTCTCCGTTGATCGATTAATATGAATATACGAGACATATAAGATTTTTAATGGCTTTTGAAAGGTCACCGTACCAAACTGACCCGAATTTTGTTACTTTTTTGTATTTTCATGATTAAATAGGTTTTATTGAAATGTTGGACTGTGTAGAGCGAAGTATCAGTAATTCGTTAATTAAGCTGCATCAATCCGTACTTAAGTGTAAGTTTCAAAACATTATTTATTTATTTATTGTGATTTAATCATAAATTAAATTGGCGTTACAATTGAGGATGCCGAAGACCGGGCGAAATGGAGGAGACTTAGCCGGAAGGCGGACTCTGGCATCGGCCGGGATAAGGTAAAGTAAGGCCGGGAGGTAGGATTTAATCATAAGTTATTCTCATTTTGGTCTTACTTACTCAATAATTGATTAATTCAGGAATTTAAATATACAAAAAGCTAGAATTCTAATTTTTTTATTATTAGCAATAAAACGTGTTTACGAGTACCTACATACTGTATATTATAGTACTGTATATTATAGTATTATTTTACATATATTAATATAATATTATAAGCAGTTATTATAATAAACGTACCTCTTGTTCGAGTAACTCGAAACTTTGTGTGAAGCCAATTATATTTGGCATATTTGCGCAGCCCAAAAAACTTGTAAGCGAAAGTTGAATATTAACATGCGTACAATTCTCGATAGTATTTTGATCTACTTATAGACCTGTCATTTTCCGTATATTACATAATGATAATTTCGAAAACATCTTATTAAAGTACTAACAGTTCTTATTTTAGAACATCGAGAATCTCGATACGTACGAGTATAATAAATTTGTAACCGATCGATGTCTGTACATGGAAGATAAATAAGAAAAACTGTCTGTATTACCGTAATAGAATCCAAAACAATGAGTTTTAGAATTTTTGTCTGTTTGTCTGTGCGGTTGTGCGCAATGAACACAGAAACGACTGAACGGATTTCGATGAAATTTTGTATGGAGGTAGCTGAAACACTGGATCAACACTTAGGCTACTTTTTATTCCGAAAAAAATGGTGTTCCCGTGGGGTGAGGAAGGAATTCCAATATATTTATTACTTTTTTATACTCAAAGGGATGGGATAGTACTGGATTACATGCCTTGAGTGAGAATGAGTCGTTACGGGCGGGATATAACCGGACGGGATGGAACTAGATGGAAAATTCCAAATAAAGTTTATCACGCAGACGAAGTTTGCGGGCAGAAGCTAGTCTTATCTATATATAATGTAAGCATGTGGAAATACATAACTAAGCTAAGTTTTAACACTATTATAATTCATCACAATGAGGTTTTGCGGAGAAGATAATATCTTCTTAGTTAACATAATTATAATAGAAATATGAATGGACTGTAAAAAGTATTCATTACTGAGATTTAATTATCTGTTATGTAACATGTAGTCAGATTTAAGACTTTTTGAATTTTTTCCTTATAAACACGTTCGATTCGAATCAACGCGAACGGTTTCATGACACGTTTACCCACAATTAAATTTTGAGTTTTATTTTTATGTAAGGAAAAGTGTATAGGTATTAACTATGTGGTTACAATCGGTGACTGTCTTTCTGTCGGATATGTTGCAGGTTTTTTTATATGCCCACACGCATACATATATATTTGCGTAGTTTAAATGTCATGTATGGGTGTTCGTGCTTACAGTTTATGTTGCTCCTAAAACCTATTTAAAATACAGAATTAATAAAAATAAAAATATTCTTTATATAAATAGTCTTTCACAAGATCTTTTGAATCGTTAATTACTGCTACAACTGCTTCGGAACATATTGTAGCTGTGAAGAAGAAACGGCGCGAGTACTTCTACACGAAATGTCTTTCTTTTTCTGTTTATTTTTTCTTTTGTTTTAAAGCCATTTATAAATACAATGGTCTTGTAAATGCCACAATTATGTCGGTATATAATGCATTGTAGTATGTGTTTACACACATTTAATCTTACTTATTTATTACAGGAATAAAATATAATATCTAGAGCTAGTGTGTAGTCGCTACAGCCCCAATACGACCCATTTTGTAAAGCAATCGTAAATGGTGGTTTGTTTGCTGTCTGTTGATTGACTGATTCGTTTAGAAATGAGAGTGGCGGGCGATTATACGATATCGAACATTTACCTATAACTGTATATGCATAGGTACAATTCGTGTGCCATTCAGATTAATCGGGACTGAAATAATATGAAATATATCATTCGTATATTGGAAATCATGTTTATTTAACGTTTCTGAAAGTGTAATGTGACAGATTTAATCTTAAAACAAGACGACCTTTTTTTGCTTATTTACCTCTGCCTTCTCATGTTCTCCGACTAACGGCATTGAAAGTGTTGCTTATCAAATCCATATTGAAAAACTGCTTTTGTAACATACTATGAAACTCTTATATTAAATGCTTGTTTAATATCACCGAGAGTTACGAAACTATATGATTTATTGTACGCTATAGAAGCGCAAATTAAATAAAGCTTTTGTCGGCATCACGAGAGCTACACGATGCATCGGACTCGTCTCGTGTCGTTGCGATCACGTTGCATAATATATAATTATAAATACTTTCACATTTCTTGGTCTCTTACATCGATGGAATTAAACGGCAAACAATTTAAACAAATACTTGGCTTTTTATACATATTGAAGCGAAGCAAGGATATGGTGGGATTTAATAAACTTTCTTGATCGTCATTTAAGGATCAATTTTGGAAATCGTTCAATCTCTTTGATGCCCACACGTGACGTGTTTTGATTGATTTGTTTTCAGGTTCGCATTCTTTCTGATTCGGTTCGGTTCGGGTATCGCTTACCATGAGGCGAAAGGCACGCTCGTTTCGCGATTCATTGCAATAAAAAAGCTACAATTACAGGTTACAGTGCAGTCTCGTTGCCGTATCCGTAGACTATAATTGCTCCCTTCTGAGCGCGAGATTCTTCTACAACCAAGAGATCGATTGTGATTAGTATGAATTTAACATTCGCAAATTACAAACAGTCGTTGACCCCGTCTCAGCGCTTGTAAACAAATCTGCAAGTTCACAGTTCCGTGCCGGGCGGAAGCTGTTGCAGACCAACAATAAATATAGTATGATTTATAAATAGAAATAACTTAACTTCATATATTGTATTATGTAAGGTCCTTATAGAGAACCTTAAGTGATAAGTCGATGAACACGAATAAAAAGAGTATTCGTAGTTGAGGAAGCGATTTGTTAGCAAAATTGTGAATTAATAAAAAAAAAAATTATAGATAAAATAAGAATAAATGTTAATTACTGCATGGTTCCGGAGGAACTTCTTCTCACGTATAATCAGGCTGTGGAATAAGCTGCCTGCTGAGGGTTTCCCAAAAGATTACAGCATAGGGCTCTTCAAAAAAGAAGTGAAAAGGTTTTAACCAGGGTGTTGCAGACGTTCATATACGGTAAATGCCTACCATCAGGTGGGCTATGTTGGTTTGCCACTTTTATAGGGTAAAAAAATTGGTGCAAACCCCACCTAGCCAATATTTGAAAATACACAGACAGCCTTGACGCGTTCAAAACAAGAACCTGTTCCCACCTGCTAGACCAAACTTGTAATACAGATCCCACGAGTTCCGTGTTGAGCGGAAGCCAGCAGGTCGGACGGGCGAGCCCGGCTTGCAGCGGCTTTCATTTCTCTGAACCGCCCGAGGTGCAAAAACTTGCGGAACAAGCCGGTGCCCATTAGCTATTATTACACTCGTTAATATTTATTTATTCTTTTGTTTATTTTATTTCTGTATATAGTGGCTGTAATGAGTAGTGAGCAGCGTGCGGGTTTCCGTGAGGAAGTTGTACGTTGTTCGATGGTAATGTTTTGTCTCAGAGGCGATTTTGTGATTAATTTGTATTTGAGGTTGAGTGATTTACGCGATATTTTTTTGGATGTTGTATTTGAGTGGATCAACTATTCTTAATTATTATTTAATAAATGGAACGATTTAGCAAATGCTCATGTGTAAGCCTTCTTAACCCTAAACAAGGGCTATTCTTGACAGTTCATGAAAATTGCAGAGGCCCTTAGAGGAGGCCTATATTCAGTTCTTGTACATATCAACTAACATTCTTCCTAATCACTTTCAGTTATATAAACAATATCTTATCGCACAACAACGCAACCGCGCCGCGTGAAAGTGAAAGGGCGCGGATCCACCGGTCAGACGCGCCTACACCGCCTGTCGTGGGGTAGAGCTGTCGGCGCTTTGATCCACACGAATGATCCCCACGTCAAGTATTTATACTGTCAGCTATTATTGACTTATGAAGAAAAAAAGGTAGGAGGAAAAAATGTACCCTCTGAGCACAGGTCTCCTCTACAATCGAGGGATCGATTGAGGGAGAGAGATTTTATAGGGTTCGAGATACAACGAGACGTCATATCAGTCTGTTTTAATGGCGTATTTGGCTTTTTTTATACTGGTACGGCAGTGACCGCACTGGCGTCTAATAAAAAGGCCTAATTAATTATCAGGATAGCCTTTAAAAGAGTGGCAAGAACGCGATAGAAGTAGACTGCTTCAAGTCATAAGGCGTTGTCGAATGCGATCACACGACACGCCAAGTGCGTGTTACTGTCGCTCACAAGTCACAGCTGACTCGTGGAGAAAGATTTAAGATTTCCCTGTATTGTTACGAGTGACCTAAGTTAATTGTGGGTTTGAAATGTAAATTGTATTTTTGAATTATTTAAAATTTAATGAATGCACATGATGCAATATTTTGGGTTTCAGGTCTCTCATACAAATGATACTTTTTTCTAGTATCTTTTAAGTGTGGGTTAAGTATGCTAAATTATCAACCTGTTACACCTAGGTTTTGAATGTTTCATCCTATTTATCTGTGGTTATTTTCACATAATAGCTTTTATAATTATAAGATCACGAAGAAAGGATATCCTGGCATTGCTCGGCATAATCGATAATGATTATTATTAAATAAATGAATTTAAGTTCATAATTTCATGTCTAACCAACAGTTGTAGAAGTTCAGTTGACACAGCTACTTTCCAAAGCACTGCTAAATGAGGTAGGTATTAAAGATATCAAATACAGTTCCACATTCTGCTACGTCACATCGACTACTAAATATGCCTATTGACAAATTTCTATCTGTCTTGCCTCAAAACTATTCAAACGACCTTTAACTCTTTTTTTCCAAGTGTGTCTAAACCAGTTTAAAAATCTTCTGTATGCTTTTATCGCTGATTATGAATTATTTAGACGACATTCTTTTATTGTTTTATATTCTCAAGAAATATATTTTAATTTAATTTCGTCTTAAATGGAATTATTTTGTATGTTGGGCTGCTTGTTTCTAGTTACATGAACATTTTCCTGAGCTTTTACTTTAATGTAAAAGATAAATTCATTGAATTGTTTAACTAACAATCAAATTTAATTATTTGTACCGTCATTTGTAGCGCAATCGTAAAAATCCCATATCATCCAGTACTGCAAATGGTTTATATTGCTGGTTTGTACAAAAACTATAAACAAATAATTCTACAATACAAGTTACAAAAACTATTACTTATATTGATGTAATTATGACTTGAGGGTTATAAGAAAACGGCAGGCAAACCTCACATCACACAGCTTACGTAACAATTTCAAAGATGGTTCTAATATTATCTACGTGTCTATGTAACCAAATAATATCTTTCATGAGAAGGGAATGTTCCAACGGTTACGTGAATCAATACTAAACTGTTCAAAATAGCAACAGTATAAATATGCATGCAGTGCATCTAGTTGCACAAACAGTACATGTTCTATATACGTGGAGGAAATTTAATTATGTTGCAGTTATATTAGACAGCCCTCGGCGCAGCTGGTTAGACGCCACCTGTGAAGCGATGAAATGAAATTGATGGAAAATTTGATTAATTACAAATTGTATATGGAGAAATAAGCGTAATTGGATATTTTTTAAGTGGAAAAGGCGTGAGTTTATGTATGTCTGTAAGAAACTGTAACACCGAAGAACTTATGCTCAAACTTAACAGAAACGTGTTTGTTTAAACAGAAATAAATATAAACACAGAATATCATTTTGCATTTAGCGCTTAATTTTTTGTGCCAAGTTTCATTGAATCATAATCATTAGCAATGTCAAAGGTGGCGTCACAGATTATGACATCAATACATTCGCAACTCAGTCCCTAAGAGGAACTTAAGTATTCAAGTCTTGACGGACGACCTACTTTCAAATAGCTTCAATGTGCAAAATTAGCGAGGCGATGGTTCACCTGAGGCATTAAAATCACGTCCAGTTAACTCTAAAAGGCTTTGGAATGTATTGTTGTCGTATGTCTGCTGTGGTTTCGTGTCGTTTCTTGTGCAAATCTTGTTGGTCATCTTTCAATAAACTTACTGGGGTTAAAGTAGTACGTTGAAGAACATTAGTCCTTTGAGCACTGGCTTGCCCAATCATTTTAGTTGTGGACGTCTTTTGGTTGAAAATGTTGATGTTGATTAAACATTTCTGTCTTGACTTTCGTTTCTTCAGCGGGTTCAGCATAGATCACCCTGGGCTAATTAAAAGAATAATAGTTATTTTTATTGGAATAACACTTTACTTGCCATATTACATTTAAAAACCTTAATGATAGAAGCCAGAAATGTCTTCCAAGCAACATTATCGACTTGAGGTATTTGAAAAAGAATAACAGTTATTCTTGCAGCATACTTCTTTTGCAGCTTTACAATATTTAAAAAATACCACACGATGCATGATTTATCAATAAACTGATTAGCGACCGTCAGTACGGTTTCCGTCACGGTCGTTCGGCTGGTGATCTTCTCGTGTACCTCACGCACCGTTGGGCGGAGGCCTTGGAGGGTGGGGGTGAGGCTATTGCGGTCGGCCTTGACATTGCGAAGGCATTCGATCGAGTGTGGCATGGCGCCCTTCTGGCGAAGCTACCCTCGTATGGACTCCCTGAGGGACTCTGCAAGTGGATCGCCAGCTTTTTGGATGGTCGGAGCATAAAAGTCGTGGTGGACGGCTGTTGCTCCGAGACCAAGACCATTAACGCTGGTGTTCCACAAGGTTCGGTGCTATCGCCGACACTCTTCATCCTGCATATCAATGACATGTTGTCTATAGACAGCATGCATTGTTATGCGGATGATAGTACAAGTGACGCGCGATACATTGGCCAACAGAATCTCCCTCGGGGTTCCATTGAGGAAAGACGGTCTCAACTTGTGTCGGAAGTCGAGAGCTCTCTGGAGCGGGCCTCCGAATGGGGTGAATTGAACTTGGTTCAATTTAACCCCACGAAGACACAAGTTTGCGCGTTCACTGCAAAGAAGGACGCTTTTGTCATGGCGCCACAATTCCGAGGAGTACTCTCCAAACATCTGAGAGTATTGGGATTCTCGGCGTCGAAATATCGAGCAAAGTGCAGTTTCGGAGTCATTTGGAGGACAAGGCCAAATTGGCTAGCAAAAAGTTGGGGATCCTCAACAGAGCCAAGCGGTACTTCACGTCGGGCCATCGATTATTGCTCTACAAAGCGCAAATCCGGCCCCACGTGGAGTACTGCTCCCACCTCTGGGCAGGAGCCCCAAAATACCAGCTCGACCCATTTGACTCGTTACAGCGCCGCGCTCTTCGGATCGTCGATAATCCCGATATCACGGAGAAGGTGGAGCCGTTGGGACTGCGGAGAGACTTCGGGTCCCTCTGCGTGTTCTATCGACTCTTCCACGGGGAGTGCTCCGAGGAATTGTTCAGGATGGTACCACCGTCGCCATTTTACCATCACACCACCGGTCTCCGCAGTAGAGTTCATTCCTACCACCTGGAAAGTATCCGTTCCCGAACGGTACGTTTTCAGCGTTCCTTTTTACCACGCACGTGCAAGCTCTGGAATGAACTTCCTGCTTCGGTGTTTCCTGAGCGCTATGACCTGTCCTTCTTTAAGCGACGCTTAAAGAGAGTACTCTCCTCACGGTAGGCAGCGACTTTGTTGTGCTGGACCCCTGGCATTGCGAAGGTCCATGAGCGGCGGTGATCGCTTACCATCAAGCGAGCCGCATGCTCGTCTGCCTACGAAGGCAATAAAAAAAAAATTGATAGATAATTATTACTCTACTTTTATAAAAAAAAACAAGGACGCCCATTAGGTATAGTTTATTTAAAAAAATAAAAAGTTTGTTTTAATATCATAAGTTTCCCAGCATCGCGTGTAAGGTGACGATACTTTGTGTATTGGGAGTGTTGCCAGCATTTTAATTCGACAATACACTTGAAAATATTACCAGAAATTATATTATCATTCTACCATAATTTACGAATATTTAGAATTGTTATACTTACAACCTTACAAGGCCTTTTAGTTTTCCCCAATAATTTATGTTATTGTACTTTTTATTATTTGAAGGTTTTTACAAGTTACAATATACTAGGTAAGTATAATAATAAATTATTACTTATTCTTCTACCTTCTACTACCTCTTATCTAAGCTTTAAATGAGGTCATCATCAGAAGGTGTAAGCTGGTGAAGTCAATGTTGCCCACACAATTAAAATTTTTTTTTATAAATCTGATCTAGATTTTTTAAAATCTTGGGGCAACTTTTGAACACTTGGACGAAACTAAAAATTAGTGGCAAAGAAAACAAAACAAAATTACGAAACCGAATAAGCTAATCTTTAAAATATATGTATCTAGGACCCACTACAGTTAGTGGGTATATATAGTTCTAATAAACTTGACTGATTGTACATCATTAAATCCGAACCATTTGTCACAATAAACAAACAGCTGGGTTAAACTCCACACAAAAGTTTTGCAGACATTGTATGACATGCCACCGGGCCATAACAGGCGTCTCATAAGAAGTGTTATATTGGGTTTAAAATAACCACAGACCACGGTTTTCGGCGTCAAATGTTACCTTGAAGGTTATGTAAGGTGACCCTATGGTTACTAAAAGGTGATAGAAGAAGCAAAATTCTGATAAAAAACAAGCTGGCCAGGTGCCAGACTATTATCAAAGGGTCTTCTAAGAACAGAGCCAAAGAATAGCTACGAATTAAATCCTGAGACGAAGATTACGCTTTTGATTTCTGTGTTAGATATAAAATCAATTACAAAAACTAACAAAACAAAATCCAAAAGCCTTTTAACGCTAAGATTCGAAGTTATATTATTTATTTTATTTTTGTATGCTAACAGAGCTATTTATCTACTTAGCACATAATCGTAAGCACAGTGTCGAATTCCAAAACGTGATCTTCTCCCTACAGTTCACACCATTTTGCCCACTCATATGAAATTCAATGTTCAGTGTTTGATCTCCAAAGGAGTCGCACTTACGTAGTTACTATCGTAGGTATAGTAAAAGGAAGTCCTCTGCTGAACATAGGCCTCCTCCAAGGATTATCACAGCAGCCTGCTGGAAGCTGCTTCCATATAGTGACTTCCTGCAACCTTAACCTAACCTTAAACTTTCCTTTTCCTTCCTTAATATCCTATAATAATAAACGCGTAAAAACTATTTTTAAATTAATTTGTACCTACTTACATGACCTTGTGCTGTTAAAAGCACATGTGAAAACTTAAAGATACCAATATAAACAAATGCTTTTTTTCCCAAAAGGGTTACGGAGAGATGCTACCAGGACACCCACATTTCGCCTTGTACGTTCCGTTCCACGATGTGATAGGAGGCACGGGCCTATCGCCATATCGAGCAAAAATTCCTGACTCCGGGCTAATAATCAATAGAAAACCCAACATCACTTTGCCCGACCCGGGATTCTAACCCGAACCTCAACATTGTTATCGTGCTGTAGTACAACTGCGCCACCGAGGCATTAAAGTATTAATTTATTATAATGAAAGCCGACTGAGCTGGATATAAATAGAATGATGACTAACAATATTTCTATTTCCAAAGCGACTACCCTGAGTAAGGCTAATTATATACAAAGCCGCTATCATATACGGATCTGAAGCGAGTTACATAAGTGTAATAGCTCATAATAGCTGGTGTCAAGGCGAATGTCGGCGCCTACCCTTATTTGTTCCACGCACGCTATAAAGAATACTTCAGAAACTCGATAGTAATATTGGGGTAATAGATATTGAAGGAAAACATCGTGAAGAAACTTGCATATTACACCGATTTGTAATTTTTTTTATGGTATGTAAAGTGAGACAACCCGCACTAGGCCATCGCAGTGGACTGTATGGCTCTGAATTGTAGCCTTAATTATAGAGGAGGCTCGTGTCCTGCAGTGGGACGTATATAGGCTGATACAGAAACAAATACTGAAGGTAGATTTAAAGGCTATTGGAAAACACTAAACGTACTATATATGCTTTCGACGGATCGCTGTGGAATTCTTTGGAGGATAATTATGTTTAGTAATGGACTTTTAGTGAGTGAAAAAAAGAAGAAGTTGATGTTAAGAATATTACATTAGCCACAGCCTCTTAAATTAACAACCCGGGTAGGCCTTTAGCAATGGAATTCCCGTGGCTGAAGATGACGATAATTAAATCGATTTTACATTTTACCCTTGAATATTGTTTAATAACATTTCAAGTGGACTATAATTTATTTCCAAATCCTATTAATTTAACTTTGTGATTGATTTCGTTGCAAGTTTAAGACAAGTTGGACATTCCCGGAGATTCGCTAAGCTTCAATGCTCAGTGTCATTTAAATGCGTGCCACTGTTGAACCTGGCTCAAAGAAGTTGCAGTGGCGGGTGTGAGGGCGGAACAGTCATCATTAACATTTCTTAGTAGGTACCTTAAATATGTTTTACATTGGTATATGTGAATAATAATTTAAACTGTATTAAATTTACATTTAGTAAACAATTCTCAAATCGTATTGAATGAAGATTAATTGTCTTTATTTATTGTTTGCGATGGCCATCCATCAGAACTAGTATTTTATTGGAATGGATAGAAACATTGAGTGTTAGATATTGATTTTTTATTGACCAGAATAGTTATGTGTTAGGTATTAAAGCATCAATGTATTCAAAATTGTTATGACTTTAGTTTTTAGGTCATACTTTCTAACTAAAAATATTTTTAAGGTCAATGGGAGGTGTAAATCCTTTCTGTTGTGTGAAAACATCACACAATCGTGGTTTCATAGTAAAGGCTATTACATTTAATCGCTTCAATCGCTTTAGTTCAAATTAGTTTTCGGATGTTTGTGTGTTACACACGAGTTTCGCAGTGTTTATTACTATCATAGTTTGTGGATCAAGTCCAGATAAAATGGTAAACATTTTTTATAGTTTATGCTCAAAGAAAAGTGTTAATACAATCAATGATCAGGAAAAGAGAGAGCAAGAAGTATTTGGTCTAGAAAATTGAATCAGAATCCTCTCACCCTATTTTGAATATAAATTGGATTACCCTAATATTTTTATATATTTTTTAGGAAATATGAAAATTTTACCGCCTCGTAGAGTCGCCGCCTTGGTCTATCATAAGACCCTATGAAAATCCTAATATATATTAACCATCAGACAAAACGCAGTCACTTTCAACAATAAACATCGACTCAATTTAAGCTAATGCTTTAGGTAAGTACATAAACCTCATGTCATTGTTTCCGATACAAAATAGTAAACACGATACATCGTCGTTTTATTAGTTTCACGAGCTCGTCGGAAAGTTCATTGACCCTGATTCTACAAAAACAGAATCGATACCAGGTAACTTCACACCTTTCATGCTTGAAACAAAACATACAGATTTATTGCTTATTTGGCATCTTTCGTTTTATTTACACTTAATATCATTTAAAGTATTTGTAATTACTTTTATGTGCGTATAAATTTAATTTTCTCGTCAAAATGTTGGATCTTTTAGCCATCTCAGGGTTGGTTAGGATAGACTATCTTGAGCAATCAGACCTTACACAAAGAAGATCATCCGTAATTTATTAAACTGCATGTATAAATATTACGGTATTGACTTAAAATAAGTCAATGTCCGGCAGTGGACACAGAAGGGCAGATGATGATGATGATGAAGCACTATTTAATTATAGTTTGTTTATAAATAAATGTATTTCATTTAATTAACAGGCAATTTTATGATTAATTCTCTTGATAGGTTTATTGTTTTATTTCATTGCCTTCATGATGAAAATCTAAACGTCTATCATTTAATTTTTATGGTTTTAAGATTATATATTCTTCTTCAAGTTAAAAAAGGTGTTTATTACTGATTTATGAGACTGTTTTAAAGCTACACGTCACGTACACATAGGAAATATTATCCGAAATAAATAATAACATGATATCGATACCCCACTAACTCATGTGATGTACAAATAAATAAAAAGTATAGAGTAAATGTTAGCCGCTTTCTCTCGGTGTTCGGACGAAACCTGTCTGCGTTGGCACGACTGAATCGATGAACTGTACACACACATCAACCTAACTATATTTTAGGGCTAAAAGCATCAACTAACTTTGACCATTGCATTGACAACGTTAAAGATTAACGTATACATTAAGGCCCAGTTTCATCAAGTAACTTTGCCCTTAACTTTGATTTTTAATGTGAATCCCATACATTTACAATCAAATGCATGGCGACAGCATTGTCGAAGTTAATTTATGCAACAGGGCCTTAATATTTCAAATGCACGGTGTTGATATGGTTAAAGTTATCAAAGTTAGTTGACGCGACTGAGCCACGTGTGAAGCTAAAACTTCGGATCCTTAATGAAAGCGTATAATATTTACACTTATACTAAACATTAAAATAAAACCAATTATACGGATTTCATTAATGTTTTTGCTGTTTATAACTAACTTTGCGGATGACTAAGACTTTAGTACGATTGGCGAACACGAAAGCTGTAAAGTCTTCGAAACGTCGAGAAGTGAGAATAAACCAAACAGTACGATATAAGTCGTAAATATTATCTAGATACCTAGTTTTATTTCCATTGGGATTTTTCAGAATATTGCGTTAATGGACGACTGTACTGTTTGAGATTTAATACAAAATTTATACTCGTAAAACTTGAAGGTTTACGAGGACTTATCGGACCCTATCTTTAATGACGGGAACCAACTCGGCCAAATGTCGGTAAATTCCATTGGTCATGACTGCCTACCCTTTAGCGAAATAAAGCATGAGAGTATGTACGTATGAGAAAGCTCTTCTCTAACAACTATACTGATTATTTAACCAAACAGATTTCTACAAATAGCTAAAGATATATTGATTACAAAATACACAACTAATGTTCATTATCTTCTCTACAAATATTAAATTTCGTAGACTCATTAGTACAGTGAAATTGCACGCTCGCTGTTAATTGTGAGAGTTTGAGTTTGACTCAGTGAAACCACTAAGGATCCAGGAGATGCTAATTTCGATTTCAGATAAAAGCCTTTATAAGTTATTGAATTATTTATTTGCTATAATTTACAGCACAAAAGCAATGAATAAGCCATTTCCGTTGCTGGTTTTGGGCTTGTTATCACTGCTGAGGGAACACCCATACCTGGAGAATCGGAAAAGCTGAAATAGTATTTCTTTAGCCATACAAATCCAGTATTAAACAATAAACACAAGACTTTTCATAGATCGTTACCTGATACTTATTAGAGAAAAATACCTTCTGCTGAAGGCTCCAGCAACGAAGAAGCGCCTCATAAGTATGATGTGAACCTAATACCTATGTACTTAATATTATGTCATGTACATCGCACTAACAAGCCCTGTAGGCTAATTCACGTAATTGATTGACGCGCCGAACAAGTTTCGATGCAGTTTCGATTAGGTTTACGTCTTAAGCGTACGTACGTCAAAATGGTATTCTTGTAATTGTTTAGCTGCGCGTAAGATATGCATAAACTGCGCATGTGCTGCACGTTGGTGGGACTAAACTGTCATTAGACGTCAAATGAATAGGTAATTTACCAATCAGGTTGCGATCTGAATCACGCATGTATAAAACTCGCAGCCGTAGAATACGCTAAAGCGATCACGTGACGCGAACTTGACGCGAGCGTATCTGACAGCGGTTATTCTAAATTACGAGAATACAAAACGGGCTGTTTTGATCGAAACTTAACTGCAACTGCTCTGCAACTGAACTTATTTAATTACGTGAATTGGCCTACTGGTAATATTAACGACTGGAAGGGGTCTAGTTGCTCCACCATACTTGCCTAGTGCGTATAAGTCGTTTGACTAAATAATTAAGAGATACATTACAGATAGTGGTGACGTGGTGGCCTGTTAGTAGCGGACCTGACGCGGCTGCCTACATGTTCACGGCGGTCGCGGGTTCAAATCCCAGGGCACACCTCTGACTTTCCGGAGTTATGTGTGTATTGATAGTCAATCACCACGCATTTTAACGGTGAAGGAAAACATCGTGAGGAAACCTGCATACCGTAGCGATTTTAAAGAATTTCTACGGTATGTAAGTCCGCCAACCCGCACTAGGCCAGCGTAGTGGACTATATGGCCTAACCACTCTCAATCGATTCTCTCGATTGTAGAGTAGGCCCATGCCCTGCAGTGGGACGAATATGTGCTGATATAGATAGATAGATTACAGATTGCGTGATGGAACCTCGCATGCTTCACATTAGCTTTTCTAAATTAACTTTTCACTCTCCAGTCTGGTCTCGCCTGCCGGAATGAATGGCAGAATGCGCCAGACAATGTATTGTTATTAATCACATAATACAGATGTTTACTTAGTCAATTAGCAGGTGAAAATTATCTCAATACTTAAGTTTCGTTTTAGGGTTGAAAACCCTGTTGCATGTATTATTAGAACGTGGTCTCTGGATTATAATATATAATATTCAAGTATATCTATGTCTATTTACAAATTCCTTTAACTACTTGAATTGATGAATATTTTATTTATTTTTTAACCCCGAGGGTTTTAGAGGGCCAGTGCACTTTGAATTCAATTAAATATATAACACAAAGACCTATTCTTATCTACTACAAAGACCCTTATTATAAACTCATATTCAAAACAAACGCGTTGAACTATTAATTATATTAGAGGCATGATTAGAGGTAAGCAGATGTGCTCGCTGAGATGCGCACGCGCCGGTTCCCAAGGCATTGTGTTTGTCCTCACGTGGAGAAAGCCGTGGAACATACTTAGGTCGCGTCTACCACGTGTGATCGTGATTCATTCACTCATTGTTATGTTAATACGGATGTTTTAAGTATCTAGATTAATCTTATCGCCTGATTTAGTGTTTTGGGGTTTAACCTGCGTGTATTTATTTTTATTCTGTGTTAAAACTCATCATTTTTATTGTTTAATCTAAATTTTATGGTGTGTTTATTTATACATTAATAGATATTTGTTTAATAAAGCATAAAAATGCTTTGATCTATTCTGGTTGGATCTATTTTAACTTCTTGTGAAAGATAGGCAATAGAGATCGGTCTAGATTCAGGTTCAGGTCAGACGGTTATGGTCTAGGTAGAGGTTATTACATAGGTTATTAAGAATTTCTTAAATATCAATATTTTTCATAACAAATATTATGTGACTCGTCCTGTTAATGTGCTGTCAGCTCTTGAATCACACTGAGGTAGACAATGGCATCCCCAGTGCCACAGCTTATTTCCATGCCAAGATATAGCACGCTGGCCTATCACCATGTCGGCTAATTAAGTAATACACTCCTGCTGCAGTAAGCTGTCTAAAAACCTGGACATAGAAGTTTGATCCACGCAGGATTAATGCCATACGCTATAATTATGATGGGTACTAATACTGTACTACGCGATTTATTTTCTTTGAAGCGAAAACCTTATTAAATATATTATCATTGAAGCCCTTTCCTAAATATTTAAAAACGCATCAATGTTTCTGTATAAACGGCTTCGATCAGGCCGGCACAATGAATCTTATCGTCCATCTAGATAATCATTTCTCACCGGTGGATACTCTATTTGAACTGTATTTATCATCACGTGGTTTACAGTATAAAAAACCTATTAAATCGACTTTAATGTAATATTTCGTAACAATAGTATATTAATAACTTTCATTAAGCGGAGTGTCGACTCAACCCATGTTGATAGACAGTTAAGTAATTGCTTTTGATTTCTATTGCGTGGTTCCGTGACGCGTACAAAAAACATACAGATACACGAGTACTTTGTAACCACGTTGGTTTTATTTAAGCATGCCTGAGTGAGAACTGAAGACTTGGGTTCGATTGTTAGAGCAGATAACACGCCGCATTTTTTAAAACTGTCAATTTTTTAAGGTTTATTTACTGCCTCGGTGGCGTAGTTGTATTACGGTACGGCTACAAAGCTGAGGTCTCGGGTTCGAGTCCCGGGTCGGTCAAAGTGGTATTGGATTTTTCTATTCATTATCAGCCCGGAGTAAGGAATTTGTGCCCGATATGGCGATAGGCTCGCCCCCTATCACATCATGGGACGGAACATACTAGGCAAAATGTGGGTGTCCTGGTGGCGCCTCTGCCTACCCCTTCGGGGATAAAGGCGTGAGTTTATGTATGGATGTATGTTTATTTTCTAGAAATTCGAAGTCCGTCAACCCTTTCGAAGTGTGTTTAGCTCCTCTCCATCGAACTATCTGTTGTAAAGGGGTCCTGTGCTCAGTTTTCTGAAAAAGCTTTACATTAGATATGTAGTAGGTAGGTATAAATTTAAAACAATACTAGGCCTAATCACGGAACATTATGAAAAAATATATGACATGCTTAAAGAAAAATATTATACACTGTTAAAATGATTAAATGTTGACTATAACTGCTTGAACACAAATTGGTTACCCAAGAAACAGGCTAAGCCTAGTTTGGGAACCCCTGACTACTGCTATTAGTTTTATAAATTACTTGTATTGTAACTAGTTTTAACAAATTGTAACGCAATTTGGTCATTGAATATATACTTTACTTTACTGCAAACCAATGATTCCAAATTGTGGATGCAGCTTTAAGTCGCTTCGTGTGTGGAGAGAAAACGTCCCGACCAGTTTGCGAAGCAATAAACACTAATACAGCTTAATGGTTAACGACATACAGTTTCCTGCTTCAACTTATTTTGGTTTACAACTACAACCTAATTGATCTTGTATGTCTGCAGCACGAGGTCCTGGATAACATTCTAAGTTTAACCAATTCGCATTTTTTTATGTACACGGACACATTCGAACTAAAACAGCAAGAGCTATGAGGCAAAATTTGGGTGTCCTGTTGGCGCCTCTGCCTACGCCTTTTGGGATAAAGGCGTGATTATGTGTATGTATGTACAACCAAAAATATATAGTCATTTTATCCTATATTTTGTGTTTGTAAGTGTACTTGGGGAAACTTAAAGCAATTGGAAGCTCATACCAACGGCAATTAACTCTTAACGACGTACAAGTTTTCTCATATTAATTTCTCTATACAACAGTGTGAAATATGAATGAAAGTTGAAGTTTTATAACTATCCTCTTCATTATATACAAACGGTGACTTAGTCTATTTTCAAAAACATATAAATATTGTAAGAAATCTACATTTATACAGTCTCCGTGGCGCAGTTGGTTGAACGTCGGCTGTGAAACGAGAAGCCGCGGGTTCGATACTCGCACCCACACAAATGTTTGTGTGCACCACAAGCATTTGTTTCGGGTCTGGGTGTTTGTGAGACCGAAAAGTCTCGCTGTTACTGGTACCCACGACACAAGACTCGATCTTAGTGTAGGGTCAGGACTATGTATGTGACTGTTGGGTGTATTTATTTACACACAATTGTCTATTAGAAAGGATCTAAGACTATTTGAATACAGCCGCTATGGCACAGTTGGTTAAGAGTCAGACTGTGAAACGAGACGTCGCGATTTCAATCTTATTACTAATAAATATATTATGTGTGTTTATTATTATGTTAGAATTATTATGTTAAGATATCGAAAAATCTGTCGTAGTTTTTGATAACTACGACAAAAGATAATAATAAATACACCCAACAGTCACACACATAGTCCCGACCCCACATTAAGATCAATTAAGTCTTGTGTCGCAGGTATTAGAACTACGAGATGTTATGTTATTGTGGGGTTCGAATTATGTGGCTACTGGGTATGAATTTATTTTATAAGCTTCACGAATTTCAATTGATCTAATTGCAATGTGTACATGCATTAAACCATTCGATTCCAGTTCTTCTAAACACACTACGTTTAGAGCGTAAAATCATGAATTACCAAAGATTGGACAGTTAGGCTGCTTAATGTTAGGTAGTTCGTACATGAGATTAATAGCTAAGTGTATACAGCAAGTCAGGTATAAGACAAAACGTTACTAATAAATATTCTATCATTGTCTTTATATTTAAACACGTTGAATTTCACACACTAATTGACTTATAAATAGAAGCTAGAGCTAAGCAGATTTAAAAATTAAAATAAGACGTGACTATTAAATTATCAATATTTAACGACTGTCTTTACAACAAAACGCGTTGAATTTCTCAGTGTACCTGACTATGTTACATCAGGACCAACATACATACATAAACTCACGCCTTTTTCCCAGAAGGGTAGGCAGAGGTGCTACACTGCTACCAGGACACCCCGTTTCGCCTTGTGTATTCAGTTCCGTGATTTGATAGAGGGCGAGCCTATCACCATACCGGGCACACATTTCTGACTCCGGGCTAATAACTAATACATAAATCCTATAACAACCAACCAATACATCAAACCAAGAAGTACATACATGATGTATTATAATACAATTTATGTATGCACACTTTAGATCCCTCAAAACCACAACAAATAATCCCTTACACAAAAATGGTCTCACGATTCAGTCAAACCACACCTCCGCACAAAACAGGAGGTCCAAAATCAAAATCTCAATAAACGCGTTTAATTCCACGCGCATTTGATTGGCAATACGAATTGCAGAAGGGTGCAGAACACGCGAGGAATGCGGTCAACACGTAAACATTGCACTCGCCATTAGTATAGTCAGGAACATTGAAGCAATCTAAACGAAATTAAATATTGTATGCGTGAGTTTGTATTTAATAAATAAATATATACACCCAACAGTCGCATACATAGTCCTAACCCCACACAAAGATCGAGTCTTGTGTCGTGGGTATCAGAAACTACGAGAGATATTTCGGTCTCACAAACACCAAGACCCGAAACAAATATTTATGTCTCACACAAACATTTGTCTCGATGTGGAAATCGAAACCGTGGCCTCTCGTTTCACAGCCGACGTCGAACCAACTGCGCCACGGAGGCTGTAAATGTGATGCGAATGGATTAAAACTGTGTATAAAGCTTTGTATTTTCCGGAATGAAAAGGAAAGGGCAACGAAACTAAATGCGATGTATATATTGCCTCATAAATTGCAAAAGTATTATAATGTATAACCTCAACCCGAAGTTTGTATTGTATGGAAATCCTCATTATGTATATTTTACTGTTAGTTTTAATATTTGCTATATAAATAAATACACCCAACAGTCGCATATAGTTCTGACTCCACATTAAGATCAATTAAGTTTTGTGCCGCAACTACGAGAGACTTTTTCGATTTCACAAACACCCAGACCCGAAATAAATATTTATGGGCCGCACAAACATATTTTCATATTATTTTTTTCATTTCATTTCTAAATGTTAAGATAGAGGTAATACAGAAACCAACATAATCTATCAAATAATTGAACACTGTTATGAAGTTGACAACACATAACAACAACGCAACACAACACTTGTGCTTATAATTACAATTTAAAAGGTATAAAAATCCAGAAGACGAGAATATGAGGTCACATACTACTGAGAAAGTAGGAAGGAATTTGACCTAATTCAGGTCCAAGTTAATAACATGGTGATATTAATAAGTCGTTGCAAAGACATCAAATATGCGCAAAACGGTATGAGATTAAGTATGTTCATTATGGTGTGATTGGTACGAAAATTATTTTCTAATCTACTCTATATATTACACGAGCGAAGATTGATCGCACAATCCATTTAGGTTACAAAATAATTACATTATGACACTATTATCAAAACATGGTCTACATAAAATAGCCGGCAATGTAAAATGTCACTTTAAATTTACTTAAATGCCTTACATATTTTTAATTAATTGATGTTAATGTTTGGTGAAATTAACCAGTTGCTGAAGTAATAATATTGATTCAAACCGAACTGACAAGCGATAGCATTCACAAGGAATTTATGGATCAAGCGTGGATTTTCATTCATTGCGTTGAAAAATTGTCGAAAATCGCGATATTATAATAAAAGTATTTGACAATTAAATACAAACAGTGCAGTAAAAAAAGATTACATCGTCAATAATCATTAACGATGATATCTTACTGTTTTAAATATAAAAACTCACCAAATGAGAGGAATGATTTCTACACTCATGCTAATATTCTTTTGACGGAATAAATTACCTGAAAATAAAAATACATTTATTAATGTTACATACGTTTTAAATAAACTGATGATAAAACGGTTAATGTTAGTAAAACATATGCGCTGACGCACATACACTGTCACGTTTCATTCTTCAAACATTTCGAAATTTAAAACTATACTAAAGTAAAATATTATAGGTACGACATATTATCCTTTGCTCATCATTTTAGAGTTTTAAACAAATTTACACATCGTAGTTTGAATCCGCTGGCAATCGCCCGAACCAGCATTTACGAAGTATAGAAAACTAAACATAATATAAGAAAATACACTAAGAATGAGTGGTAAACGCTTAATTGGGTCTTTGTCTTGCAATAGAATTTCACGGATAAAGTCTCATACTTTAAAATAGAAAGATCTTGCAATGTTCCCGAGTTACATAGAGTCCTATATTTGTAACATATCAAATGAAACTATGCAGGCAGTTGCTATTACTTTCATACTTTCTTTTTTATTACATATAGATTAAAACGTGTAAGAGCTGCAACACACATTTGAAACCTACGCGGCATAACGTCGACACAGCGTCCCACGCGAACACTATCATCATTGCAAACACCTATTTATCAGTACCAATGTAGTATAATAAACTACGTCAATATTTTAGAGTAAGTATTAACACCAGTTCAATTACTAAATCTAATTGTAAGCGTAATTTTATTGAGTAACTTTGTTTTGTAACTAATACGGTTGATGATTGTAGATGTGCAGAAAAACTTATCCTAGTTTTTGATACATCTATGTATAAGTTATACTTTTTACTGACACAAACCCTTTTGCATGTTATCATCTACCACCAGTGGTCACAATACTTTGAGTGTCAATTGCATTACAGCATTTGTATAATAAACAAATTCCACAGTCAATTCACATTGGTATAAAGAAGACGCGATTTAGCTTCAGAAGATAAACCCGAGTGCTAAAAGTTTTAAGCTATTTGCTTTTGAGTCAAGATACGTCGGGTATGTAAAGTGTTTGTAATTGAGTCTATTTAAGGCAAGAAATTGAGCCGCATCCTGCATTCTAGACAGGTGAATGCGAAGTAATGTCACGATTTGCAATGGTTAATTTTGATCGTTTAAAAACATACATACATGAAGTCACGTCTTTTTCTCAGAAGGGGTAGGCAGAGGTGCCACCAGGACGCCCATATTTCGCCTTGTACGTTTCTTCCTACGATGTAATAGGGAGCAAGCCCATCGCCATGTCGGGCACCAATTCCTGACTTCGGGTACATTAGAAAAATGTCTCACAACATTAAATATTTAGTCTGCGAATACGAAAAGGTTACCTTTGCTAAGATATTCAGCTTATATTAATTAATCAGAATGGTTACAATTTTCCTACGATATTTAGAATGTTGGCATAAAAAATCTTTTTACAAGTAACTTTTAATCAATACACGAATATGGTGATAATCTAGAATATTTTGTACATTTGCAAGGTTTTAGCGTAGTATTAACATTGAATAAGAGTTCATTCTATATTCCTTTGTTTTTATTTCTTTGCACAGATGCGGTGACGTGTAGTTCACTTGGTGTTGTTTAGCAGCCATGTTTACTTCTTCATGTATGTGAATCATTAATTAGTATTGTCTATCTGGACGGCGTTAGCACTTACCACCAGGTGCAAAGCAGTCACTATGCCGCGCCAGATTAAAAATAAATTATTACGTTCTTTTGTTTTTGGCCAACGCACCAATTGAATTTGATTTTGTGATTGCATTCTATCTATCTATATATCTATCTATATCAGCCCATATACGTCCCACTGCAGGGCACGGGCCTACTCTACAATCGAGGGAATCTATTGAGAGTGGTTAGGCCATATAGTCCACCACGCTGGCCTAGTGCGGGTTGGGTGATTGCATTAACGGTGGACTATTGCCTTTCTGTCTATCTATCTATTCAGCCACAGGAAGTCCACTGCTGAACATAGGCCTCCCCACAGGACCTCCATATCGACCTGCTGGAAGCGACCTGTCGCTGACTTCCTGCAACCTTAACCAGGTCGTCCGTCCACCTTGTAGGCGGGCGTCTGACACTTCGCTTACCAGTTGCCTGTCCGTCTCCAGAATCTTTCAGCCTCAACTATTGCCTTCACTGTTCATAATTTAACTAATCTTAATTTTTTTAAGTTTTTGACTTGGGTATTTAAGAATCAGTTTTTATTAGGTTATTCAGATTCATAACAAACAAAGAAGGTATATTTTCATACATACATACATACATACATAAACTCACGCCTTTATCCCAGAAGGGGTAGGCAGAGGTGCCACCAGGACACCCACATTTCGCCTTGTATGTTCCAGGCCATGAAGAGATAGGGGGCGAGCCTATCGCCATTTCGGGCACTAATTCCTGACTCCGGACTGATAACGAATAGAAAAACCCATACGACTTTTCCCGACCCGGGATTCGAACCCGAGACCTCAGCTTTGTAATCGTACCGTAGTACAACTACGCCACCGAGGCATATTTTCATTGCCATCTAAATTACGATATTTAATATTATAATAACTCAATTTAAATAAAACTATTTTTTAATATTTAAAGCCTAGTGACTGCCGAAGTAAGTTAAGAAAGAACGCAAAGAAAGCCCATGCACAGAAGAATATCTGAAATAATATAAAACATCATAGAAATAAACTGTCCAAGTCACGCTTTATTTGTTAACTTTATTATGTAAGCAAATAATATTCATACTTATAAAAAACGTATCAGCAATGTTGCCAATTTGTATTCAATAGATTGGTTCGCATCGCAAGTATATAATAAAACAAAATTCAATCAAAGCGTTCAAATTTGTTTGGGTGTGCGATTGCGCAATGGATCGGTGCAACGCTATTTACGTTGTTACATCACATTCAAAGCAGTTTATTGTAATGTTACGCCTTTTCGGTGTATAAGTTAACACCTAACACGATTTATTAATATAACGGTTGAATTACGTTGGACGTGGCCAAAAGACTTGTAGGCAGACTTTATCTCCGCTGGGTCTATTTAAAAAAACGTTACGGGAAACAGCCGGTTTGGGAACGTATTAACATATTCATAAATGGATACATGTCCTGCAGTGAACGAATACAGAGTGAAAGGCGCGTGCTGTATCTATGCTACAGTCTAACGGAAGAAATCACCTAATGATCTGGGTGCATTTAGACATATCACATAACTGGCGTACAACACTTAAAACGTGCCATACTAACAAGTATACTCTACATACATACATAAACTCACGCCTTTATCCCAGAAGGGGTAGGCAGAGGCGCCACTAGGACACCCACATTTCGCCTTGTATGCTCCGTCCCATGGAAAATTAAGGGTTGTTAAATTGTATCAGACACTGAGCGGATGACCAATATCTCAGTCCGCCCCCTGACCACGAAAGCTGTAAAGCAATTGAAACGTTGGGAAGTTAAAAAATGTGAAAATTAAACCAAATCCCGATAAAATCCGTAAAAAATAGATTTATTTCAATGTGTAACATTCGCGTAAATCTAAGAAACCACTAAGTATACTCTAAACTTGACATTTGAGAAAACAATCGCCAAACTTGCCAAAGAGCTTTCTTTCAACCGTAACATTCTTGGGGTTTAAGTGCCAATAAAAAAAAAACTTGTTTCATTTTCAATTCTAAAGGGCGCGGAACTATATAGCTTATAACAATAAAACTAATATTATCGTGTTGTGAAATGTTCGCGTGTGCCCGCATCACGTAATATATGTCACGTACGGCCGCTATCGTGTTTAATTACTGTTGCATTCCATTTATTCCACATTTGAAACGGGAAACGTTTGCATATAATACAATATTAACCGAGTCATGTCTACTGGCGGACAGGCGATTGGCAGTATTACTGGTAAAAAAAATATACTGGTATTTGGTAGTAGTGTGTTCCTATGCATCCTGATAGCGACCATCGTTTATAATATAATTATTTAATTTATATTTTAAGCCCGTAAATGATACATAGAGCATGCGAATTATTATTTTAGTCCAGCAAAATGGCTGTACTGCACTTTAGTATGAAGGTATGTAATGAAATCTTTGAAGTGGGTTTTCAGGCACTTCAAAACGTCGGATTGATATGAAATTTTGCACACTCATCAAGGACCAATGCCAATACAATAACTTAAAAGTTTGTGACATTATCTTTACCAGAACCTTCAGGATGTGATTCTATAATTTTTTTAAAGTGTGAAATTACTCGATAATAAACGATAACGTCCAGGTAAGACTGTTAGCGAAATATATTATTAATATATTACTATGCACCAGATTTGTCTATTTTAATATCTTGACGGACTTATATATTATTCCTAAAATACACCTTTCAATATTAATCACAAATTACTGAACAACTATATTAATACGTGTTTTAATGGATCATGAATAATTAATTGATAAGTTTTACAAGCCAAAAATAAAATGCACAATATGGGGACTAAGTATGTAAACTATGATGGCAAGATATTATCGAAAATCATGAAGGATAAATAAAAAATAATAATATTTTTTTCTCGTCCGTTTAAATAATCACAATTGAATTGTCTAATACAGACAAAACCAGCCGAGGGCAAGTTGCACTCGCGCACCGAGAGTTCCGTACCATACAATACTATTCGCAATATTGCATCGCTAAAACCGAATAATCAATTTTAATCGGCTCTTCGGATTTATTCCTATTCATATCAGATCTCGCTTCTTGTCGCATTTCACGATTGTGAGTCAATGGGAAGTAAATGTTTTTAAAGATAGACATTCTGACAAGCAGATGGACAACAAAGTGATTCTGTAATGGTTTCGTTTTCCATATTTGGTACGAAACCCAAAAATTCCGCAAATTAAATATCAAGTAAGCTGAGAAGGTGATAGATTTATTTTTAAAATAAAATAAAAATTCCAACTCAGTAAATGTTAAATACAACTCAATATATTTTATTACATCGAAATGCGCAGTTGGTTAGGTTGGCAACACTTATTATATGGCTTGTGTCACCGATGCGATTATAATTTATTCATTAAGCATGACTAATAAAAAGAATTGGCATTTCATTGATTTTTGATAAGAGAATATTAATATAGTTATTTGTTTGTTACATCATTTTGTATTTATAGTCATAATTTTCATAAGTTCAGAATAAGGCTATTTCTCGCTAAGTTACATACGTACTTTCCATTTAATGCTTAAGAAAGATTTTTCTTAAACCTAATAGACCTTTTAAAATGGCATAATATATCAATCGTGTCTTAATTTTTCATTAATATTATATTGATCTATTGCCAATATTTATTTATTAAAGATTTATTACGAAAATATTTGCATTCCTAATTAAATTAGTTTATAATTAAGCATTTATTTGATCATTTAAAATGCCACATCCACATAAGTGAATTTTAAATTTTCTATCAATATTTATACATTTTATTAATCATGCAAAACATAGGTAAGGTTTTCGTGTTACTCGTTACTGAGAACATTAGTCGAATATGAAAGACAAAAACAAGTAAATGAGCTATAATAGCATGCATACCTCAGCGTCCGAATAATTTTGTCGGCACCGGACACCTGCGCACGCGTCAAACGCTGGTGGATCTAGCCGCCAATGACTATCATTATATCTTGCAGTGTCATTTCATAATTACTTCGTAAAATGACGTCACAAGTCAAACGATAATCAAAGTTGTGACTGTCTTGAGGAGATATTTAAAAAAATTAAAATAAATAAATAAATAAATAAATAAATACACCGAACAGTCACACACATAGTCCCGACCCCACATTAAGATCAATTAAGTCTTGTGTCGCAGGTATCAGAACTACGAGAGAACTACTTTGTGGGCTGCACAAACATTTCTCTCGGTGCGGGGATCGAACCCGCGGCCTCTCGTTTCACAGCCGGCGTCTAACCAACTGCGCCATGGAGGCTGTCAAAAACAATCTAATGAATTTGCAGTGCATTTAAATTACACATATTATACGTATACATACATTAGAACATTATACCTACATTGGGTAGGCATTAGGAAGATGTTTCAGTAACGTATCCGACAAGTCGCCCCATAACGTAAATAATAGGGGACATGCTTACTGGGCTGAATTTCCAGTCCCAACACATATAAGATTGTTCAAACCAACGAAAAGACAACATATTTTTACATCACGAGAACAAAACGTAAATAATATTGTTTAAAGATTAAAGATGTTACGTTAATAACACGAGAACCGAGGAAATACTAAACTTAAATAACAATTTTCATGCTTTCATCTGCTTCTGAATTTCGAACTGCGATCACACGCACGCATTGTCTTATTTAGAAAGTAAAGAGTTATTGTACGTTTATCACACTCGCAGCTCGTGTTAGCTGATATACATTATTTGTTTAAGACATATTAATACTCATAGGTAGGAAAAAAAAACAAGAAAATTTAAATACCAAACATAGCTAGCATAATAATTATAAAAGGTAGGTATAAATATTGAAATGAAACTTATTTTTAAGGATATCGTCATCGCGGATTTGATTCAATTGTTAAATCTTTTAAATTTAAAGAAACTTAAATTTAAAAGATTATTTAATTAAAGTAAATTAACTTTAATTAAATATATTTTTTTCAGCGTACTCAACTTTAAGCGAGGCGTGTTTTGACTCGGTTTTATAAAATTCTGATTTATAAATATTTGCAGATAATGCAAATGAAAACTTTAGAAATATGAATCCAATTTTCATAATTTTATTCCCAGGAGTACATACATACATAAACTCAAGCCTTTTGCCTAGAAGAGATAGACAGAGACCTCAACTTTGTAATCTTACCAAAGTACAAGAACGCCACCGAGGCAGACCTAGTATGTAAAGCTTAAAATAATAGAGCATTTTGAATGCACCTATCATTAATAGCATCATCTCAGTCTATGATGAGCTCACGAAATACAATTTATACATCAATAGCTGCAAAATATTACTCAACAAGTACCAGTCGTATCTACGTCTTATTCTAAGGTCACGACGTGCACTTCGAAGGATTTCCAAGAAGTTAATTCAATTCAAACTTCAATCTTTGATTTTTCACAATCTCGACTACAATAGCTTTGGTAGGAGGTTTTTCTCGGTAGAACATTCAAAACTAGGTCTGAATTGTCTGATCCAATTACTGTCAGCTGTTTCCTGTATACTGTTTCTTCGGTTTTAGAAAGTAAACTAAATATCTTTATTTATTTTACATCATTTTACAGTCTGTAAATGTGAGGAAGTATCTTGTATTAGTGAAAGATTCGTTAATAAAATTGGTTATAGTATTAAAATACTGCAAGAAAAATTAATATAAATACGTATGAATCCAATTATAATTTTTTTAATGTTTCAGCTGCTATTATTTCAACCATAACCGTAGATTGATATGATAAAAATTAAATGACGAAATGATGAAAATTATACATATTATGGATTATTAATAATAATAAATAAATAAATAATAATAAATACACCCAACAGCCACATACATAGTCCTGACCCCACACTAAGATCGAGTCTTGTGTCGTGGGTATCAGAAACTACGAGAGACTTTTCGGTCTCACAAACACCCAGACCCGAAACAAATACCTGTGGATCACACAAATATTTGTTTCGCTGCGGGGATCGAACCCGCGGCCTCACGTTTCACAGGCGGCGTCTAACCAACTGCGCCACGGAGGCTGTCATGCATCATTATGCATATTATACATATTATGGATTATCTGCTTACTATCAGACCCTATACTGTATACATGTCATATATTCAATTACATATGCTCATGAATTATTTGGTGGTAAAATTAGCATTACTTTGATGACATCTCAGAGACTTGGAATTACATACCTACAACTGGAATGCTGTCAGGTGCCGAAAAACGGTCTCGAAAGAGAAGGTTGGACGAACAATGCCCTTGTCTTACATTACTAGTGTAAATTGACATAAGCAGCTTTGGCCATGTGTGAAAGAGTGACACCGCCACGTATAAGTACTTAGTTCTTTTTGAAGACCATTTTTGGTAATGTTTGATACAGCGACATAAACTGAAATCCTGAAGGTTAAAGCTTATTTTGAAAGATATCCTTTGAAAAAGAGAAATACGCCAGAAGGCCATGTAGAGAGACGAATGATAGCACAAAAGTTTGTTTTTTACAACTTTTTGAATCACTAATCAAAGCCAAAGGTCCGCTGCATTAGAACTCGTCTTTCTTTAATATGTTGTCTTGCTTCAAAGCTTGAAGATATATTTTTATCACTCTGCTTTCAAACAGCCTACCTGTTGCATCAGCATGATAAGTTACATAACACAGCTGCGTAACGAGGGCTATTTTCTCGTACCATCATGTGTACTCGACTATGCGGAACAATAATTTCATAGAAAGGTTTCCGATGTTATTACGCATAGAATAATACAATTATAATGAGGCTTTATAGTCGTTTACTATAGGAAATGACTGCACGGCCAATCGAGGGAAATAGATCATTTAGATGGAGTAAATAAAGGCGTTCGTTTAATATTACACATTTACAAGTAATTTACATATAGGTGATTAGTATTTCTTTCTTTTCATCAGTTAACGTCAGTCCACTGCTGGACTCATGATAGCAATCTGAATATACATACATACATAAACTCACGCCTTTATCCTTGAAGGGGTAGGCAGAGGTGCCACCAGGACACCCACATTTCGCCTTGTATGTTCCGTCCCACGATGTGATAGGGGCGAGCCTATCGCAATATCGGGCACAAATTCCTGACTCCGGGCTGATAATGAATAGAAAAATCCAATATCACTTTGCCCGACCCGGGACTCGAACCCGAGACCTCAGCTTTGTAACCGTACCGTAATACAACTACGCCACCGAGGCAGTCTGAATAATATATCTAAAAACATAGCAAATCATTGTTTATTCTCTAACTTCACTACTATTTTTGAATTATATTAAACCACTCTAATCATTACAAGATACGTAAAAGCGTATCAATTTATGCGTCTTTCACATGTCCAATAAAAGAACGAAACGTATTAACTATCGCTGAAACTAGCAAGTGAAGCCAGTGAACAACCGGCCATCGCCTCGTACCAGTTAATCAGCAAACGTAAAACACTTAGTTTTTACACACAACGTTTTTTATCTACTAGCTTTACTTTTTCCATTCGTTGTTTCAACAACACACTTGACGGAGCGCGTCCCCCCCAAAATTATATCAACCCACTTTCTCCAACATCGGTTGATGTACTTCTCGACTGAAATCCGATTTGTTGGACGTATGACAACATTTAGCCAACAAGTTTCATAACCGTTTGAGTTACGACTCATTACTTAGTTTGACTTAAATACATAGGAATTAGCATAAACAACATCAATTTTATTGCACATGTATGGACAGGGAATGTTTTCGAAATAGTAATAAACTAGCTACAGTAATTGAGCGCACGAGACACCTGATTATAAATGGTAACGCTGACCTTGAACATCTACAAGTAATACCATAAATGATAGCCGGCCTTTTAAGGTTGTTGATGTTCCTACTGTTGACTGATCAAAAGCTAAACACAAAACTGCAGTTATTGAAAAAGAATCGAAGACAGTGGAATAAAAATTCGGTAAATGCCCAGCGGAGGTACAAACAGTTGATGATAATGATGATCCTCCTATTCCCGTCGGACTTATAATTACCGCAGCCTTCAGACATACAACTATCATTTTTCTTTTAAAATTATACAATACATAAATTAAGATTGATAACCAAGTAAAGGCCATAAAGTTTTGCACGCAATTGGAACATCTCCAAGCGTGTACAAGTTAATATCAAATGTAATCACGTCATGTGTCGTGTCTAAGAATAAAAGTCTAGATTACTAAATATACACTAGTATAAAGTAAATTAAGACAAACCTAACTAAAAATATTTCAAGCATTATTAACCACTTTATCGTATCTTAAGCGGAGCATGAAGAAGCAATTAAAAAGACTTAATAAGAAGTATAAATGTACCGAATAGCGGGAGACGAGCATCTGTTAGTAATCGATACTCTATCTGGATGGTAGTGTTTGCAAGTGAGCTACAACTGATGGTAAAGCCAGCTGTAGTCACTTTACTACTTCAACCACAAGAAGTCCATTGCTGAACATACAAATATAAATAGGTCTCCCCTGCAGCGGTCTTTTAGAAGCCTGTGGTCACTTTGCCAATCCAGTACTTTCAAAAATTGCAATTTCTATCCACACCAAGGATTTTTCCATGGGAAAAGCCCTACAGTTAAAGTCAATTTAGTATTTAAATTCATAATTACATTAAAAAGGCTATTAATAGTCAAGAAGCGAGTCCAAATGAAGAGATTCAATGGTGCGTGGAAGCAGTAAACATTCGCACCGATGGGAATTGAGTAATGAAACAATAAATTATTCACAATATCTACTTACAACATCGTATTTATGCGCTTTACACTAATGAACCAATTACTAATACCAGTAAAGAAAGAGATAGGAAAGGAATATTCTAACAATACGTGTAAGTATCTGTGGAGATAATAAAATAAAGATCCTTGTATTGAAAAAAAATGCTATGTCGTAATAACGACATAATAATATTTTAGACTAATAAGTCTAGATCACAAATGTGATGGTTTAAAACATTTGGTCTTGCAATAAATAAATAAATACAGTCACAAACAACGTATCCGTAAATGTCTTAAGAATAGTAATTCGGAGTTGAACCAGTCGTCTATCAAATTATTACAACTGAATCACAATTTGGAAGACAATGAATTATCTAGAAGGCCATTCATCAATCAGATTATAAGATACGAATAAATAAACAGCTTGAGACGTCCTGACAATACATAAAATATGACCATAATCTGATTAAAATGGATCTATGTACAAAATCTAATATAAGACATCTGCAATAGGAATACATTTGTGACGTAATTGAGGACAAAAGACTAACTGCACTCACAACTTTTAGTGCGCATATTAGAACACATTGTAAAATTGCTATTGGTTTATGTATATTTAAACTAAGAGTTTAAACACTGGTTGGAATGTAAATAATTCAACAGCAATATACAATAAAACCTATTTTTGGTAACTTTGGTTATTGATACACAAGTAGGTACTGATACAACGGTATCTGAAACATATTACCAACCTACCATCAAGGTTGTAGTTGGTAAAGTAATTTCATTGCTAAAACGTCATTCCTGACATGTTCACGTCGGCCTTCACAAAATGCAGTGGTCCAATTCACATCGTATGTGTCTTCGTTGCATGCAATAGATTGTTTCTTTAATAAACCACGTTACATACAGAACGCGGATTGGTTATGCCTGTTTAATTAAGAATGTAATGATTTGTAATAACATATTGGTTCAATGCTTTCCAATCCGTAGTTGTATACAAATTAAACACAGCTTTTGAAATGCTTGCAACGTTCCTTCATCAGAGCGTATTTCTATTATAATTTATTATCGTTATGTAAATGTATAACAGCGAATGTGGTTTGATTATTATCGTAATTCTCAATCATAGGAAGTCTCTGCCTTTCCTAAAGACCACTTTACCTAAAGTAGTAGGTGGTTCCTCAAATATTTATAGAACTATTCGAAATCGCCTGCTTATAGCAATCTTTTATGAACGATTTGAAAATTGTATTCTATCATCCTCGTTGCCGCATTTAGTTGACGTAATGGTTCAAGGCTGAATGGTTCAAGATGGTTTGGCGTTAGACCTATAAAAGACAGATTTTAAATAGTCCCTGAATTGTATTCCGATATATCTACCATGACACTTAAATCACCAATCTGCCTACTAATTGATATTGAATTAGTTCCAACCATTATAGACCTTTCAATACTGATTAAATCAACTGTGACATACAAATTCAAGGGCGTGGCATCTATTTCCCATGAAGCATTTCGTCACAATATATTCAATGGATATCCGGTTATAACAACAGCCGAAATATTGTGAAGCCTAATTTGTAGTTCTATACGTCTGCAGCTTCCAAATACATTGTATAATAGTATATTGTTAAAAATTGTGGAGTGCTTTTATTCGTAAAGTGACTGTATTAACAAACCTTTGGATCGTTGAACCAAATTTTACAGATTAAAACGACGCACCTTTATTTGATCATGGCTTTTTTCTGGCTTGATAACGTGATTCCACTTCATGTGATTGTAATTATCCGTAACATCCAGTCTTGATTGGTTTTGAAAGTAATGCAAAGAATTGTACGGAAAAAATGATATCTTATTAAATGTGAACGGAAATAACACACGTTTCGTAATGAATTAGAAACTTTTGTTCACTTATAGATTTCTTAATTTCTAATTCTTTCAAACAAGGAAATACGGGGACTATTTTCATTATTGTTCATTAAGTGAATAACGAAATACGCAATTTTAAATGTACAAACCAATGGGTAAACCATTTCTCGGAAGCTAACCTCACTCACGCATGTGATTTACCCCAGTACCATATAGTTTATAGCTCATAACCTTCATCATCACTAATGAAGTTATACGACTTAATGACTATACGAATAAAAACACATGTATGCTTATATCTTTAAAGGTAAAATAATTGTTATGTCATAATCACTGGTCACACCTTATTAACAGCGTGGATGATGTATTACTTATATTTAGACTTCGGATCTTCTCAATAGTCCGAAGTGTTTAAACACGCTTGTGTGAATTATTGTGTGATAATTTTTTTTGTTAATAATCTTTTTTACCCTGACATGGCAAAGGCACAGCTCCAGACCTAACGATACCACGATATTGGGAAATATTTAGAATCGGATAATCATGATAAACAAATAAAAACCCATTATTACTCATAGTAATGAATACCCAGCATAATCCTTAGCCACTAGAAGTTTACTGCGAAATATAGGCCACTACTACATTCAGCGGTTTTCCAGTTATCGCCACCTTTATTAGGTCATTTAATACATATTCTCCACAAATAAACAACAGAAGACGCATTGCACATACTGAATTAGCCGTTGGTTTTTCTAAATCGGTATTGTTCGTGCACGGTGCAACAACAAAATTCCGAACGCGGCAGACTCTAGAGCTCTAGACATTCTGCAAATGCTTCGCTAAGGTCAAATGGTACGGCGCTCGTCGGCGCACTGGATATAAAACTAGTTATAAGCGCCAATGCATTAGATATTATATAGATATGTCGCCAATGGATGTATGGACTTCCGTATATAGGCTTAAACCGTGGAGTATTAATGAATTTATAAATTGATTCATGTATTCATTCAGTTTTTTTATGTTATCCTCGTTATCCTGAGACATAAGATGTTAAGTCTCATTATGTCCAGTAGTTACTCTGGCTACAATGTTCTTTAAACCGGAACACAACAGTAAATTTACACTGCTGTTTGGCGGGAGAAATAAACATTATGTTAGTACTTACCCAGGTTGCCTCTCAAAAATATACTAGGTCATCAATAACCGGGCGGTGTGCCCTCACGTATAACGACTCCGAGATGTACGATAGATCCTCGTCTCTGACCCAGCTCGGTCACAACATACGCATTGTTCCGAGCTGGAAGGCCAGTGACACTGACATACCCCTTTCGACCTCCCCCGGGGTACCGAAAGGGCAGCTTAATAGCTTTTCCTCTCGAAACAAAAAAAAAGGTCATCAATAATTACCTTTTATTATAACAACTACCTGGTACATCGGTTAAAACAACAGATACCTCTTTGGTTTCCCGCTTCTATTGTCCCAAACGGATGTTACAAGGCATAATATGTTAATAATTGAGCAAGTGTAAACTAAATCAAGCCTCGAAGAAAATTTTACCTTCTTTTTATTCGATTTTACCGAGCCTTGCGCAGTAATTGTATGTACAAACAGCAACACATGTCGTGACGTGTGTTTGAATAACCACGCTATACAAGCGAACTTGTGTTGCTATTTGTATAGGTGATTTGCTAAAGCCTTACATTATGTGACGAATGAAATCATTATACCTTCTATATGATCAATTACGAAATGATTTAGTGGGAGTTTGGACATTCGAAGAAATAGCATATATTTTATTTGTTCGGCTTTTAAACATTTTGAAGAACACACTGTAACATAATTTAATTTGCACAAAACAAGTATTGCTCAACGTTACTAGGTAAAATGTGTATTGTTCATAGCTTATTAATAAATACCTATTGGAGAACTCGTGAGAATACGTAATATTATAATTTAATAACCGCCTTTCTAGCCAGTGACAATATTTAAACATGGAACATAAAACGGACTTCGATACCGAGCCGAACGTTGCAACTTCAAATTAAATTCTAAATTCGAAAAAGTTGTTTCTTAGATTTACGCGAATTTACACATTCGAAAAAGTTCTTGAGATTACTCTTGATTTTAATTGACTTATCATCCTGATGATCACATGCCTTCCTAAGGATTTCTACGGCGACTGGAAGCAGCCATCATCCAGCAACGTCCTGTGCGTTAATATTTAAATTTTCACGGGATAATTCTACTTATTATCAATTTTCCACATAGTAAATATCGATTTGTAATCTAAAATCAAACGATTACTATACATAAACACTACAAAACTAGAAATAAACCATTCCCATTTAGGTATAAAACATAAAATTAGCAATTTCGTGCTCCACCAATTTCCTTATAAATAAAAACTAGGAAATGCAACAGATGTGATTCAATAAAGCCATTAGTATACTGTTAACTGTTCAATTATGTACATTCAACACGTCTCATCAATAGTTTCTACAAATTACTCCACAAGAGACCATTATACTTTTTATAAAGAACGTAGTAACGGTGTGCTCTTTCATATTAATGGTAAAAAACTAGATTTTCGCTCCAAATTTCACGGCCGAGATCGGACAGTGCAATATCGTAGCGCCTCGTCATTAGCGTTGTACATCGGCCTTCTTATCCATCGTGGAGGAATAATCTGATTATTTGTAATTTTGTGAGTAATATTCATTCATATTTAGATGGAAAAAAATTGCAACAAGTTATCAAAATCAGTAAAAGAGCAGAAAATTTCTTTAGTCTCCTCAAGGATTTTATTTTTAGAACATTCTTGGGAGAATTTTAAAAATGTACTTTCCTCAAAATTGTGTTCTAGCTGATAATTCCACAGATGAGAAACTTATAAATATTACTTCTCTTATTTATTTTCGTACCTTTATCTAAAAATTTAAAACAGCAGTATTTAAATGACAAAACCAAACGACATGTACGCGCCTTATCTAGTTCTCTACCACCTATTTACTTATCGTCAATGTTTGAAACACAAAATATATTAGTGGAAAATTGTATTCGGAGCATGTTTTAACGTATTGTGATTTTTATGAAGCTATTTTATCGATTTTGTGAAAGATAAAGGAGCCAATGGTCCTATAAGCGATGACGCCAAAGACAAGGCACTGGCTACAAAATTTTGCCCGCGGCTTCAATTGAAGTTATCAGTCGGTAATAGGACGGAAACAGGCATTTTTTTCTGATTAAAAGGTACTTAAAGTTTTATTCTATACGCATGGGGATGTATGTGATAAATTTCGCGATGATCGGTTGACAAGTTAAGGTTTAAAAGCGTAACAATCAAACAAACTCACAATCGCATTTACAGTAACAGTGTTTTTAGACGGCAATAAGATACACGGTATCAAAACAAATGAACTTTATTGCAAAACTACATCGATACTACAACAAACAATAATATATTCGTTCAGAATAAAGAAACTATTCTAAATGCATTTGCCTAATCCTTGAGAGACCTTCGATTAGAACATCGAAGATGCCGCAATAATTCTTACAATGCAAGGAAAAACACATTGACAGGTTTACGCACAGGGTTTACGTTAAGCGAATAATAAAGACCAGGAAAAATGCCTTAGCTGTAGCAAGGGGCAATATTGCAAGGGGATTTATATTACAGGCAAAGACTTCGCGGGCATTCAGCCAAGGTTACTTAACAGGTGTTACCGATGAAGATAGCATTGAAATAATTGTTACGTTAAATATACGTAGGTTTTTCGAAACTTGTACTAGTTTATAGGCATTATAAAATTTTACTCACCGTGGTATTTAAAGTAGGAGTAATTAAATGTTAATAAAAAAAACTTTCTTATAATAACTCCATAGCATTGCTTTTTTTATTTTTTTAATAATTCACACGCATTTCTACACATAATATAATAATTAACATATTAATAATTACAATTATGGATGTGAAAAGGTAAAAAATTGAATGCATAATAAAACGTCAATTACTTGAGAGTTCGTACTCATTGTTATACAGAATATAAACAGTACGACCACGTGTCTCCGTACGATAGTTACCGCTACAATCGAGACGAAAGTGAAATGACGGTGTTCAACAACCTTGTTTTTAACTCTTTTTACTGGAACAAGCTTAACCGCCGACCACGAACCGGTGCTTACTGACACACATTACCATTAAACCGATTGTTTTAAAGCGACTAAATTATAGTTTTTATCACTGTTTGTAGTGTGTACTCATCGATGTCTATGTTATTCAATTTAATTATTTAAATGATGGTTCATTTAAATATGTGCATCCGAATCTACAATTCAAATTGTAGTCGGCCATCTTAAAAATGTACGAAAAAGGTTTTATGTCAACTGTCAATTCCTCGTCCAATTAAATTTTGTCATGTAAAAAAAATGTAAACACCTTAGCATGAAAAATACATTTATTTATGAACGTAAAAGCTATAAAATCAAAAATTACTTCATAATTATGACACTCAAGCACGGTCCAAATCTGGTAATCCCTCATTCCAACACTTGATAGTCGGAATGGAGACGCAATAGATAGGGCGTTGACCCCCACTTGAGCAACCTTAAATGTCTATAAACACGCTTGTATTTCTAAGTTTCATATCTTATGACATTAATGTTATTATTTTAAGACTAACTGCATTAAAACATGATATAAACGTGTCAGATTAATAATGTTTTAATTTAAACCTTGCTAGCAGGTGGCAGATCCAACTTTCAAGTCAGGGGGTCATATAATTTTAGTCAGAACACTGGACGTACTGCAATTCGATTACCATTATACATTTAAGAGTGATTATTTAAAAGTTTGTTACACTTGTGATTAGTGAATACGATATACGTTTTTTTTAAGTGAAATTCATCGATATATTCTAAAAATCTGTCAATTTGGAGTCAGACCAGAGGCTGACCAGAGGTCACGACCCGCATGACCTCTCCCTGGATCCGCCCTCGGCTAGCAGCAACCATGTCATTAATACATCAGAAGTACTCAATTATGTTTCTTTTTCCATTTTTTTTACATTTAATGTGAAAGATTTATTTTTAGGAAGCAACAAAGTCACAATATTAAAACTAGATCTTCTATGGACCCTTAGTTTTGTTTTTCGCTGACAAGGCGTATAGAGCAGATTGCAATCGACCCCTATATAGGTAAGAACTCCTCTAGGTACCAATGTTATACATTAACTTCGAGTATGTGGTTAAGACTTAAGATTTAACCATAGAATGGGTAACCGCTAATGGTTGAAATATTGAACTCAGCCTCATAAAGGCAACGGTATCAATTATTACAGCGTGTCAGAAGCCACATCATGGTTAAAATTATGAACATTAATGTTAGGGTGGTCAGTGGTATGCACGGGTCAATGACACGCCTTGGTTTACGCACTATTCGTGATTTAGGACCTTACGCTTTCAAATAAAAATTAGTCCACGACAAACATTTATACAAATAAATTGTACAGAATTTGCTGTGAAATGTCATGTTTTTAACGATATTGCTGTTTAGTCATATATTTTTGAAAATAACGTTTAATTTAGTAGAATACGAGGCAGAAAAAAAGGTATAAAGAAAGAAATTAAGCAAAACGAATATTAAACGGTATTAACACAGCCTTTTCTAAACAGTTGGTAGCAAAGTTAATTGTCACTAATATTAAACCTTATTGAATCTTAACAATGGTGTATTCATTGAGAATAACCCGCAGCTTTTGCTATGTCTGTTAATTATTTACAAACACTTTAATTCCCACATTTTTTACTTACTGACGCAGGTACTGTTTAAAATGTCAAAATGTATAAATTGATCCCATTAACGCTCACCCGGTAAAAAATAATTTCGTTCCTATCTTTACTCATCCAAAACACTTGGATAAGGAAAATGGATAAGAAAAGGAAAGGGTAAAAGTGGCGTAGGTCGTTACAGAAATAATTGAAGGAAACTTGCAATTGTCAATTGTTTATAGTTCGGAACAATATAATTATTTGCTGCATCTATACAAACATCATAACTTTTGATAATATTTGTATAATTTTTTTTTATTATGTAGGCCCGGCAAAAGAGCAAACGTTCGACTTGAGGGTTGACTTGGCTTCGATTATCTCCACCCATGAACTTGTACAATACTTGGACCGTGATATGTTGGCTGCCTTTTAAAATCCGAAAGGAGAGTGAAGGAAAAAGTACGGGAGAAGGAAAGCCATATTCGGCTTCCGGAAATCTTAAGAACGAAACAACACCAATCGGTTATATGTGCGACGTATTGAGGCCTACACAAAACGTTTTCATAATTATAAATGTTCATATATTATGTATATATATATAAATCTTCGTAAGGCGGTTCGCCTCGGCGCGTTGCGAAACGTATCAACAAATATTTCGCTTGGACGCCAGATCTCTCGTTTAGGATGCATTGCTCAAGCTATTTACTTATTCAGAGTACAAACAGCGTGACATCCAGACGCAATATTTAGCCAATATACGAGGTTACTGTACTGAGGACAGTGACATAGGAATGTCAGCCCATAATCACCTGTTACTGAGTATGGTAGCTATATCTATCTATATCAGCCCACATACGTCCCACTGCAGGGCACGGGCCTACTGTACAATCGAGAGAATAGAGGTGGTAGCTATGTTCATAGTGGTAGCTATGAATATGATACACGGAAATTCAAATGGAGAAAAATTAAAAAAAACCGGATATTTTTCAATTTATTGAGTGTTTCTTGACCCAACAGTAATTGTAAACCGGTATACATATATACCGGTAGGGTTTTCGAACCCACCTTGTAGGTACACTGCGGTAAGAGCCTGTCATAATGACATAAAAGTGTCGCGCGGTTCGGGTTCGTACCATAGACGTATAGACATTAGACTTTGACAGTTCTACATAATAGAGAACAATGGGAGCACAATGGAGAATGTCACATAAATCATGACATTTAGGCTCATTATGAGCCTGATGGACACCGGAAGGGATATCCGGATACAATTGAGCATTTTCATCTCGCATCGGATGATATTCTGTTGCATACTAGTCACTTTATCATGCCAGTAGAACAAAATAAAACTGACATTATTAAATTGTAACATAATATAATAATCTGTATTGTAAATCGTGAATATTACCAAAACTATTTGAAAATTTGTCAATACAGTGAAATTTCGCCTTTATCTGACAGTGTCGCAAATTTTTATAACTAAAGTACAAGTTTCAAAGACAATTATCGGTTGCGTGACGAATCAGTTGGACAGTAAAAAATCCATTTAAGCATCAGCGCATTAAGCGTAATGCGTTGCGTTGAAGGAAATTTCTGTATGGAAATTGGTGAATACTGCAATGATAAATAAATAATTAATTAAAATAAATAAATAAATATTGAGATAAAATTTCTACTAAGTGTAGAAAATGGATTATATCTAATAGGACAATACATGTCGGCTTGCCCAAATCGAATGTACACTAATTAATCTCAAAAGGTAAAATACAAATATCAAGATCAACAGCTGTCTTTGCGAGAAAATCTCATGTTTTTTACGTTATCCTATATATTCGATACATTTTTTGACGATATCACATTTATTTCTAAAAAAAATTACAAAAGTCTCGCAACACCAATTTAAGTGGAGTAATAGAATTTGTGAATTACTCCGACCGCGTGTAAATTCTTTGACGGTACCTTATAGCCATATGTCTAAGACACACCCAAATGTTTTAGACGAATAAACTATTCTGCGACATTTAAAACGACCTATGACATCATACAAAACATACGAATAAAAAATGTTGCAGGACGACTTCAAAAGTGCAGATGACCCTTACCCAAGTCGTTCGCAAGATAATGACGAGAGGCACGCTATGCTCCTATTACTAAAAGCTTTCGATATGCTACACGACATTTTGTCACAAGTACTTAAGGCCTTCGCGATACATTTTTTTGTCTCTTGATTTTATTAAATCATAAAACACAAATAATAATTCAAAATTTTTCATTTCATTCAAAATGATTCTAAATATTTTTTACTTGCGTTGAATTGACTTTGGACGGCACACTTTCGTTTACAATAATTGTGTTTTTTATGGATAATTTATCATTATTATTTAATGGTATCTCAACATGTTACATCAGTCCTGTTCTAGTGATTAGCCTCCCCAATTACACTTTATTTACCACGTTCATAATCATATTAATATCATCGCTTTAGCTAGGCTTAGTGTATTGGGATTCTATAACTTAATATTATTTTATTAACATTATTTAATTAATAAATTTTTTTCAGATGTTTAGAACCATATTTTTTTTTATAGATGGTTTTAATAATAACAGCACATTTGATGTAGATACATCATGCTTATCGGTTGATATCGCGCCGGAGCGCTTTGTTTGGGGCTGTTACTTTTATTACTTCATTCTTGTTGCAATGTGCACCTTGAACTTTGCATGTGAAATACTGCATACGCCTCAACCGTACTGCAATCGCGGTATTGTATGAATCTAATACGGAGAAACAAAAATTACAACTTGTTTTTCTTCAAAATTATTTGCAGATGAAGCCTGGATAACGACCAACGTACCTAGAGGTTAAGGTCCAGTCATTGTGAAGCTTGGACCTGACGGAATAGAAAAGACATTTCTCTCTTCCGTGGACATGTGTGTCCGGGTCCATTCTGTGTGCATCCGGATATGATAAGGCTGGGATAATTATATCGACCGGAGAGACGAATATCTCATGCTGGTTAAAAGTGTATTTAGACTGCGCATTCCATTACACGTATTGTTCTCATTTCATTGTGGCAATTGAATAAAAAGCAGCACGTATAAGTTCCCGAAGGCGTACTGCTAATAAATATATCACGAATGCCACCCAGAGTTTAATGAGCTTATTTCCTCGCCAAGATGTGATTTATCACGTGAGGTTTCAACTCACGATTCTAGTCATTTATCAAGTCCTGCATCAAATACATTATACGGTCTAGGGACTTTCAAGGAAAGAGCTAATTTTTCCCTTAAAGATCAGCAATGCAAAGACGATTCCTTTGGTGTTGTGGTAGCCCAACTGTTTTGGCTTCTATTAAAAAAATGCAGTTATTCATATCACCAAGTTGTACCACATCCTCGATAAAAACTGTTTTATTTCAATGTGTAACATTCGCGTAAATCTATGTAACCATTATACAGTTGTTTTAGTATAGTATGTGTGTTTTTCAGGTGATGAACGTAATGTTCGTACAGACCCAATTTTTTATAAAAATATGAATAAACTGATTGATTTCTATGCGCCGCAATAACCTAAACGAAAAATAAAAACTTAATATTTAAGGTAGGTAGATAATCATATTTGATTTTCCTGATAAATTATAAATTAAGTGATACTATCGCGCTTAACATATAAGATACAATGTATTTAATAGCCGATAAAAAACATTGCCTTCAATTAAGTTATTGATAGATATCAAAGGATGTTTTAACAAAACGTCCTACTGTTGACCTCATTAGCATATAATGTATTTTTATTAGATGTAACATGTAATGACCGATAACTATCACTTTAATTTATAAAATTTTCTTTTCAAAATTTGGGCCATTAGTTTGGAACAAGGCCAGCAGGCAGAAGGAAGCCCGCTTCCAACAGTCTTTGTGGCGATCTATGAGGAGGCTTATGTTCAGCAGTGGACTTCCTGTGGCTGAAGAGAGAGAGAGAGAGAGAGTTTGGATCAAGTGTCTGGATAGTTAATGAATAAATAAAAAAATAACTTCCTTTATATTCCTGCAACGGTATTCCGTAAGAATCTCTCAATTTAGGAATGTATATTCAAATTGCTGCTTATATTTTAAAGTCGCATTAATATATTATATTATATCGATTACAATGTCTTCTGGACTATTGCAAATTTTATATGTATTCTACAATCTAAAGGATAATCCATTTACGATCTTGAGTACACGAGTGCCCTGTACAATATTGTTAACATTGAGACTGGCCCGTAAAAGAAGATGCCACATCCGATTGAGATACGCTAAATGTCAAGGTGAGACGCAAGATGGCGTTGTTGAAACGTAAATGGCGGGTAAATGGAGATGCAAAACGCAACATTTAAATAACATTTTTATTTTATACACCTCGAGTATAAGGCATTCGCAATGATTGTATTCTTTTCGATATCTTTTCAGTTCCTTTTTTATTGTATCAGCCCATTTACGTCCCACTGCAGGGCACGGGCGTACCCTACTCTACAATCGCGGGTACGATTGAGAGTGGTTAGGCCATACAGTCAACCACGCTGGCCTAGCGCGGTTTAGCGGACTTTACATACCATAGAAAATTTACAAATCGCTATGGTATGCAGGTTTCCTCACGATGTTTTCCTTCACCGTTTTAGTGCCTGGTCAATGACTATCAATAAACACTTTGCTCGAAAAGTCAGAGGTGTGCCCTCGGATTTGAATCCGCGACCACCGTGAACATGTAGGCAACCGCGTCTGGTCCGTTACCCCTATTGTGTTAAAATATTTAACCTTCGTTTCTCTTTACTCTTTAGATAAGCAAGAACAATATTCAACAATCCATAGACCCCAAAGATTGAAAAGTTGTTTTAACAGTGCAAGACTATTAATTCAGAACCGCTCACGATTTCTGACTATGACTTCAACTCATTGCAATATGCGTCGGCTATCAATTGTGACACTTAATCAGGCCTCGATAATTTAGTTCTCGTTGTTTTCATTCAACAAAGGGTAAAATAGTCACAACGTGAGGTGTAATATGTCGTAACTAAGTTTGGTTTAACCTAAAATACAATATAATGCATAAAATACATTAAAATTAATACGACTACCTCGGTGACGTAGTATTACGGTAGGGTTACAAAGCTGGGGTCTCGGGTTCGAGTCCCGGGTCGGACAAAGCGATATTGGATTTTTCTATTGATTATCAGCCCGGAGACAGGAATTTGTGCCCGATATGGTGATAGGCTCGCCCCCTATTACATCGTGGGACGGAGCATACAAAGCGAAATGTGGGTGTCCTGGTGCCGCCTTTGCCTACATATGATAAAGGCGTCAGTTGATGTATGTATGTATGTAGTATGTACATTATAATGGTTTTAGTAGATACTTGTACAATTCCCATGTTTGCGAATTGATTTTCAACATCATGTTTGAACAATTTGCCGGCCCGCAAAGGCTAACTAAGCAGCGATCACATGACATATTTCCAAGAAATATTTCCCCAGCTATATTGACTAGAGTTATTCAAACATACTTAATAATGTGAAATACCGTGTTGAATATGTACCTAACGAATGAAATTATTGAATTATATAATAATTATTAATGCGGAATGAAGTCGTTGTTGCCAAAACAAATAGGGCTCTATAGTTGTAGGAAAATGTTCCGTTTCAGGGAAATTTAAATTAATTAAGTATTTAAAAAAAAAAACAAAATTTCATTTGTGAGTAGACGTATCCATCATAATACGATAAAAAAAACTCTTTCCAAAATAAAAACTAAAAACACAAAACAAATACCGGGTATATCAAGACCGCGACCGAAAACGAAGCCAGGTGGTAGTTTTAGCGGCTACAGACACAATGCAACTAAAAATTTTGCAAAATAAGCGACGGATTTTTTTTTACAATTTTTAAAAAATCATCGTTTTTGAGGGGTAAATACCTAGTTTTTGCAAAAATAGTAATTTATACCCTTACGTACCATTGCGTGTTTAAAAATTAAGCGATGTACGTCATTATTTTAGAAAAACTATGTTTAATCACTCAAATACGACGATATGTAAAAAATAACAAAAAAAACATTTAAGATTTTTTTTGTAAAATTTTTACTTGCATTGTGTTTGATATCACTAATACTACCTCCTGGCTTCGTTTTCGGTCGCGGTCTTGATATACCCTGTATAGTAGGCCATCATCAAAATTTGTTTTCCTCTTATACTATGTTAATTTTGTTACTGTAACTATAATAAAAAACCAATTTAATTAATAAATCGCCTATTAGATAAACCTTGACAGTCCATTCTTGTAATGAGTAAAGATTAACAACATTATTAGTTTAGTGAGGCATTTAATGGCTGATTTGAAGGCGAGCGCAGCCAATATTTAATTTAAGTCGTAACGTCGATAACTGGAAATTCGAGGTTTTGGTTTGGCTGGCGTATTACCATATTGCTGAGGCCATGAGGCTCCTAGCATTTCGATACCACGTGTTTTATATTGTGTAAATTATAAATAAAAATGAATATCTATTGTCCATTAATGAAACACGTTTTCATCCTTAGATAATAATATTGTCTACGATGTTCGTCGTGTTTTCTTTATTTGGCAAAGCATTATACAGTGTCATAAATTACGGTTTTAGAAACAAAGATTTTTTTAATTTAATGGGACTCGTCAATTTTATTTATTTTAGAAAGATTTCTTTTACACAGAATACTTTCTTTCTTTTCTAAGTCCTGCATTCTCCAAGCACATTTAAGATTTATTTTACGAAGTGGGTCTTTTAACGCCAGATAATATAGCTTTGTTTGTATCTATATCAGTTTATATACGTCCCACTGCAGGGCCTCCAACGGAGTACGATTGAGAGGGGTTAGGCCATATAGTCCATATTGGATCTTATGACTATTTCGAAGTCATTAATGAGTCAACTTCCCCTGCCACTATCTATTTTACCCAAATGGAATGTGACATTACTGTCATAAAATGAAAGTCTCTATCTCTTCAAGTAATAACATTACATTTTTATCAGATAGGAAAAAATCTGTCATATTTTTTTTCAAAATCGGTTAAGGCGTCTTAGACTAATCGGTGAAAATACATTAAAAAAGAATCCGACAAATTGAGAAATTCTCTTTTTTGGAGTCGGTAATAAAATACAAATAAGCCTTATTACATTATCAAGTTCCAAAAACCACATAGAAAATAGACGAAATAGAATGTATTTATAATACGTTAGAACACGAATCCTTTAGAGTTAATTAGTATTCTCCGCATGAACACTTTGTTATCGTTCAACCTGAGACGTGAATTCTCAATTGCATGACGTTCATGCCCAAAAACAAGTAAACATCGTGATGTAATCGACGTCAAATAATCACCTATCTTATTTGTTACTATCCGTGTTGGTGGGATTTTCTATCACATACACCTCAGAAGATTAAACAACTTCTTTATTCATATCTAAATAAGTACACCCAACATTTACATACATAGTCCTGACCCCAAACTATGATTGCGTCTTGTGTCATGGGTGTCAGGAACTAGAGACTTTTCGGTCTCACAAACACGCAGACCCGAAACAAATACCATACAGACTCCATGACACAGCTGGTTTGATGCTGGCTCTAGCACGAGAGACTGCGGGTTCGATCCACGTACCGAGACTAATGTTTATGTGATATAGGAGTATTCGTTTTGGGACAGTTCGGACTGTTTGTGAGACCGAAAGAGTCTCGTAGACTCTAATAACATCGCTACTCAAAACTGTTGGGTGGATGTCACTATTGGATGTAGCTACTTATTTATTAAAACCTCCATGTCCTTACATTCTTTAAGATGTTAAACATTTTAATTCAATCCATTTAGGTATCTACATTATATAGGAATTTCTAAATAAAATGTCATGTTTCTACATACGCTTTTACCACGAAACTTTGATAGCGGCGAGAGAAGGAAGAACTGAATTTTATCAACAATAATAAAATGTTAATTAGTAAAAAGTTTCCTTTCAACCATTGATGTGTGTGTACCGTCACATACACCTGTATTAATATTTCTATGGACTACGGCGATAACCTTCCCCAAATTATCCCTGCTACAGCGCTACTAATAACATTCATTGGTGTTTTTAGAACAATTACATATTCTCAAATATTTTCGGTTTATCTGCAAGTAAGCCTTCAGAATATTAGTAATAGAATGCATCTAAACATTCGTTTTGTAATGGCACCTCCGATCAACAACCATTAAACCGTGTTAAACCGTTGGTCACACATTAACTAAAAGGTTACTACTGTATTTTGAACGTGTTTCAATGCTAACTACAAAATATTCCACAAAATACTTGATGTAACTATTTTAAAGTATAACCTTTGACACACGGACAGGCCCTTCTTTAACTGTATGCAAATATGTACTTTCAAATTGTGCAAATATCCGTCAAGTTCATGCAAATACAAGTAATTTCACGTCAAAAGGACACTTACAAGCTTGCCAAATTATTTGAATCAAAGTATCTACTTTGACTCTACAAGTATCAGAGTCTTAAGACTACATTGGCTGATTGACTAATATGAAATTTCGCAACAGTCGGTGTTACTAAGGAAAACAGAATAGGTAGATAAGAACTATGTATTATGCAAGTATAATGTACGCAAACACTATGAAAGGAATTATGGAAAGCATTCCCTAAAAGAGTTATCCAGGTGACGAAAGTATCTCATACAGGAGTTTTTTTTTTTCAATTGATATGTTTAAAGTAAAACCTCATCCAGCTCAGGACCAATAAAAAATAATTTTAATTAAAAATAAAACCATCGAAATCGAAAACCTCACCTCTTTACCTACGAATTTTCAAATTTGGAATCGGAATCGAATTTTAAAATTCTTTCAAAATAGGCTGGGCGGCGCAAGGAGGTCGTCAACTATTTTCAATGATAAATAATGCGCGAATATATACAAATATGAACACATTCACAATACACAATATATGGAAAACCGTCTCGTGGAGCCGGTTCTGCGAGGGTCAACACTTTCACGACGCATCCGCGACCGTTTCAAGCTCTATTCGATAACTTAATGGCATTCGTGTTTATACAAGTATCATAAACTATTAGCTTTCCTAAATTACATACATATTAATTTTATATCACCCATCTTAAAGTGAAAGAAATAGGAATACTCTGCAGGCACTAGACTTGGCTAATGATCCCAAATGTGATCCGTTATTATGACGTGATTAAAAGTCAATTGCAGTTAAAATTTAAGAACGATATAAACAACATTAAGGAGAGTTTTGAATATTTTAGTAGAATAATTATACGGGCGTAAATAATTTTTTCTGTTCTCTTTAGTAAAACTACTCTAAAAGGTGTGTGGAACATAAATAAGAATTTGAATTGATATAATGTAGTTATAAGATACTAAATACAATTTCAAAATTCTCTCTGGTTTTATAAATAAAATGACAGGTACTAGGTAAATCTCTCGTGCTTACTGTAGAGAATATCAAACTGTTTCAGCGACAGCATAGAATACAATTAAATAACTACCAAATAACTTAAAAAAAAGTATTTCGTAGGTAATGACCGCTTGAGAAGTGAGAACACGCTCGATAAACATCGGCTCCTTATCTGTCAAGTACCTGGGTATCCTTATTTATCACTTACATAGGTTAGGAGACTATTCCGCCCTCACACCCGCCTCTGCAACTTCTGTAAGCCAGGATCAACAGTGGCACGCATTTTAATGACACTGAGCATCAGCGAGTCTCCGGGAATGTCTAACTTGTCTTTAAACCGTAAATCAATCAAAAAGTTAAATTAATAGGAAGAGTTGGAAATAACATACATAGGTTTTATAAACAACTTCAACACAAATAGATGAGTCTGAATCGCGAAACCATTCCGATATCGGCCTATAATTCTACTCGCACTTTGCCCTAGTAGAAAGTTACACATCCGGGCAAAGGTTAAATTAACCCTCAATAACTACGAGTATTTACAAATTTACCATACTGGGTAGATTAATTTACTTTTGTAAACTGTAGTCGATAGGTATGCCATTATTTATTATAGGGATTTTTATAATGGTTGAAATCGTGTTCTTTTTATAAATGCATAATACAACGGAAATATGAAAAAAAAATACACGTAAGTCAGTTTAGATTTTTAATCATAATTATAGAGTAAAGAGGCTTATAAAACATCAAAACAAAAATAAGGTAGCGGGCCGGCATAGTCACATAGTGACTAAGGCCCATAAAAATAAAGATAATAAAAAAAATAAAAAAAAAATAAGAGCGTAAAAAATCACTACTTATTTGAACAAAATAAGTGCACCGATTTTATATCTCCTTCGAGATAACTTCAATTAAATTTCTTCTTGAACTCTTGTCATTTAACGCGTCAATAAAAGCCGCCTTTTGAGCTAAAACCCATCGGCCATGATATTTTTGTAATGTAAGAGGTTGTCATGTGGTCGACTTGTTCGATTTAAATTGCAATTAATTGGTAATTACACACCGCAGTAAATTGCAAAATAATTAACATTGCGACGTTCAAGCGATCGATATTTTCGCAAAAAATGTATTAGTTACATAATTGCGTGTAAAATGTTTTGTCAATTAATAAGGTAGTTAATACACTATTATTATGTAACTAATATTTTTATATATTTTTAAGCAATGTAAGAAAATCTAGGTACCTACTGCAAACATAGGCGGGCGATTATTGTGATACTTAAATACCTAAACAAGGTTCTTATACAATGTAAAAATATATTTTTTCGGAAATATAAATACTCTTTTTATTAGCGATTAAGAAATACGATACGTAAAATACTAATTTAATAAAATTTAGACGCATTACAAGGAAAACTCAAATAACTATAATATTTTTCAACTCAGTCTAAATAAAAATAGACCGTGTTCTAGAATATAAAAATATAAATAATCCTTATTTTAGTATAAAGGTCACAATAAAATACAGCAATAAATACCTGTCGCGGAAGCGCTCGGGGAGAGCAGACCCGTTCTTCCGGGCCTCTTCCAGTTTTCACATCCGCTTCCCTCAGTCACAAGTAAATACAAAAACAATAATCTTAACAAATAAAAATAAGTCACTCAGTTCACTTTCATTTCACAGTTCACAGAAAGTTTTAAAAATATTCATCAGTCACACAAAACGATCGATTCGAAAAAAAAAAACAATTCCAAATTCGAAATATCTTACGTCACAAACTCGTCCCAACTCGTTCGGAAACCGAGCGTGAAGTAGCGTGATCGCGGCAAAGACGTTGGTTATCAACTAAGTTATGAACAGGTGAATGAGGCGTCAGGTCGGCCGAGCGACGCTAGGTGTGTTTGGGGCCGCGTGTGAATGTTTTCGAACGCCACTACGCCGGCTCGACGTCATGCAACGATCACTTTTGTATTGGTAGAATGCGCGGGAATGATCGGGAAGGAATGTCTCCATAAAGGCACCAGAATATTCTTATTTATAGTGGACATGGAATTTTGACGTTCAGGTTGAATTTTGATGTGGTAGAGCTGGGTGTAAGTTGCTAGAGCTACTATCAACTGGCCAAATATTGGTATCGCGTCGTTTTAAAAGATTTATATGCTGAAATGTCAAATAAATCTTGCGTTTACTATTTATTTTTGTTTTCTAACCCAAGACTAAGGAAGAGCAGCCGTAATATTTGGTTTTATAAGTACATATTGCATAATGGTTTGTGAATGGCAAAGCTTTGCTGTAGCGCGTTTTTATTGTACAAATGGGTCAGATCGACTGGGCTAAGCCAGGAAAGCATACATTCTTATATATGCGGACATTTTGTATAACATCCTACTTCTTACATATTCCAGAACCAGGCAATTTATGTAAGATTTTTCAAGGTGACAAATACCCATAAAACATTTCCCGACACTTAAAAGGAATACACTAACAATTTTAGATGTGCTATAAATACAAACTGTATACTGTATCAGCCTTATATGGCCCACTGCTGAGGAAATCATCTATAATCGAGGACTCGATTAAGACGAGTTTTAGGCTAAGACCTAGCGCGAGTTGGCGGACTTAACTATAGAAAATCTAGGTAAAATCTCTGGTGCTTTACCGTTACATTGCGTGGTAATTTGCTATCAATACAGACAACTCTTTGTTATGCCCTGGGATTCGAACCAACGACCATGGTGTTTCGAAACGGGTCTGGTCCGTTATCCTAGAGGCCACCACACACTCACCCATTTGTAAATAATGTTATAATGCTAAGTAAACTTCTAATTCAATTCAATGCATTTTTTTGTTTATGGCAAGCAATGTCGTTGTCGACAATTCTGCCAATTTGAATGTACGATGAGTACTCGTGAGTTTTGGAAGTTCAGGAGAAGAGTGGGTTAGCGAAGAGGGAAAATTAATAGGAACCGGAATATTTAGAGATATTATGTCTTTGTACAGGTCGAGAGCTGGATTGTTCCTGGGGCAGTTATAGAAAAAAACACTTCTGTTTTTGGCGCTGTAGGCTAGACGCCAGTAAGGAAAAAAAAGCGGGCTTCATTACCGCACCGAGACCTACTGTTTGTGTGTACCCACAAACCATTCAGATACCCACGAGTCGCGACACAAGACTTTCTCGTTACTGTCTTGAAATTACTTGTGTCTCACTGTGGGCTTAGTAATAATTATGAATTTCAATAAAAATATTTCCAAAATCATTCTGGCAAAATGCTTCGACAAAATGTTCGGTTACTACTCGTAAGTGTACGATTAGAAAATAGAACAAACATGACGAGATTAATTTTAGATTACTGCACTGCAATATTTCAAAATGCCACTAAACCAATATTTGCGGAACCCAAACCCATTTGACACGATTCGGCAATCAAACGGATTACATCGAGTAGGTAATGCTTGTTTTCTGCAAGCAAACACGCTAAATGGTCTGTGTCCACAAGAGACGCCAACCGTAATAGTTTACAAAATTATTTGTGAGTAGGTTTGCTAAAATTATTTCTTTAAACGTTTTCATGCAGAAACACCATCGGATCAAAAAAGAAACATTGATAGAACTTACACCTATAACACATTACAAGTTCTGCGCTAGGTTTGTTATCGACATTATTATTCTGAAATTTTCTGAGAAACATGAAGAGTGTGTTAGAAGTATTTACGATTAACATTTCTATATTAGGAGCATAAAAAAATGCTAAAATTACTGGGTACTGGATGCCATTCATACATTTACCCACACATTTACCTGCAGTTTTAACACGTTTTACAACAAAATACGGTGATACGCCATCTACTGTATAAACATGGTAACGATGTTGAAAGATTTGCAAATGACTACAAGTTAGTCCAAAAGATGGCGTTATTACATAATGTACTGTGGGAGTGATAAATGTATAAAATGAAGTATAAAAAACAAGATTGAATAATTAAAACTTCCTTTTATTCAGTTATGTATCATTCTTAGTTACTAATCAGTTATACATTTGTATTTCTATATACAAGAAAGAAAATCGGCAACTTATATCTCATATCTTCTTATCATCAACTTATAACTTATATCTTCATAATTACATTAATTGAAAAATTGGCCATTAGGGCTATGAGGGCCAATTCATCTTTCTATATATCATTTCTTTATGCTGGATTTCACAAAACATAAAACTATGATACACATATAATTAATGAGTGAGTATAGATGTAGGACAAACAAATTCATCTTTATACAGTTCCAAGAGTCATCAAGATTACAGTACACAAAAATCTGTCCACACTTCCAGTCTTTGAGATTATCACCGTCGGTGGTAGCCACCATAACGCCGGCCCTATAACTGAGGTTTCACATCCTTATTGAGGATTAGGGCAGGGTTTTGCATGTCCAACTGGCACTGAGCTATGTCACTGAGCGCTCCTTGAATCTTTTCTAAAAGAATTTCACCTTGCCTGACCACCTGCAATATTGAAATTATTTATTGTTAATTTGAATAAAAGGTTTTGTAATTGTATTTAGATTTTATGGATGCAATTATATTTCTTTTAAACAAATGAGGGTAAAATTATTTTCAAAATCTTATTGATATTGTAAAAACCATGAATACTACTACTTTAGGTGAATGGGGGACAAGCATGCTATTCACCTGATGGTAAGTGACTGCTCATGGACAGTAGCAAAACCAAACAACAACATGAATTATAAGGCAATGCTTGTCATTCCACAGCGCTTGCCATCCTGAGACATAACATGTTTAGTCTCATTATGTCTAGTAGTTACTTTGACTACAATGTCCTTTAAAATAGAATACAACAGTGCATTTGCACTTCTGTTTTGCAAGAGAAATAGATCTACCCAGACAGCCTCTCACTTAGGAGACCTACTATCAGCAAATTTTTGAATTAATATGAATATGTGAAACTTATTAAAGTAAACCATAAAATTGAAATCTTTCCTTATTAACACTGTAAAATCACATAGAGTAAATATGCATTCCAATTACTTTTATAAGTGAACATGCAAACTAAACCCAATTAATGTTACCTCCTCTAACTGCTCAGCAGCCTCTTTATTCTCAGCCTCCAAACGCCTCAAACTTTGCACTTGAAGCTCAGTGGAACTCTCCTCGCTCGGCAACGACTCAATCAACGTATCAATATCCTTCGCACATCGTGATATAAGGGTCGCAAATAGCATGGCATAGTCCTCCTGATTCTGCTGTTGTTGAGGCGTCTGCGAGCCGCTACGATCAAACCCGGGAAATTTACTAGGTGTTGAGAACTGCTGCAATATGCCTATGCTGTTGCAAAAGTGCTCAGCTTGCTGAAAAATATAAAAATCGGTTACGTACTGAAAACATTCGAACTATCAGTTGCGTGTGCGAAATTTACCTGGTTTATAGTGTCTTGAAGTTGTGTTAAGCGGTCCGCCATTATTCACGTTTTACTTGGAGTATATTTATTTAAATCAATCCAAAGCAAGAAATAATCCAAAAAATTATAGCAGCACTTTTTTTCCTCAAACATAAAAAAAATAGTATTGGAATTTGGAATGACAATTGACATAACCACAGATCTTCAACTCATAATCCAAATAACAAGAACTGAACTGAACTGAAATGTATTTCATGCTAAATTTATAAATTTGTGTAGTACGGAACGAAGTAGACCCGAATAAGAAACAAAAATAGTCGATTTTATTACAATATTTCGGCAACCATAGATGCATGCAACTGGGGTAACTTTGACCAAGTCTGTTATGAAGTTTTGTTGTATAAACTGATATTTTTCGTCTAAATAAGCACCAATAAGAACATTAAACTAGCAAGGCAGTGAGGCATAACAGGACTTCAATAATTTATTAATCAGTTATTTCATGTTCCATCCAGATAATCAATTACATTATTATCAGATACATCAAACATATTGGAAACCCAGGATTAGAATGCTTTTAAATAAATATATTAACATTTTATGGATTAATTCGTACAATACCTACGAAGTGCATGTAAATTCGATCAAAAGTAATAAAATGATATGAATGGGCCAATGTTATCTCAATCGACTATATTAATATCACAAAATATTTATATTCTTTATATTGAATATGGTTACTTTTCTGATACGGAACCTAAATCTAGTGGTCTATTCTTTGGACACGATTTAACAACAAATAAGAATAGTCGATTTCAATATATTTAGAACAAATACGTACATCTGTCATCTCTATAATAATAATGCTCCGATTTATTAACGCGGGAAAATAGGAGTAAACTGTAATAATAAATAAATGTCAACCAAAATAATGTACTCGAATTAAAATATTGAAATACGTACAATAGTAATTATTGTATAAAATACAGGTAAACATGCACGAATTATTTGAAAAAGAAAAATAATTTAGGGCTATTGAATTCCACTTAAATTCGTTTCGATTACCAATGAAATTCATAGCAATTTATTTTTACATTTATATTTCAACTATCACTATTAAAGCACTGCTATATTAGTGTGTAGTAATGTTGGCATTACGATAAAAAAAAACATCTATGGTAGACGCTTTATGATAGCGCTCGCCCTTATTATGCAAAATTATTGATTATTAAATTATTTTGTTTTCGTTTTAAATTATAGTATTATAAATATTTCGGCTTTATTAAATTACTTGGCAGCTTAACGTTAAAATCTAAGTACATATTTCCTTATTTTATCGTTACATCTAATCGATGTAAAAGTTATACAAAAATAAAGTGTAACCGGGGACCGGGGTCATAATAATTATCATAGAATTATAATTCATTGATTTAAAACCTCAACGTTATTACCTACCCATCTTACCTAATCATTTGGCGGCGATATGTGTATAAGAAATACTTGTTATTATTGTTATATTATGTTGATAATATGAGTACAACATAAATTGTTAACTTTGACTCATTCGATCCATTTTTGTACATAAAATTACTTCATTTGTGCTTAGGCGACTATAGTTATGTTCGTATGAGCTCTAAAAATAATAAATGGGTGTAAATAAAAAACGTCAGTATTATTTTCATTTTAATATAAGCAAATTACATGGTCTCGTAAGACTTAGAAGTAAAAATATCACAATCCAATTAATTTTTATACAGTCAATAACGCAACATTTATAAATATTATGACAATAAATAAATTATTATTTGAACATTTTAAACATTACATAGGATACGTTTAAATATGTCATGTGATAATCAAATAGCGCCTACTTAGTGAATGCTTAAAGCTATAAAATACTAGATTTGTGAAAAATAAAATGATTAGAGTTTAGATTACAATGACTAGGTAAAATCATAAATGATTGTAGTTAACATACAGATAAAATAATTCTGTAAAAGTCTGAGACACTCCATTATTAAAATAATGGATTATTTATGATAACATTTCACAAACTGAAGTATTTAATCTCATGATATGTATGATGGACAAAATTTTAATGATTTTACTGTGTGAAATTTTTAATCTGATACAGTGAAACTTTATCCCTTAATATTGTATTATTGTTAAGAACTACACTATAACAGCATTATAATAATATAAGAAGTCAACAAATAATTATTGAACAGAGAAATTCAATGAAATTGTTAAATATTTAAAATATTAATTAACAGTGTACAATGTGAAAAATAAATAATTTTAACAATGCTAAAGTGAAATCTTATAGTAAACAACTAATATTTTTATAATAATTTGCAGTGAGTGAGGAATATAATATAATGACTAGGCAAGCAATTCAAGAGGCCAAAGACACACAACTCAGGTCAAAGTGGACTTAATTAACAGTCTTATAGGGTGAAGGTTCATAAAGTACAATATAATGATTTATAATAATTATTGTGTCTGTTCTTTACCTACAATTAAAGCCACTCAATTACATCTCAGAAACAGAAATGTTATTAAATCAGACACAATTTTATTTGAATGATAGAAGATTTTTTGTAAATATAAAGAGCATAGGAACAAAAAAATAGTAGGTTTATCTTTGGTAATATTTTTAGGATAATCTCAATTTCATTGTCATGTATGTATTTAAATTATATAATCAACACATAAAATATCAGGAGCCTTAACATTTAAAGTACATAAAAATTTTAAGGTACTGTGTGATATTGTTACACAATGTGAAACTCTTTGGTATTCATGTTACTTCTATATTTATCGTGCCAAAACTCCTAATTTGTTTCTTAACTGTGAGTCTTTAGGCAAAGCCAATGCCCACTTGCGTAAACCAACCAACATGACTGAACTTAGAACCAAAATTGCACCACCCACGGAATACTTGCTGGGTATCTCATTAAAGAACATCACTTGCCAAAAAAATGCAAAAACTATATCTGCAGAGCGAGCAATTGCCACAGGACCAGCTTGTTCCATTTGCAATGACATTGTCAGTAAAATTTGGCCCAAGTAGCTAAATAATGCTAGACAAACAACAAGAAATCTTTCTGTGCCGCAGTTTGGCATACAAAGTAAGCCAAATATAAATGAGTAAAACAGAGTTTGAATTATTGCAAAAGCACCAAAATTGGTCATGATTACAGAAAAATGTAATCCCTTGAGTACACGTAACAAAACATAGGCATTGGCCCCAAATATAGTAGATACAAATGCAGCTACAGCACCTTTCAGGCTGTTGTAATTTTCATTGTGCTCAGCTGTAGGTTCATCGCCAAACAAAAATGGGGGGTGAGTGATCAATATTACACCAATGAGGGTTAGTATAATCGAAATTGTATTCCAAATACCACAAGGTTCTTTTAAAAATACTCTAGCAAATAATGCAACAAAAACTGGAACGGAAAAAACAATAACCGATGCATCAGCCAGTGGCATAGTCCGGAAAGCATAAAAACTTAACATCAAGCCAAATGTGCCCACAACCGACCTTAAAGCGAGGAGAAACCGCTTACCCTGGGGAAATACAGGCTGTTCTGTGTATATAACAATGGGTATCGTAGGCAACAGCACCCCTATAAAACGGAACATGGCTAACTGCATAGGATCTATATTTACCAGGCTTTTAACAATCACTGAGCATAGAGAAAAGAACAAGGACGACAAAGTCGCCAGTATGAGGCCGAGATACGGACATCGTTTGATAAGTGGCCTTTTATTTTCCAGTAAATTGGGCAATGTCTCATCCCCACTGCCAGCGGATAGATCCACAAGGTGCTGCAACTCTAAGTGTTCCGGCATTTCGCTTCATGTAATATCTGAAAGATTTAAAATTAGAATATTTCGTGATGATGATAGCCACTCAAATCAAAACATAAATGGAATAATCTTACCTTACAGTAACAAAACAGACATATTTCGCTAAATTGGTACAACTAACGAAGAACCTGTCGTCAGTAAGCTTATTTTATGTGATTGATTCTATTTTTACTAACGATTTAAACGAGAAAATTCTAAAACACCGTGGATTTACAGCACAATCCACAGCTTTTCATGAAAATTTCTGTCATTTTTATTTGACAATTTTTCTTACGTTCCGTTCCAGAAATGGTTTGGCAATTTGCACATTTTTATTCCAAATTAAAAACGATTTAATAAAGCACATAATTGTTTTGATTTAATTTAAATCGTAATACAAGATTGAATACATTATTTTTCAAGAAGTAAATATTATATTGTTGTTTCTAATATTTAAGTCGATTAAAGAATCGGTAGTCGATTTTTAAATGTTCCAGGTATGTGAAGATGATTACAAGCATAAATGATTTTCTCTTTCGATAACAATGGCAAAGAAAATTTTTAACTGTCAACGTCAAGAAAACTGAAAATTTGTTTTTTTACCATTCGCGCCTTTGGAGTATTTTTTCAAATAAAAATGTTTTAAACAACTTATATTATGAGCCATAGTAATGAATCCAATGTGCAAAAATTCGCAGAGTTTATATTAGAAACAATAGAAGAACGCGTTAGTAAAACGGTATCCAAACAAAGTAAGTTTTTAAAATAGTTGTTTTATTTAAGTTAATCTCATATTTCGCCAATTTTATTAAATCTAATTATTAAAAACACAGTTACAGATGAAGAATTGCTGTCACTACATTCCATATTCGGCATAACGTTGCAAAAAGCGCTCGATATTTTGGAAAAATATCCTATACTTACAACCTACTTTACTTCGATTAAATTGCGTGTTTTAATTGAAGTGAACGGCGAAAACGACCGATGTTATCGTCTTTTCCCGAAGCTAAATTACTGCCCGTGTCAAGCGTTTAGGCACCAAGTTATAGAGAAAAGAGCAGAAGTGACATGTAAGCATATTTTAGCGGCGAGAATTGCTCAAATTCAGGGCAAGACTGTTGTGCACGAAGTGACTCAGGACCAATACTTGATGTTGTTGAAGTCTATGTTTAATATTGAGCAAAATGGATGATGGCGCATCTCAGTATTATTTTACTGCATCTATGGAATCTGGGAAGACATTGTGTAGCTTGTTGAAGGCCATTCAATTCCAAGAGGTTTGTATTAGCATTAGCTACCTGTTGCAATCAATTTCTTAGGAGAAATTCAGCATCGTGATAGTAATATAGATCGTTTTATTTCTATTTTTAAATCATATTGTTTTTGAAATCATATGAGAGATTTGTAATTCAAAATTATGATAGGATAAGATGTAAGGTATTTATAATTTAATTTCCAGACGGCAGTGTTCTGTGTGCTCCCCGAAGGTTTGAAGCTGACAGTGGAGGAAGGCAAGTGTGTACAGGCATCGGCATACATTCCATCTGATAACTTTACAGAATATCATGTCAGAGAAGATGTAGATGTTATATTTAAGGTGGAGTTTTCTGCTGTATTTGTACCAATTTAGGAATGTAAAATTTGTTTATTTCTAATTTACTATAACCTAATCTTTGATGAGAATGTCTGTGCAAAGGGGTGGATTGTAGAATTTCTTGCAGGGTAAGCTATATTTGCACTGAAGTCCTCAGTCCTCAGATATACACTTTCGTGATGTAATGTGATCTATTCAACTGAGTCTAGTGTAATAAATTATCAAGTATTGTGTAACATATTAATAATCATCTACTTATACTACTACTTATACTTTCAGATAAGTATAGCAGTTTTAGCAGAATGTTTGAATATATTTGGCTCTGGAGAGGAGTCCAGTTTGAAAATGTATTACAGAAGTGAGGGATCCCCCTTATTACTAGTGTAAGTTGCAAATTGTAATCATCTTTTACATAATGTGGAATTATATTTTTATGCTCCTTGATAAGCTTTAATCATACCATTAAATTTGTAAGGATTTTCTTATGCCACACATATACTGCACCAAATTTATAGCTTATTTTAATTTTAATATATCTAATTTTAAACAAATAATAAAAAAAAAGTGAATACTAAAACTACCCTATTACATTTGATAGATTACAACCACAGTCATACAACAATGTGATGACAGACTGCGAGATATCAACACAGAATGCGGACTCTGTCTTAGAGCTCCGAGATGAGGACTCCGCTGAAGTGGCTAAGCTTGTCTTGAAGGCGCCGGCGTTTCTAGGCCTTCTGGCCGACTTGGAAAGATCCTGTGATGTGATTGAGTTAAACTTGTCACCTGAACATCCTAATGTCAGTATTGTGACTTACGGTATGCAGGTGAGATTAATGTACATATACATACACAATCGTCACGCCTGTATCCTATAGGGGTAGGCAGAGACTATGAGATTATTGATTATATATTTTAATGATGTTAATGAGTTTAATAAAAATAAAAACAGACGTACAAACTAGTAATATGAATGCAGAAAAAAACTTTAAAGGTGCCATATTTGTTCACAATGCTGTTACAATGGCTAATAACAGAATCAATGCAAAGATGATGTAGTCAAATATAACAGCGTCATCAGCGCGAGAAACTTATGTCCAGCGCTCGTTAACCCATCTGCCAAGTGTTCAGAGTATACTGGGAAATAAAACTAGCTTAGTAAAGACTTACATACAACATTTGGAAAAGTGCTTACCAGTTTTAAATGGCCCTGCTGAAAATCTTTCCATTATAGCAAATTACTAACCTTTTTATTTGCAGGACCGATCTTGTATCGACGTGCCGAAGTCTTCAGAAATGGTGCAGAGCTTCAGTTGTGAGAAGCCAGTGACACTAAAATATCAGTTACCCCATCTTCGGCTCATTATGAAGGCCCTAGCAATATCAACCAAGGTGGGTGTGCCAATATTATCTGTTTAAATGACATTCACAGCTGTTTTAGAAGATATGTATTTTCAAAAAACATTTTAAATGAGGCAATTTTCTTCATAATCATCATCAGCCCGTAGATGTACATTGCTGGACATAGGCCTCTCCCGCGGTACGCCACAGAGTCCGGTCTGCTGCTTTACGCATGCAGTCGCTGCCGGCCCTCTTGTGCAAGTTGTCCCGCCATCTGGCCAGAGGACATCCCAAGCTTAGTTTGCCAAGACAAACGTTATTATCACGTACATTTTTTACATTTTCTTCATGACGCAATCTATTAAAAAATAAGATTAACTGTTGAAACATAGTTCTTGTAATATGAAACCTATTAGTTAATGGTTTTAACTAACTCATAGCTGATTTACCATATTATATTTTATCTTCCAGGTAGTTTTAAGATGCAGTTCCAACGGGCTTCTGCTGCTTCAGTTAAAACTAGAAAAAGAAGACCAAAGGCAAATGTTCTCAGAATTCTACATAGTGCCGTTACTAGATGATTAGATGATACATAAGTTTTATAATAGTCTACCAATCCGAACTAGGCCAGCGTGCTAGATTATGGCCTAAGCCCTCTCAATCGAACTGAGTAGTAATCTGTACTCGGTTGCAAAGGAGACCCGTGTTCTGTAGTGGGACGAATATGGGCTGCATTAATAAGCGTTAAAATAAAAAATGTTTTGCAAAATATAGTGTCTATATTTGATTTTTCAATAATTACATACATAGGTACACCTTACCAGGAATGTTTAACATAATTTACACATAATGACCAGACAAAACATCATTGTGAAATAAATGAAACATGGATAATTTTATGCTTCATTTGCTTCAAATATTTAAGGCCACAGCACCAACAAAACTAAAAATGGTTTAACTTTATCCAGATTATTCACGTGGTCCATCATATAATATTTAGAAGTATATTTTTTTCATATTATAGTGCAATCTTGTTGCGAACTAAGGGCGTTTCCGTTAAATCGTCGCATTTATTTATATTATTAGGACGTCGAACCCATTCGAAGGGACACTTCCACGGATGAGGGAGGGTCACTCTATGATCTGTAAACGTGAACTAAGTTTTCCACTTCCAAAAATCAATACTATTCTCTACGACATTTAATTATCACGCAATTCGAATTTAATCTATGGTTACGACGCACGATAGAGAAATCGAACATTTTTGGACTACCTAGTCACACTCGTGCAGTTTTACGTGCGACGTTCGAACTTTCGAACTGCGTTTCGGATTAACCCCCCTGATCCGACACGATTTTCCATCGGGCCGACAAGAGGGATGCCAACGCGCGTTGTGGCTTGCGACTCAAAATACCGATATTCAAATCACTAGGAACGGCGATACATTATAGGCTTGAGCATTTCAATGGTCGTACCTTATAATGATTAATTCTAGAATGTAGCTAGGCACTAGGCACCTATGCTATGCACTGGAAACTAGTTTTGATAAAGCTGTAGCCTTTACGGTTATTCCATATATTCGTGGCTAATTTTAACAAACTGAATTATATCGTAGTTTGTGCATTTACATGAACAATGAATATGTAAATATTTCTAAATAATGATTATTCGCGTAATCGTCTATACATTACATTATTGACCTCGGCGACCTTCAGCTTTATTTTCGTATAATATGTAAATCCATTCTTTTACTAAATATATTTAGTAGCTTCTCGCAGTATATTTTTTTGATAATGGCGTGACCAACTGACAATGCACCTAATTAAAGTAATTCGACCCAGACATATTTATCTCTCTCTCTAAAGATGATTATGGCGTAATCGGAAATACACAGAGTTCCCAAAAGACAACGTTTTTATGGTTTATTGGATATGTCGCGTTTTCCACCACGATGGTCACCATCGCGTCGGGGCCATGTCAATATGCTACACCCGATGGAGCTACGTCATAAGCAATCAATAGGTACCTATTTTATTTTCACACAAATGTTTATGAAATGATTTAGTGTTATTTATTTGGACATTATCGTATATCGTTATTGACCAGTCGATAATCCACGTGGACAATGCTAAATTTATAATCAGGTGCGATTCATTGACGTGGCAGTACCTACAGATTAATATTTATAATGACAATGGATTTGTGCAAATCTAATTCGTTTCTTATTTGTCCTCGGATCCTGGAATATTTTGTGTAGAAATTATATAACCCAAAAATAGGTAAAAATAAAATAATTGATACCAAACTGACAGAAATGATCTGTATTCTTATGGCCACACGTAAAGACTGTGCCAGTCTGAGTTTGCACCAGTATGCACTATGCAGGAACGTGTGAGAGCAAATAAGTGCGCAAACTTGTTGAAATTTTCGATTACAGACTGGTGCAAATTCGCGTTTGTGCAAACACAATTGAACGTGTGGCGGCCATTACCTTACTAAGAATACAGATAATTTAATTCTGACAACTAGAAAGTATTTTTATAAAAAGCTATCACAAATTGAATTCATGTTTAAAAAAATAAATTAATGTTTCCATGAATAGCGTAAGTTTTGCACATCACTGCCCAATATTGGAAGATAAATCACCACTATTATGTAGTAGAAACTTAGAAAGAATCATTCCTATTGGATTCATATAACCTTATTGCAACTCTAGACATACTTAAGCGTTGCACAATAGTTGAGTTTTAGGTATTGGTTCATTGAAGTAAAGCCTAAAGAGCGGACAGCCAAAGGGCACGCGTGATTGGTCAATTCACTTCAATATTCATGCGCGTATTAATAAAAAAAAATACACCCAACAGTCACATACATAGTCCTAATCCAAGATAAATCAATGATCTACCCGATCTATGATTAACTAAGTCTTGTGTCGTGAGTATCAGAAACTACGAAAGACTTGACGGTTTCACAGACACCCAGACCTGTGACAAATACTTGTGGGCCTCACAAACATTTGGGTCGGTGCGGGGCTCGAACCCGCGGCCTCTCGTTTCACAGTCGGTGTCTAACCAACTGCGTTACGGAGGCTGTCAAATTAAAGATCAAATTAATTATCTTCAACATGCATATTTTGGCTTAAGAAGTTTATTGCGTGCTATGAAATGAATCTCTTATTAGTGTTATATTGACTAGCTTCACTAATTGTTTCAGAAATTATGTTTCTGTTGAATGTATGAAGTCAATTCATGTTCTATTATGAATTGTGCTGTGCAATAAATAAATCTAAATTATTAATAGTATCATTTTGTGTAGTTATTGCAAAAATTAAGTATCCGCCGGTTTATTTTACCATTTTAAATACTGTCTTCCAATGTAAAAATAATTTACTCCAAAATTGTTGACACATTGTGTTTTTGCATTAAATATTTATAAGGATTTATATCCCTCAATGAAATCACATTTATAGACGTGTCTTAAAATCAAAATAAATTATTTATATTATGCGTAATGTTATTTTAATTGGCTCCTGAAGTCTATAATTTGTTAAAATATTTATGTCAGCCGGTACATTTTTACTATAATTCTTATTAGCTATTCGTTTTTAATTCCATGGCAGTGAAACATTTATTACGATTTTACTAATTATTAACCCTATCCAAATGAATTTATGGTTACAATTAATACAGCGAATTCCTACATAATTTTAATGTTAACTTAAACGAATTCATTTAGACGTAATAATACGCCAACTTAGTGGAAAGGGTTAAGTGTTTAAAAGATTTAATTTATGAGTTAAATAAGCAAAACTTATTTTATATAAATTTGGCTAAGCCTTATGTTAAGTATAAATAAATAAACACATTTATTGCACAAAATTAAATATTTTGCACGTATCCGAACCTTATTCTAAAATGTTGCTAAGTTCTTAAGCCTTTATCTGACAATCGACTTTTATTGGGTAGTAACAAAATTGTAGACATTTTTGATCCTTTGAGCCATCAAATTCTAAATCAAAACTTTAAGTTGATTTATTATCGAACTTAAATACAATTTGATATGTTGACTTAGAAATCAATGTCTTCAAAACACTACTATTGGGCAAAATTACTTGGACATATTTTTATATGTTATTTATATCAGACTTTATAGCTATATACATCTCATTAACTTATAATTTCCAGATTAATATGCGTGTAAAATCTACATAATATATTTTAATTAATAATTTGACTATGCACGTGTGCAACATGAATCATCAAAACGAATTTATCCGACCTTAGTATAAAAATTCTTACAACTGAAACCGCTTGGCTACAGCGGCAATGTCGTCAGCTATATCTACAAACATTACCTATGTGCAAGAAAAATACATCTTCTCATAATAAACCGTGCGTTTACACTAAAATGTAACTAATTATAGTAAATCATATCAGTTCCTTCATAGACACGATGTCGGAGAGTTCGTTGCCGACTTTTTGTCGGATGTCTAAATGACATACGACTTTATTTCCTATAATGCCTCTGTGGAGAGCACCAACACATAAACAGTAATTAATGTATAAGCCAAAACGAGAAACCGAAATTAATAGTTGAATCATCAATACATTGCGAGTATGACACCATTCGGCCTAAGATGCGCGCATTAAGATATATCAACGTCCTTATGGTGTACCTTAATTACCTATTAAATATTTTGGCGTTTGCGGTACGTATTACTATGTTTAACTTTATATCAAATGTAAACCTTACAAATAACGATTGAGTGAACTAAAATTACTAACTGACGTCGCTTGTTTACACTCGACAACATATCTGAATGCACGCATTTCAGGACGGTTGGTTTGGTTATTTACGTACAAGCACCAAATGAACCGCATTGTTTTATACTTCGATGTTATATCGCCGCACTGTGGAGTCAAGGTGTTGATTCAGAAATTCGATATTTACACTACAACAGCGTCATAATTTTCAACGAAACTATATGATTACCGAAGGCAACGTGATCACTTTTAATTTCAATTTTACATGACGCGACGTGACAATCCCCACGAAATCACTCAACGTGAGTTCTAAATTCGAATTTACACAGCCTCGCAAGAATCTAAATAAAGGCGAGTTCAAATAAAGTGTTACAATCTCGAAGAAATCACCCTCAACACTTCTAAATTGAAATTTGCACGCCACCGATGTGATTTTCCTTGCGAGTATGGCAGCAGAGCGTCCGCAGCGTGGCGAGTGCACAGAGCGCGTGTTACACGAAGCTGTACTGGTTGTCGACGGCGCGCGTGGCGTCGTGCGCGCCGCTGGCCGCGAGCAGCGCGTCGAGCTCGGCGCGGCGCATGCGCACGTCGCTGCCGTGCGTCACGCCCAGCTGCAACAAAGCCACGGCTCACCGCACTGTGCTGCTAGTTGCTAGTTGCTACTCGCCACGGATCTTAGGATGTTATGTACTAACCGATGCGTTTAAAATATTACCGTAACTGATTTACAAGTGTTGGATCATTTTGGATGGAGGATATTTAAATGAGACGCGTTATTATAAACGGCTTGTGTTAGATATGTACGTTATTAAATTATTTAAAGGAATGTTTTTGAGTGTTCGAAACAATTTATGTCGAAACATCGATATTCAAATCTAAAATGTCACGTCCATAACATCCCTGTTATCCAAGCCTAGACTAATCTCATCACAAAAGCTGACTAATAAAAAGCAAAAAAAAGATGAAATAAACTTACCAAAAATGAATACGCATACAACACAACACACAGGCAACGAAGAAAAAAACAACAGGCAAAATAAAAGAAAACAAAGCCATTCCATTGATAAAGTTTAATAATAAAAAATGTACAACCAAGAAATTAAAATTAAAGCTCGGAAGAACATGATTTTGTACAGATAAACATTAAAGTACGCTCTCTAAATACATTTTGTTAGTACATTATAACATTAACAGTCCGTCGGTTCATACTAACTTATGATAAATTATAGAATAGGTACGCGATGAAAGCGCGACAAAGGATTGTGAAAACAGTCTTCCTACCCTCAACTTTCGACTTAAGAACATGGCGGTAGTAATGTAACAACTCTAGTTACGTCACTAATACTTTTAAATATTAAAAAGTATCCACCGCAAGAATGAATATAATACGACTAGCATATTGACAAACCCTATCTTCGTTCCAACTGATCTAAAATACCGGTCAACTATAATAGTGTGAATATTTTGTTCGTTCCTCTAAAGCGCTTTCATCATTAGACGAGACAAACAGAGTACAGACACCGTTCGCTCACTTACCAATACATTAAACTATGCTATTAGGTACCTAACTTGCGTAAGTATAAGTTAAAAAAAAAACACAAATATAACCAGAGTTACACTTTATGTACTTCCTACGTCTAAATGCGATTATAAAATTCATTAAGAACAACTCCTGTTATTTCTATAGCGATATATTAGAATATACTTTTAATGCTAAAATTTAAATAATTTTATGAACTGGTTAGGGGTGAGTTAAACTCGGAAATCATCTGAGGCAGTGTTCATACACACCGTTGCTTTATGCTATCAAATATTTGCAACAAAATGCAATGTTGAGCGAATTTAGCATCTACCCACATACGAGTACGTGTACGTACATATACATTACACAGGCGACATTCCATAAATATAAAAAATTCAATCTACTTTAAAGCGAGTCCTACGACAAATATCCGTCAACCACAATTGACAGAACAATCTACCTCAAAACCATTGATTCGTGTAATTATAAATAAACAATTTACCGTCGATTCAATAAATAAAATGCACGTTAGGAATCAATGGTTACCGTAAACCTAGCTTTCTTCGTATTGTTGTTCGTAACTAATTAATGTTAATAGTAATTATAAAAAAATTAAAGCTATAAGACGTAATAGCCATCGTATAAAAAGAGTACAATATTTTGGACATACGTTCCCCTACAAATTATGTTTGGCGAAGATAGGCGACGGCAGATGTGTCCGATGTGGAAATATTTGCAAAAAGATATAACAATATTTACATATTACATAAGAACAGACCTAATATGACACCATATCAGGCAATTGGCAATTCAGTAAACAATGAAAGCTGATCAGCTGAAACACGACCCGGAAATAATAATTCGTATAAAATAATCCTAGGACATTTCATTTTTAAGAAAAATTTGAAATAAAATTAGGAATGCAATGCCCGTTTTCTGACGAATTTTATACAGGATCTTTTTTTTATTATTATTGAAAACCTATTCTCAGAGACAAGTATTTATTAATTCATATTGTGATGTTTAATCAAATTCATAAAGGTACAACAAAATTAATAATCTACATAAAGTAGCATTTATTAATTTATTTTCATAATAGTTTATGATATTCTGAGAAGATTATCTATAACAACAATGGTGAAGCCTAATAAATTCATCTAAATTAGTAAAACCACTTCAATTTAATTTAATTTACATCAATAATAATCATAGATTATCTATTGAATATAGGCATTCAAATATTTACATTAAGAACTTATTGATAATTATATTCTTATAATGAGGAAAACATAAGCAATGATGTCACTAATACAACAATGAATGATTTATGACGGCCACGAAGTGGGTAGGTAGAAACAATTAAAATTCAAACTGATAACATTTCCATCGGACACAATGCGTACGAGTCTTTAGGCTACAACACAGCTATAAACAACACAAATAACAATCAAATGTAACAACAAATATTCATAGACAATATCCCGTTTTTTTTTAAATTTCACAGGGACTTTTCATCTCTTTGTTTATGATTTTGCGTTAGCACAAAGACAGAGCATGATCATATTTTTTATATAAAATAATACACAATGGAATCAGGCACCCAGTGTTAACCAACATTTTTTTATTGCACAGCTTGAGCTAAAAGCATAATACATACTGTGCTAGGCAATTGATACAAAAAAATATATATTTTAGAGGTGCTCAACAATTTTTCGATTAGCCGTAGGCAACTTTGGTTTGACAGAAGTCACCAACATTTTCTCTCAATTTGTATTATGTCCTCAGATTTCGGCCTCTTATCTATTACGCTTCAAGATTTCTTGAATCAAACTTTGGATTGAAGCTCATAGCATCGTTAGGCGGTCGGTGGGACGGTTGGTCGGTTTTGTTCAAAACATTTTTTTTTTTACATTATAAACATGGCGCTTATTCTCTTAAAGTGAGCAATTACAATAAAATATAATGAAGTGACACATAATTATTGAACAAACGATTCTCGGTTGTGAGTTACGACAGTAATTTTTACTATAGAAAATTATGTGATGATTAAATCAGTAATATAAGAGATTGTCAAAAAATATATAAAAATATTTATCATTTTAAAACCAGGCAGTATTTAGAAGACATGAACAATTTATTACTTAATTACCATCAAGATCCTTGTAAGGGCTTGGGAATCAGTATATTATTATTAAAGTTTTTACAAATGACATTACTGTCGTAAGTAACAACCGAGAGGCCAGTAGAGTGCTATGAAAGAGCGTGGCTCACTTGTTGTCTGTGGTGCGTGGGGTGTGGTGCGTGTGCGTGCGCATGCGCGACGACGTACTCGGTGAGCGTGACGTCAGCGGCGCCGCCTGACTCGAGCGGGATGGGATGCGCGCGGAAGTGCTCCAGCATGTCGTGCACGTTGGGGAACCACAGGTGCTGCACGCGACACTGCCCCGTCTCGCTCAGCGTCATGCGCAGGTGCTTCGCGCGACCCTGGGTGAACAAACATACACGGCTTACTCAATCACATTCACGACATCTTAAGGCTCTTGCTTACGCTCTCTTAAGCAGATACAGTCAACGATAAATATATTAACTCAGGGAAAATATTTAAGAATTCTAATTACTGAATGAAAAGAGAAATCAATAATATTATTTACTTTATAACTTTATTATTTGTGAAATTTTCGGTAAAGCAAACACGGCAAATTTTTACAAAGGTCGGTATGTACTATAATGTAAACTAAGTTTGGTTTTCAAAATAGATATGGGAAAAATTCCAAAATGTTCGGTACTTGATCGTACTATAAGCTACGCACACGTACCTACTGTATATAAACAAGCTTGACGCACACATAGAACGGCGCGCCAATATGAATTATACACCAGTTATGAATATGAGTTATACCTGGAAATTAAAGGTGAGCACATATTCCCCGCGGCGAGTCTCGCTCTGGCGCACGAGGTAGCAGCCGTGCGCCGCCGCGCCGCCCGCCAGCACGCAGCCCGCCGCCGTGGCGCGCGCCAGCGTGCCGTGGAACCACGGCCACTCCGCCAGCGACACGCGCGCCTCGCGGGACTCGCGCGCGTCCCGGGACTCGCGCGCCTCACACCCCTCCTCTGCTATAGAACCTGCAACACCACATTCTATATTAATAAATAATAATAAATACACCCAACAGTCACACACATAGTCCCGACCCCACATTAAGATCAATTAAGTCTTGTGTCGCAGGTATCAGAACTACGAGAGACTTTTCGGTCTCACAAACACCCAGACCCGAAAGAAATATTTGTGGGCCACACAGACATTTCTCTCGGTGCGGGGATCGAACCCGCGGCCTCTCGTTTCACAGCCGGCGTCTAACCAACTGCGCCACGGAGGCTGTCAATATTAATCCAATGTGTCAGGTAATCGAAATCTGTTGAGCCGTTTTTTTCGTATAGGTCTGGCAATCAGGACACCTGATAATAAGTGTACCTGCAGCCCATGAACATCCACAACACTGAGTTCCAAAGATGTGATGCCGGCCCATTAAATCGGTAAGGAAGCAGGAAGGAAGAAGAATGGAAACATGAAATAAGTATTGGGCATTTGGCAATCTCAAGTTTCTGAGGTTATCGCGTACAGCAGGCAACAGACAAATAATCTAATAACTAATCATTGTTTTACGTTCTACTAAGTTCATACAGTACCCCCATAATAAGTTTTCTCGATTATCTTCCATGTACAAACATCGATAGGTTACAAAATTGTATGTATAGATGATTCTGTATTATAACTCATACTTTATTAAGGAGTTGCTAGTCACGGGTCTTGGTGTTGTAAGATTAATTAATGTCTTTCGTAGTTACTAATGCGCACGCACAAGACTTGATCTAAACGTGCGATCGAAGCTATGTGTGTTTGTTGAGCAATTTTTTAAATGTTACGCGGAAATATATCCTCCGCACAATAAAAATAAATACGAAAAATGTAAAGAAATATGGGTCAAGGAAATCGCTAGCAGTTCCACATGTGATACGTTTTTTAAATTTTGGCCAATATTTATCAGTGCCTTTTCCCTACATAACGGTTTAATGCAAGGTTGAATTATATAACTGACTGCCTCGGTGGCGTAGTTGTATTAGGGTACGGTTACAAAGCTGAGGTCTCGGGTTCGAATCCCGGGTCGGGCAAAGTGATATTGGACTTTTCTATTCATTATCAGCCCGGAGTCAGGAATTTGTGCCCGATATGGCGATAGGCTCGCCCCATATCACATAATGGGACGGAATATACAAGGCGAAATGTGGGTGTCCTGGTGGCCACCTCTGCTTACCCCTTCTGGGATAAAGACGTGAGTTTATGTATGTATGTATGAATTATATAAGTCAATTCCTTGCATAAAATGCAAATAAAAATTAATGCATAATGCAATAAAATGCAATTCTGCAACATTAGTGCTGAAGGAAGGAAAATATAACAAGGAAAACAGTTGCAAAATTTTTGTTAGGGATTTCTTCACTGAAGTGTCTACATCCTCAATTCAATAATGCATCTGAATCATAAAAGAAAAGTAGATGCTTAAGATGTATATTTTACACTTCGCTAGTTCAGCACTGACACAAGGCGTTAATGGTTAAATCTTGAAATATATGCTTTTGTGTCATGATAAATATTTTGAAATATATATAATTAAATACACTAAGATCCAGTCTTGTGTTGTGGGTATACGAGACTTTTTGGTCTCACAAACACCCAGACTCAATACAAATACTTGTGGTTCACACAAATATTTGATTGGAAGCCAGGATCCAACCCGTGACCTCTTGTTTAACAGCCGGCCACTTAAACAACTATATTGCAATAAGTTGTGTCCTCAAACATAATGCAACAATCAGATAATCTATTAAATTATTTATAAAGGCTATTACAGCCGGCTATAATACTGGCTTGATTTACTACTCATTGTTATGGTAATAGTAGATTTACTTTATTGATGTCTGTACCTGTCCTTATACTTTATGTAATTAGTATATGACTCTTGAAAAGTCAGAGGTGATTCGCGACCACCTGTGTCAACAGCCGCGTTCTGGCCGTAGCTTACAAGCCACCATGCACTCAGCAGTGAATAAAAGTTTGATATACCTAGTTCGGCCTCCTCCGGCGTGTCAGTGGCGAGGTCGAGGTTGCTGGTGGCGGTGGGCAGGTCGCGGCGCGGCGGCAGGTCGGGCGGCGCGGGCTCCAGCACGCCGGGCAGCGCGTCGGGCGGCGGCTGCGTGGTGGGCGGCGAGCGCATGCAGTACTTGATGGTCGCCAGCCACGACTTCATGTCGTCCACGTCGCCCGCCTCGATCACGTACTCCATGTTATTGTCAGCCTGGAATTGGGTACATACTTATTAAGTTCTTCCTATGTCTCTCTCTCTCTCTCTCTTCAGCTACAAGAAGTCCATGGCTGAACATAGACCCAACATCACTTTCCTCTTCCATCCTTTTTCCTTCCCGCTACCTTCTTGATCTAATGCAATAAAAAAATCAGGCATGTTGGTTATGTATGTTTTTTCATGCAAGAGTATGGTATGTGAACCATGAACATAAAAAAAAATATGTTATACGTAAATATCTTGACAGCCTCCGTGGCGCAGTTGGTTAGACGCCGGCTGTGAAACGAGAGGCCGCGGGTTCGATCCCCGCACCGAGACAAATGTTTGTGTGAACCACAAGTATTTGTTTCGGGTCTGGGTGTTTGTGAGACCGAAAAGTCTCTCGTAGTTCCTGATACCCACAACACAAGACTCGATCTTAGTGTGGGGTCAGGACTATGTATGTGACTGTTGGGTGTATTTATTTATTTATTATTATTTATTATCTTGCCTGTCAGTCAAAATAGGGGAAAGGAGTATTAAACCTTGAGAGATCTTCTTAATTAATTGTAACACTATGGTAAAGCTATCATTACACATAGGTTTTTAATGAGATTTTAGTACCACCCTGATTCAAGTCAACCCATTTGTACTGTAGCATACAATCTACACACTACAGCAAGGCTCTTTCGTTTACCGCTATAAATAAAAAAAACTATCATATTTTTGTAATTACAGATTCTATTATCCCTTACATTATTCGGTGAGTTCATGACATAAGAACACATGTGAGATAATCATTATGATGCAATTAAGTACATCAATAATGTACTCTCCTCAATTATTATTTATTTATTATTTATTTAAATCTTTATTGTACACAGTTAACAACAAAAATACACAATATAGAAACAATAAAAAAAAAAAAGTACAATTGGCGGTCTTATCGCTCTATAGCAATATCTTACAGACAACCATGGGATGGATTTAAAAGAAGGAGAGAGAGAGGGCAGTGTAAAAAATAAAGGAGAGAGAGAGGGCAGTGTAAAAAAATAAAGAATTAAAGCTATATAATAGTTATTAAACATATATAAATACACAAAAATACTATACATACATAACAGATAATCATAAATACATGTATACATATATACAAATAAATATAAACATACATAATATATACTACAAATAGCCAAATGATTTACTTGAAGAAAATTATACTAGTCTACTTAAAGAGAAAGGTAGTGCTCTTTAATTAGCCTCTTAAATGATGATAGCGTTTGAGCCTGTCTCACCGCAACAGGAAGCGCGTTCCACAATCGCACTGCTTTGACAGTGAAAGAATTATCCATAAATGTCGTGGTGTGCACAGGCATTCTCAGCTTAAGATTCTCAGACGACCTCAAGGATCTCGAATGTGAGTCATGAAGAAAAATAAATCGTTCTTTAAGATAAGAAGGGGTGAGAGGATTAAACAAAATATTGTAAAGAAGAGAAAGAATGTGAGTATCCGACGAAGCCGTATAGGTAACCACTTGAGCTTAGCGCGAAACTCAGAAACATGGTCATATTTGCGAAGACCAAATATGAATCTTATGCAGAAATTTTGAAGGCGCTCAAGTTTATTAAGTTGGTCTTCGGTGAGATCAAGATAGCTGACATCGGCATAATCAAGGATGGGGAGAAGGAGGGTTTGTGCAAGCGTAATCGTCGTGGAAACGGGTAGAAAGTTGCGTAACCTTCGCAAGGACCTTGCCGAAACAAACAGCTTCCGGCTTAATTCCGAGAGCTGTGGACCCCAGGTGAATGATTTGTCTATGTGTATGCCCAGATTACGGACGGAGTCACTGAAAGGAATGGCTATACCATCACAATCGACACTAGGTAGTTGGGACAAGTCAAGTTTTGAAATCATCCTGGGGCTGCCGACAACAATGACTTGGGTTTTAGTAGGGTTAATCTTTAAACAATTATGTGTAGTAATAAAATTTATTATGAGTTATATAATTATTTATTACTTATTGTTTACTAAAATTAATTATGACACAATGTTAGTATAAAAATATATTTTACTAATTACTAAAAAGCTTTATATGTTACTAATGTGAAATTGGATTATCAGGTATCAGGTATTGATATCCAGAGACATATTTTTTAACATGCAGTCAGAGCTATGTATGGTGGTTGACTTTTGGCTGTAATTAATTAAGACCAAAGTATCTGATCGAGTTGCTTCTAGTAGACATAATAGTTCATTTATTTAACACTTGTTTTAAGACCACTATGAAACAATGTGGTTAAAAAACTAGATCTTATAAGTTGGGACTGAGATTGTACTGGTGGTAGGTCTTTCATATGTGAGATACCATCTGGGTAGGTACCACTGCAATGTCTATTTCTCCCACCAAACAGTAGTGTTATAGCACTGTTAAGTTCCAGTTGGAAGTACATTGTAGCCAGAGTATCAATTGGACATATATGAGAATAAAGATTTTATGTCTCAGGATGGTGGGTGCAGTGGAATTCCAAGCATTGCTTTGTAATTCATGGGTTTCTTTGGTTTTGATACTGTCCATGAGCGGTTCTATCACCAAGTGAATTGTATGCTTGTCTCGCCGCTCATTGCAATAAAATATATGATGCTTTTGTGGCATAAACAGATTATTTTGTTTTATGGTACAAAAAATAGTTATGGAATAAAAATAATTATTTAATTAATCATAAACTATACAAGTCAATCCAATAGGAAAATTTGAATGAATAATAACATAAATACTAGCTCTATAAATATATTTATCAAAACAAAAAACTATTTCGAAAATGAACTGTGGGAATTATAATATCAAAGAAATACTTAAATTACAAATGTCACAAATTAGTAATAATAATCAGCATATATGTTGTTATATTACATGGCACTAATTTAATATTATGACATATTTTATGAGAGTATTGCATCTGAAAATATTTTTTTTGTTACAAATAAATAAAGGGAAAACCACAAATATAACATTACATAGGTACATAACCCTTTATCTAACTGAAAAAAGTGCAAAACATCAACATAGTGTAATATAATAATGATTGTTTAGCTATGGCATACTATACCTTTAATACAAAAGTGTTTTCATGGTCCGGCATCTCGAGGGCCGTGGTCTCTCGTGCTTCCGATATTAAGAAGCAGAACACGCCACTGCGAGGTTTCTGCGACTTAGGAGGTGAATAAAACTCCAGCATGTATCCACCAACAGTCTTCACCAGGGCTAACCTACACTTCTCCCACTTCTGAGGACCGCTCGGCTGCTCCAAACTCTCCGGTGTTAAGTAATTCACCAAGCCCTCCTTCCTACATTCTACTACTATTTTTGCTAACTTAGTTTTATGTTTGTTTAGTTCTACTTCGTCAGAATGTTGCTTGTGGAACAAACCTTTGCCTCGTCTTAAACCTTTGAACGACAGTCTTCTGAAAAAAGGTTTGTGTTGAGTCTTTGGAGAGTCTGTGTCCTCTGAATAGTCACTTTCGTCGTGTCCCGTGTGCGTTCCGTTCGGGAGCTTGTGGAGTGTTTTCAGTTTCCCGATTTCGATCTCGAATTGCTCAGTAAAACAATCAACGAATTTCTTCAATAACTCCTTATGGGTCGCCGGCGGGCGCGCCGACGCTTCGTTCCCGGTCTGTATATACTGCAAGCAAGCCTTGGCGAAGTCCTGAGCGGTGGTTTTGGCCTGACGCTCACAGAACTCGACCCATCCGTCGGGATCGCCGTCGGACGGGCCCGCCATGGCAAGCAATTTCCTTAACAGCTCCACGAGGACGCTGGTTTTGCTACAGATCACTAAAAATTACAATACACAATTGGTAATGAATTAATATTATTCTTTTTACTGCTTTCATGCCACTTTTGCAATCAAAATAATATTCACGATGCTATCACAAGTTTTCTCGCGAAAACAAGTTTTGTTGCCAGCTTTAAAAAAGTATTTTAAAGCATACAAATTAATAAAAGCATACGCCATACACCTTTAGTAATAACTTAATAAAAGAGTGATTTAAGTTTTAGTTTTTACGCATCAATTTAAGTATTCAAAAATAATAAATTCCATAATTTAATTAACCTAAACATAATTCGATCGTCGCTCGTGATTACTGATTGTTTACCAAGTACAACCAAGTGTAACCAAGTTTGTGATTTTATTTGAATAACTTTGTCTTACTAATTTTAAAAATTATATGTATGTATTCTATGTGTACTAAATTAATTGATCGAAGATAATAATATTATGCATTAGGTACATAGAAAATATTTCCAAGAGAGACATCTGTTGTACATTTTTGGCATTACGATAATAAATAATGTAAAATATTATGTGATATTATTTGTCCTTTTACTTTTCTCATCTGCCACTAGATGTCTGCCACTAGATTATAAGAGTACCTACTACCTAATTATTGTAGTAACCCGTCATGGTTTTATCCGGTTGCATTAGTTTTTCAATCCGCTCCAAGCATACCTTTGGTTGTATAAATCTCTTTGCACAAAACTTTACCACTGATTCCTCAGCTATCCCTTGCGAAAAAAAAATCTGACTCATTATTTTTGATAAACCAGGTAAAGCGCATTACACACCAAAGCCGCCGACCCGCGGGCCTTTCATATAGTATTATTCTACTCTTTTCGCGGGCCTATGTCGGCACCTTTTGTTGGCGGCTTCATAAAAATTAAAACATAAATATCGAAATATTTAATGAAATCTCTTGTTGTAGATAGAAAAATTTTATAGTGCCCGGCCGTTACAGACTGATTAACTTTAAGACTGAGTTGGCGAACGGATTAGATAATCCACTTTTGTACTTGACTTGGATTTCTATATTTATATTTTATAGCACTTTTGTTTATCCATTGCCTACTTTCATCACTTCAACTTCAGAATTTAATAATTATTAATTATATGAGCGTGTGACCTTTAAGTTTCGATATTTTATTTAATGTATAATATATTATAGTGTATAATCAAAAGAATAGACCGCTAGGAGCATACACACGTGAGCATACATACTTGTTACTGGAGTAAACAATATCCCAAAGTAGAATTCTACGACTCGTCCGAAGTCCCTACATCTAATCGTTATAAGTTTAAAAATATTTAAAAACCGCTCAGATAGCGGCAGCGCCCCACTCTCCCCCTTGCAGGGGAGCGAACGATCATCGATGACTTATGGTAGAGCTACCATCGCCAGCCTCACGCTCAGGGTGCCGCGCCACGTCTCATCATCGCGGTTACGAGTTGATTCACATAGTGTGAAGTTCTCGGGAAGAGCTTACTATAGAAATGATCCTATGAAGTAAGGTCTTGTCGGTAGTTAGTTCGCCGCCCCTTATATACTCGCGCCGGAGAATCTTGATACCGCGATTCAGATTTCAACTAGCGACATCTAACGGAGGGATTGTGATTATACCACAATGTAGAGCAGTAAAAATTACCACGATGAGTAACAACAGCTGTTCCCGTAGTCAAGTTACGGTTATTTTTACCTTCGTTTGTGTGATTATTTTTTTTAATATCCTTTCTTGGTACGTGCTTAAAACATAATCTTCTTTCGGTGACCCTTGAAGTTCACGCTTTGCGTTGACGAATCAGGTTAGTGGGAGCAAGTAACTAGGTAAAATAAGTAGGTACTCCTGTAAATTACATTAAACTAGTGCTCTTAAAATGTTGCCATTAGAGAAGAGGGCATGTTAGAATATTAAATTGAACAAACTTCAATATTAATTGAAAAATACATTCTCCCATACACAGAAAATATTATATGTAATACTTTTTCACCTATAGGTGAGCACAAAAATAACGTATGAATATATTATGAACTCTTATTATATTATGAACTGCGTGGTGGCCTGTTGGTAACGGACCAGACGCGGCTGCCTACATGTTCACGGTGGTCGCGGGTTCAAATCCCAGGGCACACCTCTGACTTTTCGCCTTTCGGAGTTATGTGTGTATTGATAGTCAATCACCACGCACTTTAACGGTAAAGGAAAACATCGTGAGGAAACCTGCATACCGTAGGGATTTTAAAGAATTTCTACGGTATGTAAGTCCGCCAACCCGCACTAGGCCAGCGTGGTGGACTATATGGCCTAACCACTCTCAATCGATTCTCTCGATTGTAGAGTAGGCCCGTGCCCTGCAGTGGGACGTATATGGGCTGATATAGATAGATAGATATTATGAACTCTTACACCAAGTTAATTAATTCTAATTACAAATACAACAGCAGTGTGAATGCGCTGTTGTGTTCCGGTTTGAAGGACATTGTAGCCAGAGTAACTACTGGACATATTGAGACTTAACATCTTATGTCTCAGGATGGCGAGCGCAGTGGAATTCCAAGCATTGCCTTGTAATTCATGGTGTTGTTTGGTTTTGCTACTGTCCATGAGCGGTCTTATCGCTTACGATCAGGCGAATGGCATGCTCGTCTCGCCATTTATTGCAATATAAAAAAGAAAAAAAAATACAACATTGTACTATCACATAAGATGTCATGTAAGTCCGCATATTACCTACGTTTGTGACGCTGGCATTTAGATTATACTCGTAGCTTGCATCAGGTAAACCGCCTTCAAAAGTCTATGATATGAAGGTTTATTAATCGGTTTAAAATTCACAGGCATGTCATTGATACGGCAATATTTAGACCTGACATCAAAAGCAGCAAATTATTTAAATAAATTAAATAAAATTTGCATTAGTTTACACTTCCATCACTGAAATAATAATACATTTTGAAAGTAGGTATAAAACTTAAAAATTAAACGAAACACATAAAAATAATAAAATTGAATTGGATGACTGATGCACCAAGTGCTCATTAATTACTTCGTTTTAGAAATGGGAGTGGCAAAGGGAGAAAAAATGTTAGAAAGAGGGAAAGATTATTTAGTAATTAATAAATTATCTTACTCGCTGAACGACACACTACAGCAAAACCGTCGCTGAAAATATAAACACAACGATTGTATTCGTTTCCGTAAAACAAATTGTAACATTTTAATGTTAATAAGTGCAAGTAGGACTCATTCCAACAGTAATAGCAACTTTGGTTTGCACAAACATTCTTTCAACACAAAAGCTTATACATTGTTAGTCAGAAAGGGTATATAGAGAGATGCTACACTCATCATAATGAACAACTTTGCCATGGGTCCAACTCTAAAATCGAGAAAAATCATCAGGTGTTCCATACATTTTGCAAATTCAAACGATTATTTTTGTATGGAATAGCTGATTTTTTTTCTCGATTTCAGTGATGGACACATAGCAAAAGTTGTTCATTATGATGAAAGTAGCATACTCCTTTCGTCTTTCTCTTTCTGTCTCTCTCTCTCTCTCTCTCCAGCTACAGGAAGTCCACAGCTGAACATATGTCTCCCCCATGGATAGACACGTGTCCTGTCCTCCTTTCGGCTTTATATACCCTTTATGAGCAACCTTGAATATCTTTGCCGTACTGTCGAGGGTGAAAAATATAATGAGTATCGTCAACTTCTCAGCAGTACTCATCATTATTTTTAGCAAACGTGCTGCCGATTTTTCCAGTAGCTTCACAATATTTTTATTTGAATTTATTTAATGTAGACATTCGATTGCGAAAGCAATGCGTTTTAATTTATAAGTAGCTTGGCATCTATTGACCTATTATAATTAATTTGTATTAATCATTTCCTTTGTACAGTAAAGAAGTATGTAAAGCATTTTGTAGCGACGTTTATATAAAATAAATATGATTGAAACTTGCACATTAGAAAATTATATTCAATTTTGCGAAGATAATGTATCGATTCACATCAAATAGTTAAGTTTTTGTATTGTATTGTATCAGCCCATATACGTCCCACTGCTGGGCACGGGCCTACTCTACAATCGAGAGAATCGATTGAGAGTGGTTAGGCCATATAGTTATAATAGTTAAGTTGCATTCGATAAATTATACCGACTTCTTAATTTTACGTTAATTTATTATTATTCATATATACATATTTAGACTTTTATTTATTAGACAAATAATCCAAACTAATCACAAATGCAAGAACAATATAGAACGGTTTGATTTCCCATATAAATCTGGTCTTACAATCGAGTACGCTAAAGGTAGGGTGAATCGGCAAAGACTAGCTAGGAAAGCAGGCTCGATGATCGGTTAGAATAATGCTTGAATAAAACAAAAGGCTGAATTCTATTACCTACTTGTACTTTTTTAGCATGTTAAATGAATAAAAAAAAAAGAACGTAATTTCATCAACTCGTATTAGCATAAACCATAGCCTCAAGTTCTCAACTATATAGAAGGTCCGTTCTCATTTAATGGAACTCTCATAGGCAAAAATTCATAATGCTTTATTTATTTATTTACACAAAAAAAACATGATATATGGACAAGCAAACCCGATTAATGTGAAGGTATATATTTGAGCGTATTTTTGATTAATTATTATAATGGCGCTAGCATACACTAGGAGCTAATTTGTATAATTAGTTTTTCCAAATTATTTAAGTGTAGGTTAAGTTTTATAGCGATACATTGTTGTCTTCGGTTTGAAGAGAAGCATACACTTGCTTCTCTTTTGGGTTTTCTAAACTTTCATCCAGGTAATTTTTAAAGAAATTTAAACACAATATGTTTGATATATAGCTCAGCTGTGTTTTTTATCAACTCGAGAAACTTTATGATACATAAGTATATTTTTTATTTGCTGAAAACAGCACGATGACGCCGGTGCCTCAAGAGATGTCAGCTAGTTGCGAAGCCGAATCGCGAGCGAAGCCTCACGGCGACACAGTGGTGATCTCCGGCATGTCGGGGCTGTACCCGCAGTCACACTCTGTTAAAGAACTCTCCGACATACTGTACAATAAGGTGAGACTACCAGCGTTTGTTGCATGGAAATGTACTAGCTTCTGCTGTTCTACCTTATATATTCGTCAGTGTACATGAACGGCGGTGGCTGCATATTATCAAGCCGTCTGCGCGCAGCGCAAGCAATAGAAAAAGGGATAGTAATAATGCTTAAGAAGCGAACGTGTGAAGCCTCTTACTAATAGTATTCTCAATCTTTTCTCCTTTACAGATAAACCCAATAAAACCGAACAGCACGCGATGGCAGTACAACCATCCCGAAGTAGCGCAGTGCACGGGCATGGTGCCAGACCTGGAGCTGTTCGACGCGCAGTTCTTTAAAGTGCACGCGCGACTTGGCCAGAGCATGGACTCAATGGGACGGAAAATACTCGAGCAAACGTACCAAGCCATATTTGATGCTGGTAAGTCCTTGTTATATTAGAGCAGACAATATCAGATTTTATTGCCTTACTGATGTTCCCAAGGTCGTGTTAGGTCTTGCAACGACGCATTAAGCAAATGCTCTGACAATTAAAACTCAAATATTTTATTTCGATTCTTATCCTATTTAAATAATCCAAAATTAGGTGCGTCAGACGACACATGACAAAATATTATATTGGCAATAACTGTGTAACGATTGTCAAATATAAAACCATGATTTTCAATATAACAGGTAACAAAATATTAAAATCTGTTCTGTTAACTGATAGTTTTGTTTAGGTGTAAGTCCAGAACAACTGTCGGGGAAAAAAGTGGGAGTGTACATTGGTACTTGTTTCTCTGAATCGGAGAAAGCCTGCTTCTACGTAGCCAGTTCTAGGACGGGATTTGGTATCGCTGGGTAAGTAGCATTTACGAAATATATAATTGTACACCATTGCCAATTCACATCCACACCGTAATTAGACTGTTTAGTCCAATGAGGCGATGAAAACGAGCTGATAAATGACAGTTCTGCTGTTGCGCATGCTGTTTGGGATCACCGAAGTCCCTACTACCATTAGGACGTAATATTACTTTTAACCCTGCTAACCTCATGTGCGAGGTTATTAGGGTATTTTGGGTGAGATGATAATAATCTGGAGGTTAGATATGTCTGCTATAGCGCTTCATATTTTGTGATCCAATCTCAGGCAAAAACAAAAGAAAATTGGCCCTGCAGCGCCCCATAATTTCAGCATCCTTGAGAGGCCGTCCAGCCGCGCCCTTCCATAACAACCCCACTGGCAGGACGTCATTAAATCTAAGTTCGTTTTACACCGTTAAGTGTAAATAGGTAATAACAGTCTACATAAAACTAAAACATAGTTTTGTGTTGAAATATTTTTCAAATTCTTTATGAATTACAATGACAGTTGCGATTAGGAATTTATCAAAGTGGTAGAGCCACACTGTTGTCAGCCATGACTCAGTATGAATGGGCAGGCTATAAAATAATAATAATAAAATTTACTAATGCTTACTACTATTGGTTATGATTGGATTCCATACGATACACAAAGTTAAAATATACACCGGCTTTGAAATTATCTGTACGTGTAACAAAGCTCTAATACGTATCTTCCACTATTTCCGATTCTATCCATCCCACGGTTGTCTTGTAGAAATCGCTATAAGCGATATGATCGCCTCACTAGGCGAATACCTTGGGCCACTGCCCAAGGTATTACCAAACATGACCTACTTTTATAGAATTATTGTATTCCTAATTTAATGTCAGTGAAAGTCACGTGTATAGGCTTGATGAATATACTTACAGATGCAGTAAATCAATGTTTGCCAATCGCATATCATACTGGTTGAATGCGAAGGGACCTTCGCTGTCGATAGACGAGTCGTGTTGTAGCTCCGTCGCCGCGCTCGAGCAAGCTTACTTGGCCATCTCGCGAGGAGAGTGCGAGGCAGCTGTTGTCGGTGGAACCAACTTGTGTCTACATCCACAGTCCTCGCTGCACTACGCGAGGTGAGATATTTATCCGAACTTGTGATTATATAAAATACTGGTATTGCTTGCGACTTCGCCTGCATGAAATGAAGATATGATGATGATGAAGATAAACATACCATGTAACTTTCCTATCCAAACCTTTCCTATCCAACACTAAAATAATTTTCAACTCGGACCAGTAGATCATGCGATTAGCGCATTCAATTATTTCAAACAAACAAACAAATTCTTCGGCTTCTCAGATTAGTATAGATTCTAAACGCGTTTCATAATATGGTAGTCGTAGAAACTTCATAGAAAACGGGAAATGAAGAGTCGTGTATTGTATTTAATTTCCTAAAACTTCCTAAAAACGTTTGTGTAACCAAGGTTTTAAAAAGTTCATACGGGTACATCTGACTGGGATCATTATCCAATAATATGAAAAAGGTAGCCTGTTTTACCAATAACAGTATAAATGTCTTTGTGGAGCAGTTGTATTCCTCGAATTAATTTAAAACGCGTTTACATGGATGGCTTTAGCCCTAAGTTATAAGGAATATAAGACTTCATAGGTATCAGATGATATTCTCAACAGACGAACATGCTGTTCGCTTAAAGCTCCATGTTCAACCGTGTCACTACTGTGGCAAAAAATAATGATAGAACATAGTAGTACCTAATAAACAATGCAGAAACCTTTCAAGATAGTGCCGTACATTACATATTTATAATATTTCAGAATCATGACACTGTGCAAAGATGGTAAGACGAAATCATTCGACCAGAACGCTGATGGATGTGCCAAGTCTGAAGCGATTAACGTATTATTTCTTCAGAAGGCTAAAGATGCCAAAAGGTAAAAAAATAAAGTATCTCATATTTGGAAAAATAAACATGCGTGTGCGTATTGAAGTATGCACGTAAGAAGTGGTACTTTTTTTAATGATAAAAATCAGGTTTATCACGATTTTTTACAATTATTCCCAACCATATATAATTTCACCAAAAATCATACACACATTTAGTACCAAAAGTAATATTCAGTATCATATTTTTTTTAGAGTATACGCCAATGTGGTGTACGTGAAGTCCGAATATACTGGAATACTGCAGACTGAAACTGGACCACGATACGGATTTTATCGCGACTCAAAGATAATGGCTAATTTCATAAAGAAATTTTATGAAGAAGCCGGAGTACCTCCTCGTATGGTTGAATATGTTGAAGCATTCGGCTCAGGTGAATTACGAATTAATACGAATGTATAAATGACTAGCTAAATAGTTTTAAACGTAATAAATTAATGTAATATTTCTATACATTACAGCCGTTCCTGAGGCTGACAAGGCTGAGTTGGAAGCTATTGAAGAAGTATTTTGTGACGGCAGACAGGATCCTCTTCTAGTCGGTAGCGTGATGTCCAACATAGGCTATGGCGAAGCTGCTTCAGGGATTTCAGCGATAACTAAGGTTACATTTATAAAAATGAATTATGTAAATAGTTAAACTAGTCACTCTGACAAAGAATATTATATTTGAAATCGTTTTAAAAGTAACTGAGTATTTTGAGTTGTATCTATATTTAATTCTGTAGAGGAATTTAACATCATTCTCCCAAAGCACAATCAGAAAATGCTTCATTTAGTATAATCTGAACAGGTGCTACTAGGGTATGATAAAGGAGAGTTAGCCGGCAACTTGCACTGCGACACTCCGCGACAAGACGTGCGAGCACTACGCGAGGGTCGTCTGCGGATCCTCACTCAGCACGCGCGCTTCGGCCGCACCTTCACTGCTGTCAACGGCATCTCCGTCACTGGAGTCAACTCACACGTGCTGTTGCACGGACACTATAAGCCAAAGGTTATTTTATTGTAATAACTATACACAGTTTTGAGATATAGTTTTTAGTAGGTATCATATTCTTCAGATTCCATAACTTCAGACGTCATTGTGTTTGTTTTTAGAACCTCGATCGCTATAAATGTGATATACCACGTCTGGTAACAATCTCTGGCCGTCAAGACTCTGCAGTGAACAAAATTATCCAAGATTTGAAAAGTCGCCCTGTAGACCCTGAGGAGATAGCTTTACTGCATAATATACACAAAACTAAAATGACCGGACACATGGGCAGAGGATTTGTTATTCTCGGTAATTGCTGGAATTGTTTATATCACAAGTTGTGCATTTGTTCAATAAACTTTCTCTAACATGACACCATTTTAATTAGACACCAAAGAGGATCAGACCACAGTGAGTTTGTGTGAAAAAGCAGAGTATTTCGATGATTCCAAGCGGCCCCTCTGGTTTGTGTACAGCGGCATGGGTTCACAGTGGGCCGGCATGGGCGCCGAACTCATGCGTATACCGATTTTCGCAGCAGCTATAGAACGGTACAATTAATGATTATTTTATGTCAGATTATGCTTTAGAACATATTCATAATGAGTACGAATATTTTAGATGTCATCAAGCACTGGCGCCTAAAGGAATTAACATTGTGGATATAATCACGTCCACTGACAAGTCTACATTCGACAATATTCTGCACTCGTTTGTGGGTATTGCTGCTATCCAGATTGGACTCACTGATATTTTACTTGCACTCGGCATTGTACCAGATAAAATTATTGGTAAGGAAACAATTGTCATTGATATTGAAATTGCATTTTTTGTAGTCAATCTGATTCAGGTTATGAAATTATGATTGTTGCTTGTCCCGTAGGTCACAGTGTGGGAGAGCTCGGCTGTGCATATGCAGATGGTTGTCTCACAGCAGAGGAGATGATACTGTCGGCGTACAGCCGGGGTCTGGTGTCCGTGCAGACTCCCTTCATACGAGGATCTATGGCGGCTATTGGCCTTGGATATCAACAAGTACAATTCATTAACTCTTCTATACTTATGTTTGGTTGTGGCTAACCAGTCACCTCAGCACTTGATATAACACTGACTTATCTATTTAGATTTCGAAAATGTGTCCACCCGAGATCGAGGTGGCATGTCACAACGCACCTGAGTCAAGCACCATATCTGGACCGGCTGATATTATGCGAGAATTTGTTGGCAAGTTGACTGCGCAAGGAATCTTTGCAAAGGAGGTGCCGTGCTCCAATATAGCCTACCACTCACGATACATCGCTGAAGCAGGTACGCATCAACAGTTTTTAATGACTTACTCATGCAGTATGCTTATTGTGAAATGCTCTGGTATTATTTAGGACCCGGTCTTCTGAAGCATTTAAGGGAAGTGATTAAAACGCCAAGACCTCGGAGTGAGCGTTGGGTGTCAACATCAGTACCGCAGGATAAGTGGAACGAGCCGATAGCTCAACTATCTTCTGCGGAATACCACACCAATAACTTACTGGTGAGGGTGTTAGTTGTAGCATATTTGTATTTTATCTCCGAATGTTATATTTAAACATGTAATTTTTTTACAGAGCTCCGTGTTGTTTGAAGAGACATCCACTTTGATACCGTCGAACGCTGTGTTAGTAGAGATCGCACCGCATGGTCTACTGCAAGCTATTCTCAAACGATCGCTGCCTGAGTCGTGCTGTAACATTGCTCTCACTAGACGTGGACATCCTAATAACGCGTATCTGGTTCTAGAGGCTATTGGAAAGTAAATAAAACAGAATCTATAGAATCGCAAATATATTACCTCGTATCTTATTAACTAGCCTAATAATCCAAATAAATTTTCAGGTTGTACATGGAAGGATATACACCAAATATTGAGGTGCTCTATCCAAAAATAGAGTTTCCGGTATCTACCAGCACTCCCATGCTATCTCACTTGGTTGAATGGGCTCACGGGGAACGGTGGTATGTTTGACTATTGATTCATACGTTGACTCAAATTTGAGGCGACCTAGAGAGTTTTACATATATAATATATTTTAGGTCATTGCCACTGTATGTATCAGCTAATAGAATGACGGCTGCATCATGCAAATTCGTTTTGTCTATTCATGATGAGGAGAACAGTTATCTTCGAGGGCATGTTATACGAGGTAATATCAGCTATTAAGCCAATATTTTCATTTCAAATAAATTCAGCGAACCATGCTTACGTTATTTTTTTTTAGGGAAAACTTTGTACCCATTCGCCGCAGTTCTCGTAGCCGTATGGGATACTTTCGCTATGTTTCTCAACGTCCCAAAGAGACAGCTGTCGGTGGTATTCAGTGACGTACACTTGTACGTGCAGCCTGTACTGCACGACCAGCGCCAGCTACGACTCAGTGTCTCACTGCACAGAGGAACTGGACGGTTTGAGGTACGGTTACATTGTGACAAATAGAGACAGTAAGCTTAACAATAAATCGATAAACACTCCTTATATCAGAAATAATATTGGTGTTACTATAAACACTTCTGTTTTATCAGGTTCTGGATGAGGATTCTAAGGTAGCAACTGGATATATTATTGGCAATAAGGACATAGTAAATAAAAACGTCATTGATTCCGATGTGCCGGCAATGGATATTTCTAGTGAAGATGTTTATACATTGCTGAATTTCAGAGATTATGCTTATAGGTGAGAAGAAGATAAATGTAAGTGAAAATAGTTATAATTTACTTTAAAAGTATTTGATTGACAATTTTTTTCTGCTTTGTTAGCGGAGATTTTCGCAGTATCCATGGTGTCAACTGGTCCATGTCGGAGGCTGTATTATTATGGCGGAATAACTGGATCACCTTCCTCGATGGAATGCTGCAGTTAAACATGCTGAGACATACTTACGACGGCGTGTCGATGACCAAGCAAATTAGAAAACTGTGTATAAATGTAGATGTACATACTAAATACGCCATAAATGTAGATGGTGATACAGTTATGAAAGCTGAAATATCTGATCAAGAATACACTACGTGAGTTAGATTTGTAATTATTTGGTATTTTGTCCGAAAAGTATCTACAACTTATATGAACTTTTTATTTTTTCTTAGATGCGGAGGAGTAATAATTGAACACTTAAAGCTGCGTGACTTGCCGTTGGAATCAGATGACAACTTTTCTCTTAAATCGTTACAATTTGTACCGCGATTCGATCATCAATTAGATGTAGGTTACATTTTTTTCAACACAGAATAGAAAAAAGTAACGCGTTATTAAGGATTTTCAATATTGTAAATCTTGAGCGTTTCGAATCGAAACACTCTGTTGTCAGTCATGACTCAGTATGATTGGGCAGGCTCTTCGGGGGTTCTTCTTCACAGGAGATCGACGTAAAGCGACAGCTTCGCTTGTCATGTGGCCATCCTACAATTCTACTCACTGAATAGGATATGCTCTTCCAATCCTTTTTCGTTGCCTCTCCCCCTCCGAATTAATCGGCCGGCGACACATCTATGATCCAAGCGTTGTGGATATTCATGGGCGGCAGTGACCACTTTAGAGACTGTCCCACCATCACCCCCGGCACTGCGACTTCTGTAATCTAGGATCTACAGTGGCACGCATTTTAATGATACTGGGCATTGGGCTCAGCGAATCTCCGGGAATGTCTAGCTTATCTTTAACCTGCAATGCAATCAATGTCTAAGTTAAATTAATAGGAGGAGGAGTTGGAAATATTTTTTGATCACTTATTATCAGGTGATCTGTTTGCTCGTTTGCCGGAATATGCAATAAAAAGAAAATTGTTTTTCTTTTCGTACCGATATCACTGACAATATTATACAAAACCAAACTTATCTACCTATTACATTTTCAGTGTATCTCTACACTTCACGTCTACCTGCAAATTGTTGCAGAAAATCTAAACAGAAACGAAATAAACATAGCGGCTATTATGAGCCAAAACAGTGAAGCTCGTATTTTCAACGAGATGAAAAATGTGCTAAGCGGCATTCTTAACTTGAGCATCAAATATCAAGAAATAAACATGGAAGATATAAAAGTTGATGGAGATGAAATTTTCGCTGACGTTAATCTTGTTCTCACTCAACATCTTTCCACGGATGATAATGTATGTCTTAACTATTTTATTAGTTAATTTATATTTTATAATAATGAGGAATTCATTCAATATAATTTAATTGTTTCAACAGCTGTGTCAACTATTGTATAAAGTTTTGAAGCGGGACACATTCGTTGTTAGTGAAGAAGACAATGAGGAAGGAAGAGCAACTCGTCCGACGGCTCTGTATCGCCCGCTCAGCGCCGGCGGCGGGCTGCAGCTAGTTCGTTGGAGGCCCGCGGTGGTGCCTGCTGGCGGCGCGGTGTTCTCTGCATGTACTGCGTCGGACATTCCTCTGTTGATGGCAGCGCGCAGTTCGATGCAGCTACACGGGCGCTTGTTGGTGTTGGCTCCGCAGCCGCCGCCGCCAGGACTCACAGAACTTATAAGATCTTGGAGAAAAGAAACTGTTCGCAATCAAATATTCCTTGTTGTTATCGACCCAATGACTACAGACGGACCGATGGAACCTGATGTTGACTTGGCTTTTAACATCTGGGATAATGTAAATATGAAGTAATCGCCATTTAAAACAAGATATTTAAGTTTCAAGAGTTATGCTCAACAATTTTTTTTCTTTCAGGGACAATGGGCTGGAGAATATTATGTACCGTGGCAAGAAAATAATAAAAAAAACATTAAAGCCGAGTTGCAGATTGCACGCGTTGGTGACATTGACTCTCTGCACTGGACTCAGGCAGTTAAGCCTCTCGATACTGGCATTAATGTAACGGTAAGTTTATTGTTTAAGACAGATTAGATCCTGCATCGTTTTTTGGAATAAATAAAATAAATAAATAAATACACCCAACAGTCACACACATAGTCCTGACCCCACATTAAGATCAATTAAGTCTTGTGTCGCAGGTATCAGAACTACGAGAGACTTTTCGGTCTCACAAACACCCAGACCCGAAAGAAATATTTGTGGGCCGCACAAACATTTCTCTCGGTGCGGGGATCGAACCCGCGGCCTCTCGTTTCACAGCCGGCGTCTTAACCAACTGCGCCACGGAGGCTGTCATTCCTGAATGCATTGGCTGAATAATTCCTGTTAAGTGTTTTGTCATGTTACTACATGCATTTGATTTAAATTTCTCTATCAGGTTCACTACGCTGGAATCAATACTGTTGACGTAGCAAGAGCGTCGGGAGTTATTCCATTTGATGAAGATTCTATAAGTTTTGGGATGGACTTTAGCGGAGTCTTAGACAGGTAATCCAAGATTTCTCTATTGCCAGTTATTATGATGTGCTACAGAATTTTTAATTATCTTTCACAAATTAATATTCATTAAACCGCCTTGCACTTAATGTCAGTCGTAGCGTAATCTCTTTAAAAAAACGTAACTATCAGGCTTTATTTAACCCTTTCGTTAAATTTACAATATGACCGTGACGTCTATTGTTTTAATTGTTGCTTTTAATATGGAAGTGGCGAGCGCGTGATGGGCGTGGTGGCGCGCGGCGCGTGCAGCAGCGAGGTGCGCGCGCGGCCGGAGCTGCTGTGGCCGGTGCCCGCGGACTGGACGCTCGAGGACGCCGCCACCGTGCCGCTCGCATACCTCAACGCCTACTACTGCTTCCTGGATTCTAAAACTGTGAGTAGCTTTAGATTAAGATTAGCTACAGTAAAATTATTTCTTAAAAAGAAATCCGAGCTAACAGTATCGCTGTAGTCTTATGTTTCGTCTTTGGCCTTTGTCGGAAATTCAATAACGTTCTCCAAATCTTTCCTATACCAAACTCACGTTAAGTTTTAAAGGTAAATAACTATCTAAAATTCTCGAGGGAATATAAGTACTAATGATAGAGTACCACTGGAAAAGCCTTCCATTTGTTTCAGGATCCTTCTAAACTAAGCCTTGGAAATTTTGGGAGTTATTACTTCCAACTAATACTAAATGGTTTTTTTTTCTAGGGCACCAGAATAGTGAACGACCATGATAAGTTTACTATCTTAATACATGGAGGTGCCGGTGCGTTGGGTCAGGCTGCAATATCCATCGCTCTGGATCTGAATTACAAGGTGTTCACAACCGTCAGTGAAGTAGCAAAGAAACAGTTTCTATTGAAGCTTTTCCCACTATTGAAAGGTATGTAGTTAAGCTGTTCTTTAATAACTTTGGTGTAATTTAGTTTTAACTCATGCCAGTTACATTCTTTTTATTATTACGTGTGTAATAATGGTTCACAAACGATGTGAAGTCATAGTCAACCTATCTTTCTCAATTATTATTGATAATACATGGTATCTCCAGACTGCGACCGAAAACGAAGCCAGGCGGTAGATTTAATGATTAGGGACACAATGCAATTAAAAAATAGTAAAAATTTATAGTTTTTAGCAATTCTTTAAATAGCATCGAGGTTGAACGTACCTACTTTTTGCTAAAATAAAAATTTAAGCCCTTGCACACCATTGCGTCTTTAAAACTAAAAAGGTGTACAGTATTATTTTAGGAAAACTATGTATTTAGTTACCATCAAAAATATTTAAAAAATTGTCGCTTTTTTTCGTAAAAAATTTAGTTGCATTGTGTCTGAAGTCACTAATACCTGGCTTCGTTTTCGGACGCAGTCTTGATATACCTGTATAATCAAATAATTCATTTTTAGGAGTAATTCAAAATGTAAACGGTATGATGATGCTACCTTCACAATCGAGTCTGGCATTGACTCATATCTATCAATGTAATTATGCTTTTATTATTTCAGAGCAGAATATTGGTAATTCTCGCGATCACAGTTTCGGTGACCTGGTGTTAAGTGCTACTAATGGTAAAGGATGTGATATTGTCATATGTGATGTAAAGGGAGACTTGAAAAATGTGAGGAAATTCACTTTTTATATTAGTTTATTATTATATTTTTGGGTACATCAGTTATTAATTTATTCAGTTATTTAAGTTGCATCTGAACTTATTTCAAAGGATTCGTTTTTAGGTGTCACTGAGTTGCTGCGGTGATGTTGGTACATTTTACGACATGAGTCAACTGAGCCATCAGGAAAATTATTCGTTTGGAATGTCAAACTTATCCGGGGAGAGATCGTATATGCCTTTGGATCTATCTTCAATAATAAAAAAAGTAAACTCGGAAGACATGAAGGTAAGAAGCAATACACTGCACTGTACTGTATCAGCCCATATACGTCCCATTGCTGGGCACGGGCCTACTCTATAATCGAGAGAATCTATTGAGAGTGGTTAGGCCATATAATCCACGACGCTGTCCTAGTGTGGGTTGGCGGACTTATATACCGTAGAAATTCTTTAAAATCTCTACGGTATGCTGGTTTCCTCACGATGCACTGCAGTAATAATATCCATGGTGTGAGTGTGTGTTGTTGTGTGCAGGCGCTGCACGGGCTGGTGAGCGCGGGTATAGCGCGCGGGTGCGTGCGTCCGCTGTCGCGCGTGACGTACGCGCCGCACGCCGCGCCGCGCGCGTTCCGCCTGCTCGCCGCCAGCGCGCACCGCGGCCGCGTGCTGCTGCACCTGCACGCGCCACACCTGCTCGCGCAGCCCAGGTACTGCACTCATCTCACTCAACTTACAGCCCATCAACTCAATGGATGTCTTAACCCCTATTCACTCTAGCACTTATGATAAATTTATTGATACTGAGCAATATCCGTTGCATAATGGTTTCTTAAATTTACGCGAATGTTACACATTGAAATAAAACTATTTATACGGATTTATGTAAAGTAATCGAAACGTCGGGCAGTTAAAAAATGTAAAAATTAAACCAAATCGCGATAAAATCCGTATAAATAGTTTTATTTCAATATCCGTTGCTTTATTTGATTTACCGATCTTCTCATTTCTGATTAGATTCCTGAGCTTAGCCATTTCCATAGGTCGCGTCGGAAGGTGACTGAGCTAACTTAGGTACTATATATAAAAGTAAAAAAAAAAAACTAAATAACACGCTTATGTATCGAACCCAACTAAAAAATAAAAATAATTATAATGAGTTTATGATTAGAAAAGAAGTGAAATACTTTCATTTTATGGTCATAAAGCTAGGGTGCTTGATGATGAGTAATTTTTGTAAGCACCCCACGCTTTTCACAATAAAATGTATGTATTCCACTCCATCAGATGACATTTTAGTAGATCTAGCATTTTTGTTACAGATTCGATTTAAAAAGTGACGATGTTCATCTGATAGTATGCGACTCCACTACGCTTGGATTGCAATTATCAAACAGATTGATTAAACGCGGAGCCAGGAAACTACACTTGCATTGCAGCTGTGCACCTCAATATCTGCAATACAAAATCTGGTAAGAATTACTATTTATTTATTTAAAACGGATAGCAAAATACGGATGTGTCCTAGTGTGATGACAGACTTCCACCTTTTTTTTTGTTGACGCGGGGAAACCGAGTTACAGCTATCGCCCCACCCCAGAGGAATGCGCAGCAAGTATGTTGGGTTCACCGGTCTTACAACGCAAAGTTAAGCCCAGGAATTATGTTACATTTACTAGCATACCAACCAAAACGCCGTGCTTCCCTCTTCGGCGCAATCATATGCAAAGGTCGCTACGACAGCTCCCCGTTGCGCGCTCGCAACCACCACTTGCCCCATTAGTCGGCTCTTACGGCAGAGAATACCGAGACGGGGTTCTTGAAACGGCCCCTTGCCACAAGGCGTAAGTTCCGACTTTCATCGACCTGACTAAACAGCATTGACGTTCAAGGCATAATCGCTTTAAGTAGCCCAATTTTCCTATTATAAATTATTGTAGAAAAACCTGTGAATGTTACAAAAAAAATTTTTTTACCATGTTTTACTCTACAGTTCCTGGCGAAAGAGAAATCTACAAGTGAACATATCATCTGAAGATTTAAATCCCGGTGTATCGAGTCTCGTAGAGAACGCCATGCAACTCGGTGCTTTGGCTGGTATTCATATAATTGCTACAGACTCTGCTGATACAAGGAACAAAAAAATTGAGTCATTGATTAGAAGCTTTGATTCAGTTTCAAGAGAACTATGTCCGCATCTAAGGTAAATAACAACGAATCTAACATGACACATGTGTATTTGTCAAGACAGTAAGCTGTAATATGTACTAGCTTCTGCCCGCAAACTTCGTCGGCTTGATTAACTTGATTTGAAATTTCCCATCCCGTCCCGTTATAACCCGCCCGTCCCGTCTCATTCTCATTCAAGGCATGTAATCCAATCCCATTCCATTCCTTTGAGTATAAAAAAAGTAATAAATATATTGGAATTCTATCCTCATCCCACGGGAACACTTCATTTTTCGGGATAACAAATAGACTAAGTGTTAATCCAGGGTGTCAGCTACCTCCATACCAAATTTCATCGAAATCCGTTAAGCCGTTATTGAGGTCATCGCGCACAACCGCAAAAACAAACAGATAAACCGACAAATAGTAAAAAATTCTAAAAAGTATTGTTTTGTGTTCTGTTACGTTAATTGAGACCCCCCATAGTAGTTTTTCTCATTTATCTCCGATGTACAGACATCGATCGGTTACAAAATATATATTATATTATGTATAGATGTTTATGGACATTACATCGAATACAGCTAAATTATGTATTTTAGATACTTCACTGTAACGTGCTTGGAGAATACAACTACAGCAGCAGAGACGTGTGTAACTCGAGTCAAAGATGGATACCCGGCTACGTTGCTTCAGTTGAAATTATCTAAATCCGTGAGCCGATACCTAATTTGTTAAACTGAATTAAGAGTGAATTAGATAATAAAGAAATATAATCTAAAGAATTTTCACCTTGATTCTTTGACTAGGTAATAAATAATTGAACTATTGTAATTTACTAGGATGACATAAGCAAGATGTTGTATGCGAGTGGTAGTGCGTGCGACGGCGTGGTGCGCGTGCTGGAGCGCGCGGCGCACTCCGCGCAGCCGGTGCTGGTCGCGCAGCAGCTCCGCGCGCCGCCCGCGCCGCTGCTGCACCAGATAGCCGCCGTCGCCGGTCAGTCGCATACACACGCATTCATGATCCATACCGATGCCGAGACATGGTATTAACCGACATTACTTCAATATTTTCAGGTATTGTTGTTCCTGAAAATTATTCAGATAAAACAAGCCTTGAAAGTCTTGGTATAAAAAATGAGAAATTGGAGAGTGTTGCCAACTTTTTGCAGTTTTCACACAATATAGCCTTGAATGAAGAGGACATTAAATATTTGACTTTAGAAAGGTAATCAATTAATTTATTAGAACTTCAGAATTTTTAGATTTCGTTTGATTATACCATTGAAATTTTCAGAATACGAGAAATAGAAGACACATTATACTCGACAAAGTTTAAAGAAATAAAAGGTTTAGGAACGTTCTTCACTCATGTAGACCCCGATGAATTGCAAGCCACTACTGAAATGGTGTTCCTACCTACGCTTACATTTCATTCAATGGTGAGAATATAGTTGAAGTATTATTTTATCGACTGTAATATAAACAATTAGCTCCATCTTGTGTTACATTACAGTAATAATAATATAATGTGTTTGCAGAGAGATGATGAAATCGACGTGGCACAGACTTATCTCTACATAGTCCCAGGGTTAGAAGGGCTTCACAGCCGTTTCAGGTATCTGTGCAAACGACTCAAACTGCCTGCACTCGTACTCCAACCCGGACTAGACAGACCCGATGAAACCATACAGGAGACAGCGCAACGATATGCTGAAGTACGTGTATTATGGAATGATCGACTTCAACTTGTTCCAAACATGTTAAAAAGTATTTTACAAAATAATTTTTTTACAGGTACTTCTAAGCCGAATCGGGTTTAAAAAAGAAGTTTACATATTAGGCTATGAATGGGGAATTCCAGTAGCATTAGAAGTAGCTTCTATATTAGAAAGTCAAGGTACGTTTTTTAATTAATTTATTAATTTGACGACTTAATCCATTAATAAGGAATATATTCCATTTGAACGATGAAAGCTTTATAGTGTCTGTTCCTATATTATAATGGCTTTTGAACACAATCAATCAACTTCAAGTGGTGGAAAGGGTTTCCTGGGCTCAGCTTTTCCTGGGCTTTAATTAAATTCTCATGTTTATGGTGCGTCCTGTTATTGGATGTGCAGATGGCGCAGCAAAATAATAGACTGATGACTCCTTCAACCCCTCGGCTGCGATGGTTACGATGAAATTGAATCATTGTTTATAGGAACGATTGGCACCATTTTCTGTATTGGATTTGGACCGCAAGAATTGAAGGAGGTGCTTGAAGAAGAGCTGAGTGAGTACAAGACGGAGGAAGAGCTGCAGAGCGGCGTGTTGGGGCACATGTTCCGGCTGATGTCGGGCGCCGAGAGCGCCGAGAGCGCGCGCGTGCAGGGCGGCGCGTGGAGCTCGAGAGTGGAGGCGTGCGTGCGTACGCTGCTCGGGCGCGTGTCTCACTCGGCGCAGTACGCGCGCGCTCTGCTACAGGCAGCGCGGGGTCGGCTCGTGCAGGCGCGGCGCTATAACTCCACGATGCCGCCGCTGCGCTCGAGGCTGGTGTTGCTCCGCGCCGCGCGCCCCTCCCATCCCTCACCATTGTCGGACGAGCTGCTGAGCGCGCTCACGTGCGGCGAGGTGTCCGTGCACCAGCTCAGCGCGCCGCTCGCGCACGCCGCGAGGGACGCGCGCTGCGCCGCCATCATCAACGAGTACCTGCACCCCGATATCTTACAGGCGTACGAGAATAATAGCCGCTGCGATACTTACCTACTTAATGGTGATAAGTTCATGACACCTTCTAGCCTAGAATAAAATTAAAGCGTTTAAATTGTTTAATAACCAATGATTTCATGAATAATTAAACTAACCTAGATTTTGATAGCAGCTTTGCTCGCGTGCAAGATAAAACGAAACGAAGATAGAACTGCTATAATCCGGCCGCTCAGAGAATGCGTTCCTGACACATGTCAGTTGATCATGAGTAGTGATGGGAAATAATTATCATTTTGCTAAACTTTTGAATTATTCCCAGTAAAAGTAGCAAGTTAGAATAATTGGATACTACACTTCTATAAAGTGTTTTAAAATCAAGGTATAATCATTCTTTAAATCTTCTAACCGTTAATATATTTTTAAAGAGATCTTTATAACGAATAAACATGTTTTTCTTTATTACTAAAAATATTGTCACCCAACGTGACTTTTTAAAATTTACGTCACACTTTACAATTGGTGAATGATCTTAGTGGCAGAAATTAATAAAATTGTACATTGTGACGTCACACGCTGCACAAGGACAGCCGATCCTGTTTTGTTACATTTAATCAATAAATAAAAACTCACAAACTTCTTTCAGATCATTATAATATTTACAATTTATATAAATGTAAATAAAAATACCAAATATTATTGTCTTTTACTAACTTATCATAATAATCTATCTATATCTATATCAGCCCATATACGTCCCACTGCAGGGCACGGGCCTACTCTACAATCGAGAGAATCGATTGAGAGTGGTTAGTCCACCACGCTGGCCTAGTGCGGGTTGGCGGACTTACATACCGTAGAAATTCTTTAAAATCGCTAATCATAATAATGCAACACATTTTATATTTTACTGCCACAACTGTCAAATATCCAATTGTCTACATTTTCATGTCGTTAAAATAATAAACAAAACAACAAGGTGATAATTATATTTATTATAAAATATGGCAACATATTTACAAACAATTAATTTTCTGTCCCATTAATCAGATTCCGATTCGCTTGACGAGGTGCTGTCTTCGTCATTATCTCCTAGGTTTATAATAAACGTTTCGTCAATAAAATTATCGACCCGTATGTCTCGGTCAAATAAAATTCACAAATGTGAAAGATATTATATTGCTGCCAGGTGAAATAAAGAGTTAGATCCGTTTAATTATTACGTTATACAGTATTAAAAACACAAATGTATTATTTTATATTATAACGGAAAACAACGTTATAATAATCTGCTATTTTTTGGCCACATCACTCCAGAAATGAACAGTTGACATAACCTTGTAACGGCGTGGTATGAACTTATAAATATAATATTTTTATTTTTATTAACCGTCAAATTTAGTCCAAAGTGATAAAATTTAACCTAAATTTACATATTATTTAATTTTTTATGATGTTTTATTTCGTAAGTAGGGTAAATAAATAAAATTGTTCGATAATGTATTTACATTTGCTGTCGTTGCATTTGCAACGACACTTCAAAGTTACGTCGTCCGTTCGATTACCTACAACCTTTCAGGAACGCATTCTCTGAGCGGCTGGATTATAGTTACAATTATTTTTTATCAAGGTGCCATAGATACCTGTTTGAAGGCCAAGTTTTATGCCGGACTACGGTTTATTTTTTTCGAATTACCGTCTAAGAATTATTTTTATTATCCTTTGGAAAGTGTTTGTTTTCTGTATGAAAATCTATGCATCTATGCAATAACGTTTTACAAATAGCCATGTTATACCATTGACATTAGGTTCAGTTGCACAAACTAACTTTGCCCATAAGTTTTCGACTTTAACAATGTCATAGCTATACATTCGTAAAGCCCTGGTGTGGCGATCGGTACGCTCAGCGCTGCGTTGCGCGGAATGCGGTGTCAGACTCGGTTTTTTATGAAAAACGTCAACATTATTCTTTTGTTCCGGCGCGGTATACGTCAGCCAGTCGCAATGGTGAAGGATCAACTCAATGATGATATTTTGGTCGTCGATATAAACTGACAGCGGTTTGCCGGACGCAGATTTATATAAAAATACACCGCACAGCCGTACGTCCCTCTCGTCAGTACGTCGCGGTGAGCGTCCTTGTGGAATGGATTTACTAATCGATAATTTGACAGAAATAATAGCAGGGGCCCTTGTGTTTAATATCAAGATAGTAAGAACACATTAACATTTGATAAGAAAAAAAAAAAAATCTCCGATGGTAGTGTGACCGTTTTTTTTTCATATGAGCACCAAAATGTAACCGCAATGCACCTGATGTATTACAATTTTAAATCCAGTAACAGTATCCACCAGCAAGAAATAATCAGCTCTTGCCGTCAAACACTATTATCCTAGCCTGCTTGAAAGTATATTTAAGTAGGCTGAACCTGAAACGCGAAATATATTGTCTAAGTATCGATGCCGACAAATTAATATAATGTTTCGTAGTGGTTTACGTGAATGTTACATATTTGTTGGATGGAATGTGCTAGATAATGGAGGAAAGCGAAGAAGAACTTGTTGTAATTTTTGGAATTTGTTGAAAATTGTACGCATACCTTAAGAGGTTTAATACGAGTAGCTTTATAGACAAAACCATAATGTTGTAAAATAAATACTCGTACTCATAAAAATAAACATGTTTACTATTGTTTTATACACATTAGTTTTATTTACATTAAAATTATGAAATATCTTATACAGGGTGTACAAGCGAATGGCGCACCTGCTAATATACATTTTAGTAAATCGTGATTACGTCTAGATTATGATGCATTTTCGTAGCGTGGTCTGATAATAACAAAGATGCCGAGAAATCAAGAATTAACATCACACGTGCTTTCCCTTAACATATTAAGCCAAAGTGATTGAACCTTACAACTGAACGAGTCTCTCAACAACAGATAAGTAGGAATACTTCTCCATAATATCTGATTAAACTACATGATTGCCATGCCACTTAGTGTACATAGTTAGGCAATAGGAATTAAACATTGAACGAAGCGTAGAATATGGTATGTAGAGAACATGGGCAGAAGCCATACACTAATTCAAGCGTACTGCTTAAGTGCCACTAATGATCACAAAATAAATAATAACTGACCTTATAATTTAAGCCGCAATGAGGTATCTTAGATAAGGAGGTAAGTGCTGGACCTGCCAAAATTCCGCACGAAACACTGCCACAATTTGATAACATACAACACTTTTACGTTTATATAATTCACGACATAAAGACACGTAAAATGTACTATGTTTACATAGAGCCGATGCAACGTGTTTGATTCAACTTCGCGTAATTTTGTACAACTCACTTAAGTATTCTACCGTTTTTAGATATAAACCCATCATCATTGCAATGGCCAAAATACACTTAGATATTAAATTAACACTTCACAATATTAATACCATGGGATATTCTGAGCGTCACAATTGATAAAATTCAATCAAAGTAACTGAAAACGAGTTTATAATAATAATGTACACGACACATACATGTACACGCGCACGTAGTCCGAATGCAACTAATAAAAGATAAATGATTTTTTCGAAAACAGAAAGATAAAGGCTTGTTCACATTAGACACATTTACATGTATTTAATTTCATTTTATTTTTATTGAAGTGAAACTTTTTTATCGGGGTTGGAAAAAAATTTTCGTTACGCGTCACATTCTTCCGTTACGCGCCATCTTTTTTTATTTAGTAAATTAGTACCCACTTCAGTAAGCCACACCCCCAACCGTTTCCAAGCCCCACCCAAAATTTTAAGTCCCACCCACTTTTTTGTAATTTGATTCTTACCCCCCTCTGGCCTTCCCCCACCCTAAATCCAAAACAGTGCCCAATAGCCTCCCCACGAAACCTCCCCCCCCGCTTACCCCCTCCCTAAAATTTTACCTCACCCCCCCTACTCATATCTCCGGCATTATCCATCGTAGACCCACCGACCTTGGGTTCATTGGAACCGGCTCGGTGAGGGCTACAATCCTGCCCCAACAGAATTCCCGAATTCCCCCTCCACAACTTTACCCACCCAAAAATATTTTAAGGTGCCCAATAGCCTCCCCACGAAACCTAACCCCCCCCGCCCCTACCCCCACCTAAAATTTTTACCTCACCCCTCCTATTCCTATCTCCGTCAATATCCATCGTAGACCCATCGACCCTGGGTTCATTAGAACCGGCTCGGTGAGGCCTACAAATTGGCCCCGATAGAAATCCCAAATTCCCTCAAAAATTTCCCCCCTCCTAAACTTAAACTTTATTTAATTTAGCTTTATTTTACCAATTCTGTAAATTTGTAAATAGTAGATCATTTTTCGAAAAATGATGTCATAAAGAAGTTTCACTTCTTACGTGTGTACACTAATACACACACACATTTTTTTTTTACACGTGTTTACTGTTTTCACTTATTTATTATCATAATCTGCTATTTCTTAAGTAAATACCATTTACTCGGCTACAAATATTTTTTATATTTCGCTTCTATTATGAGATTTCAGTACATTTTTTACCATTTTAAAGCAACATCATTATAAATATTCATTAAATAATAAGCAAAGGCAGTCTTGTAACTGACTGGATCAAATTATGTAACTACATACATACATACATAAACTCACGCCTTTATCCCCGAAGGGGTAGGCAGAGGCGCCACCAGGACACCCACATTTCGCCTAATATGTTCCGTCCCATGATGTGATAGGGGGCGAGCCTATCGCCATATCGGGCACAAATTCCTAACTCCGGGCTGATAATGAATAGAAAAATCCAATATCACTTTGCCCGACCCGGGACTCGAACCCGAGACCTCAACTTTGTAACCGTACCGTAATACAACTACCCCACCGAGGCAGGCAGTATGTAACTACTTCAACACATTTAAATAAGATTAATATCTCTGGGGAGAGTAACGATCATTTTATCAATCCATTATGATCTTTCGTTTTTACGTAACTCTTATTATCAAGTACCTAACCAAATTAAGTTGTACTAAGAGTGAAGTGTGAACAATCCCTAACATGGCGGTCATCTTTTGAAAAATGCACACAAAACACCGCTAATGGTATTAGGTGATATTAGTGTCACTCAAGCTCGGAAGCGGCAAGCTCAAAGGAAGAATAATCGTGCCGTGCTAGTTCCGACACAGGTTCCGAGAGTTCCGAGTACACAGTGACTTTCGGCTTACTTTAAGAAATGGGCCGAATTCTGCAATCATTTTAATATCTTATTTTTTTATTATCAGTGTAATTGCGCGGCGTAAAAATAAATTTTAATGAATATGAATTACTTAGATAATTTAAATGTTATGTATAACTAAAACGTTTGTAATTAATAAATTTGCAACCTAACACAGTTTAACCGAGAACCAGCGTGATTTCTTGGTATCTTACAGTTTGGATTTGTGACACCTTAAGGAAAATAATGACAAAACAGTCGATCCATGCACAATGCAACTTAATTTGTTGATTTGTTGATACTATAAATCTAAGTACGCTCCTGCTTAACTGTTTTATTTATGTGAAATGAAACAAAAAATACCTTTTTTGTAAAATTAGAGAAGGACAAAGTGTACAGCTGAGAGTTCATGACCTGGCCTATGTGTAAAAAATGTTAAGGAGAAGTCAATGAAAATTTTGCTGCTGTTAAAAATGGTTTTCGTGGTATATTTCATTAACCATTTAATTAACGACGAAACGACAAAATACGTATATGTCGGGGCGGTTAAATATAAAGTTGAAATGCTTCACTAAAATATTGTTAAAACAATTATAAATAAGCACTAAGCAATCTACGGGTAGTTGTAGAAGTAATATTGTTACAGTAGACCCGGTTGTGGTTCTATTTCCATACCCACACACAGTTAGATTAGTGGTGGTAGCATGACAGTTTGCAATATAAACCGCCTCGGAACCGAGGACGGGGCATTCAGCATTCAGTATACGCCAGAGACACTGGTGTCCGCGCGTTGCCTTTAAAAAAGTACTAAGTTGTTGAAGTTATTCGGATAATTCGTTTACCCGTTAATTAAAACGTCTCGTAATAGCAATCATTAATAATCAATAAATAATTAATAAATAGTTAATAATAAACGAATATAGATCAGTGCCGTTATCACTGATCTGATTCAATATAATTAACACATGGTTATATTTCCCCGTCATATATGTTAAAATCTTGTTCTCTACCCATTCCAGTTGGATTTTTGCGAAAATGTGATGGTAATACTTGAAACTTTAAACGGTCATAACTCAATAACGGATAAATATTTTCCAAATATAATATTTTTATAATCATATTGATATTAAGCTTAGATCCAACTTAGCAGGTGTTCCATTGTCTTGTACATCCGGTATAACATGTATCTCTTTAATGGTTTCTGGGATTTACGCGAATGTTACACATTGAAATAAAACTATTTTATACGGATTTTATCGCGATGTCCGCCCCGTGACCACGAAAGCTGTAAAGTAATCGAAACGTCGGGAAGTTAAAAATGTAAAAATTAAACCAAATCGCGATAAAATCCGCATAAAATAGTTTTATTTCAATATGTATCTCTTTATCACGCATTGCGTTGTTTCCGTTGTTTGGGAGGATTTGCGCGTCATCACGTCCTCAACGATATCATCCGTAGGGCTCTCGTGTCTGCAAACGTGCCTTGTTTGCTTGAACTTTATTGGTACTTACCATCCCGTCCCGTACCGTTATATCCTGCCCGTCACGTCTCATTCTCGCTTAAAGCATGTAATCCAGTCCCATCCCATCCCTTTGGGCATAAAAATGAAACAAATATATCGGAATTCCTTCCCTATTCCACCTGAACACTACATTCTTCGGAATAAAAAGTCGCATTCTTCGGAATAAAGTGTTAATCCAGGGTGTCCAAGGGAAATTCCAAATAAAGTTAATCACGCAGACCAAGTTTGCGGGCAGAAGCTATATAAAATACGTTTCTTATATGGAAAGTACCCATTTAATATGCCGTATGTTAAATTAAAGTATATGAGTTATCATTTAGTTCTCGACATGGCGGCCGAAAAATTAAGTCTCCTTTAATAAGTGTAGTTCCCCGACAATCAAAAAAGGTCTTTTACATATTGTTCCATTATTTCAATTTAAATAACCCCAATTAAATTCATATCCTTTACAACAAAAAAATATGGTACTTACCAAACTTCAAACAACTTTGTAACATACCTATCGAAAAGCGCGCGCGCATTATTTGTGTCACACGTGCACTGCTTGGCTTTCGGCGACCCACTAACATGACAACTGATTTCTGATAATTTAATAGGTCGCATGGTTCATTGTCAACATTAAGTAGTCATTGATTTTTAAATAAGCTAGATATAGTTTCCTTATTATTATGATATTTATAACTTGCCGAAAATCAGGGGTGGCCTGCAAACCGGCTAATCTATCCTACTTCATTTCATCTATTCACAGATCATTGCGATAATCTATCGGCTTAAATTTTAAATCTTTAAATAAGTTGGCATGAGTGTATTATTTTCTTTCAGCATCCGTGCCTAACTTTCTTTCCTCAATAAACCTATTAGCACCACAACGTTGAGATCTGCGCTCGCCGCTGTCGGAGCCATGGCTTCAACTGTCAGTGCAGTTTTACCTCTACGTGTTTGTCTTCTACTGAGCTCTAGCATACCTGGCAGGTGAAACTGTGCAGGCGAACCTGTCGGGTACACCCTAGCACGTATGGCTAACTCTAGAGACAGCAGTCCCCTCGCATATTACGACACGACAGGACAACCCTGCCTATACGTGCCTAAAGAGTTCAGTATCAACCAAGACGCAGTTTTATTATATTATGCTTATAAGTTGTAAAACCATAGAAAACTGTAGAGATCTGAAGGTAATAGTACAATCAGAAAGGCAGAGGTGATACCAGGATACCCACATTTCGCTTTGTAAGTTCCGTTCCATAATGTGATAGGGTGCGGCGAGCCTATCGTCATATCGGACACAAATTCCTAACTCTAGGCTGATAAAATTATTAGAACAATCCAATATCACTTTGTCCTAACTGGGATTCGAACCCAATACTTCAGCTTATATTCTGATTTAAATAGAAATGTTGGGAACACATTTCTATTTCTCATTTTGTACCAAGACTTTAAGGAATAGCTTTTCCTTAGCAGTTTTCAGGAAAAATAATACCTGAAAATATTAAAGCAATATAGTTGTTCAAATACTTTTGTTGCTGATTGTACATAGTCCGTAGTCCGTACATAGTCGCCCCTTATGACATTATCGGACGGAACATAAAAAAGGCGCAATGTGGGCGTCCTGATGGCGCCTCTGCCTATTGCTTCTGGGATAAAGGTGTATGTATGTATGTACATAGTCCGAAGCCCACACGATGTCGATCGAGTCTTGGTGGTTAAAACTACGAGACTTTCCAGTCTTACAAACACACACACCCTACGCAAACACCTCATTTAACATTTAAAGCAACAAATGCTGACCTTCAATATGCAAAGCATAATTGCTTTGCATATAAATGAATATAATATACAGGGTGATTTTTTCAAGTGGGCGTGGATGGCCAAATCCGAAACTATCAGGAATATCGAAAAATACTGAAAGGAGTTACGAGCCCGATTTTGATGAAAACTAAAACTGCATTCTTGGATTTTTAATAAATCAATATTCCTAGCGAGGAATCGAGCGCGATGATTTTGAAAAAAAATAACACATGCTATATTTTTCCACCATTCGGTAATATTGCTAATAAAGATCAAATTCTGGAAAGTAATGAAATACGGTAAACTAAAGGAAATAGGTTATTTTAAGAAAAATACTATTTTTTCTTCCGTTGCCGTTAGTACCTAGTCTCCTTGCGTTGGGAGTTGAATAATCATGAAATAACGCATAAATTGGTCGGAACAATTATTTCTAACACTTTACTACAGATGGCTCGCTTGGTTAGATTACAATGACAAAACTTCCTTGTTTATGATTACTAATATTTTTTTGGAGGCGTTTAATGGTAAAGAAAGCACATAAAGGGGATTTGTTCAGTACAAGAGCACGAATGACACTACACATAGGCATCCACCAGATCAAATCTAACATTATTCATTGAATCCACGTTTAAATCACAGAATTTAACATCTTGGTATAAAATATCCAAAAAATATGACAAATTCTAAAATTCCTCACACAACGCGGGAGTGTTAAGTTTACGGAAGAAAAAATTGAAATTAGCTAGAAATGAGCCGATTCCTTTAGTTTGCCGTATGTCATTACTTCGCAGGATTTGATCCATATTAGCAACATTATGAAATGGTGTAATAATACAGCGTGTGTTATTTTTTTCAAAATCATCGGTTTCGATTCCTCGTTGGGTATATCGATTTATCAAAAATCCAAGTATGCAGTTTTAGTTTTCATCAAAATCGGGCTCGTGACTCCTTTTAGTATTTTTCGCTATTCCTCATAATTTCGGATTCGGCCATCCACACCTACTTGAAAAACTTACCCTGTATATAAGGTTGGTATTATTTTAACATGTTTAAATTTCAATTTACTTTAACTGTATCTTCTTGTGTTTCTATGGTATGTAAAGTACGCCAACCCGCACTAGGTCAGCGTGGCGGACTATATGGCCTAGCCCGTCCAAATCGTACTTTAGATTGTAGATGAGGCTTGTGTCCTGCAGTGGGACGTAAACGGGCTGATACAGCAGTATGTGCAGTATCTTCTTATTGGTGAATTTATAATTTAACGGGGTACTTCGCTTTGCACCCCACCCTTACAGGCGGGCCGGGTCCCTAACCCAAATCTTACGCTGGCATACAGACTAAAACCATCAGTCGCTCTATAATTATGGATGGCAGACGGCGTGGACGGTAAAAGGCGCCCAATATGGCTTGACAAGCCGCCCGGCGCACAGCCTGATGATGGCTCTTTGCGATGCTGTCGGCGCAGATGTCTCCCATTTACCCATAGGATGCTCGTAGTGAGATGAGGCTCCCCGACAGACACGAGGTCACGCGTTCTGCCCTTCATCTCAAAGTCGCTCCTAACACGAGCATACAGCCAGCGCCTAGCTCCTTAGATGTTCCCTTTAAATCACCTCCTGCGACACATAGGAAATACAGTAGTGGAATTATTACACCCCTTAAATACTACGCATGTACGCATAATAAAATTGACATAACTGAATTATTCATAATGATTATATAATTTGTTGCTAATTAGTATAAATAAATCTAATATAAACATTGAATATAAGTGAAAAAAAAATAACTTTTAAACTAATTTTAATTGTTGCCTTTGTCCAGGGTGGACACAACAAGTCTTTGATTCCGGTTTCCGTTTGCTCCGTGATAAAAGTCTTGGGGAAATAAGGTATTTCATCATCCTCACGTAAACGAGGTGAAAAGCATTGCAAAGCCAATTAGCTGGTGGAGGATGCTTCTGCCCTGTGGTTCGGGGGTGCAAGAATTCCGCCACGGTACCTCCTGCCTGTCGTAAGAGGCGACTTAAAGGGGCCATCGGGGTCGTTGGGCAAACTGCGGGGGCGGTGCGCCCTCACTTACAACGACCTCGAGACGTGTGATAGAGTGCATGGGTCAGACTCTATCGTGGACGCCCACAACATCCTAAACGGGCGTCCAAACTAGAAGTAAGTACGGACCAGCAACGGTTTTGCGCCGGGCGGTTACGCGGACGTATATCGGGGCGATTGTCGCCCTGGGATGTCCGGTGCCGCCCATAATGCGTGTGAAGGTCACCGAGGGGTTTTTAGTCAGTATGCTGGCGTAGGTTTTGTTAGGGTCCCAGCTCGACCACAATCCGCAATGTGGCGGGTTGGAAGGCCAGAGACACTGACATACCCCTTTCGGCCTCCCCCGGGGTACCGAAAGGGGAGCTTAATAGCTTTTCCTCTTGGACACAAAAAAAAAAAGGTGGAGGATGCTTAGGCGAGCTGCTAGCTTTTCTGACTACATAGGCAATAAACATATAAACATTATCATTTCAACATCTATTAATTAGTACTAGTGAATGCAGTTTAGTCAATATGTTTTTCAGACACAGCACTATGACGCCAGTGCCTCAAGAGATGTCTGCTAACCTTGAAGCCGAGACGCGAGCCAGTCTCCACGACGATGCAGTTGTGATCTCCGGCATGTCGGGGCTGTATCCGCAGTCACACTCTGTTAAAGAACTTTCAGATGTATTGTACAATAAGGTAAGGCCTTGGTTATAAATTAGTAATGGAGCAAGTAGTCAGGAACGTAAACTATCCTGTTTACTACTAACTAACTAACTAAGTTGCAGAAGCTTATGAAATATTGCCCATATTATAAGTGAGGCTGGCTTGTACTCCTCAAAATTAGTTAGTTTTTCGAGACCCTATAACCATTTTTTTAAAATAAATAATTAATTGAAGACTATTTTCCAAATAAAGAGGCCTCTAAGTTTGTGTTGAAGGAAGATAAAACAATATGAAAGATAAGATTTCTACTAATAAACTCTTTTCTCCTTCGCAGATAAATCCGATAAAACCGAACAGCACGCGCTGGAAGTACAATCACCCTGAAGTAGCGCAGAGTACGGGCATGATACCGGACCTGGAACTGTTCGACGCACAGTTCTTCAAGGTGCACGCGCGACTTGCCAACTCTATGGATCCTATGTCGCGTAAAATACTCGAGCAAGCGTATCAAGCTCTTTATGATGCTGGTGAGTTAGTTATCATTAGATCATACAAACTCTCTACTGCACACGAGGCAGACTGGGGTTCATTACCCTGGTCTTGATGTACCACCGTCAAAATATCTTGAATATTTTTTATTCAGGTGTAAGTCCGGAACAAATTTCGGGACAGAAAGTAGGAGTGTTCATTGGAACTTGCTTTTCTGAAATGGAGAAAAGTTGCCTGTATGTTTCTAATGCAAGAAGTGGAATGGCTTTGTTAGGGTAAGTAGCTTGCGCAGTATTATTTTTGCATTACAATATTGATGTAATGTGGTAAGACTACAATACCAGTCTTTGTGAGACGACAAAAACTACCTTATAATATGTATAAAAAAAGTTAGAATCAATCACTTACATAAAACTAAGAATCTTTTTGGAAAGTATTGTGGCCTATTTTGACCCACGTAACTAATCCTGCTGTAGTTAGAAGGCATCCTATTTTTTTTCTAAGAGTCTACTTTACATATTGATGCAATTATGTATACTCATAATTATAGCCAACCAATAACCGCCATATTTTACTAACAGCTATAATTTCATAATTTGAAAAGATGATTTAAAATATAATTATTCCGAAAAGGAAAATAAAACGCTTTCGGTACGCATAATTAATGATATAGTAAATATAAACTTTATTGCCTCGGTGGTGACTGCCTCGGTGGCCTAGTTGTATTACGGTACGGTTACAAAGCTGAGGTCTGGGGTTCGAGTCCTGGGTCGGGCAAAGTGATATTGGATTTTTCTAATCATTATCAGCCCGGAGTCAGGAATTTGTGCCCGTTATAAATACATAAATACACCCAACAGTCACATACATAGTCCTGACCCCACACTAAGATCGAGTCTTGTGTCGTGGGTATCAGAAGCTACGAGAGACTTTTTTTCGGTCTCACAAACACCCAGACCCGAAAAAAATACCTGTGGATCACACAAATATTTGTTTCGGTGCGGGGATCGAACCCGCGGCCTCTCGTTTCACAGGCGGCGTCTAACGAACTGCGCCACGGAGGCTGTCGATATGGCGATAGGCTCGCCCCTATGACATCATGGGACGAAACATACAAGGCGAAATGTGGGTGTCCTGGTGGCGCCTCTGTCTACCCCTTCGGGGATAAAGGCGTGAGTTTATGATGTAAATATAAACTTTACTTACCTCAATATACTATGTTTTAACAGATGCAGTAGAACTATGTTCGCCAATCGGATATCGTACTGGTTGAATGCGAAAGGTCCCTCGATGGCGATAGACGAGGGGTGTTGTAGCTCGGTCGCCGCGCTCGAGCAAGCTTACTTTGCTATCGCGAGAGGAGATTGTGAGGCAGCTGTTGTCGGGGGAGCCAACTTGTGCTTACATCCACAGTCCTCCGTACACCATGGAAGGCATGTTGTCTCCTTCTTTAAAACACTTTACGCCAATATATTTCTACTACTTCATATAGTCGAAAGAGGTTTAACAAAAAATACTGATTGAACAATAAATTTCCATTTATTTTTGTAGAGTCATAACTTTAAGTAAAGATGGAAAGACGAAATCGTTCGATCAGAATGCTGATGGATGTGTAATATCTGAAGCTGCTAACGTACTATTTCTTCAGAGAGCCAAGGATGCTCTAAGGTAAACAAAATAATTTACATATATTCAAAGACCTGATAATGATGTTCATGATGATTAAACCTTTGGCAATCGAATGCTGATAGAGCCTTTAATAGCTAATTAAACAGACTTCTCATCTTATTCGGGGATTGTAAACACCGTAACTTCCACACGAATTTTAGTTCTGTTCTGTACAAATATTTTCCTATCCATCAGAATGGAGTCAAATCTTCTGCTAATATTATAACAGCGTAGATAATATTTAAATCAATGTTGTATGAATAGGTATATTAACTTGCAGAATATATGCCCATGTGGTACACGCGAAAGCTGAATACAATTCAGTCGTGGTAACTGAAACTGGACCACTATATGGATTTTATCGGGATCCAAAGATGATGGCGGATTTCTTAAGGAAGTTTTATGATGAAGCCGGAGTACCTCCAAGTGTTGTTGAATATGTTGAAGCGTTCGGTTCAGGTAATTTAATAAATCATGTATGTATGTATAAAGTGTATGTGTAAATTTAGGTAAATGGATTAAAACATAAAGGAGTTATATATATTTGTGTATGTTACAGCCTTGCCAGAATGTGATAAGGCTGAGTTGGAAACTTTTGATGAAGTATTTTGCAAAGGAAGAGAGGAGCCTCTTCTAGTCGGTAGCGTGATGTCAAACATTGGGTACACCGATGCTGCTTCAGGAATTGCAGCCTTAACAAAGGTTAAATACAATATTATGAAATTTAAATTAAAATAACATTTATACAATATGCAGTAAAAACAACCAAACGATGCAGACAGAAATCGTGATTATCAATATCTTATTAACACACACAATACGACTGAAAACGATACTGTTGTCGAACCCTTATTGGTAATAACCTTTCGTTTGAAGATATTTTCTGTCATCTCCTATGTATTAAACTGCCAAGTACAGACAAAGAGTTATGGAATGAAAATTCCAGCTTTTACGTTTCATATTTCAATCCATTTTTTGTTGTATTGGTTAGGATAATATTTAAATTTTAACAGGTGCTGTTAGGGTATTGGAAAGGAGAGTTAGCCGGCAACTTGCACTGCGACACTCCGCGACAAGACGTGCGAGCGCTACGCGAGGGTCGTCTGCGGATCCTCACTCAGCACGCGCGCTTCGGCCGCACCTTCACTGCTGTCAATGGCATCTCCGTCACTGGAGTCAACTCACACGTACTTCTCAATGGACACTTTAAAGCAAAGGTAAAGTCCTCGTAATAAAAATAGGAGTGTGTAGATTAATTAACACATTTTGCTTATGCGTTATACCGGCGGGTGCCAGGGTCCGCCTTCCCTCTGAGTCTCCTCCATTTCGCCCGGTCTTCGGCATTGTTCATCTTCTTTAGTGTGCAGATTATTTTATTAACACCTAAATGGAGTTCAAGTATCTATTCAAGTATATATTTGGATAATGAAAGGAAAACTACTCTTTTCCGTATTATAAAAATATAACCGCTATTTTCCAATTTTTTCATGAATTTTCATATTCAAACATTATCTTATTTGTTTTAGGACCTCAGTCGTTACAAAAGTGATATTCCGCGTCTGGTAACAATATCTGGTCGTCAAGAGTCTGCCGTGAACAAAATCATCCAAGATTTGAAAAGTCGCCCCGTAGACCCCGAGGAGTTGGCTTTGCTGTACAACTTACACAAAACTAAGATTACTGGTCATATGAGCAGAGGTTTTGTCATTCTAGGTACATGCATTAACAATGAATGATTGAATAATATATTACCTATAAAAAATAAACTTAAAACCGCCATTGTTTTTACTAGACACCAAAGAAGATCAGACCACAGTGAGTTTGTGTGAAAAAGCGGAGTATTTCGATGATTCCAAGCGGCCCCTCTGGTTTGTGTACAGCGGCATGGGTTCACAGTGGGCCGGCATGGGCGCCAAACTCATGCGTATACCGATTTTCGCAGCAGCTATTGAACGGTACAATTTAATGATTATTTTATGTCAGATTATGCTTTAGAACATATACATAATGAGTACGAATATTTTAGATGTCATCAAGCACTGGCGCCTAAAGGAATTAACATTGTGGATATAATCACGTCCACTGACAAGTCTACATTCGACAATATTCTGCACTCGTTTGTGGGTATTGCTGCTATCCAGATTGGACTCACTGATATTTTACTTGCACTCGGCATTGTACCAGATAAAATTATTGGTAAGGAAATAATTGTAGGCACATTTGTAATTAATCAATCATATATTTTAAGTATGTAGATTACTCTATCTGTATCAGCACATATATCAATGCATGACACGGGCGTCCTTTACAATCGAGAGAATGTCTGAAAAGTCTGAGGTGTGACCTGGTATTTGGTTCCGCGACCACTTTGGATATGTTGATAGCCGCATCTGGTTCGTTACCAACAAGCCACTACGTACCTTTACGTATAATACGGATGTTATTTATTTCGTAGGTCACAGTGTGGGAGAGCTTGGGTGTGCGTATGGAGATGGTTGTCTCACAGCAGAGGAGATGATACTGTCGGCGTACAGCCGGGGTTTGGTGTCCGTGCAGACTCCCTTCATACGAGGATCTATGGCTGCTGTTGGCCTTGGATACCAACAAGTACTATTCATTCACTCTACGTTTACTTGCATGTTTTTGCTGTAGTACCGTTACTGACTAACGACATATTTATTTAGATTTCTACAATATGTCCGCCTGAGATTGAAGTGGCATGCCACAACGGACCTGAGTCGAGCACCATATCTGGTCCGGCTGATATAATGCAGGAATTTGTTGGCAAACTGACCGCACAAGGCATATTCGCAAAAGAGGTGCCGTGCTCCAATATCGCTTTCCATTCGCGGTACATTGCCGATGGAGGTAAATATACAAATAAACAATCAGTATAGTTTTAAAATAAACTGATAAACTTTTGTTCGCAATTTACCAACATTTTATTATTTAGGTCCTGCTCTTCTGAAACGTTTAAAAGAAGTAATAAGATCGCCAAAGCCTCGTAGTGAGCGTTGGGTGTCAACATCAGTACCGCAGGATAAGTGGGACGAGCCGATGGCTAAATTATGTTCAGCAGAATACCACACCAATAATTTACTGGTAAGGATCGGAGACATGAAACCAGTAACTCTGTATCGAATATTATGTTTATGGATCGTTTTCTTTTAATTTTTTTCAGAGTTCAGTGTTGTTCGAAGAGACAGCTGCTTTGATACCGTCGAACGCCGTGTTAGTAGAAATCGCACCGCATGGTCTACTGCAAGCTATTCTCAAACGATCTCTGCCTGAGTCTTGTTGCAACATTGCTCTCACTAGACGTGGACATCCTGACAATGCATACTTAGTTCTGGAGGCCATTGGAAAGTAAATACTTGATTATAATCTTAACAAATTTTTCATATAACAATATACTTTGCATTTTTAAATATTGTTTTGTTTTTAGGTTATACCTAGAAGGATACACGCCAAATGTTGAAGTGCTTTATCCAAAGGTAGAATTTCCAGTTTCTACCGGCACCCCTATGTTGTCTCATTTGATTGAGTGGGTTCACAGTGAAAAATGGTACGATTTTGCTTTAGTTTAATATTAGCCTGCGTGTGAGAGCTAGAAAGTATAAGGCTACATCTTTTCCCAGGGATTTGCCAATATTTGGATCAGAAAATAAAAAGATTGCTGCCTCATGCGACTTTGTTTTATCGATTCACGACGAGGAAAGCAGCTATTTACAAGGTCACGTTATTAAGGGTATGTAACAATAGTAGACTTGTGCTTGAATTTTATACATCATACTATCTAAGATTACCATGGTTTATATTGCTGCAGGGAAAACTTTGTACCCGTTCGCCGCTGCTCTTGTAGCCGTGTGGGACACTCTCGCCATGTCTCTCAACCGTCCAAAGAAGCAGCTGTCGGTGAAGTTCCGTGACGTGCACTTGTACGCGCAGCCTGTACTGCACGACCAGCGCCAGCTCCGACTCAGTGTCTCACTGCACAGGGGAAATGGACGATTTGAGGTAAAAAGCAAAAGCCTTGTATTATAATTATAACAAATACAGGGTATATCAAGACTGCGACCGTAAACGAAGCCAGGTGGTAGTTTTAGTGGTTACAAACACGATGCAAATAAAAATTTCGCCAAATAAATGACCGATATTTATTAGAATTTTTTATAAATCATCGTGTTTGGATGGTAAATACCTAGTTTTTGCGAAAAATTTAATTTATACCTTTGCGTACCATTGCATCTATAAAATAAAACAGGTGTACATTATAATTTTAGTAGAATTATGTATTTATCACCCAAATACGACGAAAAGAAAAAAAAAACAAAAAAGATTGGACAATTTTTTTTTCGAAATTTTTAGTTGCATTGTGTTTGAAGTCACTAATAATACCACCTGGTTTCGTTTTCGGTCGCGGTCTTGAGATACCCTGTATACTTTTTTATAATATAAATCAAATAATCTTGCTGTTATTTTTTTTATTTTTAGGTGTTAGATGAAGATTCTAAAGTTGCAACTGGGTTTATTACATACAATCGAGATATGGTTACAAAAATAATTGATACTGAACTGCCGAACTCGGACATCACTAGTGAAGATGTTTATAAATTGTTAAACATCAAAGGTTATTCTTATAGGTGAGTAAATAGTATAAGTAAATAAATAAAAAAAGGATTAAATTAACTATCTTAAATGTATTTAAAATTCGGTAATGTATAATAAACTATGCGGAATTATTGATTATGTTCTAGCGGTGAGTTTCGCAGTATCCATAGTGTAAACTGGTCGATAACGGAGGGTCTGCTATTGTGGCGGAATAACTGGGTCACCTTGCTAGACGGAATGCTGCAGTTAAACATGTTGAGAAGTAACTATGACGGCGTATCAGTGGCACAGCAAATCGGGGAAATGAATATCGATGTAGATGAACATGACAAACACGCTTTCAAATTAGATGGTAATATATTTACAAAAGCTAAAATATATGACCATAACTGTACTAGGTGAGTTCACTTCACTATTTGTTGTTGTGCATCTTGAAACTAAATAATACAATTTACTTAATTATGTTGATTTTCGGCAGATGCGGAGGTGTTACAATTGAGCGTTTAAAACTTTGCAACTTGCCATTGGAATCGAATGTTAACTTTGATGTTCAAACGTTGGATTTACTTCCATGCTCTGACAAAAACTTAGATGTAAGTATTTCATTTCATATAAATAAAGTAATTAAATATTTCTTTCGGGTCTGGGTGTTTGTGAGATCGAAAAGTCTCTCGTAGTTCTGATACTTGCGACACAAGACTTAATTGATCTTAATGTGGGGTCAGGACTATGTATGTGACTGTTGGGTGTATTTGTTTATTTATATTATTTATTTATTTATTAATGTCACTACCCTTCCGATTCCACGGGGGAGCCATCTATCATTTAAAGAAGAAGAAGAAGAAGAATGTCACTACCCCTACTAGCACTACCCCACAGTGAAATTTCATAACTCTTCAGACTATGAAAGTAAACAAAATAGACCAACCGAGTTGTATCAATATCAGTCAAATGGCGAATCTTACCTACCCTAAAGACTGCAGCGCTCAGATTTTTAGATAAAGCGACTATATCCCCATATAGTCTCTTTATCTAAAAATCTGCTCTATTGAAATTTGGGGTCCAATGTGATTCTTAAAAATTCCTTGTTATCCTTGTATCTACAAGACTTAACTCATACCCATTCAAAAATATGCTAGCGTTAACTTTTTTGACATTAGGTGTCCTAAACCACAGACATTTAGTTGTCTGACTATTTAGTAACAAATTCAAATCAAATATCAAAAACCTACGCCAGCATACCGACTAAAACCCCTCGGAGGCCTTCGCGCGCATTTCCGACGGCACAGGGTATATCAGGGCGAGAAGCGCCCCGATTCCTTCTCTGTGATTGCCCGGCGCAAAACCAGGAAGCAGACCGGTCTTTCGGGACGGGATAGCAAAAGGGACCGTAGGTACATACTTAAGTTGAGTTCAGGAATAGAAAAGTTTGAACGGGAATAAATTGTTTCTGGGGTGGAGTTGAGTCTAAACATATACCATACCCAGGCAAAAATGGAATTGGCCGCTAGTTAAAATTATAATATTTATGCTTTACAGAAACAATTGGGTGGACATTGTTACGTGCCATTGCATGAGAGTTGCGACAACAATATGAAAGTTGAGCTGCAATTGAAAGATGTTGGTGTCATTGACTCACTCCACTGGGCTCAGGCGCCCAGGTCTCTCGATACTGGTATTAAAGTAACTGTAAGTAGCACACAAGGCCTATGCCTTGGAATGCAAATTAAAAAGCATGTCCTTTTATAAAATACATCGGATTTAAACGAATTTTAGGTTCACTACGCTGGAATCAACACTCTTGACGTAACCAAAGCGTTGGGTCTTATTCCCTTTGAAAACGATGCTACCAGTTTCGGGATGGAGTTTAGTGGAGTTACGCAAAGGTAAAATTTTACTATTTATTTGTATGTAACAACCATGGCAGCAAAAATGAACTTTACAATAAGGTTATGTGATGACAATGGCAGCGGCTCGCGTGTGATGGGCGTGGTGGCGCGCGGCGCGTGCAGCAGCGAGGTGCGCGCGCGGCCGGAGCTGCTGTGGCCGGTGCCCGCGCACTGGACGCTCGAGGACGCCGCCACCGTGCCGCTCGCATACCTCAACGCCTACTACTGCTTCCTGGATTCTAAAGAGGTGAGTATGCCTAGTATTATGAACGTTGGAACTTACTTTTAAAGTCATTATTGTACATACATTCGGTTCCAAGTAGCTTCTGCGCTTCATTCCACCTTTGTGATTATCGACTAATCTGAAGAAATAATTTAGATAGTATTGAAATAGTTTTGATAGTTATGGGTCTTAACTGACTGTATTTTTGTTTAGCCCACTAGATTACTAATAGGTAATGGAAAATTAAGAATCTTGATACACGGAGGTGCCGGAGCTTTTGGACAGGCTGCAATATCCATCGCTCTGAGCCTGGACTACGAGGTGTTCACAACCGTCAGTGATTTGAGAAAGAAACATTTTCTACTGAAGCTGTTCCCGAAGTTAAAAGGTATAATTTGTTTCGTTTATGCAGTAAATACGGTCCTGCGGCGACAGTGGGACGCCATGATAATGATACAATCCCCACACATTGTTAATAATTCAATTCAATAATAGACTGTTTCAAAATTGATTGTTTGCATTTTACAATAAATTTATTGATTAGGCCAAATTATACACTTTATTTCTCTACGATTTAATAAAATAAATCACTTCAAAAAGTATTTTTTTGACGGTGCGGAATATTGTTATGACTTTATTCTTATCCAATGGTTTTTATTCAATTTCAGAAGAGAATATCGGTAACTCTCGTAATCGCAGCTTCTGTGACATGGTGTTAAGTGCTACTGGTGGTAAAGGGTGTGATATTGTCATCATATGTGACGTGAAGGGAGAACTTAAAGATGTAAGGAACTGCACATGAATTTTTCTCATTTATAATTTTTCGGCTTGTTTTAGAACTCCATGTTTATTTTATTACCACAGTGATAAATTAAATATTAAATGCCTTGTTTCTAGGAGACCATTAACTGCTGCGGAGATTTCGGTATCGTCTATGATATGTCTCAAAACAGTCACCAAGAAAATTATTTGTTTGGAATGTCACATTTAAACAAGGAGAGATCATACGTTCCTTTGGATTTATCATCCATATTAACCAAATGGAATCCTGAAGATATTAAGGTAAGGACGGAACAATTATTATTTGTAGGTAGAAATGTTCTGGGCACCTGTGTTAGTGTGTGTTGTTGTGTGCAGGCGCTGCACGGGCTGGTGAGCGCGGGTATAGCGCGCGGGTGCGTGCGTCCGCTGTCGCGCGTGACGTACGCGCCGCACGCCGCGCCGCGCGCGTTCCGCCTGCTCGCCGCCAGCGCGCACCGCGGCCGCGTGCTGCTGCACCTGCACGCGCCACACCTGCTCGCGCAGCCCAGGTACTGCACTCATCTCACTTACATTCCGCCTGCTCGCCGTCAGGGCCCAGCAGATCGCATATTTCTAGAACATGATTTTCGTTATCAAAGTTTCCTGCCCCTTCTGTATTGGACGTGACTGGATCTTAGACTACTACTGTCTCATGGTGATAGTCGAAACCTATATGACAAATTGTTTGAAACATATTCATCGATGTTTCCATTACAGATTCAAATCAAAATGTGACGACGCCCATCTGATAGTATGTGACCCGGCTACCCTTGCGTTGCAATTAGCAAACCATTTGATTAAACGTGGAGCTAGGAAACTACACTTACATTGCGTGTGTCCACCTCAATATCTGGAGTACAAAGTCCGGTAAGGATTTCTATAATATTACATTTACTTCAACATTTAAGTCAAGATTACTGGTTAGGTGTGAAATAATTGAGAAACAATTATCCGTACATGTGATCTAATGTAAATAGATTTAAAGTGTTCCGTTGTTTCATTCACAGTTCCTGGCAACACGAAAATGTGCAAGTGAATGTATCTTCTGAAGACTTATCTACTGGAGTCCGGACCCTCATAGAAAACGCAATGAAACTAGGTGCTTTGGCTGGTATTCATATCATGGCTACAGACTGTGTAGTCACAAGCGACAACAGATTTGAATCATTAGTCAGCAGCTTTGATTCAGTTTCAAGAAAATTGTGTCCACAACTAAGGTACAGAATATAACTAATATCGTTGATTTGAACTCATGTTTTGATAAATGTAGTACGTTCGTTTGTGTTAATGGCATTACTGATTTTTGGTATTTTAGGTACTTTACTGTCACGTGCTTGAACAATACAAATACGGGAAAAGACATTTGTGTTACTCGAGTCAAAGATGGATACCCTGCCACGTTGCTTCAGTTGAAATTATCTGAACCGGTAAGTTTCTAAAATATAAATTAGTATATTGGTAAGATTTGTATCCTAGATTCGATCGAAAAGGCTACACGAACCATGTTGCATTTAAAAAATGTATAAAAAGAGAGTGTTGAAGCAGGAGACTCAAGATAAAGTAGAAGTAAGTAAAGTAGATTGATAGTGAGTTAATAAATTATTATACATTTTAGCAGGGCGACATAAGCAAGATGTTGGATGCGATTGGTAGTGCGTGCGACGGCGTGGTGCGCGTGCTGGAGCGCGCGGCGCACTCCGCGCAGCCGGTGCTGGTCGCGCAGCAGCTCCGCGCGCCGCCCGCGCCGCTGCTGCACCAGATAGCCGCCGTCGCCGGTCAGTCGCATACACACGCATTCATGACAAATGCTCTCATCAAAAATATAATCATTGGCTTGACTTTCCCAACTGTTTTCAGGTATTGTTGTTCCCAACGACTGCTCCGAAAAAGCAACTCTTGAAAGTCTTGGTCTATTTAATGAAAAATTGCAATGTGTCTGCAACTTTTTGCAGTTACACCACAATATTGTTTTGAATGAAAAGGATGTTAGTAACATGACTATAGCAAGGTAATCAAGTAACAAACTGGATTGTTATAATTTAAAGAGTGAATTTATTTTAAGTTTGAATTTTCAGAATAAAACAAATAGAAGACACAATATTTCCGAAACAGTTTAAAGAAACTACAGGATTAAGCACGTTCTTCACTCATGTGGATCCCGATGAAATGCAAGCAACGACGGAAATAATGTTCCTGCGTACACTTACTTATCAGTCTGCGGTGAGAAAAATTTTTTTAACCGTAATTGGTTAAGGTTACAACTAGCTAAGGTTATATATACGCGTAACTAACAAATTGGAAGCAAATAGCTTTGTTTGAAGGAAATTGCGCTAACTCGTAGTATAAGCCTAAAATGATAAAATATTCACAGCTTGATAACGATTTCGACGTGAGCCAGACGTACCTGTACATAGTGCCAGGACTAGAAGGACATTACAACCGTTTCAGCTTTCTGTGCGAACGACTCAAACTGGCTGCACTCGTGCTACAGCCTGGACTAGACCATCCCAATGAAACCATACAGGAGACAGCTCAACGATACGCAGAAGTAAGTACATTTCAGTATTAACGAATTTAATAGGATGCGGCTATGTGAGAGGGTATTTTAAAAAGTGATTAATCTGCAGGTACTAATGAAGAGAATCGGATTCAAAAAAGAATTTTACATGTTGGGCTACGAATGGGGAGTTCCGGTAGCATTAGAAGTGGCATCTATATTAGAAAGTCAAGGTATGTACATGTACAAGTGCTGAAACAAGTCTTGAAGTAATCAATAAATATATTAGCTACACCGCCGCGTCAACCGAACGAAAACCGATGGTTAAGATTGGCCTGATAGATAAATTCAACGCTGAGTAAAGATCTAATGACCCATTGTCTATGTTTGTTTTTTTAAATTACCATAGGAAAATGATCTCCGTCTGACAATCAATGAATTATATTTTGAAGACAGTCGATAAACTTGACAAAACCATTGAAGATTTAATGTTTACAGGAATGGTGGGTACTATTTTCTGTATTGGATTTGGGCCGGAAGAATTCAAGGAGGTGATTGAAGAAGAGCTGAGCGAGTACAAGACGGAGGAAGAGCTGCAGAGCGGCGTGTTGGCGCACATGTTCCGGCTGATGTCGGGCGCCGAGAGCGCCGAGTGCGCGCGCGTGCAGGGCGGCGCGTGGAGCTCGAGAGTGGAGGCGTGCGTGCGTACGCTGCTCGGGCGCGTGTCTCACTCGGCGCAGTACGCGCGCGCTCTGCTACAGACAGCGCGGGGTCGGCTCGTGCAGGCGCGGCGCTATAACTCCACGATGCCGCCGCTGCGCTCGAGGCTGGTGTTGCTCCGCCCCGCGCGCCCCTCATCTCTCTCACCATCGTCGGCGGAGCTGCTGAGCGCGCTCACGTGCGGCCAGGTGTCCGTGCACCAGCTCAGCGCGCCGCTCGCGCACGCCGCGAGGGACGCGCGCTGCGCCGCCATCATAAACGAGTACCTGCACCCGGACCTCATACGAGCATTCGAGAATAGTAATCACTGCATAACTTACCTTCTAAAGAACAATTCTTTGACAACGTCTGAATAAAAAATTACAGACCGTTTAAACATTAGATTACATTATAACTGGTTTGTGAGTTCAAATTATGTTAATTAATAGTAATTTAATATACGCGACAATTTGTAGAATACTATTAAAACGTTATTTTCAAATATTAGTTTCGTTTCTGTTGGAAAACATAACAATCCCTGTTTCTTGAACTTTCCTCCTTTGTAAAGGTACTATGTGGCGGAAAGATATTAGTAATGAGGAGGAGGAGGTGTACTCACCTCGCAATATACCTCCTCTTTCCTAACTCTTTCTCGCCTCTTTCCTAAACCATAGTTTCGAGACCACCACGAATATCCATATCTTATGTACAACTCTTTCAAAATTATATGGACGAACTGAATTTACTTTATACAGGGTATATCAAGACCGCGACCGAAAACGAAGCCAGGTGGTAGTATTAGTGACTTCAGACACAATGCAAGTAAAAATTTCGCAAAAAAAATCGATAACCTTTTTTTTTGTAATTTTTACTTATCGTCGTATTTGGGTGATAAATACATAGTTTTCCTACAATAATGATGCAGACCTTTTTATTTTTCAACACTTAATGGTACGTTAGGGTTTAAATTATTATTTTCGCAAAAACTAGGATTTTATCACCCAAACAAGATGATTTTTAAAAAGTTCTAAAAAAATATCGTAAAAAAAATATCTGTCGCTGTTTTGGTGAAATTTTTATTTGCGTCGTGTCTGTAACCACTAAAACTACCACCTGGCTTCGTTTTCGGTCGCGGTCTTGAGATACCCTGTATGTTACTGCTGTAGAGTACACACACATACCTCTGGGGAAGCTAAAATAGTCTGAATCGGTTAGGAATAGGTACACGATTATACACACCGAACGAAAAGAGATTCTTCTTTGTTTTTCATAAACAAAAAAGGCGTTTGCGTTTGTCAATATACGTTACTGTACCTTTCATATCGATCGGCTGTATGCGCTTTTCAGAAGTACACCCAGTTATTGTTATTAGCTTTGTTAAATTTTTGCTCAATGTTTTTGTACTCGTATTTCAAATAAATTCGTTATATTATTATGAAAATAATTTGTTTGTAAAGCGAATATAAGCGGCGATTTGGTTTAGGGGATCATGATGAAAATGCGTAATATAAAAATATATATAAATATGGAGGAGGTAATAATATTTGCAGTAATTATAAAACATTGGTACCAGGAATTCATGAATATGCAGCGGTGTACCGACACAGTGTTTGAATGCAGTGGTTCCAGTGCGCTTATAAAACTATTTGGAATATTTTAAAGCTGTGGTCGATTGATTTCTAAATACAGGGGGTGTTTGGGGAACATTGCGGAAGGTCAGTGAATTATTACTCACTTTTGTTATAAACATCCCTACTAGGAGCGCATAAATATACAGTAGAGCACTGTCACAGGTTATGTATTCTCTTATTAGTCTGTGATACTTCCCGTAGAGAACTAAAGGCTCCCGCAAAGTACTTTTTTTTTTTTTAAATGGCTCGGCATAGTGACTGCATTGCACCTGATGGTAAGTGCTGATGCCGTCCAGATAGAGTATCGAATGGTATCAAACGGTAGTCTCATACCATTCGATACAATCATGCCGGCCCGCTGAGATGCCTCTTCACGCTACGGCGGAAGGACCCAGGATTATAGGAGGAAGCCAGGATTATAAAGAAATTATATTAAGCTGTGTTATCGGGGAAGTGCATAGGCAGAGGGTGAACGCGTTAAACCTAGGATTACTCAAATACAGTTTTTATTAATATGTTATCAAGGTTAAAGTTCAAATGAAATGCTGTAATTGTTGCAATGGTTGATGAAAATGAATTATCTCAAGTTCTTTGATGTTTTTAATGAGATAAGACCATTTTATTTTATCCAATTTATCTTTAAGTAAGTACTTAAAGACAAGTAATATTTTTTTCGCCGGTTTTATACCCAATATGTGGGTAGCATGGATAATGACAATATTAACAAATCAAACTAACATGTCAAAATGTATAATCAATTTGTGTAGTCTGTTGTTTATATAATAAATTACTAATATTGTTGTAACATGTAATTGCTATGGACGGTGTTATTTCTAAAGAGAAACGAAGACTATTGAAATAATTGAACCTTTGTGAACACGTTGTGACTGATTTCATAACATCTGTACCAGGAATGCATGAGCTTAAAAAGGTGCAAACCGCCGCAGAGTCAATATTACTACGATTTTTCATCCCGGTGTTTCCAGTCGATAGCACAATGAGACGAAGTGTAATCAAACTGTGTCATGAATACAAAAAGGTGAGTGGGCATTAATAGTTGTTAACAAGCGTTCTAGATGCGCTCTTAAAATATAAGCCAATTGCTTTTAAACTTGTTTAAAAGCAATTGGCAAAAAATTCAAGAATCTTAAAGATCCTAGCACACCCTAGAATAACTCCAGATAATATATAGAACTTGGGGAATAGTTAAAGCAATCATTTGAAAAAGGGCATCTGTTATTTCATATACTAACTGCACTGAGATATTGATCCTATGAGAAATACATACTACTAATAAAAATAAATTCGGTACTAAATATTTTGCTGGTTTATTTTGGTGCATTTACATTTCAGTATTTCATTTTAATCCTTTTGGTATTCCTCTTTGAGGTATCTGCTTTAAAAGTACATAAAGGTTTCCTAATAATACAAAAAAAATAACTTATATAGTTCGTCTTGTTTTTGCAGCAGTGTAAAATTAGTAATGTTTACATGACGCATGGAAAATATTCAGTGAAAATGGTAGGCTAACCAGTAAAGATTAATAAATAACTTGTAGAACCCCCAGCCGCGTGAGTTATAAAAATCCGTACCAGGAGCGCATAAACGAATAGATGTATGTAATATCACAGGAGGAATGATAGGGAAATATTATAGGGTAACGGAGCGTTCAGAACATCTGTACAACTACTCGCACCGTATTCCGCATGTGTCATTGAATGCCAATTACGCATGCGTGAAGACCGACGCGATATTTGAATAAACCTGTTAGTTACATACTTAATATGAAATGAAACAATAAATTTTAATATTTCAAAACTATATTTCAATTACATTATGAGCAGTCACTTGAATGATCTCTTTTTCTTATTAAAGTGCTTAAACTTGTAATGCTACGTGCCTCTCCTTTTTTACTCAATGATGTTGGAAAGGGACCCATAATATTTCACCATCAATATCGAACACATGTGATCAGAAGAGAAACGTTATAAAAGAATATTAAAATGTCTACAAACAAGATTGAGCTTATGGTGCACGTACTTCGATTTTCAGAAACATAAGTACCAGGACTGCATGAGTTTACAGAGATGTGTACTGTCACAGTGTCAATAATACTGCGATGTACCGTTGCCGTGCTTTCAGTACCATAACACTAACCGCGATGCAAACAAACTGTGTCATATTATGAATACAAAATAGTGAAATAGATTGCATTTAAATTTTAACCTCTGTATTATACCAAACTTTTTGCGCTAAGCATTTTTATCCTAGTTTCTGCTTTAACCTTTATTTTGAAGCATAAACATCATAATTAATTATAACACCTTTTGAGAAATCCCGTATTAAAGTATATAATATGCAGTTTATTATGCGGCATATAATAAAATTTCACATCCCGATCATTCATTCCATAATACATTACATTAGCAAGACATTTCATAGTGGTTATTGCGTGATTAAAAATAATAATGCCTTTTACAGAAACTTTTCAAAGTTCAATCGCACCTTTCTATAATCCCAGAAGCCACAGTTTGATAACATGATGCCTCGTTTTCATAACGTACTGAAGGTAATGCTACAATATATTGCAATAATATGTAATCTGTGGACTGTGACACTGCAAACCCCTTTAAACTTATGTACTCCTGGTACGGATGTTTATGAAAATCGAGGTGCGCCCGCACAAAAAGGCTTCTTCATTTTGCACACCTATTTTATATTCAATAAAAAAAGCCTTCCTGTGATTTTTCATCTTTAGGCAAAGCTTTTAAACAGAGAAGATAGTTTTTATTATATAAACTTGCAGATAATTTAGAATTTCCCCGTCTTCGATTTTCAGCACATTATTAACAAGGATCTGAAAGATTGTTTGTTCTTATTACATTCTTCAAGAAGCTGCCAATAAGACACAAATGACTTCATTATGATTTTTGTATTTGAATAAGGTACTTCTCAAAATATTTTATTTTATGCAGTTGTGGATCGCGCCTGTCATTCCAAAGCAAAAAAAGTATTACCGAAGGTAGCGGAGGGAAGAAATAATAATTTTGACAGAAACTATAAACATCGCTACCAGGAATGCATGACTACGTAGCGGTATAAAGTCACAGAGTATCTTATAAGTCCGCGTCCAGTGCAAAGCAACGCCGCGCCGTAGGCATTCGTACGACCGATACTTCAACGCAGTTGATATGTATCTAAAGGGAAATGAGTGCTTATAAATGATATCTTGCGTTCTTTCTATCTGGTGTAATATTGATAGGGGTGAAGATCCGTCTTCTTGGTAAATAATTTAGCTCGAGTATTGTCATTTTCAGTAGTAAGATTATTTTATCGCTTATCATATTTTCGTTCTTCACCACACCACAATTTCCAGGGTACATTTTATCTATCACGTTAAAGCATTAAAATCATCTCTGGTTGCCCTTTAACAGAACCGCATTTGTGTTCTTCCGAAATGACACAGTTTGGTTCCATAGCGTTTGATTTTGTTAGCGTACTGTAGGCAGCGCTACGAGACATTGCAGTAATATTTAATCTGTGACACTGCACACCCTTTCGAATACATCTACTCCTGGTGCGGATGTTTATGAAAATTGAGGTGTGCCTGCATCCCAAGGCTCAATTTTGTGTAAAGTCGTACTAATTATTTTTGTATTCACAGATGTCATAGTTTGATTCCGTAGCGTTTGATTTTGTTATCGTACTGAAGGCAGGGCAACGACACATTGCAGTAATATTTAATCTGTGCCAGTGCACACGGACTTCCCCTTCAAATACATGTACTCCTGGTACCGATGTTTATGAAAATCGAGGTGCGCCCGGGCACAAAGCATTTTGGATAAACCAAAGTCTCAATTTGGAAGTATACCTTCCTTGTTAAATAAATAAAACGCCTTTGCGGGATTTTTCACTTCTTGCCAATGGCATTTTATATACAAAAGATAGTTTTGATTATGGCTATTCTGATATTAACTTCCCGCGAGGTATTTACGCCTTGAGATAGGGGAGCACAAAGACCAGATAGTCGTCTGCATTAACAATCGATGTTTCCATTATCATGATCATGTTAGTGCGTTTACAAATATATGATGTTTTAAATGGAACCAAACATACATACACACCTACTTTTTTATGGTTTAGTTTCGGCCGAGCTAGGGTCCGTCCTCTTGGTTAGTAACTTGGCTTCATAATATACATCGGTAGGTGTTTATTGTAACGGCTCTTGCTCCTGTTTCCAGACAAATTTTCAACGACCTAAAACACTCTTTTTTTGTTATGGAAGTTTTTATATTTTATAAAAAACTTTTAAAATTAGTCACCCGAAGGAATCAAAGTTACCCAGATTGATTGTATGCGAAAGCTTAGTTGATAAGAGACTGAACTGCTCACGATGCAGAGATGATGATTTACAGTCACAATATTATTTATTACCAAAGGTAGGGGGAGAGCAAGTAATAATAATTTTGACAGAAATTATAAACATCGCTACCAGGAATGCATGACTACGTGGCGGTGTAATGTCACAGAGTATCATAGAAGTGCACAACCAGTGCATTAATAATCCTATCCGCAATTTATTTAGGCTGTGTGATTGGGGAAGTACAAAGGCCGTAAGCGTTCGTTCGATCGATATTTCAACGCAGTTGGTATGTATCCAAAAGGAAATGTTTGCTTACCAATGATATTTTGCGTTTTTTCTATCTGGTGTTATCTGGTGTTATCTGGTCGGGGCCAGGATTCGTCTTCTTGGTAAATAATTTTTCTCGAAAATTGTCATTTTTAGTTGTAAGATCATTTTATCGCTTATCATATTATCGTTCTCGACCACATCTAACCAGCCACCACAATTTTCTGGGTACATTTTATCTAACACGTTAAAGCGTTAAAATAATCTCTGGTTGCCCTTTAACAGAACCGCATTTGTGTTCTTCCGAATTGACACAGTTTGGTTCCATAGCGTTTATTTTGTTAGCGTACTGAAGGCAGCGCTACGAGACATTGACAATATTTAATCTGTGACACTGCACACCCTTTCGAATACATCTACTCCTGGTGCGGATGTTTATGAAAATTGAGGTGTGCCTGCATCCCAAGGCTCAATTTTGTGTAAAGTCGTACTAATTATTTTTGTATTCACAGATGTCATAGTTTGATTCCGTAGCGTTTGATTTTGTTATCGTACTGAAGGCAGGGCAACGACACATTGCAGTAAAATTTAATCTGTGCCAGTGCACACGGACTTCACCTTCAAATACATGTACTCCTGGTACCGATGTTTATGAAAATCGAGGTGCGCCCGGGCGCGAAGCAATTTGGATAAACCAAAGTCTCAATTTTGTAAGTATACCTTTCTTGTTAAATAAATAAAAAAACGCCTTTGCGGGATTTTTCATTTCTTGCCAATGGCGTTTTATATACAGAAGATTTTGATTATGGCTATTCTGATATTAACTTCTCGCGAGGTATTTACGCCGTTAGATAGGGGAAGGGGAGCACAAAGACCGGGTAGGCGTCTGCATTAACAATCGATGTTTCATTATCATTATCATGTTAGTGCGTTTACAAATAGATGATATTTTAAATGGAACTAAATATACATACATACGTCCTTTCTTTATGGTGTAGTTCGGCCGAGCTAGGGTCCCCGTCCTCTTGGTTAGTAACTTGGTTCCTTAATTGACATCGGTAGGTATTTAATTGTACAATATTTAATTGTATCTTGCTCGTGTTTCCAGACTAATTTTCAACGACCTAAAAGACTCTTTTTATTGTTAGAGAAGTTTTTGTATTTTAAAGACCTTTTAAAAGATGTATAATATTTGTAATTCACAACACAATTGATTATCACGATGCAGAGATGATGATTTACAGTCACAATGTTACCAAAATGTAGGGGGAGAGCGAGTAATAATAATTTTGACAGAAATTATAAACATCCGTACCAGGAATGCATGACTACGTGGCGGTGTAATGTCACAGAGTATCATAGAAGTGCACAACCAGTGCATTAATAATCCTACCCTCAATTTATTTAGGCTGTTATTGGGGAAGTACAAAGGCCGTACGATCGATATTTCAACGCAGTTGGTATGTAATCTAAATGGAAAGTATCTAAATGGAAATGTTTGCGTGTAAATGTTATCTTGCGTTCTTTCTATCTGGTGTTATATTGGTCGGGGGCAGGATTCGTCTTCTTGGTAAATAATTTGGCTCGAAAATTGTCATTTTTAGTTGTAAGATCATTTTATCGCTTATCATAAATGATCGTTTTCGACCACATCCAACCAGCCACCACAATTTCCTGGGTACATTTTATCTAAAACGTTAAAGCGTTGAAATCATATCATTTCACTTCATTTTGGTCGACCTTTAATGGAACCGCATTTGTGGTCTTCCCAGATGTCATAGTTTGATTCCATAGCGTTTGATTTTGTTATAGTACTGAAGGCAGCGCTACAACGCGTTGCAGTAATATTTAATCTGTGACACTGCACAGTGCACACCCCTTCAAAACATGTACTCCTGGTACGGATGTTTATGAAAATCGAGGTGCGCCCGCACCCCAAGGCTCTCTCTCTCTTTTTTGTGTAATTTTTATATTAATAATACAAACATAAATTTTTTTAAAGGTTTGATTTATAATTTCTAGAAAATGACGTTTTATATTAGAAAAAGTAATTTTACTAAGGCCGCCCTAATCTAGTAGTTATTTAATTTATAATTTAACGGCCTTCTTTGTATTTCGGGACCTAATTTATAATTAGGACCTGAAAAAATACTTAATTCTATAAGAAGCTTGCCCATAGTTTAGCACCCTGACATTTCAGTTTTTTATTTTAAAAGCACATTTAAAAGGTCTATTTGTCATTAACAACACAATGTACAGATCCGTTTCACACTTACAATTTAATAGAAGTGGTAATAATAATTTTGACAGAAATTATAAACATCGGTACCAGGAATACATGAATGCGTAGCGATGTGCACTGCCATAGTTTGTTATAATAGAGTGCGCTTTCGGTATATTGACGACTTTGCTCGCAATATAATATTTAGGCTGTGTCATAGTTTAGGCCCGAAGGCTGTAGGCGTCCGCTCCACGAATCGATATTTCAATGCATCAATCGTACTCTCGTTTGTAGAGGAGGCCCGTGCCTTACAGTGGGAAGTATCGTTACAGATTTCAATACATATTGTATGTATTTACATTATGAGGTGACCGTTTAAATGGAAATGTGCCTATTGATATGAATGGAAATCATAACATGCCTTTAAATTGAATTATAATCGCGATAATTATCGCGATTATGTATTTGATTATTAACTCCTATATTTCATGACCACTTCAAGTATCATACTAGTTAATTATGAGTTACTTAACTGGTATGTATCAACTGGTGAAATCATGGTAGAAAAAATATACTCAAACAGTCTTTTACCAGATATTCTGAACCGTAAGTAAAACTACAAGCGGTACGCCTATAAATGTGCTACATGTTTGGAGCATAACCGCCACTAGAAACATTTTTCTTTCCTCTGTTCTTTTTTTATGTTCTCCTTATTATCAACAATTCTTTCGTCGAAAGAATTTAAATGAACCATAAAATTTGCAGATGACACAGTTTGTATAAATCGCGTCTAGCTGAACTGAACTGAAAGCACCGCTATGATACATCACATTATTATTGACTTTGTGACTGTACACACTTCTGTAAGCTCATGCAGTCCTGGTACTTATGTTTTCGAAAATCGAAGTACGTGCACCATAAGCCTCAATTTTGTACGAACACATTTTAAAATAACCTTATGTGATGTTTTTCTTCTGGGATAAATCGCCATTTAGCCTTTTTCGACTTCGTCTAAAGTAAAGTTGAAGAAGACATCTCCCTTTGCAATGCCTCGTAGAAGAAAGTGAATTGCGATAAGTCTATTAAGAACCAGAGATTGATATTATTCGTGGATTTCTTGATTTCAATAATGATAAAAAAGTATAATTATGTTTCAAAAACGATATTCAAATATTGCGTCGGACGACGCAGGCGTAATTGGCAATTGGAGACCCAATGACACAGGCGGAATACAATGCGAGTAGTTTTATTGTTGCTCTGAACGCACCAGTACGTTATATTTCCCTATTATTCCTCCTGTGACGTTACATACATCCATTCAATTATGCACTCCTGGTACGGATGTTTATAACTCACGTGGCCGGGGTTTTACAAGATACTCGTAATTGGGGGTTTCCCGAGTAAATCAGAAACGTGGACAGATGAGAGACAGACTTTTTTTATATAATCTGTTCCTTTGTGTGTAATTGGCAGAATACATAGAAGGTTATTTCATTTCAATGTCATATTTTCGTGGTAAAGGTGGCGGGACGTCGCTGGATGCAAGCTGCCTCGAACAGGTCACTGTGGAAATCATTGGGGGAGGCCTATGTTCAGCAGTGGGAATACCTTTGGCTGATGGATGGATGGATGATTTTCGTGGAATTGATGTAGAAGCCGCAAAACACACCAACATAGCGATAAAACGACGTCCATAGTTCTACATACATACATACATAATCATCACGCCTGTATCCCATAGGGGTAGGCAGAGACTATGTATCGCCACTTTGCTCGATCCTGACATACAACTTTCGCTTCATCCACTTTCATTATTCTCTTCATGCATTCTCGTCGGTTCAGGGTACTTTTGACCTGACCCTTCTTGAGGGTATCACCGATTTGGATGGTGTAGGTTCGATGAGGTCGACCCCTACCGACTCTTCCATCCACACATAGTTCTAGAGATAAATAAATAATTATATTATTGTTGATATATGAACCCTTGAACAAGGGTAGGTAATAATATTCGCAGAAATTATAAACATCCGTACCAGGAGCGCATAAGTGAATAGATGTTCTATATGTGGGTCGTGTGCAGTCACAGAGTATAGCAATAGAGTGCTTCCGTTTTTATATGAACAACAATACTCGCAGTCGCAGAGAACGAAGTTGGTATGAATAGAAATAGATAATCTTTTATATGGAAATGCATATACTACGTTAAATGGAAAACGAATGCTTATAAACTATGTCTCTATCACGGCAAGGTTCCTATTATATCTACTCTTTCATTTCAATTTGTCCATTTTACTAAGGACTACTATTTGGTAGTCTTTGGAATTAACTATTATAATCATCCTTGATCACATCGAATTCCCGCTCTGTCTTGTTTTGTTTTGAATTCCCGATTGTCTTGATTTCCATAATGATGAACATACTATAAATATATTACAAAAGCGGTATTTAAATATTATCTTGTCAGACTTTACGCAAGCGTAATTGGCAATTAGGGCCCTATGACACAGGCGGAATACATTGCGAGTAATTTTGTTGATGTTCTGAACGCACCAGTACGTTAAATTTCCCTATTATTGTTGCTGTGGCGTTATATACATCTATTAACTTATGCGCTCCTGGTACGGATGTTTATATTTCACTTGGCCGGGGGTTCAACAAGATAATTGGATGTTTTTCGAGCACATGAGAAGGACGTGAGAGAACGTATTTTATCAGAATCTTTTCCATTGTGAATAAATTGGCGGAATTAATAAATAAATCACTCGACAGTCGCATACACAGTCCTGACCCTACACTAAGATCGAGTCTTGTCAAGGTATGGCGAAATTGTGTCCCCTGTCTCTCTCCCCTTTTCAATCGGGTTTGTCAGATCGTGCAATTTGATTTGTAGAGTATCCTTGTTGTATAATACCCGGAGAAATTATAAACATCAGTACCAGGAATACATAAAATCCTGACGGTGTTCAGTCACAGATTACCGCAATGGAGTGCTTCCGGTGGATGAACAAAACTACTCGCAATTTATTTAAACTGTGCGATAGCACGTGAAGGCCTCGGCACGTATTAACCATAGGACCGATATTTTAATACATGTGGCTTGTGAATAAACATTTGTTCTTTTTTTTAATGACAGCGCGATTACTGAGCTAATTAATTATTGATATAATAAAAAGTACCAACAGTCTCAATTTTGTATTCAAACATTTTGAATATTTATAAATTATGCGCTGTTTTTCAAATTGCAAAACGAAAGTAGATAATCACGTCTCTCTTTCCAATGCCTCGTTGAAGGAAGTATCTCGGGGTAAAACTATTAAAAGTATATTATAATGAATATAGTTTGAAAATGTTTCAAGATCGGTTTTCAAATACCGCGTCGGCTTTCACGCAGGCGCAATCGGCAATTAGGACTCCGATCACACAGGTGGTACACGAGTCGAGTAGTTTTATTGATGCTCTGAAGGCACTGGTACGTTATATTTCCGTATTTTTCCTCCTGTGTCATTACATACATCTATTCACTTATGCGCTCCTGGTACGGATGTTTATAGCTCACGTGGCCGGGATTCCACGTGATTTTTACTTTGTGTTTTCGGGCCGGGTCGTTAACACACGGGTCATTAAGACCCGAGGCTAACTATAAAAATAATTTTCTTTTGCAAAATTCTATTTTATTATAAAACACAGACATGTTCCATAGCGATGCAATGATTCCAAAGTTACCGCAAGCATTTGATATCTTTCATACAGAACTATTTATCTTTGGCCTTAAAATACGCTTCACTTGCAAGAGTAATTCTTTACAGAAGAAATCTAGCCAGGATGCATCTCTTTAAAATTTGCATACAGGGAAAGGTTAGACGGAGCCAGATTGAACGAATAAGGGGTTGGGAAGTAATTCCGATCATAAATACTTCAATTCGTTCATTACTTTGGTCGACTTATGATTCAGTGATTTGTCTTTGCGGTGTGAGGCCTATACTGCTTGATTGTTTCAACCAATCGATCCGAAAACGCATTCTACTAATCGCTATTAATTGTATCATCCTTCGGAAGAATGTCGATCAGGAACATTTTGCGCTTTCCTAAGTTTCATAGGCTACCCAAAGCGGTCAGATGGTCAGACTCCATCTGACGAACAAACATCTTTGACGAAGGAACGGTACAAGAAAAATTTCTCATTCTCTGTTATTGTTTATGACCTTATTATAATCAAATCATCTCAATTCTTCTGTCGTTTTATTTCAAATGACTCTTAATGTAGCCGTTTTTACTCTTCTGAATTCCCAGATGACATAGTTAAATTGTATGGGGTATAATGTTGTTATGGTACTGAAGGCACCTATACGATACCCGGCAGTAATATAAACTCTGTGACTGTACACACCTCTGTAAGCTCATGCACTCCTGGTACTTATGTTTATGAAAATCGAATGACGTGTACCAAAGGTTGAATTTTGTATGACATTTTAAAATAACATGATTTATGATGTTTTACTTCTAGGACACATTAACGTAATATAAATATGTTTCGAAAGCGGTATTCAAATACCACGTGGGGCTTCGTGCAGGCGTAATTGGCAATTGGGGCCCCGATCGCACAGGCGGAATATAATGCGAGTAGTTTTATTGGTGCTCTAAAGGCGCCAGTGCGTTATATTTCTATATTATTCCTCCTGTGAAATCACATACATCTGTTCACTCATGCGCTCCTAGTACGGATGTTTATAATTCACGTGGCCGGGATTCCACAAGATAATTGGATGTTTTTCGAGCGCATGGGAGGATATTTTGACAATTATTGTGAGAGAACATTTTTATCAGAATACATTGGCGGAATACACATAAAGTTATAAACTAAATTAAATTAAGTCGATGAAAGTTTTTAAATGAAGTATTATTATAAAAATACACTAAAATAGACCAATATAATATTACCAGTATACTACGATATAGCTTTTACCGACTGCCTCGGTGGCGTAGTTGTACTACGGTACGATTACAAAGGTAAGTCCTTGGGTTCGAATCCAGGGTCTGGCAAAGTGATTTGGTTTTTCTATTCATTATCAGCCCGGAGTCAGAAATTTGTGCCTGATATGGCGATAGGCTAGCCCCCTATCACATCGTGGGACGGAACATACAAGGCGAAATATGGGTGTCCTGATCGCGCCTCTGCCTACCCATTCTGGGATAAAGGCGTGAGTTTATGTATGTATGTCATTTTTACCTCGATTTCCAAACCTAAAAAACACACTGATGTGGGCACTAAAGAGCGGCGTCCACAATTCTATAGATAACAAATATACTATTCAAATTGAACCCTTGAACTTAATATTATTACCCGCAGAAATTATAAACATCCGTACCAGGAATAAAAAGTGCGTGGTGGCCTGTTGGTAACGGACCAGACGCGGCTGCCTACATATTCACGGTGGTCGCGGGTTCAAATCCCAGGGCACACCTCTGACTTTTCGGAGTTATGTGTGTATTGATAGTCAATCACCACGCACTTTAACGGTGAAGGAAAACATCGTGAGGAAACCTGCATACCGTAGCGATTTTAAAAAGAATTTCTACGGTATGTAAGTCCGCCAACCCGCACTAGGCCAGCTTGGTGGACTATATGGCCTAACCACTCTCAATCGATTCTCTCGATTGTAGAGTAGGCCCGTGCCCTGCAGTGGGACGTATATGGGCTGATATAGATATAGATATAGTACCAGGAATGCATGAAGACCCAGAGGTGTGCAGTCACAGAGTTTCGCAATAGAGCGCCTCCGGTGTACGAATAACACTACCTCGCAATGTATACTCGTTGGCTGTGTAATAGGGGTATGAGAAGGTCGGGGCGTACTGGATTATTATAGGATCGATATTTCAATGATTTTTTTGTGTTTTTAGACAGATGATATTTTTCAAATGGATGCCCAACTAGATAGCTACCTAATGAATAATTAATTGTTGTTAAAACTATTTCGTACGTTTTCCTATCTAGCTATCTATCTTGGTCTTATTTTCTTAATTTGTTGAATTATCAGAAGTAAAACTGGCTTTTATTTCGTCCCTTAGAACTACTTGTACGTGTACTTTAAGTTTTATTAACGGCATGCTTTTGTTTTTCGCCTGAAGGCTTTTAAATCACAATAATTCACTCCACCGTCGTTTATTTTTTGTTTAGCCTACCTGGCTTGGTATAATGCACCAAAGACTTATTTTTTTCCATTCGATGAGGTAATAAAAAAATATTTTTTAATTAATTGTTTAAGGTACTTTTATCATTGCACTGAAAGCACAGCTAGTTTTATATGTTTAAACTGTGGCATTGGAAACGATGCGGTAATTTTTGACGCAGGCGCCTTCCGCCTTTGGTTTCCAATTCCACAGTTTAAATACATTGTAGGTAGTTTTATTATTGTACTACATAACAATGATTTATTTATTCTGTGACAAGGGACATCTCTGTTCAGTCATGCGTTCCTAGTACCGATGTTTATAACAAAACGTGACACCGTGCGAAACACCCGGCGTATTTTTGGAATTGGCAAATATTATTTTTGGATGGCAAAATAATTCCGATACAGGTTGTATTTTGTTATTTGTGCAGGTTTTTGTTTAATAAAAGTATTCTTTGCCAAAAATTTGTATGTTTTAGCATTTCTCCTATAAGTTTTTAACTCTTATGAGCGAAGGTTTTGTTAAATTGTGGGACATTCAATTTAAAGTCGCGTCTTAAATAATAAAAACATGTTGTTTCATTTGAAGTATTTAATGTTATATTAAACATTAAAGACACAGAGACGTTGATATATTATTTTTGTTTGTAATTGGAAATTGTTGATATATTATTTTTGTTTGTAACGCAGTAAATTTTGTTTACATTATGCTTATTTTGTATACATTAAGCTTCGACCTTTAGGAATGCTTGATGACATAGTTTATCAACATTGCGAGTAGTTGAATCATCATACTGGGAGTAGCGCTATGACACATTGCAATACTATTTGCCGATAACTCCTATAAACTCATACAGTCCTGGTAAGGATGTTTATAAAATTGTGAGTATTTCGCAAAGTCCTCAAGAATGTTTGTTTTTTTTTTTGCAGGTTTCTTGGTGGAACGTATTGTGATCATCTTGTGTTGCTATTGACCATGACTGACGATAGTTTTCGCTGTGAAGACTATCAATTTGATCACCAGGTGGCAAATGCGAAACAGGAAGAGTGCAACTGGCAATGAAGTATCGTCTCCTACGAATATAATTAATTATGCCAGCCTACAAAATTGTTTCGTGAATACTGTATGTGGTATATGCCACATTGGACTCTAATTCCTTCAATCAAGGTAGAAAATCGAAAAAGAAAGGAAAACAAAAGTTAATAAAACTTTCTGAATCTATTTATTGTTTTATTATGGTGTTATTTTTTTGTTTGTCTCAACTGTGATAAGGGTACATCAGTTATAACATAAAATTTCTGAATAAATCACGTATTTTAATGTGTTTTAATATTTATTTCCTACATAATTACATTAGAAATCATCATAGAAAGTTAGGGTCAGTGAAGACCCCATGCGAGCAGTTGTGGGATTTTCTTGGTGCGAGTAACTAAGGGTTAAATGCTTTGCACGTAGTTTATTATTTCTCTTTATTTATTTTACTATTTTTTTACATTTTTACATATATAATAAAAAATCAAAATACATATAAAAATATAAAAAAAAGAGATTAACCCAACGATGGCGAGGCTCGAGACCCAAGCCACCGGTGGTTAGGACCCCAAAGTGAGGAACCTCCTCACTATACGTGCCGTGTCAAGCAATACTGCCTTCTGAATCTGGCTCATGACCCAACGGCCCATTGAGAGCCTCTGGAGATGTTGGTCGAGGCTCTTTGGTATCAATCCATGTGCAGAAACAACAATCGGGACAATAATTGTTAAGTCGACATTCCACAATTCAGTAACCTCGTGTGCCAAATCTAAATATTTTGTCAATTTATCTTTTTCTGCTTTAACGAGGTTATCATCATGCGGAATGGTGACGTCAACAAGTATTGCCCGGCGCGCCAATCGATCTATTATCACAATATCAGGCTTATTGGCAACAATAGTCCTGTCTGTGATAACAGACCGATCCCAATACAGCGTAGCATGACCATTTTCAAGAACTGGTTGGGGAACATACTGGTAATATGGCACTTCAAAAGTCACAAGTCCATATCGAAGAGCAATTTGCTGATGTATGATCTTGGCTACTAGATTGTGTCTATGCAAATACTCGCCGTTAGCAAGATACGAACAACCGGAGATAACATGCCTGATGGACTCGCCAGGACGGTGGCATGCCCGACAGATGTCGACGGTACCGTCCTTCAGGATGTATTTCCTATAGTTGTTCGTCTTAATAACTTCGTCCATAATTGCAAAGACAAAACCCTCAGTTTCCCCAAAGAGGTTACCGAAACGTAGCCAAGACACAGACGCTAATCGGTCCACATCAGGCCTATGGAGGGCCCGATAGAACCGACCATGCAGCTCCTTGCCCTTCCATATTTCCTCGCGATCCTTAATACCCATCACCAGAGGTTTCCGCCAGTTCTCATTCGCCAAAGAGAGCGGGGTAAATCCTTTATCTACCATCACTACAACCCCATGCATATCCACGTCGCTGTGAAGGAAATAATCCCTGAGATTGCACACCTCGCGATTATGCAGGTCCTTAGCATTAAGCATACCTCGGCCTCCGCATCTCCGCGGGATGTACAATCGCATTACTGACGAACGTGGATGGTGCATACGATGTGCAGTCAGTAGAGTTCGGACTTTACGATCCAGGGCGTCCAATTCGGTCTGAGTCCATCTGAGTATGCCGAAGGAGTACATAAGTACAGGCATAACCCAACCGTTAAAGGCGCGAATCTTGTTTCCACCTGACAAAAAACTGTTAAGTACTTTTGTCAGGCGGCTAAAGAAACGTTCCTTTATCGATTGTTTTACGTCTGCACCCCTAATACCTAGAGCCTCAGGCATACCCAGATATTTGTAGGTTTCCGTCGGCGAAACGGATCTGAGTCTTACAGTCTCTGAGACACGTATGTCATCAGAGACCGCAACCACGCCTCGCTTTACATGGATAACCGCACATTTATCTACACCAAACTCCATATTGATTGATTTGCTAAATCTTTCAGCTATTTTTAACAACTCAATCAATTCAGATTGTTTTGATGTAAATAACTTGAGATCATCCATGTAGAGCAAGTGAGAGATAGGCTCAGACCCTCTCCGCAGACGGTAGCCTAACCCCGAATCCAACAACAGAGTACTGAGGGGATTCAGGGCCATACAAAACCACAGTGGACTCAGGCTGTCACCCTGGAATATACCCCGCTTGATTTTAATCGGCTCATCATTCACCGAAGGATTGGTAGCGCCTGGATATTTAAGAACAGTTGTCCATTGTCCCATACATGCCCCAAGAAAAGTGCTCAATTTTGTATCAACTTTATACAAATTAAGCACTCTCATGAGCCATGTATGGGGCACCGAATCATATGCCTTTTTATAGTCAATCCAGGCAGCTGATAAATTCCTTCGGTTCTGACGAGCCTGTTGGCAAATGGCCATGTCAATGAGAAGGAGTTCCTTAGTACCACGGGACCCGCTCTTGCAACCTGTTTGTCCGGAATAAAGAATTTGATTAGTTGTAATATGACATTGAATTTTTGATCTAATTATCGACGAAAGTACTTTATAAATTGTGGGTAGGCATGTAATGGGTCTATAATTTTTTGGTTCCGTGGTACTACCGGATTTAAAGAGTAGGTGAGTGACACCTGTTGTCATAAATGTTGGGAGTGATCCCCCTTCAAGCGCATCCTGGAATTGTGTTGCCAATCGAGCATGCGAACTTGGAAACCATTTTAACCAGAAGTTGTGCAGACCATCTGGTCCCGGAGACTTCCAATTTTGGGTTGGACGAATCGCGGTCAGAACGTCCTCTGGACTGATTAAAATGGCCTCCATAGCCGGTATCACCTTGCAAGCTCGATCTACAACACTGAACCAGGGGGCTTCAGTGTGAGAGACAGGCGACGACCAGATATTTGTCCAGTACTCACGCATTTCATGAGCACTAGGTAGCCGCCCATCTACCACACTTTGTGGAGAATTCTCCCAACATCTATAAACCCTCTTTTGATCACTTTGGAACATACGATTTTGTTGGAAACGATCCCATCGCCTCCTGTAGCGGCGGATGCGGTTTGCCCACGCATAGACTTTTTGTTTGTAGAAGTCTATGCGTTCCGTGACGCAAAGTCTATAATTGCGAGGACTGGTGTTAGTCCCCGAAAAAGCCTGCGCCACAAAACGCATAATCTTCGGTCTACTATTTCCTTCTTTGAAGGAAATTAGCTTGCCGATGAGAGTTCGGGCCCTGTTGATACGTTCCTCAATCCTACACTGCCAGGCAGGCACAGCCGCAACATCTCGAGTGGCTCTACGTTCATTTGGGAAATTAACATGAGCCACACGACATGCTGCGACGGCTGCGCAGTAAAGGATCGAGTGCGTATCAACAAGATCCCGACTGGACTCCAGGTATATAGGTAACATGGAGTCCAAAGCTCCCATCAGCGCCAAATTTCTTCTATGCGTTGGCAAACGCGGAAGACGCGGTCTACAAGACGCCGACAAAGGCATGAATTCCGAAATCGCACGCTCCAAAGCCCCTCTCAGACGCTGTTCATCTTGGGGACTTACGTTGTCGTCCAAATTGTCCGTCACCTCAATAACAGCAATAGGTATTGGTGTTGGGTCTGCTGCTTGATCTCCACTGACGGGCTGGACATTGTTGTCCTGGACAACTCTTAAGTCTGTGCGCAACCGCTCAAGTGCTTCATCATCCAACAACTTACGCCGCTGAATAAATCGCACTTGATCCGACAATCGTTGGGATGATACTTCAACTGTTGGTTCCAAAGCCTGAAACAGAGACAGCATTTTAGCACGATACGCAGTAAGGTGAGTTCCTCCCCTTGTTGCCCCAAAGTAGGCCCGCATGACATTTTCATTTATTTGATGAGTCCATCTCATGCGGCGCACTACTCCACCGGTAGCGGGGACCGTAGGCGGGACACTCGGTCCCACTGGTCCCAAGCCCACCACTGGAGGGGGTCGTCCTCTTCGCCGCGCAGGTCTTGGTGGCGGCGGGGACGACTGCAGCTCGTCGCGTTGGCTCGACGCGTCGATGTTCGGCGTCACTTCGAATACGTCCGAAGCTGACGCCCACGACGCGGAGCTCGACGAGCTGGGAGATGTTGGTCGTGCGTGTTTGCTTCTGGCTCGTTTTTTCATCTTGTGAACATCGTTATATTAAAATATATTGGGTGACATTGTCACTTTTGTCAAAATGTTTTCTTTGCTATTACGAGTACAACTATTGCTTTTAGAAATAAGTTTAACGTTTTTGTGATATGGCATTATTTAATTTGTTTGTGGACTAATTTTGTTTGATGGAATTCAAGTATATTGTAATATAAATTAAGAAAAATCGACGAAAATTTGACGTTCACAACTGATGATCGTTAGTGTTGCCAGTTATTATTTATTATTATTATATATTTTATTATTATACTGACAATATTAAACCTTTACGATATGCACACCTCAGAGGAATTGCGGGTAGCTAATTTTATTTTTGCAATTTATTGTGTCAGAATTAACTACTGCTTATTTATGAACTCCTGGTACTTTTCTGTCAAAATTCAAACAAATTAATTTCATTGGACAATTCTCACATATTTTGGGGGTAGTTATTTTTTTTACGATATCATATTATGCGGGTAGTTAAATTGTTTTTACGATATATTGTGACAGAATAACCTTCCGCTTGGTTATGAGCTCCTAGTACTTTTCAGTTCAAAATTCGAACAAATGAATTTAAATGCACACTTCACAATGCGGGTAGTTATTTTATTTTAACAATTATTGTGACAGTATAACCTTCTGCATGGTTATGAGCTCCTAGTGCTTTTCAGTCACTACGAACGTTCAAATTGCAAAATAACACATTTTCTTTTTTTTTTTTTCAAAGACCGCATATGTTAAAAATATTCTACCACATTAATTATGATACCATGAACTTTGTAGGAGTCAAACTTTGTCAGGTGTTTATTGTAACTGGTCCACTGTTGAGCATTGGCCTATCCCAAGTAATACCACAGTGGCTTTTTAGAAGCGGCCTGTGTTTAAGACGTGTGTACGGCTAGAAAGGTTTAAGAAAATAACAAAAATATTCCCATTTAAATAATTTAATTTCATCTTTTCATATTAGTTTTACATCTAATACTATCTAATAAAGTTACATTAAATTAAAAATATTTATTTGTTACACAGGATATCTCACTAAAGTGCTTTGGTTTTTAAATATTTTTTTATTACACATTTTCGCAACGGGTTAGCATTCATAAATTATTTTAAGTAACTGCGCATTTAAACAGATAGATCGAAAAAAAAAGTACATAAAAACTTAATAATTGTTAAAATAATTACGGGATTATAACCTCTAGGTTGCAAACAATAAAGCCGTATTTAGCAACCCCGTTGCATTACACAAATATAAATACACTAATTGGACATTTAAGTATTTTTTAAGTACACAAATACGAAAACAACTCCCAATCCATAGCTTGTGCTACATCGATATTCTAAATATATGGCTAAAGTCGGATAAAAGTTAAAATTGTACCCGTTATTTCTGTTTTGGTAAAATTCGGATTTATTTGGCTTTGGTACATATCGAATTGTGGATCAAAATTTTAGAAATAAATTATCATACGGGTTATGTGAATTATATCGTCCAATATTATGATAATTATTAGTAATTTTCGACATTAATGTATAACTGTCTGGTGGTCATGATAGTGGAAAACTCATCACGGTGAATCACGTATAAGCTCCACATCAGCAAGTGGTACGCTTTGGGGTCTCATGTACCTGGTTTTAAGCATATCGGTACAATTGAGCTTACGGGCGAGGAATAACTTTAACATTTTTTAAGAAGAATATTGATTATAATTATCATTTTAAGACATCAATTAATGTCGAAAAATACAACATTATCAATGTTTTATCAATGTGGTTACAAGGATATTTTTAAATTATCTTTTTATATTACTTATAGCGAGACTGTTTATTATATATTTTAAATTACATGTATTAAATAGAAATTTATTCCACTATTATTTACATATTACAATACACGTATTTATAATTTATATTAACGTTAGAATTTCGAAAGAATCTACTGATTTATGTATCTATATGTATTGGCACAATAGAGATTTATATATCTACTGTAAATATATATTTTATTAAAATATTTACACTAACTAACACTGAGATGATGTAAAAATACAGGCTAGGTTTTAGATATAAACTTAGTATCTAAGTAAGTACTACAGCGTTAAATTAAATATGTATTGTGCTCCATTCCGTTAAACGCAATAAATAGATGTTAAGCGCAAAAACTTGAACTCTTAATGCTCTTAATGCTAAATAACCAAACATTTATTATCTGGAACAAGGTTCTGTTTATATAATTTTTATTTTTTTATATCTTTACAGGAACTATAGCCATGTAAACATTTAAGACTAAAGAAAATCAATAATAAACAGGAACGACAATTAGATTTTTTTAATGAGGCATGTAGGTTAAGTATTTTTGTTCCGACTTAACACTATATTTGTATAACCATTCGGACATGTTATAGATTTCTGTCTTACTTTAACAACGTTATAGCAATGATTTTATCGATATACACTTAGTTTGTGCATATTCGTCAACCAGCGAGACTAAGTCACTACAAATAAAACTATGAAGTTTAACTTCTAAACGTCTAATAGGACTAGATTTGATTACTAAAGAGATAGAAGAAAGACTACAAAATTTTAAAGATTATATTTAGAGATAGGTGTAATAATTCTTTCATTCCTCGTAACAGTTAAATCTATCTTGTTATGGAAAAATGAAATACATATATTATTATAAAGATTCCTGCACTTATTGTAACTTTGAGAAAATAAGTATGAGCAATAACAAAAAACGCCAAACGCAAGCACAAAATCGTCTAATTGTTTAATGACGATACTTCAGTTATTTTTTAAATGAGTCGGGCTTTTCAATGTCCCCTTTCGATAACTTATCATAAATGGCAGACTTAAAACATCCATGTCAAAACTTATAACTAATAGTTTTTTTTTTAATGGGATACAATTGTAGATTTAACGTTACGTATACATCCATACAATACACTTAATGTAAGACTAAGAAAAAAACTAAATCGTAGTCATCAGAGAACGAAATAATCACAAGTAATAATTGACCGTCTATTTGCCGGTCGTGTCCACTAGTACTTATATTCTCTCGTCCGTTGCCTACATTTCTAATCTCTCTTGTATCACCAACATTATCTATTGTACCTGGATTTTCATCCCCTTCCCTAACTTTACTAGCACTCGAATTTCCAACACCTTCATTAGATTCTTTTGTTATTTTATTTTTCTCGTGTGCGCTATCTTTAGATGCATCATCTTTCTCTGTATTATCCTTAGCAATTTTCGTCATATCTAGAGTAAGATCCGTTTTTTCCAAATATGTTTGGTCATTGCATTGGATTCTCGAGTTACGTGGTTCATTTTTAAGAACTTTTTGATTTTTATTTGGCTTTTGTATTGATTTATTCTTTTTAATACATTTTTCGGTTTTCTTTCCCGTTGATACATCTTCACTTTGTTTCTTATCTTTTATTCCCTGCTTAGATTTATCATTCTTTTCCTGTCTATTCCGACCCTTTCGTACTTTGCCATCATCAACATTCTCATCGTTTCTTGTCTCATCATTTGTAATCATTTCATTAATAGTTTTCAGTTTTATATCGTGATGTGTTTCATCAACATGTAACCGATTTATATTCGTATTAGAATCACCGGACTTGTTTCCAAGTCCGTCTTGCGTAACGGATCAGAGTCTCTTATGAGAATCCGTACTTGAACTCTTCAATGATCCAAATCGTCGGGGCTGTGAGGTTGCCGGCAAAGTACCACGGTCCAAGCTAGCCGCTCGCAGAATCAGTCCTCTTGATTGACGTAGAGAAGAATCGGGTCTAACCTGAAAATGATTTGGGAACCATTAATGATTTTGTTTCGAAGATCACTGGACGCTGGCTGTTTCTGATAGTTGGTTTAAATTTAAGAGGGATTATTTCAAACTTATCTACTAGCAATGTGTTGTATTAAATAATTTACTTACTGGTTCTCCCAAAGATCCTACTCGATGTCTCATTTCCCGGGTAGGTCTGGTCGTAGGTTCGGTGAAGCAAGTCTCCAGAGACCTTTGTGAAGGGTCGCTTATAGATTGAGACAGCAGATGTGTAGTGGACGAGGAGTTGGAGTCTTCCACGTTGGAGTATTCGTCTGCACTGTCGTCGCGTTGTGGGGTATCAGACTCCTGTTGAATTTTAATACACTTTAAACAATATTTTAATTATCCTAGAGAACAATGATCAGAAAATTAAATAGGAGAAATTTACAACAGACTCATCAATATATTTTAAGAGCGGTTAATTAAAATTATTGATATAGAAAATACCATTATAAACTACTCCTTAACGAATATTTGGCAATTGGAGAGTTAGTAATAGCCTATGCACTTGGCATTTTTTTTCAGTGGTATTATGCAAAAGTTTAAGTTTAGTACCGACCTCCTCTAATTCCCTCAATGTGCTAGGATACAAATGCCGTCTCGCTTCTTCGCGTTCTCTCTTCTCCAATTCATCGGCCAGCATCATCACCTCCCAGTCGCCTCCGCCACCAGGCAGACCTAAATGAATCAAAATATTAGTTAATGAATCTAGTCTATTCTATTATATTATTTTTCTTATTGAATGATCTTATGTAATAGAAGTCATGGCTGAGAGCTCACTAACAGCCGTACTCAGAGAGTTAAAGAATTACCGAGTGTAGATTTTACAAAGAGAATCTAAGCGACGATTTAATTGACATTAAACGTCTCTGGGTGCAGCCGTTGAGGCTAGGTAAGCTATATAGCTATAAATAGTTTAAGTACTTCTAAGAGGCGATTGGCTGCCGTGACTCGACATGCTGGCTCTTCGTCGACGCGAGTTGGTCTCAACGAACTCTTCAAAGACTGGCGTGTGCGGCACTGATTCATCGCTGCTTGAAGTTGATGCACTGAAAATAAACCAAACCGTATCTTTAAAGATAGCTATATCAAATGGGAAGTTTACATGGATAGATAAAGCAGTGAGTAGAAAGAGCGTGATCTGAAACTAATCATTCTAGAAATTTAATGATAAAAGTCATATAGTCGAATGTTACCTTGAATTTCGAAGATAAAACCCGCAAACATAGTTTTATTTTAATGCCTAAGACAACATCCTCCCAAAATACTTACGTGTCGCTCCAGCTGTAATCGCTGCCCATGTCGAGAACCACTTCATTGCAGTTACTGGTCGGCTTCACCGTCGATCCACGACTGTACCCGAAGAAGGAGCCCAGACTGAACTTGCGGTGTTGACGTTGCCGTCCTTGCTCTGTAAGATGAATACAATATGGTTGATATTTTGTATTATTAATAAAAAAAAGGTGATGTATATTAATTCCATTTAAAAAAAAATTACTGTAGTGCGTTCGCAGATCAGGAATCGCACCCAATTACGTTTAATCTGGCCAACGTGTTGGAATATTTATTCTTCAAAAGTAATACAATTAATCAGTCTTCAATTGAAAAGTCGGTTAAGGTCGATCGCACTCAATTTATGCCACTTAAAGTGGTTACAACATACACGACAGATTGGTGAGGGGCCTCTAAACTATTGAGATTTATAAAGTTAAACAAATTCATACATTCCAACTAAAATATTCTACAATTATTCAATTAAAAGTTGCTGTAAATAAAATGTGATTTACCTTTTAAATATTCACTCCTCTCGTTTCGCCCAGTATGATGCATTCCAGTATCAACGGACAATGTTTTCTTGATCTTCGATTTTGTGTTGCCGAGGTGTGAACCGAAGAAGTGGAACGGCATACCACGCCGGCTCGACCGTAGACTTGACTGTTCTGGACTAAGCAACGATCTGTCTTCGGAGGTAGTGTGCGGGGATATTGGCCTAATAATGAAAAAGGGTTAGAAATATTATTTGACTTATAGCAAAATTCATGAAGGCGACTTTACGCTAATTTTAAGCAGGTGTAGCTATCAAATGTTTATTTAAATATATAATTGCTTGCTCACACTTAGACTAAACTAAATGTAGTTAAGTGTGAAGTTTGCGAGTTTTATTATTATTCGTGCCATTATTATTAGCTGTAAGGTTTCATATTTTAACAAAATAAAATAATAACACAGAATTACCGAGTGAGATCTTGCATCTCCATGCTTTCTTGATCACTCTGGTCTTCCCAAGACTTCCTCTGTTTTAACTTGGCAGCCCTTTTTCTCGAATACGTGCCAGCCTTCCCATCGAGATTCAAATCTAATCTCTTCGATTTAGTAACACTCCATTCTTCTTTACTAGACGACTTTTTATCTGTTCTCTTTGACAGAGATTCTGCAAGGCTCTGCAGCTCTGAATATGACAGTTTACTTAACTCTATTCCTTCAGTCATTTCTGATAATTTCTCATCTGATAAATGTTCTGGTTCTACCGTTTCTATACTTGCCGCTTCTTCTCTAATAGTTGCTTTTTCTTTGTCTTCTTCATCGGCACTTGCTGTTGGAGGTGAAGTTGCAAATACTGTGTCTAATGAATCACCTCTCTGTGAAAGGCAAATAATAATATGTCGTATTTTTTTTCTAATCTCGACAACATAATTTAATATGGATCCATTTTCTTTTAAAAATATTGTACAATATACCGTATTAAACATAAATATACTGCATTTATTGTATAAATTACTCTTGGGATTGAATTCTAAATACCATCGACATTGTGCTATCGTTTATTAATAAAAAAATGATAATCTGTGAAAATAAGTTAGTTTCTAAGATCATATTTTAAAATGTATCTTACCATGAAACCTTCTTCAGCACAGGAAGCTTCTTCACTACCCGAACTTCCATTTTTAGCTGCAGTTTTGGTTACTGCTGCTTCAGTAGTGGATATTTCTATTTCTGGTGGTTGCGACGTCAGAGTTTGTCCTTGTAATCCCAAACGTTCTAATTCTTGTATTCGCTTTTGTAACTGGCTTATGATTTCATCTCGTTTTCTTACTTCATTTTCTAAGCTGTTGAACCTAAATTATAAACAAAAATATATTTACATTCTATTTTTTATTTACAAGTCATACTGTCACAAAATAATTATTACCTTTCTTGAAATTTCCCTTGAACATCATGCAAATGTCCTTGTATAACTTGTTTAATACCTAATAAAACTTCCCCAAAATATTCCTGCTCTTCTAAAGACCCTGCAATTTAAAACAACATTTATTTAGTAACAGTTATGAAGATCATACTTTATGAAGAAAGTTTCATCTCTACCTCTTAATAATTTTCGTTGATTAGCAACGGCTGATATTAAAGTAAGCTTTGGCTTCTCTGAAGGCACTTTAATTTCTTCAGGTCGTAAACTTTTAAAATTGTACATTGGATCCACATTTTGTTGCAAATCGCTTTCAGTTCTTATGCCCATTTCTTGAGGTGCTATAGTGTCTTCAGTAGACCTTGCGATTTGGCTACACGGATCAGGTACTGGTGATTCCGTTTCTATTGTTAATGGGGGAGATATTTGCGGTACGGTATTGGGTATCGTTGTAGTTACATTAGAAACGTCGGGCATTTGAAAAATATTACTTTTGGCGTCTGCTGGCGCACTTGCAGGCGGTGATGGTAGAGTGTGACGGTGAAATGTAACGCTCTTAGCAAACTTTGAATGTCTAGCAGCATACCCTTCTAAAGTCGGGGCTCTGATCAATCTTTTTAATTCGTTGCTTCGTTCTGGACTTTCAGCTGGAGTCACGTCTTCTGATAACTTTTTTAGAATTGATTTTAATGTTCTCCTTTCAAGAGTTTCGTTTGATTCATGACAACCTAAAGAGTCGACAGATTTTCGTTTGTATTTCCGCTTGTCCATGGTGCTACCTTCAGAATGACTTCTCGTCAATGTATCGCCAAGCAAATCTTCAGAAGAACTGGTACAGTCCAGACTTGAGCTTCGAAATTTAACAACTCTCTCTAGTTCTGCTAGTTTTTGACGTTCATTTAAAATTTTGAGTTTTTTTACGAATGGCAATCCACCATACTCTGGAGATAGATCATCAATTGACCTGTACTTTTTTACTCTAGGCAATAACATACCTGGTGTCATTGGTTTAGTTTCTGTAGTTTTCGCTGCGTTCTTTTTGGGCGATAACGTTAATAAATCTAAAGATTTCTCTTGGACGGGTTCCAAAGGGCCTGTTATACTAACCTTATCTTTATCCAACTTATCATTATCGCTACTGACTTCAACATTATTATTGTCTATTTTAACGAGTTCTGCAGTAGTTACTATAGGCACGCTTATATTTACAGACGACTCCGCTTCGCTTACATGAGCTTCTTTTTTTACATCAGGTTCTTTTTTCTCATCTAGACTTGTTTTGCTTTGGCTTTTTGACTCTCCTAGTATAGCTGCTTTTTTCAGTTTACTCCAAGGCTTTTTACTTTTTTGATCTTCTTTATTTTCTACAGTTTGTAGTGGTGTTATTTCAATAGAAGCCTTCTCTATCGAAGGGAACTTATTTTTCTCAGCAGAAGGTTCAGAATCTTTACCGCTTTGCAATAGTTTTAATTTATCTCTAAACGTTGTACTTACTGCTTTTGCGGGAGATTTTATTTTACTAACAACAGAATGAGGTATTGAAATTAAATTACTTTCAGTTTTAGGCGTGGGCTCTACAACGGCTGCTGGTTTTTCACTAATGTCTTTATTAAGTGGTTGACAAACAGCAGTACCATCACTGTGGACTTGTAAAATTTTATCTTTAAAGCTGACTTTTGGGCGCGAAGTACCGTCGCTAGATCCGGATGAATTTTTCCTAGACATTTTTGCAGTTGGACTTTGAAGTTTGCCTGGAGAACTAGATTCTGAACCTTTTCTGATCGGACTAAGGGTTTTTATCGTGGGACTTAAAGGACTTTTGATAGAACTGGGACTGATTGTGTCGGAGCTAGAAGGTTGGTTGCTAGTTGTTGGTGTGAGTTGGTTCTTCTCCCTTTCTTCTTTGGCTTTAAGAAGCATAAGCCTTTGAATAAGTGGCAGACCAGCCCCGATTACTTCTGGTTCGCTATCGGGAGCTGCGCTTGTAGAAGGCGTTGGTTGAGCGGATAGGGATACTACTGATGATGTAGAATGCCTTTGTTTAGCGTTTTTTTCTTCACGATCCTGGAAAAATGAACATGTTAGTTAATAAACGTTAATTATAAACTACAGTATCATAAGAATAAAAAAATATTATTAACAATATTACCTGTTTTTCCTTTAACAGTTTGAGTCTAGATAATAGCGGCAATCCTGCTCCTATTGGTGATATGCATTTTTCTCCATCCTTACTACCTGATGTGGTTTCACCATTATCCTAAAATATAATGATTTTATTACTGATTAAATTATTTAAATACCAATGAACTATATCTAAAGAAAATATGATAATATGATGAATATCGAATGAAGTGACGTCGCTATGAAGTCTTTATATCTAACATGCTGTGCTATAGTGAAATCTATTTTTATTCATTGTCTCTGAGATGAAACTATTATCTTACATCGTGATGGGTATGTGGTTGTGAATCATCGCTCTCGACTCGTGGCATTCTTCTCAGTACCTTTCCATCGCTGGCTGTTCTTTCTCCGCTGGAAAGAGCTTGCAGTTCCAGAGATTCACCTGAACGGCGACCGGCTCGTGATCTGCTGCGGATGGCGTTACGAATACCCTAGGAAGGTATACAGATAATGAACCATTACAAAATAAATTTTACTGATGGGTTAATAAATGTGTGGCACATTTTCTATAGTAAAGTAATAGGTTTTTATGTGTATCAGACTTGATTATTTTTCCGAAAAGTAAAAATTCATTCGTCCATTAATTTCAGACAGCAGAATAGACTCATGTCCTCCGAAACGGCGCGCTCCAAAATCATCGGCTTTTGTTACTATTTGGTCCTATTTAGACAATACTAAATAAACTTTGGAATGACTAAACAATTAAACATTTAGTTTGTTCAAGACGGCACCCTCGGGGGCACTCAATAGTTATTTAAACAGTGAATTTACCTTCACATCACTTCGGAGTTTGTGGACTATCCTCTTCGGCCCGCTGTCGTCTCCTGCCATCTTGTCGGGGCTCGTCTCACCTGGAAATAACAGGTCAATTGTAGGAGTACCAATGTTTAGTATCAAATTGTTCATAATATTTGAGAAATATTTTAAATTAGTTTTATTTAACATAAATATACTTTACAGTTTGAGTTCTAGATTGTATGATAAGTAAGAAATAAATTACACAAGGAATAAGATATTGATGTATAAGTACAGAAAAACTGCATTTCCGTAATTTTCATTTTTGTAAATTTTGGTTGATCATAGCTGTGTGTCTACTAGTTTAACCAGTTAGTAACACTCAGCAGAATATAATTTAATATAATATAATATATTTCTATATTCATAATATAGAAAAATCTTTTATTTGAACTTATCAAGTGTAATTAGTTTACCAAAATTGTATGCTGGCAAATCATTAGTATGTTAAGATAAAGATCTGTAATTATTTTGCATTCTTTTTTGAAAATCTTATTTACCTTTAATACTCTTCCGGGACATGTTCTTTGCTTCCTGCAATCGTTTTCTTCCTAAAGTTTGCAATATCTCCTGTGCTTCGGGGTAGTCTTTCATCGCAGCCAGCACGTCTTCTCTTGACAACGAGAACAGTTCTGAATATCCTACTGATCGTACGTCTGCGGTTCGTCTGTAATAATACAACTTACAATTAAAGAATGGCTAGTATTTTTATACAATTGTAAAAATTCTATTATTGTGTATTGATATCAAATATTATTGCCTAACTTCGTATATTTCTCTATAACTAAATATAATAGAACTTCAAAATGGTTAATGTATTAGAAATAACTTAAATAATTTAAACCATAAAGTTCATTCTTACATAATATTATCAGCACTGCATAGAAGACCAATTTGGAGGTGTGGTTTGATCTTTTTTTGCTCAATATTTTTGCAAAGTTAGAAGAATATAAATATAAATAACGCCCAGAATAATCCCTTGATTATTCTGGGCGTTATTTATATTTATATTATTGAACCTTTTCAATTATCATTGTTCACACAATCTCCTTACTTGTTAAGTCCGTCGAGGTTGAGTATGCCAATCTCGCCGAAGAAATCGCCCGCCTTCATAGTAGTTAACACGCGTCCGGTCTCGGAGATCACTTCTAATATGCCGTCTGCTATTATAAACATTTCTCTCGCCACTTCACCTGCAATGTGTGATAATTATAATGAAAAGTATTTTTTTAATGTTTATTTAATGGAAAAAGCAGTTACGCTGTACTCGATAGTAAGCTTTAGGTATCTAGATAGATTTTAGGATGGAAAATTGGTTGCAATTTTTTAAAATTTAAATTTGAAAATAAAAAAATCTACAAGCATATACGAATAAGACAGCTTTTTCCATACAGTGATAAATTAAGAAATAGTTCCTGCAGAACATTTCTCATACAAAATTAAATTACACTAAAACCATTATTAAATTAAACATAATTGATCCTACCTTTCCTACAGATAGAATCGCCGGGAGTGAAGATGTAAGCTTTCATCTTGAGCACGAGGTCGTGAAGAAACTCCGGTTGGCACTCTTGGAATATTGTTACCTGTGCGTTTAAAATACATTTAGATATTAATATGTTTAAATTCTAGGCTAGACTCTTAGGTAATCCAGTTTTTGTGTTTTTCGGTTTGAAAAATCTCGCAATGTTAAGTTGCCCGGAACTCGAGTTTGTGCACCGCATGGCGATAGGCTCGCCTCCTATCACATCTTCGAAATATTAATTACTATAAGTGTAATAGGTACCTCTTTAAGCGTGCGTAGTATAAACTTCAATCCTTCAGAGTTGTAGGCTCGTGCACAGAGTTGAACCTAAATGAATTCACACAAAAATAAAAATATATTTTAACTTACTTTTTTCAGCACGCTCAGGTTGACATGAAGCGCAAGTTCCGTCTTCAGTTTGTCAGGCAGTAACCCCAGTGCGGTGTTGATGTCTCCGCCGCCTTGGATTCGACCTCTGGACCACGAGTAGTCGTACCACCGGAGCACGCGGCGCTTCATACCACCAGGCACCTGGGAGCAAATAAAAAAGTACACTCAACGGACACAGACATGACCCCACACTATTATAAAAGTCTTTTGTTGCAGGAATCAAGTACTTGGGACTAGTACTATGGACTTTCCGGTCTCAATAACACGCAGACCCGAAACGAACACTTGTGGATCACACAAAAAACTGTCTTTGTGCGGGGTTTGAATCAACGGCCTTATTCACATCTAAACAACAACTAATAAATATATTATAACTTTTCATAATTGCATAAATAATGTTGGAAAAGATACATGTTATTCATACATGTTATATTTTAATAAGCATTCTACACCAGGCACCTGTGTGTTGAAGATAATTTTAATAGCTTTATAAAATGGATAATAGACAACGCGCTGTTTACTTCGAAGAAAATAGCTTGCGATCTAGCGCTTTTCAAACAATTTCCTTATACCTGTTACGGTATATAATTAATTTTCTTATGGTAATCTCGAATAGTCTAACAATTTTAGTCATAGTCAGTTTAAAAACCTATTTTACGAGTAGTCATCCAATGTTTTGTCCCTTTCGAAAGACTTTTGAATTCAGTTTGAGTGAAGAGTGAATAAGGCTATTATTGTAAAAATTAGTTTCATTTCAATGTGTAACATTTGTGTAAATCTAAGAAACCGCTTTTATTGTTTTAGTTTGACAGCCTCCGTGGCGCAGTTGGTTAGACGCCGGCTGTGAAACAAGAGGCTGCGGGTTCGATCCCCGCACCGACACAAATGTTTGTGTGGACCACAAGTATTTGTTTCGGGTCTGGGTGTTTGTGAGACCGAAAAGTCTCTCGTAGTTCCTGATACCCACGACACAAGACTAGATCTTAGTGTGGGGTCAGGACTATGTATGTGACTGTTGGGTGTATTTATTTATTATTTTATTTATTAAGTTACATGCGTTTTCTTACAATCTCCAATTTAGGAACATCAATATATGTAATTAATATGATTCATTTCGGAATTGTACATAGTTTTTTATTGTATTAAAAAGACTCAAATACACAAGACCCAAATTTTACATTCAAATCTCAGAACAAAATATTTAAACAAAAGTAATTTTCGTTCTGATTTTTTGTGCCTTCGACATGGTTTAACTAAAATGAAAACAGGCGTACTGGTAATTTTTCAGTCTATAATTCCCAGTATTTATTAGCTTAATACATCTTAAAAATGCCTTAACAAAATTCGTGTTAAAGGAATTTGACCTTTATCCCTTACCTTATGATGTCTCATGTAAGTCTTAGCGCCGTCCAGTAGTCGCTCGAACTCTAGTCGGTTAGCGTTTCTGTTGGTGATGACGTTGCCGACTTGGCCGACTATAGTCGCGAATATGAACACGCCTATTAAGTAGCTCACTATTGTGAACACGTACCTGGAAAGTATAATTTATAATTGTAACACCCTGTATAATGTTGACGTTTGAAATTACGTTCGGATAAACTCAGAAAAACTTGACTACATGTAAAAATAAGACAAATAAAATTAATTAGGTGCCTATAAAATATTAGTCTAATAAGGTATGAGCGTTATGAAATTAAAATAAATTAAAAACTAAAATATACATAAACTTATAAATGCCAACGATGTTTTTAGCTCCCATTGTGTCTTACAAAGGACCTTTTTAAAATAAATCTTATTTGTACCCACACAAAACATTCAAACGGTACCTATTCTTCAAAAACCAATAAAAAGAAGCTAAGAAATTACAAAAAAATTTAAAACAAAAAGTGCAAAGTTTTCGAACAGTTGCAATATTACGCATCAACCCAAAAAGCGAACAAAAAACTCTCTAGCGGCGCATAAAATGGCGGTTTCAAACAAGTGAAGGCTGTTCGAAAACTTTATGTAACTCCGAATATCGACAACAAAAATAAAAGTGGAAAAAACAAAAATGAAAAACATTTTATGAAAGAACCGATCGTCCACTGTCTATACGAACCGAAATTAAAATGACGCCTTCAAGACATCGTATTTTTAGATGTTTGGGAAAAAGTTTTTGTAAAACTTTAAAACATTTCGGGAATGTATTCGGCTACGTACAGCTGGACGGTCGGTGGACGATGAGCGCAAAGGAAACTAGTCACATTTAGTCTCGATGTTACCCAAACTTTGTCGCTGCGAAGCGAACAGCCTCCAAATTTCTGCCGCCGCCATTTTATGTTTTTATTACTGGCTGTTTTCTTCAAACACAGTTTTGACATAATAAAGAAAGTTCGTGAAACAGAAACAATAATATTGCTTTTTTTAAATTAAAAATCGTCACACAATAATAATAATAATAATAATAATAATATGTAAATTATATAATTCTATATAAATTGCGTTTAAAATGCAAGGTTCCAGATTATTATATTTTATAGATTGATAAAAGTGAAAAATAAGTGCATGAAATCCAATATTTGATAAAAAAGTGAACGTAAAACGGAATGCAATTTTATAAAAACAACATTAAATAATTTTAGAAACGAATAATGAATATTAATAATATGCTTTGACTTATTGAGAATTGTGAAAATAAATATAATCAAAAATGTGTTTAAAGAAAACAACCCTACAATTTACGCAAGGGAAAATAATCGTAAATCCTTTAAATGTACGGAAGCCTGCGATTGGTCAAATCATAATAATAACAATATCATTTATTAGTTACGTAACAGGGTTATTTGTCTAGTTCGCCTTCATAAAAGCTTTGTTATTCTAAATGAACTGGCCTTGGTTATACAACCCTGTACTGACAAGACTTTGCTTTGAAAATATAAATTGTGTGCTATATCTCTGAAGAGGGTACCTCAAAGTAATATAGAAAGGTTTAATAGATAAATGACCGCCTCGGTGGCGTAGTTGTATTACGGTACGGTTACAAAACTGAGGTCTCGTGTTCGAGTGCCGGGTCGGCTTTGATATTGCATTTTTCTATTCATTATCAGTCCGGAGTCAGGAATTAGTGCCCGAAATGGGGATGGGCTCGCCCCCTATCACATCGTGGGAAGGAACATACAAGGTGAGATGTGGGTGTCCTGGTGGCGCCTCTGCCTACCTCTTCGGGGGTAAAGGCGTGAGTTTATGTATGTATGTAGTAGATAAACTCGTAGTCATATTTTTTTAAATCTGGATTTAGGTACGTAATAGTAAAATCGCGATTTTACAATTCTCGTATTGTTCGTTTGTTTTTTTTCTTAATGATAGAGGAGATGCGCAGGCTGCTCGCCTGGTGGCGTCACGGCTGTCCACAAACGGAAAGAACATCACTCAGATCTAAGCATGACATGCATGACACTAGAATAAATAAATAAATACACCCAACAGTCACACACATAGTCCCGACCCCACATTAAGATCAATTAAGTCTTGTGTCGCAGGTATCAGAACTACGAGAGACTTTTCGGTCTCACAAACACCCAGACCTGAAAGAAATATTTGTGGGCCGCACAAAAATTTCTCTCGGTGCGGGGATCGAACCCAATGATTACAATGTTCTTCCAACTGGAACGCAACAGTACTTAAACATCGCTGCTTGGCGAAAAAATTAGACAAAGCTGTGGAACCTGCCCTGATATCGGGTATTCTCGTAAACAAGAGCCAAGGAACCTATCCAGTAATATTTTCGAACTTTTTTTTCTGTTCAAAAATTGTATTAAATGGTAAAGTCCCACTGAATAATATAGGCTGGGTTTCAGTCAGTTTTAAACAAGCTGCCAGTTCGGTGTCGGAATTTTTAAGTGACTTTCCGAGATTTTAAGCAAAGTCCTTTTACACGGTAGAAGCTTTAGTTCCGAAACTAACTTGACTGAAGGAACAAATTTGTACATCAAAGGACTTTCAAAGTAAATAATGTAACTGCGATATTATTGAAAGTAATCACGGTGACTCATGAATTCCTACTACATAATATTACGAGTAGTCGTAGGCTAGTTTGCTAAATGAGATCACCATGGGATTTTTGGCTGGTAGAAATCGAGCATAAATTGTCTATCATCCCCAAGGCAAATTGGAGATCCAAAAGGATTTTCCTCGTGGTCAAAAAAGGGCCAACACACACAAAAATTGTGTGAACAACACTAGTGACTGCATCACGTATAGCATTATACTTATAGCCGGGGCTGCAATAATCACAAGAAAATACCACTATCACAGAATAAGTACTTCCAGAATGACTTACGTTTTATTATCCTTCTGGATTATGATGCAATTGCCTTGAAGTGCGCGATAATCCGTACTTAAATAAATAAAAATGTCGACCAATACTCTTTACCCAGTTCAGTGGGTAATCCAAGAAACCTTATATAACTCGCGATTGATTTCTAAGTATTTTAAGATGAAGTCGGAGGGATTTCTTCAAAGGCGATATTAAATGAGGACATCAGAGGGCTCATGAATATACTTTCGAGAAGTAATACCTATATATTAGTGGGATCGTCGTTTCAAAGTATTTTGTTTATGAATTTGGTTAATGATGTTAAGGTAGTTATGGTGCTCGTCTTTGGTACACAGAATTTATGAGCTTACATCATACTCGATGTTGGACATACTTTCGTTCTTTTCTCTTATATCCATCCCATGGTTGTCTGTCAGAAATTTCCTTGGGCTATAAGACCGCCAATTGTAATTTATTTCTGTTACTTGTCTACTTTTTTTTATCTGATGAACAATAAATAAATAATTATTTTTATACTGAATCGATAGACACTCGAATTGTTGTGATGTACAATACAGTACCGATAGATTATTCAAGCTAAGTGTTTATATCTTGCCGATCGATACGAGACAAATAGAAGAAACTAGAAACGCGAATGCTGCGTGTGAAAATGTAAAGAGTTTACTGCAATCTGGTACGGTCGTCTCCATCCAGGCTAATACGAATATTGTATCTCCTAAAACTACCTGATAAATGACCACTAATGGTTAAAAACATCCACGTCCTCTCGTTAAGAAACACTCTATCCGCTTTTGTAATCGACCGAGGAAGAAGGAAAAACTTAAAGATTTTGGGTACCTGATAAATTCACTAATTAATGGAACTATGAAGGAGGAATGAAAGAAAAAGTTCAGTATATTGAGTTCCTGACAAATCCAAAGAACCTAAAGATGTTACGATTCCCAACCAATCCACTAACCGATGGAATTGTAGAGCAAGAAAGAAGAAGTATAGTTCATTAGGCTCTTCATTAAAACGCTATTTACACGCATGATTATCGCATGACATAATCACCATAGATTATCGTGTTCTGACAAATGTTTACACGATGCAACTTTTTTATATCCATGCAATAATCGTATCTTTGAGGCGAGTATCTCTCCCCGTATAAATGGGGCTTAAGTATCGTCAGATGGAACTGTCATAGTCAAGTTATTACTTCATATCGCAAGGGTTGTTGGTCTCACAATAATCTCATTAATTCTGTAGCGTTAACTGCACACAGTTCCCTGTTAATGTAATTTAGAAGTGAAATGAAAGATAAATAGTGTAAATGTCAACGGGTTCCGAGAATAACATCGTATGGAAAAATAAGATGAACGTTAGTTTGTTATTCATTTGTATAAGTCATGCAAATAACTACATGGTAATGTTTGTTTTGTTATTATAGAGAATTGTCGGTTAGAATATTTAATTACGTGCGAAATATTATCCAAACCTATTCTACTATTTCAACAACAATTAAGTTCTTGTCGTTCGATATACCTTAATATAAAAATATTAATAGAGTTTTGTAATACTATGGTAATTTTAGTTTTACTCAATACAGTAAAGTGTAAACAACCGAATCATTTCGAACTCCGTGAGCGTCTTTAAAAATACCAAGCTCATTCTCTCTGCATTGTATTAAGGAAACATTTTTACAGCCAGAAAAGCAATGAAGCTGTTGTCCAATTTTATATAGTACACTTAATTCACCAAATTCGTAGAATTCAACAAAACAATTGGCTTTTGTTATATTAGGTTCGCTGTGGTAATCTTTAGGGATGTCTACGTTCAGCAGTGGAATGCCTGTTGCTGAGGGCGATAGTAATGACAATGAAATCACATCCGTTTATTAGTGATATTGGATTTTTCTATTCATTATCAGATGATTATGGCGATAGGCTCACACCCTATCACATCGTGGGACGGAAGATACAAGGCGAAATGTGGGTGTCCTGGTAGCACCTCTGCCTACCCATTAAGGGAAAAAGGCGTGAGTTTATGTATGTGTCATTTATATACTATTTAATTTCAGTCACAGCTGACAAAACGGTCTAATAGTGCACAATTTCATTATTCCAATATATTTTTTTGCCTGAAACCCTCAAGTAATGATACTTGAACTGAACGAAAAAGAAAAAAGTTAGGTATCAGAAAGCGAAAAACCCTTAAACAGAGGGCGAAAGACAAAACTCAGGCGTAGAAATTGAAATTTCGAATAGACGTGAAGTGTCTATGGAAATTGGCCATGCCACGCGCAACTGGCGACATCAAAGTATCGGATTTTGAGAGGAAAATGTATGTATCTCTACGATTTCGTTTCGAATTTGCAAGTTTGTACGGCCCCAACACTTTATAAAGCGGAATCGCGTGTCAGCTTTTTTGGATGTACATGCATACATAAACTTCACGCCTGTATTCCATAGGGGACGGCAGAAACTATGGATTTCCACTTTGCTCGATCCTGACATATTACTTTTGCTTCGTCTATTTTTATTAACCTCTTTATGCATTCTCGTCGGTTCAGAAAACTTTTAACGTTTTTGGATCTAGAAATTAGGTTTTATCTAGCAGTGGATTATTTTTTCCTGCAATCAGCCTATTCTACTGTGGCCTGTGGGATCAAGCGGTTCTGTTCAAGAGCTCTTGTTCTGTGTTTTGTAAGTACCTACTAGGTATTAATAAACCTCTGATTTCAATCTAGCGTGTATGAGAAATAGTGAGGTGAAGTTAAATAATTGTTTTCACTTCTTAACTTTGTTGCAGACTAAATTAATTTTATTTTATGTTAATACAATTAACAATCAGATGTTAAATCATAAAAAATGTGTCCTAATTAAAAAAAACGGCTGGAATTACATGGATTTAACAAAAAATAAAAACATATTATTTTGAACAAAATTTACACCATTCATCAAAAAATGAAAAGAAAATAACGCGATAAAAGGACCAGCGTAGGTACATGTTTAGGATTTTTTGGCTGTTTTTATGTAATTACATTTTCTGATAATAGAGTTTTCGTGTTTCGCTTTCAAGAATATACTCTTTATTAGTCGTGGCGGGAAAAAGCATCATTGTTTAATGTATTCCCTTGTCTGATTTTAATTAAAGTCGTTTTTTTGAAGCCCTGGGTGATTTACCAAGTGCTTCGCGTGCCGAGTTCAAAAATGGACCCCAAATTTTAATAACATTTTTTTTTTTCATTTCATGCGTGACTGCTTTTGAAAAGCTGTTGGATGAGACTTTTTAGTCCTATTTTCGCATAAATCAACACTTTAAACCGCCTCTTTTGAAACGACCTCCTAAATGGAAAAATAAATGGGATAGACTTTATGCAAATACTTAATGTTTTTTTAGTGTCAATATTTTTATCTTCTTTATCAGCAGCTCGGTCTTTTCTGATTATATATGTTGCAGGTATATTGTCAAAACCGTTATATTATAATTTCACTAGTGATATTATAAATAAACGGAAGATTGTCAAATGACTTCATTTTAATTGTTTCGACTTCATGTTAACTTCAATTTATTTCGAATGAAAATAAACTAACCTAACCAAACCTAACGATTGTTTCTTTGCGATAACTCGTTGCGGTACTTCATTCATAATACACCCAGATTCATTATATTAATCTACGTTAAATTGTAAGCAGTATGTTACGGTTCACAATCTTTCGACAGTTCACAATCTCGCGAGATAGATTACAATCTAACGGCATTTACAATTTTACGGTGACATATATAAAGAACAGCCTTTAAAATCATTACGTAAACTTATCTTTAAAAGTTACTATCTTTAGGAAATTCATATTTATTTCTTTATTTATTTTATATTTATTGGAAAACCAACAGCTTACATACAACACAATCAACGATAACAAGATCCCCAGCGTAACGATCAATATACAACTTTTAAAATCTGTCCTATTCGTCCACACAAGATTCGGGATCAGTCTGTGTTTACCCGGTTTCGAATAATATTATTTCTATCATGGACAATGGAAACTCTCTATCTAGACTCTATTACACATTAATTCCATCTCCATTGCACCAGTATAAACAAATGTATAAAGAGAAAACTAAAATGTAAAAATTTAAAAATAAATCTAATCTTACACCACGAACTTATATCATGACATATTATTTTCGTACATATTTCTTTATCATAAAACTATAATATCGAAGAGGCAGGCCATTTTACGACGGTCGCAAACTATCACAGCGGCGTTAGAAAAACTTTTTCCTCCAAGCCTATACGATTCACGTATACTTCAACCAATTTATAGCCCAGACGACAGCCAATCTTTCCGTAAAGTGCTTGTGTCGACTACACTCTCGGGGCTAGCGAGGAATATTATTAAATTTGGTCACCGCAAACAACTATAACATAATTTGCGGCTATAATATGCATCGATAAACAAATATATATACGGTAATTTACGTATCTTCGTATGTTTATGTGTCTTTGGTATCATTTCAGGGGAGTTATTGTGTTCGTCGGCGATATAAATGTTATTGCGTAAATTTCTCTATAGTATATTGTAGAGTCTACTCATCAGGCTACCCTATGATACCTTTTAGTGTGTAGGTGACTGCCTCGGTGGCTCGGTGGTGGGTTCGAATCCCTTGTCGGGCAAAGTGATATTGGGTATTTCTATTCATTATCAGCCCGGAGTCAGGAATTTGTGCCCGATATGACGATAGGCTGGCCTCCTATCACATCGTGGGACGGAGCATGCAAGGCGAAATGTGGGTGTCCTGGTGGCGCCTCTGCCTACCCCTTCTGGGATAAAGGCGTGAGTTTATGTATATATGTATGTATGTGAAATTATATTGATAGCACTACAGTAGCAAATAGGATATGTTGCGTTAGTATTTTAGAAATCCTTTGGTTCTAGTTTATACCAGCAATAATGTAAATAATTAAGCAACAAATTATTAATTGATCAATTCATTAAAGATAGATTACCCGACAATTTGTATTCGAACATTATATTATTTAAAAATGGCTTATGCTAAGGTCTTTTCAGGGTAGATAGAAAGTAAAGGTTTATCGAACACACACATTACCTACAAAAACCTTTAGCTTTTTTAATGTTTTATACTAACGAAGCCTGAATGAATTAACATTGACAAAAATCAACAAAACAGCACGCACAGACAAATGGTTGCGAATAAATACGTAAATATTAAGCGACAGATCGTGTTCATTTTGATCAAAATATTCCGAGTGCGGACGGCAAATAAAACAATTTTCCGGTACAATGATTCGTGAAATGAAGTAATTCGAACTTCGTTTGAACCGTCTCGAGTTGGCTCCTCTTGCATTAGTTGCTGTTGTTGAGTTGTGTCCGATGTCTAACTATACATAACTATGGACATGCGTATGTACGTGTGTTTCACCCAAGAGAGCAGAAAGGGACGGCTCTTTATCCGTTTATTTAACCTTTGTTAGCTTTCACTAGGGGTACTGTACTGTATCAGCCCATATGCGTCCCACTGCAGGGCTCGAGCCTATTGACAGGGGTTAGGCCATATAGTACACCACGCTGGCCTAGTGCGAGTTGGCGGATTTTACATACCATATAAATTATTACAAATCGCTATGGTATGCGGGTCTCCTCACGATGTTTTCCTTCACCTTTATAGTGGTAGGTCTTTCATATGTGAGAGGCCACCTGCGTGGGTACCACCGCAATGTCTATTTCTACCGCCAAACAGCAGTGTAAATGCACTGTTGTGTTCCGGTTTACAGTATTTTGTAGCCAGAGTAACTACTGGACATTTTATTATTATTTTATTTTTACTTTGTTTATTTGAAAGAAAAAAACAAATGTACAATATAACATACAAACTAACAAGAATAATTATACCTATATTTATCATTGTACATTCCACTACTATAAGACGACATAATGAGACTTAACATCTTGTTTCAGGATGGCGAGCGCAGTGGAATACCAAGCATTGCTTTAACATTTATGACGTTATCTCGCTATTCGTCGCAATAAAAACACGTCAACACAATTACCAGCGAAACCAAACGACTCTATTACCTTTTACTAGAGAATTATTATATCTTCGAACACGCTTAAAGTTTAATAAAATTGCTCCGTACGCGAGTGTCGTGTTGCAAAGTAATGTAGGTTAAGTACATTTTAAACTTGTTACCTGTCGAACAAAGCTTGTATATTATTCATTATAGTTAAAATTATAATGTGCATATATTATTTTTATGTTTTCTGATGAATTGTGATTCATGATGCGACTGTTACATTTTGAGATTAAGATTGGGTGAGGAGCTATCGAGGGGTTTTATTCGGTATGCTGACGTGGGATTTTGGACCTAGCGTGGTACAAATATTACCAAGCGTGTAGGTGTGGAAGGAGTGTGACCCTGGCGCCCGTTCATATATCTCTCGGGGCACCTAACGAGGAGTATAGAGATAAGAGCTTTCTTCAACAAAATCTAAAAGCAGGTATGTCCAATATTAAGCACAGGTATTCCGTGAAAATACTATTTGAAGGAGAACATCGTGAGGAAATCTGCGTACCAGAGAGATTTGCAAGAATTTATGTGGTATGTAAAAGTACACCAATCCACACTAGGCCAGCGTGATGGTCTATATGGTCTAAACCCTTTCAATCGTACTCTCCATTGTAGAGGAGGCCCGTGCCCTCCAGTGGGACGTGTATGGGCGAATACAGATCCAAATACAGTCCGCGGAAAAAGATTAACCCAAAGAAAGCCACTGACGGATAAGAAACGTCCTGCATTCCACAGCAGCCTCCGTGGCGCAGTTGGTTAGACGCCGCCTGTGAAACGAGAGGCCGCGGGTTCGATCCCCGCACCGAAACAAATATTTGTGTGATCCACAGGTATTTGATTCGGGTCTGAGTGTTTGTGAGACCGAAAAGTCTCTCGTAGCTTCTGATACCCACGACACATGACTCGATCTTAGTGTGGAGTCAGGACTATGTTTGTGACTGTTGGGTGTATGTATTTATTTATTTATTTATTCACCTATCACCTACAATATTTGTCTATCCACGTTGTGGAAACGTTAAATGCTGCATCAGTCTTTAGTACGCGATCCAGATTTTCCTATCAGGTTTTATTTAAACCCCAGCTTATTATTCAAACGAGTAATCATTAACATATTGTTGTTAAACCAGCATGAACGGCTTAACAATATGTTTTCAGATTATAAATACACGGATTTAATCACAAAGTTATGATTTCAGGCAAGAAATCCCGTGTAATTTAATGAATATTCTTAAAAAAAAACAGTAGTAACATACTATTTATTTCGTAATGTGGACGAAAAATAGTTTCTTTGGTTTACATATAGTCTAGTAATTTATATTTAAGTAACTCCGCAATGTAAAGCGTACAAAATATTTACCTAACGTGAAATTGTATTACATTACTTTATCCAAAAGAAGGAAGAAATATGCTCATAAGTAATGGTTGTAATTTTCTTTAAAAAGAAAATAGTTTAATGTTATTGCAAAAAAAGAGTAATCTTGCCTACAATTTTAATTGTTTTACACCTCCCTCATACATTAAAAGAAGATAACTTTGAGTCGTATAGGCTTAAATACTTCACTACGTGCTTGCATTAAAATCCAACGGCTTATCGCATTATAAGCCTAAATAAAAACATGTTTTTTCACGAGGGTATCCGAAAAATAAAAAGCGAAAAATACTGGCCACTTTTCGAGAAATATTTGTTCAAACTTAAACCGGTGTTTTCTTAAGCCAGTGGGTTTTTCGGATATCCCTTAAGGGATTTTATGAGTTTTTACGAAGGTTCGACTTGAGCTATAAGTTACACCGTAAGGGTTTTGGCTACGTTTGACCTGTTACCTTATTTATTGCCTCGATAGAGCCTTCTCGTCTAATTTGGGAAGATTTATTAGAGGTCATAGTCAATTATACAGCTATTCGAGAAATTTATCTTCAGGATTTTTTCCACTTCATAGATCATACCGCCGCGCCGCTTTCAGTAGTGGTAATTCCAGTTCACTTAAACATTTTGCGGAAAATAACAGATGGAAAAATGGCTGCCGGTTTTATTATTTATACAGAGCAAAATAAATAGACCCAATTTAGTCCAGAGCAATAGAGACAAAATTTATAAAATCAGAAATCTTTCACACCTAGCACTCGAATCTAGGACCTTAAAGTAAACAACTTATACATAAATGATATTACAAGTTCATGTTTCTTAATAAACTGAGCAAATCGTTATGGCCTCTAATTGCGTCTCTGTGTACCGCTTCAGGAATATGTAAAAGCGGGGGCTTCCTTTTCCGCTATACCATTGCATTATTTGTATTCCTCTTTATATCTTCAGTTTTTTTTACATTTTTATATATACAATACACATACAAAATACATATAATAATTATATATTGACCCTTAGGTAGCGAGGCTGGGACCCACAAGCTACCTGTGCTTAGGACCCCAATACGAGGAACCTTCTTACTATACTATACTACACTCATTGCATTATTATTGGTATCAAATATCAATTCAATAACAATATTCACAATCCCTTCATACCACATGCTCTTCAATATCACCAATCACATTTAAACGTAATAATGGAGAAACTAGAAATAAACAATTTATTATTCGTACATAAATCAGAGTTATTGCGTACAATACACTTCGATCAATTATTTTATCGAAGACAATAAAGAAGAGTTTATTTGGTAGTTTTATATGTTCTCTTTGAAGATTACTTCATGATACATGTGTTCTTTAGGGGGGGTTATTTGGTATACTCAGATACTTAAGAGACGTACAGTGAGAAACGTTTTAATGCTGCACTGAATTTAGGTACTGGGTTATAAAACACTAGCCTAAAATAGAGTATTGGATGCTTCATTCATCCTTTTTTCTTCTTCACTTTCTTTATATAATAGATGTGGACTTTGAGATCTGAGTTTCGTATTTTGTGTAACATTACATGTTTGATTTCCCTCCTTATGATACTTTCATTTACACAAATAAATTAAAGACGACCCAAAAAAAACATATATTATTATACATTTATTTATTCATTTAAAATGGTACCAACAGAATAATGCATTAGATCGCTGATGTACATTTTGAGGTTAAGTAGTACATAAATGTATATGCCCAGATATTGACAGGAAATGGAAAAATCTCATGGTGATCTTATTGCTTTATGTTATCCACATAATGCAGACAGCAATGGGATGGGTCATAGTATAAAAATAACATTAGTAAAAGAAAATGAATCAGTTTAAAAAGGGTTACACAACTGCAACTTATAAACCAAGATTAAGGACGGCACGCACTTAAAGAAGCAACGAGCTGGTGCCCAACGAGATTCCGAGAACGTTAACTTGTCTTTAACCGGCAACTTTTTTAATTAAAAACGAAATAAACAGGACTTGGAAACAGCAAGTTCCCACTTCCCACAGTTAAGCTGTAAAAAAGGTAGAAAAGGCGTAGAACTTTCAGAAGTGGCACTTTTAAGTCACCTTTAGGTGATGATAAATATGGCGATTTTTTGTATGTTTAGCACGACGAATAGGGTATTTGACTATGGTCAATTTTTTAAGGCAAATAAAATACTAATTAAGAGAAAGAGCCAGAGTGTAGTGGGGACATCTTGCTGTCTCTTTCACACGCGCACACTAATGCATGTAATGCATAATATAAACACTAGTGACGTCACTAGTTTTGTTTTGCATCCCTTTTCTTTTACTCCCACTAAAAGATTTAAAACGCTTCTAACTTGGTTAATAAATATATCCTGAATCCAAAGACGATACACTGACGTAGGTCGTTGTGTGGAGTCTTACAGTATACACAAATATCTTATGACCATAGATGACGAGAAGACGTGATGTAGTTTCCGGAACGCAGCTTTTCTTAACGATTGATAAACATTTAACAAAGATATAGCCAGGTGCCTTATCACTCACCACACACAACGCGACAGGTAACTCAACTCACTAATTTTTTTTGTATGTTAAATAAAAACACCGATGGATCCGACCCGTTCTGAACTGGCTACAGCAAGGCTCTACCCTAAATATCTTATGACCAGCAAAACGTAAGCAGTTTCCTTCTGAGTATTATACTTATCATAATACTTCGATAAGCCGATCTGACAAGAGGTCAATCAAAATAAACGACAGCGTGAAAAAGGTTTCTCAATGTGGAAAATTACTTTGGACAGATAACACGTATGAATGTGATCCATTCTTAGAAATGACACTGCGGCTGTATGTAACGGCTGCTTATGTCGATAATATTGGCTTTAACAGCGAGAATGAGGAGAGAGCATCTCGTTCGACTTACGGTAAGCTATCGATATCGATACATACATACATACATACATAAACTCACGCATTTATCCCCGAAGGGGGTAGGTAGAGGCGCCACCAGGACACCCACATTTCGCCTTGTATGTTCCGTCCCATGATGTTATAGGGGGCGAGCCTATCGCCATTTCGGGCACAAATTCCTCACTCCGGGTTGATAATGAATAGAAAAATCCAATATCACTTTGCCCGACCCGGGACTCGAACCCGAGACCTCAGCTTTGTAACGGTACCTTAATACAACTACGCCACCGAGGCAATCAATATATCGATACACAAGAGGAATATCAGTTAAAATGTAAAATTACTTGACAATGCAAAGCACTACCTCTACTAACGCCTGATATATAATCACTGCCTATAATGACAACCTTCGAGGCGCAGTTGGTTAGACGCCAGCTATGAAACGCGAGGCCGCGAGTTCGATCTCCGCACCGGGACAAATATTTGCGCGATCCACAGGTATGCTTGTGAGACCGAAAAGTCTCTCGTAGTTCCTGATACCCACGATACTAGGCTCGATCTTTTTGTGGGGTCAGGACTATGTATGTGACAGTTGGGTGTATTTATTAATTATTTATATATTTATAATGTCTTTCAAATCGGAAGACAACAGTTCTTATACTCTACAGTTTGTTGGTAGAATAAGGTGGTTTCTACCTAAACGGCCTTTTGTACATGACATTTTGTATGAGACATACAACCTAATTAATATTTATTTTTAAACCATAAAAGGCATCCTCTATTTCCCAACGGTCTCTAAAGATAGCATGTGTCTATCGACCGTCGATTAGTTTCGATGTATTCCGGTCATTGCCGTTTCAACTTCGGTAGAATACACTTTTTACTGATAAAAATATTGTTTTTGTATTAGTTTATAGGTATGTAAATGCTAAATTACAATACTGTACTTACCTACAATACTGTACTACCTTTGGGCTTAGTTAATACGATACTATTTTATATTTTGTTTATTTATACGTATTTCAAGTTATATTTAACAAATAGCAAATGAGGCTTAATGAGAGATATTTGATTTCATGACTGGTTAACACATTATATTATAAAAAAGGATTCAAAATCATTTATTATTTATTTAATTGAGCCTTTGTTAAACCCAGTCATTTGGAAAATATGATTATGTATTAATAAAATATAAAAACAACAAACTCCTTCTAGGGCGATCGGTTAAAAACAAACAAGAAATCTATACTACAGCTTCCTCACGCGTCTGAACGTTTTATTGCCGAATTTATTGGCTGAATCCAGCGCATCGCATAGAAATTAACGTATTTATTATGCGTCTGTATCCGCTGTGGCGTATAAACCTTGTTTTTATTACTTCATATAGTGCATTTGAAGATTATTTGCCATGTTATTAGCGTTTAGATGGACATTCTAGTGGCTGGTAAGAATTTATTTCTCATGGAAACAAAACTAATTTTTACGGATTTTATCGCGATTTGGTTTAATATTTACATTTTTTAAACTCCTGTCGTTTCGATTGGTGCTTTCATGGTCACGGGGCGGACTGACGGTTAGTCATCCGCTCAGTGACCGTTACAATTTAACTACCCTTAGTAAAGTAATCGAAACGTCGCTCGGGAAGTTAAAAAATGTAAAAATTAAACCAAATCGCGATAAAATTCGTAAAAATTAGTTTTATTATCTCTCTTTGTTAAGTTTTAAGTTGTTGCTTATGTCTATCGGTCACCATGACGGGTTTACCACTCTGTACGGTGGTTGTTACCCGGGTGGATAAGAATAACTTGCCACCAGCACCTTTCTAACAACAAGAGCAAGATAATTCAGAGATTTCCACCGCTGAGAGATTTTAAACTAAGATAAAGACACAGATTTTAGTGTACAAACTGCAGACGTGAAACCCTTTATGTGGTTTCAATTAATGTCAAGCCCTCGCCACTATTTGTATGGAAAACACAATAAGGGAACCCGGTTGAGACGCTGTTTATACCCGTTGATAGGGTGAAGAGAAGTTTTGCACATACGTGTAAATTGATTTAAGTTTGCTAATGTACGTACTTAAGGCATCTAATTACTTACGTTGACAATATTGTCGACTTACTTGTATGCATTTATGGACTTATCACCATTATTAGTCTGATTTTTAAAAGCATTATGCGTATCTTAATAAGCATTGAAGTTTAAGATTAAATTGTCAATGTAAAAATATTTTACGAATATGTAAAATTCGATTATTTTTTTTCTATAAGTAATAAAAAAAACTGGCTTTATTGGAATTGAAAATAACACATTTTTAAAAAGCAGACTATTTTTTTTGCACGAAGTATTTTAAATACTCTTATTTGATTTCTAAATCACCATTTTGATCGAAAACACCTTATGTAAACTATGCAGCGAAATGCATTTAAGTAAAGACTTTTTAATATTATTTGTTTCTGTTCTACAACACACACAAAAAATAGCTGCCAGTAGAAGGAAGAAGGTTTATGTTTGCTTAAATGTTTAAAAAATTGTTTGAAATATAATAACAAATTCGAATAACGAATTGCATTTTGAACATCAGGATCAAAACGTTTGTAGCAAAATTAAAACTTAAATTCTGAAAGTTGTTTATTCGTATATTCTAAATTCAAAATGATTTGACCAATCGTTATTGCTTCGGAGACGTACCCTCGGTTGGACCTGAACTGCAGCAGGCGGGACTTGAGCCCGCGACGCGGCAAAAATTTGGGGCCTCCTTGCAGGCTACCACACATACAACCTTTGTTAGTCGATAACCCTAAATTTTACCTATGTGTAAGCATAAATATAGCTGTAGGAACACCAGGTGCAACATATTGCGGTTTCATAATAATAACATTTGAATATTGATCACGAAAAAGAATTATAATTCAACTGATTGAGTAACCAATTAGTTTAGTTTTAAAAACAACACAAAACGTAATATCATACACATAAAGCGTTGGATTCTTAAAGACATAGATGATTACCGATTTTGTAAAACTATTGCGTCGGAGCCACGTTTTGTCTATAATTAGGCACAGGAAACACAATCATAAACCCTAAAAGGACTTTATTAATGTTCAAAATTTTAAAAAATCAAATGGCACAGGAAACGAAATCATACAGCCTTATCTTTATTTACAAAGGTTAGTATGCATGGTTGCACTAACGTTCTTAAATCATAATGCCTCAGTTACCATCCCCTTTAAAAGCTCATGCACACGTGCTCAGGGGGAGGCAAACGTGGAAAAGCTTTTCGCAACGCGATCGCGCGTGGTTACGTAAACCAGTGATACCTGCCTCGTGATTTTTATTTACACTGTGCATTGGTAAATAAAACGTTTGCGACGTATTTGTTCGACATTATACCGCTACATTGGGCCTTAAAGGACGTATAGCATTTAGGAATATATGGATTTTTTACTTTATTTCTATGTAAAGTTCCAATAACAGAGATGTCAAAAAACAATCCACCTTTTTAGGTCCTGGAATATCGATATTATTTAATACTCTTTGCCATAAAGATTCTGCAGAGCATGTCTATAATACTATTCGAATTCTTTTGATATTATATTTTTTGTACAAAAGAAGCATATTATATTAATGTTTCATCACACTATAATTGAAGATAAATGCTTTTCTTTTAATAAAACATTTTTATTTCGATCGACACATTTTTATTTTTAATATAAAATATTTTTTCTTTTTAATTCCCTATCAGAAATATATCGTTAAGATGTCAAGAGACACAACAAAACTCTAACTACTCTCTGAGAATATTTTCAATTATAATTGTAATATGTATATTTTTTGCATTAATATTACAGCGACCATACATTTCAAGATGGATTGCGCCATATTGCGATACATCAACGTCGTATATAAAATAAAGCGTTAAGAATATTGAAGTTATAAATATTATTATAGTTGCATTGAGTTTAGTTATTATAACGTACTTTTAAAATATTATACGACTGGTAAACCCACGCAATGTATAAGCATATACATTACCTTACAACATATAAAAATACCCTAAAATCATGATCCTATTTAATCACAAAATAATGCACTAGGCGATGAAAGTATCAAAACATATAATTTTTATCCATCGTATATACTGTGAATATATCATGCAGTACTCACTCAGCATTCGTTTCTGGGGTAGGCAGGTCTCCTATGGTGGTGAGCGTCAGCGTCGACCAGTAGAGAGACCCCAGGTACTTGCGCGTCAGTGTAGCGTAGTCGCCAGGCCGGTGGGGGTACACCCAGTCTCCCTGAAGAAGAGGGTAACTTGGTAATGATATTCAAAACACTGTCTGGATCGTATTTGTGCTTAGCATCAGGTGCAATGCACTACGCCTTGCGAAGGAATTAGAAAAAAATTAGCACATATTTGACCCATTGCAGGGCACGGGCCTCCTCTACAATCGAGAGGGATTAGCCGAGTCCACTGCGTGTATTCCACTATAAACTAGTAAAATATTTAAATTAACTTTTATAAAGCTAAATCATGAAAACGTAGTGTCGTAGATAAAAAAAACTTCTTTTATAGAAATAATGGGCTGAGTTTAACTTAACATGCAGTAGAGTAAGCCTAAAAAAAATTTGTTTAAGATTCATAAATAAATGAATATTTGCAAGAGATACACTTATGGGTACTATCGATGCGGTCTATCGGAAATATTGTCGGCCTTATTCATAGACAGATTTAAAACCCATTTTAGTTATTGAATGTTTTGTCTTCTTCGCTCAAACTGAATTCTAAAGTTGTTCGAAAGGGAGAAAACATTAGATAACTAATATAGATTTTAAATCTGTCGATTAATAAGGCCGTTAGTGTATTTTGCAGTCCGTAACATAAATAAAACAGACGTTAAGATCCCACAACACTTCTCTCCTCTCACTCATCTCCGAAATAAATATTAGTTGCCCCCATACAAACATTTTATGTTTCGGTGCAGAATTCTAATACATACCTTTTCACTGCCTGCTTTTAATTCATTAGCTCGAAACAACTCATTTAAATACTCATATTAATTTATGCCCGATGGAAATATCGGCGCGACAACGGAACAAACTTCTCTGATTAATATTGAAATTGCAATTTTCGAACACTTTCATAATCAAGCAAGTTTCAAATAATACGAAAACAGAATTTCCATTTCATTGTACTGCAGTGTTGATTGAATATTTGAATTTAAAGTATTGAGTTGTGAATAATGCTCAAAACTTGGCTATATAACCCGCGCTAGGCCAGCGTGGTGGACTATTTGACCTAACCACTCTCAATCGATTCTCTCGATTGTAGAGTAGGCTCGTGCCCTGCAGTGGGACGTATATGGGCTGATACATATTTGGCTATATCGGCCGATTTAAACGAGGAATATGGTATGCACATTAAAAGACTAAATTCCTCTATCACATCTGTGGATTTAAAACAGGCTCGGCAAGTTGTTAATAACACTATAGGAACATCTGTTTCGCCCTTCTAATTGCCGCCACACACGTAACGGTATATGTGCAAGTCTGAGTTTGCACAAGTATACTTGAACGTGTGTGAGCACGCAAACTCCGTTTCTTTTTTAATTCTATGCTGGTGCAACTTGCGTTTGCGCAAACGCACTTGAACGTGTGTGGCAGACTTAAGATACCGAGGGTAACCGGACCAGGCAGCTATTATTTAATAAATTCACTATGACAAAAATTCTCAAGTAACAGAATCCATTCCGCAATGTAAGTGGGTTTGTAACAAAAGACATTACTCGCTTTTTGCTGTAAAATCTGTTATTACCTCAGAGCCGGCGCTGCGTATTACGGGACTGGGCTAGTCTTTGTAAATTACCTTAGTTGCTGTCTTTGACCAGCTGGCATTATATTTCGGATAATCTACATGAGTGAAATGGTGATGTTAAATTTAAAGTAGTCTTAAAATGGAACTTGGTAGAAAAGAAATGTTATTTGGTTTTGTACCCTCATTATCTGATTTCCAACTCATTTTAAATTTATATTACATTTTATTAGAAATCGGTCCTAATATGCTTCGCAAGAGTTATATTATATATATTATTACAAAAAATATTTAATAATGTCAAAGTAACTAATCGGGAAAACATCGAATTTTCGGTTATAATGCTGTCGACTATTAAGAAATAGTTCTTGCCTGTCAATACTATAATCGAACGGACAAACTTACTTTCGTGTGACAATGCGGTTAGTTTACCGTGCCCGTATAAGATATCAAAGGACTTATTTCAATAATAAAGTCACAAAATTCTCGGAGGAATAAAACAGGAAGGGTACTTTTACGGTAAAAGTCAACACGGTTAAACATTATTATCCTCGTCAGCCTGGCAAAACATTTTGAGTGTTATTACAAGGATACTGTCATTACTAACATTATAAGAAAATTAATTTGTTTGTCACGCTGTCACAACTTAACTATGACAGTTTGCACACACATGGATACAGAAATTGATAAAGGGTACTTTGTAGACAAATAATAATTACCATTCCGGATGAAAATGTACTATTAGGTAATTCGAAAATAAATACAATAAAAACGCGGCCTATCGACATGAATGAATGACAGAAATAGGGAACTGTTTCTGGACTAATTACTAGAAAACACAATTTCTAAATTGTTTTAATGATACAGGCGAAGTCGCGAGGAAACTCCAGCTCTACATATACTGAAGGAACGCTACGTCATAATTCCAGTTTACTGTTCTTTACACGCTGGCGTATTTTATTTTTAATCACAGACATTTTTATGGCCAGCCTTATTTTATTGTGAATTTATTTTACACGCGCAATTTTGTGTTCTTCGTCTCTGGCATAATACGAAAGAATGAACTTGTTATGCGGTTATATTTCAACAGAGGCTTAGTGGTAGTTTTTCTGATAAATTAGATTTTGTTCAAAATTTGTACGGGAAGGACCTCGAAGCTAACAAAATCTAATCTCGGCGACCCTCCCGAACCCGCACGCTGTTTTTCAGACGGCGTGGCGTCCTACAAACCTTGAAACGGAGGCTACAAAAAAATCTGTCATTGTAAGGACCGATTGATAATTTTCTCACTCTCACACGCACGTCTGACGTCAATACATGATTTATTTAACACCATTCATTTTCTCAATGTATCGGTTCTCTTTTGGTTTGTTTTGTAGAAATATTTCCTTACATTCATTAATTGTACTCGGAAGTCGGAATGTCAACGTTTATCCTTGTCCTTTCAAATATCCTACTTCTTAATCTACTTCCTACTAATATTATAAAGGAGATAGTTTATGTGTTTGTTACTAATTCTTCACGCTCAAACGACTGCACCAATTTCGATGAAACTTGGTGTGAAGGTAGCTGATATCGTGGATTAGCATTTAAGAACATTTTATCCCGTAGAAATGTAGTGTTTTTGTGGGATGAGCCAGGAATTCAAATATGTATATTTGCTACTCTTTCAAACTCATAGGGATAGTTTGGGATAAAATATAGGAAGAATTAAATGGATATAAGAGGACAGGATAGCATGCCTTAAATTATGGAACAGATTGAGACGGAACATGATGGGATGTGATATAAACGAAAGACAAATAATATAAAATATGGAATAATTAAATAAAGTATAGGTATATACAAAGCATGATTTAAGAAACTTTGTAGAATTAACTATTTTCTTTTTCAATATGATGAAATCTTACGTCGTCGTGGAAGAAGCGATGGAATAATTTATTTACACGCTCGTTATATAGGAATTACAAAGACCAAATTTGCTTAAATATTGCATGAATGTCATTGACAAAAAAACTCACATCTTTCTCCAGATTTCATTCTTCAATAAAGAAAACAACCGTGGAAAAAACCCTATCCCTGACCTTGAAATAACTAAAAATATCAAACCTGGAATCCCTCGTACTCAGACAGCAGAAAGTAGAAGCAGCCGAACCAATGCGCCAAGATGAGTAGGATGTGAATGAGGTTGATCACTCTCCAGAAATTAGGGTACACCGTCCGCGACTCCACCGTGTAGTAGCAACTCACAGCTCTGTATACCTGGAAACAAGACTCAAATTAGAACATTTACTGACTCCAAGCTATTAGTTAATAAATAGGTTCAGAAACAAATTTCTCGTATTACCTACTCATTCTTTTTAGCTTCTAAGGGCCGTGACGCCAGCTTTTAAATCTTCCTCAAGATAATCTTAAGAATAGATGCAAATTTTTTTTCCAATCTTAGTTCTTCTGTCGGTTTCAGAGATTGGCACATCAATGAAACTTTTCAGTTTGATTATATAACTATAGGTGGTCTAGACGATAAAACCGTCGACCTTAAAATTTACTCTGAAAAACTTTTTACTGATCAAGATGAGTCTGAATTTGGTGGTTGCAAAATACGAAAATATTTTACTCTGCTACCAAGGTGATTAGATACAGTAATTCCAAATCCTTTTCTACTAATCAATATTTATTTATATGAGCGCACTAATCTCAGGAAGTACTACTAATTGAAAAAATCTTGTGGTGTTGGATAGTCAATTTAAAGAGAAAAGCTATGGAGTACTTTTCACCGGGACTTTGACCCTGAAAAACTTATATAGGCGGGCGAAGTCCCAATATTATCATGGTTCTATTATTTAACCACAGGACATCTGCTATCAAATATAAATCTTGATAACCTAGATTGTCTCCTATTTCTGATTACGTGGGGGGTTTGAATCCTTTATCCATACAATATCTCAAATATCACCTTTACAGCCCTTGTCGAAATATAAGGTGTCAAAGGGAACCTTTCATGCAGAATAGTTCGGATTATCTTTGAGGCTTTTAGCTGTAATAGGAAGCGGGTTAAGGGTGCTTTGTTTCTTTGTTTTTTCATATGCATTGACGTGGGATTTCCTTTGTACAGCCGGGGAAACTAACGTAATAGCGTTCCTTTTGAAATTTGTAGACCATAAAGGTTGGAACAACTGTTGTATTGGCAGTTGTTTCGTTGGTTATATAAAGGGATAGAGTACTTGGTGAACAAACAATTCGTAATAAGAAAATTATTATTCAAGTAAATATTTTCCTTGATTGTAGCTGTTTGTCTATGTTTCATGAATTAATGAATAAATTAAGTAAGATCTTTCGTCAACACGTTATTTGTCCCACCAAAAGCTTAATGTACAACTATACTTATTTACACCAGTTTTAACGAGAACATTAATTTATATTTACGTACAATATAAATGTGGTATGGTAGTTTTCGTTGATATCCATATTGTAAAGTCCATATTATTATCTATTTACCTTTCAGAGGCAGTAATATTAATTCCCGTAGATTTCACTTGTACACCCAAACATTGTATTACCATAAAAATACACTCCTTTTACTATTTACGATTCATGACTTTTTAAACATTATTCACTATTAATGCAATCCAATTCTACCATCCGTAAATTACATCGTTTCAAATAACAGGAGCAAGGCTAGCGAGGGCGGATTTTATTAAGAAAATGCTCTTAAAGGGAATTACGATGCCATTTAAACGATTTATAATTGTCGATTACAATCAGGTTTCGGGCGATCGCTTGTTATGCCATTCACGGATCGCTGGCCTTTACAGATTGTTAATTGGTTATTTACATTGGTGTCGGATTATGGAATGGTGTTACATTTATAATTGAAATAATTTGATCGTGTTTCTTTGATGGTTTCATTTAGCAAATGAGGCTGTATAAGGTTTTGATTACAAGTATTGTGTATTTCGAAATTTTAGTTATGAATTTGGTAATTATACGAGTATATCAGTAATTACGAAAAAGATGACTGCATAGGTGGCGCAGTTGTGCTACTGTTTCTATTCATTATCAGCCCAGAGTCAGGAATTTGTGCCCAATGCCCAATCGCCCCCTATCGCATCGTGCGATGGAAAATACAAGGCGAAACGTGTCCTGATAGCACTTTTGCCTACTGTTTCTGGGAAAAAGGCGTATGTAAATACATAAAAAAAACTCAATTTCTTATCTTCATATCAACACAAACTCAAATTGTGAAACACCTACCGTTCAGATACCTAGTTATAATGTAAATAAACATTTAAAGCCAACTTTAAACAGTATGTTCACACAAATGATCTGAAAATTTATCTCTACACTATCCAATAGGCTAACGACACCCTCCAAATCGAATTGGGCCAACGAACTACGCTCCACGAGCCTCTCAATGCCGTGGAGCGTCTACATCTCCATACTGAAACTATATCAATTATGAACATATTTATTGCTTTTTATCAGTTAATTTTGAAATTAGCAGATTCTGTATCCATCAAGGTAGTTATGTTGTTATTTTTTATCAGTTATGTTTGAAATATTTCGTCTTTATTAACCCCTATACGTATAAAGGTGAAAAAAGCATTCGCTTGATATGTTAAGAGTGTTGCGTTTGTGAAGATTTGTACTGTTATTGGGTTAATAGCCTAAATTAAAATTACTGTACCTTAACATTTCACCATACTTAAAATCTCGTACATTTTTCAGTACCAATTGAAAGACAGATTTTAGAGCTCTGTACAACATGACCATTCTATGAACCTATAAGTCAAAAAAGTATTTTTTCAATGAATTGCCAGAGAACACTACCTCTTTACATATCGTTTCGTCTCGAGCTAGCGACATTCCATAATAATTCATGCAACGAATATTTTTCCTGTTACGTTCAGCACGGTCATTGTACTGCGTTGTAGAGGAGGCTCTTAATCTATAAACGCTGAAGTAGCTACTGTTCCATATCCACTTACCTTTAAAAATCTCGGGCACCGTATTATCGGGTTTGTGCCTATTCTTAGCTGTATAAGATCTAGTGGTATCAGCGCCACGAGATCGAATAGGAACGAGCGCGAGGTTAAGTAGTGTTTCGCTAGCTTCTTTGAGTCGTATACCTGTGGACAAAATTGATATTTTATAATTGGACTGTTCCACCTGCACTTCCATCTAATTCCTGTGGATCAGGATTGACAGAGCCATATTTTAAATAAATTAATAAATAAATACACCCAACAGTCACATACATAGTCCTGACTCCACACTAAGATCGAGTCAGATGTCGTGGGTATCAGAAACTACGAGAGACTTTTCCGTCTCACAAACACCAATATCCGAAAGAAATATTTGTGAGCCGCACAAACATTTCTCTTGGTGCGGAGATCGAACCCGCGGCCTCTCGTTTCACGGCTGGCGTCTAACCAACTGCGCCACGGAGGATGTCATAAATTCCTGTGCACGAGGATTGACAGAGCCATATTTTATGACATATTTGAGTGTACTTAATCTTTCAACTGTAAAATAGCGAGAACTGAACACAATTTAATAATACAGAATCATCAGTTCTTCAGAATCAACAGTAGGTATCCAGTGATACACTTTATGATATCGAGTACTTAAAGGTAGCCAATGACGCGAAATATGAGTCTTTAACCGCTATAAAATAAAGAGGGACTGGAATTAATATATACATTAATTCATAGAAAACCAGGGAAAACATAAAATATATGAACAGGAAATACATAATTCAGATGAGATATACAGGGTATATCAAGACCGCGACCGAAAACGAAGCCAGGTGGTAGTTTAAGCGGCTACAGACACAATGCAATTAAAAATTTTGCAAAATAAGCGACGGATTTTTTTTTACAATTTTTTAAAAATCATCGTTTTTGAGGTGTAAATACCTAGTTTTTGCAAAAATAGTAATTTAAACCCTTACGTACCATTCCGTGTTTAAAAATTAAGCGATGTACTTCATTATTTTAGAAAAACTATGTTTAATCACTCAAATACGACGATATGTAAAAAATAACAAAAAAAATATTGACGATTTTTTTTGGAAAATTTTTACTTGCATTGTGTTTGATATCACTAATACTACCTCCTGGCTTCGTTTTCGGTCGCGGTCTTGATATACCCTGTATACTGAAAGATATGAAGTAATCACAAGAAAATAATATCCTTAATGTTTACACAGAAAATACGGTTTCTTCATGTCATTAGGGTAATTAGAGCAAATGGAAAGGAAACGTATTACGTACATTTCTTTTCCATTTACATTGGAACTTGATAAATAATGAATTAAGCGAAATTTTAAACGTAAGGACCTATTTACAATTGACATCAATAAGTCAATTTTATCTCTTTAGTGAGTATTAGTGGAGTATTAATCTCTGTCTCTTCAGCTACAGGAAGTCCACTGCTGAACATAGGCCAAAGGAGTCTCCGGGAGTGTCTAACTTGTATTAAACCCGCAACGAAATCAATCAAAAAGTTAAATTATTAGGAGGAGTTGGAAATAAATGACTGTCCACTTCCCACATTCGTTTTAATAATAAATTTCCTTGAAATAAAACTACATATTTTATACGGATTTTATCGCGATTTGGTTTAATTTTTAAATTTTTTAACTTCCCGACGTTTCGATTACTTTACAGCTTTCGTGGTCACGGGGCGGACTGACAATCCGTATAAAATAGTTTTATTTCAATGTGTAACATTCGCGTAAATCTAAGAAACCATTATAATAAATTTCCTGATCACCAATTGTATATAAACTGCAGAAATCAGTACACGAAGCTAAAGGTTTATTTAGGTAAATTTCACTATGGTCGATTAGTTAATCCCTACATTAATGAAGGCAAAATATTTAGGGCAAAGGAAACGTTTAAATGCCAGACGATTTAACAAATGAGTAACATGGGAATAATGCCTGCTCTTCCAATCCCGAATTGTACTTCGTATTTCTGCTAAGGTTCATGGACATTTATCTAGGTTGCGTTAGTTTATGGTAGAAATGTTTTTTTGGTTAATGAATTGTATTAAATAAACACGAAGCTAAAACAATGAGAAACAATATTTTTCTTAGTGTACAGTGAAAATAAGAAAATAAATTATAATAATATCAAAATAAAACTAAGTTCAGCAGTACATTTCGCGTAATTAATGAGAGAGAGAACTGAAAAGCAAATTATGGCACCACCTGTGAAGTATAACGCTTTGAAACAAAAGAATAATTTTTCAAATCGGTTCAGGCGTCTTCGAGTAATCGGGGAACGTACATAAAAAACAAAGATTCCGATGAACTGAGAACCTCCTCCTTTTTTTTAAGTCGGTTAATAAGAAACCAGATTCATTCTCAAAGGATGTAATTAATGAACACCGGTCTGATGACATGAAAAATGTGGTGAGTATTGAATAGACGCCAGTAAATAAATATCACAATGGATAACTAATATATGGGAAACCTCTAATAGGGACAAAGATAAATTGCCTTATTAATAGACCGTTTTAAAACCCATTTTAGTTTTCGAATGTTTTGTCCTTTTCGAACGACTATTGAATTCAGTTTGAGCGAAGAAGACAAAACATTCGATAACTAAAATCGGTTTTAAAACTGCCTGTGAATAAAGCCGTATGTCTATATCCATAAATAATACTGCTAGAATATATAATACAAGGACGATAAACATCTCAGCCGAAGTTAATATTATCTCTAGACTGTAAAAAAGTTACCATGAGCCCCTGTTCCAGATACCCGGTCCGGAGTTGCACGATGAGGTCCAACGCGAAGACCACGTCGCTGAACCCGTCGAAGGTGACCCAGAAGTAGTGGCACATGATCTGTAGACAAAATAAATGTTTTATCTTGTGAATAGGCAAAGAAAAAAAAACACAACTTTTAACTGTAATTCACCCACGTTGTCCAAGTTTCTTTAAGATAAAAAACAAAAAAATCGGGGCTATACCTGCATGTAATGACTTTGGGTAAAAAGACGTGTGTCAAATTAAGTTTATGTTATATTTTTTTGCTACCAAGCAACCAATAGTTACCTTCAGATATCAATAAAGTAATCATCCTTATTCCGGCACGTTGAAGATATTTTTTCTAAGTGTATGGGGCAAGCACAGGAAATAAAGCCGTTTGCGGAAATCCTTTCGGAGATAGAACATTTAGATAATAATGAAGATAATCAAGTGATGATGTAACTTTTATATTACTACGTTTACTGTGAGAATATTGAGACGTGGTGTTTGGCAATTTGCGATATTTAACTTCAGAAATACGTGAGATTCCCTGAGACCTTATAGGTGGTGGTGGAAAAATTCGACTCGCCCCAATAAAAACTACTAAACAAGATGAAAAACTGTGATCTTGACTCATACGATTGTGTCGTGTTTTAGGATCAACCATTATTGATATGGCCGACATTATTGTTTCTGCCGATGGATACAATATAATAAACTGCATGTACAATTAAGTCAATTGTAATTACTATGTGGTTAATTTGTGCCAATTTAAAAATAGAAAATGGTATATTCCCATATATTCGTACTAGACCGCCAACCCGCACTAGGCCAGCGTGGTGGACTATATGGCCTAAACTATCTCAATCGTACTCTCGATTGTAGAGGAGGCTTGTGCCCTGCAGTGGGACGTATATGGGCTGATACAGTACAGTACAGGTATATTCTATTCACATCAAATCGTTTAAATTCATTTTTAGAAAACTGTAATCCAATAAAAATAACGCTCCACTGCAATCTTGTCCGTTGTATTGGATCAAATCTCTTGAGGGTATTTGTGACCCTCTGGCTAGAGTTCTTTGTGTCCATAACAAAAACGAACAAAGAAGGGTTAAGCGGCCAACAATGTTATGAATTTTGTGAGACGCTTGGAAGGTTAAATGCGGCGTTTTTGACAAGTGACTTCTGTTGGTGACAAATAACCTCTTTTGTGGTCTTGTATGTTGATTTACTCTAGAAGCCATAACAATATACTTATGCTTAATTCATTCTCGTTTTTGTCACTATGTTTAAAGTTGTACTGCCTCGGTGGCGCAGTTGTACTAGGGTATGATTGCAAAGCTGAGGTCTTGTGTTCGAATCACTTTCACAAACTCACGAATCATTCCCAGAAGGGGTAGGCAGATGTGCTACCAAGACACCCACATTTCGCTTTGTATGTTCCATCTCACGATGTGATAGGGGCCGAGCCTATTGCCATATCGGGCCAATTATATGTATTAAGGTTTAGAAAAGTAATCAACACCAAGTAATAAACCTTCAAACCTCATTTCAAAACTTCGTAAGTACCCAACAATCCCTGCAAATGGTCGAACAGATCAATCTCTATTTGGTTTATTTACTTAGAGCAAGTCAGCCGCCTTGGGAAATGAAAGAAGGGGTGTGAAAGGTTCACTATTCTTAGAATGCAATACGTTTCTTGTTGAATAAACATCGCTTGTAGTCGAGTGCTTTCTAGAAGACGTATTGCAAATGGCGCCCGGCCGTTTATAGAGCTCGCGTTTGGAACAATCATCAACGTAAAATGTTTGAGATTTTTATATGGTGTAGATATTTATATATATTTTTTGTATTAATTTATATTTTATTTTATACATACATTTTTACTTGTCATGTTAAGTGAATTAATATAAATAGTGGGCTAAGATTTTAAATGGATTTATGTGGGAGAAAAATAACACGTTAGCTTATCACTTACTTACTATTTTTTTTGGTAGGCATTATTACTCGAATTTCAAATGAACTCAAAATGATTTATTTGAAAATGTAGGTGTTTTCTAGTAGCTGTTAAAATTAAAGAATGTGATGCTCTAAATTTTTTTTACAAAAAGCTATGCAAAAACTCACTTTTCTTATAAAAAATATAGATCCACAGTATTATTCATCGTCTTTGGCTACAGAAATTCAATAGCTGAAAGTAGGCATCACCCATGTGTTTCCATATATTTTCTTCGAGAATCACTATCATTATTGCACTGACAAATACATTTATAATTATTTATAGGAACATATTTAATCAAATAATTCTACTGATACAATCCAGATTCGTGTCTGAATACCACACTGGCGTTAAAAGTAGAAATTCCTACGGTTTTTGTATCCATTGACTACTGTCAAAATTATAGAACTACCCACCAATGTCAGTAACTTATCGAATGCAAATTGGCGGTACTGTGATCACAACAGTAATAATATGACCTTGCGTCCATTTCAGTTATTAGGTATTTAAATAAATAAATAAAAACACCCAGCAGTCACATACATACTCCTGACCCCACATTAAGATCAATTCAGTCTTGTGTCGTGGGTATCAGAAACTAGTAACTACGAGAGACTTTTCGGGTCTTACAAAAATTTGTCTCTGGGATCGAACCCGCGGCCTCTCGTTTCACAGCAGTTGTCTAACGGAGGCTGTCACAAAATAACTATGACAAAGTAACACGTATGTATATAAAATTTAGTAAGTGCATATAAGTATTCCATGTACATCATTCGCAGTATAAGAATAGGTGGCAAATTTAAATAACTCCTAATATTCAATAACAGTCTTTAAAAAAGTAACTTATGTATCCTTTATTTTGTATTCTAAAATATCGATAAAATAATTTCTAATTCAAGGGGTTGTTTTATTAGAAACAGATTTAATGAATACTTAACAAGTCGAAAGTAATTAGAGCGGTAGTAAAGATTTTATTTCATTATTCACGACTTTGTCGATAGTTGAAAAGTTTCGCCAACCGACCAGTTAAACCTTGTGAATCGGTATTACCTGAACTAGCGGACGGTGACGAATTTAGAGATGAAAACGGTGGTGAAAAATAATATTAAGAATATATTTTTTGTGCACCTAAAAATATATTTAAGTATGTTTTATTAAATGTTCACATAGGATTAAGAATTATTTATAGGCACATTTATTAAAGAATTATGAAATGTATAAATCAACTAAAACAGGCAATCCGAGAACAAACATTAATAATATTAATCAAGCCTTTCTTGTGACCTGACGTATTTTTATATTTGACCACGATGAATATTTATATATATTTTAATATGCTCTAAATTGTTAATATTAGATTTTGTACAGTTAAAGGGTCAGTTAAGTAAAATAATAATTTAAATTAATTTATAACTTAAATAATACTTTCCTTAATATATTTCTATATCGATCAATGTTAAATACCTACTGTCAGGTTGTGCTTTAACACTAGAAAGACCAAGGCAGTCAAATTGGCGGCAAGGCAATTTCATTGTTAAATATTTCACAAACTATGTTTTTGTTTCTTTTCATATTTTATGACTTTTCCTAATTTGCTATTATTAAGCTAAATCTATATAAAAAATAAATTAACAATATATTGTAAATGAGTTTCGATTACAAATACCTACTAAGACCGCGCACCGTCAATGTGACGGCATACATATAAAGGCGGCGATAAGAATAGTAAGCAACGAATTCTTCAAACTAATGTGGGTACTTTTGTTTTTATTTATGTTGAATTGAATTCTGAGTAAGTTGTTACTGCCTAGCTTGTTTACATTTTACAGTAGACATTGGTTTCGTTCGGAGAGCAGTCGTAACTTTTTATAAAAAAATGAGTCGCCAGCTCTCAAATTCGGAAATAGAACAAGAATTGTTGCGATATCGGGATATACAAGAACATGTGTCAGGTTATGGAAGTAGTGATGATATAATAGACAGTGTTAGTGAAAACCTTGATACAGAATTTCAGCCGGAACAGGTCAGAAGACTCCGAAGTAGATTCATCTGCTACAAATAACAATATTATTGTAAATTCGCGCAGAGGACGCGGGGTATCTCGTAGATCCATTAGCGGTGGGCGTACAGCACGCGGTGGAGGTTCAACTAGGACATCTTCAGTACCGGAAGTCGGTATGTTACAAGTAGCAAGTGACGGCACAGAATGGACTTGTATTACTCCAGACGCTAGTGGAGTAGGCCGTCGTAGCCACCAAAATATACTTCGAGAAATCTCTATGTCAAAAAGTCACAGGAATAAAAATTTATCGTCATGATTTTATCCTTCAACTAGTGAGCGAACTACGTGAAGAGTATGTAAAAAAAAACCACTTCAACTGCGACTCAGAGACAAGGAACTAATTCTGAAACAAGTGAACCATGTCCCTACTACAAACAACAAGAGGCGGCAATGTCAAATCAATAGTAATTGTAAAAAAAAAAACAAATGAAAACTGAACTATCTGTAAAAAAGCTGTTTGTGGAAAATGTACAAAAGAGTCTAAAAAAACTATAATGTTACAAATGTTACTAACTTTAATGCTAAATTGTTTACTATTAATAATAAATAAATTTGTATTATTTTTATTTTATTTTAATTTAAAATATGTAATAATTTCATAAGTATTCTCACTTAATCTCTAGTACCGTCAAATTGACCGCTGCGGTCTTTGAAGGTATAGCATGAAGCCCGGCCCTTCTAGTGTTAAATCTCTTTAAATCCCATATTGTTCTTTATAAAACCCAAAATCCATCATTAATGTATGGGAATATTTCACTTCTATATTTAAATTATTTTAGGCCGAGTATAAGCTGATTAAAGCAAGCAAGTAGTTGGACAAACAATAACAGAGCTTTATATGCACATGAGGCAGTGCACTCGACGATAATCATTGTCCGTGACCAGCGCTGTGATTTAAACCTGGTAATAACCAAATAATCACCAAAAACCACAGTTATATAGGCATATTTTCTTGCTTAATTTATCTGGCTCACGATTAATACTCTATGAAATTATTTAAACCAAGCCAGCTGCTTTATTTTGCTAAGTCCATGAAAAAAGCCTTTACGGTCTTAATGGTCATGTAGCGTTGCAGTTTCTCGGCCCAGGTTTGTATCGATCAATATTTATGTAAATTCGATTATTTTACGTTTTTATGTTCAGTCATAATCTTACTGTGGCGGAAAATGATCGTTTAAATATGAATATGAAAACCATTTTTGGAGTACTTTGGGATCCCGATAAGTGAACTAAGTACGTGCCTGTTCACAAAATGCATTTAAATGTAATGCGCCAATCGTTGCACTTTTCGTACAGTTATGCAAATAAAGTTTCTTAAAAGATGTTCGTTGTGTACAACTTTGTTACATTCTTGTAGTCTGGTTTTATGGTACTAACAAGCAACAAATTAGAGAAAAATATCTTAAAGGGTGAATTGTAAACTCTTAAGATAAATCATTGTTACCGTAATTTACCGAATACACTTAAACATTTAAATTATACACGCAACAGTCACATTTATAGTTCTGACCCCACACAAAGACGGAGTCTTGTGTCGAGGGTATCAGAAACTCTATGATACTGTTCGGTCTCACACAAATATATTATGTCTTGTTGCATCAAACCCGCGGCCTCTCGTTTCACAGCCGGTGTCTAACCAACTGCGCCACGGAGACTGTCTTAATAATGCACAAGCATACCAATAATTAGACAACCACTTTCTTACTCACCTGTACCTATATAATTTCATATTCCAATTGCCATTGGAACTGTTTTATTTATGGAATGCTAATAATTCACCTCGGGGAGGGGTCAATAAAAGATGGGCTATGAATATATGGGACACTATCGCGTCTCTGAGTAAACAACCTCGTCTTGGTATCGATTAGAAGATCCGGCAATAGTCTTTAGTTTTTTATTTATTAGGAGCGGAGCAACGGGTTTACCAATAGAAAACGCTTATTTGGGAAATTTGAGGCAAGGTGGCGGTTTTTATTGAAGATTAAAATTTGCGTGGTTAATAATAAGTGATTTTGAAACTTAATACATATTCAATTTGGGTGAGGGTTGTAATTATGTTTGTTTTTTTTATTGGTAAAATTATAACCTAGGTACATTAGGAGAATGAGAATAAATGATGAAGACCTAAAAAGTTATTAGCATTGATCAAATTGTCTATTTTTAAATAACGTACGTTTTTTCTCCTGACTCACAGCATTATTTTTAAGTATTACTATTTCACTATCATCGTCAACTATAATAAGTTAGTAATAGGACAAATTAATTACAATAGTGGAAATAAAGAGGCGTTTCAACGGCCGAATAAAACTCGGCAATAAAGCTATTACATTACTCCAGCCTGTACGGCACTACACAGGAGTATCGCTCGACCCAAGAGGCCCATTCATGCTATCAAGTCTATAGCTTGCCCTCACTACTCGCATTATTAAAACTGTACGTACTTATAGAGATGTTATAATATAACATGGGGACATAACGGGACGGGACGGAACGGGATAGGAAATTCCAAATAAAGTTAATCACGCAGACGAAGATTGCGGGTAGCAGCTATAATAAAATAAAAATAACGACTAAAGCACTAGAAAAGAATGAATTGAGCGATCATTTTATTTAAATTCACTCTCAATTTACAAAGAAATAACTTCCCTGTAGGGTTCCTCGCCAATTTTTTGGAATAATAATGGAATCGGAAAGGTCCGAGTTAAATTGAATTATACTGACTACAAATGATAAAATGTATTTCACAATTGATAAAAAAGGGAGGGCAATTTTATTGGAGTGTAGCAATGAGGCCAAATAATAGAAAAAGAAGTGTATTATTTTTGAGAATAAAGATAAAGAGTAGCATTGTTTGTTTTGTATATTTTAGCGTTACTTTTTAGATTAGTTGGCAAGCTTGGGGACATAACCTTAATGAGGAGTAGAAATACCAGTCGCTGATAAATTAATGATCTTTAAATTCACTTGAAATAATAAATAAGAGTTAGAACCAACTAATAGACTGTTCCATACAATTGCAAAGAGGGAGACGATATAAAGTCTGCCGAATCTCAACAAATAAAACTTCAAAACAAGACAAATGTAGATAAAAACCCGCTGACTGCTAAAGTGCAAGTAGACAAATGATTCGAGATCCTGCACTTTATGGCCAATTTGAAAGTAAGATCAGTTGAAGAGACGTGTAGATGGAGTGCAAGGGTGACTCGCTCGACGAGCTGTGGCTGTATTGTAACATTCTCTAAATAAAAGGAGATTTTGCATTTGAAAGCTAGGATAGTGTTGGAACTTGTTAGGAAACTGAAGGTAAGGATATTCCAAATCAAAGAGATACATTGTTGCGACAAAGTCAATTTTGTTATCATCTTCAGACGTAAGAAATTCAATGCTGAACATAGGCTTCAAGGATATTTTAAAAGGTAGGTCTCTCATATGTGATAGGCCGTCTGGGTAGGTACCACCGCAATGTCTATTTCTTGTGACAAACAGCAGCGTAAATGCCCTGTTGTGTTCCGGTTTGAAGGACATAGTAGCCCGAATAACTACTGGACATCATGAAACTTAACGTCTCATGTCAGGATGGCGAGCGTAGTGGAATGCAAAGCATTGCATTGTTATTAATGTGTTGCTTGGTTTTGCTACTGTCCATGAGCGGTCGTATAGCTTACCATCAGGTCATCGTCGTGATGGTAAGCGTGCTCGCCATTCATAGCAATAAAAAAAGGTAGCAATGGTGCTGTTGCCAATACTATTAGTATAATTGCTTAACTTGCCAACACCCTTCTATATATTAAAAAATAACTAATAGATATACCGTTGAACCTAATATTTTTGGAGGCCTTCTGATACTGTGCATGTAGTTTTAATTAATGTTATGTCCACCACCCGATTGGACCCAACCTAGTAGCCAGGCCAATATTTGATGTAACAGGATATTTTCCATGTAATGGAGGTAATTGTACGCTTTAGCGTCAATAGACCAATGTTGGAGTATTGCTTGACCATTAAGTGACAGCTATGTTTACTGTACAAACAGTTGGTAAATGTGGAATGATAATGTTTTGGTTTGTTGTTTCGGCTTTTGTGTCGGTCACAGATGGTGTCCGTAGACAGCACCGAATATTGTCAAAAGCAGTAATGTTATTTGGCGCTTTTACGAGTAATTGTGTTGCGGTGAGTAGTTTGAATGAATGGTTTTTAGACTTTAATTAGGGTTTGGATAAGTTAATCTGTATAAGTAAACAACAGTTATTATAGAAGGTCACTTTGCTCACCAATGTAAAATTAAAGAGGTTAAAAATAATTGAAGTTACAATATCACTATTAAATATTACTTCATACTTATAAAAATGATAATATGAACTATTGTGTTCAACTTACTTGCAACTGGAATTACCATAACCTATGATAGACAGAGTATAAGAAGACACTGTTAACCAATCCTCGAATAGTCTCGAACTCCACAGAAATGAAAAAAAAAAAAAAACTAAGAAAACCATTACTATGAAACTAACCCAGTTACCACCAAAAATAAACAAACATCTTAATTTTACCTCATTGAGCTCACTTCGACACAACCCAAAGCTAAGCAAGAAAACAAATAATTGTTGCAAAAAAACACAATTTTCTCCCTTAAGCCGGTGTTATAGAGTTCGGTTTACCTTAAAGGAATATATTGGCGACACCGATAGCAGCTAGACGGTCGTTGAATAAATTATCACGAAGTACACACCCTGACATATGGATCCGCATTTCAAATTACCTAATCAATTCTTAAGACGTAAATCCCATTTATTCGATAATATCTGTTGAAGGATTGAAAAAAAGAAAAAAACTGAAGAAAGTATTATGCTCGGTGACAGATCTGGGGGAAAATGTTCGGTCGTGGTACATAAAACTGTATGAATGTTGAAATAAAACTAATTTTACGGATTTTATCGCGGACTTTATTAGATTTGTATTTTTTTAACTTCCCAACGTTTCGATTGCTTTACAGCTTTCATGGTCACGAGGCGGACAGAGGTATTAATCATACGCTCAGTTTTATTTCAATGTGTAACATTTCTGTACGAATATGCCTAGGTGCTCTACGTAAACTATCGTACGTCGTTACCATAGACTTAAGTTCGGAGTGAACATTAGTGTATAGTAATGATTTTTAGGAGTGGAAAACTTATAACTTACTTCGGACGTCGAACGTTCGAACCTTGAACTTCGTTTTCGATTATAGAATAACCCCCCAGATATAAAAGTACATTTGAACCTTAATCATGACACAGGAAGTCTAATATACGTAGGGATTTTCCAAATATTTCTATAGAGATTGATTTGAAGCAATCTACGGGTAGTGATTTCCTGGAACCGTTATTAAGTCGTTTGTCCATATTATTTATGGATGTCCAATGACTTTCCTTATTATTGACAGCCTCCGTGGTGCAGTTGGTTATACGCCGCCAGTGAAACGAGAGGCCGTGGGTTCGATCCTCACACCGAAACAAATATTTGTGTGATCCACAGGTATTTGTCTCGGGTCTGGGTGTTTGTTAGACCGAAAAGTCTTTCGTAGTTCCACGACACAAGATTCTATCTTAGTGGACAGTGTCAGGACTATCTATGTGACTGGGTGATGTGTTGCAATTAGGCATAAGCCTGACAATTTCATAATATAAAGTGTGAAAATCTCAGGGAATATTTAAAGAAGTCCAGTTCCCGTACGTTATGATCTAAATCCTACTTCTTCATCGATACTATCATTTTGAGCTTAATTAGAAATCCCAATTAAATAAATACCCTATTTAATGCTCTAAGTAAACCTCTTTCCCAGTGCAAATAACGATTCCCCCGTTGCAGTGCAGTTTGTTTATATCTCCGCGTGGAGAGCTATTGATTTTGTATTATTTGTCGACAGTAGTTCCGCGACAAAATTTTAGAATAATAAGGCTTTGATATTCAAATCTCGCTTTGCTTCTGTTGTACTGTGTACGTCGAAAATATGAAGCAAATTTGCTGGTTGAAAAAAAAATAGATTAGGTGTATGTTTGGATTATGTTTTTAGTTTGAATATTACCCTTCGACCACGCTCCTCGGCGGCGCAGTTGTACTACGGTATGATTACAAAGCTGAGGTCTCGGGTTCGAAATCCGGGTAAAGTGATATTATATTTTTCTATTCAGTATCAGCCCGGAGTCAGGAATTAGAGCAAGATATGACGATAGGCTTGCACCCTATAACATCGTGGGACGGAAAATACAAGGCGAAACGTGGGTGTCCTGGTTGCATCTCTGCCTACCCTTCTGGGAAAAGGCGTGAGTTTATGTACGTATGTAATACCCTTCGAAATGATAGATTATAATTTCAGCCCTATGAAAGCTCAATATACAAATTGCCTATCCTAAATAATTAAAAATAAACGCCTCGAAAAAGTTATAAAACTGACAAATTAGGCAAATAATTGCTGAGGCAATACAAAATAGACGAAATTTGTGTCGTTTAGTTTTATATTAAATATTTGTGATATAAACTCTGTTATCAGATAATTGGTAGTAAAAGTCCTAAGAAAATTTAACTTTGTTTCTAATGTTGAAATCTCCAACTAGATTACCGAGCTAACAGCTGATAGAAATCTATTGACAGTTTCAGTAAAGGTTGCTGTGCCAGAATTGAAGACATCCATCTGGCTTTCGGCTCGGCTTAAAGATTTAACAGTTGTTGGCAGCTGGCATCGGTTTAACCTGTTTTCAGACGCACAGTTTAACATTTTTCCACTATCCAGGTCACCGATTTAAGTTCTGGCCGAAATAAAAACTACCTGCCATGTTATAAGTTCCTTTTTTTAGCAATATAATGTATTATTTTCCCATCATGTAACTAATGTAAGTCAAGATTATTTGACTTATTATACTTTCCTTTTAAACTTATTTAAAAATAATAATTAGTGTAATAACAAAAATAAAATAAGCTTGTTAAACAACTACAATACAGAACAAAAGAGATTTAAACAAATGTATTTCAGTAAGGTTTTTCCGAAAATGTTGAAATCATTAATCTTCATTAACCTACCCAGTAATTGTTATAATAATCACCACCACCTATTGTATCACACATGTATTTAATTAAGCCAAGAACCTTATTAAATGACCTCTCGGAAACTGATCTCGAACCAGTCCAATAATTGGTTCTCATAAATTGAATCGTGGTCTGTAAGATAGGTCCGGGACTCTCGAATTTAATTACGTATTTTGTCCATTGTTCATTGGGTGGTTATGAATTGTTCAGGATATTGGGTGCTCGGGTACGGAAACCAACAAATAATTCGTTTCTAATTGTGTAGTCAAAGGTACGGGTAATGTGAGGCAATAATTCGATTTTCTGCTAGAGATATTTGTTATTTATGTTCTGATTGAAGCTTTTCGCTCATTCGTTTAATTGTTTCAACGGATTTTTGTTTCTTTGAAACAGTGTAGTGGTTTAATTTAATTATTTATGACGATGGATGTGAAACCAGAATGGTGCGATTTCACACACATATTTATTCTATAAGTATTTGTTTACAGGTTTGATTTTACCGAAACGTCTCTCGAAAAGAAATAGATTATGTTCCAATATTTAAAGATTCATTCGCATTACTAGCAGCAGAGCTCTGAACCACATAATAAAATATCTTTATTCTACGGGAGTAATAATTTCACAGTACCAGATCGGAATCATGGCAACTCTTGAGAAAAAAAAACAAAACTCAATTACAATAATACTCAACAATATTCAACAAGTACATAGCTGCAAAATCTGAATTCTTTTCGTTTGGGAATAATAGTTCTCAGATTAACAATAGACCTTACCTGCAACTCCGGGAAGCTCTGCCTCACGATCAAGGTCCACAGGTTGTAAAGAACGCAGACGGTGACCAGACACAGCCAGTAGAAATGAAAGTTCTTGTCCGGGTTGATGACGGTCCGCGGGGTGCGCACTTTCCTCCGCCGCTGTCGGTTTGTCGATCTGTGCTCGCCTGTTGCACCTTCAGATCCTGTGTCCTCTACCTGGGGAGATAAATGGTATACAAAGATACTTACAGCATTTATTTAAACTTTTTCTCCAGCAGTATTAACATTAACAGAATGTCTTCAATTAAATTTTCCTTTTCTATTCCAACTTTAATTAACTTTATAATTGAAAATAGTTTGAAATTTAATAAAAACGGAACTGCTAATTGACGCTGCTTTATAATTTAACTCTTCACCACTAAGTTTGTTGATTTTTTGTGTTAATTAAAATTTTATTTCTTATAACAAGGATGTTCAAAATATTATTTTAGTTGATGCTCGCTTTGTTCGCTGTGATTAATTAGTTTACATCTCCTTCAGGATAGGCGTAAGTATATCACTATTTTAGGAACTTTATATTGAACAATATACATATATAAAAGGAAAAATCAAAATATGTAGTATTTTTTGTATTACCACGCACAAGAGAAAAAAAAAACTCGTACACTAGGAAATTGTGATCTATATGTTCTAATAAACAAAGCCTAAGAATTCTGAGAGAAAAGGACGCATCTACCCTTGCAATTAAGTCCTTTGCAAGACGCCGAGGCGGCACATTTTCGGCTATTGCGATAAGCCCATATTGCTTCTGTGTTGACCATTATTATCATTTCGGTGGTTGGCGAAGAATGGTCATTTCCGGGTTACAGCCGGCTATTAACTTCCTTTATGACGCTTCTTCCTTTTCTTTTTGATTCAAAGCCTTTTGACCGTGGCGGTTTACGTCGTACGTTTTATGACCACGCCTTTGTAATGTTATGATTCTAAATTACAAAATGAATAAGTCAAGCTTCTATAAAACTATTCAATAAAAATTGATTTGATTGGATTTTTATCCCGACAGGTATCGCATCCGGCTTCCTGCTTAATTTCCTCCCTTTCATCCGATATTTTGCGTCATCCTGGCCAGTAATAAGGCCAATTCATTTGATACTATGATCATAAATTATTTACCTTCATATTTTTAGTAAATATAAGAACAGACTCACGGTTTCTTGAGCGGCCGGTGACTGCCTAGTCGAAAATCTCTTCAAAAACGAGTCTTCCCTCTTCAATGGTGGCTTTTTCTGTATCGCCGAACTTAACTGCACCGTAGTCCGAAGTTTCATCCATCTTTGATTCGATTTTGTTCTGCATCAGTCACCCAATATAATAAATACCAAAAATATTAGTATCGATCGGTCATAAATAAACCTAATTACGTAAATCAATAGCAATCGCAACTGCCACTTGAGACAGTTACGATGGCAATAAAACTTTCATAATTAGGTGGTCGAGTCAGGGAGTTCGTAAGCAAAAGTAGCCATGCTTTCAGAAAGTTTAGATATATTAAGGTAGATGAGAAAAGTTTGAGATCAATTTATATTTTATTTATAGTGTCATCGAGTATGCAAAGACAGGGGACAGACGTGTTGTCTGATTGTGGTTTAAACTTTACACAAAATGTATTGTCATTCAGTGCACTGCACATCGTGTGAACAGAAATATAATTTAAAACGTGCAAAACAAACAAATCTACCTTTATCGACATGCGACGTGGCAAATCCATACTATATAAATAAAAAATCATATACATAATAGTTTGTAGAGTGAAATTAGTGACGATCTAGTACTCGTCTAAGAGACTAGTGCTAAGATTGCTAGATTTAAAGAAGTCCCACTATTATCTATGGAAAACATTAAAAATGCATTAAAATATGATCACCCAAGTGATAGGAAAGTAGATTCTCAAGGTGAACTAGTAAAGACACAATATCGACAAGAAAAACACACAAAATCCAGTGATTCAAGTATCATTCCCGAAGTACCTACACAGACGAAGGTAGCACATTAGTGGAAAGTAAACATACAATGATAATAAATCGACAACGATGCGGCTTTACCGTCCGTTCTCTATCGAACCTTTTTATTTTCCTCAGTGCCTGGTAGTATGCCATGACAGCCTGTACGTGCCTCCATTTATGACCTCGTTTGTCACTGTCAGATCCTGGCCTCTCAGTGTCCTGCATGGACTTGCGAGAGCTTGACGAACTCGATGCAATGATCGGTCGCCTATAAAGGGATGTAGCGTGTTACACTTAGCCGGCGTAGTGTGCGGTGTCATTGGTGGAAGCCCCTAGGTCCAGCATTGTCCGCTTCAGTGACTTCATCAATACATCAAATACAATTTAATTATTTATAAGGAAGGGAGATCTAACAGGTTCTAAATCTATATCTATATTCTATAAAACAATTCTAGTAAAGAATTTGTACTCTAAAGAAATTTCTACAAATACAAATATAATTGTAAATTTAGATGTGTAAAAATATTTGAATAAATGTCACCGGAACGGACAATGTTCAACCCAAATTATCCTCGGTACGGTAAATCTGTAGCGAGACTCCACAAAAGTAGAACATGCATAATATAAATAAGTCAGCGTTCTCACTAATCTCGTTCACGGACAGTACAATATAATCAAATTACTGTGTTTAATACAATATATTTTAGCATTACAGTGGCGTCTATACGTCCGGCTGTGCAGGGTCGTGTTAACTAACTTCATACGTATGCTATTGCATTATGCACAAATATTTTCGTGTAAAGGCAACGGGGCGCCAATTACGTATATAATTTGACGTAATTTGACCAGTATGGCTATCAAGTGACGTGAGAAATGGCGTTTATTGCTTTGATCGTATTAAAACTGACTTGGCATTAACTACATTGCTCAATTTGTAAATCAAAACTTGCTGATTTATTTCATATTCAAACCCATTTGAAGTTATAAAATCTGTTTACACCTGACATAAAAATTAAATAGCGATTCCGTACGTCATTTGATAGCCTACCAATGGCTATCGGGCATACGTAATCAGCATATTAGTATCGGAACGTGCTCGTTGCTAGGGTCTCAGCTAAGCGTATCCGAAGCGATTGGATTCTATACTCTGCCCACTTACATATCTTCTGGCCTGGCATTTGGTGTGAATGGAGTCAACTTGCTCAATAACCTAGGTTAGGAAATGTTCTCTTAAATTATTTCATTATTAACAGTTTTCATGTGCAACCATATTATTCATTAGTGTCATATTTTAATTGATCTTTTTTATTCATTATATAAATCACATAATACTTTTCTTAAAAAAAAAAATAACCTGATGAACCAGGCTTCTAGTCAACTGACGTTATACAGAAAAAATACAGCGTTGTTTTAGGCCACGCCCAATTAAAATCCAATCATAAAAATTATGATTCGCAATGAGGTTATGAAATTGGTATCTGGTTTCTGCAGATTAAATAATGATCGCTAGTGACCGTATGGTATGAATATGCTGATTTAATTAATTATTAATTGTTGACTTTCCCTGATGTAAAATGAAAATGTCCCTTAAATCTTATCCGTTTAAATAGCGACCACTGTAGGTACATCGGAAACCCCGTTGTATAAGTTGTTCACGATCTCCTGTCGCCGAAGGCGCTGTTGTCAAAAAAATAAGAATAGTTTTTCTCTCTTCACATTTTATTACATTGAACGTGTTAATACTATTAGATTATGGATATAAATTCTCGTTGTTTATATTATGAAAACATATGTTAAACAATGCGGTAAATAGATTTTGAATAATTTTATTTGTAGTTCCAAATTCTGCCACACGCCTATAGATGACATATAATGACTCACGGAAATGTGTTGTGCTCCTAGGTTACCCTGTGTAGTTACGGTTTGTTGTTTTGACGGGTTATATATGGTTATTTCGCATCGGTGGATACTTTATTTCCAATGAATATACCATGCCATTATACCATCACGTGCATTGTAGTCATTTTTTCAGTCAGTATGAAAAAAAAAATCCCTCACATATTTTTCTCTTGAAAAATGTTTAGTACTATAGATGATAAATATCTATAATTGGCTATAATGTGAAAATGGCTGAAATAAATTCGATAAATATCGCGGAACAATAAAAGAATGCTTTGTAGTAATATATAATTAAATTGATTTTTATGAACAGCTTGCGTTAATAATTAATTAAATAGGAGCAATTTATAGGTAATTTCCTTCAGGTCACGTTAGCAATTTAGTTGTGGAATAGCGTATTAAATAAATGCATACATCAGCCGCCTATATGTCTATTTTTAACAGACTTTTTAAATAGGTACTTATAGTTATTGTTTTTATAAACATAATGGCTATAGTTATTTTATGTGATATAAGAGGCCAAGGTCGTAGTTTTGAGAAGGTAGTTTAGAACCTAATGTGTGTATATAGTAATTGTATAGATATAATATCGTTCAATATTTATATTAAATAAAATAAAAAATAATTAAATCACCCAACAGTCACACACATAGTCCCGACCCCACATTAAGATCAATTAAGTCTTGTGTCGCAGGTATCAGAACTACGAGAGACTTTTCGGTCTCACAAGCACCCAGACCCGAAATAAATATTTGTGGGCCACACAGACATTTCTCTCGGTGCGGGGATCGAACCCGCGGCCTCTCGTTTCACAGCCGGCGTCTAACCAACTGCGCCACGGAGGCTGTCAAATTAATTAATTAATTAATTATTTAATTACATTATATTGTTGTTGTCAGTAAGACATTGCTGTAGAGCGATAAGACCGCAATTTGTACTTTTTTTTGTTATTGTTTCTGTATTATGTATTTTTGTTCTTAATTGTGTACAATAAACATTCAAATAAATAAATAAATAATTATATTGATTGATAGAGATAATGGATTTCCAGTCTCTATATTTTATTGTTCTGTTTTACATATAGCAATTTATAAGCATTTTCACCATATAAACCGCTTGAGCAGAAAATAGTATGTTCAATTGCAGTTCAAAAAAAGGACTTATTGTTTTATAGATTCCCTTTTGTTAAAACAATTGGACGTAAATAAATAATTTATGGAATATTAAAATCGCCACAGCTATTTTCTAACTGATATTAATAAATCAAAATAATTCAATTGTTAATTTTTACCTATTTATAGTTTGCGTCGGCTAGACTGTTTCTGTATTGTGATATTGTTGAGTCACAAAATTAACCTACTGGCATTTCCTCTGATATTAATTTAAAGCAAATGATTGGGTACATGGCAGAGGCAGGCCGAAGACGAGGTGGACGGATGTAGTGCGGAGGGACATGGGAGAATGTCAGGTCTCCGAAGACTACATTAGGAACAGAACGAAGTGGAGAAGAAAAACGATGAAAGCTGACCCCATCACCATGTGGGATTCCTAGTTTGGAAGAGAGAGAGAGAGAGATTGGGTATATGGGGAAACCTAGACTACATAGAAGATACAAGAGAAAAAAGGGATCATTGTTGTTGAAATTCATTGATATGTAGCAATGTTATTATTATACCTCTCTCTCTCTCTCTTTCTTTAGCCACAGGTATAGGAATGAAGCACAAAGAAAAAAAATCGTAATATATCAAAATATTTTGCTCTTTTGTATCAGTATATAATAACATTTATAATTAATTTCCCCTAAATACTGTTACTCCCGGAAAATAATTTGGGAGCAATCGTAAGCTTAATTTTAAGAGCCGAGTTTGAAAGCTCTCGTTAAATATTCATTTGTATTTCATTGATAGAAATTTTGAAAGCTTCGTTTGTCATTTTAAGACAAGGTGCTCAAAGGGGTGAATTTAACATAATATTATGTATGCCAATTTTATTTTTCAATAACTTATAAAAACTAAATATGGTTTATATTCGGTTTCTTGGTCCTTGAGTGGAACGTGAAATTATTTTCCCCGAAACAATTCCAAAATGTGCCGAATTCGAGATAACCACCTATTACTAATCATTAATCTCTCTGGACGGCTATAAAGACAGTTAAAATGTTTTGTAACAGCCATGGAATAAACTCATATTCATATTTTGTTCAAAATTTGTGTCAGAAGATTTTATTTAAGTAAAAGTAATTAATATTAACAGCTCAATTTCAAAGTAATCAAAGTCAAATAAATGTTAACCATTTAATGAAAATTTAACACATATCACCCCTATTGACATTTCAATATGTTTAACAAAATAAGTATTAATCATAGATACAAAAACTCACGCCTTTATCCCCGAAAGGGTAGGCAGAGGCGCCACCAGGACACCCATATTTCGCCTTGTATGTTCCGTCCCACGACGTGATAGAGGGCGAGCCTATCGCCATATTAAGCACAATAGAAAAATCCAATATTACCTTGCCCGACCCGGGCCTCCAACCCGAGACCTCAGCTTTGTAACCGTACCGTAGTACAACTACGCCACCGAGACAATAAGTATTAATCGGTCCAAAATATTCGATTTAAATTAAACTCGATTGCAGTGTTAATTGCTTTAACCCATTTTAATTCGTTCGTTCGGAAAAGGGAAGTTATGCGAAGTAAATAGTGTAGGGGTAGATTAATGGTCTCATGAATATTTCCTGTTAATTAACAATAGAATTGTAATCAGTGAGAAAATAAGATTAGTTAGTTGAGATTTATTTTAGCTCCTCAAGATGGAGACTTCGTTGTAGCCACAATTTCAGTGATTGCTGTTTAAGTGTGACAACAAATTGAGTATGTTTAGAATATATATTTACATACATATTTAAACTTATAGCTTTCTGCCACAAGGGGTAGGTAGAGTTGCTACCAGGATATCCACATTTCGCCTTATATGTTCCGTCGCATAATGTGCTAGCGGGGCCTATCACCATATCGGGCACAATTCAATTCATACGGGCAAAGTGATATTGAATTTTTCTATTCATGATCACCCCGGTGTTAAGACATATATTTATTAGCTAGCATGTTTAGCAGTGACCTCTCTGTGGCTAAAGAAAAGGAGGGGTATAGAAAGAGGATGTTCCTCTTTCAGAACGGAATGTCGAGATCGGCATGTTACGTAGGGTAGGTTGTTAAATATTGCACACGCCACATGGACACATTAGGATTTAAATCTCATAACATCCAGTTATTACTAGCTACAATATACAGGGTATATCAAAACTGCAACCGAAAACGAAGCCAGGTGGTAGTATTAGTAACTTCAGACATAATAAGACAAAAAAAAATTAATTTTTGTATTTTTTTTTTGTATTTGGGTCATAAATACATAGTTTTCCGAAAATAATGTATACCTTTTTATTATTAAATACGCAATGGTATGCAAGAGTTTAAATTACTATTATCGCAAAAACTAGGTATTTACCACCCAAACACGATGATATAATATATAAAAAAATACTGTCGCTTTTTGCCAAATTTTTAGTTGCATTGTGTCTGTAATTAATAAATCTAGCACCTGGCTTCGTTTTCGGTCGCAGTCTTGATGTATAATACAATATATACAATAGCCCAAGGGACTCAAGAGTCCAAAATACAAAAGTATTTACTCTTGGTGGGAGAAAGAATAATTATCTTCTTAGAATATCTTGTTGAACAGTCAGCTCGTTTTACATAAACACGTTTTTGAAGTGAAGAATTCGTATAAAAAAATCTTGACATTGCAATACTAATAAATATCCATTGATCTTTCCGATCCTCCTTATAATGAAAATATGTCTGTGAAAGGCAAAAAATACATCTTGAATCTGAAACGACTAAAGAAATGAAATAATTCTTATATTTATAGTTATGTTTACGATATCAATTCTCTTGTAAAGTATGATAAAACGAGGATTCTAGGTCACAAAGAACGGCCTAGTGATCCATACTGAGAAACTAAACACGACGCACATAAACTCCATGGCAATTTTATAGGCAATCAGTTAGCCAAATAATTCCTATAGGATTGCGTAATTGCTACACGTTATTGGGCGCGTCGGAAAGTCGATCGTCGGGCGAAAGATTTCTGGACTTCTTCAAATTACTTTTAAACGTATGCGATAAGGCGCAGTGCACTGTCACTGTCACGAAGCAAACTGATTCATGTGTGGTGCATGCACCGCAAGTAGATGGGACACATTTTGTGTACTGAATGTCTTATCTAGTGTAACATTGATATCGATAAGTATATCTCTTTTTTTATTAAATTATCGCTTTTCTAGTATTCAGAATCGAACTTCTTATTCAATTTCATATTTAATAAGTTAACGGTAACTGTTACTTTATCAATTTATCGTCTGAGTGGAATTTAAATTACTGGAAAATAGCCACTTAATTTTAAATGAACTATAGAGACTGGGAGATTTTATATTTGATTATAAATTTGTTTAGGAGTAAATTATCTAGTATTGAATTCTGATAGCTATCACTGTCGAAAGATGCGGTTCAGTTACGCATCTTTACATACTAAACAGTAATATAAATAAATAAACAATACAACCAACAGTCACATACATAGTCCTGACCCCACACTAAGATCGAGTCTTGTGTCGTAGGTATCAGAAACTACAATAGACTTTTCGGTCTCACAAACACCCAGACTCGAAACAAATACCCGTGTACCACACAAATATTTTGGTGCGGGGATCGGACCCGCGGCCTCTCCTTTCACAGCCCGCGAAATAGCCTTACATTCACCGCTCTTTTTGCTACACACATTTTGTTTGCAGTTTCTAATCAAGTATAATATCTCGATTATACAAAACAACCTTTTGCAATCTTTGTTAATTACCGTATCATCCCGTTTCAGCCGCCTTTTATATCAAATATAAAAGAGTTTTCCTCGAGCTTGTTTGTGCAAAAAGAGCGGTCTGGACGCAACGGCGATTCTTTTGTTACGAACAAGAATATCTTCAAGAGTTAATGCTACTTTTTAATAAAATTAATTGTTCCTTCAGCACGGACTATTAAATTACTTGTTATTCAACAAACAACACTTTTATGATATTGTATTTTTACATCTAGATTCTGTAACAGAAGACTTATATTCAAATAATAAGATGGAGTTAAATGCCAAATACTCACTATTTATTTCGACGTTTTTATAGTCATTGCTTAACATCAGATATATTAGAAGAATGGCTTCTTTACCACATTTTAATATTTTGATTACTGGTGTATATCACCCCGTGGCAGGCTATGGAGATGTGATCTATTATAATAATTATGGTCTTGGTTACATTTGAATGTATTAAAGGTTTTTTCTCGAATATAAATTGCCTTGTGTTTAATACATAGTGTAATAATTCTGCATATCATTGTTTGTTTAAAAATCTAGATTTTATTAGTCCTATATATTTTATATTGCTGGACCCTTTTTTACCTACTGTGAACAACTGTTCTCTTACTCCCGAAATCAAATTTGACAGAATTCTTAACAATTTTAGACTATCAAATAGGACAGCCGTTCCGCAGTGGACTTCCTATGGCTGAATAGATAGATAAAAATAGAACAGTGTGATCGACTAAGACTGAATCTTTTTAATGGAACAGTTGATGGTATAAGACAGCGTTTTCCATTTGCCGTGATACGACCCGGTACCGGACCATCAAAATAAATTACCGGGTCGCAATATTCCCTTAGGATAAAACTTGCGTCCTTTTCCGCGAACTTGGATTCTTTAGTAATAAATAAGCAGCAGCTCCATACTTTGCAATAAAATTTAGTGACAAAATAGGCGATACCAAAGTAAGTAGTACTAATAAAACCTTTAATTTACTTTCAATAAATTTAAAAGTATGGGTCACGCTTGGGTTTAAAAGTATGGGTCACGAAGGGGTAGTTGAAATTTACTGGGCCATGGCAGTAAAATGTTTGGGAAACACTGGTACGGGTATAAGAGTCCTCCTATATTTAACAGTGGACAATTAAGGGCTTATCCAGTACTCGCAACTGTCAACAATTTTCCGATTAGTTCAATCCATTTACCCAATAGATAATAATGGATTTAGACGTTGGTAATTTGAGCTCACTGGGGCAGTAATGTCGAGCAATTTCCCGATTGATTTGATTCCGACCGTCCAGAGGTATAAGATGTCCTATTGGTGCTATTAAATTTCCTATTGATCATATAACATTAACTGCCTCGGTGGCGTAGTTGTATTACGGTACGATTACAAAACTGAGGTCTCGGGTTCGAGCCCCGGGTCGGGCAAAGTGATATTGGATTTTTCTATTCATTATCAGTTCGGAGTTAGGAATTTGTGCCCGATATGGCGTTAGGCTCGCCCCCTATCACATCATGGGATGGAACATACAAGGCGAAATGTGGGTGTCCTGTAGGTGCCTCTGCCTACCCCTTCTGGGATAAAGGCGTGAGTTTATGTATGTATGTATGCATATAACATTTATTAATTAAGATGTTGGGGATAATGCTGACTTTACTAGTGTTATTAATGTTCCTGCTTTATTCCGATTAGAAAAACAGCAAAAACTCAATATTTCTTCTCTTTTTTCCACGTTTCCTCTCTTTCTTTACCTATTTTACTTATCAGCTTGGTACTCTCGCTATGTATTAATTTACAAAAAAGATAGTTACTTGCTTGAAAAAATTACATAATACAATTTACTTTATGATAAGCATCATATTGCAGTATGTTCCATTTAAAACTACATACACTAGTCAAACCAGAAACGCCACACTTGCGTGGATATGACTGTTATTATTATTGATTTTTTTATTTCATTGAATGGCGAGACGAGTATGCCATTTGTCTGATGGTAAGCGATACGACCGATCATGGATAGTAGCAAAACCAAACAACGCTATGAATTACAAAGCAGTGTTTGGCATTCCACTGCACTCGCCATACTGAGACATAAGATGTTAAGGCTAATTATGACCAGTAGTTACTCTGGCTACAATACTTTAAACCGGAATACAACAGTGTATTTACACTGATGCTTGGCGGGAGAAATAGACATTGCGGAGGTACCTACCCAGGCGGCTTCTCACATATGAGAGACCGAGACTGAAGAATCTAGGTAAGATTCTTCCAAAGTCATTACCCAAACAAATACGAATATCCCAACACTAGCAAGCATTCATTATATTTAAGAATTCCTTACATTTGTCTGTTACACGAACGAGATGGGTAAATCTTGCAAATATATGCGCGTATAACACCACCTCTGTACTGGAAGCGGGAATTTAGATGTTAATGTTGATTTCGCGAGGCTTTCCTCCGTTCCAGCTAAATGGAACAAGGTCTACTTTGTAGGCCCATGCCAGATAGGTGTTCTAGATAAGAGGAGCGAAATAACGCCTTTACAGTTGTACGTGATTTTCTCCTATTTTATAATTATATTTGCCCACGACCGCGCTTATGTTGATGTGGTTTTGTCTACCAATTCAAATTGTCAGTTACACATGTAGCATTCATAAAAAAAAATCTATCCCTCTAGAAAAGTTTTAATCTGGATAAATAAAACCTTATAACCTCTCAATACTTCTTATGCATGAAGAATCATCAATCATCATCATGATTGATTGAGTGAGTCAGGCGATAAAACAAACCCACAAATTGGCTTTTATAAGATAGGGTAGTTAGAAAATATTGCGTGTTATTTGACTCCCAAAAGGCTTGTTATATCTATCGTTTCTCTCCACCGCCCATTCTATCCTTTTTCTTTAAATTACATTAATAAATTGCAGTCATTTGTGACTCCTTGGATGTTGAGGCTGTTTATTAGAGGCGGTGATTATTTCTCAGCAGGCGTCCTTGGGCGTACCTACTATAAAACACTAACTATGTATATTATCGAATGAAGCTATGAAATTAAAGATGGGAGTTTCACGCCTGCATTTTGGAGAGTTGTACGCAAGAATTTTGAAGGTTTCTGGATTATACCAACTACATTAGGGTAACATGATAGAGAATTAACTTCAAATTCTAAAGGAGTTGATTTTACAATAGTTTGTCGTAAAATCATAGCCAAATGATTCTGTAACATAAATCATGAGTTACGAAGTTCACCTTAAGCCTATTGTAAATGTGGAGGAAAGACAGATTCTTTAAGAAGTAATTTAAACCTAATCTGTGACGTATAAATTATCGTAATTCTAATGACATTTCAAATGTTCTAATAAGTTAAAGCTCTAGGAAGTGTTACGGGCTCGTCAACGCAAATCCGGAGTAAGCCTGACAGATGACGCTCTTTATTCGGAACAAACTTTTCCAGCTCCGGGCTATGTTTAATTAAACGATTATTGACATAAATACATTGTTTTTATAAGTGTTTGAAAATTTGCCTTAAAACATGATTTAATTATTGTTTGGAATCGTTAGGAAACAATTAAATAGGGTGGGTTGGGGTAATACCGTAATACTAGGATGAAAGGTATAAGAACGTAGACTCCCACATTTTATTAACGTAAACAACTATAAAAAGTATAAAGACTCCTACATTTTAAAGAATTTACGTTCTTACCCCTTAGTCTATCTAAGGATCGATCCCGAAAATAGACCAATCAGAACACATCAAATGTAAGCGCGTCGACAATACCTTGAGCCCATTGGTCTATTTTCACGATCGATCTTAAGATAGACATGAAGATCGTTTATTAATCTCGGCTATTAGAAGGAAATAAAAACCAGTCAACGAGAAGTATTACCGCAATGTATTGTTTCTCTTTATAACCTTCGCACGTCTATGCATACTCAATTTTGACTACACTCCACTTAACATTAGGTGCATTGTAATCACTTTCTTAGTCTAAAAAATTACCTTAGCTCATTCAAGCAACACTAATGCTTCCAAGTAACTTTAATTACAACTGGGAATTTCCGAATCACCTTCGTAAAAATAATCACCAACATTATTAGCTCCATTGAAGCGTATCCACGATAACTTGCGAATCCTCAACGGGTCGTATGATCGATATATTTTATTCTTAGATTATGGGGCGTCCGTCGGCATTGGACTATCCGATCCAATGATTGCTCAGATACCATCTTGATTTGCACTAATTATAGGTTTCCAACCTTGAGTTCAGGTCAGGTTGACAGAAAGGTCGGCTGTATTATACTGGTTATGTAATGTCGTAAGGTTTACTTTAGCTTACTCCTATAAATAAGCCTGACTGCCTCGGTGGCGCAGTTGTACTACGGTATGATTACAAATCTGAGGTCGTGGGTTCGAATCCCGGGTCGGGCAAAGTGATATTGGATTTTTCTATTCATTATTATCAGCCCGGAGTCAAGAATTTGTGCCTGATATGGCGATAGGTTCGCCCACTTATCACATTGTGCATATCTCAGCCCTTCCGGGACAAAGGTTTATGTACGTATTACTATAAATACATAAGCTACTCACTGTATGTCTAAAGAGGTAGGCAGAAATGCAACTAATAAATAAATAAATAACTCATATGTGAGAGGCCGCCTGGGTAGGTACCACCGCAATGTCTATTTCTCCCACCAAACAGCATTCTAAATGCTCTGTTATGTTCCGGTTTGAAGAATTTTGTAGCCAGAGTAACTACAGAACATAATGAGACTTAACATCTTATGGCTGACGATGGCGAGAGCAGTGGAATACCAAGCATTGCTTTGTAATTCATGGTGTTGTTTAGTTTTGCTACTGTCCATGAGCGGTCGTATCGCTTACCATCAGGCGAATGGCATGCTCATCTCGCCATTCAGCGCAATAAAAAACACTTCAGGTCAGCATTAGGGACATTCATGACTGCCACGAATTGTGTTCTATTTTTATCCAAAGTCAAAAGTCGTAAGTATGGTACAAAGTACCCTTCAGTGAATTACAGAGCGGGAAAACAAGGGTTTTAGATGATGGTCCTTCAGGTTGAAATGTTTTGGAATGATGCATACACAGCTTACGGAGTGGCTCTTAGCCTAATTGGGGAGACAAAATTTGTTGTTATGCAGGGTATATCAGGACTACCACCGAAAACGAAGCCTTTAAGGATTTAGTGATAACAGACACAACGCAAGTAAACATTTCGCCAAAGAAACGTGGGTTTATTTTTTGCAATATTTTAAATATCATCTAGATGGATAGTCAATATCTAATTTTTGCTAAAATTATAATTTAAACGCTTACTTGTATTATGACTTTGAAAATAAAAAGGTACATATTATTATTTTAGGAAAACTATGTGACACAAATACGACGATAAGTAAGAAATAAAAAAAAATTGACGCTTTTTTTGGCGAAAATTTTATTTGCTTTGTGTCTGAAGTCACTAATACTGCCACCTGGCTTCGTTTTCAGTTGCAGTCTTGAAATATCCTGTATATTGTTTTGTGGGGTTATCAGAATACGTAGCTATGTTGAAGTTAAATTAATCAAATTTTAATGAATTTTTATAAATATTGTAGTCACTAACATAATGTATTTAAAATCAAAAGGGAAAATATTGCAAAAGGTAAAAAACATCACGGGCGAAGACTCGTATGTAATAATAACTGCATCCATGAAAATAACGAACTTTAATTCATAAGGAAGCAAATCTATAACTTGCAGGTTCTTGTTACTAAAATTCCGATATTTTCAAAGGGAGTTCTCAAACGAATCGATGAAATCTTAACATGAAACGACAAACTATGCAGCATAAACAATGCAAAACTTTCTCGAAGTTTACTCTTTGTTATTGGTAAGTACTATATTCTTATTTTAAAGTAATACATACATAAATTCAAGCCGTTTTCCCAGAAGGGGTAGGCAGAGGTGCTTCCAGGACATTCACATTTTGCCTTGGATGTTCCGTCCCACGATGTGATAGAGGGCTAGCCTATCGCCATATCGGGCACAAATTCCTGACTCCAGGCTGATAATTAATAGAAAAATCCAATAACACTGACCGATATTCAAACCCGGGACCTCAGTTTTGTAATCCTAGACCTTAGTACAACTACGCCAGCAAGGCCATTTTTAAAGAAATTCATTTTTTAACACCTCCACATTTTATCATATTTAGAAAAAAGGCATTTTACCATCACAAAAAGCCTTTTCACATACACTGAAACCGAAAGCAAGTTCTTTATAAAGACGACGTCCTTCGCCATTCAAAACAATATGTAGGCCTCCTTAATTGCTTCTTCACGCTCCAATTCAAGAAACCAATAAAGGAAAACGAGATCCTGATTTATGTCTGTACACGCTTGGCTTTATATGCATATTCATTACTTAATGGTTTTTCCGAGGTTTCGATAAAAAATGAAATAAACAAACGGAATATGCGAATAACTTCCATAAATAATAAATAAATAAATACACCCAACAGTCAGATATAAAGACCCCACACTAAGATCGAGTCTTGTGTCGTGGGTATCAGGAACCACGAGAGACTTTTCGGTCTCACAAACACCCAGACCCGAAACAAATACCTGTGGATATCACAAATATTTGTTTCGGTGCGGGGATCGAACCCGCAGCCTCACGTTTCACAGCCGGCGTGGCGTGTGACCAAGTGCGTACAACGTGTATTATTGAGGTTAGTATAAATGGCACACCCGTATTTTACATTGATATGACGTTTTAAATATCGTTTAATTAATATTGATTTTCAATCTACGTTATTAATAATGCCAAAAGCATTGTGAAATTTCAAAACATCACGCTTTAGAATAAAAATAAACACATCGCTGTTTATGTGTAAAGAACAAACTTAAATTAGTTCTAATTTTATAATCTAATTGTTGAAACCCGGGAAATGCTTTCGCCGTGTAAGATTAGTCCTACTATGGATAAGTGGATCGATTTTTGCCTTAGATATGTCGACCTAACCTTCCGGTGTGGCTGTGCTATCGAGGCACACGACACACCTTACAGAATGATGAATTCAAGCACGCATTTTTTTAAAATAACCTCTTTGTTTAGCTATATACTGCCGTTCATATTAGAAACAGTTTTTTTAACTTTTGTCCTGAACGATGTATGATACAATAATTTAAAATTCGAATTTCTTTTATAATTTATATGTTTACGTATTACCGTCGGAAATATCTGTGGACCTGAATAATTGACGTCATTAGAACAAAAGTTCAGTAAATTCCAAATATAGGTTAAACAAATTTAATTAAAATAAAATATAGAATTTTTTATTGTAAAATAACATAGTAGATAGGGGAACACAAAAAAATGAAATGTGAACCGCATTCCAGCTAGGTTCAGAGATATTTCCGACAGTTTATATGTACTTCGTGTATTTGATGGCTGTATTTGATTCTTGTAATGAAAAGGAGCTGCGAATTCTCATACTGTAATAGGAGTGGGGGAACATGCTAACAATTCCAATTTATACATAATTCAAATCTGATAAAAACTGCGTTCTTGATTTCGTTAAAGGTCAACAGATTGACAATAATAGTGTGTAATATATAAAAATTATCATATTTATTGAAATATTAACTTTCTACCAGCCAAAGACAGACACATGAGAAAACAGTAATTTTAATAATAAATTATAACTGTTTATAAAGACGTACTCTACGAATGATAGCTGTATTTTCTTCTTCACAATATACAAAATATGCACACAATTATAAACAATCCACGACCCAAATCAGTGATGTCTACATCAGTCATATGCTTATCGAAAAGTTCATTCTTAACTCTCCTATATCAAACCCTAGTCGAATGCTTGGTAATTATAAAATGTTAGACACGAACCTCTGTCCAGGACTTTTACTCTCGCTGCTAGCGTTGTTGCTGGAGTCATCGTCTTCTTCCCTAGATGTCGCTGCTGAGAGCACCCTGGATGAACCAGCGTTGATCTCACTGCCATCGTTATCTTCGCCTTCTGATGTTCTGTTTGTGCCTTCTTCTGCCTGGGGAAGAATGAGAAGACTAACTTTACTTGTGGGTGTTTTAGTTGGGGATAGTACGTTGGATTGGTCTTTGCTTTCAAAGTATACACGTGTTGGGTCATTAAATATATTTCTTCGGTAGCGTGAATTATAATTTGTATAGGAAGTCCATTGACGAACAAAGACCAGGACCAAATATTTCCAGAACGTCATATAAATAGTTGCCATTCAAGAATTACATGAAATCTTTATCAGAATATCTGCGAACCTTGTAGATGGCTGTCTAATACAAACCATAATGGAAATAATAATATCTCTTAAAAGCTAGTTTAGAAATATACACAATATTTACAAAACCTCAACGCTAAATTGTTATTTTTAATAAAGATAATATCAGTCGCGACAGTCGCAGACTCATCTAAGTAAACGCAGTTTCCGCAATTAAAAAAGTTTAATTGAACTCAGATGTTTCTTTTACAGTCGTTTGTTTGTCTCCTTTGACCATTTTTAATTATTTTCCTTCTGACCTATAAGTTTTTAGTGTCTTTATTTGCATAAAAAGTCTAGGCTAAATTATTTATAATCTAAATGAATTATTTTGTTTTTTTAATTTCTGTTACTCCGTAAATGTTGAACTTTTTAAATTTAAGTCCAATTTCTTTTTAATCAATAATGTAACTCCAAACGTATACGCATGCCATGGTCGCCTATAATTGTAACGGTATGTAGCAAACGATTTAATTATAGTTTTATGGGAAATGTAAATACCGTTACGTTGGTGATCCTATATTTTTATTGCGAATGACGAGTCGAGCATGCCATTCGCCTGATGGTAATCGATTCGACCGTTCGTGGACAGTAGAAACCAAACAACACCATAAATTACAAAGCATTGCTTGACACTTCACTGGGCTCGCCATCCTGAGACACAACATGTTAAATCTCAATATGTCCAGAAGTTACTCTGGCTATAATATCCTTCAAACCGGAACACAACAGTGCATTTACACTGCTGTTTGGCAGGAAATAGACATTGCGGTGGCACCCACCCAGGCGGCCTCTCACATATGAGAAAACTACCACCAGTAAAAATAAATAAATTCCTATATTACAGTAGTAGGTTAACTCTGAATTTCACGAAAAACAACGCCGTGATTCACCGCAACATAGATACCCAGGTCCTTCAAATGAAGATCTTGTCATCAAGGGTCGTACACAATGTAATTCAATTTGCTATAAAATTTATAGTCGTGCCGAGACTTTATTAGGTACATGTCACGACTCCAGCACGAAAACTAATTTGTTCTGAGTACATTTTGCTCCACTAGGTACCATTAAGTTGGAACCAATCGATATCACTAGTGATGGAATCGCAGAACTGCCAGGTGATGGATTAATTGCAGCTGTTAGCGATATTGTCCACGCGTGTATCGTAAGTTCTTTTAGGGAATTAACTGCCGTGTCTAAACTGTTTGTGGTTTTGTGATGTCGATTTGTTAATGTTTTTGTTTATATGCGGCTAAATGCCAGTATTACAGTTGTAGATTAAATATTATTGTCTGTGATTTTTACTTCCGCTCGCTCTTGACATGTGTTCCGTATTGTCTGTATATTTTTCCTAAATTTATTATCTTATTTAATCCTGTTTGCCAGTTTGTTTTGAAATGAAATGAAATGAAATTCGTTTATTTATTGGTCACGTAGGCAATTAAATAGCTCTTATGATAAGTCAATACACATAGTACTTATTGAGTATTGTAAACAATAATATATTTTGTATATCATATCGTTGACCGTTAACTGAGCTGTTTAGTGATTTGGTCTCTTCACAACATGTATATAAATTTAGTCACATACTAGTAAGTATCCATGTAATTAGACTATATTTCTTATTAGTAATTCTATTAAAATTATATTTTTTGAAATATTAATATTTATTAATGCTACACATAAAAAGTCGAATTACTTTCAAAGATATTTACGCACTAAAGTAGAGACCGCACTCTGTCATATTAACTGTTATCGGCGAAATAAATGAACATTGACAGACGATCATGGAATTTTCCCCGAAGAGCGGCGTCCTTAGTAAAATTACTTCGAGTGGGCCCAGTTAATTGGATGCCGTATTTTCGAAGCAAGTTATATGGGAACTGCAAAACGTATTTTACTGTGAATCTATTGAATAGTTTTCGCGGTTACTTAATTGTTGGATTTAAGCAATAAAGTACGGTAAATTGTAGCTTTTGAAATTTATTGTAGTTATTTCGCTAAATTAACAATTAATTATTGAAGTATTTTTGGAAAAACGCTGATGTTTAAAATGGAATGCAATTAGATATTGAAAATGTAATATTGTTGTTAAATTAACGTGTCTGAAGGGTTACCTAACAATACATGCGTCATTATATTCTATTTTTAAAGCGGCCTTAAATTATTTTTAACGCCAATAAATATTTTGCCTATTTTTCTAATAATATTTGTTTGAATTTAGTATAAAATGTTGAATTTTATTAAAAACCTTTATTTAAATTAATTGTATTAAAAATAAATCTGATTTTATGTTTTCTTTTCATTATCAAACATAATTTTTCTATGCAAATAGCTCTTTTAAAATGAATTAAAACAATGAATATCTACAATGAACATTTACAGTTAATTTGTACAATGGAATCGCGATTGAGTCCTATCTCGATTATTGAAGCGAGTGAAAATCCATTTCAATAAATGTCGCCGCGATTGAATTCCAGACACGGTAATCGATATTATACCCTCTCTACGTGAATACATTTATGTGGTAGATTTAGTTTCTAATTCTGTGTAGGCCTCGAATATTTAAATGCGATGTTTTAGTTGTAAAAGTATAAAAACTTTGTGCCTAAAAACTAATTATTAATTCAATAGAATTGCTTTTTTTCTTACCATAACATAGTTGTAAACTTAATAACAAGAAGAATACTGAAAATAAATAAATTTAATATAAATAAGTATATAATGTATTTTAATAGTGACTAACGCCCAAATACTCGAACGCAACTTAAATATAACTTGCGCTTAACTACGTTAATCCCGATTAAATGTACCTACTGGCTAAGTGAGCCGTGCGCTGTTAAGAGCAACTTATTATTTGAATGTCGTTCCAGTATTCGGGCGTAAGTATTGTATTGACTTGTCACAAAAGTTATTTAATTGCCTACGTGATCAATAAACGAACTTCATTTTATTTCATCTCATTTCAAATAATTTAATACCATTATAAGAAATAAGTAAATGTGTATATTTTAAAGACTGAGCAGTTTTAAATTATTATTCAAACATTTATTTTTCTTTATTTTTATCACTTTATGAAATGAAAACTTTATATTTAAAAAACGCACATCGGGCATACGCTCCTGATGAAGACATAATATAAAATCCTTAGAGTTAAGTTTTGTGTGTGTAAAAATATTCATGCAATAAGAAATGTGGGTATTTCATGCTTAATTGTGTAGAAGATAATTAAAAATATACAAGAAAGTTATTTTAAATAGGAACCTTATCTAAGAAAAGCAACCATGCGTGTGCACTTGAATTGTTTATTTATATTTATAAAACATATTTTAATATCACTGTATTTTATTAAAAGTTTAAAAATATAATACTACAAGGTAAAATCAGACGGCGGTACACGATTTTGCAATCCAGTACTTTTCAAGTTCTTGTTAATTGTTCCAACAAAATTCATATGATAAAAAATGGCCTTATTCATAGAAAGTTTTAAAACCCATTTTAGTTATAGAATGTTTTGCCTTTTCGCTCAACCTGAATTCAAAAGCCGTTCGAAAGGGAATTCGAACGATAACTAAACATTCGATTACTAAAAAGGGTTTTAAATCTGGATGAATAAGGTCGATACGCCTTAAAGGCTATTGTCTCTTTTTACTTTCTTTTATTTCTTAATAGCTTCGGTAATTGGTAGTACCTCAAACCATCAGGCAAAGTATACTTTTTCTAAAACACTAAAAAACATCATACGTTACAAATTACGTATCAAAAATATTTTCAAATGCTTAACCTTAAGTTACATCGACGAAATATTGGAACTTCATTTTTATTTCTTATATTTAAACTTACCTGGATTCTTATGAGTGGTATCGTCTCCTCTTTATACATAATATTTGTCGTTTAGTAATGTCCCTCGCTGTTGTAATGTCTTTACAGGAATTTACATTTATGAGATGGTAACTAATGAATGTTATATCGAATCAAAAAAATAATGTGTTATGAACATGTATCTGATTCAAGCGTTATTAGGGTAAATTGATGTGTGAATACTTTTCATGTTATAACTTTGAGGTGGGATATTCTGCTAATAACGCAAGAATGTAAAGAATACTCGGAAATAATAATAAATACACCCAACAGTCACATACATAGTCCTGACCCCACACTAAGATCGAGTCTTGTGTCGTGGGTATCAGAAGCTACGAGAGACTTTTCGGTCTCACAAACACCCAGACCCGAAACAAATACCTGTGGATCACACAAATATTTGTTTCGGTGCGGGGATCGAACCCGCGGCCTCTCGTTTCACAGGCGGCGTCTAACCAACTGCGCCACGGAGGCTGTCGAATAATCCTCTTACGTCGAAATATCAATTACAATTTGCGATTCTCGACAAGGTTAAATATGCACTGAATTGTTTTAGTAAACCATTTCGTTTTGAAGACGTGTTTGTGCCCTGATACATTAATTAAAATTTCCCTCAAGAATACACTCTAAACGTAAAAATTATATGTATGTGACCATTTGAGGTCGTTGGGACTGGTTTTAGGTGTGAGGTTAAAAATATGAAAATTGACATTGACTCTGTCAAATATAGTGAAGATACTGTCTAAATATTTAACAATATATGTACGTTTAAGCCCAAGCCGCTCTACTTAATGGTATCTACTGTATTGACGCTGATATGCGGGGCGAATCGATAATGGCAGTAGCATATGAGTACTCAGTATTGATGTTTAACGAATATCTATCTATCTATCTATATCAGCCCATATACGTCCCACTGCAGGGCACGGGCCTACTCTACAATCGAGAGAATCGATTGAGAGTGGTTAGGCCATATAGTCCACCACGCTGGCCTAGTACGGGTTGGCGGACTTACATACCGTAGAAATTCTTTAAAATCGCTACGGTATGCAGGTTTCCTCACGATGTTTTCCTTCACCGTTAAAGTGCGTGGTGATTGACTATCAATACACACATAACTCCGAAAAGTCAGAGGTGTGCCCTGAGATTTGAACCCGCGACCACCGTGAACATGTAGGCAGCCGCGTCTGGTCACGAATATGGCCGAAGTATATTCTCATAAAATATACTAACTGGAAAGAAACAAATCAACGGAGCATCTTTCGCTTATCTCTTTCTGTAGGGTTAATTAATGTATTAAATTCTTTGTATTGTAATATGTAAGTTTATTGTTTGCAGATTTTTTTGTATATATAAACTTAGGAATATCTATCTATGTATTGTTTCTATATCAGCCTAATACGTCCCACTGCAGGGCACGGGCCTACTCTATAATCGAGAGAATCGATTGAGAGTGGTTAGGCCATATAGTCCACCACGCTGGCCTAGTGCGGGTTGGCGGACTTACATACTGTTTATGTTAGTTTATTTTAAATAAAAGGCACCGCCAATGTCTCCTGATTAAAACCTGTTCGAATGGTTGTCTGGAAGAGATCGGTTTTAGCGATAAAGCCGCCAATTGTTTCACCATATGTAAATTAGTTTAGTTTTTGGATTTTATGTTTTATGGTGTAATAATTAAGTGTTTATTTAGTTATCTAAATTCTTTATTACAAGGTAATGGGGTCTTTTCCAGTGTGTAGCGTGTTGTGCTATACAAATCGCTCTTTATTGACACAAGATGGCGTAATATTGAATACATTCTAAGGGATGTTTAGGCGTAAACTTCAGATGTAATATGGTATTAGTACTTACAATCTTTGTTCAAAACAAACACTTAACTTTACAATTTAACACCGTCTAGATTCTAAAACCGCGTACTTTACAACTTGTATGTACAGTAACTTTCTCTCGTGCCTACAAACTTTTGTATTAATTCACTTATATTAGTTCAATACCTACCGCTGTGATATAATCTTCAAACCAGAGGGTATACAAAGTGTTTTCTTTGAGGATAAACAATCTACTTATATATTATAATTATAAATATAACCAGTCACATACATAGTCCTAACCCCACCCTAAGATCGAGTCTTGTGTCGTAGATTTTTCGGTCTTGCAAACACCCAGACCCGAAACACATACATACATACATAAATTTGACTCCTGCGGGTTTCGAACCCGCGTCTTCTCGTTTCACAGCTAGCGTTTAACCAACTGCGCTATATATCCAATAGTCGTATTAACAATATACCAAACTATAGTATTTAATAATTTAATTTTACTTTTACTACGACGATTTCCTCTTCTGTCCTAAGTTTTGTCGGTAATTGTACATTATAATATTGTTGTAACACCTTATACATGTGGTGAGTAATTAACATGTTGAAAATTGAGTATTATGTAAAGGTGATATGATCCTCATAAGCAAGAGATGCCTGTGCAAGTACCACCTTGTTTATTTGTGCGAAAACTATTGTGCTTCGGTTGTAAACGGACATTATAGCCAATGATTAATGAGCATTACGAGACTTAACACCCAATGTCTTGGTGTGAAGAGCACAGTGCAGTGCAATGCAGTACTGAAGTAGAAGATCTATATATTCCTCCTGTTAATGAACAAGCATAAAGTTTAGTATGAGCCGAACATCATGCCCGTATCGTCATTCTCGATTTACAAAATTACAAAAATTACAAAATTAATCACTGGAATTTAAAAAAACGAGAGACATTCACAAAACACCCTTCTATTTATTTTTAGGTCTCAAGAACATTTTTTCTCCTTACAAGGATCATACAGTCTCGTTTCATAATAGCTCATTTACGAAGGCTAATAAAAATTGGGAAACTATATTATAGATACTCTTTTTAATAAATAAAAAGTTTATTTTAGAAGTTTAGTGTTGAACTAAAGCTCGCACGTCCGCCATCAATACAAAGGCCGACTGAAGTTAAACTTTTAGTTGGCTGACTAAAGCAGTTACCGCAGGATAACTAAACTGTGTTTATTTAGAATAATTATATTATGCTTTTGAAAATATAAAACATAAAATCTCATACAAATGAACCTAAGGCTGAAGTTAATATTTTCGAATCTGTCCTGGTAAATATGCTACCTACTTGTGGTGGAAAACGAATCGTAGGACTTGAGCATGAGTGTCGCGTTTCCGATTCAACCTGTTGACGAAATTACGCCGGCCAGTTAAAACCGGATCTACACTTTTATACGAAGGTCTTTTATCTTTAATCTTTTCCTACTCTTTTATACGCATTTGATGAGACTCATCGCGAGAATTGCAGCTCAGCAATTAGCCACACATGACCTCAACCACGCTGTCAAGTGAAGCCTACGTTGTAATACGAAGGTAGGAAATCTTAAAATAATAAATAAACACTTCAGCGTCATAGTAAATGGGATGCAAATGTTTAAACACAATTTGTGTGAGCGCCGTTGCCTTCGACGTGGGGTGAAACGGCCTATCACTGGCACTGAATACTCACAATTACTGATCTTAACCTCATTCGCCGTTCCCATTGTAACCGTAACAGTTGATTTGGGTATTCAACCTTAATTTATATGTATTCTGTTTGGATGTTTACGAATGAAATTTAGATGGAATGTAATGAAATTTATGATGTCATAATGTAGCTTAAAGGGAGATTTTTTGTCAAAGATTTTGATCATTATTTTTAATATGTTGGATTTGCGCAAAAACAAGACAAGATGCCTTACGTGGTTTTTAGATTCTAGCGCAATAAATGGGCTTAAATAATGTAATATCGATAAATAAGGGTAAAATTGCGTAAAAAATAACCTGATTAATTTAAAATGTGCATATTACTAAAAGAAAAACAACAATTACATTGGCGACAAATGCGTGCAAACACACTCATATAAATAAATTTCCAAAAGCACTCACGCAAACTGTGCAAACAAACAATATTTTAACGTAGTGTCAACAACAGGTACATTCTCCTCGACGATGCAGACGTGGCAGTGTGACTCAAGAATACCTTCTTTATTTCCTACAAATTACGAAGGAATGATTACAGCTAAATGGGGTAAAATTGAGTTAATGTGATTGTTTTGGCTCCTACAAACGTCTGTAGTAGTAAATATTGTTTTACGTTAATTGATTAATTAAGTTGTTATATAAAGCACTGGTTGTGACAAATCCCTGTATTAATAATTCAATTACTTTAGAAAAGGCTTTGGATTTTATCATTAAGAAACCTTGCGATGTAATAGGTATGGTTATTGTGGATATGATTTCCTGGATGTCTTTCTAATACGATTGTGACTTTGCCACTTGTATGTCACTCTGGTTCTATAGGGGAACAATTGAATGGATTATAGCAAATGGTTTCCTATCCAGGAGTCTAGTCGTTTCGAAGCAAGTTAAAGTTCTAAACACCCGTGAGAGACGCGCTGGACAGAAACTAGTTGAGGCAGATCATCCGGTCTAGATGCAACCCTGATGCCACGATGACCACATGAGGGACGGACCAGAGATAGAGAGAGAGAGAGAGAGAAAGAGTGAAAATCTATGAGAGGTCATAATGAAGTCTTAATCGAATACCCAACGTGTTTTTTTTTGACATTGGACAGACTTTCCTTCTTCCGTAGTAGATGACATTTCATTTTCAATATGTACCAACCCAAATAACCTTAAATTCAAAGTCCCTTCTTCTTACAAATGTTCTATGCTAGTAATAAAACCTTACTTATTTAAATAAACAAGATTTAGTATGTTCAATAAATAATCCACAGGCCTAACAAAATGTGTGAACGAATCCCAGTGGAGAATAAAACGTGAAGCACTAATACTTTTGAAGTGTGATGGACAGATGGCGGCACTATAGCCGTTGACTGATCCGATCCCAACGCCAAACTGACTTTATTTTCTCTCACAGTTTCACAAGATTGAATCGTGATGGATTTAACATTTTTATATCGAATAAATTGAAATACTATCTACTACTTTTTACTATTGGCGACTATGTGGAAATTGTCTGAGATAGTTTTTCAATAATTTTTGCACAAAGTTATAGTTTGATTCGTAGTAAAAACGCTGTCAAAATTTAATACTTTTTCGAAATATATATTTTTATATTGTTACTATGAATGTATATTAGTGGTGCTGCCACTATAAACGAACAAATATACTTTAATCCCGCGATTCCGACAGTGCAAACAATCAAACAAGCGTTGAATTGCAAATGTGAACCAAAATCAGATGGGAGGCAGGTGATTTAAAAAAAAAACAACAGTTTTCGAATCGAAACGAAGTTCAGCTGATTCAAGGGTTGGGTCTTAACTCAGATAAACCTTCATGTGATATATTGTGATGTTAGCTTTTTGTAACTTCAATTATACGAACAATATTTTTTAAGTTATGTAACGAATTATATAGCTTGAAACAAGATACAAAATACCACACTTTAAAAGATAAAAAATATAATACACGTATCATGCGACATAAAAATAAATTGAAATTTTATTTCAGGAAACAAAATTATTATATGCATACTGGGAGTGAAGGGATATAATTTTAAATGGAAATAAAGCAATTAGTATGGAGGTTGGAATAATTAAAACCTATATTATACTTTCATATTGTTTATAATTATCTTACTACTGAACAAACAGCCAGAAATCTACAAAAAAATAACTACCGAATCGGAGAAATTAATAACTTCTTAATTATTATGTAACAATTGCACTATATGGCCTAACCACTCTCAATCGATTCTCTCGATTGTAGAGTAGGCCCGTGCCCTGCAGTGGGACGTATATGAGCTGATACAGATGAGATGAATTACACTATTCCTTTCCAAACAATTGCCTCAAGAATTATATTTTCATGATTTTATATTTTTAATTTCTAATTATTTTTCAATGTCGCCGCTATTATAATTAATGTGCTCAACTAAACTATGCATCGCGTTGTCCCACTGTCTAGTTGTTAGGCTTTGAATACGACAAAATGCAGACAGTTTTCGAACTAATAGCGAAAGTTTTAAATTGGAATTTTGCTTTTAACGTTATATCGTCGGTCGCCTTTGTCCGACCGAGTTTTAATCGTTGACTACCATCACATTTTTAGTGTGTAGTAAAATTGTAATACCATTACACAAGTTAAGATATTTTGGAATCTCTAAGGCATAACATAGAAGATGCGATGTGTTTACCTTGTTACATACATAAACTCTCGCCTATTTCCCGGCAGGGGTAGGCAGAGGTTTCCCTGGTAGCAACCAGGACACCCAAGTTTCGCCTTCTATTTTCCGTCCCAGAATGTGATAAGGGGCAAGCCTATCGCCATAGCGAGCACAAAATCCTGACTCGAGGCTGATAATGTCATGTATAAATCCAATATCACTGCCCGAACTGGGATTCCAACCCGAGACAGCTTTGCTATCACACCGTAGTATAACTGCGTCACCGAGGCAGTCTACAAAACAGACGAACTCCAATTCAATAAAGGAGTAAACTAATACCATTATAAATTGAATACCATTTTGAATTTGAATTTGATAAAGTTCAGTGTGAAACTATTTCAAATCCTAGATAGAGGACTAACGGCAAAGAAAAACATCACAAGCAACCTGCATACCATTGGGCTTGTTACAAGAATTTCTGTGATAATATGTAATTTCTGTAATATGTTTGTTCACTAGCCTGTAAGGTAGCTAGGCGGACTATGCCCTTAAGCCTCCGAAACGATTTCTCGAATGTAAAGGAATTCCGTGCTTAGCTATAAGCGAAACAGAACAAAGGACTATGTAATAAGGTCAAGGTCATTGATGTTGAGAAACAAGGCCGTTGTAATGGCCAAATTCTATCAGTCATATCAAAATAAGAAAAAAACAAAACATGAAATAGCAATGAAAGCAGAAAATTATCTGAAATACATTGTTTCGAGAACAAAATTGGCCTGAACATTTTACACAATGTTATGTTACAAAAAAGTCATTTCATTTTTTAAAGGTACTTTATTAATATCCGTTGAACAAAAGGGTGTTTGATTTAAATTGAATTACATCTGTGAGAGGGAAAAGTCCTTGTCAAGGGACCCGGGAAAATGAAAAAGTACTTTTCTTTATAACTGTACCGAAGGCAAATAGCTGTGGGTGATCGTAAAAAATATAAAAAAATGTTATTTTAAGAAGTTAGTTGAAAAAGTACGCGGAGATGTTTTGATTTGTGTTCTTAGGATTTTGGCGTGTAAACAGCCAGCCAGCCTGAATTTTCAGGGAACAAAGTTTTTGTTTTTCCAACGGAATTCATAAATGGATTATGAAGTCAATTATAGTAAAATTCAGGATTGATCTCGCAAATTGAAGTCACATATTTAATATTTCAGAGTTACGACATGATCAGGATAATAATTACTATCATCACCGGCATCATTAACATCGTCAATACTACCAATACCCGCACAATCATAGAAATAAGAAAACTTGGAGCTTCAAAGTTAAATTTCAGTCACCTTAACAATACAGCAAAACTATCACTAACGTAACGCTTTTTCCGAAATGAAGAAAACTGCAATACTTGTAACAGACGACCTATTCACTGTCAAGGAGGCAATTTACAAACTTTAAGGTATAATACATAGACGAAAGTATATAAAAATTAAATAGCTGCTGTCATTGCCAATCATGCCAACTTCCAGATTTACATAAAAATATCACACTTTCTAAAAATTATATTCAATCCTTCATCTAAAATCACCTAGAAATGTAGATGTAATACTAAAGGTCGTCTATTTGACATTTTCGCCCGTTGAATGTGTAATATTCGAGAAATATTCTTTGTACGAAGCGTCGTGTGGTGTCATAACTCTCTTCGGATCAGTTTGACACGTGACGACACATGCCAACTCGGGATAATATCCGAGCCCTGATCCTCAACGTTTCTAATCACGCATCACTGAGTTTTAAGTTTCTAATATGATTGTAAATTTTTATTCTCGTATCCATTGCTGGGCATTTATTATCATGGCTTTTATTATCAATTTTCCTACTCTGGAGTCAATTTCACCGATATTTGGGCTTTATGATCAGCTGGCCCACTATTAATAGTTGATTTCAATTGTTTCCAAATAGGATACAAGACAGTGAGAGTTTGATACTATCGAGGTCTATGGTAGCGCACAATTTAACTCTATTGTACTTAATCGTGGTGGTATATAATGTAATTAAATTAATTAATTATCTAATCTTTATACGACGATATGTGGTCTCACAACTCCCTTTGGATCAGTTTGACACGTGACGACACATACGAACTCGGAATAACATCCGAGCCGTGATCCTTAACGTTTCAAATCACGCATAACTGGGTTTTAAACTTTGTAATGTAATTTTCGTTTCAGTTCGCACTTATCTGTTGCTGGATGTAGGTCTCCTATTAACAATTTTGTTGTTCTGAAACCAGTCTCACGTAAATCTTGGGGCTTACAGTCTGCTGCCCTATTCAGGTCGATTGATTTCATACATATTTATTTATTTATTTATTTAAATCTTTCTTGTACACAATAAAATATAATACAGGAACAGAAAAAAAAACAGTACAAATGGCGGTCTTATCGCATAAAGCAATGTCTTACAGACAACCATGGGACATACATATATCATACATACATACATACATACATACATACATACATACATACATCAATCAGATCGAAAACTTGGCATTTAGGCACTCGTGAAGGCTACTGTGGTGCACGATTTTGGTCTACTTTATACGATCGAATGCGTTTCAAGAAATCAAGTATTTGAAGAAAAAAAGCATCTAGATTGCTTGTCCGTCGAATTTTAAAATGGTTGATTTGTAGGCTTTTTGATGGCAACTAACCTGCTATTATCGATTTTATCATCAATAACTTTTATTACTTCCCAAAGCCAACTTCAAATGAAATATATTTTCAAAGTTTGGATTCTATCATTTCCCATATCATCAATTATTTTTATTACTTCACCTGGCCTAATTGAAATAACTTCTATTTTCAAAGGATTGTACATAATACAATAAATAACCTACCACAACCTAGAACAACAAAATCTCAAGAAGTTTTATTGAAATGCTGAGAAACCAAACCACTCCATAGACCATACTAAAACTTATAAATTAAAGAACAAAGTTAAAAACTCCTCAGACCAATGCTGGCATCATTTATCTTGGCTTTTTTACTCGGAGCTAAATTATTTATCGAGTTTATTTTGCTGCAGATAAGAACTACTCTCTTGGTGTCACTTTGAGTAATAAAGACGTGAAGATGCAGTTTCGGTTGAAAGATTTTCTGTCACTTTATTGTAAAAAATGAAAGTATGCTTACCGCAACTTTATTTTATAAAAACGCTTTATTATTTCTCGGATCGACCACTAAGTCGCCTTTTCTCTTTAAGTATTTTTGACGTCTTCAATAGACTTGGGTTTTTCGAATTCGACGTAGTTAATTACAAGATACTAATTGATACATCGATGGTCAAACCAAAATAAATATTTGCACTATCAATAAATGTTTTTTACGTTATGTTCGACAAGTCTTTATAAGTTTCTGAAATCTACGATACGATACATTTTATTATAGGCTTTAAACTATGTATGTGACTATTTTTTTATTGCAATGAATGGCGAGACGAGCATGCCATTCGGCTGATGGTAAGCGATACGACCGCTCATGGACAGTAGCAAAACCAAACAACACCATGAATTACAAGGCAATGCTTGGCATTCCACTGCGCTCGCCATCCTGAGACATAAGATGTTAAGTCTCAATATGTCCAGTAGTTACTGTGGCTACAATGTCCTTCAAACCGGAACACAACAGCGCATTTACACATTATCGTATCGTTTTTTATTTAATATATTTTTCTTGTAACTATATTAAGCTGTCTCTGTTAATGATATGTACACTTTTGATTGGCGCATATATCAGACTTGAACATTGAAATTGTAAATTGTGTAATAATATGTAGCGCTGTTAGTAGACCTAATAAATATATAAAGTAAAATAAATAAAACAGTGTCACTACAAAAGCTCAGTGATAAACTCGACTAAAACTAAATTGGTTTGGATCAAAACTTTCTTTATCCACGTAATCTTAACAAGATCTTCCGTTAATGCTAGAGTACTAGAAAGGCTAGACCGATTTACTCGTTTCCCAAATCCCTTAAGATGCTTCGTATCGAGTCCATTTTTTACGCGCTAATTCACAAAAGTACGTAGTGAATGTCGCATTCAGGATGAAAGAACAAGGAATAAAATATTCATTCACCAAACTAACATAATTACGAAACTAAGTCTTTAAAGAACATTTTTGTATGATAGCATTTTAATGACACCGAGCATTCAGGTCAAGCAAGTCTCGCTATCTCTAACTGTTAACATAATATAAAAATTTACAATGATACAAAAATATGGTTAACAAAATTTGGATGGTGTCTGACGCCTATATACTATTACTAAAACAATACTTCATATTATTTTGACGGCTAACTTTATTTAAATTATTAACCACAAAAATATGTAAGTCTAGCTGTATTTTCGATTCATTTACTCCTTTTGATAAAGATTAAAGACCAAAATCTAATACATCTATGGATTTGAATATTCAAAGGTTCATAAAGAGCGGTCGCGACAAATCTTCCTTGATTTCTCGTAGCCGCTCCTCTTTGATATGTACGCTTGTGTAAATATTCATAAATGCTCAGTCCCTTTGTGACCCGGGATCCGGAACGAGGAAACTCAACAAGATCTGAATTGATTTTTCTGCCGTTGATTTTTAGTTTAATTTTGCTTTAATTTTTCATAAATCTACTATATTTAACTAGTGTGTTATGAGGAGATAGAGAATTTATTTATCCATAAAGTGCTTAGGATGACAGGCCGATAATTTTTATACTGAAAATACACAAAAAAATATGTATCGCTTAGGAACTCACAGTAAGAAAGGAAAGAGGAGGAAAATAACGGGATGGGGAAACGGGTGATCATGAAGTGTAATTCTTATTGGAACAAGACCTTTTAATATGTAAAATCAATGAGCTAGCATACGCTTTTGACTGACGAATCGAGAAGCGTTGAGACGCTTTTCAACCGTCAAGGGTTCAAGATTCACCATTTGTTTTCAATAATGTCACAGGAAAGTGACAATAAAACACCTTATATTCGTATGTATAGGTGCAGTGCACAGAGTATCAACTGACAGGAGATACAACATACATACATACATAAACTCATGCCTTTTTCACAGAAGAGGTAGGCAGAGGTGCTCACAGATCACCCACATTTGCCTTGTATGTTCCGTCCCATGTGATAGCTGTGAGCCTATCGCCACATTGGGCACAAATTTCTGACTCAGGGCTGATAATGAATAGAAAAATCCAATACCACTTTTGTTTGCCCGACCCGGGATTCGAACCCGAGACCTCATCTTTGTAATCGTACCGTAGTACAACTACGCTACCGAGGCAGGAGATGTAATATATTTCTCATTTCTCAAGTAGTACCCAGGCGATGTTCACTTCTTAATGTAAATCTATAAGTACTTTTTCACCCTGCTGTAAAAGTCTAAACCTATGTATGACCTATCTGAAAATAGCGACATCGCTCCAAGCCGTAAAACCGATGTCAGAATACGGTACAAAAATTCAAAATCCTTTCGGTTTAAGCGGATATTGGACCGGCCAATCTGTACCCCAATATATAGGGTATTTCGGCAAAAACGTGAAAAGCCCGAGATTCTAAAGTTTTGTGACATAGTGGATTTTTTGAAGACTCTTGTGGTGCGACGAGTACTGCAGCTAAGTTAGAAGCTTTTATTTTTGGTGACTCGTGTTCTATGGAAATGTTTGTTTCGGATTTAGGCCGTATTATTTTACATTAGTTTCATTCGAAAATGTGCAACTTCCAATTCATTATCCAATAAAATAATAGTATATTTTATTGAATAATGTTTGGGTCTATCCCAACTGAACACGTATTTCCTTGCGTTATATTATTTTGTTTACAATAATTCAATAATTTGCAGCATATAAAAATATTAATTATTTTCTAAAACGCCGCAGAAACCCAACTGCAATAACTATCGAATCGAATATTCCAGGCGACTGTACAAGAACACTACAAAAGTATTCGAAACCTCAAAGATGTTCTCATTTAAGATAAGAATTCAAACAAAATATTTAAACAAATTGAATGTACTGCAATTAGCCGTGCAACTCGGTACAAATTGCGAACGAAGCAGACATTTTTGTAGAATGCTCGATAGTAGGGGGTCATAAAATTGCGGTTAGTTGTACCCCTCTCGGACGTGTTCAGAATGTGAGAATCCGCTTTGCTACTCGTCAAATTGCCAAGTTGGAGTTCATACATAGTTAACTTGCCAACGTGGATCTCTATTTAATTGAATTGGATTTCAGAGAGCGATGTTGGAAAGGCACCAGATCCTTTGTACAGCATTTGGAAGCCTTTTCTTTAAAGGTAAAGACAACATAACAGGAGATGCTTACATGAGTTGGTTTTGAGTAAAAAATATCAAACTGCGGTTTTTAATCAGTGGTTAGTTTCTTGGGATTATATTTATATCATTGGGAATGTTAGTATTAAATTCAAATGGGATAGCTGTTTATCAAATTGTTTTTCAAGATCCATATTTTCCTGCTTGTTGTTGAAAAAATTTGATATGTTTATACGTTGTTAAATTCATTAAATTTAAATTCTCATTCTCTCTCTCAATCGATTCTCTTGATTGTAGAGTAGGCCTGTGCCCTGCAGTGGGACGTATATGGGCTGATATAGATATAGATACGTTGTTATCCTCTATTTACGAATAAGCAATAAATATTATATTAATAAAATATAGTCACACAATTCATAAACGATTAATTTGGCGACGATATGTACAATCATAAACGCGATGAGAACTAATTGTCGATTCACATGGTACTCCACGACTCGTTGATATTCAGTTGATGTGTTGTGAGCAATAGCAGCATTTTTATGACAAATTACGTTTTATTTGGCTTATATTTTTATATCTATGGTGTTGTTTTCTGTTTATAAAAAACCGTTAATAAAAGTTTTCATTGCAGAGGTAACTTTGAATAAGTGTTTTCCAACAAGGGATTAAATCAAATAAATTAAAATGGAGCGTTACCCGTTTAACAGTTTGAGAAATAAAAATTTCATACGTTTGGGTTAGTATTGTAAATGCCAGCAGGCGTCATAGGCCAGTGGCAGGCCAATTGCAGGCATTTTATGTGAATTTTCGAGGATATATGTATATGGGTCGCCGTGACGAAGTACCTAACAGGATCGTGTGCGTTAGTCAATCAATTTCATTTCAATCAACGTATGTATTTTTTATGCTTATGAATAAATAGTGAGACAAAGATATAACATGTTCTCTTAAGGTAGTCTGTTCTTGCTTTAGCCAATAAATACCGTTAACATTAAAAACTAAATGGAAATTCCCCATAAATGTAAACAAAATATTTCTAGAATTAGATTTAATATTCCAAAGTTTGTAAAGACAGAATAACATTTTACATTAAACTAGATTCTGTTGGCACACTAACACTAGAAATACTGAACATCTGTTTTTGTTTCAACGAAAGTTGAAGCATATTTTTCCATGGCATCGTTTAGGGTCAGTATTAGTCTGTTTTGTTTTGACAAGGAATACACGAGGGCACAATAATAGCAGAAAAAAAGAATCCAATAGTTAAGAAAAAAATTGATTATTTGTATTATTGTGCAATACAATTGATCATTTGGATTTAACGCGCATTTTAATCTTATTGTACAATAAAATGTATTATTCCACTTTATGGTAGGTCTAGGGGTCACCTTCGATATTAAATAATGCATACATGTATAAACTAACGCCTTTTTCCCAGAAGGGGTAGGCAGAGGCGGCACCAGGGCACCCACATTTCGCCTGGTATGTTCCGCCCCATGATGTGATAGGGGTCGGGCCTATCGCTATATCGGGCGCAAATTCCTGACTGGAACTGATTCGAACCCGAGACCTCAGTGTTGCAATCGTACCGTGGTACAACTATGCCACCGAGGCAGTCAATAATCACCAAGACAATATCTGCAGTATTAGATTGCCTCAGAACGATGTCCTAGATTCGCACTCACAGTACATTCTAATTGGATCTCTGTAAATGTTTCTGTTAATTACGTAACTTGGCCCGGCCGGGGCTGGTCTAGTTTTCAAGCACCGGTCGACGTCACTGTCAGAACTATCCGGTATGCCGTATGGCATAAATAGTATCTTCAATCTATAATCTGTGAAATATAAATAATCTATATGTTTACATAGATGAAACAAAATTTCTACCTGCTTTTCCTATCAACGCATACAGTAATTGAAATACGCGACGGATTTCTACGTAGATTTTATCAATAAATAAAGTGATTCAAGAGGAACTTTTCCATAACATTGAGTCTCACGCCTCGGTGGCGTAGTTGTATTACGGTACGGTTACAAAGCTGAGGTCTCGGGTTCGAATCCCGGGTCGGGCAAAGTGGTATTGGATTTTTCTATTCATTATCACTCATGAGTCAGGAATTTGTGCCCGATATGGCGATAGGCTCGCCTCCTATCACATCGTGGGATGGAACATGCAAGGCGAAATGTGGGTGTCCTTGTGGCGCCTCTGCCTACCCCTTCGGGGATAAAAGGCGTGAGTTTATGCATGTTTATGTATGAGTCTCACGATTACTATTTTTAATTAGGGGTTAACATGATAAAATATTTATATCCATTTTAACTCAATTGCTGATCTAGTATTTACATTTGAAAACTTGTAACCTTGCTCCGTGGCGCAGTTGTTTCGATGCCGGCTGTGATACAAGAGGCAGCGGGTCCGATCCCCGCACAGAGACAAATAGTTGTGAGGCCCACAAGTATTTGTCTCGGGTCTTGGTGTTTCTGAGGCCGAAAAGTCTCTCGTAGCTTCTGATATCCACGACACAAGAATTAATTGATCTTAATGTGGAGTCAGGACTATGTATGTGACTATTGGGTGTATTTAATATTATTATAATTAAAAGTTTTATTACTAATCAATTGATAAGTCACTCATAATACAGAAATAGACCACTTCGCAGTCATAAAACATTTCGTAGCCTTATTATATTAATTAGAATAGTTACTCCGAAAAAACAATAAGAAAAACCCAGAATCCTTGGTAGGAGCTAGCAATCATATCTTTTACGTCGGCATAAATCGGGCCATGATAATAAAACGGTAACATTCATCTCATTTCGTCTGAATAGCACACATCTTATATAAGACTGTTTCGTAATCTGCGGTGTTGACACAAGGGTTGGGTATTTAACACTGAATGCTGTATGTAATGTTATCTGGGTATTCCCATTAAGACGAGACATGGAAGGAAAAATCGATAGTCAATGTTTTACACATAAAAATGCATCTTGGTAAATATTCGAATTTAATTTTTATTTTTTATTTTGTGAGATTTATTATGTTCATAATATATGGTCACAGAAAGCTTACTGCTAAGCTGCGGAGGTAGAAACAAGGATATTTACCGCGTGCTAATTTATTTGTTAGGTTTCTGCTCTTGTGGGTGGACGTCGGACAATGCGTCAATTCTATTACAGGACTTTTTGCTCCTATTGTAACCAGTTCTCCGCGCCATGTCCATTGACACCTGTACATAATAATCTGCTAGGCTGTTACAATTATTGATATTTGCCTTTCTTTCTCCTTCTCAAAAATCCATCCAATTGTTGTCTGGTAGAGATTGCATTAGCGCGTAAAGACCGCTATTTGTACTTTGTTGTCTTGTTATCTATTTATTTTGTTATATTTATTGTGTATAATAAATAATAAAAGAAATATAAAAATAAATATATTATTAACAGATTAATAGATAAAACTTTCAGGACAGATACAATCCCATACCCAAATACAGCCTACAAATATTAATCTCGTAATAGGGTCGCTATTGGAATTCCAATATCATATTTTATTACTTTATCGAAATATTTTTTGTGAATATCGTCATACAACAAATATTGTCACAATGTGATAAATTGTATAATCTCCAAACTAATATTCAGGATTGATATTATTTTGTATACGCAGAGTCATATACTTATTAAAAGACTAGACCTACAAATATTTCTACATTTCTAGTGTTGAATTCAATTCCGAGGCCAAAATACTTTCCATCACATCAATACTTAATGCATTTTTGGCTAACCTTAAGTGCGTGGTGGCCTGTTGGTAACGGACCAGACGCCAACATGTTTCACGGTGGATGCGGGTTCAAATCCCAGGGCACACCTCTAACTTTGCGGAGTTATATGTGTATTGATAGTCAATCACCACGCATTATCACGGTGAAGGAAAACATCGTGAGAAAACCTGAATGCCGTTGCGAGTTTGAAGAATTTCTACGGTATGTCAAGTCCGCCAATCCGCATTAGGCCAGCGTGGCGGACTACCCTGTATACTGTCTGACCCCTCTCAATCGTATTCTCGAATGTAGAGGAGGCCCGTGCCCTGCAGTGGGATGTATTTTCGCTGATACAGATTTGTGGCTTGATTTTGTATTTAGCATATATAGAATCACCCGAAATAATAGCTGCCTTTCTACATCACCTTTTGTGTGACTTACAATAAAACAACTGCCTTTCTAGATCACATTAATGTGTGACTTTTCTTACCATACACTCTAAGAGTCTAAATGTTTCCGTTTTGTAATTAATCGTCATCAGTCTTAAACTACAATGGGGTATCGATCCCGCAAAGCGGTTGGAAACGTGTCGAGATAATCGACGCAATTACCGCGGCTTACACACTGGGAACTAATCTTAGAACTCGCTTCAAACCGATTAACAGCTGCTGTGATTAAACTGTTTTGACACAAGTTTAAATTTTCTTCGGTTTTTAAATAAAATAATATATTTAAAAATTTCTACGGTATGTAAGTCCGCCAACCCGCACTAGGCCAGCGTGGTGGACTATATGGCCAAACCACTCTCAATCGATTCTCTCGATTGTAGAGTAGGCCCGTGCCCTGCAGTGAGACGTATATGGGCTGATATAGATGTATAGATTATAAATAAAAACATTCTTTTTTAATATTGTTTTTCAAGTTCTTTTAAATGACTGTCATGACTTCAAAAATATTTTATTTAGGCTCTTTACTGTACCTTAACAATTTAATTTTCATTTCTTATTTACTTTCTAAATTATATAGGTATGAAATTGAAATTTAATAAATTGATACACCCACGGTACAGATTGCGATCTCAACGGCGTACTACATCTCGATAGTAATCTCAAAGGGTGCGTGGGATCAGCTCTCAGCTGACCCAATCTTCTAATATCTGATTACTCATAAAATGTCAAGGTAAGAAGTTGGACTTGTTAATTAAAGAATGCGAAAAATATTTTCAAAATTTACCACACTATCTAAAGAGAAATAAAGAAAATTCAATCAACTCAATTTAATAATATTAACATTCATTTTATTTAATTAGATGAAATGGCCTATTTATTTAATTTCACTAATGTTCCAAAAGTCTAAGACGCAGGTCTATTAGAAACCTGAAAAGAGAACTTTACTAGGCACTTAATTTTTTTTGTACTTTTGGTCCATATTTAGTTCTTAGCTGGATCCATATTTAGCAACGCGTAATATTCTAATAGATGCTAGCTTTATTATAATAATAATGATCAGCTGATATGTTCTTTTTGTATGTATCCTTATTCCACGACCATACACGAGTGGACACAATATGACTTTATCCATGTTTCAAAATTGACAACCTCCGTGGCGCAGTTGGTTAGACGTCGGCTCTGAAACGAGAGGCCGCGGGTTTGTTTCGATCGAAATGATTTGTTTCGGGTCTGGGTGTTTGTGATACCGAAAAGTCTCTCGTAGTTTCTGATACCCACGACACAAGACTCGATCTTAGTGTGGGGTCAGGACTATGTATGTGACTGTTGGGTGTATTTATTTATTATTATTATTTATTAAATTATTTACCTATTTCCCATTGTTTTTGTATCCTTACAAATTACCCAACATTTCCACACAAAGATAATCGAAAGTCTCTCGAAACAGCGCACCGCTAAGTGCAGTTTAAAAATAGCCGGGTTACGTCCACGTGATGAAAATACGGTCACATTAGGTCACGATGTAAATCCGATGGAGCCTTGAACTGGCTTCACCGGCGGGCCGCAGCCAAGTGCTCACCAATTAAATCGATTATTGATTACATGCATACTAACCTAGTTTGCTCCACAAATATTGTTATAACCTGGATGTTCAGAAAAGCTAGGCCGTAGAAATAAGGTTTTACAGCACAGTTTAAGAATGTGAAGTATATTTTTCTACATCTATCTTTTTACTTCCCACTGCTGTTATATGTATTGCTCACATTAAATATATAATGTGATATTGACTACGGTATGTAATGTGTGAATGTTCTTTATGATTATACATTTTGCATGTTATAAAAATATTTAATTTTAACGTTATACTGAGTCGAAAAATACTTTTTAATTCGTTACATCGTAATTTAAGCGGTGTTTAATTTTCCCAAATTGAGTGTAGAATGAGACCACAAATAAATCGAATACTATTTCATAAATAACAATAATATGCACATAATATATTCAATTATGTGGTGTAAAGTTATCCGATATAATGTACAAAATTGTCCAATTCATTAGTCTAGTGGCACGTGTGGGTTAAATAGAGTGAGTTTTTCGCTTTGATAAATATGATATGCGCAGAATCGTATAATTTCCTGAAAGGCTAATGTATCAGGCAACGATTCATATATTTGTGAGTTAAACCGTTTGTGGGATAGGTAGGTACTTAAAACTTCGTATTTACTGGCCCCACTTATAAAATTAAAATGATTTTTAGCGTAAATGAATTGACGAGTAGGTTGTTGGCTTCATTTTGAGCGTCACATTTACTCATAAACCGACAAGCAACATCATGTGCTATAATACCACACAATCGCGCACTGCTGAGCATTGAACATCTCTACAACAGACACTTCAATTGTGAGGGCACAGTCCATAGTCCATCATGCTGGCTGAGTGCGGATTGGCAGAGTCCATATACCATTGAAAATCTCTTCAAGATCTTGTGTTCTTGCTTGATTTACCCTGGCATGCACGTATCCTCACGATGCTTGCCTGTACCGATTCAAACTAGTGACCACGGTTTCAACAGCCATTTCTAATCTGTACTGTACAGGTAAACCTGATCCGTTACTAACAGGCCACTTACTAAAAGTACATACATACATAAACTCACAACTTTATCCCCGAAGCGGTAGGCAGACGCGCCACTAGGACACCCACATTTCGCCTTGCATGTTCCGTCCCATGATGTGATAGGGGGCGAGCCTATCGCCATACCGGGCACAAATTCCTGACTCTGGGCTGATAATGAATAGAAAAATCCAATATCACTTTGCCCGACCCGGGACTCGAACCCGAGACCTCAGCTTTGTATCCGTACCGTAATACAACTACGCCACCGAGGCAGTCTTACTAAAAGTAATTGCAAAATAAAGGTTTTCGTGCTATATGCCACCAGAAAAATGAAAATGAAAAAGTCGCATTGCGCGTCACAGTCTCGGTAAAGTAAATAACGAAGCAAATTGATTGATTGATGCTCGAAATACGGAACACGGCCGGAGACACATCCATCCGTGTCGTATTGATCTTATGAACTCGTTGGTTCGATGTCCGAATTATTTTGGTCATCTTATGGAAAGTGTGTAATTGACACCTGAATTTCAGTTTTGTCCTGATGGAAGCATTGAATGACCAGAATTGAATATGCCCTGATTGACACAATTATGCCAAGGTGCTCAATTCTAAAGATTCAATCTTGAACTCTATTGTGAGTTTGTTTGGTGGAAGTGAATGCGGGAATTCATTACAATCAATATATCGATTGAGAGAATTTACATCGTAGTTCGTTGTCTACTACGCTAGCACATTGCGTGTTGGCGGATTTTACATATTAAACACATAGAATTGATTCATTAGATCTCTTCGACATATAAGTTTTCTCATGATGACAGTCAAAATGCATGATAATAGGCTACAATCAATCTATAAATGACTCCAAAAAGTCAATAGCAACAACCCAGTAATAAAAAAAAATACAAAACCGTCAAAATCCTGACGATTGATGACAATAATAAAGTTACTTGAAATGACCATGAAAAATGACGTCATATTTCACGAACCTAATCCTTCACGTTAACTGATAACAGGCGATTCAAGACGGCCTTTGAGTGATGGAGAGCTCGAGTGATATTGCGTTCCGGGTACGTCACATCGGCCAATATATTGAAAGTGGTTTGCCTTGTCAAATATATCGCTTGATGTACCCGTGAAGGGTTTATGGAAAAATATTGGTTATTTTCCATTCCAAGACGTGCGCAAGGTGTGCTTACTTAGTTCAGCTTGAAGACTTAGAACTAATAGGGTAAGTCTATAGTGATGTTCTATTGATAACCTATTGATATCTGATGTATTGATAATCAATCACCACGCACTATAACGGTGAAGGAAAACATCGTGAGGAAACCTGCATACCGTAGCGATTTGCAAGAATTTCTATGGTCGCCAACCCGCATTAGGCCAGCGTGGTGGACTATATGGCCTAACCCATCTCTATCGTACCTACTGTCGATTCTAGAGGAGGCCCGTGCCCCGCAGCGGGACGTATATAGGCCGATACAGATACAAAATGTTGATCTGATTGAAGTGACAAAGACTTCACAATTAACAATTAACTCACAATACCCACATCCGAAATAGATATTATGGGTCCAACTAATATTTACCTCAGGCTGATTTTTAACTACTGTAACTACAGTATTAATTTAGCGACTGATATTTTGTGTGAAATCTTGAATTTTTGTTTTAAGTAAAGTGAGCTGGGGAATATTGACAAAATCAGACAAAAAAATATTTTTGGAAGAATGGTTACGTTATTTCACAGTAGGAGAGAGGTAGAGCCTTCTAGTAATTCGACTACATGAAACGGGTTGGCAAAGGCATTTGTTTAGGTCGTTTTCGTGTGAGTAAAATGGCTTTAGAGCAGTCCACTCGTTGTAGTTACGACTGCCTAAAATCCACTTATAGTCTTCTACGAGTTCTAAACATGTTAATTGTTGTGAGTGCTAGTAAAAAACGCCTGAAAGCTTATTGCAAGTGTAACAACGTTAAGGAAAATGTGCGAAAATTTTAAACTCGAACTGAAACATTTTTAGAAGTAGTTAAAGTAACACAGGGAGTTTAGTATGACTAGTTACTTAGATATTGATATAAAAATGCAGGTTTTATAGAAGAGAATCGTATTAAAATGATTTATAATACCTAAAAGGCTTTGCGATAAAACAAAATCATAGGTAGTAAAACCGAGGCAAATCTAGCACTCCAAAATCGGCAACGCAATTTTCTACCCGTCGTCGCACAAAACATGTTTTGAGAGATACGGGTGACGTCACGATACGATTGTATAACACGTAAGAAGTACAAGTAAAAAGAAAATACGCAACAATGCCAGACTATTAGACTAACTTCTGTATAAATTATAATACCGTACGGTAGTTGTTTTAAAGAAGAAATATTGATTTATCGTCACAACGTACGGTACGAAACAGAATTATACAATAACCAAAATAAAGTGTTATTACTTTATCATAAAAATACGAAAGAGACTTCCTTGCATAGACCCCACAAAAGAAATAATGTGTCTGATCGTTAGGCTCTTCGTTTTCTAGGAAGTTTAGTTTTTACATACGACATACATTTTGTGTTATTTATCTGCCTTGTTTTATTTTGAAATAAATCAAAATTACAATTCCTCATACATATGGTATCAAAATGATAGAAAAAAGAGATTAAAAAAATAAACACATTAAACGCCAGGTCGAATCTGTTCGATTTTGTTCTACTAATTTCATAAAAAAACTCAAAATATACGAAATACGTAAAAAAAATCTAAGCAACTCATAAGTCACATCCCTACAATATTTTCTACTAAACATCGCATAATATTTATAGTTTAAAATCTCTATTAGGTATCCGCGCAACTACAAAACAAGTACACGTTTCACAATAGTTATGTAAATAAATATTCACTTAAATATTTGAAGCCTTTACATCCATGTACTGAAGCACTCCGAGTGGATTTTATATTATATAAAATCTATTCTAAAGTGATATCTTGTATGCGCTTACGTTGGAATTTATTTCGCTTCGGAAAATGAAATTGAAATTTTCCTTGCTTTTTTCGATGTATCCGTTTACTTGGAGAAAGTACTAAACGTTACTCAATGACCTGAATTATCTAAGGATTGGTTGAAGATTTGGATTGAGTTGAAAAATAAGAAATAAGAGATTATCTTTGTCTTTTTACCTGGTGATTGTAAAAATCACTTAATGATAATTCTAAGGATTATAGGTTCGATACTACTGTTTGGAAATTAACGAAAAAAGACAAGAACAAAAAAGAAGGATTGGTATAGATTTATGAAATCCATGTAATTATACAGGCGGAATGCAATGCATCAGTAATGTTACGCTACAAGAAAAATCTTCATTTATTCACCTTTTGTATCGGTAAGACCAAGTCAATGCTCTCAGTTCTGCATACTTAGTGGAATGCCGTCCCAATAGCCCGATTTGAAAATACTATTACCTCTTGCCATTTGACACTGCATTGTCGGTCTGCTTCAAATATCGCTAAACTTTAATAATATTTGAGAATTGTCAATAATTTAGATCACAGAAAAATATATATTCTTTCAAAACTACTCGCGGTTTCCTTCAATACACATACGTATTTTCAAAATATCTTCCCGGTGAGATATGTAACAATTTGAGTAACATAATTCACTACATCGTGTACGATGTAATAACGTATGTATATATGTAAGTGTGTCATTAAATGCTAGTGGTGCGCAATGATAATCCAATAACAACACTTCTTATGGTTTCAAGACAACGTTGTACGAGTATCGAGTACAATTTAAGTAAAAACAGTAATAACATACCGTCAGCACTGAATATAATTTTTAAAATATTATTATGTGAGGTCTGCAAATCAGGCTAGGCTACCGTGGTCTATCCTATGCCGTCTCAATCGAACTATCCGTTGTAGACCCGTGTTCAGCAGAGGGCAATTATAAATAGAAAAAAATACCTTTAAAAATGTACACGCACCAATCACAAATATGGTCTTCTAAGGTCGAGTCTTGTGTCGTGAGGATCAGAAACTACGAGAGACTTTCTGGTCTTACAAATACCCAGACACAAAACAAATACCTGTGGTTCACACAAATATTTATCTCTGAGTGGCGATCGAAGCCGCGGCCTCTTGATTCACAGCGGCGTCTAACCAACTGCGCCACGAATATACCTATATATCAGCCCATATACGTCCCACTGCAGGTCACGGGCCTACTCTACAATCGAGAGAATCGATTAAGAGTGGTTAGGCTCTATAGTCTACCACGCTGGCCTAGTGCGGGTTGGCGGACTTACATACCGTAGAAATTCTTTAAAATCGCTACGGTATGCAGGTTTCCTCACGATGTTTTCCTTGACCGTTAAAGTGCGTGGTGATACGAATACTGAACAAAAAAAAAAGTGTGTGTGTATAATTAGTGTACACACGTAAGAAGTGAAACTTCTTTATGACATCATTTTTCGAAAAATGATCTACTATTTACAAATTTACAGAATTAGTAAAATAAAGCTAAATTAAATAAAGTTTAAGCAAAAGGGTTTTATTATCATAGACAAGGATACGGTGGCGTAGTTGTATTACGGTACGGTTACAAAGCTGAGGTCTCGGGTTCGAGTCCCGGGTCGGGCAAAGTGATATTGGATTTTTCTATTCATTATCAGCCCGGAGTCAGGAATTTGTGCCCGATATGGCGATGGGCTCGCCCCCTATCACATCATGGGACGGAACATACAAGGCGAAATGTGGGTGTCCTAGTGGCGCCTCTGCCTACCCTTTCGGGGATAAAGGCGTGAGTTTATGTATGTAAGGATACAAATAATACAATTATTTCACCTTATTGCTACTTAGATTATTATAGCTTTTCATTAATTATAATAGAATTATTACTATTATTGTTATCGTTATACTTTCAAATATGAAGCTTTAAATAAATAAATATGGCACGTATCGGAAAAATGTGACTTAGAAATAAAGATGGCGCGTAACACAAAAACGTTACAATTTTTTGACATTGCTATAAAATTTCTCCCATACGTCGATAAAGAAGTTTCACTTCAAAAAGAAGGCGCGTAACGGAAGAATGTGACGCGTAACGAAAAAATGTTACACTAAATTTTTTTCCAACCCCGATAAAGAAGTTTCACTTCAATAATAATAATGGCATTGTTTAAAATATAAACAATTCAATTCATAATACGTTACTAACACTGAAATTATTTCGCCAAAACGTCAGGAAATGGGAGCGTTCGACAGGTCACACCGCACATAATCCTGGCGTTGTGAACTATTGTACCGCAAACTAACCTCGTTCCACTAATGATCATAAAGTTCGACATACGGTTGAACCACTTGTATTCCTGCTATTTGTGTTCCAATTGTATTTTTACTTGCAGGAATAATGTGAAGAAATTAAGGAAAACACAATTTAGGAACCTGCATATTGGCGAGATTTCGTGAGGATATTAAAGGTTTAAAATTCAACAATTCGCATTAGGTCAGTGGGGTGGTTTAAAGCCTAAACCGCCAAGCATAAGTACATTTTTTTTTAATATTGTATATTCCTTTTTTATCGCGATGAATGGTAATAAAAATCCTTTTGTGTATGTTGGGATATAAGAAAAAGTATTTTATTATAATATAGTCTCTTAAACCGTGTTACATCCGATATATCTACCCAACCTGCTCAAAACAATTACCACAGTACACGTAGAAATCCGGCCGGAAAATACTTTTGAAGCGGTTACGGGTTGAAAGCCTCCGTTTGCACAAAGCTGCCCTTGGCCAAGTTCTGCCCACTTTTATTCCGAACGTCTTTAGAAACATCGTCGTATGTCTGACCTACTATTGATCTCGAAATAAAACAGCATGCCTGTCTGCATTCGCTTAACATAAACACACTCGTTGTGATGGGACGCGCGAAATGTTTTCGTATTATTTGAGTTATAGTCTTTTGTATAGAGAATGAAATTACTGTAATATATTACAATTTGAGTTACGCATGGTTGTTTTTATATTGAGATATAAGTGAAAAAAAAAATTCTACGGTATGTAAGTCCGCCAACCCGCACTAGGCCAGCGTGGTGGCCTATATGGCCTAACCACTCTCAATCGCTTCTCTCGATTGTAGAGTAGACCCGTGCCCAGCAGTGGGACGTATATGGGCTGATGCAAGACAAGACATGTGAAAAAAATTACAATCTAAATACAGAACATGTGATTTGAAAAATATTAAAGTATAATGGTTTCTTAGATTTACGCGAATATTACACATTGAAATAAAACTATTTTATACGGATTTTATCGCGATTTGGTTTAATTTTTACATTTTTTAACTTCCCGACGTTTCGATTACTTTACAGCTTTCGTGGTCACGGGGCGGACTGAGGTATTAGTCATCCGCTCAGTGACTGTTACAATTAAACTACCCTTAATTTATAATTATTAAATTAAAAAGTTAATTTAAAAAGTTAGCTAGTATTTGCGATCCGATCTACGCAGAAGGAGCTCACTGTGTCTTGAGGTCTGGCAGCTGGCCTTTTGGGTTCCGATTTAATTAAAAGTAGAATTGGATCCCATGATGGTGCAAGCTTCAAGCCATCTTCTCTATTGAAATTTGGATGTTTTTTAATTTCAATAGCCTCGCGAAACATCCTGGGCAGGAAACGGTGTTCTTTGGCAAGGATTTGGGGCTGGTCAAAGCGAAGGTAATGCTTGGAGCCTTCCTCTATGTGTTCAGCAACTGCAGACTTCGTTGATAGTTGATAGTGTCATATACCTTTACAAGAACCGGGAGTATACAAAATAGATTGCGACTGTGGCCTCTCTTACATCGGCCAAACTAAACGAAGCATAGGGACCCGCGTAAAAGAACACATAGCTGACGTCAAACACCGACGCTCAACGAAGTCTGCAGTTGCTGAACACATAGAGGAAGGCTCCAAGCATTACCTTCGCTTTGACCAGCCCCAAATCCTTGCCAAAGAACACCGTTTCCTGCCCAGGATGTTTCGCGAGGCTATTGAAATTAAAAAACATCCAAATTTCAATAGAGAAGATGGCTTGAAGCTTGCACCATCATGGGATCCAATTCTACTTTTAATTAAATCGGAACCCAAAAGACCAGCTGCCAGACCTCAAGACACAGTGAGCTCCTTCTGCGTAGATCGGATCGCAAATACTAGCTAACTTTTTAAATTAACTTTTTAATTTAATAATTATAAATTAAGGGTAGTTTAATTGTAACAGTCACTGAGCGGATGACTAATACCTCAGTCCGCCCCGTGACCACGAAAGCTGTAAAGTAATCGAAACGTCGGGAAGTTAAAAAATGTAAAAATTAAACCAAATCGCGATAAAATCCGTATAAAATAGTTTTATTTCAATATTAAAGTAAGTAATATACCGCGTTGATACGACAGATGGGCATTAAATTACACTACGTATACTATACGTCCTTAGTATTAATTCGACACGGCACAAAAATTAATAATACCAAAAATGAGATTTTGTTTGTTTCAAGCAAACTAAATAACCTACAAATAAGAGTAAAACGCAACCATCCTTTGTAAATAAATTTCACTGACCATTGATGAACTGAACTGGCAACGTCGCGCGGGGCATGTGTTATCGTCGTGTCGTGGCGAGACGCCGCGCGCCGGCGCACCGCGCGTAGTTACGTAGTTTTGAAGGTAGTTTTAAGTCTAAAATTCGTTCTTTCCAAGAAGCGGGTATTTGCCGCGCTGGCACTCTCTCCTGATAAGGCACTATACTTTTGTTGTCTCGTATCTTTGTACTGCCAATGTTATTGTGCGGGCGTTCCTGGGGCAATTGTGGCTGTCACCATACCTTTCGCGGTATGTACACAGAGCTAAAGCTGTGTTTCCATGGCATTCGCGGTAAATAAAAACCAAGCAGTGTATTCTGACGCGGTGTAAGTTACACGAGGCATTGATAAACAGTTTAATTACAAACACAAACACAATTTAATTACGTGTCCTCGACAATAAAAACAGTCAACAACAATACAAAATCACAATTGTCGGCGCGAGATCGACAAGATAAAAGCGGCGCGGCGCACAGTGGGTCGAAACGGCTATTTTTGTGACATAGGATTTTTTTTCGGATTTTCCAATTTTTTTTGACGCCAACGTTTTGATATTATCATTCCTTACACTATTCATTCTTTGTATTTTTTTGCTTAACCCTATAATTTCGGCAAAAAAAAATATTTTAGGTTTTTAATGTATGGAACGCACTATAAAAACCTAAATTTCTACGAAGTCCTGCTAGATCCTGCGTTGAAACCTTATTTTTCTGAATCTTGGTCTGTTCTACTATACTTCTATACTTCGAAAGTCTGCATCGACCTGCAACTTTTTCAGTTATGCAGTTCGAAAGAAATGATAAAATTCAATATTTCCCAAAAGATTTTTTACAATTATCTTCAGTAAATTTGACACAAATAAGATAAATAATTAATCTAATAAATTAACAAATACCAAGGAAAACTTGTATATGTGCCGTGCCAGATTAAAAAAAAACAAATGATGGAAATAACTAAAAAATAATAATAAAAAAGGCTAGTATAAAGCCTATACCTATATACTACTCACTATCACTACTGTTTTGTAGATCTTCTAAAATACTCTCTACATTAATAAATTCTAAGTCTTCTGGTTTTGATGGCAAATGCAGAAGCTCTTTAGCTTTTGTTGAGAGAACCATAACATGTTTTTTTGTCATGCGTGATCTAAGACTTGTGATCTTTGGATCAGATGACAAAAGGAGATTATGTAAGATGTCCTCATTCGAAGATATCCTACTAATTTTTCGGGAATGATTTTCCCTATATTTTCGGAAGTCTTTGTTCCGTGCTTCTGCGGCTTCTTCCGACAGCTTTCCAATGGGTATAGCCCCAAAATGTTTAATTATGTCAGCCCCATGAACTAATAATTTATGTACACTGGAAGGCATATAATACCACGGATATAAATCAACATATAGTTTTGCGGTTTCGGTAGAAAATAAAGCGAATTTAGTAATATCAACACGCTCTCCAGACGCAATGGTTTGTAGAATGATATAAAAATTCTCTATCAACTGCTCATTAATGCCAGTGATACGTGCTGTCATGGCTGTATTTTTAAAAAATCTTCGAGCTGTATTACCATCATTAGTGGTGCCTGCTCCTTGCTTCACTATATCAATTAGCAAGCCACATTCTTCTTTAAATTCTTGTTGAATTGCAGACTTTCTGGTCTTCATTTTCTCTTTATCGTCACCCCTGCAGTTCCATTTCTTAATCTCCAAACGGTAAGCTATGTGGAGTAGGCACTCCATGCATCTTATCCACGCATGCAATGATGACAATCCATACTGGTACATTTCTTCATTCTTAGATCGCAGTTTGTGGGATTCCAAATTATTCATTTCTGTTGGTTTCGCTTTGCAAATGTCACAAACTGCTGTTGAAGTCTCAGAAAAGTATGAAGTTATTTTGCCGTCAATCATTGTCATCATTAATTCGTGGGCAATTTTCACTTTCCTAAATATAGATGGCTGGAGTGCCTCGATTTCTCCTGATATACCGGCTTTTATAGCTGCTACAGTAATTTGTGTTTCTTTTGTGAACGTAAACATAATGGGACGACAGTAAAATGTGGATGAACTTCGATCGTTTTCCCATAAAACCGTTCCATCATCATGTTGTAGTCTTATTGGAACAAGACTTGCCATAAATATACTGGAATCGTCCACGCCTACTTCAGAGATCTGCTTATAATTGCTTTGCCCCGAGGATCCATCAAAGCCCCATTTGCTGATAAGCTTCAGGTCAGTTGCAGAATCTAAATCGAACTCAATTGTATCCAAAAGCCTTGAGGCTGTCAAGTTGAGCAGAGCTTGCAATTTAACTGATGCCGTGCAATCACTAAATGTCATATCCTCCTTTCTTGGGTAACATTTCAATTTTGCTTCTTTTAATTTATAATAAGAAGGATACAATTGAAAGCCTTTTTCGCTTGCTGATTCTCTTAGGTTTATATATTGTGCCTTCGACAAATTTAGGGAAACAAGTAGCGCCAACGCTTTATCAGCAGTGTATGGAACATATTTTTTTGCATTCAAGCAATTATTCACTTTTGTTATATCTTCTGGATTTTTAAGTAAATGGTTTATTATATTAGCGATGGCTTCTTGTCCATTACATTTCAGTGTATTTGATGTAGCTGCAATTAATTCTTCCTGAGACAAATTATTTTGAATTTGGTCTACTCGTCTTCGTTTTTGTCTGTTGGACAAATCATCGAATGATTTTCTGGGACAAATCAAAGCTGTAGAAGCTTTCGATGTGGATGGAGACAGATTCTCAAGACTTAAGTCCTCTTCATGTCTTTCGTGTTCTTCATGTACTTCATGTTCTTCGTGTCTTTCGTTTAATTTTAGTCCTTTAGGCCAAATTATTTCACTTTCTAGCCAATCACCATTTTTTTTAATAAAGTTAGAAAATATACGATTGCATTTTTGCCATCTAGCTGTTATAGAAGAACAGAATTTTACACAAAACTTTTGAAGCACTACACTATTTTCTTCAGTTACGTTTATTTTCTGTTGCAGAAAATCAGAAAGTTTTTTGCTATCTGATAGAGATCCAAGCTGGTCTCTTAAAACAACAAACATATCGAGATTAGTAACTAGACCCTCCATGATACCGAAACAAGGATTCAAAATAAAATGGTATGGATCGTAGCACGGATAAATGTACATTAAGAACGAATTCAAAATATAATTCATTTTATACCCTGGGCAATAAACAAATTTTATTGCCCTAGATGCTCTCATTAATGATAGAACTAAGTAAAAGGACAAAACATGTTTACAATCGATATCACGAGAATGTTTGTTTTGTTTTAGTTAATTAAAGACAATAAACAAACAGTAGTTGTAAAACAATTAACTAAATGCACCTGTAATCTCCAGATGTCATCAGTGTTAATGACTGAAAGTAATCCTTTGCCATCTGGTGGTCCATTTGCATTTATGATTTATTACTGTGTTTACGTTAATTGTGTAACCACATGTTTTGGGTACAACAACCAATTATGCCAATAAATATTTACTTATTTACTTCTATTGTGTTATTCTATTAGATTTTTATATAATAGTTTGTATATCCACAATGTTTTTGTCTTACTATCTTGTGGTTAAATTGACTTAAAATGTCAATTACAAAATTAGAAATAGTACTATTTTTACCATTTTTCCGATCCCTATAACTGGAAAAGTTGCAAGTCAATGCAGACATTCGAAATGTACAAGTAAAGTAGAACTGGCCAGGATTCAGAAAAATAAGGTTTTAACGCAGGATCTAGCAGGACTTCGTAGAAATTTAGGTTTTTATAGTGCGTTCCATACATTAAAAACCTAAAATAATTTTTTATGCCGAAATTATAGGGTTAAGCAAAAAAATACAAAGAATGAATAGTGTAAGGAATGATAATATCAAAACGTTGGCGTGAAAAAAAATTGGAAAATCCGAAAAAAAATCCTATGTCACAAAAATAGCCGTTTCGACCCACCGTGCGGCGCGGCGCGGCGGCGCAGGAGTTTCCGTGTTACATCCGTTCCGAAAGGATAGCGACGGCGCACTAAAATAACAATTTCTTAAGCAAACAATTTTTATTTGTTAAGATCCAATAGCAACACACTGACCTATTTCTATTTCTTTTACGCGCGGGATGTTTTGCTATGATTTGTCTCTCTCGTAATGAAAGTGCAGGTGTGTATTTATTGCTTCCTTATTTGCATCGCCAACTTTTTAAGTAATTTAGTTGTACTTATTTATGTGACTTGTGTAAGAGCGGCAACAGCGCGTAGATTTTAGTAGGATCTATCGTTTTAAGGTGTTTGACCTGTGCGTTATACGTAATCAGCTGTTAGAAAAGCTACATCGTGTTCAAATGGAGCAAAAACTTACAAAATCACTTATGACTCAACTAGTGCTCCTATTTAATTGATTTTTAGTACAGAACTTCGAAATGGTACCTAGTATATGCAGTTTAAAAAAATGCCCATCGGTCGTATCAACTTTGTATACAGGGTATATCAAGACCGCGACCGAAAACGAAGCCAGGTAGTATTAGTGACTTCAGACACAATGCAATGAAAAATTTCGCAATCTTCATATTATTAAGCATTATGTATCATTGTAAAAATCGCCAATACTGCCTTAAACTGGAACACTGCAAAACACGACACATTAACATACCCTACTTAAACATTATAAATCTTATCATCCGCTCACTATTCGCTAAAAGATTACTTTCACGAAGCGAATGTTGAGAATGTTTTTGCGTATTACATTCAAATGGGTGACGCGTCGGGAATAACATCCAGCCGTCACTTGCATTTTGTCCAAATAAGATTTCTGTATACGAGTAGCTGTTACGTATCGTTAGGAGGTGACACGAATTGCAAATAGGTGTTGAGGGATAAGTGGGGATAAGATGGTGTCTTTGAAAGTATTTTTAACTGTAGAGAACCACTTTGAGGAATTAAAGGTGGAATATTTAGGGTTGAGCAACGCAGCAGCTATAATTTACATACATAAACTCACGCCTTTATCCCCGAAGGGGTAGGCAGAGGCGCCACCTGGACACCCACATTTCGCCTTGTACTCGTATGTTCCGTCCCACGATGTGATAGGGGGCGAGCCTATCGCCATATCGGGCACAAATTCTTGACTCCGGGCTGATAATGAATAGAAAATCTAAAACTATAATTTAGCATTTACAATAAGTCATTATTAGTATTAAATCCCTTAATAACCCATATATAGATAGTTCGTCGCTTGATGCAAGCAACTTCCAATGTGGAGATCCGTACGGCAGGCCTATGTTCAACAGATAGAAGACAGGAATAGTCTGCACGACTTTTCGACCACCAAGTATAATTTGTACTGACATCAACCTTTTCGAGAGTAACTTTTAGTCAATCGTTCTGGCCTAATCTGATATATAGACTTCATATACCTGTGAAATTAATAAGGAAAGCTCTCGGGTAAGCTGGTTACCCCCACAACTATTGCCTCCACTGTTAAAACTGTTGAGATAAAATGTTTGTGAGTCCCACAAATATTTCTTTTGGGTCTGGGTGTTTGTGAGACTGAAAAGTCTCTCGTAGTTCTGATACTTGCGACACAACACTTAATTGATCTTAATGGGGGTCAGGACTATGTATGTGACTGTTGGGTGTATTTATTTATTATTTATAAATGTCAATAGCGTGTGCCCTGCGGTCTCACTCACGATCTTCTGTTAAGAAAACCGAGCTATTTCTATATATAACCTAGTATCGTCTGCAATGAATATTTCATATACCACACAACAAAATTAGCTACACATTGTGCGAACAAAATCTGGCTCCTTGCCTAGATTCGTGATAACTTCCGTTTCGCTGATCGGTTCCGACACATTATGATACCATGTATCAAAGTTACGACAAAATAAGGACATATTTCAACTGTATTTTCTTGTGTGTTCATAGGCGGCGTATAAATCGTGAAATGTCTGGAGACAGTGAATAATAAATATTTATGCTTATTTATTTTTGCTTCGAAGATATACGCCTCATTGGAATGGTGTAAGAAGCCGTAAATCGAAAGGTTCTTTTTGTCAGCGCGAGCTATCCACTTGGTAAGACATTCGAATTTAATAAGCGTATATTTTGCCTGTAAATTGAATCAGTTCCTTGCGTCGCGGTAAGTTATGCTCCTATCAACAATAAGCTTCGTAAATAAGCTTTGCAAATTGTCAGTACCACCAGTGGTACCTCTATAGCCCCTTAAGGGATAAAGGCATCATTTAGTATATATCATAAATACGATTAATCGTAGAATAGGCAGGAACAGCTTTCTTAATAAATAACTCAAATTCAATGCAGCTAAAATTCATTAATTTATCACATTTTTTTATTTATTTTGGGAAAAATTAAAACTAGCGTAAAAATAAAAAGTAATAAATATAGCTAAAGGAAGATCAATTAAAAGTTTCCACAAATATAGTTTTTCATCATATTTATCAAGCTACAGTTCACATCTGGACATAACTTTATCCAAGCACGTCCATAACCAATTTCAATCGGATAACACATGACCAAATGAAAAACTAATGGGGGAGCCGAATTGTACTGAACAAATGCTCCGACTATTCGGGTCTTTGTTGAATGGTGATCGATTTGCAATTGTGCTCAATGCATTCAAAAACGAGGTACTTTGTGAATATTTCGCTATCGACTATGGCTATTTGAAGTTGTGGATTGGGACCTGTATTGTAACAATAATTTTTCATTTAATATTTCTTACTTGTATTTTTGGATTGGTCCCTAAATTGCACGGGGTAATAGGGGTATTATCACTATGTTCTATGGATTCCACATGTCTACGAGTATCTTGTAAAAAAGTACATTTTTATTACAAGGTATCTTGGTATGCTGACATAGGTAACCTAGAAGGGTCATCGGGGTCGCCAGGTATTTACTATAAGTCCGAAATAGACGGCAGAGCACTAGGATTCGCATATCTTCGTACCTTTCTATTTAGAAAGGTCGTCAACATTCTAATAATGCACAGATCTTGTCTTCATCACCAGCCGTAAAATATCCAATATTTAATTTAGGCCTCTTTAAAAGTTTCCAGCAACTTATGCTATAAAACTGATCCAATTTTACTCGGGAATTCAAAAATCAAAAGTAAGACGTTGCCGATATTTTGAGCCGTATTTTTATGACATTCGATAGCCAGGACTTAAATGTTCCAAATGTAAAAGGGCCAAAGGTTTTAAGCTCTTACGTGTTGACCTCCGGAAATTGAACTCAGGGTCGCTTGAGAGCAATGTTTGACTTATAAACCCTCACGTACTAAAAAGTAAATAATAAAAGTACATTCTTGAATCTAGATGAAACGTGTTTTACTAAGATAAACTGAGGTAGCGACATATTGACATTTATGTAATATTACATGTAAAAATAAAAACGAAAAGTAAAAAAGTTGTCATATTCTCAAACTGACAGTTTTCGTGTTAGTTATGCCGTTGGATGAGAAGCTGCGAGTTCTCTTTTTTTTTATTGCCTTCGCAGGCAGACGAGCATGCGGCTGATGGTAAGCAATCACCGCCGCTTATAGACTTTTGCAATGCCAGGGGTCCAGAACAACAAAGTCGCTGCCTACCGTGAGGAGAGTAAAATTCGTACCATAGATGCAGTATATTCGGACTTAGATAATGTCATTTACTAATACTGAGTTCGTGTTTGGGTGACCTGATGGTTTTCTAATACCCATGACACTATACTTGCATCTCCCTCTCCATCTCCCATCTGACAGCCTTCGTGGCGCAGTTGGTTAAACGCCGCCTGTGTAACGAGAGGCTGCGGGATCGATCCCCGCACCGAAACAAATATTATTGTGACAGGTATTTGTTTCGGGTTTGGGTGTTTGTGAGACCTCCAACACAAGACTCGATCTTAGTGTTGGGTCTGGACTATGTGTGTGACTGTAACATGTATTTATTTATTATTTATTTGTGTGGTCTGTGGGGCGTATTAATTTCATAAAATCAAAATAACCTGAAATTTAAGTTGAGCTATTTTTTTTCCGTTTCGGTCGTTGAGTAAGTTTACCAAAAACCAAAAGCTAACGCTAGCATTTTTGTATCCAACATATTAACATTTCAAATATTTTCACGCCGCAAAAACTCAACCGTGTTACCTTTTGTTATTCAAAACACGGACATGAGATATTCCGCTAGGCAAATACATAGTTCACATCCAATATTTTGTATCAAAATATTTGAATGAAGCGCTCTCGAATGTTCGTAAAAAGAGTCTATCTTGATTGAAGTATACTCGTGATGTATACAAGTGTGTCTTATCTATCTCTCTCTCTTTCTCTCTTCAGCCACAGGAAGTCCACTGCTGAACATAGGCCTCCCTCTCCTGTGTTTTATCTATCCTTACTAATATTATGGATTTATTTGATTGTTTCCCCTTTATGCCTTATCTTACACACACACACACACACACACACACACACACACACACACATGCACGTAATGACCTGGCTTCAGGCACGACTGTAAATGTCATTACAAGTAATTTTTTTTTTTGCCTCTATGCTACGACTGATTATTACTGTTGAATACTGTAATTGACCTTTGTTGAATTGACTGTAACGTACGATGTGAACCCCTGGTGCCCATAACACAAGTTTAATCTTTATTTGGGCACCAGAGTTCAATCTAACACTTGAGCAAATTAAGTTGCTGCTCTTGTATATTTAGTTTTAGTGTTTTGTATGACATCTTCATTTTGTTAAATAAAGTTTTATTATTATTTTTCATATTAAATTTATTCTCCCACGTCAGTAGGGCAAAACAGTTTTCCGCGAGCTTTTGGGCCAGGCAGGAAAATGCGATGTTGTATCTAACTAGTTGATAAGAACTTTCGTACGACTCTGCAAGTATTTAATAATGTGGCTTTCTGTAAAAGAATATAAGATAACTTATGCATACCAAGTGATCGGAGGCTATCGTGTAAACTATGGGGGATTACACCGGTGGAAGAGAGGACTATTGGTATAGTCCTCACTGTCTGTACCTTCCACTGTTTTTTTAATTCTATTGACAGGTCTATGTATTTGGCTATTTTTTCATTGTATGTGGATGCAAGATTATGAGTGTTGGGTATGGCTATGTCTATTAAATATATTGAACTATTATTTTTATCATATAAGAGGATATCTGGTCTGTTAAAATGTATCGTTTTGTCTGTAATTATAGTTCGGTCCCAGTACAGTTTATATTGGGCAGATTCTAATATTGTAGTAGGGTTATATTTGTAATACGCGGTTTTATCTTTAATAAGCGAATACTTGTGAGCTAGGTGTTGGTGTATGATGGAGGCTACCTGATCATGGCGGTGCCTGTAATCTGTTTGTGCGATAGATTTACAGGCACCGATGATGTGTTGTATCGTCTCTGATGCGCTATGGCATCGTCGACATAGATCAGTGGAAAGATTACGGGCTTTAATAATGAACTTTTGATAGTTACGGGTGTTTATTACCTGGTCCTGGATAGCGGCCACAAAAGCCTCTGTCTCCGGAAACAGTTCTCCTCGCCGCAGCCACTCGTTCGATGCATTTTTATCGACGTGTGTTTGGCTTAGATCGGCGAGGTGTCTCCCATGCAGAGACTTCTGAGACCACATATCCAGTTTATTTTGTATGGTGGTGATACATTGGTTCGGTTGGGTCGTTCTATCGTGCAAGTTAAGTGGGGTCAGTTTTTTATCTATATCGGCTATGAATTTATGGAGCTCTGTGTTTTCAGCTTTGCTATGGAAATACTGTCTTAGTTTAGTTATTAAGTTATTGTGTAAGTTACGTATATCAAGTAATCCTCTTCCCCCATTTCGGCGTGCTAAGGTTAGTCGTTGTAAACATGATTTAGGGTGATGTTTTCTGTACTTAGTCATAAGGGTATTAATTATTCGTTGTAGCTTATGTAAATTTGATTGGGACCAGTGTATTATTCCAAAAGAGTACGTAAGGATAGGGATGGCATAGGTATTTATGGCCTTTACGGTGTTTCGTGCGTTTAACTGGGATCTTAAAATTTGGTTTAATCTCAGCTTAAACTTTTGAGTCATATTTACTTTGGCTTGTTTCTGTAATATAAATCTTGACTGATGGAAACCTAAGTATTTATAAGTGGAGTTTTCATCCATGGGTTCTATTATTTCGCCTGAATCTAAAGTGTATGAATTTTCTTGGAGTCTACCGCGGTTAATAGATTGGATTTTACATTTATCGACTCCGAACTGCATTTTTATATCTGTAGAGAATAACTGAGTGATATCGGCAAGCTTTTTAAGGTCTTTGGTATTTGCTGCATACAGCTTAATATCATCCATATACATCAAATGGGTGATAATATGGTTCGCGTTATTGTGTTTTAATTTAAATCCTAAGGTGGTTTTATTAAGTAATTCGGATAGAGGGTTGAGAGCTAGGCAAAACCATAAAGGACTAAGCGCATCTCCTTGAAAAATGCCTCTCTGTATTTTAATGAAATCTGTAGTTATTATTTTATTATTTAGGCTAATGTTTAGTTTGGTGTTCCACTGAGACATTATTGTTTTCAAAAAGGTAATTAATTTAGGATGGATTTTGTAATATTCTAATACATAAATTAGCCAGCTATGGGGGACCGAGTCAAACGCCTTTTTATAATCGATAAACATTGTATTTAAATTTCTATTTCTTGTGTGTGCTTGTTTCATAACTACTGAATCTATTACTAACTGTTCTTTGCACCCTTGACTATTTTTCTTGCATCCTTTTTGTTGTTCTGCTAAAATATTGTGTTCTTCAAGGTGTTGATATATGACATCACTAATACATCCTGTTATTATTTTATATATTGTTTGCAAACATGTGATAGGCCTAAAATTAGCTGGGTTTTTGAATTTGGATTGAGTTGAAAAATAAGAAATAAGAGATTATCTTTGTCTTTTTACCTGGTGATTGTAAAAATCACTTAATGATAATTCTAAGGATTATAGGTTCGATACTACTGTTTGGAAATTAACGAAAAAAGACAAGAACAAAAAAGAAGGATTGGTATAGATTTATGAAATCCATGTAATTATACAGGCGGAATGCAATGCATCAGTAATGTTACGCTACAAGAAAAATCTTCATTTATTCACCTTTTGTATCGGTAAGACCAAGTCAATGCTCTCAGTTCTGCATACTTAGTGGAATGCCGTCCCAATAGCCCGATTTGAAAATACTATTACCTCTTGCCATTTGACACTGCATTGTCGGTCTGCTTCAAATATCGCTAAACTTTAATAATATTTGAGAATTGTCAATAATTTAGATCACAGAAAAATATATATTCTTTCAAAACTACTCGCGGTTTCCTTCAATACACATACGTATTTTCAAAATATCTTCCCGGTGAGATATGTAACAATTTGAGTAACATAATTCACTACATCGTGTACGATGTAATAACGTATGTATATATGTAAGTGTGTCATTAAATGCTAGTGGTGCGCAATGATAATCCAATAACAACACTTCTTATGGTTTCAAGACAACGTTGTACGAGTATCGAGTACAATTTAAGTAAAAACAGTACTAACATACCGTCAACACTGAATATAATTTTTAAAATATTATTATGTGAGGTCTGCAAATCAGGCTAGGCTACCGTGGTCTATCCTATGCCGTCTCAATCGAACTATCCGTTGTAGACCCGTGTTCAGCAGAGGGCAATTATAAATAGAAAAAAATACCTTTAAAAATGTACACGCACCAATCACAAATATGGTCTTCTAAGGTCGAGTCTTGTGTCGTGAGGATCAGAAACTACGAGAGACTTTCTGGTCTTACAAATACCCAGACACAAAACAAATACCTGTGGTTCACACAAATATTTATCTCTGAGTGGCGATCGAAGCCGCGGCCTCTTGATTCACAGCGGCGTCTAACCAACTGCGCCACGAATATACCTATATATCAGCCCATATACGTCCCACTGCAGGTCACGGGCCTACTCTACAATCGAGAGAATCGATTAAGAGTGGTTAGGCTCTATAGTCTACCACGCTGGCCTAGTGCGGGTTGGCGGACTTACATACCGTAGAAATTCTTTAAAATCGCTACGGTATGCAGGTTTCCTCACGATGTTTTCCTTGACCGTTAAAGTGCGTGGTGATACGAATACTGAACAAAAAAAAAAGTGTGTGTGTATAATTAGTGTACACACGTAAGAAGTGAAACTTCTTTATGACATCATTTTTCGAAAAATGATCTACTATTTACAAATTTACAGAATTAGTAAAATAAAGCTAAATTAAATAAAGTTTAAGCAAAAGGGTTTTATTATCATAGACAAGGATACGGTGGCGTAGTTGTATTACGGTACGGTTACAAAGCTGAGGTCTCGGGTTCGAGTCCCGGGTCGGGCAAAGTGATATTGGATTTTTCTATTCATTATCAGCCCGGAGTCAGGAATTTGTGCCCGATATGGCGATGGGCTCGCCCCCTATCACATCATGGGACGGAACATACAAGGCGAAATGTGGGTGTCCTAGTGGCGCCTCTGCCTACCCTTTCGGGGATAAAGGCGTGAGTTTATGTATGTAAGGATACAAATAATACAATTATTTCACCTTATTGCTACTTAGATTATTATAGCTTTTCATTAATTATAATAGAATTATTACTATTATTGTTATCGTTATACTTTCAAATATGAAGCTTTAAATAAATAAATATGGCACGTATCGGAAAAATGTGACTTAGAAATAAAGATGGCGCGTAACACAAAAACGTTACAATTTTTTGACATTGCTATAAAATTTCTCCCATACGTCGATAAAGAAGTTTCACTTCAAAAAGAAGGCGCGTAACGGAAGAATGTGACGCGTAACGAAAAAATGTTACACTAAATTTTTTTCCAACCCCGATAAAGAAGTTTCACTTCAATAATAATAATGGCATTGTTTAAAATATAAACAATTCAATTCATAATACGTTACTAACACTGAAATTATTTCGCCAAAACGTCAGGAAATGGGAGCGTTCGACAGGTCACACCGCACATAATCCTGGCGTTGTGAACTATTGTACCGCAAACTAACCTCGTTCCACTAATGATCATAAAGTTCGACATACGGTTGAACCACTTGTATTCCTGCTATTTGTGTTCCAATTGTATTTTTACTTGCAGGAATAATGTGAAGAAATTAAGGAAAACACAATTTAGGAACCTGCATATTGGCGAGATTTCGTGAGGATATTAAAGGTTTAAAATTCAACAATTCGCATTAGGTCAGTGGGGTGGTTTAAAGCCTAAACCGCCAAGCATAAGTACATTTTTTTTTAATATTGTATATTCCTTTTTTATCGCGATGAATGGTAATAAAAATCCTTTTGTGTATGTTGGGATATAAGAAAAAGTATTTTATTATAATATAGTCTCTTAAACCGTGTTACATCCGATATATCTACCCAACCTGCTCAAAACAATTACCACAGTACACGTAGAAATCCGGCCGGAAAATACTTTTGAAGCGGTTACGGGTTGAAAGCCTCCGTTTGCACAAAGCTGCCCTTGGCCAAGTTCTGCCCACTTTTATTCCGAACGTCTTTAGAAACATCGTCGTATGTCTGACCTACTATTGATCTCGAAATAAAACAGCATGCCTGTCTGCATTCGCTTAACATAAACACACTCGTTGTGATGGGACGCGCGAAATGTTTTCGTATTATTTGAGTTATAGTCTTTTGTATAGAGAATGAAATTACTGTAATATATTACAATTTGAGTTACGCATGGTTGTTTTTATATTGAGATATAAGTGAAAAAAAAAATTCTACGGTATGTAAGTCCGCCAACCCGCACTAGGCCAGCGTGGTGGCCTATATGGCCTAACCACTCTCAATCGCTTCTCTCGATTGTAGAGTAGACCCGTGCCCAGCAGTGGGACGTATATGGGCTGATGCAAGACAAGACATGTGAAAAAAATTACAATCTAAATACAGAACATGTGATTTGAAAAATATTAAAGTATAATGGTTTCTTAGATTTACGCGAATATTACACATTGAAATAAAACTATTTTATACGGATTTTATCGCGATTTGGTTTAATTTTTACATTTTTTAACTTCCCGACGTTTCGATTACTTTACAGCTTTCGTGGTCACGGGGCGGACTGAGGTATTAGTCATCCGCTCAGTGACTGTTACAATTAAACTACCCTTAATTTATAATTATTAAATTAAAAAGTTAATTTAAAAAGTTAGCTAGTATTTGCGATCCGATCTACGCAGAAGGAGCTCACTGTGTCTTGAGGTCTGGCAGCTGGCCTTTTGGGTTCCGATTTAATTAAAAGTAGAATTGGATCCCATGATGGTGCAAGCTTCAAGCCATCTTCTCTATTGAAATTTGGATGTTTTTTAATTTCAATAGCCTCGCGAAACATCCTGGGCAGGAAACGGTGTTCTTTGGCAAGGATTTGGGGCTGGTCAAAGCGAAGGTAATGCTTGGAGCCTTCCTCTATGTGTTCAGCAACTGCAGACTTCGTTGATAGTTGATAGTGTCATATACCTTTACAAGAACCGGGAGTATACAAAATAGATTGCGACTGTGGCCTCTCTTACATCGGCCAAACTAAACGAAGCATAGGGACCCGCGTAAAAGAACACATAGCTGACGTCAAACACCGACGCTCAACGAAGTCTGCAGTTGCTGAACACATAGAGGAAGGCTCCAAGCATTACCTTCGCTTTGACCAGCCCCAAATCCTTGCCAAAGAACACCGTTTCCTGCCCAGGATGTTTCGCGAGGCTATTGAAATTAAAAAACATCCAAATTTCAATAGAGAAGATGGCTTGAAGCTTGCACCATCATGGGATCCAATTCTACTTTTAATTAAATCGGAACCCAAAAGACCAGCTGCCAGACCTCAAGACACAGTGAGCTCCTTCTGCGTAGATCGGATCGCAAATACTAGCTAACTTTTTAAATTAACTTTTTAATTTAATAATTATAAATTAAGGGTAGTTTAATTGTAACAGTCACTGAGCGGATGACTAATACCTCAGTCCGCCCCGTGACCACGAAAGCTGTAAAGTAATCGAAACGTCGGGAAGTTAAAAAATGTAAAAATTAAACCAAATCGCGATAAAATCCGTATAAAATAGTTTTATTTCAATATTAAAGTAAGTAATATACCGCGTTGATACGACAGATGGGCATTAAATTACACTACGTATACTATACGTCCTTAGTATTAATTCGACACGGCACAAAAATTAATAATACCAAAAATGAGATTTTGTTTGTTTCAAGCAAACTAAATAACCTACAAATAAGAGTAAAACGCAACCATCCTTTGTAAATAAATTTCACTGACCATTGATGAACTGAACTGGCAACGTCGCGCGGGGCATGTGTTATCGTCGTGTCGTGGCGAGACGCCGCGCGCCGGCGCACCGCGCGTAGTTACGTAGTTTTGAAGGTAGTTTTAAGTCTAAAATTCGTTCTTTCCAAGAAGCGGGTATTTGCCGCGCTGGCACTCTCTCCTGATAAGGCACTATACTTTTGTTGTCTCGTATCTTTGTACTGCCAATGTTATTGTGCGGGCGTTCCTGGGGCAATTGTGGCTGTCACCATACCTTTCGCGGTATGTACACAGAGCTAAAGCTGTGTTTCCATGGCATTCGCGGTAAATAAAAACCAAGCAGTGTATTCTGACGCGGTGTAAGTTACACGAGGCATTGATAAACAGTTTAATTACAAACACAAACACAATTTAATTACGTGTCCTCGACAATAAAAACAGTCAACAACAATACAAAATCACAATTGTCGGCGCGAGATCGACAAGATAAAAGCGGCGCGGCGCACAGTGGGTCGAAACGGCTATTTTTGTGACATAGGATTTTTTTTCGGATTTTCCAATTTTTTTTGACGCCAACGTTTTGATATTATCATTCCTTACACTATTCATTCTTTGTATTTTTTTGCTTAACCCTATAATTTCGGCAAAAAAAAATATTTTAGGTTTTTAATGTATGGAACGCACTATAAAAACCTAAATTTCTACGAAGTCCTGCTAGATCCTGCGTTGAAACCTTATTTTTCTGAATCTTGGTCTGTTCTACTATACTTCTATACTTCGAAAGTCTGCATCGACCTGCAACTTTTTCAGTTATGCAGTTCGAAAGAAATGATAAAATTCAATATTTCCCAAAAGATTTTTTACAATTATCTTCAGTAAATTTGACACAAATAAGATAAATAATTAATCTAATAAATTAACAAATACCAAGGAAAACTTGTATATGTGCCGTGCCAGATTAAAAAAAAACAAATGATGGAAATAACTAAAAAATAATAATAAAAAAGGCTAGTATAAAGCCTATACCTATATACTACTCACTATCACTACTGTTTTGTAGATCTTCTAAAATACTCTCTACATTAATAAATTCTAAGTCTTCTGGTTTTGATGGCAAATGCAGAAGCTCTTTAGCTTTTGTTGAGAGAACCATAACATGTTTTTTTGTCATGCGTGATCTAAGACTTGTGATCTTTGGATCAGATGACAAAAGGAGATTATGTAAGATGTCCTCATTCGAAGATATCCTACTAATTTTTCGGGAATGATTTTCCCTATATTTTCGGAAGTCTTTGTTCCGTGCTTCTGCGGCTTCTTCCGACAGCTTTCCAATGGGTATAGCCCCAAAATGTTTAATTATGTCAGCCCCATGAACTAATAATTTATGTACACTGGAAGGCATATAATACCACGGATATAAATCAACATATAGTTTTGCGGTTTCGGTAGAAAATAAAGCGAATTTAGTAATATCAACACGCTCTCCAGACGCAATGGTTTGTAGAATGATATAAAAATTCTCTATCAACTGCTCATTAATGCCAGTGATACGTGCTGTCATGGCTGTATTTTTAAAAAATCTTCGAGCTGTATTACCATCATTAGTGGTGCCTGCTCCTTGCTTCACTATATCAATTAGCAAGCCACATTCTTCTTTAAATTCTTGTTGAATTGCAGACTTTCTGGTCTTCATTTTCTCTTTATCGTCACCCCTGCAGTTCCATTTCTTAATCTCCAAACGGTAAGCTATGTGGAGTAGGCACTCCATGCATCTTATCCACGCATGCAATGATGACAATCCATACTGGTACATTTCTTCATTCTTAGATCGCAGTTTGTGGGATTCCAAATTATTCATTTCTGTTGGTTTCGCTTTGCAAATGTCACAAACTGCTGTTGAAGTCTCAGAAAAGTATGAAGTTATTTTGCCGTCAATCATTGTCATCATTAATTCGTGGGCAATTTTCACTTTCCTAAATATAGATGGCTGGAGTGCCTCGATTTCTCCTGATATACCGGCTTTTATAGCTGCTACAGTAATTTGTGTTTCTTTTGTGAACGTAAACATAATGGGACGACAGTAAAATGTGGATGAACTTCGATCGTTTTCCCATAAAACCGTTCCATCATCATGTTGTAGTCTTATTGGAACAAGACTTGCCATAAATATACTGGAATCGTCCACGCCTACTTCAGAGATCTGCTTATAATTGCTTTGCCCCGAGGATCCATCAAAGCCCCATTTGCTGATAAGCTTCAGGTCAGTTGCAGAATCTAAATCGAACTCAATTGTATCCAAAAGCCTTGAGGCTGTCAAGTTGAGCAGAGCTTGCAATTTAACTGATGCCGTGCAATCACTAAATGTCATATCCTCCTTTCTTGGGTAACATTTCAATTTTGCTTCTTTTAATTTATAATAAGAAGGATACAATTGAAAGCCTTTTTCGCTTGCTGATTCTCTTAGGTTTATATATTGTGCCTTCGACAAATTTAGGGAAACAAGTAGCGCCAACGCTTTATCAGCAGTGTATGGAACATATTTTTTTGCATTCAAGCAATTATTCACTTTTGTTATATCTTCTGGATTTTTAAGTAAATGGTTTATTATATTAGCGATGGCTTCTTGTCCATTACATTTCAGTGTATTTGATGTAGCTGCAATTAATTCTTCCTGAGACAAATTATTTTGAATTTGGTCTACTCGTCTTCGTTTTTGTCTGTTGGACAAATCATCGAATGATTTTCTGGGACAAATCAAAGCTGTAGAAGCTTTCGATGTGGATGGAGACAGATTCTCAAGACTTAAGTCCTCTTCATGTCTTTCGTGTTCTTCATGTACTTCATGTTCTTCGTGTCTTTCGTTTAATTTTAGTCCTTTAGGCCAAATTATTTCACTTTCTAGCCAATCACCATTTTTTTTAATAAAGTTAGAAAATATACGATTGCATTTTTGCCATCTAGCTGTTATAGAAGAACAGAATTTTACACAAAACTTTTGAAGCACTACACTATTTTCTTCAGTTACGTTTATTTTCTGTTGCAGAAAATCAGAAAGTTTTTTGCTATCTGATAGAGATCCAAGCTGGTCTCTTAAAACAACAAACATATCGAGATTAGTAACTAGACCCTCCATGATACCGAAACAAGGATTCAAAATAAAATGGTATGGATCGTAGCACGGATAAATGTACATTAAGAACGAATTCAAAATATAATTCATTTTATACCCTGGGCAATAAACAAATTTTATTGCCCTAGATGCTCTCATTAATGATAGAACTAAGTAAAAGGACAAAACATGTTTACAATCGATATCACGAGAATGTTTGTTTTGTTTTAGTTAATTAAAGACAATAAACAAACAGTAGTTGTAAAACAATTAACTAAATGCACCTGTAATCTCCAGATGTCATCAGTGTTAATGACTGAAAGTAATCCTTTGCCATCTGGTGGTCCATTTGCATTTATGATTTATTACTGTGTTTACGTTAATTGTGTAACCACATGTTTTGGGTACAACAACCAATTATGCCAATAAATATTTACTTATTTACTTCTATTGTGTTATTCTATTAGATTTTTATATAATAGTTTGTATATCCACAATGTTTTTGTCTTACTATCTTGTGGTTAAATTGACTTAAAATGTCAATTACAAAATTAGAAATAGTACTATTTTTACCATTTTTCCGATCCCTATAACTGGAAAAGTTGCAAGTCAATGCAGACATTCGAAATGTACAAGTAAAGTAGAACTGGCCAGGATTCAGAAAAATAAGGTTTTAACGCAGGATCTAGCAGGACTTCGTAGAAATTTAGGTTTTTATAGTGCGTTCCATACATTAAAAACCTAAAATAATTTTTTATGCCGAAATTATAGGGTTAAGCAAAAAAATACAAAGAATGAATAGTGTAAGGAATGATAATATCAAAACGTTGGCGTGAAAAAAAATTGGAAAATCCGAAAAAAAATCCTATGTCACAAAAATAGCCGTTTCGACCCACCGTGCGGCGCGGCGCGGCGGCGCAGGAGTTTCCGTGTTACATCCGTTCCGAAAGGATAGCGACGGCGCACTAAAATAACAATTTCTTAAGCAAACAATTTTTATTTGTTAAGATCCAATAGCAACACACTGACCTATTTCTATTTCTTTTACGCGCGGGATGTTTTGCTATGATTTGTCTCTCTCGTAATGAAAGTGCAGGTGTGTATTTATTGCTTCCTTATTTGCATCGCCAACTTTTTAAGTAATTTAGTTGTACTTATTTATGTGACTTGTGTAAGAGCGGCAACAGCGCGTAGATTTTAGTAGGATCTATCGTTTTAAGGTGTTTGACCTGTGCGTTATACGTAATCAGCTGTTAGAAAAGCTACATCGTGTTCAAATGGAGCAAAAACTTACAAAATCACTTATGACTCAACTAGTGCTCCTATTTAATTGATTTTTAGTACAGAACTTCGAAATGGTACCTAGTATATGCAGTTTAAAAAAATGCCCATCGGTCGTATCAACTTTGTATACAGGGTATATCAAGACCGCGACCGAAAACGAAGCCAGGTAGTATTAGTGACTTCAGACACAATGCAATGAAAAATTTCGCAATCTTCATATTATTAAGCATTATGTATCATTGTAAAAATCGCCAATACTGCCTTAAACTGGAACACTGCAAAACACGACACATTAACATACCCTACTTAAACATTATAAATCTTATCATCCGCTCACTATTCGCTAAAAGATTACTTTCACGAAGCGAATGTTGAGAATGTTTTTGCGTATTACATTCAAATGGGTGACGCGTCGGGAATAACATCCAGCCGTCACTTGCATTTTGTCCAAATAAGATTTCTGTATACGAGTAGCTGTTACGTATCGTTAGGAGGTGACACGAATTGCAAATAGGTGTTGAGGGATAAGTGGGGATAAGATGGTGTCTTTGAAAGTATTTTTAACTGTAGAGAACCACTTTGAGGAATTAAAGGTGGAATATTTAGGGTTGAGCAACGCAGCAGCTATAATTTACATACATAAACTCACGCCTTTATCCCCGAAGGGGTAGGCAGAGGCGCCACCTGGACACCCACATTTCGCCTTGTACTCGTATGTTCCGTCCCACGATGTGATAGGGGGCGAGCCTATCGCCATATCGGGCACAAATTCTTGACTCCGGGCTGATAATGAATAGAAAATCTAAAACTATAATTTAGCATTTACAATAAGTCATTATTAGTATTAAATCCCTTAATAACCCATATATAGATAGTTCGTCGCTTGATGCAAGCAACTTCCAATGTGGAGATCCGTACGGCAGGCCTATGTTCAACAGATAGAAGACAGGAATAGTCTGCACGACTTTTCGACCACCAAGTATAATTTGTACTGACATCAACCTTTTCGAGAGTAACTTTTAGTCAATCGTTCTGGCCTAATCTGATATATAGACTTCATATACCTGTGAAATTAATAAGGAAAGCTCTCGGGTAAGCTGGTTACCCCCACAACTATTGCCTCCACTGTTAAAACTGTTGAGATAAAATGTTTGTGAGTCCCACAAATATTTCTTTTGGGTCTGGGTGTTTGTGAGACTGAAAAGTCTCTCGTAGTTCTGATACTTGCGACACAACACTTAATTGATCTTAATGGGGGTCAGGACTATGTATGTGACTGTTGGGTGTATTTATTTATTATTTATAAATGTCAATAGCGTGTGCCCTGCGGTCTCACTCACGATCTTCTGTTAAGAAAACCGAGCTATTTCTATATATAACCTAGTATCGTCTGCAATGAATATTTCATATACCACACAACAAAATTAGCTACACATTGTGCGAACAAAATCTGGCTCCTTGCCTAGATTCGTGATAACTTCCGTTTCGCTGATCGGTTCCGACACATTATGATACCATGTATCAAAGTTACGACAAAATAAGGACATATTTCAACTGTATTTTCTTGTGTGTTCATAGGCGGCGTATAAATCGTGAAATGTCTGGAGACAGTGAATAATAAATATTTATGCTTATTTATTTTTGCTTCGAAGATATACGCCTCATTGGAATGGTGTAAGAAGCCGTAAATCGAAAGGTTCTTTTTGTCAGCGCGAGCTATCCACTTGGTAAGACATTCGAATTTAATAAGCGTATATTTTGCCTGTAAATTGAATCAGTTCCTTGCGTCGCGGTAAGTTATGCTCCTATCAACAATAAGCTTCGTAAATAAGCTTTGCAAATTGTCAGTACCACCAGTGGTACCTTTATAGCCCCTTAAGGGATAAAGGCATCATTTAGTATATATCATAAATACGATTAATCGTAGAATAGGCAGGAACAGCTTTCTTAATAAATAACTCAAATTCAATGCAGCTAAAATTCATTAATTTATCACATTTTTTTATTTATTTTGGGAAAAATTAAAACTAGCGTAAAAATAAAAAGTAATAAATATAGCTAAAGGAAGATCAATTAAAAGTTTCCACAAATATAGTTTTTCATCATATTTATCAAGCTACAGTTCACATCTGGACATAACTTTATCCAAGCACGTCCATAACCAATTTCAATCGGATAACACATGACCAAATGAAAAACTAATGGGGGAGCCGAATTGTACTGAACAAATGCTCCGACTATTCGGGTCTTTGTTGAATGGTGATCGATTTGCAATTGTGCTCAATGCATTCAAAAACGAGGTACTTTGTGAATATTTCGCTATCGACTATGGCTATTTGAAGTTGTGGATTGGGACCTGTATTGTAACAATAATTTTTCATTTAATATTTCTTACTTGTATTTTTGGATTGGTCCCTAAATTGCACGGGGTAATAGGGGTATTATCACTATGTTCTATGGATTCCACATGTCTACGAGTATCTTGTAAAAAAGTACATTTTTATTACAAGGTATCTTGGTATGCTGACATAGGTAACCTAGAAGGGTCATCGGGGTCGCCAGGTATTTACTATAAGTCCGAAATAGACGGCAGAGCACTAGGATTCGCATATCTTCGTACCTTTCTATTTAGAAAGGTCGTCAACATTCTAATAATGCACAGATCTTGTCTTCATCACCAGCCGTAAAATATCCAATATTTAATTTAGGCCTCTTTAAAAGTTTCCAGCAACTTATGCTATAAAACTGATCCAATTTTACTCGGGAATTCAAAAATCAAAAGTAAGACGTTGCCGATATTTTGAGCCGTATTTTTATGACATTCGATAGCCAGGACTTAAATGTTCCAAATGTAAAAGGGCCAAAGGTTTTAAGCTCTTACGTGTTGACCTCCGGAAATTGAACTCAGGGTCGCTTGAGAGCAATGTTTGACTTATAAACCCTCACGTACTAAAAAGTAAATAATAAAAGTACATTCTTGAATCTAGATGAAACGTGTTTTACTAAGATAAACTGAGGTAGCGACATATTGACATTTATGTAATATTACATGTAAAAATAAAAACGAAAAGTAAAAAAGTTGTCATATTCTCAAACTGACAGTTTTCGTGTTAGTTATGCCGTTGGATGAGAAGCTGCGAGTTCTCTTTTTTTTTATTGCCTTCGCAGGCAGACGAGCATGCGGCTGATGGTAAGCAATCACCGCCGCTTATAGACTTTTGCAATGCCAGGGGTCCAGAACAACAAAGTCGCTGCCTACCGTGAGGAGAGTAAAATTCGTACCATAGATGCAGTATATTCGGACTTAGATAATGTCATTTACTAATACTGAGTTCGTGTTTGGGTGACCTGATGGTTTTCTAATACCCATGACACTATACTTGCATCTCCCTCTCCATCTCCCATCTGACAGCCTTCGTGGCGCAGTTGGTTAAACGCCGCCTGTGTAACGAGAGGCTGCGGGATCGATCCCCGCACCGAAACAAATATTATTGTGACAGGTATTTGTTTCGGGTTTGGGTGTTTGTGAGACCTCCAACACAAGACTCGATCTTAGTGTTGGGTCTGGACTATGTGTGTGACTGTAACATGTATTTATTTATTATTTATTTGTGTGGTCTGTGGGGCGTATTAATTTCATAAAATCAAAATAACCTGAAATTTAAGTTGAGCTATTTTTTTTCCGTTTCGGTCGTTGAGTAAGTTTACCAAAAACCAAAAGCTAACGCTAGCATTTTTGTATCCAACATATTAACATTTCAAATATTTTCACGCCGCAAAAACTCAACCGTGTTACCTTTTGTTATTTAAAACACGGACATGAGATATTCCGCTAGGCAAATACATAGTTCACATCCAATATTTTGTATCAAAATATTTGAATGAAGCGCTCTCGAATGTTCGTAAAAAGAGTCTATCTTGATTGAAGTATACTCGTGATGTATACAAGTGTGTCTTATCTATCTCTCTCTCTTTCTCTCTTCAGCCACAGGAAGTCCACTGCTGAACATAGGCCTCCCTCTCCTGTGTTTTATCTATCCTTACTAATATTATGGATTTATTTGATTGTTTCCCCTTTATGCCTTATCTTACACACACACACACACACACACACACACACACACACACACATGCACGTAATGACCTGGCTTCAGGCACGACTGTAAATGTCATTACAAGTAATTTTTTTTTTTGCCTCTATGCTACGACTGATTATTACTGTTGAATACTGTAATTGACCTTTGTTGAATTGACTGTAACGTACGATGTGAACCCCTGGTGCCCATAACACAAGTTTAATCTTTATTTGGGCACCAGAGTTCAATCTAACACTTGAGCAAATTAAGTTGCTGCTCTTGTATATTTAGTTTTAGTGTTTTGTATGACATCTTCATTTTGTTAAATAAAGTTTTATTATTATTTTTCATATTAAATTTATTCTCCCACGTCAGTAGGGCAAAACAGTTTTCCGCGAGCTTTTGGGCCAGGCAGGAAAATGCGATGTTGTATCTAACTAGTTGATAAGAACTTTCGTACGACTCTGCAAGTATTTAATAATGTGGCTTTCTGTAAAAGAATATAAGATAACTTATGCATACCAAGTGATCGGAGGCTATCGTGTAAACTATGGGGGATTACACCGGTGGAAGAGAGGACTATTGGTATAGTCCTCACTGTCTGTACCTTCCACTGTTTTTTTAATTCTATTGACAGGTCTATGTATTTGGCTATTTTTTCATTGTATGTGGATGCAAGATTATGAGTGTTGGGTATGGCTATGTCTATTAAATATATTGAACTATTATTTTTATCATATAAGAGGATATCTGGTCTGTTAAAATGTATCGTTTTGTCTGTAATTATAGTTCGGTCCCAGTACAGTTTATATTGGGCAGATTCTAATATTGTAGTAGGGTTATATTTGTAATACGCGGTTTTATCTTTAATAAGCGAATACTTGTGAGCTAGGTGTTGGTGTATGATGGAGGCTACCTGATCATGGCGGTGCCTGTAATCTGTTTGTGCGATAGATTTACAGGCACCGATGATGTGTTGTATCGTCTCTGATGCGCTATGGCATCGTCGACATAGATCAGTGGAAAGATTACGGGCTTTAATAATGAACTTTTGATAGTTACGGGTGTTTATTACCTGGTCCTGGATAGCGGCCACAAAAGCCTCTGTCTCCGGAAACAGTTCTCCTCGCCGCAGCCACTCGTTCGATGCATTTTTATCGACGTGTGTTTGGCTTAGATCGGCGAGGTGTCTCCCATGCAGAGACTTCTGAGACCACATATCCAGTTTATTTTGTATGGTGGTGATACATTGGTTCGGTTGGGTCGTTCTATCGTGCAAGTTAAGTGGGGTCAGTTTTTTATCTATATCGGCTATGAATTTATGGAGCTCTGTGTTTTCAGCTTTGCTATGGAAATACTGTCTTAGTTTAGTTATTAAGTTATTGTGTAAGTTACGTATATCAAGTAATCCTCTTCCCCCATTTCGGCGTGCTAAGGTTAGTCGTTGTAAACATGATTTAGGGTGATGTTTTCTGTACTTAGTCATAAGGGTATTAATTATTCGTTGTAGCTTATGTAAATTTGATTGGGACCAGTGTATTATTCCAAAAGAGTACGTAAGGATAGGGATGGCATAGGTATTTATGGCCTTTACGGTGTTTCGTGCGTTTAACTGGGATCTTAAAATTTGGTTTAATCTGAGCTTAAACTTTTGAGTCATATTTACTTTGGCTTGTTTCTGTAATATAAATCTTGACTGATGGAAACCTAAGTATTTATAAGTGGAGTTTTCATCCATGGGTTCTATTATTTCGCCTGAATCTAAAGTGTATGAATTTTCTTGGAGTCTACCGCGGTTAATAGATTGGATTTTACATTTATCGACTCCGAACTGCATTTTTATATCTGTAGAGAATAACTGAGTGATATCGGCAAGCTTTTTAAGGTCTTTGGTATTTGCTGCATACAGCTTAATATCATCCATATACATCAAATGGGTGATAATATGGTTCGCGTTATTGTGTTTTAATTTAAATCCTAAGGTGGTTTTATTAAGTAATTCGGATAGAGGGTTGAGAGCTAGGCAAAACCATAAAGGACTAAGCGCATCTCCTTGAAAAATGCCTCTCTGTATTTTAATGAAATCTGTAGTTATTATTTTATTATTTAGGCTAATGTTTAGTTTGGTGTTCCACTGAGACATTATTGTTTTCAAAAAGGTAATTAATTTAGGATGGATTTTGTAATATTCTAATACATAAATTAGCCAGCTATGGGGGACCGAGTCAAACGCCTTTTTATAATCGATAAACATTGTATTTAAATTTCTATTTCTTGTGTGTGCTTGTTTCATAACTACTGAATCTATTACTAACTGTTCTTTGCACCCTTGACTATTTTTCTTGCATCCTTTTTGTTGTTCTGCTAAAATATTGTGTTCTTCAAGGTGTTGATATATGACATCACTAATACATCCTGTTATTATTTTATATATTGTTTGCAAACATGTGATAGGCCTAAAATTAGCTGGGTTTTCATGGTCTGAGTTTTTCGGTAACATATATGTAATTCCACGTGTTATAAATGCAGGTATGGTGTGTGGTGACTGTATAAACTGTGTTATATGACAGTGGATGAGTGAATGAGTACAAGTGAACTTCTTGTACCAGTAGTTGTGTATTTTGTCGGTCCCTGGTGCTTTCCAGTTATGCGTACGATTTATTATGTGTCTTAGCTTGTCTAGCGATAAACTATCAAAAATCATTTGATCTATATGTTCGGCACTGGTTGCATCATGCAGCCAGTCAGCGCTTGTATTATGCTGCACCGGATTTTCCCAGATATTGGACCAGAACTCCTGCAGATGTTGTGGTGACGGCAGCTTAGAAGAATTAGGTGTATTATTTTCTTGATTTTTACCCAATGTTCTATAAAATACCTTCTCATTATTACTAAAAATTAAGTTTTGTTGCTTTCTCTTCGTACAAGTAACATAACGTTTCAATCGGGATGACGCTGCATTTAACTTTTGTTTTAGAGTGTCTAAGAAATGTTTAGGTTCAATATTTGGCTCTTCATGTTGTGAATGGATTTTATATTTAATTTTAATTTCTTCAACTGTCTTTAATATTTTTTCTGTTCTATTACCTAAAATGTATTGAGTTAGTCTTCCTATTTCCAACCTATATTTTTCTATTCGTTTTTCGATTCTTAATTGCCAACAAGGTTTTCTCGCCACTTTCTTGTAATTTCTATTTAAATTAAATTTGGTTCCATTACAGAAAGCCGCTGTATAAGCTGCTGCATAAATAATTGAATGTAATGAACTGAAATCTAATTCTTCGTTTAAATGTTTTGGGATTAGTGTGCAATTAAGGTATTGAACTATCTGTGAAAATCTGCGTGATGAGTGTTGTTTAGGTATGTAAGGTCTGTTTTCCGGGCCAATGTGAGCAAATTGAGATATTGCACTATTGAATTCTTTTTCTACTAGGTTAAACTCTATGTCATTATTATGTAATCCTGATGTATTGTTTTCACTATACTCGTATATATGTCTCTGTGTGGGTGTTTGTATATTTTCCTGTATATTCGGTAGCGGGAGTGTGGTGTTTATTTCGGGTTCCGGTGCAGTAATTGCAACTAAGGTCTCGTGTGTGGTTTCTGTGTTAGTACGCGGTAATTCTTGATTAAGTAGAGGCGGATTTATACGGCTTGTCAGCTTCAATTCTACCTGTGTTTTTAATTCTTCAATTCTCGGCGCTAGTAGTTTATTATTAAATAGTAATCTTCTTTGATCTGCAAGTCTCTGTTCTGTGAGGTGTGATAGGTGGGGGTGTTTATTTACTAATAGTTCATATAGTTTCTTACGATAAGCCGTTTTATTTCTTTCTAATTCAGTTACTTCCAGATAACATGCGATGATTTCGTCATTAATTTCTTTAGACCATTTCATTCGAGTATTAGTTACAGGTGTACTTTGTGAAAATGTAGGAATATTTGAGTTATGTATCAGAGAAGAGTTTCCTAATGGATGTGTTTCAGTTTCTATTTGGTGTATTACTTCACGGCGTATTTCGTCTAGGGTATTTTGTGAAAGCAAATTTCTTCTTAAGATAGCTCTCCTTTGATCACCTATGCGTTGTCGCGTTGTTTGCATTTCCGGATATTTATTATTGAATAGTAAGTGCAGTGATTCTAGGTAATTATTAGTTTGTGTCGTTTCACACTTGGTGATGGTTAAGTATGTGTGCCATATGAAACGGTTTATATCTTCAGTCCACTTTTTTCGCACACGGATGGGACCAGCAATGGATGCAGAATTAGTGGCATGCGCCTCCTGCACAACAGTCGCTGATCTGGTCGATCGGGATGAGTAAGTAGAAGATGGTGATGAATTAGGAGATCGAAATAAACTGTTGGTCGAGGAAGGTGAAGAAATATTTGAGAATAGAGAACGGTCAGAGGGTGAAACAGATGCGCGTGGAGATGATGATGATGATGATGGTTCGGCTGTAGTATATTTCTCGAGGGGAACCCGCCTGTTCAGTCCCCCGTCGCCAACGGTTCGCATACTGTGGCATCCAGCGTCGGCTCCAGATGCGCCCCGGCGACCCCCGGGCAGCGGCCGTAAACAATATCGCTTAGTTTTACTGTCCATAGTATCTCCAAAAAATGGGTTGCCTTTGCCGTGTTAGCCGTCAAAGTAGTTATTGAGACGTGTCCGCCCCCCACGTAAATCAGGTGGTCGATTTGGACGTACGGTTGGACTTTAGGGGGCTTATTATTATTATTATTATTTATTACTTAACATATAAATACATACATAACCTATACGGCAAATAAATACATACATAACCGTCACGCCTATCCCATAGGGGTAGACAGAGGCTATGGATCGCCAATTTGCTCGATCCTGATATATTACTTTCGCTTCATCCACTTTCATCAATCTCTTCATATAATCTCGTCTTTTTATACCTCACTCTTGTTGAGGGTATTACCGATTTGGATGGAGTAGGTTCGGTGAGGTCGACCCCTACCGACTCTTCCACACTCGCCTTGAGAATTTGCTTGGTAAACTGCATACGGCGAATAATATTGGAAAATTTTTGGGGTGTCTATGTTCAGCAGTGGACTTTAATGAAATGAAAATGATGATGATAATGCATAGTAAAGTCATTACTCCATATCTGATGGTAAGTGCCCTGTCGTTTCTGTTTTATTATTGATTTTACGAGCAAATGTATGGGGTAGAAATACTATGGATTTCTGTAAGACTACCCAATTTCACATATCGCTTTCGTTTAATCCATTTACATTAATCTCTTCATGTATTCCTAAGTCATTGAACTCTCGACCTAAATCTCATTTAGAATGTCACCTATGTATTAGCTGGTATTTTTTTCATGTTTGTCGCGACTTTTAAGTTATGTATAAGAATAAGCCTTATATAATTTATAAATTATAATCTTTAAATGATAACAGACTTAAAATAATTGACAGCCTCCGTGGCGCAGTAAGTTAGACGCCGCCTGTGAAACGAGGGGCCGCGGGTTCGATCCCCGCACCGAAACAAATATTTGTGTGATCCACAAGTATTTGTTTCGGGTCTGGGTGTTTATGAGACCGAAATGTCTCTCGTAGTTTCTGATACCTACGACACAAGACTCGATCTTAGTGTGGGATCAGGACTGTTTATGTGACTGCTGGGTATATTAAAAAAAAAGCAAAGTACCACCGATTTATTTCATGAGATATCCTGGAACAAGCTTCTTATACTGTATCAAGTGTCCACTGGCGAGGTTAAGATCCGTCTACAACCGATATATATCGAAGTGACTGTGAAAGCTAAGGCCACAGTCTTTCACGCTAAAAAAAATATGATGTACTAAATGATTGGATGATGATATCGCATTTTTTTTTAAGAAATTAAACGTTTCTAATAAAGAAACGGTGGCAATAAGCGCGCCTCATAAGGAAGGCAATTATACTCATAAGCTCCGTGGATACCTTTGACATTTTCATACACTTTAATGGCTGGAATATTCCGAAATGTCTTTCAGACCGGCAATCTGGCCTACTTCCCTTTATGAAAAACTTATTCCAAAATACTTCTGTTTTTTTAGAAACAAGCGGTTCACAGGGAATAAATAAATAAATACACCCAACAGTCACATACATAGTCCTGACCCCACATTAAGATCAATTAAGTCTTGTGTCGCACTGTCGCAGGTATCAGAACTACGAGAGAATTTTCGGTCTCACAAACACCCAGACCAGAAAGAAATATTTGTGGGCCGCACAAACATTTCTCTTGGTGCGGGGATCGAACCCGCGGCCTCTCGTTTCACAGCCGGCGTCTAACCAACTGGGCCACGGAGACTGTCACGCACATAAACACTCAAAACAACTGTGGTATTCTACCTCATGGTATTTTTTAGGAACTAGTAGTTCACCTGATGTCAAAGTCAGATTGTGGCTGCGGCGCCCCAAGCTGAACAAAATCTTGTACACTTATGGATGTGCCCACTGTGTCCTGGTAGGACACAAAAATGGACATCATCGAAGCTACAGACGCTGCCATAATAATTGTAAAGGTTTTAAAAGTTAAATAATTCTGAGCAATCGACTCGAACGAAAAACCTGATGTATGTGAACAGCCATAATCGTTCGAAATATCTAGAGAATAGTACCTGCACTGCAGGCCTTTGAAGAAGGATTGAAAAGCAGAAGGGTAAAGAAATACTTTAAAATAGTAATAACTACTAATATGAAAAAAGTTATAATAGTTATATACAATATAAATTTATTCCAAATAATTAATACAAAAATATTGAAATAAGTTCATTTTGCACTCAAAGGATTTACTCAAATCGAAATCAAAACAGTATATCATTAGGATCCCTTTTAGCCACCCCATTACGAGCGATATAGAACGCTGATTTAAGGGGTGTTCCACTGATAGATGGCTGAATCTCGGACTATAAATGAAGGTAACATTCGAATTCGTCCCAAATGGCGCCCAAATCCAGGTTTAGTATGAACACATTTATTTGCGCATAAAATTTTGTTTTATTCCGTTTTATTACGTCTCACATTCTAAGCTTAGTGTTTCAAATCTCACCTTCATGTATGCTATATCTTATTTTTTATTACTTCTTTTAATGGTAAGGTGCCTTGGTAAGTTCAATGACCACTAGATCAACACTTTGTCAGATATGATTATCTCTCACTATTCAATAGGAATATTTTTTTATCTTTTGACAGCCTCCGTGGCGCAGTTGGTTAGACGCCGCCTGTGAAACGAGAGGCCGCGGGTTCGATCCCCGCACCGATACAAATGTTTGTGAGAACCACAAGTATTTGTTTCGGGTCTGGGTGTTTGTGAGACCGAAAAGTCTCTCGTAGTTCTTGATACCCACGACACAAGACTCGATCTTAGTGTGGGGTCAGGACTATGTATGTGACTGTTGGGTGTATTTATATTTATTTATCTGATTTCTCAATGTCAAAGTGGACAAGTTTCTGTAAAACCTATACACACATAATCGTCACGCCTGTATCCAATAGGGGTAGGAAGGTTCTATGGGTCGCCACTTTGCTCGATCCTGCCATATTACTTTCGCTTCATCCACTTTCATCATTCATGCATTCTCGTCGGTTCAGGGTACTTTTGACCTGACCCTTGTTGCGTATACCCGATTTGGATCTATGTAATAAATATGAGAGGGATGATTGTGTCCATTTTATCAATAATGGTTTTTCGGTGTCTGCGAACTTATACGTATTTAGTATTCAGTTGAGTCTCTTGTGTCTGGTAATTGCCCTTCAGTTGTAAAATTCCAGAACAGAAAATTTCAGCGAACCATTGATCGACTTGATTATTGGCATTATTCGGATCATAATGGTAGGAACGTTTAAAAGTAATGAAATCTATACAATTTGTCACGAAATATGTTTTAATATTAGTATAATTTATGGGACCTAAACCCTTTCAATCAGACTCCCGATTGTAGAGACGTTTAGAGCACAGCAGCGAGTGATCATGGTCAATATGATACAATATATAAAATTCACTGCTGGTTTTAGGCCTTTTGGAATATTTCCAGAGTGCCCCAGACTGCGAACGAAAACGAAGCCAGGTGGTAGTATTTATGCCTACAGACACAATGCAACTAAAATATCAGAAAAACGTCGATTATTTTTTAAGTATTGTCGTGTTTGTGTGTTAAATACATAGTTTTTAATAAAGTAATCATTTAAGCATTTGCGTATCATTGCATCTTTAAAAAAAGGATGTACATTATTAGGAATTAGGATAAACTATGTATTTGCCGACGATGGGTAGGAAACTACAAAAAAACACGTCGCTATTTTTGCGAAGTTTTTAGTTGAAATCACTAAAACTACCACTTGGTTTCGTTTTCTATCACAGTCTGGATACACTCGATATATTAATAATATAAAGCAATAAAAAGTTTTAACTAATTACGGCCGGTGGGGCGGGAATGTGCGAACTATTTCGATGCGATCTGCTGGAAGATCTCAATCTCAGGGCTTACGTGCCGCCTGCTATCCTACAATCTATATCAAAATGAAGATACCTATCTATAGCTACGATAAGTCTTAACGAGGCACTTTAAGCATACTGTAGGTCATGGTTGCCATTAAGCCTGGCAGGCAAAAGTGACTTCATTTAATGGTAAGCATACCGTCCAAAAAGAGTGACGACTGGTATTTTTTTTATTGCAATGAATGGCGAGACGGGTATGCCATTCGCCTCATGGTAAGCGATACGACTGCTCATGGACAATAGCAAAACAAAACAACATCAATAACCAAGCAATGCTTGGCAATCCACTGCGCTCGCCATCCTGAGATATAAGATGTTAAGTCTCATTATGTCCATAGTTACTCTCTAATATCCTTCAAACCGGAACACAACAGTGCATTTACACTGCTGCATTTATCTTCTCTTGTCCCGGGACAAAATTGTTTCGACCTACTTAAGTGTTGCTTCACGCTACGGTGGAATGAACCGGGGCTGTATAGAGAAGGGAATGGGTTAGCCGCAATAAGTTCCACAGTTTAATGGTGCGGTAAAGGTCCGATGGTTCAGACCTTTCGATATAGGATATAGGATTGGTCACCAAATTGTGGCCTTTGGAACTTGAAACTACCACGCATGGTTCTGCTAAGGAAATAATAAGATTTAACAATACATTGCAGGTACGTCACTAGTACTAATTTATAATAACAATAATAATATTTGACTGTCTCGGTGGCGTAGTTGTATTACGGTACGGTTACAAAACTGAGGTCTCGGGTTCGAATCCCGGGTCGGGCAAAGTGATATTGGATTTTTATATTCATTATCAGCCCGGAGTCAGGAATTTGTGCCCGATATGGCGATAGGCTCGCTCCCTATCACATCGTGGGACGGGACATGCAAGGCGAAATGTGGGTGTCCTAGTGGCACCTCTGCCTACGCCTTCTGGGATAAAGGCGTGTGTTTATGTATGTATGTATGTATAATAATATTTATGGGCACAAAAAACTCCTATTACAGAGAATTTTTTTAAAGGATTTTCTCATAAGGCCTCACTTCGTGTGGGTAACTTTATGCCAGGGACTTATTTATTTTACGTCTCTACGTATATCAATGACCTTTACGTGCTGGAAAACTCCCGGTGCCAAATATAAAGACTCGACACGAACTGAAGAGACCTCGCGCGATTTCAAAATTTGTCTTAATTATCTTCAGTTACACGAAGTTATATGTATGTGATTTTCGTTATAATTGTGTGCAATAAAGTGTATACAAATAAATAAGTCCGCTACTATAAATAAAAGTATGTGAAATCTGTATCAGCCGATATACGTCTTTTATTCCTTTTGTATCTCAAATAATGCAGCGCACGTACGATAACTGAATAATGTGGATGTTTATAAGTCACTCGTTTGTGGCTCTTAAACTGTAAAGCTCGTTCTATACAGTAGATAATAATGAATATACCACTTCTATATATATTATACAGGGTACATGAAGCGACCGAAAACGAAGCCGGGTGGTAGTTTTAGTGGTTACAGGCACAAAAGGATTTTTTTTTGCAATTTTTTGAAAATCATTGTGTTTGGGTAGTAAATACCTAGTTATTGCGAAAAATAGTAATTTAAACCCTATCGTACCATTGCGTCTTAAAAAATAAAAAGTTGTACATCATTATTTTAGGAAAACTATGTATTTATCACCCAAATACGACGATAAGTAAAAAATTACCAAAAAAAAGTTGAAAGATTGCGAAATTTTTAGTTGCATTATGTCTGAAGTCACTAATACTACCACCTGGCTTCGTTTTCGGTCGCGGTCTTGATATACCCTGTATATATATTGTTAGAGGAAACAATGTCTGTGGAGGGGGAAAACCCTTTATAAGCCGGTGTAGTGTGTCGGAACGATTCATTATTGCTCCGTCGGTCGGTTCGGTAACGTTGCCGTCGGTTCGTATATTGTCTTGTGGATTGTTTGTTGTACTTATCGGTCTTGTCTGGATCACTTGAATTGTTTGTCAAAAAAATAATAGTTTTGAAGGCGTAATTCTTAATCAAATATTTTTGTGAAAATTTAATTAATTCATTAGTTTGTAAGAAAATTGTGTATTTCTTTTTTTAAGTCACTTCTGATCTGGTTTCTAAGATCAGAAGTGGGATACTTACTTTTGCCCACTTGTTTTCGTAAATTTTTTTTATTTAATTTTTTTTTGTTTGTGTGTACCTGCAAGAAAAATATTTTATTTTTTTTATTTTTTTATTTCATTAATTGTTTCTCCTTGATAACATGTCTGACCGCGAACGTAGTCGTAGTAATCGTGGTAGCAATTCGCGTCGAAATCCTCGTAATGAACAGGACAGTAGGTCTCGCGAGCGATCTCTCGACGAGAATAGTATGTTGAGGCTAGAGATGAAGGCAATGCAATCCCGTCTCAAGGCACTAGAGGCGAAAACTAAGACATCGCCCTTGCCCGGTCCGTCGTCGGGTCATTTGTCAGCACGTTCGCGCAATTGTGAAGACACGCGTAGGTCCCACGTGTCAATACGTTCATGTGATCGCGATAAAAATCAATTGTCTGTCGGTGATGGTCACAAGCCTGCATCACGACGATTGCAAACACCACTGCAAGACCTAGATGGGTCTCCGCAACTACCTTATCGCCACGATTATCATCGTATGCGTCAATTATCGCCATTAAGGCGACGTTCGATTTCTCCTCCGCTTGCACCCGCAACTTGCAAGCGCAACCATCGTCGCAGCTCCCGTGCTTGCTCAAAAACACCGCCGTCGCGGTCGTCAAAGCGTATGGCAGAACACTCGGTTAAACCATCGGATCTAGAAAAAGGTACTATGGCGGATAGTATTGCAAATGCAATTCGTTCCATTAGTGCGGTAAGTAAAACGTCCCAGCATTATTACATCTCTAATTTTGATCCGAACTTGCATAATTTTGACGACTGGTGTGCAGAGGTAGATCGCGCGAAAGAGTTAAATGGTTGGAATGACTTCGAGTGTTTATCACGTATAGGAAACTGTTTAAAGGGGGACGCGAAGTCGTGGCTTGACGAATGGGTATCCAGTGACCGTAGTTGGACCAACCTTAAGCGGGAATTTAGACCTTTATGTCCGAAGGTACCAGACTTCGCGGGTATACTATTCGATGTCATGATGAAGAGCTCCGATAATTATCAAACTTACGCGGAATACGTGCGCTGTTCTTTGCTTCGTTTACGCATAGTGCGGGGGTTGAGCAATGAACTTATTTCGGCAATAATAATTCGCGGCATCACCGACCCCAGTATCAGAGCCTCAGCAACTAACGCTAGATTGTTGCCAAACGATCTAGTAGAATTTTTCTCGATCTATGTTAAGCCGAACTCAAGCAGTGTGTCGAAGGCCGTTCCATCACGTTCTGATTCGCGATACATGACGACGGGTACACGTAGTATGGAGGTATCGCGTAAACGTAGCCTTAGCGATGTTAGGTGCTTCTCTTGCGGACAGTTAGGACATAGACAGGCTCTGTGTGGTAAGAAACCTAGAACTGAACATCCATCAGGAAATGCGCCGAATAATGTAGGGACCAACTTACCTCTACCTGCGTTCGTACCAACCAGGTCCGAGCCGTGCTCTTATTGTAAGAAACCGGGGCACAAGGTTGAGACTTGTTTCGCTAAACAACGTGCGGAAGCTGCGAATAAGGATAACGTAAATTTTTGCAACGCGTTTGTTCCAACACGGACGTCGTAGTGGCGGTTATACAGGACGTACAGGTTGACGTTCTGATCGATAGCGGTTCGACTATCTCGTTAATATCCTTGTCACTGATAAAGCACTTCAAATGCTCCCGTATGCCTGCGTTACGGATACTTAAGGGGTTAGGTAGTCAGGAAGTCGAGAGTACCTTTTATGTCACGTTATCTATCGAGTTTGACGGTTTGACTCTCGAAGTAGATCTGTTTGTGGTCTCTGACGAGTATATGAACACACCAGTGATCATAGGCACGGATGTTCTAAATAGGGAGGGCGTCAAATATCTTCGAACCAAAGATCGTCAGATACTCACAAGAAAAACTGACAAGTCAGGAACGGTAATGAACATACAATCAGACGTCCCAATTCAAATCAACACACCTCTGGCGGGGGATGAGTTAGACAACTTGCTTGGTATTATTAACGAGTTTTCTCGGAGTTTTATTTCTGGGACCGCTACTTCGACTGTCAACACGGGGTGTATGTCAATCAAACTCTACACCAACACACCCGTGTATTACCGACCATATCAACTCTCACAAGCCGAAACTATTCGCGTCCGCGACATAATTAGAGACTTGCTTGATAAACGAATTATAGAAGAGTCAGAGTCCGACTATGCAAGCCCGATCCTGTTGGTTAAAAAGAAGGACGGGTCAGACAGAATGTGTGTGGACTACCGTAAGCTTAATGAGGTTACCATTAAAGATAGGTTCCCGTTGCCACGTATAGACGATTGTTTGGACCGTTTGGGTCACAATAAATATTTCACTAGCCTTGATATGGCAACGGGTTTCCATCAGATTCCGTTGAATCCTGAGTCAGTTCCGCTCACTGGTTTTGTCACACCGGAGGGTCACTATCAATATCTAAAGATGCCATACGGTTTGGCGAATGCTCCAGTGGTTTATCAACGTATCATCACAAAGACCCTTCGCGAATTCATAGATTCTGGAGACACCCTTGTCTACATAGATGATATTTTGATCATGAGTAAGAGCATTGTCCAGGGTCTGGAACTGCTGCGTAAAGTGCTTGATACGTTGACAACGGCCGGTTTTTCCATCAATTTAAAGAAGTGCTCATTTTTGGCCACCAGTATTGAGTATTTGGGCCGAACGATTAGCGAAGGTCAGGTTAGGCCGAGTCATCAGAAAGTTCGGGCTTTAATTGACTCAGCTGAACCTAAAAACGTTAAGCAGGTACGACAGTTCATGGGCTTAGCTAGCTATTTTAGGAGGTATATAGCTGGATTTGCTCAAAAAGCTTCTTGTATCGCGGCACTTACTAAAAAGGGAGTAAATTTTCATTGGGGCGCGGAGCAACGGGCTGCTCGTCAGTACATCATCGATTGTTTAACAAATGAGCCGGTACTCGCAATCTATGACCCCTCGTTGCCAATAGAAATTCACACAGATGCAAGCTCCATCGGTTACGGGGCCGTTTTAATACAACTTCACGAGGGTGGTCGCAGGCGAGTGGTATCTTACTTTAGTAGATTGACTCAGGGGGCCGAGAGTAGATACCACTCGTACGAGCTTGAGACACTCGCGGTAGTGAAGGCCCTGAAATATTTCCGACATTACCTCGTTGGTTTGCGTTTTACCGTAGTTACCGACTGTAACGCGTTGAAGCTCACCCAGCGTAAGAAAGATCTATTGCCTAGGGTGGCCCGGTGGTGGGTATATTTACAGGATTTCGATTTCGGCCTGGACTATAGGAAGGGCAGCCTCCTGTCTCATGCTGACTATCTTAGCCGGAACCCGGTCAATGTGTGCACGGTTCAGAAGCCACTGAACTGGGCGCGGATTGCTCAGGCTTCCGATGAGGAAACTCAGGCTCTTATCCAGAGGTTGGCAAATGGGCAGTTGGATTCGGGTCGTTATATTGTCAAAAACGATATCCTCTATGTCAAGACTAAACCTACGTATGGAAATCCTAGACTCTGCTGCTTTGTCCCTAAAGGTCATAGACTTAGCCTTCTGCGCATTTTTCACGACGAACATAATCACCACGGAGTTGATAAAACTCTCGATTTAATTTCGAAACACTTTTGGTTTCCGGGTTTAAGAGCTTTCACACAGAAATACATTTCGCATTGCTTAATATGCCTCTCCCACAAAAAAGTCCCTCGCGCTCCTTTACAGCCCATTCATTCGTGGGAAAAATCAGACATACCGTTTGAAACTGTCCACTTGGATACATTAGGTCCCCTGCCTGAAGCCGATGGGTACCGTCATGTATTAATAGCTGTAGATGCTTTTTCAAAATATTGTTTACTGTATCCAATGTGCCGACAAGACGCAGACGAACTTAAGAGACATTTCACGAACATGATATCGTTGTTTGGAACCCCTAAATTAGTTGTTGCCGACCGGGGCCGTATGTTCCAAAGCACCGAATTCCAGAGCTGGATCGAGAACCTGGGGTGCGACATTCACCTTATAACACCGGAGATGCACCAATCCAACGGGCAGGTGGAACGTTATTGCCGCACCGTGCTCAACATGGTTCGCATCGAGTGCAATCACCGGCAGCAAAGATGGCCGGCTATTATGTGGAAGCTGCAGTTGATCCTGAACATCACGAAGCACAAGACGACTCAGCACTCGGCATTGAACCTGCTCATAGGCGTTGAAGCTGCCACACCACTCATCCGCAGCTTAGTACGCGACGTAGCAATTGAAGGGTCGAGCCCCAACCGAGAAGCACTTCGTGCGATGAGCCGTCAGAAAGCATCCGAGCGTCTCCGTGCTAATCAAGAACGTCAGGATGCCCAGGTTAACGAGAGGCGGAAACCACCTCGTACTTTTGAGTTGGATTCCTTAGTTTTTGTTCGCAAACAGGCGCAGTCGACCGGGAAGCTGGACTCATGTATGCGTGGACCTTATCGTGTTGCAAAGATACTACCACAGGGTCGCTACGAACTAAAGCTTTTGGCTGGCTCGTATGGAAAATCGACTCAGGCGGCCGCGGAATACATGATTCCGTGGCAAGGAGAGTGGACTCCTGAAGTGTGCCTAGCTTTCTTTAATGGTGAGTTCTCAATTATGTCGCTTCTTTGTTTTCCCGCTACATGTTGTTTTAAGAAGCCCTCTTAAATCGTGGTACTAACTGTGAGTTACGAACAAATTGAGCTGAGCTGAGATGAGCGATTGTCCTGGAGCGCATCGGACACGCTATCCTAGTGTGCTCGGAAACTTGATCTGTCAAGTTGTCCTGGAGCAGGGCTGCCGGAAAGTCACGTGGGTGACGATTCGTGTAGCGTTAGGCATGCCTGTCGGCAGACATTGTCTGTACTGGTTTAATGCATGCTTATATGTGAACCGATACACACACGCAAAGCCATGCCTCACGTAAGTACTCGTAGGTCTCTGACGAGTCGTGGGGGCGATCTTCCGACAAGTCCCGCCCCGGGTGGTTGGTTCATGTATTTGGATGTTTTACACCTACTGTGCATAGGACATTATTATGTGACCATTCCCGATAACTATGACTAAGGAACGAACTTATGAAGTGGATCCTCTCGTGTTTTTTTTTTTTTTTTTTTTTTTTTGTTGATACAGATACAGATGATGAAAGGGATGAGTCTGGTCCTGACGTCGACCAGGCTCCTGAGGCGAACCAACTCATGGACGACGTCGAGTCACAGCCAGGACCTTCTGGAGTGCAGAGGAACGCAGAATCGAACGCCTTTGCTGCGAACAAAGAGGATTCCTTACCTTCTGTACCAATCTTGGAAACAGAACGGGATTGTTAACGGCGATGAAGATATGGAGCCCGGGGACGGACTCCTGTCAGGAAAGGCCGTGTTAGAGGAAACAATGTCTGTGGAGGGGGAAAACCCTTTATAAGCCGGTGTAGTGTGTCGGAACGATTCATTATTGCTCCGTCGGTCGGTTCGGTAACGTTGCCGTCGGTTCGTATATTGTCTTGTGGATTGTTTGTTGTACTTATCGGTCTTGTCTGGATCACTTGAATTGTTTGTCAAAAAAATAATAGTTTTGAAGGCGTAATTCTTAATCAAATATTTTTGTGAAAATTTAATTAATTCATTAGTTTGTAAGAAAATTGTGTATTTCTTTTTTTAAGTCACTTCTGATCTGGTTTCTAAGAATATTATATTCATTTTACTAATACTCCATTTTTTTTTGCAAGATCACATTCCAATAGGCTTGCCAGGATTGAGCCACTGCAGGACACGAGCCTCCTCTACAATCTAGAGTAGGATTGGGAGGGGTTAGGCCATATAGTCCACCACGCTGGCCTAGTGCGGTTTGTGTGTTGGTTGAGTGCTTGGTTTAGGTAAAATAAGTCTCAAAATCAAAGAATGTTTCAGTGGCGGAATACTTTAAAGTTTCATGCTCCTATATTACCTATATAGTAAAAACCTCATAATCTATAATCGGGCATACAAGGCGAAACGTGGGTGTCCTGGTTTCTACCAGGAGTATTTGCCTAACTCTTTTTGGGTAAAGGCGTGAGTTTATGTATGTATGCATAATCTATACTCTGCAAAACTTTAATATCCACTTTCAGAAATTATTAAAACTAAACTCCTAATTCAGGGGCGAATGACCCTAAATAACACCCTTTTCAAATTTAACTCAGAACACAAATAATAAATATATTTGATGACTTCTGAGAAAGTTTTTGCGAGTTGAAAAAACAGCTCGAAGTCACAAGGTCACCCGAAGCGGAGGCCTACAAATGGAATAAAAGAAAAATCTTTGCTCACATTGTTCTTGTAAAACGTATTTACGTGTAATATATTTTCTGCTATTTTTTGGAGATTGTGCTTTGAAGTTAATCTCGCTCTCGAAATATGAAATCAGATATATTTTTAAGCCAAATTATATTATAATGGAATTAATATAGCAAAAAAGTAAAAAGCTTGATTGTGTCGGCTCGCGGCTTTGACGCAAGCCTTTGACAATTTTTTAAAAAGGATGAAAATTAGACTAACGGGAGGCTGTAGAACGTCCAGTAAAAAACGTATAAACAAGTGAACAATATAAAGCTGAAAACTTTGTTTGAACGCACTAATCTTTGGGCCTACCATTTGGTTTCAAAAAAATATTTTTTGGATCTAACAGTTTCATTCTTAAGAAAGGTTATAAGCTATTCAACATCACTTTATGACTCGTAAAAAATAGAAAAACGAATTTATATTTTTTGTTCAGATGTTTTTAACGTGTTAATGAATGTGGAAGATGTGAAATCATTGAACTAGGGCTAAGCCACTCGGATTGCTGATTTTATCGTAAAAACATACATTTTATAAGTTGCCGGTGCTTATCGAATCGCGAAACTCAAAAAACATTAAAGGGGAAGAATTTTTTTGTAACATCGTCAAAAATCATAGAATATTAACCAATTTTGATGCACGTACGAATATATAAATAAAAATCAAGTCTTCTGCTATAAGTTTCGTTACATTAATTATAAATATAGTTTAATAAAAATACTAATTCTAATTATTATCCAAGTACGTGAAAATTAGACACATATCTACAAATTTCCTTATTTTATCCTACCATACAAGTGCAAAATTCAAGAGAATTTCAAGGAAGCTACAATAATAAAATCAAACAACTCACTTTACTGAAATCTAGCGCAGTTTACAATTCGTACTCAAACAGTACAGATACAGACTGAAACTTAAGCTACTAGGAACTAGATGCTGCAAATATTGTCTCTCATATTACATCTGTAATCAACAGAAGGTACGCTTACAGAATGTTTGGCGACTTAAATAGTAAATAAATACACCCAACAGTCACATACATAGTTCTAACACGACACTAAGATCCAGTGTGTCGTGGGTATCAGGAACTACGAGAGACTTATTAAATAATTGAAATAACCACCGAAGATATTTATTTTTTATAATTATTTATCGTAGTCATGCATTCTTGATAGAGATATCGTGGCCATGTTTAGGCCAATTGCTGAGCAGCCGATATCACTATGCGTCTCCATGTGTCCCGATGTTTGGCGGAACGGGAGCATTCATTTATAGAATTGTGCGTCATGGATTTATTTTTAAAATAACAAAAAAATAATATGTACACCCATCAGCCATTGTCCTGACCCCATACAAAGACACAACTCTTGGGTTGTTCAATACAGCTCTAATATTACATCCACCCAACAGTCTCATACATAGTCCTGACCCTATACAAAGAGACAATCGGGTTTCTCAATACAGCTATTGTCAAACCAGAAATATGTAAATAAAACCCAACAATTTAACAGAAAACCAAATAAACAAGCTTGGTAGCAACGGTAACTGACCGGCCAGTTAAACCACAACTTCAGAGGAATGGTGGAGGTTGTTAAACTTCCGATAATTACATTCACCACACGAAACATCAGAGAACATCTGTTACTTCACATCAATATTCTGCGAGATATCTGTATTAGCTAAGTTGGGTCGTTGGGTACTCGAAATTGTCTAATATTAGCGAGGATGTAAAATGATCAGGTAGCTCTAAAGACGAATGTTGCTTCCTCTTTCTCTCACTCTCTCCCCCAAGGATTTCCACAAGGACATGTTGGAAGCGGCCTGCATCTAATCTCATCCAGCAGCCTTGACTAGTTCATCTGTCCACCTTGAAGGCGCAAGTTCGCCACTTCACTGATTGTATCAACGTCACTCAGTAACAGAAGCAACGTTACTCAGAACTTATAATTACTAAGCACTGCATGGTGCTGAATTGCACTCGTCACCCTAAGGCTTATGTCTTTAAATGTTAAGTAAACACTGGCTACTGTGTCCTTCGAACCGAAATGCAACAGTGCCTGACGTTCAGCTACTTTTTGGGAAAAATAAATAAATTACCCAACAGGCTCATAATTAGTTTTAACTCCGCACTAAGATCCAGACATGTGTCGTGGGTATAAGAAACTACAAGAGGCTTAACGGTCTTACGAACAATAAAAAAAAACAAAGCGGTGGTACCTCTCCAGACGAGCCCGTACACAAACTACGTTATAGCACTAAATGTCGGCTCTACCCATATTTATCGAATGAATTAAATATCAGATTGTTTGTAATTAACCTTATGTCACATTTAGCATTAGTCTTTGCATAAAATCTGCGACGAAGGCAGTCAATAGAAATAATTAGAAGAATATGTCGTTGACAAAAATACAATTTTAAACAGATCTAGCTCATACTATAAGGAAATATTAAAAAGAGTGACACGCCTATACTTACATATCTCTGTCTCAAACGATATTATAGAGTAAAATCGACGAACAGGACCCAATTCATATTATAAAAAAATAGTAATTATTTTCGGTCACGATTGAATACAATATAAATAACAATAGAAGGAACAAAACATATTACACAACACAATCGCGAAAGTAAGGTGCCATCTCAATATTAACACAACTATAATAATAAAAGCCTTATCCATAAACAGTTTTGAAATCGTATTTTAGTTATCGAATGTTTTGTCTTCTTCGCTCAAACTGAATTCAAAAGCCTTTCCAAAGGAACAAAACATTCTATAACTAAAATATGTTTTAAAACTGCCTATGAATAAGGCAGTTAGTGTATAAAAAGGTTGAATAATATAATGTTAATATTATGTAACAGTATTTTTAGAAATCCATCAAAGATTATTGCAAAAAATCTTAAACCTAAGTGGAACGTTTTAAATCCCTTGATCTCATAATATAGTTTGTAGAAAACAAATTATGTGGACGCGAGTAGTTTTCTCACCATCCCACGCTACAAATTAAAGTGATATTTCAGTTAAAAAGGTAAGGTCATTGATTTTTATATGATTATTTAATGTGTGAAAAAAGGTTATAAATGTTACGAAATACTGTGAAAAAGTGTGAATAAAAATTTGAAAATATGTGCAGTGAAAAAAGCGAAGTGATAAGTGACTAATGCTTTAAGTAACAGCGCTGGGTGAAAATATTTTTTTAAGAAATAATACCCGAAAATTAGATTATTATTTTGTTATTTTAGTCTTTTGTTGGCGTTTATTATTATATGTGATGATTTAAAATCAAAAGAAAATAATAACTTTTTTGTTACATCGTCTTGTTTATGCTTATTAATGCTACGCCAGAGCACTGTTATAAGAAAATATTTGGCAAAGGTCACGCAAAAACACGGCTTTGTTAAAAAGATGTTAGCAATAAAATCAACATCAATGGAGCGTGGCAGAAAAATATTCCATTGTGTAAAATTTTAAATAGTATTTTTATTCCTTGCACACATTAAAAAGAGTCGTTAAACATTTTACAACTGGCCGAAATAATTTTTCCAAGTTTTTTCGAACAATCAAGGAAAAAATTACCACAATTTTTTTGTTAATTAATTTGCGAACAACATAAAAACTCAAACAAAAAAATCACCTATATATTTATCCAATTATTTTCACCCAAAACTGCACTGAAAATCATAAGCCAAGCAACACCAATGCACAATGTAAAAACCTGTAAACATGCCACTAAACATTTTCATTTCATCTTGTGCATTTCCATACATTTACTACATACCACTGACGGCAAACGCACTACATTATTTTTTTTATTTGCCATTGATACTGGCGATTAGAAAAGCGTTAACCACTGTCACATCACTCGGCACTTCGTGTTTGTTTTTATTAATGCGCGAGCAAGGGCCGCGGTAAGACTGCGTCGGTTCGCCTCCACCGTTCGACTGACGGTCCTATCTGTACCGGCGAGTGCTCAAGTGTTTTGGAAGGTTTTTAATTAGCCAGCGCGCCTCAAGAGCCTTGTGTTTTGATTGTCAATTTGTTTTTGCGTTTTGGTGTCAATTTTGTTTTTCAAAAACAAAATTGATACAAAACTATCTTAGTTATATTAAATTATAAATCGTTCTTTTTTATATTGTTCTACACTTGAATTACTACTTTACGTTCGGTAAGTTTTATAAGAACAAAATAGAAAAATAAAATTCATAATATGAGGAAAAAACACTTAAACCAATTCGAATATGAGTAATCAATATGAATATTAGACACATATTATACATTCCACATATACAACAATAATTGCCTGTGTGAGGAACTGCAACCTCCAATACTAAATGCTAACATGTAAGCCAATAGGTAATCAAATATTGTAACAAAAAATAATAAATTGTTTCACCATCGCTAATTATTCCGCTGAATTTTATTTCATGTTAATTATTATTATTTTAATTGAAATATACTTTGTATTTCTACCATTGTAAATAAATAATGTTATGAAGAGTAATTTAAACTTTGAACCTGTGATTACCTTCAGTTGAGTCAACATAATTATTTCAATATCAGAATCAAAGAATTGTAAACATATTCATGAAATGTTGATTCTTATACTGTCGATTTGACCCGGTTTCACTCGTTAAAACTCTCCTGCTTAAAGTACTTGTTGGTCTATTCGTAACTGAATAAACGTGAGCTGCCGAAGCACTGGTCGTGAATTCGGGGCCCAAGGGACACTTCTGAATTTTCAGAGCCACGAGTGTATTCTTTGTCAATTACCACTCATTTCAATGGCGAAGAAAAACATCGGGAGGATCCTTCACATCGTCAAGATCATTATAGGAATTTCTATGGTATGTTAAGTCCTCGATTCCGCACTAGAGAGCGTGGTGAATTCGATCATACACTATCTTAATACCAAGGGAGAGCTGGTTCTTGCACTGTGACTTTTTGTATTATATGTGCTGATTTATATTTATTTTAATAAACACAGCCCATTAAATAAAGCCTTGGCTTGCTATTGCCAAGGAAAATAAGAGAGCGAGTGGTCTTGCAATCGATGATACAAAAGACCGAGTGAATAGATGAACATTACACAGAAAAATCTACACTGACATCGGCCAGGATAAACTTATAGAAAAAATTGAAAGACAAAAACTTCCTGGTACTCGCACAACAACTAACCAAAGTTTTTCCCCAATCTGATGAATGATTGAAGGAAAATAGCCTTACACGAACAAACTTTCATTTTTTACACAGGACACGTGACATAATTTTCTCATTTATTTATGGATATATTATTTATTTATCATTGCCTGCCTCGGTGGCGCAGTTGTTATACAGTACGATTACAAAGCTGCGAGCTCGGGTTTGAATCCCGGGTTGGGCAGTCATTGTGGATTTTTCTATTCATTATTAGCCCGGAATCAGGATTTTTTGCCCGCTATTGCGAAAGGCTCGCCACCATTACATTGTGGGACCGAACACACAAGGCAAAATGTCGATGTCCTAGTGGCGCCTCTGCCTACCCCTTCTGGGATAAAGGCGTGAGTTTATGTATGTATTATGCTTGTCATTCCACTGCACTCGCAATCCTGAGATATAAGATTTTGAGCCTCATTATGACCAGTAGTTGCTCTGTTAATCTGCACTTCTTCAAGCGTGGGAGTAAGATTACAATAAAAAATATTTATTAGCCGTTATTAATGACATAATTTACAAAAGAAAATATGAAAATGGACATAATATTGTAGCTGTATTTTAAGGCACCATAATAAAAGTACTATAATACGTAAATTTAGTGACTCCTAATGTAACAAACTTAAGTACTTTACTAATACCAATCGTGTTGTTACAACATCGCATTTATTTTCTTATAGGTAACATGTACATACAAAAAATATAAAACAAATAACAGAAACGAATTTAATGTACAATATTAAATATTTGTTTTTGATTGGAAGTAAATTATGATTAACCTAGCTCTGTTAGCAGGCGCGTATTTGCCGTGGCGCCGCAGGGGGTAAGGTCTTCGGAAAGCGAGGGGCGGTATGGGAGAACCACGTAACCACCAACCACGTAATTCGTTTCTAATTACATACTTAATTTCAACTGTGACTGCCTCGGTGGTGTAGTTGTATTACGGTACGGTTACAAAGCTGAGGTCTCGGGTTCGAATCCCGGGTTGGATAAAGTGATATTGGATTTTTCTATTCATTATCAGCCCGGAGTCAGGAATTTGTACCCGATATGGCGATAGGCTCGCCCCCTATCACATCGTGGGACGGAACAAGCAAGGCGTAATGTGGGTGTCCTAGTGGCGCCTCTGCCTACCCCTTCGGGGTTAAAGGCGTGAGTTTATGTATATAGCCGCTGGCTTGCCCCAGGGGTGGGGGTAAATGACGTTACTTTGCCCCACGCAATTAACGTAAACAACCGTTATCTGCCCGAGCGTTTTTAAACGTAAACAAACGGTTCTCAGAACTCAAGTACTTTGTTTAACTATCAACTGTTATGTTTTTTGTTTAGAATATGAGTGTGTTGAAATAACACTTCAGTTTGTTTATCAGATTATGACTCAAGTGATTTATTATGCTGCGTTGAACTTTGAGATAGCGCGATTTAGGCGCGTCGGGTATTTAAAAATTCATATCTCGAAAATTGAATCGATGACATATGGTTTTTATTAATTTTTTTTTTTACTTATATAATATATTATAAGGTAAAAAATAAAACCTTACCCCCGTCCATACAAAAAGAATTATTTATAGCCCTTTGATTGTAAACAAATATCTGGCGCCGCGCGGATTAATTTATGTTCAATTTTACAAGGCCAAGATGCAAAAAACTACCACTATTTGGCTTGAAATAAAGTTACTACAGCATAAGTAGTCTAATAAACTATTAATAAAAAATATACATTCATTAAGAAAATACAGCCAAATACGCCAAATTTAAAGGCAATCATAACGATGTCGTGCGCCAAAATGTACCTACAGTATATTTTGGGCTTCGAAAAAAAGGCACATTAATGCGTATTTCATGCTTGAATTTTTATATCTACGCGGTAGTGGTTTACATCTTGCGAAAAAAACAAAGAAACAGGAGCAAACACTTACGATTTATGAACTATTTCCAAAACAAAATCACTTCGCCGGCACCCACTCAACACGCACTCGAGTGAACTTCAAAACGTTTTTTTTTTTATTTGGTTCAAGATGCGGGGTATTGTTTTTGCATAGTTTTAAGCGTAAACTAACGGAGAAGCGAGATGAATAATACAAATTGTCCATAGAACGACCGAAACGGATATATTTCCTTTTGTCCCAACGCATTCGGAACGCATCGCCATGTCAACTACTACTTGACACGGGCATAGCTGCGACACACGCCATGTCAACTCCTACTTGACACGGGCAAGCCAGCGGGTATGTATTTCAACTATTTCGCATGAGGGAAGGCGGAGACGATAGATTTTAATCGATCTTAATAAAAAGTGATAGCGGTTGGAGACGATGGGCTGAAGATCGAGCCCAGTGGTGTGCTGTAGGAGAGGCCTATGTCCAGTACGGACGAAAAAGGGCTGATGATGATGATGAATAAAAAGTATATGAATAAAAACAACAGTCATATTGACCTGATCCACACTAAGATCAAAACTTGTGTCGTGGCAAAAAACGAAAGGGGATGTCGGTCTGACAACACCGAGACACGAAAAAAATAATTGTGCCCAAAGGATATTTGTCTCGGTGTGGGAATCGAACACGCGGCCTCACATTTCACAGCCGGCGTTCAAACAACTGCGCCACGGAGGCTGTCACTAATATGAATACATGTCGAATATGTCGACCTACTGGTAGTTTATTCGTAACAGCTCAAATTCTGTATATAATTCATTTCGACTAGATTCACACATTAGTGGGAGATAGCCTAGGTAGATTGCCCTGCATACTTTCAGGCCCATTTAAATTTATTTTCTAGTGCTAGTGTAAAATATAAGCCCTAGAATAAATTCAACATTATTCTAATGCTGTAATTTAAATAAATCCATTCTAAGTGATACATGCTATAAAAATAATTATGAAAGACATGACAAGAACAAACGACCATTTTAACCATTCGCGTTCAAAATGCAAATAAACAACACGCGATAACTCACTTTACTACGAGTTTATAAACGCATATATCATAATTGATCTAAAATAGACATTTAGAATTTGACAGCCTCCGTGGCGCAGTTGGTTTGACGCCGCCTGTGAAACGAGAGGCCGCGGGTTCGATCCCCGCACCGAAACAAATATTTGTGTGATCCACAGGTATTTGTTTCGGGTCTGGGTGTTTGTGAGACCGGAAAGTCTCTCGTAGCTTCTGATACCCACGACACAAGACTCGATCTTAGTGTGGGGTCAGGACTATGCATGTGACTGTTGGGTGTATTTATTTTTATTAAATAATCTCTTAATTGCTAATTTGCTGGAGGTGTAGTGATGAATAATAAAGTACAATAATAGGATATTAGTTAATTTTTATTTCATTTATATTTTATTTATTTTGATATTGGTTTTTTTTTTATTATCAGCCCGGAGTCAGGAATTTGTGCTCTATATGGCGATAGGCTCGCCCCCTATCACATCATGGGACGGAACATACAAGGTGAAATGTGGGTGTCCTAGTGGCGCCTTTGCCTACTCCTTCGGGGATAAAGGCGTTAGATGAGTATGTATGTTTATTTATTTTAGGACCTCCAACGAAGAATACACGACATATAATACAACGGTGTAGCATTATTGCAGTTGACATTGTGACGTGTTATCCAATTATAGAGACCAAAACTTGCATATTTAAATATGAAACAACAGAGTTTAATGTGTATTTAATTTATTTGTATTATCCAGCGACTTTGAACCGTGAAACCATGGATTTAAGTCAAAAATAAGGCGATCCTGTGATTTTTTTGGATTATGACGGCCAGATTGTATAATACACACATTAAACAAGACCCGCGAAATACATCTACATCTGTATTTCATTATGACAGACTTTCATTATCTATTTACGATGGTCGCCATTGGGGCAGAATAAATATGCTATCCCTATTGATTTTTGTAACTCGTTTTAATATGAGCCTTTCTGCACGTAACTATAACGCCTGTAACTGCACTTGCAAAATGAAAAAATGCTCTTACCGGTACAAATGGCTCAATTTTTCCATATCAATTCTCTCGTACAGTGCATATGTCAGTTTGAAACACTAACGAACTGGCACTTGTTAGTGCGCGAATAATTGGCGAAATTATCAACTAGTTCCAGATTGGTTTTGGAGCTGAATTAATGCCTTGCGGCGGTCGGGATTAAAACACATAGATAATATTGTATCCCCGAGAGGGTAGACAGAGGCTATGTGTTCTGACAGCGTGGTTAATTACCTACCTACAAATAGCAGTATAACCAACAGATTATTTAAAATCTATTGGCGAAATGGATTCAAAATAAAATATAAAAAAACATCATTAACACATTGTATGAGATATGTTTTTATAATATAAACTACAAGCATTTATACCAAAACTATTCTAATTATTTTGACATCGACGCTTTCAGCGACCTGTACTTATATACATGTTTCGCGTCACCCCAGGTGATATTGAACAAAATTAAAAAAATAGTTTTTTTTCAAAAATACGATTTTCGTTTTCAGGGCTTTTGATCTTTTCTTTAGTTATCGTTCGTATAGGTAATAGTCTTTTTATTTCTCAGATGAATTCTCAAACTGAAACGAAGTTCAAAGTGATAAAACGAAGTTCAAAGTGTTAATATTTTAATATCACCCAGTATTAAAAGTAGGACGTCCACCCACAAGGTGGTCAGACGTCCTGGTAAAGGTCGCGGGACGTCGCTGGATGCAGGCTGCCTCCAACAAGTCACTGTGGAAATTATTGGGAGAGGCCTATGTTCAGCAGTGGACTTCCTTTGGCTGATGGATGGATGAATGGATGGATTAAAAGTAATAAAATAAGGTGATATTTACCCCATTAGTTTTCCCGTCAAAATCCCATGCCAATATGGTAGTATAAGTGTTCATTATCGTTTGTGACGTCGCGTCATTAAAATGAGATCAATGAATAATGCGGTTGTATGATGAGTTTTTGATTTAATTATCCTTTTATCAATGATGTGTCAATATTAATAACAGGAAATTATGTCGAGTAATTTGAGTGATGGGGTTTGTATTAAATCCTTTGTGTTGTCCCTACAACCTTGCGTCTGTGCGCGAGAGCTATGGAATGAGAGGATTGGATCCCGGACCAAGACTAATGTTTTTGTTGCTCACAAATATTTGTTTCAGGTCTGGCTGTTGTGGAAACAAAAAAATCTCGTAGTTTTCGTGAGTCATTTTGTTAGGTATTGTACTATATTAGGCTTAACATAATGAGGCTTAACATCGTATGTCTCAGGATGGCGAGCGCAGTGGAATGCAAAACATTGCTTTGTAATTGATAGTGTTGTTTGGTGTTGCTATTGTCCATGAGCGGTCGTATTGCTTACCATCTGGCAAATGGCATGCTCGTCGTGCCATTCATTGCAATAAAATATAAATATTTTAGTTACTACTATTCCATGAGCTGAAGATAAATATAGCCAAACTGAATAAATACCTCTATTTACGTTATAATAATAGAAAAGTTTGGAGATGTTACAAGCTCATTTCACGTTTGCAATTGAAGCATGAAAATTAAATTGAGTGTGTAATTAAATTTTACAACTTTACGCAGTTTCAAAGATGCTTTTAGTGTTAATTGTTTTCGCATAACTGCACTCGAAGCTGTTACGGTAAGCGGGTGACTGCACTAAACGTAGGGACAAAGGTAAACGACCTTTTAGAAACTTTTAATTTTTTAAATGCATAATTTACGTTACTTTTAATTTTTTTACTACGGTATTGTAAGCCGACCATATAAATAATAGAAACCTGGCATGGAGAGGAGTTAGGCCATATAGTCCACCACGCTGGCTTAGTGCGGGTTGGCGGAATTTACATACAGTAGAACTTCTTACAAATCGCTAAGGTATTCAGGTTTTCTCGCAATGTTTTCCTTTACTGCCTCAGTGGCGTAGTTGTATTACGGTACGGCTACAAAGCTGAGGTCTTGGGTTCGAGTCCCGGGTCGGGCAAAGTGGTATTGGATTTTTCTATTCATTATAAGCCCGGAGTCAGGAATTTGTGCCCGATATGTCGATAGGCTCGCCCCCTATCACATCATGGGACGGAACATACAAGGCGAAATGTGGGTGTCCTGGTGGCGCCTCTGCCTACCCCTTCGGGGATAAAGGCGTGAGTTTATGTATGTATGTATGTATGTATGTATGTATGTATGTATGTATGTATGTATTCCTTTACGGTTATAGTGAGTGATGATTGACTCCAACACACTACTCAAAAAAGTCAGAGGTGTGCCCTGGGATTTGAACCTGCGACCACCGAGAACATGTTGGCATCGGCGTGGGGTCCGCCACCAACAGGCTACCAAGCATCTCTATGACTACTGTCATAGACGACTAAACGTAGTCGTGAAAATTCAAATTATGCTCATGATCCAACTAAAAAAACGGTCAATATTTTCAAATTAAAGTATCACTCGTCAACCGCTGGGCATTTCACTAACTATACAAAAAATAAATTTGGTGCTCTATTAGTTCAGCGGCAAACTAACACATGTTGCCTGTCTTATAGAAAACGTCACGTGGACCATAAACAAGAGCAACATCTTATTAGACACTGCTTAAGACTGCAGTGCGCTCGTCACCTGTAGTCTTTAAATGTCTTGATGTCCAGTAATTGCATACTGTCATGTCCTTAACATTGGGACAAAATAATTCTTGGCGGCGTATACACATATAATTATTATTACATCTCTACTAAGAGGTAATATGCTCCTAAGCTGCTTTCTGCGGACATAAAACTGTCTCGAAAACTCCTCTAACTACGACCCTTCATTTTAAAAACTCACTACTTTAATTTAATCTATTACACAACAACCGAACTAACAAATAACTAATGTGTGCGTGTACCTTTATACTGTATGCACTGCTACGTTGCTACGGGCTACTTTCCGCTACGACGTAGCTCGTTAACGTAGACATTGTATTTAGGTTTTTAAAGTTTGAATGTTTGAAAGGTAAATGAAAGTAATATTGTTATCTAGGTTTTGTACTTTTTAAATTAATAATTAATGTAATGTATGTATTACAGCTTTTATTGCATGACAAAATAAGTATGTAGGGGCTTTATATATGATCAAAAGAAAGTACCAAAAAATATTGAATGTTTAGGAAAAGTAGGTATAATTATTTTAATAAGTAGTCTCCTTTTATCAACTTTTATCCTGCACTAAATTAGGGTCACCAGATAGTGATTTTAGCATGTTTCGTAATATTTAGGTTAGTATGTTAAGACTTTTTGGGAACTATTAAATTCCGGGTACATACATTCTAAATTATTTTTACCTACCATAACATCATAATCCGCAGCCTCCATGGCGCAGTTGGTTAGTCGCCGGCTATGAAACGAGAGTCTGCGGGTTCGATTCCAACACCGAGACAAACGTTTGTGTGAATCAAAAGCATTTCTTTCGGGTCAGGGTGTTTGTGAGATTGAAAAGTCTCTCGTAGTTTCTGAGACCCACGACACAAGAGTCATCATAGTGTGGGGTCAGGACTATGTATGTGACTGTTGGGTGTATTTATTCATAATTTAAAAAAGAATTGGTCTTGCCATCACTGAGTCGAATTTCGGACCTACTACCCTTATATTTATGCCGCATCTACCACTGCGCTAATAGCTCTCAACATGTCACCCACGCTTCAATAACCCAATAGGTTTGAATAATTGATTGATGGCCAGCTTACTGGATTAGCGAATGGGATATTTTCATCGAGCAAAAATATATTTTTATACTATCATGACCTTTCAACCGTACTCTCGATTGTAGAGGCGTCTCGTGCCCTGTAGTGGGACGTATATGGGCTGATACAGTACAGTACAGTACCGACATGATCACATGACTAAGAAACTGCAATGGACCTGATGTTCATTACAGTGCAGATGGAGTATCCAAGAGAAAGTTGTCACTTGTAGACATAAAACCTTCTTGTTAAAACCCAGATTGAGCCTGAATTGAAAGCGGATTGGGACGGATAAGCGAACTACTAGTGGCTTTGTTCTCGTCTCTGTCTTCTCTTCTGGCTATGTAGTCACTACATTAATTCAAAGCGTATAGATTGAGTTAATGTAGTGATAGATGTTTTATACCAACTCCAAATTAGACCAGCGTGATAGACTTTGGCCCAACCCCTCTCAAACAAACTCTCAAAACTACATTACTGCTTGGCGCCTGAAAAAGACTCAGCGACCTAATCAATCGATATCTTGCATTTGAGGGATCTAGCAATAAAAAAAGGACAGTTATCAGTATGCGGTGGTTTTAAACACTAAAAACCGACTCTATAACCTGTCGATCAAATATTCCAGTGAGATAAAATATACACCCTTTTTTGTTACTTTTTTTTTCAATCTTCATTCAATAAAATTGTACAGGCGGACTTAATGCTACCGGTATTTTCTACCAGGCAACCTTCCGTTACTTTCTGAATTACATAAATTTACGCTAAAGTCCCATTGAGGTAGGCAGATACTACTATGCCACAGTACATACATACCTTCTTCGCTTCAAGAATCCGCCATTAATCTCTTAATATCAGCTACCAGTACTTAAAAAAGTTCAATTTACAAACCAGTACAGTTTGTAACCTATTCTAGAAAATAAAACTCAAGAACTGGCTTCTAATGTAGGCTATTTAGCATGAGCCGGAACCGTATACTCGACGCGCCCCCGCGCAGTTCCTACTTGTGTTACGCTTGGCGTATTGCCTATGTCTTTGCAACTAGAACATTTTGAAGTAAAATAATTTCTATCAACGAAATGCCAATGTTTGCCCAATGTCCAACGTTGGACCAAATGTAAAAATATGTAATTTATGTGTGTTTGAAAGTAATAATATCAGTTTTAAGTTCACTTAATTTCATATTAAATGAAAATTGCAAACATACTACGGTAAAATACAAGGTAGATTAAACTATTAAGCGTCAGTCCAGCAGCGATTTTACACCGTTAATGTAGTGACTTCATCACATTAGTCAAATGTAGTTGTCATGCAAATCAGCACGCAGGTTTAAGCCCACGCAACACTAATTAATACTCCCAAATTGACAAGTTAGTTGATGGCTACACAACTAAACCCATCAACGCCCACATTTCAATTAGACCAAGTATTTTAATGTTTTTATGTTTCGGAAATTCTCCCACGCATAGCTATATTTGTTTCTCAACTGAAATGGGGTAGAACCCTTCCAACAATAGATGGAGTAATTTTTTCGTGGTTGAATAGTTATAACTATTCTGTATTATTATATATAATAGGCTTCAGCTAAGAACTTTCGGAGGTCAAGGCACCTTCACTAGTTTTTAGTGCACCTTATTGGCGACCCCGTCTGCTAACTAAGGCTAGTATTGACAATTGTCCTTGTTAGAATTAGTAACATAAATGCATACATATACTCACGCCTATTTACCAGAAAGGGTTGGCAGTAGTGCTACCAGAACACCCATGTTTCGCTCAACATTTTTCGTCCCACAATGTAATAAGGGGCGAGCCTATCGCCACTACGGGCACAAATCCTGACTCCGAGCTGATAATGAATAGAAAAATTCAATATCACTTGGCCCGACCCGAAACCTCAGTTTTGCAAACATACCGTAGTACAACTGCGCCACCGAGACACTGACACAATGCGTGATAGCGCCATCTGTTGTCTTTAATTGTCATACTTATTGTTTATGCCTTTACAGTGTGTCAAAAAATCTCAAAAGAATCAGTGTGTGTAACCGCCATCCAGTTTTATTACCCCCGACTACTCCCAATTAAGAAAGGAGTATATTCATACAGACAGAACACGTTAGCCCATAAACTGTTCCATAGCTTAATAGTTAGACAAAAGTATGAATACCTTTACCTTTAGTACCTTTGAGACCGGTTGAGATAATACCGAACAGGGTCATTAAATACACGTGGGCCGGCAAAGTTATTACAATTGACTGGAACCGCACATATCGGACTAAATCACTTAAGAGTTATTGTAGAAAAATACCAAAACGCTTTTGTAGGCGACAGTGCTCGCTTAATGAAGTAACTTCGCCGTTTTTTATTTTTTTCAGCGGAGACAACGTAGGACGACGTTAAAAAGTTAAAGACTTAAGAAACTGTAAAGTGAATGTGGTAGAGGTATAATTATTATCTTGTGTAAGTTCAATTTTTTTGTATAGTGATAAAAGTATTACACTTAAACCAACCATACGTTTCTAAACAACTACATTAAAGTTTTTAAAGTTTTTTGCCATTAACATTAACATTTTTGTAGTAATTTTTCTCGTAGTTTCTCGCCGGTCGATACTTACCACCAGTAGTCAGTGCAGTCACTTTACTATGTCAGTAAAAAATAAATAAAAACACCTTGTAAAAAAGAGAAAAAGGTTTGGCACAACAAAATGCTTTCCGGATAAAAAATACTCCAGCAACACATCTCAAATAAAAAAGTTATTATATCGAATATTTCACCGTGACTGAACATGTAATATTAGTACGCTATACAGGACGGGTCATAAACATTTTTATATGTGTACGTGAAGCGGAAGTCACGTAATTTAGGTACAATAGAGTTGGTGTGTCTATATGGACAAAACCCTATCAAAATTAAAAAAAAAATATCTACAGTTAATAGTTACCGTGCCGGGGCTCATTGAGTCCCTAATCCCAAGACGGAAAACCCTTCAGGTGTCCATGTATAGACAATAGTAGACAATAGACTTTTTGACAGTTCTACATAATAGAGAATAATGGGAACACAATGGAGGATGTCACATAAATCATGTCTTAAAGCTCATTTGTAGCCTTATGGACACCGGAAGGGTTATCCCAGTTTTACTGCTGATCCTTCCTTCCTCTTTCAGAAATGCTAGTTCCTATTCACCCTGTGTCCAATTTACCCCATTCTTATAGGGATGATACATTCGAAAAACACTGTCGGGAAACATTGAAGTACTTGTAAAACTTTATTGTCTGATGTCGCCTCGTGTGTTTGTTGTAGCGAAAACAACTGTGTTTTATTGTTCTAACGCGATTCTCTTGAGATAATTACTGACAGACGCCGAGACGGTGTATTTAGGGTTGCCACGTTTATTCGTGTTTTTTGCCACGTGGTTAATTTTCTAAGGTAAATCTTTCAATTAAGTCCATTTAAAATGTTATGTTTTTGAATCAAATTGAAAATAATGCTATTCTAACTAGGTCTGGAACTTCAATTCTCGGAGGGAAAAGGATTTCTTCCCGAGCTTCTATTTATTTTGCTATTCATTTTCTACCATTTTATTTTACAATTTTTTCGATGTGATTAATAAGCGTTACCATGGCAAATGCAAGCTGCCTTATATTAACAATATATAAGCAATCTTAATTAATCATGGAACCCTAAAAAGTAGTAATAGTCTATTTTTCACGAAGTGATAAAGTCCTCATATGCAAAGGCCGAATGAGTAATAAATACTACTTGTCTATTTCCGACGGCACGCAACGGCATGTGGAAAAAAAATCGTAAAGTGGCAACCCTAGCATCTCCACTCAGCACAGAACGCGTTTTGTTCACAGCAGGACTCCTCTCGGGACGTCGTTAGCTACTGAGGCAGATGGATCCGATATTTCTTGTTTCTGCCACTCTACAACATGAATAATCCATTGTTCTCACAAAATGCTTGCCACAGTTAGATCCGCACAGGCTGCCGGTAAAATGTTGTTTTTGTTACTGTTTTGAACTCCTTTTATAGTTCTTTAAGATTAGTTTTAGAAGTTCCTGAATTGAAATTGTCTTTTTTTATTAGTTATGACAGCTTTCGTGGCGCAGTTGGTTAGACGCCGGCTGAGAAACGAAGGGCCGCGGGTTCGATTCCCGCACTGAGAGAAATGTTTGTGCGGCGCACATTTATTTCGTTCGGGTCTGGGTGTTTGTGAGACTGAAAAGTCTCTCGTAATTTCTGATACCTATGACACAAGACTCGATTGATCTTAATGTGGGATCAGGACTATGTATGTGACTGTTTGATGTATTTATTTGTTTATTACTGTCACAACTATAATATATAGGTTGGAAAGTGCGGTCCATGCTAAGTCATCATTGAGCTGATAGTTGTCTCTCGGTGCTTAACACATTTATATCGACTGCATTGTATCCGGATGTACAATCAATCAATCAAATCAATCAAAATATTCGTAATCAAGTAGTCTTTTACAAGATCTTTTGAATCGTCAATTTCTACTAACAGCGTTTCGTAACGTGTTGTAGCTATGAGGATGTAGCTATGTACTATACTACGTGTTGTAGCTATGTACTGACGTTGAACCCAATAAGCGACACACTTATAAGACCCATTATGACGGTTTATTAACCAACAACGTCGCTTTCCGGGTAAATCGGAATATCCTATACCCAGAATAATTATTTATTATTTAATTACATAAATAAATAAAAACCTGGGACCTTACGGCTCATAATCCATTACATTGCCATTAAATTCAAGGCGACAATTCTCAAGCACTACTTTTTTATTTTACCAAAGACGAATTCACTTATCATTTACCATTTCTATCCATCCATTCATCAGCCAAAGGAAGTCCACTGCTGAACATAGGCCTCCCCAATGATTTCCACAGTGACCTGTTGGAGGCAGCCTGCATCCAGCGACGTCCCTCGCCCTTTACCAGGTCGTTTGACCACCTTGTGGGTGGACGTCCTACGCTGCGCTTTCCGCTACGTGGCCTCCATTCGAGAACTTTCTGGCCACATCAGTTAACATTTACTATAATAAAAACAGCCCGATATTCCTTAATCGATGACATCACATTCTCTCATTAACTGAAATTACATTGTCGGGCTTCCAAGACATCGGCAGTAATTAGGCCACGCGTAAAATGTTTGTCGGTCGCCAAGCCTGGTGTAATTGTGTTTTTTGGGAAGTTCTGTTGGTCCTAAGGGTTTTATGGCTTCACTGTAAATGCGAATGTTTTGGCGCTTTGGCGAAATAACAAAAGTGTTGTAACCTTGAGAGTTTTCTTGAAGTAAAACTTCTTTGACCGTTACGATTTTTAAAATAGATGAAACGAAAAACCGACCATAAAAAGAGACAAACATATTCATCAATATGATTTAGCATTTGAGAGACTAAGACAAAATTCAAGTAGGTATACATTAAACGTATAAACGAAGGCTACTTTTCTGATGTTTCACTTCTGTCGTGTGTGATTTTGTAAGTTTTGAGACAAGCAAGTCTCCGGCCTCTTATAAATAGAGGCCATTCAGAACATCATATAATTCTACCGAGTACCCAAAAATACACAGTTCTGATTTATGAAGTCATTGGTAAAAGCCAGGTTATTTATAAATTCTAGTCGGATTTCGCGTGGCCGAGTTTGTGCCAAAGTTGGGCTAAGATTGTTCGGCAGTTGGGTAGAAATCGCACTGCTCTCGAAAATGTTTGACAAAGTCCTTTCGTTGTGAAAATATCGATGCAAGTAGTGTATTATATTTCAGAATGGTTCGTGTACAATAGGACTTCCTAACCTTTTATTAATAAATTAAGATTTGGTGCAGAAAAGTTAGTAATGCAAACTATTCATAAAATAACAAACACAAAATACTGGGCAATCGACAATAATGTCTAAGTACCAAAAAGGATTAACGAGTTCTGATTTATTTTTTATTAGGTTATCAATAGCTTTAGAAAACAAAATAAAAAGTTGTACAGCCTCCGGGAGCTTCCAAAATTACTTTTTCGGGGCACAGGTGTGGATGGAATGCCATCTGGAGTTCTCCTTGGAGGGCACTAAGACTCTAGTTATTTGTTTTCTGATTGCCCTATTCCTTGGTAAGTACGGTTTTGAAAAACGAATAGTCCATTTTTTTTTATGTTTACGGGAAAAGATTCAAATAAAATCATGTTATTACTGATTTAATCGTGGCGTTGATATATTTTTAACTACTAGACTTTTCGTTCAATTTACAGCCTACATAATTGCATGGTTATTTGAATATCCTTTACATTAGGACACCAAGTCTAGTGACTTGAATATCAGAAAGGACGAAATCTTTTTATTTCACATTTCGCAAGAAATACCTCCAAATCTTACAAACATTTGTCTCGATTCCGGGATCGAACCTACCGCTATTCAATTCACAACCGTCGACATTACTAACTGCGCCACGGACACTGTCAACATATTATAATACGTATCTGTTTTCATGAGATGGGCGGTCTGTTTTCTCTTCGCGTAAAACTCGCTGTACCTAGTTCCAGCGAAAATACAGAGATGGCGGTACTAGTTTGGGAGTTTGTAAGCTTGTTACTTATTTATTTATTTATTTATTTATTTATATATGATGTTCACCAACAGCGCCACATATCATACAGTGTAAAAGAAATGGTATAAAAGTTTTAGTCCGATATGTGCGCTAATCACAGGTGTACACAACGTTCATAGAAAAAGAAAACAAAAACAGCTCAACATAAATAAAATTAAAATTAAAACTTATCCTCAGAATAACAAAACAATGTGCAGTCTTGAACTACAAAATAACTAATTCTAGGAAAAAGGAACAAAGAATGATGAATGAAATGTGAAATTCACATTAATAATAAGTAATGTGAACAATTAAACAAAGATAAATATAACACAAGAGTAATAATTATTTTTTAAGACATTCTATTATTTTACTATTGAAATGAGACGCGGAATCATTAAATATATCAATGGCTATTTTTTTATTGATCACATTGTATTGGGCACAGATTCTAATCAGAGGTGCATGTCGGCCTATGTTCGTCTTACAAGTGGGGATTCTAAAAAAGTCGGTAATAGGCCGCCGAGGTCTGTTGTATGGAACGAAACGAAACTTCTAGAATCTATTATATTTAATACCACACAAAATGAATTTTTAAAGAGCATTTTGATTTTATTTACATAGTCATGTTGCTGTTATTGTTTGAATTTCATTTTATGATATTTCGAACAATTCACATTAATTTTAATTCACGACGTTTTTATTGAAAGAAATTTGAAAAATGAATTTCATTGTTTTTTTGTCCTGAGTAAATAAATGTAAAAAAATTTTTTGCGACTGCTTATAGAAATATATGCGACATATTACATTGCGATGTTTTGATTATTAGTTTTGCACGTATTTTTTTTTATTTAGCTGGTTTGCTCATCCTAGTTGTGAAAATAATTATTTTATTTTATGCTTTAAATACAGGGTACAAAGGTGGACTTAATGCCTGAGGCATTCTCTGCCAGTCAACCTATTTTCTTAAACGCATCAAATCTATAAGAACACCAATTACATACACAACTATATAATTTAGATATTTTTCGTTAATATCCCCAAAATTAATAAACTTACCCGCCTATATTCAGTCTTTTGAACAACAATTTTACGAAGAACTTTCAAGATGAAATTAAAATATTGTTTTGTGTATTTGGGGTGTTACGTCGCACGAAGTGTGCCGCTGGCAGTTTTACGGCTCGTGTAATAAATGTGACGATAAATTAATTATTTGGCACCACGCGTAAATTCACAGCCCTTTTTACAATTGTTGAAATATAATATTGCTCTCATTAGCTTAGTGGCAGTGGGAATGGACTGTGTGTAGGTTGGGTTCGATGTGGGAATGGACTGTGAAATATAAGGAGTTAAATTCGATTCCTACATCGAGTGTTTGTTTTTGGGCGTTTTTCAGTTTGAAAATAATTATCATTTGCTCGGGGGCTGGACTTTGTCTTTGGCATGATAATAGGCCTATTCTTAATACATCGTGGGAAGGAAGTAAGGTGGGTGAGTTACGGATAGAACTTGTCATTAATGGCATCTTTACATACACTATTTAGGATGCAGGCGTAAGCGTACGTGTATTTAATGTAATGTGGGGTCAGGACTATGTATGTGACTGTTGGGTGTATTTATTTATTTATTATTGTTTAACACATTTTTCATAATTCTTGTATCAATTAAATCTTATGAAACTGAAGGGAAAACATAAAGGCTAGGATATTTATTTTGTACAATTAACTGACTTCATACTAATCGGACAGAATTTCTGTTTAACATTATTGCACAACACAGAAAGAGAGTGTAAAAATGAACGCTCCGAGTATTTATACACCTCGTTTGACAATCGGACGTGACGACACAAATTATTTTAAATAATCAAATAGATGGCTTGGCTGACAATTCCGGCACGGGGTTGCAGTAACGGCTTTGGCTTGGCTAGGCTAGGCATCACGGGTGGCAGGCTTGGCTGAGCTGTGATGCGGCTGGCAGGTTTGGGTTACATGATATTCGGCTCATACTTGGTAAAATATACTACTAATATTCATACAAACAAATTTACTTCTACTGGAATTTAAAACACACTTAACCGTCCAACGTCGCATAGACCAAAGTGACAACAATTAATCAAAACTTTTCTAATACATTTTTTTAGGTCTAGAGTTTCACGAGAGCAATATAGTATTTTTCCTGAAACTTCAGGTCTTAAAATAGATGGCGGGGCTGTCTCCGCGTCACCCAAGAGACATGGGTGTTAGACCCTCTTATACATTTACCAAAGTCTGGAATTTGTTCTAACATTTTTTTTCTTTTTGTCCCTTGATAACCTTGATAATCTTAATAACCTAATGATAATATTAATTGATTTAATCATACTAATATTAAATATTATTAAATTTATTAAATGCGTCTTTACAACAGCAGAAACATTAATAGAAGAAAATCCAATAATACCCAATGATATTCCGGTAAATTTGTAAAAAGCGTGTTAAATTTGTATCCGTCTGATCAGCGTCGCCCGGGGACCCAGATAGACGTCTAATCCAATTCCGGCTCCGCGTCAAACCAGATTGACATTCAAAATGTATTTTAAATTATAAAGCGGATGGCTATAAATTTAACGTAAATTGTCGATGTGGTGTCATTGGTTTAGCGACGGCATTATGAGTTGTAAACACTGAAGTCTACTACTTGTACCAGTTTTTAGATTGAAAAGTCTCGCATGACTTGTTCTGGACTGTAATTTGTGCCCGGCATGAAGATAAACTGGATCCATATCTTGAGACAGAATTATATTTGGCGCACTATAGGTTTATTTATTTATTTATTTATTTTTATTCTTTTTTGTACACAATAAATATAACAATAGGTATAGAGACAACAAAATAACAAAGTACAAATGGCGGTCTTATCGCACTAAGGCAATCTCTACCAGACAACCATTGGATGGATTTATGAGAAGGAGAAAGAAAGGGCAGTGTATAATAAAGACAAAAGCTCAAATAAATAATACTATTTATATATAAATATACAAAAACTACATAAATAATGTATATAAACATACATAAATACATTTATATATAAATAAACATACATATATAAGTATATTACCAATATATTTGAATTAAGGAAATAATATTGATCAGTATATCTGTTTAAGAAGAAAAGTAGTGCTCTTTTACCAACTTCTTAAAAGATGGCAGAGTTTGAGCCTGCCTCACCACAACGGGAAGTTAAAGGTTAAACTGATGTCACCTCTACCTACTCTATCGTGGATGTATTTACGAGAGCTTTTTTAAGTATTATGTAAATTGAATCATAATTAGAAAACTCATATAAATCAATAATTACAAGTATTTTCCGAAACTGAGCTAATACAGCATCTTTACAACCAGTCTTAAAACATGAATGAATTTGCTGAAAAAAGTCCCACTATCACCCAAAAAAACGCAATGCAACAATTACTGAAGTGTAGAAAAACATGACTTGAGACCACAAATAAAAAGACCACATAATATGTAACTAGTATCATGCAATAAAAACATACAACTTAATAAAAAATCCCAACTATCGGCACAAAATAAATACAGAAAATCCGGGGATATAAAAAGCCGCTGTCATTACATCATCTCCAATATTGACTTGCAGCTTACCACTCAATACCTGCCGCGTAAGCTACGCCGTAGCACGTACAAAGTGTAATAACGTAGCACCGAGCCCGGCGCAGCTACGGTTAGTACAGCGATGCTACAACTTTTTAGTCGCCCCCTTTTTGCAAATAAAAATTAAATAGGTTCTGTTGGACTAATTGGTGCAGATGTTTTGGATATATTTTGCCTCCAGTTTTTTAAATATTAGATCTAAGACTTTCTGTGGGATTTAAATCGTAAAATCAATATGGTCACCAAATGTAATATTCATTACAAAATTAATGTAGCTTCATTGGATATCATTAAAAACCTAATGTTTGTGTATAAATAAAACAACTTAAATATAGTCCGAATTAATAAGCTATAAATGCCTCCATCCTATATAAAAATAACCTTAACATTCCCTTACTTGTTGTTCACCTTTTCTTCATTTCAAAGGCTGACACCAAGACTACGTGTTGTGAGTATTTAAAACCTATCGTAACTTTCCATATGATAAAACACGTACATATTTCCCTCTCTCCTATCCTAAAATTATTTGAAGGGGCGTGACTAAAATTGAGAACCGCCGACCACCGCAGGAACAATGCGTGGCAGATATGAAGTGGGACATTAGCGATACTGCAGCGCTGAAATCGGATCCTGCTTTATTGAGCTGACACCGCATTGATAAAGCATCGGCGAGCGCGTCATTGTGAACGTGGTCATTTTGTTTTCATGTTAATTTTGTAGCAGCGATGTAATGATAGTGTCGTTTTAGTTTACACAAAATAAAGAATTAATTTAAATAAAATTGTGGTTATTGTGAATGTAAAAATATTAAACACAGTTGTTACTAAAAAGCATAATAAAGAAAACGAAATGTTTATTTTTAACAATACTTTTAGTCTGTGTTTAAAAATCCATATGTTTTTAGCAAGAAAGAATGAGAAGAGCATTCGCTCACGCACGCTAATGTGTGTAAGTAAGTGTGGGGTCAGGACTATGTATGTGACTGTTGGGTGTTTTTTTTTTTTGCGTTTGCTACAATGTCCTTCAGATCGGAACACAACACTACATCAAGCAGCAGCGACAAAAATCGGCGAGTGATAAAAAAAACATCACAATAGCCATTCTCTCACTTATTTTCAATATCTACAATGCCAAATTGTGGGACGGAAAATACAAGGCGAATCGGTGTCTGGGTTGCACCTCTGCCTTCCCCTGCCTGGGAAAAAAGGCGTGAGTTTATGTAGTATGTAAATATTCAATAAGTGGGAAGGATTTGTGGGATATGGTGGTAATTTTTTACACTTTCCATAGAACCGATATAACACCATCAAAATGAATTGATGTCTCTTCTGGGATGTGAAATGGAATTAAAAATATTTCTCTGTGAGTTACCGAAGTTTCATTTGGCAGTGCGCCAGGAGTTTGACAGAGTGATTTATGAACGCCAAGTTATTCTTTCTACCTGAAAATCGTTGAGTTCTTTGTTTTGATATATATTTTTAATCTCTATAGACTTTTTTATTTTTGTTTAAATTCGATGCGGGTTTAAGACAAGCTAGTGTCCATAAGAGACTCAGACTTCAGAGCTCGTTGCTAATTCTTTTGCGAGCCACTGTTGATCCTGGCTGACAGGAGTTGCAGTGGTGGGTGTGTGGCCGGGAAAGTCTCTATCTCTATAGAAGGTCAGTTATTACTTGATGTTTCTTATACATTAATTAATGAATAATTCAGCATATGTACGTATTGCTACAATATACAGACCTCGTCTACATTCCGAGGAGTTGAAATTTTAGTAACCAAGCTGGCCCAAAACTTGGTCTACGTTAATGCTGGATGTGAACCCACATCACACCAATTACGCTGCCAATTGTGCTTATTACTAAACTACGAGCAACTAATAAGACAACTAGCACGCGAACTTTATGGACGTCCATGACACCTAATTAACACCCAATCTTACTAATGGTGTTATATAATGTCCGTGATAGCACAATAGAGTGATATTGTAATTTTAATTACGTTATATATATGCCTGCCTCGTAGGGTCAGGACTACTGACTGACTTTTGGGTGCATTTATTATTTGTTCCTATAAATGTAAATATATTAAGAGATTTTTCTGGTATCTGGTTTAAATCATGTTAAAGTGTCACAACCAATATACAAAACATAAGATTTTAAATATGAAATATAATAAATAAAGAAGTAAATACCCCCAACACACAAAAAAATATATATCAGGTAATAAACTTTGCAGATAAAATGAGCAATACTTTGACAGTTTCGTCGGGTCGACTGAATAAAAATCTATGTGTGGAGTAACATCAGACGATGGCTAGACGATGCGACTTGTAAACACAATTAAGAATATACGTCGCGTCTGAACAGCTCACCTGTGCAAATATTTTGGAACTCCACGGTTACAATTCAGTTTTGATATATTAAAAAAAATGTTGCTAGATGTCGCTAATATAAAGAAAAAAAATTGGATGAATGTAAATTATTTTATTTTATGTGTAAGAGTAGTTTAATACATTTTTTAATATGAATAAAATACAAATTAAGTAATTGGATATTGTGAAATATAATTCTGTTCTCCGAAACATTTGTGGAAAAATAACAAGATTATCTTCTGCCAACATTTAACTTGCGCAGTTTAATCATCCTAAATAAAGATCCTACAAAAACATCACCCAAATATTTGAACACGGGGTCAATGAACTTTACCTACACGTTATATTTTCCTTGTCCTCGCAAATGTTTGCTAAACTGCTTAAACTTCATAAAACTGATAGAAATAACTCAGTCTAGTAGCTACGACGTTACAAAAATATTACTTTAGTTTTAATAGCTTTTCTTGTATTTTCTTTAATGGTTTAATTAATTATTATTATGGGTAATTACAAAATGTATCCTATTTTACTGTATAAGACATTATTTTTATATATTTTAATACCATAGGTCCAGCAAGATGATGTTTAATATTAGATATGGTCCATGGATGCTGGCGGTTTTCAACAGTTTGATGTGGAGATACACGGGCGAGGCCTATGTCCAGCTGTGAATTTCCTGAGTCTAAAGAGATTGAGAGAGGTCCGGCAACGAGTAAATAAGTAAATAAACAAATACATCCGACAGTCACATTCATAGTCCTGACCCCACACTAAGATCTAGTCTTGTGTCGTGGGTATCAGAAACGACGAAAGACTTTTCGTTGTCATAACACCCATACAAAACAAATACCTGTGGATCACATAAATATTTGTTTCGGTGCGGGGATCGAACCCGCGGCCTCTCTTTCAGCCGGCGTCTAACCAACCACGCTGTCATGTATGAGTAAATTGCTCACCTTGATGGTAAATACTTACCAATGAAGATCTACAATACTTCGTCAATCCGTTGGCGGCATCTCTTTGTACTAGTCTACAACCTTGAGTCCTCTAACCAACCGTGGCGAATTAATTGAGCACATCGGTGTAATTGTATCCAATGGCGAGACAATTGTCTATGGCTAATCTATGCTGTCGCAATTACACTACACTTGCCGTCAATATGTGGTAATTTTGACGACCTACGCAGTAGAGACTGTCCCGCCCTCACACCCGCCACTGCAACTCCTGTAAGCCAGGATCAACAGTGGCACGCATATTAATGACACTGAGCATTGAAGCTCAGCGCGTCTCCGGGAATGTCTAACTTGTCTTTAACCCGCAACGAAATCAATCAAAAAGTTAAATTAATAGGAGGAGTTGGAAATAAATTATTGTCCACTTCCCTCCCTAATAAAGCGGGTGACAAAACAATGAACTAAAGAGGCAAACAACCTCGCATAAAGACATTTACAGCCAGAGAAGCCAGCTGTAAAGCACCACGGAATAGTGATTATTACATTTAAATGGGACCTAATATGTAAGCTGTTATACTTGATTCCAATAATAGGTAGTATAACCTACGCATTAGAATCAAAAGTGTTAAAATACACAGTAATTATATAATTCAAATTTATAATGTTCGATATAATGTTCCCAGGGCACACTTCTGGCTCTTCGGAGGGACGTGTATATTGGATATAATTTAATAAATACTTATACGGTGAAAGAAACCATCCGAGAAAATCTCTTATTGTACAAATTTTCAAAAATTATATAGTATGTGAAGTCCCAAACCCTTCTTAACCGTACTATGAGGCAGTGGCGAAGGGTGACATTTTTTAAAAGGGAAGCCGAAGCTCAAGTCACAAAATATGTTTATTTTCTTTATCCTGTTACTAGCTTCTGCCCGCAAACTTCGTCTGCGTGGTTAATATTATTTGAAATCTACCATCCCGTCCCGTCCCATCCCGTTATATCCCGCCCGCCCCGTCTCATTCTCACTAATGGAATATAATCCGGTCCCATCCCATCTTTTTGAGTACTTATGAAAAAGTAGCAAATATATCGGAATTCCTTCTTCATCCCACGGAAACACTAAACTTTTCGGGATAAAAAGTAGCCTATGTTACTTCTTATACCTCCAAGAATATGTCTACAAAGTTTCATGATGATCGGTTGAGTGGTTTTGCGTTAAAGCGTAACAAACAAACTTACATTCACATTTATAATATTAGTAGGGTTAAGGGATTACGAAATGACTACAATGCGACTGATAGTAAGCGTAGTGCAGTCCGAATAGAGATCAAATTTACTGTGTGATGTTTCACAGAATGAACGCAAAACGCGACTCATTTATGCACGTGTGTCCTTATATTCGGACCTTTGCGAATATCCTCGCACCAGCAAATTATTGCTCCGAGAATCTTACTCACCAAACCAAATTATTGGGTTTCATTTGGTAAGTGATATTGTGGCATCTGCCTATTGCGGCCGTCAATTAAATTTTAATATTTTCGTTACCTATGTACTTATACAATATTTACAATGTCCATGAAATAAAAACTAAACCATGCTTACATAATGAGAAAAAAAAAAGTATATTTCTAAACCGCACGTGAATATAAGATTAATATAAAAGAAATAAAAACCTAGACTCAATGTTAACAAGTACGGTAGCCCCGCATTAATCAGTTGTAACAATAGTAAGACAATGTATTAATCAGGCGAGGGTCGAGCACGTCCTAAAATATAAACACTAAATTTATTTGTAAAATCGACAATCTAAACATATTAGTACGCTCCTAACGATTAGTAATTTCCATTAAAACCATAATATTAATATTACACAGTTTGTAATTAAAAACATTTAAAACTAATTGCATGAACCATGAATATATTGTAAAAATGTAAATACAACACTTATAAATACATTAGACTCCGCATTTAAGTAATATCTATACGTAAGTACACACGAAATGCCGGAGAAGCTCCGGCTTATTTCTTGCTTTTTTAACGTAAATTGAACCTTAAATCATTATAAATTTAAGGTACAATTTTGCGTGGTTTGTTGCATACTATACAATGCGTAAGGGGCGGCGCGGCGGCGGCGCGGTGGCGGCGCGGTGGCGGCGGGGCGGCGGCGGGCGGCGGCGCACGGGCCGCGCTAGTGTTATTGAATAAGCCGAACAATTTTACAGGAATTCGCCAGAGGTCGCAGCGCGTCGCAATGTAAAAAGGGCTTACTGTGCCGCTTCCTAGTAATATTTACGTATCTGGCCGACAGATGTCGTTGAATGTAAAAAATAATAATTGAGTTTTGATATTAAATAAATAAGTTTGAATATATTGCTTGTTTATAGTGTAATGATAAATTACAAAAGGGAACCCGGCGGGAATTGGCTTCCATGGAGCCTTCGCCACTACTATGAGGTAATGAAATGGAATGAAATTAATTTATTAAATTCATTGAAATGTTCAACATTATTTAGATTCAGTATTTTTTTTATCTACCATCCGGTTCGAAAAGCGGTATTCACTAGAGAAGAACGGGCAAGAAACTCTAGTGTCGCCCTTTTCTAAATCAGTTTACAATATAGTGATTATTACAAAAGATACAAGTTGTAGTCCCGTGCCAATCAGTGGGCTATTATGACTACAAAACAAAAAAGGGCAATAATTTGATAAGAACACTGTAATTATTTGTAACGGAGATTGAGTGGATAGGCAACGTCACTAGCGCAATACACAAGATGATCCGACGGCCTAATATAAAAGTTTACACCATGGCTTTACCAATGAAAGTCCATACAAGCTTCCATCATGCGGTCGTGTTAACTAGTCTCTCGATCGGAGTCTTGTACAAGGCTAACGAGGCCAATGTTTGACACCCGCTGACAAAACACGACCGCCTATGTACTCCGGGATAATTCTTCAGTGCTTGTTAACTGAAATCGATTTGTTTTAGGAAATAATCGAGCGCTGGTTCTGTGCGGTTATTTTATGTTCGTGGTATTTTATTTAAGAAATAATAATATTTAATTTCTTGTGGCAGGCGCCTTTACTAATCAGTGGAATGAAGATGATTATGAACTTAACTACACAATCAACATTTAAAGAAAATAATGACTATCTATTTCATTGTCAATATTTTAGTTACAGTATTAATATAAAGACCTATAAAACAAAATAAAAGTCACCTGCAAATGTATCTGTTAAAAACAAGCATAAAAGCGAAAGTTGTGACAGGGCTGATTGTTCTACGTGACATGAAACAAACAAGCCGACACGGATCCGCCGTATTATTTAAAAAGATTTAAATTTTATGACGAAAACAAAAAGTTTCTGATTGGAGTGAATGTAATTTGTAAGAACGCGGATGGGTTACGAAGTCTACGAACTCGTAGCACCGCTACGGTTTCGTAGCTCAAAGTATTATTACGTAGCTGTTTAACGTGCTACGAATTTTTCATTACTTGTACATCACATTACACATTTAATCAATTAAATAAAACGATGTTTTCTATCATGTTTACCAAAATATTTTCACACTGGTAAAACCAATTCCGCTAAACGTTTTTAACGTCCTAAGCAGCTAACACTCAGTAAATAATTTGATAAATTAAGGCCGCGACCTCAATTTGATTGATGTCTCTCGGGCGTAGTGACTTTATAGTGAAAGTTTGAGAGCAATTTAAACTGCGAGCAACGCCATCTGTTATCCGTGGTCGGAATTAACGTAAGCAATTAATGGGCTGTAAAAGTTTGTGATTAAATTCCATTTGGATCGGCGGAATAAATGCCGATAATTTAATTATTTATTGATGATCCCGAATTTTATTGTCGTCTAAACGAAATTGCGCTACGGTTAGTTAATTTAATTTCCATAAATAATAATCGAGGTGATTAATTTGACTATTATAACTTGGTATACAATGTAGTATATAACTATTTATTTTTTACGTTTTGAAATACACGTCAGTTCATATTAGTGATGGTGTTTATTTATTTATATGAATGGCCCGACTCAGCGAGACTTTTTTTTTTTGTGTCCAAGAGGAAAAGCTATTAAGCTTCCCTTTTGGTACCCCGGGGGAAGCCGAAAGGGGTATGTCAGTGTCTCTGGCCTTCCAACCCGCCACATTGCGGATTGTGGTCGAGCTGGGACCCTAACAAAACCTACGCCAGCATACTGACTAAAAACCCCTCGGTGACCTTCACACGCATTATGGGCGGCACCGGACATCCCAGGGCGACAAACGCCCCGATATACGTCCGCGTAACCGCCCGGCGCAAAACCGCTGCTGGTCCTTACGTAGTGGGGGTCTGAATGCCCCACATTTACTTCTAGTTTGGACGCCCGTTTAGGATGTTGTGGGCGTCCACGATAAAATCTGACCCATGCACTCTATCACACGTCTCGAGGTCGTTATAAGTGAGGGCGCACCACCCCCGCAGTTTGCCCAACGACCCCGATGGCCCCTTTAAGTCGCCTCTTACGACAGGCAGGAGGTACCGTGGCGGAATTCTTGCACCCCCGAACCACAGGGCACAGCGAGACTTCCAATTGTTTTTATTACTTTATGTTTGTTGAACGTAAAAATAATCTTTATTACCTACTTTGAGAGACAATCTGAACCAAGGAGACAATCTGAAGTGTAGTAATGAAGGGTGTATGATCGATCTCCTGACGGATGGGATAGGGTACATCACAACTATGACATATTGACTTCGTGTGGATACATACCGGGTATATCAAGACTGCGACCGAAAAAGAAGCCAGGTGGTAGATTTAGTTGTTACAGACACGATAAAAATTTCACTAAAACAGTGACAGATCATTTTTTTTAATCATCTTGTTTGGGTGGTAAATACCTAGTTTTTACGAAAATAATAATTGAAGCCCTTACGTACTACTGAGTGTTTAAAAATAAAGAGGTCTACATCATTATTTTTGGAAAACTATGCATTTATCATCCAAATACGACAATAAGTAAAAATTTACAAAAAAAAGTTGCCGATTTTTATACGAATTTTTTACTTGCTTTGTGTCGGAAATCATTAATATTACCACCTGGCTTCGTTTTCGGTCGCAGTCTTGATATACTCTGTATATACATTCACCCATAAAAATACCACCTATAATACATGAGCTAACAAATAAAATATTAATTTCACACGACTGCTCGTTGGCTATTGTTGTACACAATTTGGTGTGCAATTGAGCCGGCAATGTATCGAGCCGGTAGCTAATTAACAGTTAGTCAAACAATGGCGGGGTTAAGTGAAGTGGACGGTTCAATAGACTATTATATTTGGCGGTACTATAGTACGGAAATATTAAATAATATTTAATTTGTTGGCCTCGGTGGCGAAGTTGTACTACAGTACGGTTATAAAGCTGAGGTCTCGGGATTTTTCTATTCATTATCAGCCCAAAGTCAAGAATTAGTGCCTGATATGGCAATAGGCTGGCCCTTTATCACATCGTGGGACGAAACATACAAGGCAAAATGTGGGTCATGGTAGCACCTCTGCCTACCCTTTCTGGGATAAAAGGCGTGAGTTTATGTATGTATATAAATTGTTTGAATTACTTGCGATAGTTGGGTAAGGTGTTTTGCGGACCAGAGGGTTCTATTGGCAACGTGTATCTAGGCCTCAATAAAGCTGTGCCGAGTCCCTGAGGTGGATGAGTGATAGGTCATTACCCTAAAGGAAGATATGAGTGTAAATGGTTTCTAAAAACCTAACTGGAAAAAGGTAGAAAAGGTCTGCTACCGTGAGGTACGGGGACAAGAAAAAGCTACCAAATTCAGCAATATGCGTATCAGTATTAGGTCGATATTGGATTAATATAAAGAGAAGTTCCTTTTTTATAAGTAAGCAATTATGAGCAGCAACAAAAAATATATTGGGGACTTAAAGCACTAGTCCTTTAAAAAAATAACTAGTTATTCCACAAATCTGAATTGTTAATTTTAATCTTGGACAGATGCCAATGTCTTATACTTAAGAAAGAGGATTGTAAGATTTAGGTTAAATCAAAAATGTATCCGCAATATTAATATTATTTTCATTATTTTCTTTATAACCAAATAATACCTATATAATTACAAACGGAGCATAACAATACATTCCATGTTTATAAATCAATAGCATATTAACATCATCTAATATACTTATACTACAAATAAACGTAATAAATTACCGATGGAATTTCCATAATATCCACCATCCCTAATAAGCTAATTACCGACTAGAACATTTCCTTGTATCATTCCGCAAGAGGGCCGAATAAACCTTATTATTATTCCCCTATTTTCATAATAAAACCGTCGGCTTTATGAGACACTTTATGTCATGTAATCAGCATATTATTTGTTTGGTCGTTCAATTTATTTGGATGTACATACATACATTAACTCACGCCTTTATCCCTGAAGGAGTAAGCAGAGGCGCCACTAAGACACCCACGTTTCGCCTTGCATGTTCCGTCCCACGATGTGATAGGGGGCGAGCCTATCGCCATATCCGACACAAATTCCTGACTCCGGGCTGGTAATGAATAGAAAAATCCAATATCACTTTGCCCGACCCGGGATTCGAACCCGAGACCTCAGCTTTGTAATCGTACTGTAGTACAACTACAACATAATGCTATGTATCATTAAACGTGCAGTAGTAAATTGGTTTGGATAATTTTAGATAGTTACAAAAACTTTTTTGCATGTTTTTGGTATTGTAAAGTTCTTAGTAATCGACAACTTAGAAGAAAGTGGAACCATACAGATGGTCTTGGGTTCGATGCACAGGCCGCGACTATTTCAAATTAATTAAATTCTTTTTAGAAATGAATTTATATAGTCCGTTTTTACAGACTTCCACAAGAACATTTCGAATACAGAAAGGACCATCTGGTGAAACATATCTGTGTTTGCCAAGAAATTTCATTTCACTCCCTAACCCAGAAAGAAACACTAGCGCATTAAAATCCCTAACCGACTTTGCTAACCCTTCTACGTTCGAACCTATTACCACGTTGCCTCAGCTTAAACCCTAACCCGTAATAGTGAGCACAAATTATAAAATATTAATTAATGTCGTAACGAGCGTTAATTACAACACATCGCGTGTAAAGTAATTAATAACGGGAGCTTTACTCATAAAAGCATGGAGTACCAACTATGCTTAAACGACAGCGCAAATTAATTTGGTGGATGATTTATACGCGAAAGTGAGGTTTTTACATACGCACATGAAATCACGCCTTTATCCCAGAAGGGGTAGGTAGAGGCGCCACCAGGACACACACATTTCGCCTTGTATGTTCCGTGCCACGATGTGATAGAGGGCTGACAACGAATAGAAAAATCCAACATCACTTCGGCTGACCCGGGATTCGTACCCGAGACCTCGGATTTGTAATCGTACCGTAGTACAACTACGCTACCGAGTCGGGGATTATTATAAATTGATGAGTGTAGTGTAAAACCTGATGAGGTTCATGTCAGGTTATTGGACAAAGTGAAGAACACTGACCAGGAAAGCGGCACTTCGTAACGGGCAGGATAGGTAACACTGGGTAAAATAAATAAACGATTTTTGATGAACAATTTTAAATAGATTTTGAATTCAATTTTGTAAAATTATATAGGGTGTAACATTAGCTCTTTTTAGATTATTTTCCTACATTAAATAATTACTGCCTCGGTGGCGTAGTTGTATTACGGTACGGCTACAAAGCTGAGGTCTTGGGTTCGAGTCCGGGGTCGGGTAAAGTGGTATTGGATTTTTCTATTAATTATCAGCCCGGAGTCAGGAATTTGTGCCCGATATGGCGATAGGCTCGCCCCCTATCACATCATGGGACGGAACATACAAGGCGAAATGTGGGTGTCCTGGTGGCGCCTCTGCCTACCCCTTCGGGGATAAAGGCGTGAGTTTATGTATGTATGTATGTATTAAATAATTACGATGATCATAAGGTATTCTTAGTTAGCATTTTGTTTCTTTATTACTTGCAAAACGTTGATGATGAGATTTGAATGGGAATAACATATTAAAATATGTGAGTTCAAAAACAATAGAATTAATAAGTTTTTAACTTCTGTACAAGATACAATATTTGCGTGTAACGCCATCTGTATTTTTACTCCGTAAGTTGTTTGTCCTTAATATAATATTCTCCTCATAAGATAAATTTATATCTTGTATATTTATGTTGTAGATGGATTCCATATGATATATGTGTAGAAGCAACATGATAAGATAAATAGTATATTCCATATTTGTTTAAAAAATGTGCTCGTTGACTTAAAAATTGAAAACAAAGCATTACATGTCTAATAAATATGGATAAAAATAGAAAACCCAGATCTTATGTCAAATCTAATTATGCAAATTTCTATCCTTCAGTTTTTTCTCATAACACCATTAATTTTAATTCACAGTGGCTTGAAACGAGGCTTAATACGCTACTTAGTAAGCAAATGTAGGCATTCAATGAGATAATGTCCGTAATAAATATAAACCTTGAGAATACAATGCAAATTGAATTAATTTGCAAAATATTCTACTTTACAATATTCATTACTTGTATTTTACATAATGTTTGTACTTGGGGTTTTCTGTTTATTTCATAACGATCTAACATAGTTTTTGTACTTGATATATTGTATTTGACAGCCTCCATGGCGCAGTTGGTTAGACGCCGCCTGTGAAACGAGAGGCCGCGGGTTCGATCCCCGCCCCAAGACAAATGTTTGTGAGAACCACAAATATTTGTTTCGGGTCTGGGTGTTTGTGAGACCGAAAAGTCTCTCGTAGTTCCTTATACCCACGACACAAGACTCGATCTTAGTGTGGGGTCAGGACTATGTATGTGACTGTTGGGTGTATTTATTTATTTATTTATTATATCTTAAGAGTGTATACGATACGTATTTCGATCCAGTTTATATCCATAAAAACATTACTTAGAAGAAAAAATAATTAGTAGGTAATAATTTCATCTTGATAATTTCATGTTGTCATCAAAAATTTAGTTGGAGAACATTTTAGATTAATAGATAATTAGTGATTATTATAAGGATTACTAAACAAAGGTTTTGTTATTTTGGCTTCGCACGGTAATTTAGAAGGTCGGAGTATTTTAAATCACTAAACAAAAGAGCAATTTTCTTTTTATCTGATTAAAAAGACCCTTAGGACCCAGTGTTGCAGAAACTATGGATCTTTAATATGCTTGATCTTACCATATTATTTTCACTGCGTCTATTTCATCAGTCTCTTCATGCATTCTCGTCGGTTCAGGGTACTTTTGACCTGACCCATGGCTGAGGCGCCATCGATCGAAGTTACAAAGATATACAAAATAACGATAATAATAATAAGCAAGCAGTATTATTGGATAAAATGCATACTGAAAAATTGGTTTCCAGTAAATTAAACGATACGATGAATTTTAATTACATTTCAGCCCACAATATGCCAGCGGCGCAAATTAATTTTTAAAACCCCATATGAGGCCACGGCGCCATTAACATTTTGATGTGACCGTAAATTGGATTTTTCATGACTGTACTTCATACCAATTTTTGGTAAATTAACGTACCAAAGGTAAAATAATGGACAGTATTAACCTTTGAATAGAAAAGTAATGATAAATATTCGAAGTAAATTTTTCCACATTTTATTTCGCTTTTTAAGTACATAATCGTCATATCAATTATGGTTATTTATAATCATCGATACCTAAATTTTTATGTAAAATTTCAGTAATAAGTCGAAAATATAATTAAGAGGGTGGGTAGGAGGGAGTAGAATTTAAAAAATTAGCACTCATACCAAACTGAGCCAGGCTACGAATTTAAAATAATAGATATTCCTTTGTACTGTATCAGCCCATATTCATCCCTCTGCAGGCCACCGGCCTTTTCTACAATCGCGTGTACGATTGACAGGGTTAGGCCATATAGTCTGCCACCCTGACCTAGTACAGTTTGGCGGACTTTACATACCATACAAATTCTTGCAAATCGCTATGGTATACAGGTTTCCTCACGATGTTAATTTACCTGTGTTTCTAAGATTTATTTATTTATTTATTTAAATTTTTATTGTACACAGTTAATTAACATAAGTGCGTGGTGGCCTGTTGGTAACGGACCAGACGCGGCTGCCTACATGTTCACGGTGGTCGCGGGTTCAAATCCCAGGGCACACCTCTGACTTTTCGGAGTTATGTGTGTATTGATAGTCGATCACCACGCACTTTAACGGTGAAGGAAAACATCGTGAGGAAACCTGCATACCGTAGCAATTTTAAAGAATTTCTACGGTATGTAAGTCCGCCAACCCGCACTAGGCCAGCGTGGTGGACTATATGGCCTAACCACTCTCAATCGATTCTCTCGATTGTAGAGTAGGCCCGTGCCCTGCAGTGGGACGTATATGGGCTGATATAGAATTAACATACAGAAACAGAAGAAAAAAAAAGGTACAAATGGCGGTCTTATCGCTTAAAGCAATGTCTTACAGACAACCATTATAATTGCAAAGAATCTTTGGGTTTGCACGCCGCGGCTATTTTTCTTTACGGTGTTGTCAGTACAAAACAAAGAACATGAGATTTGACTTTAAGAAAAACAGTAGCCCAGATTATTTTCTTATTAATTTTCTTCTAGATATAAATGCCTGTAGAAAACAGAGCACTAAGCAGTATGGTTCAAACACTTTATTAAAAAGTTTAGTTCTCAGAAGTTAATACAATCAAATTTTTATAAGTTTTATCATTTATTAATTAATTGAAGTGTGTTTAGTGCTGGTGAATATTTTTTAGCAAATCCCGAAGTATAATTGCAAATTAGTAAAAAGAACTATGTTGTAAATTATTTTTAATTATTTATCAAAGTGAGCACTCCGAATTGTGCCCAATATGACAGTAGACTCACGTTCTATTACATTTTGGGATGGAAATAAGCCTAGCGACCTGTGTATGATAGTACCTCTGCCAACCCCTACAGGAACACTAGCTTGTATACGTATGAGAACAGACAATATTATTGACATAATACATAATGATACTCGTCTTGGACTGTATCAAAAACTACCCATAAATTTTTAATAGTTGTATACTTTATGAGCGATGTTATTGTTACTTTGTAATATACGTATAAATGTGATGAATGTATCAAAATGTTAACATGTTAACCGATCAGGGCATGTACTTAATTTGAATGCTCGCCCAAATATGTATAAATGGTGGATGATATAGGTTTCTCAGTAATAAGAGAAATAAAATAGTCCCTAAACCTTAAACCGTAACACCTATAGGTATCTGAATCAAATATATGCTATAAAAAAACCTCGTTTATTCACTTTTACCTTCTATACCATAGCAGTTAAAAGATGTTGTACTAATTAATAAAAAAAAAAAATAAAACCTTTAAATAACACCAATTTATTTACCAATCCGCACAAAACCTGACAAACTAAACAAAGCCATTTATTCCAATATCCGTTTTATGCAAGTTAGTAAAATCCAGCCTAGTTTTAGGTGTCGCTGTAACAATTCTTCGCGCTTCAAATAAATTGCAATCTGCACACTGCTTTACATTCGGTGAATATTCATAGAGCTGATTTATTTGAACTCTTGTTGCACTAGCTGTTACTACTTCGTAGTGAAGGAATAAAATAAGCGGGATGAAATTTATTCCGCGACCTCTCTGAATACTTAATATTTGTGTATTCAAAATTTTGGTACTTACTTAACTTTGGACGGCTTTACGGATGTCATGAACTTAACAATATATTCTCTATTTGTTAGTTGTCTCAAGCCTAATCTCCAAACATAACGAGTAAGGAGATCTTGCCCAACAGTGGGCCATAAATGGGTTTATATAAATTGTAAACAGTGATACCTATTCTTTGTATATCATTAAAGTGTGATAGCCTTTCAAATTGTATTATTGTCACATACATACTATTGATCATTTATTTAAGTGTAACTCTTTTGAGGTTTAACCTATAACTAATATCTAGAACCAAGCATAAATGCTACTTAAAAGTGTCACCCAGACCACTCATATCTTGAAGTTTGTTGTGTAAACTGCCAACCCGCACTAGGCCAGCGTGGTGGACTCTATGGCCTAACCCCTCTGAATCGTACTCTCGATTGTAAAGGAGGCTCGTGCCCTGCAGTGGGACGTATATGCACTGATACAGTACAGTACAAACTGCGTGAAATGTGAATTTACTATGATTTTTTTCTAGAACACAAAGTGGTATCAATATTGTTCGATTTTAAAATTAAGACTAATTTCTCAGTTAACCACAGTACCACATTTCCACGGTGTACCACCATTCACAAATAAACAAAAACACTCAACGAAAAACGCGAATGATAAATTAAATTGGCGACGAGAAAACAAACAGCGACTTTCATTTAGAAATACAATTTACTGTTGTTGTTTTATTAAATGAAATTGCTTAATTGCTTGAATATAAGACGTACTTTGCTGTTTCTTTTAAGTATATTTTAATTAGTTTATAAATATTTTCTTTTTTAAATAACTATTGTACTTTTCTTTCCTGTATATTGTCTACCTTTTGTTGTATATCCGGTGTACAATAAGCTTTAAATAAATAATAAATAAATAAAATTAATAAATATGGACTGGCCTGTGTCCAAAGGAGCCGTAAACTAATTGAAATTTCGGGAAGTTAAAAAAAAAAAAATCCTCGATAATATGCGTAAAAATTCGTTTTATTGCTATAAGTAACATTCGAATTAATGTTAAAAAACAACGATGCAAACTTTTTACCTCTTTTTTAAGTGAGTACATTTCACCTGATTGTGACCGAAGTGTAATTCACATTGCCAGCCTTCGTGATTCAGTTGGTTAGACGCCGACTGCGAAACGAGAGGCCGCGGGCTCGATCCCCGCCAAGGCAAATGTTGAACCACAAGTATTTGTTTCGGATCTGAGTGTTTGTGAGACCGAAAAGTCTCTCGTAGTTTTTAATACCCACGACACGAGACACGATATCAGTGTGGGGTCATGACTTTGCATGTGACTGTTGGGTGTATTTAACTATTGTTGGGTGTATTTATACTGGGTATATCAAGACTGCGGCCGAAAACGAAGCCTGGTGGTAGTATTAGTAACATCAGACACCAAGCAAGTAAAATTTTCGCTAAAAAAATCGACAACTTTTTTTTGTTATTTTTTACTTGTCGTCGTATTTGGGTGATATATACATAGTTTTCCTAAAATAATGATGTACACCTCTTTATTTTTAACACGCAATGGTACGTAAGGGCTTAAATTAATATTTTCGCAAAAACTAGGTATTCACCACCCAAACACGATGATTTTTAAAAAATTCTAAAAAAATACCTGTCACTGTTTTGGGGAAATTTTTATTTGCATCGTGTTTGTAACCACTAAAACTACCACCTGGCTTCGTTTTCGGTCGCAGTCTTGATATACCCTGTATAGGGCGTCAGCTATGAACTATACGATAGTTATTCGGAGTCCCACTTACACGATGGACGGACGACCTGGTTAAGATCGCCGGAAGTCGCTGGATGCAGGCCACTTCCAACAGATCCATGTGATGATCCATGGGGATGGCTTTTGTTCAAGATAAGGCGTATGTTAGACTTCCCGTGGCTGCATAGAGAGAGAGAGAGAGAGAGAGAGAGAAAGCAAACCCAAGTCTCTATCAAGTTACCTCTTAAGCCAAGGTCAAGAAACCTGGTACCAAAATGGAAATCTCAGCCTTAATATTCCCAGCGAGTTTTGTTTTATCGCTCGCAAAGTTATAAATTTATTCGCTGTTATTGAAATAAGAAAATATAACGCAAACTTTGTTGGTAATAACTCAGGAGACCATTTCTCAACCTTTGAAGAATGGTGGAAGTTGTCAAGGACGTTGCGGCGGCATTTTTATGGATTTATTTATCATCGTTGTAGGAAATTAACTTTTTAAGGATTGTGAAATTCAGACTTCGATTTCCAGGTTAAGCAATTTTTTTTAAAAGTATTTGGGCTTGAAATATTTTTTATCTTTTACGCAAGATTATAATGCCTGCTTAGCATGGGAAACAGTAATAAGTAAACTCGCCTACTATCGCATCTTATGACAGAAATAAGCTTGATGAAATGCTTTATACTCCTTCGGGGATAAACCGTGATCCTGTTAATATATTTTAATTATAATTATATTTTAATATATTTCTCTTTATTTATTTTACTATTTTTTTACATTTTTACATATATAATAAAAAATCAAAATACATATAAAAATATAAAAAAAAGAGATTAACCCAACGATGGCGAGGCTCGAGACCCAAGCCACCGGTGGTTAGGACCCCAAAGTGAGGAACCTCCTCACTATACGTGCCGTGTCAAGCAATACTGCCTTCTGAATCTGGCTCATGACCCAACGGCCCATTGAGAGCCTCTGGAGATGTTGGTCGAGGCTCTTTGGTATCAATCCATGTGCAGAAACAACAATCGGGACAATAATTGTTGAGTCGACATTCCACAATTCAGTAACCTCGTGTGCCAAATCTAAATATTTTGTCAATTTATCTTTTTCTGCTTTAACGAGGTTATCATCATGCGGAATGGTGACGTCAACAAGTATTGCCCGGCGCGCCAATCGATCTATTATCACAATATCAGGCTTATTGGCAACAATAGTCCTGTCTGTGATAACAGACCGATCCCAATACAGCGTAGCATGACCATTTTCAAGAACTGGTTGGGGAACATACTGGTAATATGGCACTTCAAAAGTCACAAGTCCATATCGAAGAGCAATTTGCTGATGTATGATCTTGGCTACTAGATTGTGTCTATGCAAATACTCGCCGTTAGCAAGATACGAACAACCGGAGATAACATGCCTGATGGACTCGCCAGGACGGTGGCATGCCCGACAGATGTCGACGGTACCGTCCTTCAGGATGTATTTCCTATAGTTGTTCGTCTTAATAACTTCGTCCATAATTGCAAAGACAAAACCCTCAGTTTCCCCAAAGAGGTTACCGAAACGTAGCCAAGACACAGACGCTAATCGGTCCACATCAGGCCCATGGAGGGCCCGATAGAACCGACCATGCAGCTCCTTGCCCTTCCATATTTCCTCGCGATCCTTAATACCCATCACCAGAGGTTTCCGCCAGTTCTCATTCGCCAAAGAGAGCGGGGTAAATCCTTTATCTACCATCACTACAACCCCATGCATATCCACGTCGCTGTGAAGGAAATAATCCCTGAGATTGCACACCTCGCGATTATGCAGGTCCTTAGCATTAAGCATACCTCGGCCTCCGCATCTCCGCGGGATGTACAATCGCATTACTGACGAACGTGGATGGTGCATACGATGTGCAGTCAGTAGAGTTCGGACTTTACGATCCAGGGCGTCCAATTCGGTCTGAGTCCATCTGAGTATGCCGAAGGAGTACATAAGTACAGGCATAACCCAACCGTTAAAGGCGCGAATCTTGTTTCCACCTGACAAAAAACTGTTAAGTACTTTTGTCAGGCGGCTAAAGAAACGTTCCTCTATCGATTGTTTTACGTCTGCACCCCTAATACCTAGAGCCTCAGGCATACCCAGATATTTGTAGGTTTCCGTCGGCGAAAGGGATCTGAGTCTTACAGTCTCTGAGACACGTATGTCATCAGAGACCGCAACCACGCCTCGCTTTACATGGATAACCGCACATTTATCTACACCAAACTCCATATTGATTGATTTGCTAAATCTTTCAGCTATTTTTAACAACTCAATCAATTCAGATTGTTTTGATGTAAATAACTTGAGATCATCCATGTAGAGCAAGTGAGAGATAGGCTCAGACCCTCTCCGCAGACGGTAGCCTAACCCCGAATCCAACAACAGAGTACTGAGGGGATTCAGGGCCATACAAAACCACAGTGGACTCAGACTGTCACCCTGGAATATACCCCGCTTGATTTTAATCGGCTCATCATTCACCGAAGGATTGGTAGCGCCTGGATATTTAAGAACAGTTGTCCATTGTCCCATACATGCCCCAAGAAAAGTGCTCAATTTTGTATCAACTTTATACAAATTAAGCACTCTCATGAGCCATGTATGGGGCACCGAATCATATGCCTTTTTATAGTCAATGCAGGCAGCTGATAAATTCCTTCGGTTCTGACGAGCCTGTTGGCAAATGGCCATGTCAATGAGAAGGAGTTCCTTAGTACCACGGGACCCGCTCTTGCAACCTGTTTGTCCGGAATAAAGAATTTGATTAGTTGTAATATGACATTGAATTTTTGATCTAATTATCGACGAAAGTACTTTATAAATTGTGGGTAGGCATGTAATGGGTCTATAATTTTTTGGTTCCGTGGTACTACCGGATTTAAAGAGTAGGTGAGTGACACCTGTTGTCATAAATGTTGGGAGTGATCCCCCTTCAAGCGCATCCTGGAATTGTGTTGCCAATCGAGCATGCGAACTTGGAAACCATTTTAACCAGAAGTTGTGCAGACCATCTGGTCCCGGAGACTTCCAATTTTGGGTTGGACGAATCGCGGTCAGAACGTCCTCTGGACTGATTAAAATGGCCTCCATAGCCGGTATCACCTTGCAAGCTCGATCTACAACACTGAACCAGGGGGCTTCAGTGTGAGAGACAGGCGACGACCAGATATTTGTCCAGTACTCACGCATTTCATGAGCACTAGGTAGCCGCCCATCTACCACACTTTGTGGAGAATTCTCCCAACATCTATAAACCCTCTTTTGATCACTTTGGAACATACGATTTTGTTGGAAACGATCCCATCGCCTCCTGTAGCGGCGGATGCGGTTTGCCCACGCATAGACTTTTTGTTTGTAGAAGTCTATGCGTTCCGTGACGCAAAGTCTATAATTGCGAGGACTGGTGTTAGTCCCCGAAAAAGCCTGCGCCACAAAACGCATAATCTTCGGTCTACTATTTCCTTCTTTGAAGGAAATTAGCTTGCCGATGAGAGTTCGGGCCCTGTTGATACGTTCCTCAATCCTACACTGCCAGGCAGGCACAGCCGCAACATCTCGAGTGGCTCTACGTTCATTTGGGAAATTAACATGAGCCACACGACATGCTGCGACGGCTGCGCAGTAAAGGATCGAGTGCGTATCAACAAGATCCCGACTGGACTCCAGGTATATAGGTAACATGGAGTCCAAAGCTCCCATCAGCGCCAATATTTTAATTATTATTATATTTAAATTATCCTGTTAACATATTTTAATTTTATCCACAAATATATATACCCGTGCGGATCATCGACAATCCAACATTAATCACAGAAAGCTTTATTGCCCACAAATCGTTACGCAATGCAATATCATTGAAACAAAATCGTATAGATATTGTGCTCTTAAAAGTGTTATTCTGGACATCGATCCCAAGCTTTAGTATAGTAGGCCAAATGCATCTCCCACAAATCGGATCATTGAAATAATATAACAATCATTCTCCAAAAAAATATACATACATAAACTGACGCCTTTTTCCCAGAAGGGTAGGCAGAGGTGCTACCAGGACACCCACACTTCGCCTTGTGTGTTCCGTCCCACGATGTGATAGGGGGCGAGCCTATCGCCATATCGGGCACTAATTCCTGACCCCAGGCTGAATGAATTGAAAAATCTGTTATCACTTAGCCCAACCCGGGATTCGAACCCGAGACCTCAGCTTTGTAATCATACAGTGCAACTACGCCACCGAGGCTGTCTCAAAAAAATGTAACTCCCAAATAACCCCGCTATAAAATAACATTCACACATGTGGGTCTTATTTAATTTTCCAAGAGTGTCTGTACACAGGCAGCTACCCCTAAACTAATTTGCAATTAAACCTTGCACCCCGGCGGAATTTTAAACGTTATATTTCCAGACCTTTAGAAATTAGACCGTCTTTTACCGGTTTAGTGTGGGTGTTAACATTTTTAAAAAGGCATCCATTTATTTCGAATAGATGGGTATTTTTTTATTTAATATTTAAAATATTTTTGCTAATCTTCATTAAGGTAAAAAAAACCTATTTGGATGGAATTTTACCGCTAAGAAGAAGGAAGCAGGTATGAGTATAGAGAAGAATAAAATAGAGGTAGTTAATTTACTGATAAAATATATGTCTAGTCCACTATTCAACTTCAACATGATAAATATATATATTAATATACAAACTGTCAAAAAGAGGTCCCTTAACCAGACGGGTCCACTTTGTTAAGGACCAGTTGCTTTAGAAAATGCAGAATTTGAAGATTATTGTTACAATAACAGTAAAATATATTTTATAAATCATGGAAATATCAAAATGGACTATACATTTAACGATAAATACTATATATAATATATGGGCTGATATTATGCAAATTACAATATACCTATATACATAACTAATACATCCTTTTTCTGATTGGATTAATCAAAATTGAAGTTAGAGTAATTTTATACACATTGGCTTAATCTACTAGTAACTAGACTAACAATTTAGATAATAAAATTAATTACAACAGCACTGCAGTAAAACATGGATTATGATAAAACAGCCGTCATACTTGAACAGCAATGTAATACATCCCACTGAAATATTACGCTTTACAAAACAACCAATTAAGATACTGTTTCTCGACAATAAACTGAATCAGTTTCATTTAAAACAGAACGTAATCAAAACATCAGATGGAAAACAAACAACTGCACTCAATGATATCATTGTTTACATGAAAAATGCAATTAAAAAGTTCACTGCAGTGATGAATGCGGGGTCTTAAGACCTTTTAAAAATATTGCACTTCACCGAGTATAGTTGATGTTTATAGAGTTGAAACGATACCTTTTGTTTTGATTGTAAATTTATTTACATTTGTTCTTGAAAAACTACGTACGTTTTGTAACCTAGACTGGAGTATTGTAGTTTAAATAAACAAATAAATTCACCCACATACCCCTGACTATAAGGAGTGTGTAATGAAAATCAGAAACGAATATTTTTGGAATACACGAAAACAGTCTCGTGGCGGGGATAGAACCCGCAGTTCCTCGTTACTCTTAACCAAATACGTAATTAACCCAGGCTTAGTTTTTGTGCGTATTGCCTTAAGTTGTCATAAGGACATGCATCGGTTCGTTTCAAGGATAAACATGTGTTTATAATATAAGCTTAATTTTAGTTTTGACACAAATAGCAGGTACACCAATCATTAGGTACTTTGTACATTCATTGGGATCTAAATAGAGTTACATAGCAGCATTAAATGTATAAACTATGTCGGAAATATCTGTGGACCTAGCTGGAATATTACATATATCCACTATGTTCTTTACACTAAAAACATTTTGAGATGGATGCGAAATATATTTTTGGTATTAATATATTTCCTATTTTAATTCAGTTTTTTTATTTTAATTCAGTGTTTTAAACAACATCAAATTCAAACTCAAGATACAATTTGACAGCCTCCGTGGCGTAGTTGGTAAGAGTCCGTCTGTGAAACAAGAGGCCGCGGGTTCGATCCCCGCACCGAAACAAATATTTGTGTGATCCACAGGTATTTGTTTCGGGTCTGGGTGTTTATGAGACCGAAAAGTCTCTCGTAGTTCCTGATACCCACGACACAAGACTCGATCTTAGTGTGGGGTCACGACTATGTATGTGACTGTTGGGTGTTGAGTGTATTCATTTAAAAAAAAAACTCAATGCACCAATAAATATATTAATTACTACGAACTATAATTTCACTCACCCACCACCTAATCGTTCGATTAAACTTACAAGTGACAATTAAGTTGTTTTATTGTTTGTACTGGCTTACCTGCCCCGACGGACCTGCCTTAATTAAGATAAACATTTTAATGAAACTAGCCTGATCGCCTCATTTGTGTTCAGATAATTGTTGAAATTACACCCCGTTGGCTATGATTTTATATTAGGTTCAATTTTGTTTTTTTAATTGAGGTGTTTTTTTAGCAAAAGCCCATATTTTGTCCGTTTAAAGGAGTGTCAAATGGCGTTAATATTTATGGTTTATGTCATCAAAATAAAATGTAATATATTTTTTTAATAATCTTTAATTTACGAGTGACACACAATACTTTGTAAACAAAGCTAATTTTAAAAACTTTCATAAGAATAAAAACAATAGAAGTACGATTTAAAAGTTGAAACATTAAGACTGCAAACATTAAAGTACAAATGAACACAATAGCTTTAATAAATTAGTAATATTTAAATTCGACTTCAGACGACTCGACGCGCCTTAAACGCTCTCCTAATGAATTTTAAACTGCGCATTATTCATACCGTTGTAATCGACGTAAAAAAACATAATCGCAGTTTAAACACTGTTGAGCCAAGTCCAAAAGTTAAGTTAAACGTATTAATCATTTTTATTCCGCTTCAAAATAGAAATTGTGCTCACAAACGCAAGTTACTCGTTTCAAGACTTTATTCAACTCCCGAAACTCGATTAGCATTGTAGAGTTCGCAAAGTAACATTTTCAACAACTGGTCCGGTATGAAGGTCCCATTGTTAAGGTACAAATGTCGGTTATTATGGTATAATTGAGGAAAGTGGTAAGGTTTTTTGGGACTATGATATAGCAATCGGCATACATGATGGTAGAAACCCATAAGCAAAGTGATTCACACTGGTGTCGCGTTTCGCGTTCAACCTTTCTTAATTCGGTTTTGATGATTTTTTTGCGAACATTTTTGAGATGAGCATTCGCCTGATAGTAAGCGATACGAGCGCTCATGGACAGTAGCAAACCCAAACAACACCATGAATTATGAAGCAATGCTTGGATTTCCACTGCGCTCGCCATCCTGAGACATAAGATGTTAAATCTCATTATGTCCAGTAGTTATTCTGGCTACAATAACCTTCAATCCAGAATACAACAGTGCATTTACATTGCCGTTGGCGGGAGAAATAGTCATTGCGGTCGTAAATACCCAGGCGGCCTGTCACGTACCACCAGTTAATCAGAGATTAAATTTCCTTCTTTTCTTTTTCTTATCCATCCTAAGGTTGTCTGTAAGAAATCACCTAGAGCGATAAGACCGCCATTCGTACTTTTTCTTAATCTGTTTTTTTTCTCTGGTTTACAATAAAGAATATATAAATAAATAAATTATTATAGATTGTGTAATTCTACTGCATTGTCTTTACCATGAATTGATTAGTCAATTTGTGGTACCATTATACAATAAGTTGACGAAAAATGTGAGTAACTAAGTGGAATGGCACAGGAGTATTTTCACCGGTTAAACGGGAAAAGCATAAAAAAGTGTGCTTTTCTTTATCGTCAAAATAAAGAAATAAATTACATTAATTATAAATACAGATCTCTCTAGACCCAACAATGATGTCAGCTATATTGTAATTAACCAAAATATTGAAAATTAACGGTCCGACTGAAACGCCAAATATATTTCTACCATCTATTCTTTTGGTATAAAATATTGTGAAATGGAATTGCTATACTGGTCTATAATAAGTCTTTACAATGAAAGGTATTAAGGGTAGGAGGTATTAGGTTCAATCCGGGAAAAATCTAAGGGTTATAATAATTTGGAAACGTAATATGAGAGAGTGATTTCTCGAAACGGCTGATATAACTTAGGCCGTCTACTCATATGACCGTCATCTTCAGCTACCTCACAAATGTGTGTATGCTTTAGATTCCCATAATCAGACAGTTTGAGGTCCACGTCGATGGCTAAAACAGAATGATCTAGAACCAGCCGCGTGTCGAGTGACAGAGCGTCGACTAAAATCAGCAACCGGAGCGAACCGCGCGCTAATTGCAGCGGCGACGGCACGCTCAGGACTGCAGGCAGGGTTTATGGGCAGACAGGGTTCAGATAAAGTTTAAGAGGATAGGTATTGTATTAAATTGCATTAGCCCATATATGTGTTAAATGTCCCACTCCATGGCACGTACCTCCTCTACAATCGAAAGAACGATCGAGAGGGGGGGAAGGAAGAGGGAAGGAATATCGTGAGAAATCTGCATACCATAGAAGTTTCCATAATTTTGATGTAATGTCTATGTGGTGTAGTAAACCCGCTCAATAATACATTTCTTTATGAATGAGTGTCGTGTTTGGTAGTGGATGAATATCAACTGATACAATAACACCTTAGCTTACTGGCGTGTGATTATAGATACATTACGTCCTTCGAAAATGAAAAATTATAATTAACCAACAACTTAGTCGAGTCAACACTTACATACTAGAATCTTAAATGGACCCCTGTGTTATAAAACCTATTAGTCCATAACTAGGTTAGCGTGACAGGCTAGGGATCAAAACTTGTCAAATTTATTAGGGTCTGTTAGTAACACTATCATTAGCTGTATGTCATGATCTTCATACAAATAACTAAATAGCACTCGAAATAAAAACAAACTTAGTTCTAAGCATCGAAGTTATCTAAGGGGGATAAGCTCCCGTTCCCTTCAGTCCGTCCCGCAGCGTCGTTTCACGGAGATTAATGGCCACCGTGACTCATTAAATTGATGAGCAGTGACGTCACTCGTCCGCTCTCGGCTTCGTGAAAAAGCGCCCAATTTCGTGCACGCATGAATCGCATTGTACGGCGGTTAACTCATTTGCGAAATAAAAATGTTACGGAGAGCGTAATTTGTAGTTAAATCGTTTACATTGCCGTTTATGTTTGAGCTACTGTCAATTGTAGTCATTTATCCGGCAATGTATGTGTATCTTCATTTAATTGGAGACTGATTTGATTCTCTGAAACTGAATACTATTTCGGGAGAGAGTTGTCTTCGAGATGGTAAGTAATAATATCATATTATTTTTTCTATGATTGTTTCGAGTGCTTTTTATTAAATACATGCATGTATAAACTCACGACTTTGTCCCAGAAAGGATAAACGGATTACAGAGGTGCTACCAGGACACCCACGCTTTGCCTTGTGTGTTCCCCGATGTGGTAGGGGGCGAGCCTATCACCATATCAGACAAAACTTGCTGACTCGGAGCTGATAATGAATAAGAAAAACCAATATAACTGTGCCCAACCCAGGATACGATCCCGAGAACTCAAAAAAACGCGCAGAAAACTGCGCCACCGAGGCAGTCTTTGTCTTTTATTATTTAATAATAATTTCTAAAATAAATTTTATTTTTCATTAAAGTAAATACTGGAAATATCCTCTGTAATTAGGTCACAGAAAGCATCAGTGAATACCCAAGTCAATAGAATGTCTTAAAAACAAAACCGACAAAACATATGTATAACATTGTGTAGACAAGCGCCATAACGATGTTAGTAGTTAGTTGTTTACAAAACATCCGAGAATACTTAGCAAACAATACGATACAAACAAAATGAGGTAAACTCTACAGCCGTTATTAGTTTAGCAAGGTTGTTTTCTTTTCCTTGGGGAATGAAGAGACAAACATTCCTTTGTTTAATAAGCAGCGGAACTAGGTCTAATTTGGATTTGAATTATATTTTTGAGACATATTTTTTGAGAGCCACTTTGGCCCAGTTGGTTGAATGCTGGCTGTTAAACAAATGTTTGTGTGGTCTACAAGTATCAATTATTATTTGTGTTTTTTACTATCTCTAGTAGATGATTTTGCGGTCTGTCATGGTAAATGGCCAACGCCGCGTGAAATGCCAGAGATTAATGTAACAAGAGGTATGAGCTCAAATTTTAATAGTTATAAATAATAAATAAAGAAATACACCCAACAGTCACATACATAGTCCTGACCCCACACTAAGATTGAGTCTTGTTTCGTGGGTATCAGAAACTACGAGAGACTTTTCGGTCTCACAAACACCCAGACCCGAAACAAATATCTGTGGATCACACAAATATTTGTTTCGGTGCGGGGATCGAACCCGCGACCTCTCGTTTCACAGGCGGCGTCTAACCAACTGCGCCACGGAGGCTGTGAAAATAATAATATGAATAGATAGGAAATACGACCAACTCCACGATTAAATTCTGTATAAATGTGCTAAATAACAAAAACCCAAGACCCCTCTGAACTATAGGTATGAAACTTCCCCTAAACCTCCAATTTGGTGGAGAAATATCTCGCGCAAAAAGCCATAACGCTCAATAAACAGACAACTCTGAGCTACATTTGAATAAGAAACGTATAAACTACATTTATATGCCTAAGTATTCAGATTTAAAATGAGGAAAATGTACAATATTCGTGTAGCAATCACTATTATGTCGTTGACCTACTCCAGCTCTTGCCAATTTCAATGCTAATGCTGTCCACATGCTGCTGAAGTAGTCGAGGTCTTCAAGCCATGTTTAGAGATATATGACAGCCTCCGTGGCGCAGTTGGTTAGACGCCGGCTGTGATACGAGAGGCCGCGGGTTCGATCCCCGCACCGAAACAAATGTTGTGATCTTAGGTATATGTTTCGGGTCTGGGTGTTTGTGAGGCTGAAAAGTCTCTCGTAGTTTCTGATACCCACGACACAAGACTCGATCTTAGTGTGGGGTCAGAACTATGTATGTGACTGTTGGGTGTATTTATTTATTCTGAGGGGTAATCTTCGCTCACTACCCTTTCACTTTGCCGGCTACTTCACCCCACATGATAACTTACAACACCAAACAGCGATACAGTCAAACTCCTACTTAATAAAACAGAGGGAGAAAAACTTCGCCAACCTTTTCAGGTGCTTCTGGGTCACGTGGCACGCCAAATACTACTTTAATCCGACCTATTTAAGTCCAATGTTCTTAACCCCAGTTATGGAGTGTAAGGTTTAATAAAGTCATAATGATCAACGTAGTTCTAATGCGGTTAGGGATCAACCTGAATATGGTTTTATACATGACAGCATTTGTTATAACTGTATGTATTTAAACTACACTGCACTCTGGTTCATTACAGTCACTTTGTACTACCAATGTAATAATAAAAACAGTTTTCATTGCAATATTAAAATCACAGAGCGTAAAAAGATATTGTGCTGTCTTGGTATGACTTGTGCTCTTTAAAGGGCCGTCGTAACCTACAAAGCCGACATTTAAATATAAAACAGCTTAATGAAAACTTGAGTTTTCTTTCTTATATTATATTACGTGTAGTTCAGTTGAGGACGCATCGTAAAGAGAGAATGTGTATGCGACTATAAAAAATTGTGTCGTAACGTTTAAGTGACAGGATGAAGCGGAATCTCTTTATTTTATTTTATAAATTTACAACAGGAATTTAAAATACCTAATCCTATCATAATTTGTTGTACCTGTGTATAAAGCATATTAGCATTTATTTATTTATTATAGTTTTGGAAGTTCAGAAGTTAGAAGTCGACCAAATAACAGGTGGTAAAATGAAATAATTTCATATAGGAAGTTGAATAAAGGATAATTTGACAATTGATAAAATTTACCATGTTGACCATAGATGATGTATTAGATTTTCCATTCTTTAGCTGAAATAAAAAATAAAAAATAAATTAAAGCTTTCTATTCAGGTACAATCATTAGCGTATGTTCTGAATTTTCGAATTTACTGTGCTAATCTCGAATATGGAACAATTTATTTAGTAACAAAAAAACAAAATTCTTCAATTTAAATTTCTTTCACATAGCAGCTTAGACCAAACATTGCAATACGTGACACCGCGCGTAGTAAGATTATCGAGTTACAATTTTTATGATTTTTTTATTACACCTTAGGAAAATATTTCCGATATTTATGTACATTTTTCGCATGGCTCTCCTATTTACGAAAGTGTTTGTTTATTGTGAACATACCTTCTTCAATGTGATGAATTTCTGGTGTTTTCTTTCATCCTCTTAGTATGACAATTTGTAAAATCGACACACCATACAATAATATGTTTTCATTTGGATGACAATCTAATAATAATGCTGAAATGGGTTCTTTTGTCACGTTATATAATCTTTATTTTTAGTGATAGTTTATTATTAGTTTTACTTTGATTTTCTAACATTTTATATTTTAATTATTAAGGATCGGATTATATGCAACATAAAAAGCTTTAAATATGCAAAAAATTACGTAAAGTGGCGGTCAGTCCGCCCCGAGACCACAAAAGCTGTAAAGCAATCGAAACGTCGAATAGTTAAAAAATGTAAAAATCAAACTAAAGCGCGATAAAATCCGTAAAAATTAGTTTTATTTAAATGTTTAATCATACTATGCTCAATAATGCGGCCATTAATTGATTATCATTTTCTTCTAATTTTACGAAAACATGACCCACCAACCCCATTTTTAGAACCATTTAATAAAATAGCAATCTAGCTCCCATAAAAATTTAAAACCCCAAGCGTAAATTATGCATAATGCGGCATAGGGCGGCAAAAGCTTTGCCGTCAAACGCGCCGCCACTTTCCATAGCAAGGTCTAGAACTCAAGTACTAATTTATACGACTTGACAGTCTCAACCCTTATCCTTCATTGTTATGCGCGGTCATTCCGGGTTAATTGACCACTTCAGTTTGTTATTGGCGGTATCGCGACCGAACTGGAGGGGATTTATTATAGAAATGTGGAAGCCTGGGCTTTATGAAGAGTGGGGAAGAAGATAAGTAAACGGGTAAATGCGGTAAAATACGTTATATATAAAAATTCCTACTGAATAAAAAACACTCTTAGATCAAAAGTCGAAGCAATAACGGCAAGAGAAGATATTTTTACTAAGTGAATTATTTGAATATGTCTTTTGTTAATTATGTGCCTACATATTTTATTAGTATATAAAACACAATGAAGCCCCAATTTTACACCATATTTGAGATTAATGAAAAAGAAAAAATCTACAAAATTCTTTAAAGTTTTGACATAACCGGTTATTTTAATATCGCAATCAAATAACCTTTCACAGAAAACACCCCATTTACAGAAATCTAAATATTCATAAATGACTTGTAATTTCGTATCTGGCGCTAGTCCAATGTTGCATATGTATTTTTAACAATTTGAAAACGTTACAGGCCTGCCAAGACTACATGATAATGGGGTATACGCTTGCAAATAATTGCTTGTAGTGATTTTAAAGAATTTCTACGGTATGTAAGTCCGCCAACCCGCACTAGGCCAGCGTGGTGGACTATATGGCCTAACCACTCTCAATCGATTCTCTCGATTGTAGAGTAGGCCCGTGCCCTGCAGTGGGACGTATATGGGCTGATATAGATATAGATTACCCTTTTAAGAGTTAGCATTTAAATCGTTTGTATCTTCAAAGTATTTCATCATCATCATCATCATCATCATCATCAGCCCGTTGCAGTCCACTGCTGGACATAGGCCTCTCCCAAGGTACGCCACAGAGCCCGGTCTGCTGCTTTACGCATCCAGTCGCTGCCGGCCCTTTTATGCAAGTCGTCCCGCCATCTGGCCAAAGGACGTCCCACGCTACGTTTTCCAAGACGCGGTCTCCACTCCAGAACACGTATTTAGTACAGTTTATTGTTATTGATCCATTTCGAGTATTTTCGCTTCGAGTATATTTAGTACAAATCGCGGGTTCAAATCCCAGGGCACACCTCTGACTTTTCGGAGCCATGTGTGATAGTCAAACACCACGCATTATAATGGTGAAGGAAAACATAGTGAGGAAACCTGCATACCATAGCGATTTGGAAGAATTTCTATGATATGTAAAGTCTGCCAACCCGCACTAGGCCAGCGTGGTGGACTATATGGCCTCACCACTCACAATCGTACCCTCGATTGTGGAGTAGGCCCGTACCCTGCAGTGGGACGTAAATGGGCTGATACAGTATTTAGTTCGAAAATCTTACTATAGTAGTCCACGCATTTGCCGCTTTTGGAGGTCAACTTATACTCAATACTCAATACTTTATTGCACTCCACATGTTAATAAGATGTTACAATTTATTTAGTACAATGTGGACCCTGTAGGGCACGGCAAAAAAAATAAAATTTTAGGAGAGAGGAGGAAGCCATTGTCTTTATATTCAGTTATGTATGTAATTAAATCAGTCTTTACATCAGATCATTTTTTTATATCAGATCTTAACTAAACTTATTAATAGCAGGTTGATAGGACGACGGTATGACTACAAAGCTGAGGTCTCGGGTTCGAATCCCCCGGGTCGGGCAAAGTGATATTAGGTTTTTCTATTCATTATCAGCCCGGAGTCAGGAATTTGTGCCCGATATGGCGATAGGCTCCCCTATCACATCATGGGACGGAACATAAAAGGCGAAATGTGGATGTCCTGGTGGCGCCTCTGCCTACCCCTTCTGGGATAAAGGCGTGAGTTTATGTATGTATGTATGATAGGATACCATGGACCGGCGAAAGATAACGATCTCTCGATTGTTTTACTTTTCTGCGCTTAATTGACAGCCTCTATGGCGCAGTTGGTTAGACGCCGACTGTGGAACGAGAGGCCGCGGGTTCGATCTACGCACCGAAACAAATATTTGTGTGATCTACGGGTATTTATTTCGAGTCTGGGTTTGAGACCGAAAAAGTCTCTCGTAGTTACTCATACCCACGACACAAGACTCGATCTTGGTGTGGGGTCAGGACTATGTATGTGACTGTTGGGTGTATTTAATTTTATTATAAGGTTCGTCAGTCACTTTTTCTTATCCGTTCAAAACATGAAAATACGTATTAATAATAAAAAATATGGCTATATTAAACAACGAGCATAATGACTGCATCATACCGACTTAGAACAAGTAGAAAATATTATTTACATCAGTACGTACTTCTGGTATTACTTAAATTAATTTTATATTTGAACACCATGTCACAAGCAAGGATTTCTTTTCAAATTGGTTAATTAAATTATTTCTGTTTCGCTAAAACTCATAAAGCGTAAACGTGTCTGTTCCAATAGTAGAAATAAACAAGAACTTTACAAGATAATTTTAATACGACGCTTAAATAATGTATTTTGCTTCCTGTTCCTGCTTTTGTAAATACTTATTGGATTAGATATATGCATATTAATATTATGTATTAATAAGGTTCAGCAACTAGCTTTATTATCAACAATCTATAGTGGTCCACTGTTAGACATAGTTTAATACAATTGTACGATTTTTTCAGAACTTTCTTAATAATCTACACTTACCTTTGTGTTTTTTTATAAAAAACACTAACAAAATACTGGAATGTACCTGATGAGAAGTGTAGTACTACTCAAATAGAATCACTACTAGCGAGCGAAGAATATTCTATGCCGTCACTTCAGTGCATCCCGTGACCATAAAAAAAAAGAGTATCTTTTTTTCCGTAAAATTTCTTTTTATATCAAAGTGTGAAATTCGTGTAAACATAACAGACTATTATTTGAGAACATTTAAAGTTAGTCTGTGCTTTTACGATACCATAACTATGCACCATAAAATGGAACACATAATTTTATAAGGTCGATAGAAAAGTGCTTGAGGCACATTTCAAGCTCATTTCGTTCTTGGTTGCGCACGATCTTATCTCAGCGTTTTAAAATTACCTACAGCGAAAAAGATGCATCGAGATACTCTCCTAGAAATAACACATGGCTTGTTTTGAACATACTTTGAATGCAAATTACATAGCAAGGCTAAAGGACAATCGCTGACGTTGCAGCGACACTATAAAAAATAATTATTCATCATCATCATCATCAGCCCGTTGCAGTCCACTGCTGGACATAGGCCTCTCCCATGGTACGCCACAGAGCCCGGTCTGCTGCTTTACGCATCCAGTCGCTGCCGGCCCTTTTATGCAAGTCGTCCCGCCATCTGGCCAGAGGACGTCCCACGCTACATAAAAAATAATTATTGACACATGAAATTGCTGATGCAGCTATGACGTCAATTGAAGACACATGCCGATTTTTATTTGTAAGAATATGCATTCAATATTCCTACTTCAAAGTGGAATAAATTTCATAAGATTAATTAATTGTAATTTTAATTTTGTTCATTAAATATTATAATTTTATAAAAACATTTCTGTTTTTCTTTTTCGACCCTACGTCTGTGGCAAACGTAATTTTCATGATGGAAAATATCAAAATAAATAAATAAATATACCCAACAGTCACATATAGTCCTGACCTCACACTAAGATCTGGTCTTGTGTCGTGGGTATCAGAAACTACGAAGACTTTTCGGTCTCACAAATACCCTGACACCAGAAAAATATTTGTCTCGGTGCGGGGATCGAACCCGCGGCCTCTCATTTCACAGCCGGCGTGAAAAGGCTATACTGGATATTTTACATCCTTCATTTTTAAAGTTCTTTAAGGACGTGGATTATTGGTACCGGTTCGGACGAGGGCGAGACAGTGGTCAAAATCGAATCCTTAGGATATCTATGACAGTTAATTGCCATGTACTGTAACGGTGAAGGAAAACATCGTGATGAAACCTGCATAACAAGTGTTAACAAGAGTTTCTGTGTATGTAAAGTCATCTACCCGCACTAGGCCTGTGTGATGGACCATTGCCTTACGGCTCAATCGAACTCCCGATTGTATTGGAGTCCCGTGTTCTTCTGGGTTATTATGGGCTGGCTATTATAACACATACATATATAAACTCACACATTTTTCCCAAAAATGGCATGCAGAAGTGATACCAGGGCACTCACATTTCGCCTTGTGTGGACCGCCCCAAACACGTCTGATACAACACAACTGTTTTTTTATTGTTATCAATGACGAGTATGCCATTCGCCTGGTGGTAAGCGATATGACCGTTCATGGTCAGTTCATCACCAAACAACATCATGAATTACAAAGAAATGCTTGGATTTCCACTGCTCTCACCATCCTGAGACATAAGATTTTAAGTCTCATTATGTCCAGTAGTTACTCTGGCTACAATGCCCTTCAAACCGCAACACAACGGTGCATTAACATTGCTATTTGGCGGAAGAAATAAACATTGCGATGGTACCTATCCAGGCGGCTTCTCACATATGAAAGACCTACCACACTTGCTTTTATAACGTCATACGAGACTGAGTGTTTATTGCTTCTGTTTTCGCTTCAACACATTTAACGGCGCCCCGTCGCAGTAAAAATATTGCTCACAAACTCCATACATCATGTAGATTATAAAAAGCTTAATAGTTGTCTGCACTTCGCTTAGAGAAAACTGCGGAATTGTGATTTGATTTGATGTTTATTGTAGCGTTTATTAAGTTGAGATTGTTTTTTAATATAATTGACAGCGTCCGTGGCGCAGTTGGTTATACGAAGGCTGTGAATCCCACACCCCACATTCCCACACCGAGACAAATGTTTGTGTAAGCCACGGGTATTTGTTTCGGGTCCAGGTATTTGTGAGACCGAAAAGTCACTCGTAATTCTTGATACCCACGACATAAGACTCGATCTTAGTGTGGGGTTAGGGCTATGTATGTGACTGTTGGGTGTATTCATTAATATAAAAGCAATAGCTAAATACATAAGGCTATTGTTTGTAAAGGCGAGAGATAATCTGTACATTGTAGCCAGAGTAACTTCTGAACATATTGAGACTTAACATCTTATGTCTCAGAATGGCGAGCGGGATGAAATGCCAAGCATTGCTTTGTAATTCATGGTGTTTGGTTTTGCTACTGTCTATGAGCGGTCGTATCGCTTACCATCAGGTAATCGGCATGCTCGTATCTCTATTTACCGCAATAAAAAAAACTATAAATCTTCAATACGTCTCTAATTTCTATAATCATTTTGAGTTACATAACATGCGCAGTTGACTTACCAAATTGATTTAAATCAATCCCAAAAGAATCAACTTTACGTCACAATTCATTTCGTTACCAAAATATCTCCCCTTTTCTTACAGAAGAATTTATACATTGAATAAAATGTACGCGTTGAATTTATTAAAATTAGGTCTGGTACAGGGCAAATTGGCTCCAATTCACACCCGCCCGCTATAAATGCAAATGATGAATGGAATTACATTGGGAATAGATTATTATGAAACGCTGTTCGATTTGATGGAACGTTATTTTTCTAATGTGATAGCTTGTGTAAGATTAGAGTTTCGTTGCCTATTTGAATTATCGTAATAGTACTCCATGGAATGAAGTTAGTTACTAAAAATCACGAAATTCTCGGGTTGTGACATTAAAAATAGAATGTCGCCAAAGTTTTTAATTTTAAACAGATATAAAAAACCTATCACCTATTTTAAAATATTCTAAATATTTTTAGTCTATTACCTACCACGCATTTAACAGGTAAGAAACATTATAAGGAAACCTGCAGACCATCAAGATCTTTACCCAATTTTCTGTGTCAAGTCCCCCAAACCGCACTAGGCTGGCGTGTTCCTCTAAATTGTAGAGAAAGACTTTATCATGTTTAACTTCAAGCCACGGGTATGTGGACTGGTATGTTTATTTATTAATATGGGAATAGTTCTGTCTCGGGTTAAATAAACAAAGATTGGTTTGATAATATTCGATATATATTTCATTTCTTTATTACATCTTTATCCGTCCTGAACGTCTTCCAAGCTGTTCTTTCTGATTCCGTCCTTTCATACTTCACATCTTAATCATTACTCATCTAACTCTTTTATTTTCAGTACTTTCATTCGTCATCTCTTTCACACAACACGTTCCATATAAATCATTCGTCTTATGTTCCATTATACTCATATTTAATCATAATTTTCTAATCCGACATTAATTATAATCATACAAAAAAACTCGTCCTAAAACTGTTCCCTCTTAATGTTTCAAAATCATCTCACATTTCAATCCATAAACATTCCAATTATGCGCCCTCATTATCCAAAACAGTATACAGTTAGTTGTGAAAATTGACACATATTAAAGCAAGTACCTTATTACGTATTCAATAAGTTCTTTAACAAAAGGGAAACGTTTGACATTAAACTGTTGTTATGAGCCGATAGAACCCTCCATGTTAGAAATTGCCTACGTGGTTAGAATTCTCGGCGTAAGTTGATATCTACTAATGAAAAAGTCTATGATAATCACGTTTAAAACGCCTTTCTGCAGGAAAGTCGTGTTTTAATATAGAAAGTGTAAAACATATTTTTACAGGTGTTGATAGTTCATATTATTATTTGTTAAAGTATATTCACTAAGGTCTTCCCAAAAAAATACTATTCTAAGACCAGTGCCTGATATCAAACGCTTTTAGGTCGACCTTGGGACTCCTAGCTATATTTGAAACCCGGATATATTTCGCCAAAATAATCCCCAAGTTTTCATGACAAACCCAAGCATCTCAAATAACCAGGGTTATTTATCCAGTTCACTATCCTGAAACTAACCACTAAACGTACAACCAAAAACATTTTAACAAAAAACCTCTATACCTTTCATTATTCTAAGCAAAATACTTCACAAAACAAAAGAAGATAATGACGAAAATCTCAACTCAACTGCAAAAGGCATTGTAGAAAGGGCAACAAGCCAACACGTAGTGGATTTAACCGTGTTCGATTCATCGGCAAGAATTCAATACTTGAGCGCTCACGCCTTGTTGCGAAGAAAAAAAACAATAAAGTGATACGGATTTATACAGACTGGCGCCGAGTTGGTAGGTGTGTACCAAGTTAGAAGAGAAGAAGATAAATTGATATTTAAAAATTCGTTTTTTTTAATAATATACCGGTCTTGTTTTATCCGGTGTTGATCTAAGAAAGCCCCAGGAGTACGTCGGCAATGTGTGCCTGACCCTCAACATTCCAGGACCTCGACCCAGGGGGAGACCGAAGAAGCGCTGGCTTGATGTCGTCAAGGAAGATATTGGACTCAATGGCCTTACTATTGAGGATGCCGAAGACCGGGCGAAATGGAGGAGACTCAGCCGGAAGGCGGACCCTGGCATCGGCCGGGATAACGCTTAAGCAGAAACAGAGAGAGATCCAGCAAACAGGTCACATTATGGTAAGTGATCACCGCCGCCCATGAATATCCACAACCCTTGGATCATAAAACTATAGACATCCATCCAGCCATGTACTGTATTCCATCAAATTGGGAGGAGAGCGGGGAGGAAAAAAGATGGGAAGGGGAAAGAGGTACAGGGCGTCCGGCATTCCCACTCACCGAACGAAACGCGACATCAAAGCTGACATTTCGCGTCGATTTCCTGTGAGTCAGTGTTAGCGCCCCGTACTAGAGATGACTGAAAACATCGTAGCTCTACCACTCTCTGTTTAAACGTGTGTAAATGTAACGAACTTAAATCAAATAGATAACAAAGGCGCCAGCTAAGTGGCGGTTCATTTTATTTATTGCGATGAATGGCGAGACGAGCATGCCGTCATTCGCCTGATGGTAAGCGGTATGAGTGCTCATGGAAACACCATGAATTACAAAGCAATGCTTGGCATACTACTGCGTTCGTCATAATGTACCCTACCCGATTTCCGCACTGTACTGCACTGAACTTTACTAGCTCATATTAACCCACTGCTGAACACGATTCTCGATGCTCGCCACCTTGACCTAGTGCGGGGTCACCGTTTCGCACGACTGCATTAATCATTTTTTACTTGTGACAGTTACGACAGGATATTATATAAATTTGCCACCACCATTTAGATATCACCATATTCAACAGTTGAAAGTAGCCTATATAATATCCGAGATCCCAGTGCACACTACTGCTAAGCATTATTACGATCGGTTCAACGATTTTATCATGAAAAGAAACAAACCAGCAGTTAATAAATACACCCAACAGACACATACATACATAGTCCTGACCCCACACTAAGATCGAGTATTGTGTCGTATCAAAAACTACGAGAGACTTTTCGGTCTGCCAAACACCCAGACCCGAAACAAATACCTGTGATTCATACAAATATTTGTTACGTTGCGGGGATCGAACCCGCGGCCTCTCGTTTCACCAGCGTCTAACCAACTGCGCCACGACGGCTGTCATAGTTATACTTTGCGTTTAAATTATGATTACCGCTGTCGCTTGTAACTTGGGCCGTAGCAGTAGGAACACTGGTTTATGATACAAGCACACGTGAGAGAACTATTTTTACGAGTTGAATCTTTACTGCATCTTAAATGCGAACTTTATTAAAGAAAGTTCGCGAATTTTAAAGGCACTGAGAATATTACATTAGTAATTTGAGACTGCTTGTGTAGCGCACTCGGATAGAAACAAACTGTGAACTACACGGTTATGAGTATGGTGTGTGATTTGAGATTAATGTATTTGTGATGAATAGAAAGAAAGAAAGAAAACTATTTATTTGTCATAGTCGCAATATACACAAACATCGTTAATATAAACAATACAGAATAAAAAAATGGCTGATCGCAGCAGCTGTGATCGGTAGGTTCACTCAGCTTATGTTATGATATAGTGTAAACCACGACACAACGCTGATTTTCAGTAGACACCTTAAGTGACGTCAAGGCGTCAAGCCAGCTACCAATAACAACAATAAAATATAAAATAATAAAACACACACATACATAAACTCACGCCTTCATCCCAGAAGGGGTAGGCAGAGACGCCACCAGGACACCCACATTTCGCCTTGCATGTTCCGTCCCATGATGTGATAGGGGGCGAGCCTATTTACATTTACAAATTCCTTACTCCGGGTTGATATTGAATAGAAAAATCCAATATCACTTTGCCCGACTCGAGATTCGAACCCGAGACCTCAGCTTTGTAATCGCACTGTAGTACGACTACGCCACCGAGGCAGTCATTTTTTAAAACAAAAATCAGCAGGCCACACTCACCCATAATCCCAGATTTTGGTCCAAAATGATATCCGCCATGCTTACCCTTTTTGGAGCGAAAAGCAGCAATAGCTCCTCACGTTTCTCCCAAGCCTGATGTCTCTTCAGTTGATTTAGCCCAGTTCCTCAGGTCATGGAGGCGAGAGAGTACACGGTGTTATGCACATATTCCTTCGCCTGCATGGCCTGAGGAGCAGAGCATTGGCCAGAAGTATGAAGGATGATTTACCCTTGAAAACTGTGGAAAGGCTTGTGAAATAGTTCAGTTTTATGCATACTTTAAGTTCTAATTCCATGTTCTAAAATGTAATAAAGCCTGATGCAATCAGCAAATAATAACATATAATATGTAAGGTTATATTTATTTATATTTATATAAGTTTTATTGTACACCAGTGACAAATAAACTGGTAAACCTTAAAGAGAACAAAGTACAAGTGGCGGTCTTATCACTCAAGGTATTTATTCCAAATTAAAAACTTTTTCACTGAGCAATGTTAGCGTCTTTTTGTGAATACCTGTATTGAACATTTCTTTTGTTCCGGGAGTTTTATAATATGAATAAGATCCAAAGCTCAAGTGTTATTTTTAATGTGTTCTATTCGTATCAGACATTCCATTTATCTATTTAAGGACATCTATGTACTGACGACGGGTCTCCCTACTTGATTAGGGGTTCGTGGGTATCAGTCCAATAACCCAATTCTTAAAAGACAGAATAATTTATAGCCAGGTTAGTGGGAAAAAAATCAAGCCACAAAAGTTTCTAAAGCGTAATGAAAATAAAAATATTCTTTATTCAAATAATCTTTCACAAGATCTTTTGAATCGTTAATAACTTACTACTACCACCGCTTCGGAACGTGTTGTAGCTGTAAAGATAAATAGCGCAAGAGACTCCCTCAGCAACACAAACTGTCTTGGTTTTGTTTAAAGCCATTAATAATTACAATGATTGCTAATGCCAAACAGCAACAATAACTAGTTACACGAAATGCTCGAGTAATAACAGTCATCATTTCTCACCAATTTCATTGCCTAAAACCAATTACCTTAGCAATGCATTTCAATTTGGTATTGCGCGAACAGCGATCACACAATTTGAGAGAATGTTTTGTGGTGTATTTATGATGTAATGGATGTTAAGTTATATTGATGTTAATGGTAAACGATTCATAAATAAAAATAGAATAGAAGGAATAATTTATTGAGACCTTATAGAGATACATCATCATACAATATAGACTCAGTAACCAGTTTCTTTAAAATAACCAACCAAACCGGAGATCCATTTTTATCAGAGAAGATATAGTAAGGAACTCTTGCGGAAATGTTGATATTTTCAATTCCAGCTTATCATGGTCTTATTCGTAGAGAACTTGATTGAATTGTTCAATTTAATCCCCTCCTCTCCTTTCCTTAACAGAACCACGCGTGCTGGCTTGCGGAGCCATAGCTTGACTGTTCAATCAATTTCGGCGCGAACCAAAAGGTTCTCTAATTCTTTTTTCTGCCGTACAGTCAAGCTGTGGAACGATTTGCCATCGCACGTGTTCCCTCCTTCCTATAATCCTGGGTAATTCCGCCGTAGCGTGAAGAGGCATCTCAGCGGGCCGGCATGATTGTATCGAATGGTATGAGACTACCGTCTGATACCATTCGATACTCTATCTGGACGGCATTAGCACTTACCATCAGGTGCAATGCAGTCACTATGCCGCACCAGTTTAAAAAAAACAAAATTTATACTGATATGACAACGTGACCACATTCCACCTAATAGTTAATACTGGGCATTCCAGAGTTTCTAAAGCCAAAAGATAGTTGCCTCTTGGTCTACAAGCCTCCGTGGCGCAGTTGGTTAGACGCCCCCTGTGAAACGAGAGGCCGCGAGTTCGATCCCCGCACCGAAACAAATATTTGTGTGATCCAGAGGTATTTATTTCGGGTCTGGGTGTTTGTGAGGCCGAAAAGTCTCTCGTAGTTTCTGATACCCACAGCACAAGGCTTGATCTTAGTGTGGGGTCAGGACTATGTTGGGTGCACAAAATTATACTTCCAGAAATCTAAACCCGTAATTACATCAGCGGGATGCAGGATTTTAAATATGACATGGAAAAGGAGAATAAAAAAGGGAAAGGAAAGGTTATATAGAACACGCATCACATAAACATTTAGTACACTTACTCTTATCTCGAATGCATGCAATTTACGACAAATAAAAGACGCGTGAGTGATTTTGTTTAAAATACAAAGTAGGACACATAAAGAGGATACTAAGCAACGTTGAGTGAACTTTGTGTCGTAGTAAAATATTATTGCAACATTGTATAATATTCTGCTTGTGGTTTTTGTGCTAGGACTCCCTCTCCAAATCAATGTTCAACGACCATAAGCCTGTCATTTTAGGCTGTAATAACTAATAGTGAAATTCATGCAAGCTATACGTGGATACCAAATAATAACTATTGATTAACAATAACACATAGACTCTCCGAAATGTTTAAAATCAATCTAATATATTTTGTCCTTAAAGCCCCGTTTGCACGAGGAGATTTCTCGCTTCGAATATACGATTATCGTTAGGATATAAAAAGTTACATCGTGTAAACGTTTGTTAGAACACAATATAATCTATGGCGGTTATGTCATGCGATAACGGCATACGATTGTCGCGAGAAACTCTCCCCTATAAATGGCGCTTTAGTAAGACATATGCTGAAAGGACTTATTATAATGAACGCTCCGTGAATTTGTAATTAGTGAGAAAAACGTAGAGTTGCGCTCATTATCATCATCATCATGAATGAAAATGTTTCAATGTTTAAAGCAGTTTTCAGTTATGGGCATGTTGATGCGTGATTGTTATTGCCTATTTCGAAATAGTAATAATTGTTATTATTTTTAATATGTAACACAAGTTTCGTCTGTAAATTATTGGTTTTGTTATTTTGTATTTAATTTATTTAGTGTTAATACATTTTATTACTTCATGTTTTTGTATTGTGTTCATGGATTTACGTTTATTTTTTTCATATTATGTGTTATTGTTGTATTGTTGCCAGCAATGTTAATATAAATGTTGTGATCTTCTGTAATAGAAGGAGTACTCAACTCAATGTACCTTTTTAATTGTAAATTTTACTGTTATACTCCTGTATATCCTTTGTTGAATAAATAAACTAAAATAAAATAAAATTGTACTCGACGTTGACCAATTGTTGTCAGTACTGCAAGTTTGATAACATAAACAAATGTACAACCACACATCCAATGGCACGGAATAGACATTAACCATTAATTAAACTAAATATGGCCAATTAGACAAATGGATATGCTGAAACCATATTGTATAATAATAGTTTATTAGCACCCTTGGGTGCGAGTGCAATTAATAATTGTTTGACTACTCAATCATAATTTTCAAATAAATTGAGACCAAAATATTATTATGTGATTTAATAATTATTAATTGTTTATATTACTCCGACACAAAATAATTCAATTAAAATTTACCATTACTAAATAAAAAATAAACACCTCTGATACTGGTGGTAGGTGGAGATATGTGATATGTGAGAGGCCGCCTGGGTAGCTACCACCGCAATGTCTAGTTCTTCCGCCGCATTGTAAATACACTGTTGTGTTCCGGTTTGAAGGACATTGTAGCCGGAGTAACTACTGGACATAATGAGACTTAACATCTTATGTTTCAGGATGGCGAGCGCAGTGGAATGCCAAGCATAGCTTTGTAATTCATGCTGTCGTTTGGTTTAGCTACTGTGCATAAGCGGTCGCATAGCTTACCATCAGGCGTATGGCATGCTCTTCTCACCATTCACTGCATAAAATGTAACCTCTCCAAAAATATAATAGCGGTGTATCGTTAGCCAAACAAGAACATCCATCAATCTATGTAGTTTCAAAAATCATTCAAGAAACAAAAATAACCCTAAAAAGTGAATCAATTTACACCGACATAAAACGTAACCTTATCAATAAAATGCGAACGTATAAATATTTTACATCACACGATTCTCGGAGGGTATGACTTTTTTACACCAAATGTTTCCGCAGTTATTCGTTAACGACAGTAAATAGTACCTTAGACTTCACGCAAATGCTCGTATCTCACGCCCTCGTAAGGACTCAGGTCAGTAGGGGTGCCAGTTGAAGTATAAATAGTTTTTCACCCCCTAAACAGCAGTGTAAATACACTGTTGTATTCCGGTGTAAAGGACATTGTAGCCAGAGTAACTACTGGACATAATGAGACTTAACATCTTATCTCTTATAATGGCGAATGCTGTGGAATGCTCTGTAATTCATGGTGTTGTTTGGTTTTGCTACTGTCCATGAACAGTCATCATAGTAAATTTTCGTATCCGTATAAAAAATAGCACATATTTACACTTGCAATGACTTATTTTAATGTAATTAAACTTTTATCTCATTGGTTAGTAATACCACAAATTTAAAAAAACGTTTTATTTATGCTGTGAACCACACATTCGTAATATTTTTTTGCACATTATTAAGATTTTGTACCCCTACATTTACACATATTATAATAATGATTTTTTAGATTTACGCGAATGTTAGACATTGAAATAAAATTATTTTTTACGGATTTCAATTTTTACATTTTTAACTTCCCGACGTTTCGATTACTTTACGGCTTTCGGGGTCACGGGGCGGACATATTATAATAGTTGCTTAAGCAGCATTTTTCGGATATCGGCCCCAAACCTACCCGCAGCCCTAAAATATCCGCGGTGTTACACCGCCTCCACCCGTATAATTCGCTAATCAACCTGAAGCGCAGATTCGGGGGATTTTCTCGCGCTTCCACCGACCGTTTTCTTTCCTCAACATCGTGACTTTGACTGAATGTAACAGATTACGGAATTAACTCGCGACGCCACTTAAGTATTACATAATGCCACTCTTATATATTAAGACTGCCTCGGTGGCGTAGTTGTATTACGGTACGGTTACAAAGCTGTGGTCTCGGGTTCGAGTCCCGGGTCGGACAAAGTGATATTGGATTTTTCTATTCATTATCAGCCCGGAGTCAGGAATTTGTGCCCGATATGGCTATAGATTCGCCCCCTATCACATCATGGGACGAAACATACAAGGCGAAATGTGGGTGTCCTGGTGGCGCCTCTGCCTATCCCGTCGGGGATAAAGGCGTGAGTTTATGAATGTATGTATGTATATATTAAGTCGTATATACGAACTAAGTTATAATATATAAATTAACAATTCAAAACCTTGTGAAAAACTACTTTAACAATTACACGTTACTAACAATTACACATTACATTTTAATCACTCGTATAAGTAGATGTCGAGTACCACAGGAACAGTGCTTTAATCCAAAAAACATGTTGGTGGTAGGTCTCTCATATGCCTGGGCAGGTACCACCGCTATGTCTATTTCTCCCACCAAACAGCAGTGTAAATGCACTGTTGTGTTCCGGTTTAGGATATTGTACCCAGAGATATCATAAGAAATAAGACTGGACATAAAGAGATTTAAAATCTTATGTCTCAGGATGGCGAGCGCAGTGGAATGCCAAGCACTGCTTTGTTATTCATGGTGTTGTTTGGTTTTGCTACTGTCTATGAGCGGCGGTATCGCTTACCATACTGAATGGCATGCTCGTCTCGCCATTCACAGCAATAAGAAGTAAATGCAAATAACACTACCAACACATTCAACTCTTAAAAAGTAAACTACAAAGTTTACTCAACTTCAAGACATGTCATCGTGTCTGCGCTTACATTCCGGAATCTAATTTAAACTCATCCAGTTATAACGTGGGGTAGATAGTGCAGCGGAAGTGACAAATTGCAGGAAACGGAAACGCCTATCCACCATTGTGCACTGACAAAGTGGCAGACGAGGATTAGTCTAGTGGATATGGGTTTTTAGCTGATCGAAAGTTATATGGCTTTGAAAAAAAAGGTGAGAATAGCTGCGGTATTATATTGTATCAGCCCATTTTCGCCCACAGCTGCGTACAAGACTCCTTAAGATCCGAGAGCTCGATTATGAAGGCTTAGGCCATAGTCCACCACACTGGCCTAGTGCGAATTGGTCTTTACATACCATAGGGAATCTTGTGATAGTAGAACGATATTTCACATAATTTTACGAACAAGGGATAAATTAAAACGACTTCAAACCCATTCACTTAAAGTTTTTGTTGTTTCATACAATTCGTATTTTCCATCGTCTTCCGTGTAGCAAGTAAAGTAATAAATCAAACTGAATAATGACAATACTTTTCGGTTCCACTTGAGCAGATAGTATAAAGAACAATATATTGAAATAAAATTTAAATTTTACTTCCATCGCGTACTCAAACCAATAGCATGAGTAGGAATTTGATTTTGGAGCAATTTTTTAATATAACTGCCTCGGTGGCGCAGTTGTACTACGGTACAATTGTAACGCTAAGGTCTCGGGTTCGAATCCCGGAAAATGACATTAGATGTTTTTATTCATTATCAGCCCGGAGTTAGGAATTCGTGGCCGATATGCTGATCAACACGCCCCCTATCACATCTTGGGACGGAACACTCAAGACGAAACGTGGGTATCATGCTAGCACCTCTACCTACCCTTCCCATCCCTAAGTATGTATCTAAGTATGTTTTTAATACTATTATACACTCAATGAAAACATAGTTTTAATACGTAAAGACATACGTGTATTTTGTCATAAGTATTAGGATGTACAAGATAGTTTTTGACTTAATAATATAGATGTGAAGAATGATGACACTTTTTTTTTTATTATTCAGCTCCGCTCGATTTGAGTACAATAATTTAATAAGAGATTTACCAAAATATGTTTTTAATTATCTCATTTCCAACGGCATCGCTTTTATACTTGGTTTCATTTAGATATTTACAATAAATACTATTAACAAACAGTAAAGCCACATTGATCTAAATATAGTTATCAATTATTTAGTGAAAACATTAATTTGTAACCAATATTTAACTACATTGCGGACACCCATCCGTTTATTTTCCTCAATCAACTCTAATTAATTAATTCATAAAATAATCAACTGTCAATATTAACACGTTTGAAATTTAACGCTGTATGGTTTCAAATATTTGAATACATCATCCGAAATATATTATATTGTATAAAGTAGCCTATATATACCAGCCTACCTCCATACCAGCTAGCAAGAAATGTGGGTGCCCTGGTGGCCTCTGCCTACCCGTTCTTGGACAAAGGCGTAAATTTATGTATGTATGTACCTTAAGTGACGTCTGATGGTAATTTTATGAATAGTTCATAAAATTACTGATAACAATATTTCATCGTAGTTGTATTTGCCTGCAACGATCTCGTGCAAAAAACGAAACGCTACACATGTCATGGTTCTCTATAACTGGTCCTTAACCATTGTGGCCGTTATAGGAGTATGTGCGTATAAAAATTTCGTACAATAAATAGCTCTATACCATTTACAAAGTGATTTTACTTTGAAAATTATGTTTTACTTTAATTTGCCGGTTGAAACTTCCCGCATCAACCGAAGTCGATATTTCACCGAGACTAATCAAAGACGGGTAAGTAAAAATAGGGATGATCCAAGTTTCCGCGAAGTTTGACGTTGAGTATGAAGGTATTTGAGAAGTTGTTTAATACAGAAGTTGGCTGAATGGACCAGGCGAACTTAACACACATCCTTTGAACCATCTTCGGCAAGTTTTGATGGAAAGATTATTAGTTGAAGTGTGTCTTTCGGGGAGACTGGAGCTGTCACTTTAAATTTTAGAAACAACTTTTTGAGATTGACTTTTCTTAATAGAACGGCAAAGTTAGCGCACTGCTCTTACACGTAAAGTCCATATGAAGCATCCACTAGCGAGTTGTGGTTATTTCTCATTGATCAATATAATTCAGATGGTATTGTATCAGCCCATATATGTCCCACTGCAGGGCAAGGGCCTACTCTACAATCGCGGGTACGATTGAGAGTGGTTAGGCCATATAGTCCACCACGCTGGCGTAGTGTAGGTAGGCGGACTTCAGATGGTAGAGTATTCCTATTCGCTCGGACAGCGATCAACGTATACGATGATGGAAAACCCATTATAGAGCTAGAGCCCGTGGCCGCCAGACTTTCGTCGTTTTAGAAGCTGAAATATTGTTTGCGCATACCTCTGACATAGGGATCACTCGATCCATACATACATACATACATAAACTCACGCCTTTATCCCCGAAGGGGTAGGCAGAGGCACCACCAGGACACCCACATTTCGCCTTGTATGTTCTGTCCCACGATGTGATAGGTGGCGAGCCTATCGCCATATCGGGCACAAATTCCTGACTCCGGACTGATAATGAATAGAAAAATCCAATATCACTTTGCCCGACCCGGGACTCGAACCCGAGACCTCAGCTTTGTAACCGTACCGTAATACAACTACGCCACCGAGGCAGTCACTCGATCCCTGTGTGACATACAAAATCATTTGATGAGTTTTACAGGAAATAGGAGTTTCAGAAATGCTTTCGTTATTTCGTTATTTAAACGTAATTAGCGGCCCGGACCAGCTGCTCCCGGGTGCAGATTTTCATTTGCATTTCACTCCAAAATTTCCGCGAGGCTAAATTGTTTCCGTTTTTACGACATTTTTCTTTGATGCTCGACTCCTATTGGTCAAAACGGCATCCTAAATAGCATGTAGCTTTCTTCGATCAATGGGCTATCTTTTGTTATTTTTAATTTGAACCAGGAGTTCCAAAGATTAGCGCGTACAAACAAACTCTTCAGCTTTATAATATAACTATAGATTAAAAAAGAGACATTTACAATTAAGGCCTAAATTTCTTTCAAACTTATGCAGACATATAATTCCGGCTCAACAGTCGTTAAAATCAATAATTTCCACAACACGTGCAATATACATTTTAGCGGCGGTTTCAGTAGCATGTAATACTCGGGAGACTGTGTCAGTAGCTATCTGCGTGAAGCACCTAATCTACTGGCTAGTGGCGTCCTTCCGTTTTGCTGCACCTCGCTCCACATGCACACAGTTGCTATGTACTGAGTGTATCAAGTAGCATGTAATACTCGAGAGACTGTGACAATAGCTATCTGTGTGAAGCACCTAATCTACTGGCTACTGGCGTCCTTCCGTTCTGCTACACCTCGTTCGGGGTCTACACAGTGGCTTTAAACTAAGTATATCAAGTAGCATGTAATACTCGGGAGACTGTGCCAGTAGTTATCTGCGTGAAACAGCTAATCTACTGCCTAGTAGCGTCCTTCCGTTTTGCTGCAGCTCGCTCCACATGCACACAGTTGCTTTAAACTGAGTATATTAGGTAGCAAATTACATGGCATATTGGATATTGTACTGAAATTAATGGTGGACTAATTAGAAGCCGATTGGATTGTTCGAAAGGAGTTTATGCATTCGAGTCCGCGTAAAAGTCATGTTTAAAAAACTAAGTACTGGATTTTTCGTACAATATTATTCCTTACTTAAATCGTAAAGTATGATATAGTAAAATCAAGAGTTCAGTCTGAAAATTTGTGGAATTGGTAAAAACCGTGACGTAAATCTTTTTAATTTTGGGAATGACTATAACACCCAGCATTTCTCACGTGTACGAGTAGTTTATACAATAACACAGGTAACTCCTATTACACCTATCCTTGACTTTACTCCAACAACGAAATCACAAAAGCCTCTAACTAGTAAAGTACTTTATCCAAAATTCAGCTGGCAAGTTGCGCTACTGTTACTTCTAAACTGTGACTGGGTAAACTATTCCGGATGTAGAAGTTGAACGGAAATGCGCTTTGGCGGCGATTCTGCTGTTCGGTGCCACAAAAGGGTTCCGTTCAGAAACTAAATCTGCGCTAGTATTGTAGCTAACACATTGAGTCCAGGTATATGCTCATTTTTATAGTTAGTTAGATGTCGTTCGGAAATAGAAAGATTGTTTTGTGGAGTCAGCTTATCGGTAAGTGAAGATCGAAAATTTGAAAGTTTTAGTTTCCTATAGCTAGCTCCGTGATACAGTTTTGTAGACGCCGGCTGTGAAACGAGAAGCCACGAGTTCGATCACCGCAAGGAGGCAAATGTGTGAACCACAAGTATTTGTCGAAACAAATGACGAAGACCCGAAGGTCTGAGTGTTTGTGAGACCGAAAACTCTCGCAGTTCCTGATACCCGCAACACAAGACTCGATCTTAGTGTGGGGTCACGACTTCGTATGTGACTATTGGGTGTATTTATTATTATTAATATACTATATTTGGTTTGCACCGCATTTATTTATTTAATTCTTTATTGTAGACAATAAAAAAGAACAGATTGTAGAGTATAAGTTATAAGCGCACCTTCTATCATCGGTGTAGTCACTTTGTCATGAGTGTAAAAAAACTCAATGGTACTTTATTTAAAAAATATGTCAATCCCAACGACATGACAGCTCGTTTACATCGAGAATGCAATTAAAAACACAATCGTACCAAAGTAAATACTTGGCGTCGTGCACAAAGTTCGAGGCAGGCAGCAATTCCCAGAGGCCTGCAGTGGCCAGGTTCATCAGGTTACATTGTTCTGGCCCTGTTGTACCCTTTTTTGGGTATGCTTTAATGACATGAGGTAACAGACCCGGCGTACTTTTTCTCTTAACATGGTAAAGTATTGAAGAGCTAGTGGCTACCGTGCTTATGAATTTGGCAATGTCTGGACTTCAGTCAAGTTGCTTCCCATTATATTATTATTATAAAAGTAACAGAAAAAGGCTGTATGTTGGCCGCCTCCAAAAATTTTTAAAGTTGTAACGTTACTCTAATGAATTAGTGTTCTTCCAAAAGCGCAAATTACACCTCGTAATTTGAGAAATACCAAATAATTATTCCCTTTATGTAATATCCTTTTTTACATTTTTATACTACTTATAATAAAAAAATACATTAGGTATATAAAAATATAAAAAAAGGCATCCAACAATGGCTGAATCTGGCTCTTGACCCAACGGCCCATTGAGAGCCTCTGGAGATGTTGGTCGAGGCTCTTTGAAATTATTATAAATACATACATAAATACATAAATAACCTAAGGCTTTTGTCCCAGAAGGGGTAGGCAGACGCGCCACCAGTACACCCACATTTCGCCTTGTATGTTCCGTCTCATGATGTGATAGGGGGCGAGTCTATCGCCATATCGGGCACAAATTTCTGACTCCGGGCTTATAATGAAAGAATAACCCAATATCACTTTACCCGACCCGGGACTCGAACTCGAGACCTCAGCTTTGCAGTCGTACCGTAGTATAACTACGCCACCGAGGCAGTTATTATAAATACCAAATTATTATTATAATACGTTTAAGTAATATTAATTCATTCTCTGTTTACCCCAGTTTATATTTTATCCCCTTTCGAAAACGTTCTCTGTCCACCATACATAATCATAGTTGATCTCAAAGCCTTTAAAACTAAATACATTAATTGAAGCGTTACATTAAAGCTATAATCCCATAGCACATAATGCTCGCATTAGTATTGCTACAAAAGATGATAATATCCATACAAGCGGGGCTAAGTCTCTGGATCCCGTTTATTGCCCATTACAGCGGTTTAAACACTATTTTGAACATAAATACACGATATTAGCTGGCAAATGTATTATCATGATGAAATTCGCGGCTTTAAATAAATATAATTAGATTTACCAAATATAATTATGTTGCAATGTCTGTCCATATTCAACCAACACTAAATACACGACTCCGGTGCAATAGAGAGTTCGATGGAGAAGGCTTAGGCCGTACTCCATAACGTCATTCTCCTCTCCGCACTCAAATTTCTTAAAAAACTCGACCTAAATTAAGACCTTACTTCACAAATACGCCCAATCACCCAAAGGTACAAGATTTGGTACACCGCGTTTTAGGTTAATTTGCATACTAAGCCCACTATTACAATAATCTTGGCTCTCAGGGGTCATGAAGCGTTCAGGTAAGAACAGGCGAGCACCAGTAAATCTTAGAATCCACCCTTAAGCGTTTACGCACACTATTTAGAACAGTTCAACAGTTGTACTTTTACTGGCAATTACTTACGTGTAACGTAGTAACAAGTACTGAGATCGAGACTGAGTAGAAGCTTAAACTAAAAATAGTCCAGAAAACTATTTCAAATTAAACAACTCATCCCATCAAAACACTAATAAGGATGCTGTTAATGATTATTGTTAATTACTCTCAAGTGCGTGGTAGCCTGTTGCTAACGGACCAGACGCGACTGTCAACATGTTTCACCGTGGTACCGGGTTCCAATCCCATGACACACCTCTGAGTTTTCGGAGTTATGTGTGTTTTGATAATCAATCAGCAATATAACGGTGAAGGAAAACATCGTGAGGAAACCTGCATAACTTAGCGATTTTGAAAAAAATCTACGGTATGTAAAGACCGCCAACCCGCACTAAGCCAGCGTGGCGGACTATATGGCCTAACCCCTCTCAATCGTATTCTCGATTGTAGTGGAGGTCCGTACCCTGCTGTGGCACACATTTCTCTCTCAAAACATCCAAAAAATGTATCGTACAACTAAAAGTTGACCGATTTTCAATCAACAACATGCGCGATCCTTAAAGTTCAAATTGAGTGTTGAAGGCTTGGCCCCTTGTTAGATTGTTGTTGCGCTTGTACCAGTTTGTGGAATAACGTTTGATATAGGAGTTTAGCTCTGTTCTGTTACATGTGGTAACATTTTGACGGGTCGGTTATGTTGGGTGAAATTGTTCGTGGGTATTTGTGGTGGGTGGTGGTGAAACTTAGAAATAGCTTTGGAGAAATTATAGTGTATTGGTTTTGGTATTTAAAGAATATTAAGCTTGAGGAAGATTAAGTATAGGCGCTGTGGTGGTAAAGCAATGTTTATTTTGTCTGAACTGTTTGAACTCGACGGTATAAGGAAGAGCTAGGGACGTGGTAAGAACAGTTTCTTAACATCTTCTTCTGTTAACATCATATGAAATATTAATCTCAGAAATAGTTCCCAAGTAAGTCACTTCCACGTTTTCACATTCTGTAGTTTAGATTTTCGTTCTTTCATATCCGTGTTACGCCAAACGTTCCGCGTTCAACGAAGTGTGAATCTTGCTGCGAATTTTTCAAGCCGTTTGCGTTTCCTCGACATATTCTAGCTGGAAGCTTTGACCTAAACTGACATAGGTATGCCAGTCATCGTCTGTTTACTTTCGAGATTGGTTTTTAGTTTTTAGAATAAATGAATATAGAGATCATTCAGGGATAATATAATTGCTCGATATTTGAGCAAATTGTTTTGTTTTCGGTAAAACTATTCAGGTTTTTTCAATGATACGCACCGTGCATTTGATAAAATTATATTTTATACAGGTTTCTCCCGCCAAACGGCAGTGTAAATGCACTGTCGTGCTCCGGTTTGAAGGACATTGTAGCCAGAGTAACTACTGAACATAATGAGACTTAACATATTATGTCTCAGGATGGCGAGCGCAGTGGAATGTCAAGCATTGCTTTGTAATTCATGGTGTCCTTTATATGCATGTCGTTTATAGGTCGTCAAATATAGTATTTATCAATACAAATATATAGGTGTGGTCAAAACCGAGATACAAAGGCAATAATACAAAGCCGAAACGCGTCATACTTGCGAAGTCGCTATGACCGGCTTCTACCATTACACAGTATTGTAGATGTTCATAATTTTATTAAATTAATTTAATTTGAATAAAGACCGAAGAAGCGCTGGCTTGATGTCGTCAAGGAAGATATGAGAGTCAATGGCTTTACTATTGAGGATGCCGAAGACCAGGCGAAATGGAGGAGACTCAGCCGGATGGCGGACCCTGGCACCGGCTGGGATAACGCCTAAGTAGAAGAAGAAGAAGAAAGACACACCAATGACAGAAACACAAAACATAGGTACAAAAATTTATAACACTACAGTTTTGGACAGTGTGTATTATCCTTACAAGTGTATACAGTATTCATATTAAATAATAGGTATATGCGCCTTTTACTCGTTTGATAACCAACAAAAAATCCCAAGCTCTTTTGTGCCATATTAACCCAGGTACCCTTAAATGTTTGTATCTTCACAAAAGTGCAAAAGCACTAACTTGCGAACACTTCCATTCGCAACATTCCTACACGAAGTTATTTAAAAGGCAAAATTCTTTGCACATAAAGTCGTCCACGTAACGTTTGCGATGCTGAGAATCGTGTGTCTTCTAACACGAAAACACGAATTCCCCGCTGACCTGTATGGAGCTAAGTAAAATATGTGGTTCTAGTTATAGCGGAGTAAAAAACAGTTTAACAACAATGTGACATCTAATAACTCTCTCTTTCTCTCTCTCTATCTCTCTCTCTCTATCTCTCTATCTCTCTCTCTCTCTCTCTCTCTCTCTCTCTCTCTCTCACTCTCCCTTCAGCCACAGGAAGTCCACTGCTGAAAATAGGACTGTCCCATGGATTGACATAAACTTGTTGGAAACGGCCTGAAAAACGCTCCAATATCAGTTTATGCCGCCGTTCATAAATTCTCGCTCACAGTATAAACGCAACCAAGACAAGTTAACAAACTTGTTAAAACTTCCATGAATTCTCTATTCAAGTGTACTTTTTCACAAATTACGCAGTGACTAGATGGCAGTGTCTGAAAATTTTTGATGATCTAACTCTCAAGGAATTGCATTTTTATACATCCACACCCGTTTACTGTTATAAGCCCGCTGTCGCTTGTAGTATAACCACACCCAATACGGTCGCCCGGAGACATGTTTTATGTCTTGATTTTTTATTAAATTAATTTTCTTGCATAATTCAGCAGCTAGGGTGGAGACATGGAGCTGACGATGTTTTTATATGCCCGACCTGAATTTACTAGAGCCACGCTGAACTCAAACGTAACTCAGTAGCTACTGAGCCACTGTTAGAAATCGGTTGTGAAACGAAAGGCCGTGGGTTCGATCACACAAATATGTGTGATCCAAAGGTATTTGTTTCGGATGTTTATGAGACCGAAAAATTTCTTTGGTTTAATCTTACCGTAGGGTCAGGCTTATATGTGTGTAGGATCTTTGAGTGTATTTATGTATTTTAAAAATGTACTGCGTGACTACCGTTCGACCAGAACCATATCGCTAACAGAATATTGACGTGAAATAATTGCTTTTCAAACTGCATTGTGACGGCCAGAAGCTTTTTAACCTTATTGTTTACTTCCGCCGTTTTCCACAGATTTAGTTGTTAACAAGTGAAGGTGTAATTTTTCCTCTTGGTTAGGTATTTTCTATAAAAATCTTAGAAGTTTAATTTAACAGTGGACCTTCTGTGGCTCGGAAAGATGGTGATGGTAGTGATGATTATGTGCAGCATACTATTCTACCGTTTTTTTTTAAATCCGCTTATTTTTCTGCTAGCGCTTATAGTGAAGCCCCACCCAATACGGTCGCCAAGGACTTGTTAGCTCTCGGGCATTGTGAAAGTGGCCTTTATGCAGGGCGCCCGTGATAGAGATAGCGATAAAAATATCACTACATGACATTATACATGGTGCGCCAATACACGATACAGCATGTTTATTATTATGAATAAGTGCCGAGGAAATTTTCTGTGTTTTTACTAACCAAAATTATGTATTATGGAAAAATATTCTTTAGTTAAAAATTATAATATATGAAAAAGAACCACCAAAAACACGGTAATATTGTAACCGGCTTAAAATTTTTAAGCTATCACATTTTGTGGTTCGTTAGGTACATAAATAGGCATCAATTGGAGTACTAACAGATAATTATCCAATGGGTGTCCCCACAAAGTACACATCCAAGTCATTTTCAGTACTCGATGCAATCTTAATTTCGATGGGTAGCACGCAATGGTTGTTGAAATCATTTAGTAGCACTTTGAGAACGTCAACCTATCTGTACAAATGGCATTCGGAGTATTAGACGGCAGTTATCTAGTTAATGTACAGTTGTAGACCATAACAATTCTGTTGATGACCTACGTGGCACAGATGGCTGAGAAATACCAGTTTCTCGCATTGGAACCAATGCCACAAACATTTGCTTCATATTCCAGTGTTATATAAGATAAAATACTTGTGCAAGATTGGTGAGACAATTGATAAGTGATGATGGATATGAAATGCGAATACAGAATCGAATACAACAAAAAACGTGCTGTACAATGCCGTGTGAAGTCTTATATGTACTGTATAACTATTATAATTATTTAAACATCACAAAGCTGACGTCATTTACGTTTCCAATACCTTCAAAGTCCAGCCCTCACGTGCGGTCAATATATTAAAAAGATTCCACGCCCAGGTCTTCAATACGCCACGACATTTTCCAATTATCTTACGGCACAATCGCTCCATAACGTAATGTGAAATGGAACTTATTCCGATCAGAATTAAAGTGTAGAATCGATTGAACTACCCCGATTGCTTGAGACCTCTGCCCTCATTTTGCGTAGTTTTCTACAAGCTTCCAAGCTGGTTTATTATGCGTAAGACGTTTGTGATGTAAATACGTAATAAAAACAATAATAAGTCCTTACACAGGCTTTTTATCTGATGCTGACCCAAATATTGATTGTTCTTTACTTCTTTATAACAAAGAACCGTTCGTAGTTTATTCTGAAATAGGCTAGGTTTTTTACGACCGGACTCCTTGGCAACGATTTTGAGTTAGGGCACTGTGTTGACCTAAAGCTAGTAGACATTTTTTATTGCGGTAAATAGCGAGACGAGCATGCTGTTCGCCTGATGTTAAGCGATACGACCGCTCATGGACAGTTATAGCAAAACCAAACACGATGAATTACAAAGTAATGCTTGGAACTCCACTGCGCTCGCCATCCAGAGACATAATGTTAAGTCTCATTATGTACAGTTACTCTTCACTTTACTTCAGTAGACTTCACATATTTATGTAATTCGACAGCCTCCGTGGCGCAGTCGCTTTGACGCCGCCTGTGAAACGAGAGGCCGCGGGTTCGATCCCCGCACCGAAACAAATATTTGTGTGATCCACAGGTATTTGTTTCGGGTCTGGGTGTTTGTGAGACCGAAAAGTCTCTCGTAGCTTCTGATACCCACGACACAAGACTCGATCTTAGTGTGGGGTCAGGACTATGTATGTGACTGTTGGGTGTATTTATTTATTTATCTTCATGTTTTTTAGTTTTTAAGTACCTATCCAGTAACTATCCACCAGTAAGACATGGTTATCTCTAACCGGTCGAGATCATAATGCCGGCGTGGATATACAGAAGACAGTGACATTTATAGCTGTAACATCACAGCCCTCTTATGAGATATAAAAAATATTTTAGTATATCTCCAGACCACGTTTCCAAAATCTTATTTACATAAGGGCTGCGGGATGTAATGTGAGGTTCTTGAATACTTAATTATGTAGAGTTTGTATGTCAAGGGCGTCCTTAGGGACCCTCATTATTTTCACAAAAACTATCTACTTTCGTTGTACAGACATTCTACACTCCTCTTTATAGGGCTTCCTCCTCAAATGTCCTTTATTTCTAAAATATTATCATTTGAAATGAATTATTTAAGTTATATTTCTTTTGGCGCGTTCGGTAAAATTATTAGTATTTTTTTTACGATGCGCACTTTTACCGACGGCCAAAAATGACATGATGAAGTTAGCTGTTAACTGTCTGTCAAATTTCCATGACAACTCATAGCTATATTCAAATTAGTTTCCTAAACAGTTATAAATGTACAACACGAGTTTCATATCAGTGTAGATAAAAAAAAAATATATATTAGCCCATATACGTCCCACTGCAGGGCACGGGCCTACTCTACAATCGAGAGAATCGATTGAGAGTGGTTAGACCATACAGTCCACCACGCTGGCCTAGTGCGGCTTGGCGGACTTACATACCGTAGAAATTCTTTAAAATCGCTACGGTATGCAGGTTTCCTCACGATGTTTTCCTTCACCGTTAAAGTGCGTGGTGATTGACTATTAATAGACACATAACTCTGAAAAGTCAGAGGTGTGCCCTGGGATTTGAACCCGCGACCACCGTGAACATGTAGGCAGCCGCGTCTGGTCCGTTACCAACAGGCCACCACGCACATAAATATAATTATTATTAATTAAATATTCAAATGTGATGTTATTTTATATTATATAGGTATGGTGGTCAATGATAGGCCATTGTAAAAAAATCTTGATACAAGCGACTTTTATCTTGATTTAAAGAAGTAAAACTTCTTACACGTTTTTTTTTAAGTGACTGATACCTATAATCGGGTTGGAAGTATTGGGTTAGATTCTAAAGCATATAATGTCTAGCTCAGGGTTTTCAAATAACATGTGTATTAACTGTTGATTATATTTAGGTTTTGCACATTATGAAAAATTAAAGCGACTAAGACTTGTGTGACCGACTTTTTTATACAACTGCGGCTTTATTCATAGATAGGTTTAAAAACCATTTGAGTTATCAAATGTTTTATCCTTTTCAAAAGACTTTAGAATTCAGTTTGAGCGAAGAAGACATCCGATAACTAAAATAGGTTTTAAAACTGTCTATGAACAAGGCCGTTAGTATTTAGTTAATTTAGCAAGACACGCGTTTTATATGAATTTGAATCTATCGAAATGTCCTTAGGTTTCTTCATAAATATTAACTAATTAATTAAAATAATACCGTGTCTTGAAAACTAATTACTATTTATTTTACTTGTTTCCCTTTCTACTATATTGTAATAAGAGCTTTGTAATTGCAAAAGATTTCCATTTAAATCACAATCTGCTACAAGATTTCCAGCCCTTACAAGCAATCTGCGTTCAACACCTCTATCAAGTTTCGATCAACCAATTCACTACATTGCTAATCCTAATTCCTAACACAGAGTGTAGTACCGCAGTGACCACTTCAATACCTGATACATACCCAATCCCCACAGCAAGGGTTCCCAAACTGTGCGCCGTAGAAGGCGAAGAAGGGCGCCGTGAAGCAACTCTCCCTCGCAATCTTAATTTCTAGGCTTATCTACAATTTAGCAAAAAAGTGCGATGCGGTGAAAATCGGAACCAAGGAAAAAATATGTGGCAACACGATTAAAAAACTCATTGCTGTGTGCATCAATAAATTTTATCACGGATTTTTGTAAATTCTGGTACGGTTGTTATTAAAAATCAATAAAAGGCTCATTAACACCAATAAATAAAAATAACAATTATTTAAACATTTTACGTAGTAGTGTTTTGGATAGCCATATTAATATTGTATTCGATCTAAGCGCCCTTATTTAATCCATATTCTTTTTTGCCGACCTGAAGCATCGTTGTAATTATTTCGACTTTTTAAATAGGTTATTGCGCTGAGGCAAAATAGTAAACATGTATGTGTGGCTGTTAAATTACGGTGGGTAGTAAATAATGAAAGAGGAACAAAATATGGCCGCGACGCGATGACGCAAGATTGGGAACCGCTGCCCTATTGTTCTATTGAGCCTTGTAAGCCGACGGCTTGTATAATGACTAAGCCGGCCTAATACTCGCTTCGAGAACCAATCGGTCGCCAAGGAAATTGTAACCGCAAGATGCAATACGAAATTGCTCTACTGTGATTGAAATGTTCTAACTGTATACATATTTGAAATGAACATAGTGTTGGGGAATGATTAATAGATGGTATAGAGTGGTAATTCAATAAATATTTGCCTCGGGTAAAAAATGCAGTATCTTCTTTCTGTGGTCTTTGTTTATGTACAAATTATTGCGACAAGTGAAATATATTTCATTGGTGGAAATAATTAAATGCAAAAATATAAGAGAGACAAACTAAATGTACGGCGAGAAGTTTTCCCATTCAATTGACCACTCAATCCATAGACTCAATCTTAATGTCTTTTTCTAGAGATTAGTGACTGACATATTTTGAAGCTAATACGTAATGCGTAGGGAGGTACTTATTGGGGATGATCAAAAGATTTTATAATACCCTTATTTCTGAGGAAACAACAAAAAACACAGCCTTCGGTATTTTTACATTTTTACTGCTTTTTCATGATGTAATTTTTGTATGCATATTGTACGAAATCAGCATCCTTGATCCTGTACAATGTCCGTGACAAAAAAATACAAAACCCATTTTAAGTATCTCAGAGTAATTAGCACACAATAATAAGCAAAAAAATCATTCATCAAAAATACAAATGAACAAGGAAGTCAGTCAATAAGAACTCGGCAGATTGCCAGCTCTCATCCCGGCTGATCGAACCTACTTTCTTCCTTAAAGTGGGAATCCTTAAATAAGGGACTATCATTTTCCCATTACGCAATGGAGACGAGCGTAATACCGAGACCGCTATTATATTCAATCTCGTTCAAGGAGAGTGCTACTTATGCAACTCGAATGGTTTTTGTGCGAGATTGTGGTGAGACAAACGCTGAGACTTTAGATAAGGCGATGTATATCACCATATCGTGAAAACGGTAATATCAGGAGCATAATCAAACTGTTGTATACTGTTACTGTAAGGTGACAATATTATAATAGTCTATTTTTAGGTTTTACCTGCATGCTAACATAATTGTAAATCATGTTATAAGATTCGGAATAATAACTAATGATACATTCATAAATTAAACGAAACTTTGTATGGAAAACAACTGTCAAATATCCAAAAGTTTAGATTTTCCAAAGTTATAATAATGCGTATAAAGAAAAAAGTATGTTATAGTCTTGTATCCTTAAATTTTTGGCATTGATCTCAGTAGTTCCGTCACTTGAACTACATGAACAGATACATAATATATTATAACGAGCAAAAGGGTAAGCTATGAGTAATCTATTTTCTATTAAAAATATTAATTAAAAATACAAAAATGTATAGAAAGTCTTGCGTTATCTTTATTTTGACAAAACACCATTATTCTCAAATACTATAGCTTTTCCTCTTGGACACAAAAAAAAAAAAAAAATCCCAAATACTCCAGAGAGACAAAATTCTGAACAATTAGGACATCCCAAATGATGCGCAAACTATACTCCAATTTCCGAAATTCGAATTCATCCTTCCAATAAACAAAACTCACACAAACCTCACTACAAATTCGCTTACGAACTGCTGTGAGTCTCGAACACCTAGTAATATGGTATCGCACAATGTTAGAGCAAAATTCAATAATGCTGAAAGTAGATTTCTGAAGAACAAGTATAACTAAACTTTTAGTTTGACTCGTGTTACAAGTTTCTCGAGTGTACGCGATATGGATATTACTATCTGCACGTACGAGAATCCGATTTATTGATACTACGAGTTTACGAACTATTTGATTTGTCGTTTTTTTTCTGCGGAGTTATTTGCATTGATCCTGTCGTTTTTTACGTTATTTCTTCCTTTTTTATGTACGAAAATCTATTAAAAAAGCACTCCACATGGTCGCGAATGTAGCTGTTTAGAAAGGGTTATATATCTTCAATGAAATTAATCCAATTTTTCCAATCCCTTGCATTTCATTTTTCTATTCGTTTTACGAAATCGTTTTATTTTAAATAAATACCTAATTTATTTTGGTTTAAAAAAATATTTTTAGAAAATGAATGAGTCTATTGTGATCTAATACAACATAGATAAATACGTCTAAAGACACAATAATTACTATTTATTTAGAAAACCTTTCATTATTACCCCATTTGGTAGTCGTTTCAAATTAATCACGCGTATTAAAAATATTTAAAAAAATATAACTATATATCACTATATATATCACTTACTTGTTGCTGTGGAGTGAAGTTTGGTGGCTGCAAAGGGTTGCAGACGGGCGGCGCCGCGGTACTCCCATAGTGTTGCTGGTACGATGACGTCAGAATCTTCTTATGCGCCGACGCGTGAGCGCGGTACGCACTCACGCTCAGCTTCATTGTTCACATCGATTTTAAATCTTAGCACAAGGGAATTAAGGCGTTTTTAATTAATTTCAAAAATAAGTAATTAAGCTTTTTTTCCGTCAGAAAATTATTATTTCGATACCAACTAGTTTAGGTTTGAATTAAAAATGAATTATAATTTTACCACAGACACACTTTTTAAAAAAGGAACGTTTTTTCAAACACAACCGAACTTCCACAGTGATGTTTTATCTGTAACAAAAAAACAAACTTTAAATGAAAACATTCTTATGCCTATAAAAAAGTTTCATGAGGGCTTCATAGAAAAGTAACAGCTTGTAAATTTCCTTCGGCGTTGTAGTTGTTCATAAACCGCTGGAAACTAACCATTATGGGAAAGGTTAACTTAATCTACGCACCAACCCGCACGAATTCGTCACTATGGTATTAAACCTTCTATCGCTAAATCGGGAAGATCTGTATCTAGAGATAGAATTTATAGGAGCTGAAATATGTATAATAAAAAGAAAAGCATAGTGGAAGAACCCGCACGACAAATATTCCGCTACAAAAGATTAAAAGATGAATAAGGCCTGTGTATGTATCAGCCCTAATATACATTTCAGTGCAGGGCTCGGGCCTTTCTCTACAATCGAGAGTACGATTGAGAGGGGTTAGGCCATATAGTCCACCACGCTGGCCTAGTACGTATTGGTGGACTAGGCCTATCAAGTTAAATTAGAAACAGTATGCTAAATTAGGATCTAATGTTATTACATTACAAACTAGGCCTGTATCAATCCGTTTACTTTGCTACTGTCTTATGAAAGATTTTCTCAAAATTCAATTATAGATAATCGTTGTCCCTGCGTAAAACCCTTAGCTAAGACAGGCTGGAAATCCGGAAACTGGTCTTAATGAAATGTTTTATGCTTGGAATTAATTAAGTTCCTAATGTATCTTGATTAGGCTTTTATCTTTTGTTACTTGAAGTCATGTATTATTTATAATTTATTATATAGATTATTGTAAAATATAAGTATAATGTGTATAATATATGTAATATAATATATGTGTACAATATAACATACGGTCATGTAATGAAAGGACAAACGTAATGAAGAATTACTATTAGACATACAAATAATAATCATAGTAATTTATTTTGGAATATACTAATATCTGTCATTATTCCATAATAATTGAATCCACAATGTACAAATCCCAAAGCCAATATACCTATAATTCCTCTCAATCTTTTATTTTATTAATCAACAATTTCTTTTTTTTTGTCTAATTACCTTTTACTATATATAAATAATAATTATTAAATTGTTATTTTAATTGTAATATTTTTAATTGAAATGTTTGTGCTAATTATTATTAATGTCCTTTATCATCTACTGTTACTGAAAAATAGCTTTATATAAGTGGAAACTTTATTGATTTATGTATTTTAAGTTATGTTACCTAGTTTATAAGAGTAAAGATAAATAAATGTAAATGTAAATGTTTTCCAAATAAAATAAAAAATATAAAGAAACCGGAAGATCTAACTGGTGACCTCCTTTCTCGCGACCGTTTTCTCACGCACCACAGCAATAAGTCTACTATTAAAAACTGTTATTATTCATTTCATAATTACAACAAAGAAGCCCCTATTTACCGTATAAAACAACATATCCCGAAAAATAAATCCCGCTCTCAAAGTAACTCTATACCCAAAGGTACTTAAAAACAATTCGCTATAACATATTAGCTGACATCCATTAGGCTGCGACCTCGACCCAGGGGGAATAATCGGAACCTCGGTGTAGGCCGCCAAAATGAATGAATATTAAAAAAACCGCCAGTGAATTTCAACTTCGGATTTCCCCCTCGTTCGTGATGTGACGCTGGTATGTCGATGATTTTGATTTTTCTTTTATTTGCAAAAGAATGTTTTCATTTAAGATGGTTTCCATTATATTACAGCCTTATTCATAAGATTTAAAACCCGTTTTAGTAATCAAATGATTTGTCTTCGTCGCTCAAACTGAATTCTAAAGTCGTTCGAAAGGGACAAAACATTTGATAACTGAAATAGGTTTTAAATCTGTCTATTAATAAGGCCTTTATTGTTTCTGCCAGACGAGGACAACCATGTATTGCTGAAGTCGAGATTTAACTAGATAGAAATCCATTTAAAAGCAAATATACCTGAGGAATTTCACGTTACTTACTGGCATTCTAAGCTGAAATAAACAGGGAAAGAAAGAGAGAGAACATAAAGTGCGGAGATAGGATATAAAAAGTTAAGGGTACGGTTACGTTTCTAATGGAATATAACGTGATAGCAATATTAGATCTGTTTTGAATTAAGTTTTACGATAGTTTCTGCGAAATAGTTTACACTATAGTTCACCCACTTAGTCAATATCTTAATAATATTGTTGACGAAATTAGCTGACTATGTGCCTTGAAACATTTAAATCGAAAAACATAATATTTTGTCCGACAGACTTTAATAAAAAAATATATTTCAGAATGATGCTCATTGTAGTTAAACTTGTATCATTTATCTCGGTTATTGCAACTAAAATAGTATTTTGCACACCCCGTCGTCTTCGCTAAATGCCTTTAATCTACTCCATTTAACCACGAGCCATTGATTCCAGTAAACGACACTAAATTGCGAGCGCAAAAAGATTTACTAACCAGTTTGATTAATAACATCGATATATCGACGTCAATTGCCACCCAGCTCTATACTCAAAGGCGCCGACTAGTCGAGAGTGGATCGGGTGAGAAGTCATCGCAAGTTTTATCGATCGTAGTAATGTGCCCGAAATTCGGCCTTAGTTTAAAAACAAATGGTTATTATGAAGTATTTTTGATGGAAATTCAGATTCTTTCGGCCGAATGAGTTTTGCATTAATAAAATTTGTTTGCTTCGCGAAATTGAAATGCTATGGATTCAGATCAACAATCTTAATGATATTTTCATGGCTTTGTGTTTTATTATCTTTATAATATGTAAGGCTATATATTTTCATTTACTATCAAAGGGAATGTTATGAAACACAGTTGTTGGTTTTTCTTATTATATTACAACGTAGCAAAAATATGAACAATAAATAAAATAAATAAATAGATACACCCAACAGTCACATACATAGTCCTGACCCCACATTAAGATAGAGTCTTGTGTCGTGGGTATCAGGAACTACGAGAGACTTTTCGGTCTCACAAACACCCAGACCAGAAACAAATACTTGTGATTCTCATAAACATTTGTCTCGGTGCGGGGATCGAACCCGCGGCTTCTCGTTTCACAGGCGGCGTCTAACCAACTGCGCAACGGAGGCTGTCAGAACCAGAACAATAGTATGGAAAAGATCCTTAAGGCGGTGTTTGACATACGCTTCTGTTTTTGCCAGAAATACAGGGTATATCAAGACCGCGACCGAAAACTTAGCCAGGTGGTAGTTTTAGCGGTTACAGACATAATGCAAATAAAAATTTTGAAAAAACAGCGACGGATTTTTTTTACAGTAATTTAAAAATCATCATGTTTGGGGGATAAATACCTAGTTTTTGCAAAAATAGTAATATAAACCCTTACATACCATTGCGTGTTTAAAAATAAAGTGGTGTACGTCATAATTTTCAAAAAACTATGTATTTATCACTCAAATATGACGATAAGTAAAAAATTAGAAAAAAAAATTGTCAATTTTTTTGTGAAATGTTTACTTGGGTTGTGTTTGATATCACTAATACTACCACTAGGCTTCGTTTTCGGTCGCGGTCTTGATATACTCTGTATATCTGATTCAATGCAATAATATAAAAACCTGGCTTCATTTTGGACTCTAGATACACCCGGTATATATAATAATACACAACAAAAGCCTCACTTAATCAAACAATACATTACAGTACACCCCAAACTATACTCGGTTCGAGGAATGTATTTCATCCCCTGATTTCTCGGAAAAAATCTGTATAGGCAGCTGGTACTTAACAACCCTTTTCGAAATACTACACCCCGTTACATTAAGGGCGGTATTCCTTAGTAAATAAACTAAGTTTGTTCGGGAATTAGATTGAGTAAACACGGAATTACGGTTTATTTTGTTACCGGGGTTTTGTTTACGCGAATATTATGTTAAAAGTGTTTCATTTTGGCGAGAAATGTTTATTTGTTATTTATACAAAATGGCGATAGGCTCGCCGCCTATCATATCGTGGGACGGAACACACAAGGCGAAACGTGGGTGTCTTGGTAGCTACTGCCTACCCCTTCTGGAAAAAAAGGCGCGAGTTTATTTATGTAGATATGTTTGTATGTTATGCACATTCTTTTGGTGAGTTTTGACCTAATGTTAATCTTAAATTTTGCAGAACTATGAATTTTATCTCTTTATTTGCTCTTTTTGCCACCATGTTACCCTTTTCAAGATCCGATTTATTTCTCATTTTATATAAATTCTATTATTGCCTAACAAAACAAGGTTTATAGTACAAAAAGTTGCATCAATTTAAAATTATTAAATAAACATATCAACGTTTTAAACACAGTAAAGCGCGAAAGGTGGCAAGAGGCATCCGAAAATTTTAGGTCGTGGACATTCCAATTCTACGAACAATTTCCCGAAATGCCGATACGTAATAAGCAATATTGCAGTGACCGGTCCGTTTCCGAACCTGACTTGAATACATCATGGTGAATATTCGAAACTTATATGTTGGAATACAATTATCACCGAACTTTTGGGATATCCGAAGAATTAAAATAAGTTAATAAAACTTAGTTTGGGTAAGATCGATGTTTGGCTGAGTGCGGTGAGGTTAACGATAGTATGAGAATGTATAGGTATGTTTTTAGAGATAATATTTTAATATTGTTTTTATGTTGACGTGAGAGTGAATAAAATGGTCGATGGTAGGTTCAGTTCATTTCTTTCTTGTCCTAAAAGGAAGGTCCCTTGCAGGTCATAAAAGGGAAGAGAGCCTATTTGCACCACAGGTTAAAACCTATAGTAAAGACCAGCTTTTTACAAATATATGAAGTTAAAATAGCTAAAATGCAATATGTGTTCCTGTGATTTTGGTAAGGAGAAATAAAGTTTATTATTATTTTTTTCTTCATTGTCGACACTCAAGACAATATCACTAGAAAAAAAGTTGTGACGTTGTAGAATGTCACCCGGAATAGTTTAAGTCTATGGCTCAATAATCATATTGTCTATGCCAATCAACGCCTCCATTGCGCTGATTGGTCGATTCAATTCTGACAGCTAAAACGTGCGAACTGTCATCGCACGCATAAATACGCGGGTAACCTCGCTCGCGTCCTCTTTCTAAAAATACACTGCGTGCTACCACGCGTGTTGGTGTACCCGCTGGGGTGAGTGTTAAAAGTGCTAACCTGCTAACCGCTTAACCGCTTGCTTCGCAGCTTATTCTGTCCGCCGGCTTGTGAACTACCACGAGTCGCTGGCACGGAATGTAAGCGTAGTTTGCATTCCGATTTCTTGGACGCTGATTCCAGGTTCACTTCTTCACTTCATCTGCTTCTATCTTCTCTCTTCCTGCTTACGGCACGGAGTGTGCCGTGCTTGGCTTCTGCTCCGCACCGCTTTCTGCCCGTGCTGCAACCGCAACTGCACCGAGCCGCTGACCTGCTCACCACTACCGGCCACGTGGCAGCCATCTTTGCCGGCGAGCTGTCGTCGGAAACCGCCACGTGCAGAAGACCCGGATCAGTGTCCACAGAAGGCCAGTGACTCTTGTTGCATAACACCAGCAACAGTACCGAGTGTAAGACGGTGATGCGAAATATTAAAGCCTGAACCACGTAATTACCCTGAGTTCTTATTTTCTACCTACTCCTATCTGCGGGCGGCCCCTAAACCCGCCGCAAAGTATTGCCCCCAAAAGATTGCAAAATCAATTTCGATACATGTTAAATTAAGTCTACCTTCATTTAACATGTATCGAACATTCAAGATTGACAAAATCTATCGCGAACGAAAACACGGCCAAAAGCTAGTAAAAAGAAAATGTACACTAATTTACATACATAAGATTTTAGGATATTTTGTGTCATTGTAGGTATTGTATCGACCTACCTTCATACTTTACATGCCCCTAACATCTCAATTCCGTCAAAGCCTCTTTAATTATTCATCATACGATGTCGAATTAACATAATTTTGTTTTCCTAAACATTTGCTAAACATATCCCTCAGTAACAATTTCGGTAATGTCATCATATCCTATTTTCCTTTAAGCTTACACTTGATACATCATATTATGGTATTTCTGTTACATAACATAACTCACGCCTTTATCCCAGAAGGGTATGCAGAGGCGCCACCAGGACACAATTTTCGCTTTGTATGTTCTGTCCCATGATGTGATAGGGGGCGATCCTATCGCCATATCGGGCACAAATTCCTGACTCCGGGCTGATAATGAATAGAAAAACCCAATATCACTTTTCCCGACCCGGCATTCGAACCCGAGACCTCACCTTTGCAGTCATACCGCAGTATAACTACGCCACCAAGGTAAATTCTTTAGTATTTAGAATATGTAGCCCACCAAGCTAAATTTAAGTTGGTGTACTTCGAGTTGAGTTACAACTTTAGTAAATAACGATAAAAAACTTGTTGCACAATTGGTCGAACTGGTAATCAAACTCGACACTCACACCTAACAATACACAGCAAAAGTAAAAAAACACCAGTCACGATATTAAATAATAACTACAATATTTACAACTACCCTCAACTTTTACCTTACCAAATTCACCTAATAAAGTCGCATGTCATATTCTTAATTCAAATCTATTGCTTCTACACGCTCATTACACCTGAACGCTTCAATCTTATTATCCCAATAATAAGAGACAAAATCGAGTGGCAATGTAAAAAATAACTTTATGGGACTAAGCAGCCTTATAGTCATACCAATAAGGGATAAATTTGAATGGCAACTATAGATAATAATATTACTAAAGGTAATGATAAGTTGGTATGTGTAAAGTAATTACTGTCGCCCGAACTAAGAGGTCTGCGGTGATGTTTGTTTCGTTAATAATTAAATGGTAATCTCATTTGGTATTGTTTGTTTCGAAGCCGCAACGGGTTACGGTAATTGCCGCACCTGAATTTAGTTAACTTTGAAACGTTAATTTTAACTGTTGTTCTGAGTTTTACGTTAAGCCAGTTGGGGCTATATGGTTGTTGTTTAAATATTTAACTTATAAACTGTAATCTTGGATATTATTTTGAAAATGTTCAAGCCTTTTGATTGTTTTTTCAATATTGGCAAAAACAAGTGATCAAACTGAAACTAATGGTGAATGAATAATCGACTAACAGAGAGAAGTTCTTACAGGGGTGGATCTTAGAGAGGGTTAGGCCATATAGACGCCGCTGGCATAGTATGAGTTGGCGGACAGCGAGAACTAAGAAGATTATATCTAAAATTATTCTAGCAAATACTGTTAAGAAAACTAGTGTATTCTAGCTGAAACCGAAGCATGATACATTTCGTAGGCCAATTTGGCAAATTTCACATTCGGCGTACAGAGATTGCTGTCATAGATACAAACATCCTACAGTAAATTTTGGCTCTAGTATTTTGAAATAGCATTTAAATTCTTGTGAGGGATTCTAAAAGAAATTTTATAAAGAAAACGGACTCAATAAAAATATATATTTATATTTGAAACTTTTAAAAAAAGTGTTTAACGAATTTAACATCAAATCTCTTGACACTGTGTGTGTTTTTTTTTTGAATTCACTAATCGCGCACGACTGAAGCAAGCTTAATAATTGACAACCAACATTATTCGATAAAGCTACTCTATACACTAGTCAAAACAATCCAAAAAAAGAAAATATAAAAGAATATTAAATAATAAATTCTGAATTAAAAGTTGAAAACCGCTCACGTCGCATCAGAGAAGTCGGTAAAGTTTTAAAACGCATGCCTCGTAAATTACAGATTAAAATATATCAATTAACCAAGTTTTATCGGAACAAATAAATGGAACGAATCGCGCGGCCTCCGAACCCGAGCTGCAATCGACGTACATTTTAACAGGATTAAAACGCAATGAATTTCTGCTCAGAGCAGAAGTCGAGAATCAATCATTCAAATTAAATGATATTCCGATGTGGAACCTTTTAAATTTCCAATAAATATGTATTATTTCACGCTTCAATTTGTTGCTTTTCATTGTTTGAGGAGTTTATTATTTTGCTTATATTTCTTACTGTCTTCAACTACGTAAAAAGCTCTTGGTAAACATAATACAGTAGCTTATTATTTCTCACAATCTGTCTCTCTCTGCCACATGAAGTATTTTGATTAACATAGGCATCCTACAGAGTGTTTCTATAGATGTTTCATCAAGGTTTCTATAGAGTTTTGTTGAATTCCTGTAATTTTATTATTTCACTACATTATTATTTGTAAGGTAACGTTCGTCGTTGGCATCCCTAATCAAACCATCCATGTGAGTATTTCAGTTTTGAAATTTCACATGAGCTACGGCGAAATTCCCCCCTGGCATTGCAATGAGTGCTGTAACACCTATCACATTTGGAACGGAAATGAGCTCGGTTACGTGGCACTAGTATTGCCTTTGCCTATCTTTTTGGGGGTTTAGATACGTGTGTTTAATAATATTGTTTTTTTTATTGCAATGAATGGCGAGACGACCATGCCATTCGCCTAATGGTGAGCGATACGCCTGCTGGGCAGCAGCAAATCCAAACAACACCATGAATTACAAAGCAATGCTTGGCGTTCCACTGCGCTCTCTACCCTGAGACATAAGTCTCATTATGTCCAGTAGTTACTCGGGCTACTATGTCCTTTAAACCGGAACATGCACTGTGCATTTACACTGCTGTTTGGCAAATATAATCAAAAATCGATGTTATATAAGCTATTAAATTATATAAATTACAAATCATCCCATAAAAACTTTACGTAACAAATCATAACAAAGTTAAGATATTTTCCCTCTCAAGCCCTCTTGAATTAATTCCGTGTGTCGGAATCAGGCCACGGCGCCTCGTTACCTGTCACCAATACGTCATACGTATAAATATTTATAATAATAATAAATAATTAATACACATACATAGTTCTGACCCCACACTAAGATCGAGTCTTGTGCAGTGGGTCTCAGAAACTACGAGAGGCTTTTCGGTCGCACAAATGCCCAGACCCGAAACAAATACTTGTAGATCACACAAACATTTATTTCAGTGCAGTTTCACTGCGCCACGGAGGCTGTCAATATTATCTCGCTTCTGTCAGCAAACTTCGTCTGCGTGATCAACTTTATTTGGAATTTTCCAACCCGTCCCATCTCGTTATATCCCGCCCGTCCCGTCTCATTCAGGGTGTCAGCTACGTCCATACCAAATTCATCGAAATCCGTTTAGCCGTTTCTGAGTTCATCGCGCACAACCGCACAGACAAACAACAAAAAGACAAAAAAAACAAAAAACATTTATTTGATCCGCTACCCACAAAGGTAAAAATCACTTTATACATGTGTCGTAAATATTTTGTTTCAGAATTATTGCATGGAAGCGGACAGTAAATAAAACTGTGATTAAAATATGCAAATAAAATTCGTAACCACTATTGCAACGCACGTGTAGTGCCATGCGAATGAATATCAAAGGATTTATACATTGTTTGTTAAATTGTGGTGTGCTTTTTAGTATTTACATTCACTATTTAGTAATAAATAAATGCCTTCCAACGTTCACAGTTTTTATTATAGGTATCAGAAAATTCTAGATTTTTTGGTCTCTCACTCAGACCTGAAACAAAGACTAGAGGATCACCATACATTTGTCTTGGTGCAGAATTGAACTCGCGGCCTCTCGTTTCACAGCCGGCGTCTAACCAACTGCGCCACGGAGGCTGTCGAAGGTACCACTCACTTTCGTGAGGAGCTCGCGGGGATTCGTGCATATGGTTATATTTATATGTATTTAAATACTTGGGTATTCCACAATAATTCTCAGTGCAACTTACCAACACTACTGGCAACAAAAAAGAAGTAAAAATATTACCGAATCTTTATCGATTTTTCTTAATCATCCAATTTTTTTCGTGCATAAGCAACAAAGGTTACCTAAATAGAACCTTATAAAATTACTAAAAGGTTAATATAATCAAAGCTCGCCGTCGCTTCCTAGTATTCGGGATTCGTAAACAGCGTATTCGAGTGAACCATTCAGTGACGTCACTATCCTATCAGCTGAACCGTGTCCATAAATCATAACCGATATAAGACGTGATGTGTAGCGTAAATTATAAGAAACCGAGTTAAAAAAATGATCCAGTTATGTTTTAATACATAAAAAGTATTCTTTCTCTATAGCTGAGGTGGTTTCTCTTTGCCAAATTCTTTCAAAATTAGCTTGATAATGTGTCGCGAAAAGTAACTAAAATATAAACAGGCAGTACTATTTTTGGTTTTATTACATTAATATGAATTTAACAATCCACGGTAAAAAAGACCAACTAGCAAAAGTTTTTCAAAAAGTTCTTTGATATTTGTGGAAAAGGTAATATGTAAAAATGGTAACGAATTAACTATATTTTTGACAACAACATAAAAAAATAATGTAGTCGAAACCGCTGTCGCCCGTACATTGCGCTGTGTTGTTATTACAGATCATACGATTTAACTTAACGACTATATTTTAGATAGTGGTACAGATATGACACATCCATACAATTTTACGATCCATGAGTATTCGTACAAAGTAGTCTCGCATGCGTAAACTTGAGGCATGATCGTTCAGTTGGTTGAGCATTGTATATACTATATAATTATATTGCTAATAAATTGACATATTGTCATTTACACAATGGTAAGGGGTTACAGTCAATCATGGATATCGTCATCATCATCATCATCATCAGCCCTTATGCGTCCACTGCTGGACATAGGCTTCTCCCATAGCACGCCACTGGGCTCGATCTTCTGCCCATCGTCGCCAACCGCTACCAGCCACCGAATATCGTCGCTCCACCTGGTTGGAGGGCGTCCTACACTACGTTTATCATGGATATAGAACACTTTATAACCACAATTTATCCCAACCACGCCACTGACTAGTATACAGGTTCCTTTAAAGACCCTGTACCTTAATTGAATCGAACTGAACGTGACTTAATCTGCAAGAAGTAAGAGAATTAAGAAGAAAAATTAAGAGCCCTAAGGGATTTCAATGATAGTTTTTATAACGAACCAACAAGCTAAGGATTGTGAGGGCAACATTTTTGTCAATCGCTTCGGAATCATGTTCCCAACAATGACAGGAATATCATCACCTTCGCCAATATATAGGGCCAAAGGAAGTCCACTGCTGAACATAGCAACGTAGGTCTCCCCCGAGAATTTCCGTAGCCACCTTTTGGGAGCTGTGTGCATACGTTTTTTCAAGTGGACGTGGATGGCCAAACTGGACCTAAGAAAAAGCGAAAAATGCTCATAGGAGTCAGGACCCCTATTTTGATGAAAACTACAACTGCATACGCACTGATAATACATAAATAAATAAATAAATACACCCAACAGTCACATACATAGTCGTGACCCCACACTAAGATCGAGTCTTGTGTCGTGGGTATCAGAAACTACGAGAGACTTTTCGGTCTCACAAACACCCAGACCCGAAACAAATACCTGTGGATCACACAAATATTTGTTTCGGTGCGGGGATCGAACCCGCGGCCTCTCGTTTCACAGGTTTTGTCTCGTGGGTATTTGGAAAACTTTTGTAGTTCCAAATACCCACGAGACAAAACACATTTTTAGTGTGGGGTCAGGACTGTGTATATGACTATGGGGTTTATTTGTTTATTATATGAGTAAATATGAGCGATATATAACTGTTTAAGAGATAACACAGATATAATAGATAAACACTCAGTTCAAACCATTCAAATGACCCAAAGCCAAGAGTTGGCGAAATATGAAAATATTCACAACAATGTATGGACCAAGTTTCTTAATAAAAGTAATACAAGGCTAGTCTATATGTGCATTGAAGTTGACGTGAATTATGTAGCTTCCAGAATTTTATACGCGGTTATATCGAGTGTATTTCGGAGTTTCCACAAGATTCATACTTACTAGCATTTTCAGTGGGAAATGAAAATATTTTCATATTAAAATTTTGGAGTTTGTCATTTATTAAAATATTTTTGTACGTACTTTTGTTTAGTTTAGTATCGTGTATACTATGACCCAAAGGATGCAATGATGAGGAGACAAAATTAATCATTAAATGCATAATTTTTGACAGCCTCCGTGGCACAGTTGGTTAGACGCAACCTGTGAAACGTGAGGCTGCGGGTTCGATCCCCGCCCCGAAACAAAAATATTTGTATGATCCATAGGTATTTGTTTCGGGTCTGGGTGTTTGTGAGACCGAAAAGTCTCTCGTAGTTTCTGAAACCCACGACACAAGACTCGATCTTAGTGTGGGGTCAGGACTATGTATGTGACTGTTGGGTGTATTTATTTATTATTTATAATATCAGATTCATCGTCTTTAGCTACAGGATGTCTGCATCAAGCGACTTGTAACCATTTTTACTTAGTGACCTATTCAGGTTCCTAAATTACACAAACATTAGAAATCATTATTACTATTATTATTATTACGCTTTTTTATGCAGTTTTAGTTTCCATCAAAATCGGGCTCGTGACTCCTTTCAGTATTTTTCGCTATTCCTCATAGTTTCGGTTTTGGCCATCCACGCCCACTTGAAAAATTCACCCTGTAGGGTAGTAAAACATGCGATTAATCACCACCTAAGCGAAAGAATAACAGAACAGAAGCAGTAAATATATTTTAATATTACAAATAATCCGTACATCTCATAACAATAGCAATTTGCTAAATTAAAACAACTGAAGATAAATCAAATGTATACAGTTGAAGGCTTGCAAGTGGGTCGTGGTACACGGGAGATGCGCTAATGGCGTCCTGTTCCAACAGATTTATCCTTTTAAAGGGGATTAAAGAGACATTGGAAAAGCTCTATAATGGATGTTGGTGACTAGTTATTTTAACTGAGTGTATCTAGTAAGTTTTTTAAACGAGCAAATAGCACAGCTGATGGTAAGTGACAATAGCCGCCCGTGTCCATCGACAATAGGACCGTAGGTGAGTTATCTTATCTATTGTCTTTCAAAATGGAGTATAAGGAGGAAAACCTTGAAGGAAGAATGGAACCAGCAATCTTACTCTGTAAATGAAAGACGAAAGCTTATCTGTCGTTTCTATAGTTTTTGGAAGGGTGTCTAGAATGGTCGCTTTCACCTATATTAGCCTCAATTTCAAACACATTTTCCTTACACTTTCTTTCTTCAGCCACTAAAAGTCCACTATGAACAAAGGCAATCCCAAGTCTCTACAGCGATCTGTTGGACGCGGCCTGCATTAACAAATCCTTGAGGCGAACGTCTATTTTTGCCTCTAGATAAAAAAGCTTTTCTATTCATTATCAACCCGGAGTCAGGAATTTGTGCCCGATATGGCGATAGGCTCGCCCCCTATCACATCGTGGGACGGAACTTGCAAGGCGAAATGTGGGTGACCTAGTGGCGCTTCTGCCTACCCCTTCGAGAATAAAGGCGTGAGTTTATGTATGTATGTATGTATGATAGAAAAGCTCTATTATGATAATTAGTGAGATATGCGTATGAAATTAATTGAAATGTCGGTAATGAGCGTCGGCTGTGCCTCGTTAGAGTGAAATCGCACCGCGTGTGCACTTGCCGAAACAAATCGCTCGTTCATAGTCAGCGGGGTCGGAGCATTAATCACGAGTAGGGTTGCCGCTGTTCTCATCGATAACTATCGGTGGAATTAAATAAATAATAAACACGCCCAACAGTCAAGCATATTCCTGACCCCACATTAAGCTCAATTAAGTCTTGCGTCGCGGGTATCAGGAACTATGAGAGATTTTTCGGTCTCACAAACGCCCAGACCACAGACAAATATTTGTGGGTCTCACAAACATTTGTCTCGGTGCGCGGTTTGAACCAACCACTGACGCATGGAAGCTGTCACAAAAAGAAATTAAAAAAATAAAACCATATAATTTTTGGTTTATGTCTCGTGCAGTGGGACATATATGATACAATACAATATACTTCAGTACATGGATTTTTGCATTATTAAACTAAAAAGTAAGTATAATGACGACTGTAAGGCGGGACGTCCAAATAAATATTTCAGCTTCATTGGGTTCATATCCTGAATTAGTAAATTTGCATTTACAGAAGGCCTTGCAGTGGGACGTATATTAGCTGATGCAGATACAGTAGTAATTTTTGTATGTACAACTATTTAAATAAATCGTAGCCTTGGACTCTGGAAACAAAACCAATGTTTTTAAAAAAGGATTCAATGAATATTTAATCAGCCTTTACGTAAGATGTCTATAGCGACAACCCTGAACAAAGTCTCAGGGCCAAAAGTCATCTCCGGGATATAAAAATTCACGGAGTTTCGTAAAAAATTGCTAACGTTTATGCGTTATTTTTTATGTTTATTGTTTACAGCATTGTTTATTCTACGACGGCCGTAATTTACGTTTACTGATAGTTTTCGAGACTGTGTTATGCTAAAATGGCTCCGAATATTTTTTGCGAATTTGTTCTTTATAAGGTACATAGAGTACATGATCCTTTGTATAAGCATTAGCTATAGGCTAAATGGCATCACCCTCAATTTTTTTTTCTAATGTATCTGTATGTCAGCCTTTATACTTCTTACTACTAGCACGGGAAGATGCCCGTAAAGGAATCTACATTCAAGAGCACGATTGAGAAGGGTTAGGCCATATAGTTCACTACGCTGGATATTGCGGGTTGGCGGACTTTACATATTTATTTATTTATTTATTTATTTATTTAAATCTTTATTGTACACAATAAAATATAATACAGGAACAGAAAAAAAAACAGTACAAATGGCGGTCTTATCGCATAAAGCAATGTCTTACAGACAACCAAATTTTACCAAATTTCTTATAAATCGCAATGATATCGTTTTATAAACTGGGATGACAATATGACTATTAGATACGCTACGCTATACGACTAAAATGGCCGCCACCTACGTAACGATATAACTGTGCAAGCCTGAGTTTGCTGGAACATGTGTGAGCAAATAACTGCGCAAACTTCGTTCCAATTTTGGATTCGAGATTGATGCAAACCCGCATTTGCGCAAACGCACTTGTGCGCAAACGAACGTGTGTGGCAGGCTTTAAATAACTGTTTTGCAGATCATAATATAGATTATTCATCAACGTCAAAAGGTTATGTATTTACATCGTTGGTCCACACAATTCAATGCTGCTTGATATTGTACACAAACTAGCTGATCCCGAAAGTTAACACCTACGCTTTGGGCGTATTTTAATAATTAAAATATTGTTTGTGCTGAATAATTCAGCAATCATTCAAATGGGTTCCTTACAACTTACATCGTAAAAGAAACTAAATTAGATGCAATTTAGATGTCATTAAAAGTTCTCAACTCTCTATTTCATTCAAACAACGAACAAAAACCCAGCGATGATAACACCGTATTTTAATTGAATATTAAAAAAATACAGTTTCATTCGTCAGAAACAGCAAAGAAACCCCAACAAAATTCTAACCACAAAGGAATACTCATTTTCATACAAATACCTAACAAAAGCCCTCGCGATAGCATCAAAATTACATCTCCTCATTCAGGTCGACGACCCTTTTCCAGGTCCTTTCATTCATCATTCATTCATCGTTCACTATCAGTCCATTCGGTTGGGCGCACACGAGCTGATTTGCAAGATAAGAAAATGAACATACAAAACTTTGTAATAATTGTTTTAAATAATTTAATAATGCACCCAATTTCCATGATACTATGTTTTTATGGGTCAAGTATTTTTAATTGAATTACCTGAATTTTGACTTTCGAATTACTTTTTTAGTACGGAAAAGCGTGACTCAAATGATATGCTGTATGGTGAAAATAAATATTGATAATCAATTTTTATCGCCACTTCAGCGATTTGAAGTCAAATACTGAACATAAGTCTTCTCCAAAGAATTTTATAGCAACATGTTAGAAGCTTCCATAATTATTCACTCTTTACTTATAGAAGACAATTAAATACCTTAGATCAAAACAAAAATGGTTATCAACTTGGTATTACTCGGATGTTATTCATATCAAAAACATTATCAATTTGATCTATTTTATTCACAAAAACACATTTATGAAACAAAAGCTTTCCTTAAAACTATAGCCAAACATTATAAAACGCCTTTACAAATATGCACAAAGCTAATGTAATAATCAAAGTATAATATCTAAGTAGATACTGAAAACCTTTTATATGATTAAAGGATCGCATTATACAGATAAAAATAATGCTTTCTGAGCTTCCATGGAGCTTTTAGTAGGGCTTTTTCATCATATAAAATGTGTGTGTCAACCGAATATTTGTGTATTGTATTTAAAATATAATAGCATTATGTATAGGTCTACGGTTGAGAAAGACTTAAATCTTAGACTAACATGCTGACCTAATGCATGTAGACTTGACATACCTTTGGATTTGGGCAGGGCATGTAACTCGAATGCATCCAAACCGTTGGGCCAGGCTAGCAACAATTGGATTCCTACGAATGGCCGAAGAAAACCTTTGAATTACTTATTGAAATCTTTTACTCTTGCTGATTTCGTCACCTCATTTTCCTTCACCGTTCTTATTAATATTTTTTATAAAACAATTTTAATATCTTGAAATTCCAATTCCATTTCATTTTACATAACGCTCCATCAGAAATATGACCCTGGTGAAATGTAATTTATATTTTCTAAACACGACCCGAGTCTGAAAGGGGCGTCGTAAATCATCTTTCTTATCAATGGGTGAGCGAATGCGGGATTAAAGATTTGGCCAGCGGCCAAGGGACGGGTGCAACTTGACATCTGAGCTCCTACGTTGTTGGACTTGTGTGGGAACATGTTTCACTCTTTTTACTTTGCTTGTGACTGGACAATTTTGCCTGAAAAAATGAGGTTAACATAGTGCAAAGAACTGATAGCCGTTGGTGTCGAAAAGTTAACAAATGGAGGCCACGTTCTAGCAAGCGCAGCGGTAAAGGGTCGCCTACAAATTGTTCAGATAACCTACTAAAAGTTACACAGAGTGTGAATGTAGGCCACTTAAAAAATCGCTGTGGATTTCCACCAAGCAAACGCGTGGAGCAAGTATATATAATATGTTCAGCATGAGATCTTCTGTGACTGAATCTAATTATGACGATAACAGCGGGCTATTTATGAGCCGAAACAAACACTTGCGGATCTTATTACCATTTTTTTCAGTACGTATAATATTAATTTGTATTTTCATGTGCATGTTGTGTTGTGTTTGCCTGTACTTGATTATTGCATTTATTTAATGTATGTGTTATTAGTATTTTATATTTTAGAATTAATATAAACAAGCTTTGGCCGACCCAATAAAGAAAAAAACTCCAGCTTCGCCCCGCTACTCAAAATAGAAAACAAAAATAAACAATATCTAATTTCCAATCCCGACGGAATCCGTTTAATAAACCCACCAATAATCTCCGTAATACACGCTTTAACACAAAAAGCAATAAAGTCGCGTTCAATTTCACAAATAACTGAAATGACACGTCCATCCGGTGAGAGACTCGAGAAGAAAAATAAAAAGCCAAGGAAATAGGATTAAAAGTATCTCGCCATCTCGCTTTCAGTCTGAATAAAAGGGAACTTATACCGTTCTATCGTGGAGTGGTGCGTTATAAGTGTACAATTATCCGAGGCTTTCATAGTCGGTGGCTTGAATTTGTAAGCAGCACTTGTTTTGATAGATGTTGTGATTATGTTTGTCATGTAAGTAAAAAAATATTTTTAGAACTTAAACTATTTGTAAAATTAATCGACGCTTGTTATCGAGAAATTAATGATTGTAACTTCTTTACAGCTAAATCTCTGAGAGGGCTGTAAAGGCATATAGCTTAGAATATGGTCAATGGCATATGCTGTTTTGTTAATAAATATAAACTTTAATAGAAAATGAGGACCACTTTATGATGGGAATTATATCTGCCTAATGTGTGGACAATTATTTATGTTGCCGTTATAATCGTATAAGCGATAGTATAATAGTATGCCTCTTGAAGAAATAAGAACAAAAAATAATGGTCATATTTACTAGTTAGTTTTGACTTCTATAAACTTGATAACAGAAAAATGCTTATTGTATGCTAAAATATGCACTACTCGTATATTCTGCACAACTAATTTAAAAGATAAAATTAATTTATGCAAAAGACTAAAATATCGTGAAATCTTTTTGTGTTGGAAAATGTATTTAGAAAAATTTTCAGATACGACTTTTCTGCTGACGACTGATTAATTCCGAGGGCTTTTCGACGGCTAAGTACGGTTTTTAGCCTAAATAAGAAATATTATTATTTTCTGTGGCGTACCTTGGGAGAGGCTTATGTCCAGCAGTGGACTGAAACGGACTGATAATTATGATACAGTATAATAAAAGAACACGGTAAGATTCCTATAACAGGGTGTTTGTGAGACCGAAAAGTCTCTAGGAGTATCAGACACTCACGACACAAGACTCGATCTTAGTATGGGGTCAGGACTATGCGTGTGACTGTTGGGTGTATTTATTTATGTATTTACTTATTTATTTAACAATACAAAAATAAAATCAAAGTTAATAGTTCTACTGGTAGTAGGTCTCTCATATGTGAGAGGCCGCCTGAATAGATACCACCGCAATGTCTAATTCTCCCGCCAAACACCAGTGTGAAAGCACTGTTGTGTTACGGTTTGAAAAACATTGCAGATAACTGCTGGACATATTGAGACTTAACATCTTATGTCTCAGGATGGCAAGCGCAGTGGAGTGCAAAGTAATACTTTGTATTGTAATTCATGGTCTTGATTGGTTGTCTATTGTCCATGAGCGGTCGTATCGCTTGCCATCAGGCGAATGGTATGCTCGTCTCGCTATTCAATGCAATAAAAAGAGGATTATGATGAAATGCTTAATTTGATAGATACAGTTATAAAGCTTATTTACGAACAACAAACGTCATTATAAAATAATTATTCAATTAACTAACTTCAATAAACTAATAAGTTTTAACAACGCAACTTCGAAACACTAATGAAAACACTAATTTGGTTTTAGCAAAAGTTATATCACAATAGCTGTTGATAAAAGGGAGATAATACCTAGGTAATGGTTTGTTTACTTTACTTAATAGTCACCGTAAAATTGTAAATACCGTTGGATTATAATCTATCTCGCAACATTTTGAACTGTCAAAAGATTGTGAACCGTAACATACTGCTTACAATTTAACGCATTATTTTTCGGTATATTATAATCTATCGAAGTGAAACTGTTAAATCACAATCTTAAAATTGTCAAAATCTAGGTGTATTATGAGTAAAGTACCGCAGTGAGTTACTGCAAAGAAACAATCGTTAGGTTAGGTTAGTTTATTTCCATTTTAAATAAAATGAAGTCAATATGAAGTTAAATAATTAAAATGAAGTCAATTGACAATCTTCCGTTTATTTATAATATCACTAGTGAAATTATAATATCACGGCTTTGACAAAATATACCCGTAATACATATAATTCGATAACAGAAGTAGGTTGGACGGGTTTTGAACCAAGGTTTCAAGAATGCATGCATAACAATTATTGTGCCAACTTCATCAATATGGGTGGCTATTGGTAACGGACCAGACACAGCTGCCAACATGTACACGGTGGTCGATGATTTAAGCCCCAGGGCACACCTCTGACTCCTCAGATTAATGAGTTTCGGTCACTACACACACAACACAACTCACTATAGCTTTGTGAGTAGTTTGTGATAATTAACAACAAAAAATTATAAATACACCCAACAGTCACATACACAGTCCTGACCCCACACTAAGATCGAGTCTTGTGTCGTGGGTCAGGAACTACGAGAGACTTTTCGGTCTCATAAACATCCAGATCCGAAACAAATACTTGTGGTTCTCACAAACATTTGTCTCGGTGCGGGGATCCAACCCGCGGCCTCTCATTACATAGCCGGCGCCTAACCAACTGCGCCACGGAGGCTGTCAAAATTGTTTTAAAACCTAGCTATATTTTTTAAATAAATCACTTTGATTTTGAATACTCTCAATAACAAAGGCGAGTTTCCTGAGTAAAAGCGTTGCGGCGAACCTCAAAGGGTCTCGGGGACCCACGAATAATGTATACGAGAGTATCGCTGGAGATTTCCCTAAAAATCATCTCGGCTAAAGGACGCGATGCGGGATCGAGGATCAGATACTTTTGGTAAGGGGGGTCATACAAAATGTATGTACGTCTGAAATAGGACTCAGAATTATACATATTTATGTTTTTTTAATATTGGTAATTGGAAAGGATATAAGCATTTTTTAATATATCTTTTACAAAACTTTATTCTATTATTTATGTTTTCGAATAGTATGGCTTATAATTTTAGCGCCGCCTTCTAATTCCATCAAATTGTCTTTTTATACGAAATTTCGAACTAGATTATCCCTTCAGTGGTTTTCTTATACTTACATGTTTTAGTGCCTACAATATACCCCTATGGCAAATGCGAATGCCCTACCTAATATCCCCAGCAACCTCAGTCACCAAACAAAATAGGATAGGCGGCAGCTTTACGTCTTTCTTCGTCAGACTGTAATGCCGCCTGCTCGAACCAACCCATACTCTCTGTAAATTTAACAAACGAAAGCAAGGCTTAGCGAACATTAGGACAAGACCCCAATCTGTATTCATCGCTCCACCTCTGTACTTGTGTTGTTTAACCTTTCCACGCTTTTTGTTAGCGACAACGCAATTCTTTTGTTCCACGGGTGTCTTGAAATGTGTTAGACAAGTGGCAGAATACTGAAGCAATATCGTACAATATATTGTCGGCTTTTATGTATGTTGCCTTGAACTCAGTCGGCTTGATGTTATTTTTGGTATTAGAAGATTTTTTATTACGATGAATGGCGAGACGAGCATGTAAATTTGCCTGATAGTAAGCGATACGACCGCTCATGGGCACTAGCAAAACCAAACAACACCATGAATTACAAGGCAATACTTTGTATTCCACTGCGCTTGCTCCCCTGAGACTTAAGATGTTAAGTCTCATTATGTCCAGTAGTTACTCTGGCTACAATGTCCTCCAAACCGGAACACAACAGTGCACTTACACTGCTGCTTGGCGGAAGAAATAAACATTGCGGTGGTACCTACCCAAGCGACATCTCTCATAATATGAAAGACCTACCACCAGTAAACCTTACCACTAAATAATATAATTTACATCGTTTCTGATACAAGAATTTAAAAAATCATTATTTTATTTAACAATACTGAGGTCAAACAGAAAATAATTAATAATTACTTTTAATAGTACGAGTATTATTCTAAATTCCACGAAATATATTAACTTTACAGCTCTTATACTCACAATGTTTTAAATCCTTTACGCTCGCAGACGGATTACCGCGGATTAAAAACGCTCAGATTAAAATTAAAACAAAAATCTACACGACGAAATTCTGAATAACACTTTAATCTACCCTTAAAAGGGAATGTATTTAGACTAATTAAATAAGTTTTTGAGATTTTATACCTACGAGGTCCACGTGACTAGCTACGTAATGGTTTTGAATTATGTCGAAACCTAATATAGAAGAAAACCTATTTAACCGTGGTAGCACCTCTGCCTACCCCTTCTGGGAATAAGGCGTGAGTTTATGTATGTATGTATGTATTTATTATCAAAATGGTTACAAAATATATCTAACACCAACACTGTATTCATAAAAAATATACTCCTGAAAAATGTACAAAAATGTTCAACATTCACTCAATAATCTTTATCAAGCGGTGCAAAAACATACCTTCAACAAGATATTCAATACCCATCTACCTTACATTAGAAATAGAAAGGATATTACGAGGATCTGTAATCGACTTGCTTATTGTCGTAACATCATACAGGCAGCTGTTTTACCATTCTGTAATTAGCAAATTGCAGCGCGTGCACTTGGCTCCTATCCAGCGATGTCGGTATTAGCTTTAGTATTATTGCACAATGCGCGATTGTGGATAGTACATTTATTGCTTACCGCAACAGTCGGGTCGTGAGCCACGAACAAAGACTTCAATGTACTGCGCAAAGTTCGCATGGGTGCATTTTTTCGCAAAATTACAACAAATATCTGTGATGTTTTTTGAGTGAGCGGAGTGCTGTTTTTTGGGGCAGTAAGTGCTACTCGTAGTCATTAGGTGCAGTGCTGGCTAGATAACCACAAATACGAAAACTAGACCTAGTCGAAATATTTGGTTAAATTAACACGACACACTCGCCAAGTTCCAATTGGGAGTAAATACTGCTTTCAAAGTCATTACCTACCAATAAGAAAGTTTTTTTTGTTTTGAGTTTTTTTTGGTATTAGACCTTAACAATCATGTAGAACTATAGAAAGCAAAAAGTTACTTTTTATGAAAACACTATTGTGTTATTAAAGCAGACACATGATGATAAACAATTTAGTACATCCTAAATTAGATTTTATCATATGGGTAAAGCTGTCTATATAATCGTAGTCAACTCTAAATACTAACGGTTTTTTTCATACATACATACATAAACTCACACCTTTATCCCCCAAGGGGTAGGCAGAGGCGCCACCAGGACACCCACATTTCGCCTAGTATGTTTCGTCCCACCATGTGATAGGGGGCGAGCCTATCGCCATATCGGGCACAAATCCCTGGCTTCGGGCTGACAATGAATAGAAAAATCCAATATCACTTTGTGCGACCGAGGACTCGAACCCGAGACCTCAGCTTTGTAACCGTACCGTAATACAACTACGCCACCGAGGCAGTCAACGGTTTTTTTCGTGGACAGATTTATAACCCATTTTAGTTATCGAATGTTTTGTCCCTTTCGAACGACTTTAGAATTCAGTTTGAGCGAACAAGACAAAAATATGTCATCCACGAATAAGATTGGACGGGAATTGCAATCTATTTAGTTAAATAAATGACGTAGCGAAGCAATACCTCAAAGCACGTCACTATGATCTTAGAATGTACTTCCAAGAACTGATATTAAATTTAATTTCAATTATTATTCGCTTATCTCTTGTATTTATGGAAATAAACTCTACTAAGCTCTATAAATCTCTCTGGCTCTCTTTAGGTATACTCAGGGCCAGCGCAGACCCGAACGGCATGACAAGGTATTCATTTTTTTACAAAAAGGCATTCAAACTTATTTTATTATCAGCCTCCGTGGCGCAGTTCAATAGACGCCGGCTATGAAACGAGAGGTCGCGTGTTCGATCCACGCACCGAGACAAATGTTTGTGTGAACCACAGGTATTTGTTTCGGGTCTGGGTGTTTGTGGGACCAAAAAGTATCTTGTAGTTCTGATACCTGCAATACACGACGTATGATCTTCATGTAGGGTCAGGACTATGTATGTGACTGTTGGGTGTATTTATTCATTTATATGGTAGGAATACGACATAAATTCCAATGTTTTAAATTGATACCGCGGCATCGACGAATATCTTAAGTTAAAAAACACACCCACAATAGATAAAATTGTAGTAAGGTTGTCTGGATGAGATCGATAATAGCGATAAGACCGCTATTAGCTGCACTCTCTAATTTCAATTGTTAACTTAATGTTTCTGTATTAAGCGGTGCGATAAAGTGTTCTCTATCTATATAAAAAATAACTGTATTAAAAAATCATCGTTCACAACGTAAAGCGAAAAGCGTCAGTTGCAATAAAAACCCTTTGGGCGCTTGTTAGCAAGCGCTTAAGTTTTTTATTTGTTGCTTCACTAACGACAGAAAAACTGGATACTCATTTACGATAAATGTATTTTAAATATAACAATAAATTTTTACGGTATGTAAGTCCGCCAACCCGCACTAGGCCAGCGTGGTGGATTATATGGCCTAACCACTCTCAATCGATTCTCTCGATTGTAGAGTAGGCCCGTGCCCTATAGTGGGACGTATATGGGCTGATATAGATGATATAGATATAGATATAGAATAAATTTTTAAATTAAATTCGATCTTAATTCATTGTTTGTTAAATAATAACGTTATTAAAATTGGAGGTCAAATATTACTTCTCTATAATTGTATGTTTTTTTGGTCTCATAAATATTTATCTTTGTACGAAAAACGAATCCAAGCGGATCATTTGTCAAGAAGTTTGTTAAATCCTACATTTTATGAAAAGGAAATGAAATCTATCACCAATAATTTACAAAACCTTTCAACAATAATCCCCGAAATACGGGTAAAAAAATAATCCGCTGCAACAAAACTGATTCCTATTCAGACAGATCCAATTAGCAATAAAAGCATGCATAACGATGGATAAAGCGAGCTAACTTTTTAAGTCAATTATCACGAGTACAATCCGTGTCCACGCTTTTACATGCCATTATTAAACTGTTATATAACAAAACTCCAAATAATACGACGATTGTGTAATCATAATTCCTCTATTCTTTTCCAACATCATGTTCATCAATACAAGGGCTTTCTACAAAATACAACACGCTAATTAGTATGTAATGCTGTCGCCCATTGACTTTATGACAGTGCATTTGATTTATGAGTTCGAGGATTTAGTACTCTATATCAGCCCATATACGTCCCACTGCAGGGCACGGGCCTACTCTACAATCGAGAGAATCAATTGAGAGTGGTTAGGCCATATAGTCCACCACGCTGGCCTAGTCCGGGTTGGCGGACTTACATACCGTAGAAATTCTTTTAAAATCGCTACGGTATGCAGGTTTCCTCACGATGTTTTCCTTCACCGTTAAAGTGCGTGGTGATTGACTATCAATACACATATAACTCCGAAAAGTCAGAGGTGTGCCCTGGGATTTGAATTTAGTACTCAGATTGTCTTTACTTTCTATGAGATTAAATACAACAAAAGAAAGTGATGAATTTCTCCCCTTTCTTGTCATCTCCAATGCTTAAAGATTTGGCGTAGTAAATGCTTTTGCCAGCGTTAGACAAAAAAAGAAAGAAACATTTATTTGTTACGGGCAATGGTTTAGAGGTGAGAAAGTTAAAAATCATTTAGAGGTGGAACATTAGTAAAACTGAAAAAAGAAATTAGCATTCTGAATCTAGTCGAGTCGACTCATTGTTACTGAAGTTAAGTCCATCAAGTCATACTATTTGGATACAATCAACGCGATGACACTATCGTTACCCTCCCCTCTCTCTCACTCTCTCTCTCTCTCTCTCTCTCTCTCTCTCTATTAAAAGCCTCAGAAAGTCCACTTCGACGTCCTCCAAAGATCACCACAGTGACCTTTTGGAAGTTGCCTGCATCCAGTTTCTTCCTGCAACCTTAAGGTCGGTTACCTTGGGGCCGAAAAGGTTTGGAGTGGCTGTCACGTACAGGCAAGCGATGTGACGGACGCCCGCATATAGCTCCTATTACATACATACATAAACTCACGCTTTTATCCCAGAAGGGGTAGGCAAAGGCGCCACCAGGACACACACATTTCGCCTTGTATGTTCCGTCCCATGATGTGATAGGGGGCGAGCTTATCGCCAAGCCTATAGCTCTTATTATTATCATTAAATTTAACTATTACACAACAGAAAAGATATAATATAAAGACTGCAAATAAAACAAAGCTATCTCACATATTACAGCCAAGAAATACCCGATACATTAAACGTGAATTCCCGTTAGGGTATTGTAGATAAATTCACGTTAATAGCTTCATACAATCTCGGAATGTATTACGAGTAATATGAACGAAAAACACAGCAAAGGCCTTTCATGATGTAATCAAATGGAAAGAGCTCTATGAAATGTCATGGAACGCGCCCAAATTGTCCAATTAAAACATCTATATGATGAAATTCTTGGATGAGGCAGCGAAAATTCCATACTATTGTAATTTGGTGTGAGGTTCGTGGGTAACCGTTTTGTGTACGACAGGCTATTTGCGCAACTTGGACGATAGATGTAGACTAAAATGTTGAGTTTAGGTTATCTACGTTTTATGGTGAGGCTTTAGTCAAACTATTTTATTTTTAAAAGCAATTGCTTGATACTCTATTAACCGACTTTAAAAAGGAGGAGAACCTTTGCCTTATATTATTTTTTCTACATGTTTGGTACTTGGCGACCTGCCTTCAATATGTTACGAATACATTTAGATTTGTTGGCTAGTCAATTCAATTAACAAATTAATCAACGTGTACAAGTACAATGAAATATATATTATTTATCACTTTGTAGTGTTTTTTTTTTATTTTGTAGTGGAATTTTTGAAGTCGGATTTTATTTTTATCTGTGTGCAAATGTTTATGTTCGAGAATCTAGGGAGGAGACCCGAAACAAAATAAATGCCGCGGATCCAACATGGTGGGCAAGTTTGATGGAAGCCTATGTTAATTATTGAACTTCCTCTGACTGAAGAGAAGGAAAAAGACCTATATAATGTTACTATATCAAAGAAGCGTAAAACACAAACAAACCGAGACGCAAGTGAAAAAGACAGCCTCCGTCGCGCAGTTGGTTAGACGCCGGCTGTGAAACGTGTGGCTGCGGAATCGATCCCCGCACCGAAACAAATATTTGCGTGATCCACAGATATTTGTTTTGGGTCTGGGTTTGTAAGATCGAAAAGTCTCTTGTAGTTCCTGATACCCACGACACAAGACTTGATCTTAGTGTGGGATCAAGACTGTGAATGTGACTGTTGGGTGTATTTAATTCCTATTTATTTTACATAAACCCCCTCAGGTATCGAATCTTCATAAATTTCCTTCCAATTTGCGTCCAAACACCAGAAATTTGAAACTCTGTTATAAAAGCCATCACAATCTTTGACAAAGAAACAAAACAAACCTGGCACGCGGTGCGTTGGATTACATCGTTATCTTTGTTTGCAAACTTCTGTGATTTATTTTATTCCGTCTCGGCAGAGACAGCGCATCTACGCGGTAAGTTGTATGTGCAATTTTCTCCTGGAGCATTCATTGATGATAAGCTAAGGTGGTCTTTGGCTATTCGACACAACTTACTCAGCCTGCTTTATTACTTCCTCCCGCTGCGGAAGAAACCGGGATACGAGGAACCCCAAGACTGAAATTAGTGCACAGCGGGCGACAGTGTCAACCGCAATCATGTTTGAGATGGAAATGAGCACGGAGAACTATTGGTGTCACTATTACTGCCCACATCCTCGAATATAAAGGCATGAGTTTACTTGACATCAAAAGATTTTTTATTGCGATGAATGGCAAGACGAGCATGCCATTCGCCTGATGGTACGCGATAAGACCGCTTATGGACAGTAGAAAACCAAATACACCATGAATTACAGGCAATGCTTGGTATTCCAATGCGCTCGCCATCCTGAGACATAAGATGTTAAGTCTCAATATGTCCAGTAATTACTCTGGCTACAATGTCCTTCAAACCGGAACACAAGAGTGCATTTACACGGCTGTTTGGCGGGAGAAATAGGGATTGCGGTGGTACCTACCCAGCCGGCCTCTCACAAGTAAAATACATACATACATAAACTCACGCTTTTACCCCAGAAGGGGTAGGCAGAGGCGCGATCAGGACATCCACATTTCGCCTTGTAAGTTCCGTCCCATGATGTGATAGGGTGCGAGTTTATCGCCATATCGGGCACAAATTCCTGACTCCGGGCTGATAATGAATAGAAAAACCCAATATCACTTTGCCCGACCCGGCATTCGAACCCGAAACCTCAGCTTTGTAGTCGTACCGTAATACAACTACGCCACCGAGGCAGTTAAGTAAAATAATTTACTCTTAAACTTCAAATTACCCACGCATCCTTGTACCACTGATTACCTCCAACAAACTTATTTAATACTTATTTTTATTCCTTGCTTAAAAACAAAACGAGCATTTGCTAAAACCCAACGCTTATTCCCTTAGGGTACACAACGCAAATCCTTTCGCTAGACTACGTGGAGGTACACGTAGTGACCTGCAACCTAATCCTCTTAAGAGGTGTGGAAACGATTTACGCTTAATGTCTTATGGGATACAGTGCTCCGTTATTTTAAGTTTAGTGAGAGATTTATTGGTGGATGTATGGGAAGTTTATTTCCAGCTTGAATCCTGGTTCATGTTATATGCTGTCGTGCTAATGCCTAATATAAAAATGGGCTACTTTGATGCTATTTTAAAATCAATAAATATAATGGTCCTTTATATTAATAACAAGAATAGACTACATTATTACACTTGTGACTCGATTCAACTGTTTGGTCGGCGTTCAACGATAAGCAAACAAGGAATTTACAAATAAATTTTACTTCATATCGATGGTGATATGGCCGTTATTATACATTTTACTTTTTATTGAAAATAATTCATACAATGATTTTGTTCAGCAGTGGAGTTTCTATATCTGAAAAAAATGAGAGAGAATTCATACAATATTTTTTTCTTCGTCTTACACGTTCGTAGTATGATATTTTTAGTGGACAAACTCCTTAAGTCTACAAAGCTGGTCCACAAAAATATTGGAGTAAAAACTTAGTACCGAAATTATACTATTAATACAATATCATGGGACAATCCCATGCACATTAGAATATGAATGGACCTCGACCAAAACATTGATTACAAAAATAGGGAAAATGATATAGTGGAACAATATCAAACTTTTTCCTGTAAACAAATCTATACAATTTTGATAAGATACATATTTTGTACAGTGCATTTTCCTTCTATTTCCATTGTTATAGCAGATTGGAAGTGTACGATTTCCCCGATTAGACCTCTTGTATTGCATGTTATATTTATTTATTTATTTATTTATTAATCCTTTATTGCACAATAAGAAACATTTACAGTAAATAAATGGCATAATAATAGTACAAGAGGCGGCCTTATCACACTAGGCAATTTCTTACAGGCAACCTTTGGATGGATATGTAAAAAGGAAAATGAGAGTTATATTTACAGTTGATTTATTATACGGTCTCCCAGACATGAATTAGAGAAGCAATATTGTGATGCATAGAAGGCAAGCAGGCCACAAGTAGAATACCAGCCAAAGGGTCAGACATCGTGAAGAAGCCGGTTGGTGGTTGCCTATACCACGCGGACCTGCCACCCAGGATCATGAACGAACATGATGGAGGTTGTATGTTGTCGCAATGACGGCCTCCGTGACGCAGTTAGTTAGAGGTCGCGAGTTCGTTCCCCGCACTGAGACAAATGTTTGTAAAGACCACAAATTGTCTCGGGTCTGGGTTTGTGAGACCGAAGAAAAGTCTCTCGTAGTTTCTGATATCCACGACACAAGACTTAATTGATCTTCATGTGGTGTCAGGACTATATGTGACTGTTGGGTGTATTATTTATTTATACCCTCAGCAGTGTGGGAACGTTGAAAAAGAAGATTTCTAAAGTTAAATATTTTTTACAGAATTGGGTATTTTTTCTTTACGCGGCCTGGATTCTCAACTCCTATAAAACTAAATATATTACCCGACAACAGCCACCTAAGAGCCTTATATTTATATCCCAAGACAGAATATATAACACATAGGAGGTAAATTTTATCTGCTATATTAAAAGCGAAGAAGGAATAAGGTACAAGGTAGGCGTGGAAAACCCGAGGTGAAATTAAATATTGAAATCCAATATGGTTCATTTCTGAATGGACCACTCCGACTGTGAATGATCCCGTAAATCTAATAATTCTTACTGCTTCAGAGTGAACATCATTTTTTACGAGTATTTTCACGCTTTTCAAAGAATCTTGGCCATTCTAATTTTAGTATTCCGTTTATGCAGCAGCGTCGTAAAGACTGCTATTGTCGCTTAAGAACTTGAGTTACGATAGAAATTAAACACGAGCGTCTAAACTGTTTGGAATTTAAACTTGTGTGAAGTTAAAAGTTATAGGATTTTACGGTAGCTTCTGGAATAACAAATCGTTTATGAAATCCCCGAACAATATTTTTTGTAACAAATTCGTCTTTAAATGTAGATATAACAATAGGAATCAGTCAGATAGATATAGTTGATACCACTGTGTCGAAGGAAACCGAAGGTGTGTCCATATATGTTTTTCTAAATATTTCAGTTCAGTTTCATGACATAGCCTGAGACTTAAATATTTCAGTCTTACATCTTAGAGACAAAATAACGCCATTTACTGGTGGTAGGTCTCTCATATGTGAGAGGCCACCTCGGTAGGTACCACGGCAATGTCTATTTCTTCCGCCAAACAGCAGTGTAAATGCACTGTTGTGTTCCGGTTTGAAGGACATTGTAGCCAGAGTAACTACTGGCCATATTGAGACTTGTCATCTAATGTTTCAGGATGGCGAGCGCAATGGAATGCCAAGTATTGTTGGTGATTCATGGTGTTGTTTGGTATTGCTACTGTCCATAAGCGGTTGTATCACCTACTATCAAGCGAATGGCATACTCGTCTCGCCATTCATTGCAATAAAAATAAAATTCCATAAGACGCCTATGTCATTCTGTGTTACCTTTCTTATCGGAAAATAACTTTTAAAATACTAGATTACAAATATCTTTGCGTTATACAGATAAGGCCAGTCATTATACGCTTTACTTCTTAACACTTGCCTAAAGCTTATTACTATGCTTAATGTACAAAATACGTAATATTTTAACTAACAATCCGTATACAAGAATGAAGTACTCCAACACTGCGACGTCCAATAAATAAGTGTCGAAGAGGCGTACAAATTGCGGCACTCTAACAACTTCCAGACCGTCATACGCAGCCATCGGTCTTCGCTTACAACATTACGCGATGACTGATACGCTTGTTTCGTATGCCTTCAAAACTTCCAAGGATTGGTGATATTTTTGTGGAAATTAATTACAAAAAAAAACAGTAATGTACTTCCTAAGGCATAAATTCTGATGATGATAATGCTGATGGGGATAATGATGAATTTATAAGGAGGACACGTATTTAGAAGTCTCTTATTTGCGCTGCGGTTGAAAGCATATTTAAGACTTCTATAAATATTATATCTATTATCTCACCTAATAAGATATTTTAAGTGTTCCAACAATATTTTACGTTAAATTATAGGATGGTTGGAAAACACAGACCTTGATTTTCATACCAATAAGTTGGAAAACAAGCTTACGGCCCGTCTGATGGTAAGCAATCACTGTAGCATGGTCTGCAACACCAGAGGTGTCACTCGCGCGTTGCCGACTCTGTAAAAACTTTAAACTCGATTTATCTTCGTGTTCCAAAAAGCCTTCAAACTTAACCTTACTTTCCTACAGAGTATCACAAAAACCCACTCAACTAAAGCTTATTTTTTGCTTACACAAAATTATAAATAGTGAGCATTTCATTTGGTTACATTCGGACGTTTCGTGAATAAAACATACACTTTAAGCGATGAAGGCGCTTTCACAAACAAGACGGCATATAACCGCTGGAAGTGGCATAAAACGCACATTACTTTCGTTTTTTCGCTGCTTTTTATTAATAATGTCGTTTATTTGAATAACGTCTAGATATGAGTCTTAGCCCGTATAAGTGGCTTGGTATAAGCCTGTTATATCGCGGGGATCTTAGAGCATTTTACTAAGCTGGAGTTATATGTTGTTTTTAGGAAGATTATCGATTAGGCTTACACAATTATTTGCGATTAGATGACAGATGACTTGCAGAAAACACGCAACTAAGATTTAAGAGATAAGAGAGGCTGAAGAAATATTTATTTAATTTTAGACAGACGTTTATTGCGATATTATAAATCAGGATGAATGAAATCACTGCATGCATGCTCGCATCTGTCGTGGACGCCCATAACACCTTAAAGGGGCGTCCAAACCGAGATGTAAGTAGGACACAACTTTGTTCTTCAATAAAAAGGTTTTTAAATAAATATATGAAAGGGATCAGACATGGCTCGGCGCCGGATGATCATAGGCAAAGAACCTGGGCGCTTCTCGCCCTGAGGTATCCATTGTCGCCCGAAATGCGCGCGACGGCCACAGAGGGGTTTAAATTCATATGCTGGCGTAGGATATGATAGGGTCCCGGCTCGGCCGCATTATCCGCAGCGTGCCGGACTGGAAGGCCAGTGACATTAACATACCCCTTTCGGCCTCCTCCGGGGTAACGAAAAGGGAGATAAAGATATTTTATTTGTAAGAACATGAGTATACACATATTTAAACGAGACCATGAGTATACATACAAATATATAAATCATTGGTAACTTAATCAAAACAGAAACAATCATGGAGCTTGACAGCTTTCCTCTTGACACAAACAAAAATAATCAAACTTATAAATATATTTCAACAATCTTAAATCTTCCGAGATTTAAAATATTTTTGAACTAACATTATGTCAACATAATAACCTCCCTTAGGAATTGTGTAGCCTTGGGGGCAGAGACATTAAGTCGAATAGAACAATAAAAATGTCACATAAATATTGGAATTGCTGAAGACCTAATAAAGGATTTCGTTACATTGCTTACAGGCTTTTTGTAATCATTGGATTGTTCATTGCTAAAAGAGTTGTAACATTTTCGATTTGACGTTATTTTATTATTGAAGAAATTAATCAGTATGATGAGTATGATCCAGGAAAAATATTTATCTTTTATTACCATTATAGGTGGACGAGCTAGCGGCCCGTCTGATGGTTAGCGGCTTCCGCTGCTCATGGACTCTGCAATGCCAGGGGCATAGACAAGCCGCTGCCTACAGTAAAATATTTTTTACATATTAAGGTGGTAAAGTTTATTTGTAGTTATTTACATCTACATTACATACTGCTGACGGCTCTACAGGGTAGGTATCAAAGTCTCGTAGCAAATCAACGTGCAATATTTTGTATTTCTGCATTGCTTGCATGTGTTTCGGAGAATAGGATTGCCGGACCTTAGATTATATATATTTTTATAGCAATTTTTTTATAGCATTACGAGCTTGCTATTCGTCTAATGGTAAACGATATGACCGCTCACGAACAGTAGGAAAACCATACAACACAATTACACAACAATGCTTGGCATTTCTCTGTGCTCGCCATCCTGCGACATAAGATATTAAAAGTGTTATTATGTCCAGTAGTTACTCTGGCTACAATGTCCTTCAAACCGGTACACGACAGTGCATTTATAAATAAATAAATACACCCAACAGTCACATACATAGTCCTGACCCCACACTAAGAACGAGTCTTGTGTCGTGGGTATCAGAAGCTATGAGAGACTTTTCGGTCTCACAAACACCCGAAACAAATACCTGTGGATCACACAAATATTTATTTCGGTGCGGGGATCGAACCCGCGGCCTCTCGTTTCACAGGCGGCGTCAAACCAACTGCGCCACGGAGGCTGTCGCACTACTGTTTAGCGAAAGAAATAGACATTGCGGTGGTACCTACCCAGATGGCCTCTCACATATGAGAGACCTACCACCAGTAAACGGCTACATTGTATCCGGACTTACACTGGTTGGACTCGACACGACACACTTACATAGGTCAGTGTGATGGGTCCTTTACTGTGGTTTACGATACTTACTATACTAATACGTTTGTTGGGTACAATACAGTACATATTGTAATAGATTACAATAATTTACACCCCATTTGTGACCCTGGCTAATACAGGTCCTAATATTAATACCACTACTTTAGCTACAAGAAGTCCACAGCTGAACATAGGCCTCCCCGAAGTAGTCTCTACAGTTATCTTATGGATGCGGCTTGTTTCCAGCGACTTTTATAACAGGTGCGCTCCAGCCATTTCCATTGAAAATATATCTCCAAATATCAAGCACAAATAACCCGCCGACACTACGGAATAGCGTGAAAAATTCCTTGCGCTCGCGAGAGGCGCCTCGTACAAATAAAATACGAATTAACTTGTCTTAAATGTTGATTTTTATATTTACATACATACATACATACATACATAAACTCACGCCTTTATCCCAGAAGGGGTAGGCAGAGGCGCCACCAGGACACCCACATTTCACCTTGTATGTTCCGGGTCATGATGTGATAGGGGGTGAGCCTATCGCCATTTCGACATTTTTATATTTGTATTGCGAATTTATTGATGTATTTAAATAATGTTCTTGGTTCATCAAAAAGCCGGAAAGTTTATATTCGGAAGAATGTATCGGCTCGAAAAAGATTTGCTAGATCTTAGCTTTGCCGTATCATTATGTAGTGGAATAGTTTGCGGCTCAAGTATTCCTTCCATGTTACAATCACGGATCCGTCCCCCACAGCATGAATAATTTAAGCAGGCATAATTTGGTCGAATCGCAAGATACGATAATCTGTTGTCGACGACGATGTCGTACTAAAGTACGTAAAAACCATGAGTATGATAATATGCCCATATACGTCCCACTGCAGGGCACGGGCCTACTCTACAATGGAGGATACGATTGAGAGTGGTTAGGCCAAATAGTCCACACTGGCCTAGTGCGGGTTGGCGGTTGGTAGTAGTAGTGTATAGGTATGTAGTATGTAATTTTAACATATATACATAAACTAACGCCTTTATCCCCGAAGGGGTATGCAGAGCCGCCATCAGGGCACTCACATTTCGCCTTGTATGTACCGCCGTCCCACGATGTGATAGGGGCGAGCCTACTGCCATATCGGGCACAAATTCCTGACTTTGCCCGACCCAGGACTCGAACCCGAGGCCTCAGCTTTGTAACCGTACCGTAATACAAAGTACGCCACCAAGGCAGTAATTTTATCGGCTTCGATTAAAGATATTTTTAGTTACGGCTACATCATCGGTCACGGGTTCAAAACCAGCGCACAATGTCATTGACCTAAGGATTGTGTATCATAATAATTTCATTTCACCAAAACTGTATTAAAATGCCCGAACAATTAAATTTACTCTAAAACAAAACGAAACACACGTTTTCTCAATTTGTACTAGAGTAAAAACGATGTTAATTTCACATTGTAAGTTAATGAGGCGTGGCGGACACTAATTAACATTATTTAGTTAATTAGCTCCCGGGTAGCTATTGTCTGAAAATTTAGCTTCATGGTGGATAGGCACCTCATGATGTGTGAGGGTTATTTGAATTTATTTAGAGTTTAAATAGTAATGGCCTTATTCATAGACAGATTTAAAAGCTATTTTAGTTATGGAGTGTTTTGTCTTCTTCGCTCAAACTGAGTTCAAAAGTCTTTCGAAGGGGACAAAACATTCGATAACTAAACTGGGTTTAAAATCTGTCTATGAATAAGACCGTACGTATCGATCTGGCCTAACTTCATCCTAAATTGTAAGTACTATAGATAAGGCAATAATAAAAAAATAAACTATACTTATAAAGTGCGTGGTGGCCTGTCAGCAAACGGCCCAGGTGCGACTGGCAACATGTTCACGGTGGTTGTGAGTTCAAATCCCAAGGCACACGTCTGACTTTTCGGAGTCATGTGTGTATTGATATTCAATCACCGCTATAACGGTGAAGGAAAACATTGTGTGCAAACCTGCATATCGTAGCGATTTTAAAGAATTTCTACGGTATGTAAGTCCGCCAACCCGCACTAGGTCAGCGTGGTAGACTATATGGCCTAACCCATCAATCATACCCTCAATTGTAAAAAAAACTAGTAAACCTTCCTCTTGAATTCTATTCATTGATGACGTGTCGCTATCGAGAGTGCCTACTCGCGAATATTGAAATGTTCTATTCGTATTAAGGCATCTCACTTGAGAAATACTAGCATTGAAATCAATTTATTCCGATGCACTGTCATTTATCACGTAAGTTGGAAGAAAATTGCAGTATTTCGCATGCATTTATCACTGCCTTCTCGTCAATCATTCTCATATTGTAATATTTTATATAGGTTCGTATTTTGTTTGAGTGGTGTATCGGTAACGTATTGAGGGTAAAGTATAAGGTACTAATTAATTGCTATTCGAAAAAAAACTATTATCCTTTCGATACCTTTGCCGCATTTACCTACAACACCCAATAGATCCTGATAATACCTCGAATTTTACACCGTATTCTCGTAGCTTATCGGTGCTGTAAAATTTTCATGTACCTATTTTATTTATAGGCACTAGCAATACCCCGGGGTGAAAATCGCAACGATCCCTAACTATACCAATTACTTTCACCGCGGCTTTGTGTGGTAACCCGTTTGAAATACTGTTAGCACTGATGGAAAATTTTAAGGATTTATTGCTTTGGATGTAAATTTTAAAGGAAATGTGAAGGTTCACTATCGTTTTATATTACTATTGAAATGGCTGGTTCAACTCATACGTACATACATAAACTCACGCCTTTATCCCAGAAGGGGTAGGCAGAGGCGCCACCAGGACACCCATATTTCGCCTTGTATGTTCTGTCCCACGTGTAACAGGGGACGAGCATATCGCCATATCGGGCACAAATTCCTGACTCCGGGCTAATAATGAATAGAAAAATCCAATATCACTTTGCCCGACCCGGGATTCGAACCCGAGACCTCAGCTTTGTAACCGTACCGAAATACAACTACGCCACCAAGGCAGTCATATTTATTTATTTATTTACATTATTAGGTATGCAGTTTGTGAAATACGCAAATTGAGGCTATGTTAAGTAGCAAAACCTTTATTTATTTATTATTATTTTTTTCTTTGACAAAGTAAGTAAGCGAATAACACTACTCATGAAAATCAACAAATCTATAGAGATAGTAGATGCTTATTTTAAATATTATGTAAAGGCTAGATATTGGTTTAAAAATTGTTCTGTGACCTATTAAGGACTGCGGCCTAAATTTCACTAATTGCATCAACTCCATGCCTATAAATACAATATATTACTCGTATTATTAAAATTGACAACATCATACGGACCAAATATTGTTATATTGAAAGTCCAAGCGATTACATTAAACTGTTAGGTATGTCTTTCATAAATCTAAAGCTAAGTATTTTTATTATAACTAATTCCTCCGTAGTATGAACGAACCTATTCTAATTATGGCGAATTAATTACAAGTTATTACTTTCTAGGATAGCCGTGCCCGCCACGGATATTTTACATCATTTACTACATTTTATAGGAATAGTTTCATATAGATTTTGAGGGTCGTAGATCAGGCAGTAAAACGCATTTCTTTCTAAAATTCTTGTAGAAATTATAAAACAATCATCGGTCATTTATAATCTTAGAAATCGCAAATGATTTTGGACAATGAACTACAGAATAGTATTAATAATAAACTTAGGGATTTTAGTCCTAACAGCATAATTATCAAAACATAATATTTAAACTTGGGTGTTTATTCATCAGATTTTGCATCACACAACTTTATACAGCCCTGATGGAAGAAGTCTTAATGATATAATTAACGCTTTTTTCGCTATAAACGCTATTAAGTTTTATCTGTGGCACAACTACAATTACACTTATCAGAAAAATCGAAACACCTTGCAAGCTTATGTTTTGTAAGGATTATCAGAAAAAATGTGTATTTAGGAATATAGGCCCAATGTCGTTTAATAGTGAATAATATGAGGTTTTCAAATCCTAATATTGATTTTCTACATTCAAATAAATTTTCATCGGTTTCGTATTTTGTTTCATTTGTTTGATTTTTTTTCATGGATTGAAAACTCTTTTGTGTTAAAATAATGCAGAAACCATAAAAACGGAAGTGTTAAGATTTTTTCTGATGAGAAGTATATTATCCAAAACCAAGATAGCAGTGGCGAAGGGTTCTTACAAGCCGATTCCTAGCAGCACGCCTTATAATTTAAAGGAAATTATTCATTATTTACATTTTTTTAAACAAGTTATATGAAGAAAATAATCAAATAATAAACAATATTAAAATAAATATAAACAATAAACAAATGTTATTCGATATTAATAAACAAAATATTATCGATCAATTAATAACACAACGACAAACGCATTGCGCGATGTTCAACGTAAGTACATGCATACGAAACACGCGGCCGCCTAGATCCCGATGACGTCACGTCAGGCTACAAGGACACAGCACGAGTTCCCGTTGCTCTCGCGCTCATTTCCAACGCATTATTTGCCATCTCTGTTACACGTTTGTTGCTCAGAACTGCATGCAAAATTGCACCTTAAAACCCTTTGATTTTAAGGTCTAAATTTATTTGTAGAAATACGACGATATTTGCTTGTGAATATGCCGGTGGGCCTACGGCTTATAAAGTAATTTGCCAGTTCGCGCCTCTTTTATTTCGTGTTTATAATTAGAAAATATTATTTACTACTGTGTTGTTTCAGTATATATGTATAATGCGGTGTCTATTTTTAGGTTTGTATATAATTAGTGGGTAATTTATGAAATTTTACTGGTTTCGAAGTGCAAACAGATTTATCTATTTAGCAAAACTTTAATGATGAATGAAACTTGATAATGTCGTATGTATCGTTTTATCTCATGAATTGCATTATTATGAGGTAATTTTAAAAATGCTGCATTTACGTAATTAAAAAAGGGACTGGAAATTATATTAAATTTGATAATACATTTAAGTACCAGAGAAAGAACGGCAACTGACAAGTTTTAATTATTTAATAAATATTGTAATGCCGTATTTTTGTTAGCGTTGATTCAAAATAGGACATACAAACATAACCCACGCCTGCATCCCATGAGGGTTGCCAGATTCGATAGATCTCCAGTTAGCTCTATACTGGCATCGTTTTACTTTCGTCCACTTACATCAATCTCTTCATCTTTTTTTATATATAAGGAACGTTTGAAATTTTTTTTGTCGATCAATTTCAAAACAGGCTAATGTTGTCTTTTGCATTGAATCGAAATTTACTTTAAAAACGTTAAAAAAAGCACCTAACGGGCACAGTGCTATTCCGTGCAAGTGTTGTATGAAAATATAGTAAGTATTACTAAGCAAATATGTCGCTCAATATCTTACGTACATAACGGAGTAAAAATATAAGTATGTGTACCTACTTGTTAATTTAATAAAACTAGTCACCAGAAGTATCGGCTTCCCTTTTGAAAAAAGTCACCCTTCGCCACTGCAAGATAGAGTAATTACTATAAAAAAATTTGCTCTTCACCAGCAAAGCACCGCGGATAAGTTACATAAATTCTAATAAGCAGTAAAACAGCAAAGCGCGCTCAATATTTTGTGACAATACGGGCCATTTTACGGGCTATTTTATTACAACGATGGACAATAAAGCAGTCAGTTACTGGAGTGGTCACAATTCGTGCCAGTATAAATCGAGTGCAATATAAGTGTATAATAAAGCAATTTACGAGCCATCACGGGCATATGAATCGGCTGTCGTTTGGTTTGAGTGCCTGACCACCTGTCATGTCTGGTGCGGTAAAAGAAAGTCGAATTGAGGACGACGTAATAGTTAGTGAAGGTAGAGTTTAAGATGTTAAGTCTCAATATGTCCAGTAGTTACTCTGGCTACAATGTCCTTCAAACCGGAACACAACAGCGCATTTATACTGCTGTTTGGCGGGAGAAATAGACATTGCGGTGGTACCTACCCAGGCGGCCTCTCACATATGAGACACCAGTAAAAATTAAACCAAATCGCGATAAAATCCGTAAAAATAGTTTTATTTCAATATGCATTTTTTTAAATTGTAATGACCAGACAACTATTTTTTACACTAAAACATGTCTGTTATTTAACTAGGCGATTAAAAATTATATAAGCGTAACAATCTCTCTTTGCACTCAAATTTCTGCATTAATGTTATGTAAGCAATGACTGATCATTGGCAAATCAGCCCTAATTTAATCCGATCAACGATACCGACGATAACTTTATACATTTTTCCTGCTGACCCCCTTCATTTTGTACTGTTTTCTATTTGCGAAAACTTATAAATGGCACTTTCATATTGTCGTTCCCCTGTTATTATATAATCTAGCTGTAAGTTTTCCGTAAATTATAAAATAAAATAAAATAGACTAGTTCCACATGCACAAAATAACTCAAAAGAAAATTATAATATTATTAATAATATTCAAACAATTTCAAAATCAGAACGCGTATAATCGTTTTAAAATAACACACCAATCAATGACGCGAAAAAAAAATCACTTAAAAAAAATCACTTAAAAAAAATGAGCGGTCATATCGCTTACCATCAGGCGAATGGCATGCTCGTCTCGCCATTCATTGCAATAAAAAAAAAAAAAAAAAAAAAAAAAAAATTCAAATCCTTTATCCGCGATCCAAATCGCCATTGTTTATTTACGTGCAATGCATCCGATCTGGGACGAATCAAATGGCCGGGATTAGTGGGGACACGGAGCGGGAATCAAAGGATTTATCCACTGATTACAACACTTTCAGCTGCGACACACAGGCCTATACTTACTTTTGTATCAGCCCATATACTTCCCACAGCACGGCACTCTACAATCGAGAGTACGATTGGGAGGGGTTAGGTCGTATAGTGCACCACGCTGGCCTAGTGCGGGTTAGCGGAATTTACATACCATAGAAATTCTTTCAAATCGCTATGGTATGCACTTATGCAGGTTTCCTCACGATGTTTTTCTTCACCGTTATAGTGCGTGGTGATATTTACTTATATTTGGAGCTATTTCTGCTTAATTTTTAACCAAAACCAAAATATATAAAAGCCGATAGTTATTTTTACACATACATACATTAACATCACGGTTTTTCCCAGAAGGGTATACAGAAGTGCTATCGGGTCGCCCACGTTTCGTCTTGTGTATTTCGTCCTCGCCATTTAGCTATTTTTGTATAGGTACATAATCCAGTGTACTTATAAGTACTTAAAGTAAAAAACAAGATGAAATGACGCAGCTTACGAAGAAAAGCAGACATTATACAGACAGAAAAGACAAACAACGCCCACAAATATGTTAAAAATTCTACTCCTATACATAAACAATTAATTAATTACATTAAAAATACAAAACAATGTTACGTACATAGTCATAACTCTCCACATGTCTCACAACAGATCCGAAACAAACATCTGTGAATCACATTCTTATTTGTCATTCAAAGTATCAATTATTCAACATAATATTCCAATTTGCACTGCCCTAAAACATGCAAATGACAATTTAATTCACTAAGAAAATATAATAAAAAACATGATTTTTCCCGCTGTGCCATACTGCAGATTATCACGCGATAATCAATGATACTTACTTACTTGTGCCAATTTTGATACTTCTTCGTTATGTGGTTTGGAATGCCTTAATGAGATTATCTTTTTGAAATATTGTTTTTTTTTTCTGAATTTTGTTTCATTTCATTAATAGTAAGTTGATGGAAATTTCTTCGTGAATCATAGAGTACATTGGGAATAAATGTAGAACAGATGCCTTTGTCCTGAAATACATGCTTATGTAGGTTATGCTGATATTACATGCTTAAGCTTTTTTTACTATGTTGAATGGCGAGACGAGCATGCCATTCGCCTGATGGTAAGCGATACGACCGCTCATGGATAGTAGCAAAACCAAATAATACCATGAATTACAAAGCACTGCTTGGCATTCCGCTGCGCTCGCCATAATGAGACAGAACATGTTAAGCATCAATATGTCCAGTAGTTACTCTGGCTAGAATGTCCTTCAAACCGGAATACAACAGTTTTACACTGCTGTTTGGCGGGAGAAATAGTCATTGCAGTGGTACCTACCCAGCCGGTTTCTCACATATGAGAGACCTACCTGGTGGTAGGTCTAGGTAGGTAATATGATACTTTACTGGTGTAAAGTATCATATTTTGATTAAGTAGACACTTCCATACTACCACATTTTTTAAGTATGATTTTTATCTCTCCACTTTATGCAGTAAAATAAAACTAACTCTCCAAAATTTTAACAAGCACGTTTTCAGTTTTGGCATCCGTGTTGCGGTTAACCTCTCGACGGATTCCTAAGAGTCTCCCTTGTAATATTCATGCCAAAATAGTACTACTAGTTTAATAGTTTATACCCACTATAAAGATATACAAGTAGATGTATGGGACTTTTTTTATTATTTTACTTATGCGTGCACTGACAAACGACTTCTAAAGGAAACTGATTCTCCGCCAATACCTATAGGTAATTTAGTCTATTGGTACGTGGCGACATTTGGAACTACAAATAAAAATTATAAAATATCTATTAACCGCATTGTTTAAGATATATTTTCATAATACAAACAACAAGCATTTATACTCGTATTGTAATAGTATTAACATATTTAATATAATAAAATGTGAATACAGGGTATATCAAGACCGCGACCGAAAACGAAGCCAGGTGGTAGTATTAGTGACTTCAGACACAACGTAATGAAAAATTTCGCAAAAAAAATCGTCAACTTTTTTTTGATAATTTTTTACTTATCGTCGTATTTGGGTGATAAATACATAGTTTTCCTAAAATAATGATGTACACCTTTTTATTTTTTAAGACGCAATGGTACGATAGGGTTTAAATCACTATTTTCGCAAAAACTAGGTATTAACTACCCAAAAACAATGATTTTCAAAAAATTGCAAAAAAAAATCTGTCGCTTATTTTGCGAATTTTTTATTTGCATTGTGTCTGTAACCACTAAAACTACCACCCGGTTTCGTTTTCGGTCGCAGTCTTGATATACCCTGTATGGAAGAATTATTCTTATTATTTCGACAACAGCGCTTTCGACGGCTGATCGTAGAGGACCTGTAATATTGACATCAACATAAATAAATAATAAATAAATAAATACACCTAATAGTCACATACATAGTCCTGACCCCACACTAAGATCGAGTCTTGTGTCGTGAGTATCAGAAACTACGAGAGTCTTTTCGGTCTCACAAACACCCAGAGCCGACACAAATACATGTGGTTCACACAAACATTTGATAATACATATACATACATAATTTGACCATCATGACAAATGATTGATCATTGACGTGATTGATCATCAGCGCTATTAGTTATGACCCTCGCTATATAATGTAAGACTGTGGATCGCCCCACAAATATTTGCTTCTTGTTGGGTGCTCAAAAAATCTCTCATACTTTCAGATACCAACAACACAAGACTTTTCATTACTTAAAGTAGAAAACACATGCAATAACGAATTGCTTTGAGCACAAACTCACAGTCTTTTATCCAGGATTACCTTTTAAAAGTAGCACCAGAGCGATTTTAAAACCAGGTTTATCTCTTAAAAGTGCTATCGGAGCGATTATTCGCAATCCAACGTTTCAAGTGGTCCCGCCAAGACTGCAAGTTGCAATGTCTTTAGTTCTACTAATTGCTAATGACGTCACGGGAGATTTGTAACGAGAGAAAACTAAACTAACTGGCCTGATAAATGGTGATGCAGGATATCGAGTACGTTTGACTAAGCTCTCGGTAATTTTAGTAGCATTACGGCAGCCAGAGACCTCTGATGTCAGTCAAATAGTTCCTTTGTTTTAAAAGCAAAATCTTGTCTTAAGTTGGATGAGAGATTAACAGGTCTATGTGAAGATCCATGGACATAGGCCTCCTGCCTATGTTCAGCAGTGGACTTCCTTGCTGGAGAGAAAAAAGAGAGATGTATTAGTTGAAACTATGCTGGTATGGATTGGCATCATCTTTTTATACCGGCCCGACAAAGTAAACAATGACGGAATTGTAATGAACAATCTTAACCTATAAATCGATGCCGAAAATAGTAAATGTAAATCCACGGGTGCTTTTAGACCAATTTCGATAATTCTCGTCTTAGATTTTTTAATAAACAGAAGAAAAATAATAATATTAACACTTTATTAAGACACCACATCACATTAAATACATAAAAAACAAAAACTCAATTACAAATTGGCGGCCTTATCGCTAAGAGCGATCTCTTCCAGACAACCATCTAATTGGGCAATATAATTAAAATGTTACTACGATATGACGGTAATTTTCAACGCTTGTAACACAACCGATCTTACAACTTCACACCTTCACAAAAACCCGCCATGTATCAAAATCGACGCGAAGGCATTAACTGTCGATTGCCGCATCAAAGAGCTTAGTTTGAGGTTCTCGCGCCACTAGTTTCGAGATCGAACGGTAGTCGGGCGGAAAATCTACTTTATGTTTGTAAACAATTAATGTATAGCCGACTTAATTGTTAGTATCGGGAATATAATTAGTTTGAGGACTTATTTGTTAACGGAATAAACAGATTATACACCTGTTGATAAATAATTTAATAAACAAACACACGAAAGTCACTCGGATAGTACTGATCCCTCAGTAAGGTACGAGTGCATTTTTGCAGTCACAAAATCCGGAACGGTAACAATATTTGGGACCAACACAAATATTTATAATGGAATTCCGTCCCCTATTACCTTCTGCCTTTGATCGTAAATACATTGCCAACCTCTCAAAATAGAAGAGAAAGAAAAAAGAATGAGGAAGATATTATGCTTTGCAAATATAACGTATAGTACTTTATATTTGCCGTTTTATTAGCTAATGGGTCTCACTTCCTGCGCTATTAAACATTGTTATTAAAGGTATTTAAAAATGACGATTCTTTGTGTTTAAGTAACGAGACACCAATTTCACAACATCTAGAACCTATAAACTCCAAGAATGAATCAATTGAAATGCTCAATGTAATAAAACCCGACCCCGTAGGAATAAAACGTCAACAGATCCTGATCGTTCTATTCTTAAATGAGATCAGGATGAATGTTCCCTTTCTTTCTAACATTTGCATTTAGAAAAGGAGGTGCTGTATATTGAGTGGGGTAAAGGTCAACACTTACATATGGGTTTGCGATCGATTTAACACCCAATCAGAACGTATCTTTACGTGTAAGTAAATATACTCTTAGATATGACAGTGCGTGGGGTTATTAGATATTTTCGGGACATTTGGGATGAGATTAAATCGTTGGTCTATAATAATTATGTTTTATGTATCAATGACTGGAGTCGCATAATTTAAATATGAATGAAGGGTCATAATATATTAATTCATTCTACTTGGCGGGAGATAGCTTGACGGTCGACAAACCGTGGACGCAACGTACTAGAGCAAATTACTACGATGGGTTTTCCACACCATCGTGTACGGTTGTTCAGACAGTTATTAGTTGTAGGTCTCTCACATTTGAAAGGCTGCCTGGGTAGGTACCACTGCAATGTCTATTTATCCCGCCAAACAGCAGTATACATGCACTGTTGTGTTCCGGTTTGAAGGACATTGTAGCCAGAGTAACAACGTGGTTAAACTTTTAATTAACCTTCCTTTACCTATATTTATTACTTTTCATTTTTACAAATAAATAAAAAAATATTTATAAATTAATGATTTTTAGCTGCATTGAATTTGAGTTATTTATTAAGAAAGCTGTTCCTGCCTATTGTACGATTAACCGTATTTATGATATATACTAAATGATGCCTTTATCCCTTAAAGGGCTATACAGGTACCACTGGTGGTACTAACAATTTGCAAAGCTTATTTTTGATAAGATTGACTGGTAGAAGGTCTCTCATATGTGAGAGGCCGCCTGGGTAGGTATTTTCGGTTTGAAGGACATTGTAGCCAGAGTAACTACTGGATATAATGAGACTTAACATCTTATGTCTCAGGATGGCGAGCGCAGTGAATGCCAAGAATTGCTTTGTAATTCATGGTATTTGGTTTTGCTACTGTCCATGAGCGGTCGTATCGCTTATCATCAGGCGAACGGCATGCTCGTCGCGCCATTCACTGCTTAAAAAAATCTGCAATTTGATATGTAGTTTGTTCCCAAGTGGATTTAAAGAACTCATAATTGTAAAGGCCCGTGGCCTGCAGTAGGGCGCATATAGAGTGAATTATTAGTATATTTTTTGACTAACACGGGCTATTTTTAGTATTAAACCAGCGGCGATTATGGGCCGATCCAATTACTTGATGCAATCAGGCCCTAAATGAGTCTAATCAGTACCATACCTTTAATGACCTACGCTATGCCTAAAATCCTGCACACACATAAAATTAGCTAAGAAAAAACAAATAGAGGTTATTCACTCCAGTGGATCATCAAGACCGAGTAGGAGGGTGGAGCGTGCTCTGCCGGAGTTCGTTAGCGAGGCGATGAGCCCTCGTGGAGTGTCACTCGCACTACGAACCTCTTGGGAACATTCCTTGTGACGTGTGCTTTGCTTTGTTATTGTGATGTTTTCATGGAATTTTAGGAGTACTTGGTCTTCATTCATCTATGTGTCAACGATTTGATTCTAGTATGTTTAAACGGTCTTCGTAATCTTCATGAGAATTTTAGCGAACTAATTTAACTTTGATTCGCCTGTGTGTCAATGAATTGGTTTTAGTATTTTTTAAAGGTCTTCTGAATCGTATTCTTTTTAAAAGTGTATAGCTCCATCGTCTTTCGATGGGGTAAAACGGTTATGTGTTTTTGTTTGTATTATTATTTTTAAGGTTAGTTTCATTCGAGTCCCAGGTAGTGTCCTTTTTGTTTCGTGACTAGCGTTCTACAAACCTCTTGAAAACAATCCTTGTGACGTGAGCGTTGGTTTTGTTATTGTGGATGTTTTCAAAGCAACTTAATATTAAGTAAATAGCATGGTACAGGAAACAGTACAGTATTTGTTTATTTCATTCATAGCAGGTGGGTGAACATGCGGTCCCGAATTCAATTCTTAGGTTGGACTATTCAATCGTTTATTATAATTAAATGAATTCTAAAATTCGATGATTTGATTCTCGATTTGGTTTGCAACTGTCCATGAGTGGTCTCGCTTACTATCAGGCGAATGGCATGCTCGTGTCGCTATTTATTATTTATAAAAAAATGAAATAAAATGAATGAATGAATAAGAAATATGTAAAATACTTAATGCAAATATTATACTTCATTATCAAATCAATAACTACTGATATCAACTAGAATCATTACTAGATCAAATGGCACTAACAGTTGCTAACATAAAATAATATTCGGAAAGAAAAGGGACATAATTACGTATTCCAATAATGCTGAATACCTAATTACAAGTAATTAGATTATCGATCTTATTACACAAGACATCTTTGTCCATGAAACAAAAGAACTTTGGAACAAACAGTTGCCAAACCTTTGTATTATTGGGTTCGGCAGAATTAGGTCAATGGCGTTTGATAAAGCAATTTATAGGTATAATTAATGTGTTATCAGTTAGTAATAGGGTAGTTAATAGATTATTAAGATGGACATTGCGTGTTTGAGCATTATACTGACTGTTCCAAGGTATAAGTTTATTTAGAAATATTTTGTACAAAAAAACATCACGAGGAAACCTCCATACATGGGAATTCTTTTAAAAACTTTGAAGGTACTTGAAGTCCATCAACACTAGGTTACCGTGGAAGACTATAGCTTAAACCATTTCGAAATAAAACGAATTTTTACGGATTTAATCGCGATTTGATTTAATTTTTACATTTTTTAACTTCCCGACGTTTCGATTGCTTTACAGCTTTCGTGGTCACGGGGCGGTCCGCGAAATCGCGATAAAATCCGTAAAAAATAGTTTTATTTCAATGAGTAACATTTGCGTAAATCTAAGAAACTATTATTAAACCAATATTTTTTATTAAAGGGGCAAACAAGCACCATTTCATCTGATAGTATGTGATCACCGCATCCCATGAACATCTGCAACACCATAGGGCATAGGGCATGGTGATACGTTGCTGGCCTTTAAGGTGGGCATATGTTTCTTGAAGGTCGCCAGGTTATATTTGTTTGGAAATGGGGCCCTTTTCAATCGAACGCATTAATTGTAAGTGTCCCGAGCTCAGTAAATAAGCAGATACAATATTTATTATAATATATAAAACAGCGTTATTAGGTGTAATGTTGATTTTATATATTTTATAATGATGCGTACTTCTTTAATTGGCTACATATCACTTATCAGTGACTTTGTTACCGATTTTTAAATGTTTGTTAAATTGTAATGTGTGCTGTTGATGTACCTATTTTAACATTAAATTGTCAGATAAAGTAGAATAAGCTAACATTAACTTACTAACTGGAGGTAAAACAACTGCATACATTATTGACGCGACTTTCTGTATCGCAACACGACGCTTGGGAGACAGTTACCGTGTCTACTTGTCTCTTACTTTGACACTATTGCAGATAGCAGTTATTCTACAAGAACATGTACTACATTTATTGATAGATCGGTCATGAAAATTAATATTTCCGCATAAGTAGTACACATTTGTATTCAATTAATTATTTTAAAATCAAGGTTCTTCGAAAACCTATTGAAGAGGCATCTGAGATATGAAACGCAGGGTCTTGGATTTTGTTATGAATAATTTCAGAAGGATTGACGTCAAACAAGAACATAAAATCTTAAACTTGATCTTTTTAAAAGTAAGTTGAAAAAAGCAGATAGAATAGTTTTCTTTAAGCTTAGGATAAGGAAAGCTAAAATTCAAATTTCATTCAATGAAAGTAAAATTTCATACACTGCCACAAATCATGACTATGAATTACCCCGTCACATAATACATAATGGAGCCATCTAAAATACCATTACGCGGTCAAAGGATAATGAAACTTCCGCATGTTACACGAGTGTAATGACGTCATTATTCCACGTCATAAGTATTGGATGACAAAACCGCACCTAGACTAATTGGGTACAATGTTTTAAAAATCGAAAACCACCTTCTATAAGGTAAACAAAGACATTAATTTCGATTTACAAATTTCTGATCCACAATCGTGAAACTTATTACGTGACAGCGGTTTACCCCAATCTGTCTAAGCGGTCTTTAAAGTTGCTCTCTTACCCCTAATTCCGCCGCTTGCGACAATAAATTGATGTCTGGCACACATTTCATTGTGGCTTTCGGGTGCAATGACGTTTAAGAGATTTATGTCCGAGATTGGACGAGTTTTTTTGTAGAATTGTCCAAGGAAGCCTTTTGTGAAGATGGGGTATTTGATAGATATGTTGGTCTTGGGCTGAGTTCAAGCGTTTGAATTGGTTATATCCATGACTAACATCGGATAAAGTAGAAAACTATCCGAAATAGGTGAATCACTATAATATACTAAAAAATATATACCTTAGTCTATAACCCCAGTGCTGAAACGAAAATCGTCTAACTCTATTCGCTATTTATAATATTTTTGTATGACAATAAATAATAATAATAAATACACCCAACAGTCACGTACATAGCTCTGACCCCACACTAAGATCGAGCCTTGTGTCGTGGGTATCAGAAACTACGAGAGACTTTTCGGTCTCACAAACACCCAGCCAGACCCGAAACAAATACCTGTGGATCACACAAATATTTGTTTATTTTATGATACTTCTAACCTTTTCATAGCTAAGTATCTTTGCTATAATGCTAGAATTTAGCTGTCCGAAAACAAAGTATAATTACAAAAATAATCACTTGCAATCACTTATCGCAAAAAATTGCAAATTACTTCATAAACGTACCTATTAAATTATTTACCAGCCAATAAACATATTCAACAGCCATTACCTGTAACAAAAATCAATTATTACCACCCTATTATAAGTAATCGATGAATGGATTAATGAGAAAATTTGAAGAAATATATGCGTTATCCTGTAAAAGTAATCGTTGTTATTAGTTATTTATTATATTCCAACAGGTCTTAGTTGAAATCCTTGAGAAGCTATGTTCAGCAGTGGACTTTCTTTATTTTTTATTTTATTTATTTTATTTACACAAAACAGGTTACAATCTTAAAGCTGCTAAATAGTTACAATAATGTTTTTTATCTTGAATATAACCCAAAACTTGTGTTTCACGAACAATATTATACTACGAGGCGAATATACTGCTATATAACTATATACTGGAAATTACCATACAAAAACCATGATAAAATAAAATACGGTACAAAAAATATATAGTTCCAATTCATTGTTGATTTTTCGATTGACATGATTAATTCATTGTGTTTGAAAATAATGTTTCTGTGGCAAAAGAGAAGTAAGGATATTGTTAGAAGATAAAAGTTATAACCTGAAGTTAAGCTGAACACAATACACAACAAAAACTGTGTAATTACTAAATCAATATCCTATAAATGTTTATGTGAAACATTGCTAATTATTATTCTTTAAGAAAGTCAATTATCATACACTTTAACAGTGAAAAAAAAAATCGTAGACAAACCTGAATACAGATCTTTCTACGTATTTCTGTAGGTCTGCGTGATAGACGATGACTAAGGACTTTTCAATCAATCTCTCAATTGCAGAAGTGTCTCTTGCTCATCAGTAATATAGGCTCATACTGTCTTACTTAATACAGTCTTTAATCATCACATCAAAAACACTAACTTACCTAAATCAAAATGAATACTCGTTTAACTTGAAATAGAGGGTTTTGTTAGAATAATGACAGTGATTATTTTCAGACCGTGAAAGATGATCAACTTGATAACTCTAAATTACCCCTAAATTGTTCACAAACTAGTCCGAGACGCGAGTCTGAAGTTTATGAAAGCGTTTTCATCTAGCTGTTTGTTTTACTTGATTTTGGGAGTTAATTTTATAAAGTTAATGAAATCCTACCTATTGCTGAATTCTTCATGTCTATTTTGGATCATTGCATATTTTTAATCAATAATAGATTAGTTAAGAATAACAATTCGGAAGACTATAGAACCATGGGGCTTATTTCTGTGAATTATGTTCAAATTACAGTATGGTCAAATTGGTTAATACATTTAAAAATGCTATCCCGTAACACGCTACCGACTGCAATTGTAGGCAATAATTGCGGCGATTGGGTTGTCGAAGACCATTGTCTGAAATTATGGTTGTTACAATGCTGGAAAATTGCAAAACTGAGGTCTCGGGTCGAGCTAAGTGATATTGGATTTATCGCGTCATTATCAGCCCGTACTCCCGGAGTCAGGAATTTGTGCCCGATATTGCGATAAGCTCGCCAACTATCACATCGTGGGACGGACAACAAAAGACGAACCGTAGGTGTCCTGGTGGCGCCTCTGCCTACCCCTTCTGGGAAAAAGGCGTGAGTTAATGTATGTATGTATGTTTTACTAAATCTAGATTATTTTAAACCACAAATGCACCACAATCATAACACTAGGCGTCCTACGAAATACTGTCTGCTCCATACGGCCCAGTTTCACGCAAGAACACTAAAAGTTAAAATAATGACGCTGCGGTAAGAAATAAAACTGAAGATGCTTCGTTGAGTGTTTCTGTTGTTTTTAAAATGCTTAAGTATGTAATATTTGGTGCTTAATGATCAGGAATCCTTTTTTAACACCAGTGCTCAACGTTATAATGTTTTTCTTTGCTCCTTGTTCTTATAAAAAATGTTTTTATAATTTTAATTGAAATTGTAATGAATAAATAAATAATAATTGTTATGCTTGAGTTGCGTATAACTGATACCTGAGATCCTGGGTTCGAATCTTATATTGGGTAATATACTTTGTGTCAAACTTTGAAACAATCACATATGAGTGGCCAATGGGAATTTATATGCAACATGAAAATAAACATTGGTATACCTTGAAATATAAATAAGGTCATTGAATTATGGGAAACAATGACAGCGAACAATAGTGGCCTACCTCAATGAGGATACACGCGTTATATGGGTCTGTGAGCAATATCTCAGTTATTCGGAATGAAATCAATCAAATGGCACTGAACAAAAACAAAAGCTATACATGTTGAGGTCTTAATAGCTAGGAAACATTCTGTGTATAGCCGGTACTGAAATTAAGTATACATATATTTTAGTATCGACCGGCTAGAATTGAGAATCTCTTCCTATACTCTAAGAAAACTTATCGCAGAAAAATAATGTTATACACAATCTTTCCAAAGTGATTTCCAAACCTAATAACTAAATCTAAGCTTATTTTTCACAGCCTATCCTTAAGCACTAGAACACAAAGCCCAAAACCGACATATTCACAAAATTATAATCCAATAACATAACAACAATCAATAAATCAGGAATACGCATTCGGGCTATGTCCCAGCCGTGCCTTAAACCGAAGATTCAGTACATATATTGAGGCTAAAGCCCCACGAGGACTCAACACAACGATTGAAGTGTCATAGAATATTCATCTAGTTAGTAACAGACATCAGATCGCAGTAAAAGGATTATGGCATTATTCAATGCTCTATGATACAGATGCGGATTACAATTGTGTTTCTCCTGAGTATTATTAGGTGCCGTGGTGTCGAGACGAGCGAGCCATTCGTCTGATAGTAAGCGATACGACCGCTCATGGACAGTAGCTAAACCATACAACACTATGAATTATAAAACATTGCTTGGTACTCCACTGCGCTCACCATCCTCAGACATAAGATTTTGATTTGATGAAGTCTCATTATGCTCAGTAGTTACTCTGGCTACAATGCCCTTCAAACCGGAACGCAACAGTGCATTTAAACTGCTGTTTTGCGGAGGAAATAGACATCGCGTTGGTACCTACCCAGGCGGCCTCTTTCATATAAGAGACCCACCACCAACTGCCTCGGTGGCGTAGTTGTATTACGGTACGTTTACAAAGCTGAGGTCTTGGGTTCGAGTCCCGGGTCGGGCAAAGTGATATTGGATTTTTCTATTCGATATGGCGATAGGCTCGCCCCCTATCACATCGTGGGACGGAACATTCAAGGCGAAATGTGGGTGTCCTATTGGCGCCTCTGCCTACCCCTTAAAGGATAAAGGCGTGAGTTTATGTATGTATGTATACATACCACCAGCGCGTAATAATACTTTTAGTATTGATTTTGCAAGCCAACCTTGCATAAAACAACCCCTCTATATAACTTTCTTTAAAAGCACAAAACATATGAATTGAAATCCTCAATTACCCTTTACAAACTTCAGAATACGAAGCCACGATGCAAGAACTAACGACGCGTGTTTTCATTATAAACTTAGAAAAAAATAACTTAGAAAGTAATAACTTAGAACAACTTGAAGAACTGTGAACAACCGCTGGGGTATTTGAGCGAGTAATATGAAATGAATATACGTACTTTAAATTGTACAATTTTATTCTTTGTTTATTTGTCATTTCAGGATATTTTGAGCAATTTTCATGTTTTTCAAATTATTTATTCGTTTTAAAGTAAACTATTAGCACAAATATTAAAGTATCGCAAAGGCCTTTTACATGTTTGTGTGGATACTGAGACACTCTTGATAATTATTAATATAAGCCAATCTATACAAACCAATGTTGGAAATCATTTTTAGTTTAGAACTGGACTTGCTAGGGCTGAAAAAAGAGTCAGCTGAAATCTTAATTGCAAATAGCGTTTTGCGAGTTGTCACCAAACCCTAATTTTAAATTCGTTTACTTTTTTACTGAGCCGGAAATAATACACCTCTTGAAGTTTCAATCTAAAATATAACGAAAGCCTAAATTAAAACGACTTCCGGCTTTATTTTCCAGGCTTTGAAAGTTTACGTGCCGAAACTTTTCAAAATAACTTGATTTAGATCATGCCAAATATAAAATGGATTAGGTGAGAATCTTTGCGAATTTTTTTATTAAAAAAGCACCATTTATCTTGTTTTAATGCCGCGAGGATCAGAAGAGGTCATGATTAATTACTTTGTGAATTAATCGACGGCTAGCATCTCGAGGGCTGTGCTATTGTGAACGCGTCTGAAGCAGACAGTGTTAATGAGAAAATTTATATAAAACAAAATATGGTTTGTTCAATAAATACGGGGGATTAATGAGCTTTGAATGGGTCCAAAGAATTTACTTTAGAGTTTTGATTTTGTATTCTGTAGAGTAATTAATTGTATGTTGAAATGTTTAGGTGAACGAACTATATAAGAATAAGAGAAGATAGGAGTCGAAGCTGAGCTTGACTGTGAGCGACCCATCTGGGTAGCCACTATACGTGTAAAGTATCATTTGATTTTCCAATACAACCTTAGATTTAATCGATAAAATATTGGTTTTAAGTCATAAAATGTTTAAAATTACATAGTAAAAATATTATTCCTTTCATAGAATTATACGTAGGAACATTAACGTGAATATAAGACCGTTTCGTATATATCTGAGTGAGATTTTGGTGTCTCCAAATGATTGATCGTTCCTATTGATGTGGAGTGAAAAACACCGCGTCTCACAAGATGTCATCCGCGTCGTTTGACAAATGCTTTTAATGAGCGAATTTGAGGTTGTACGAGGAAAATGACCTCGATAGTATTTTGTAAAGAAAGTTTCAAAACAAATTATCGTTTTTTAAATAATGGTGGAATAGACGTGTTTTTCTATTATTCAATTTTCGGTATACCCATAGAGATAGGCGTAATTATTAGTTTTTTCCACAGGAATGCCACTGCTAAAGATAGTATCTGTATTAGCCCATATACGTTCCACTACGATTATGAGGGGTCAGTTCATATAGTCCACTACGCTGACCTAGTGCAAGTTGGCGACTGGTGTGGGTAAAGATAGGCTTCACCTGGTTTGGAAGGCAAGCAACACTAGCATACCCCTTCCGACCTCAAGCGGGGTACAAGAGAAGGAAGTTAACTGGTTTCCTTTCATTAAAATAAAACATGCAATATTAAACACGCAAAATTAATTGCAGAAAAATATTTAAATGACTGGGAAAAGTAATTTGAACCTGGCCTGCGTTCAACAAAACATGAATAAATATATTTAATAAAATTTGAAATAGCACACCACAATGCTTGGCCGCTCCCATATGCTAGATTAACTTGTGCCAAGCTACCAACATTTAGTACTGTTCACTGCCAAAGCTGTAAAATAGCGTGTATTGTTGCAAACCTCCTTTCACAGTGTTATTTAACGTGGCCAACTAACTGACGGCATATTATTTTAAAGAATAGATTAAAATGGTTTTTTAAGAAGCATTTGAAAAAGGAACTATATCTCACGTCACTGTGTTAACTGGAACAGACACAAAACCTGTCGTAGGTATATTGCCTTTGTAAAAAGTGTAGTTATTGAAAATGCATGGCACAAATAAGGGAGATAAAGAGGGATGATGAGCGTTGTTGAGGAATCTCACTTACACAGTAAATCTCTTATATAATTTCCTTTTTTTTATGTTACAATACTACTAACGGGATCGAACAGCACATTCTTCCATTATTCTAACAGATAAATAATAAAACTCCAACTCTTATAAATTACTATTTTAATAGATTTTATGAGCTACTGATACAGTTAAAAATTAAATTATTTTCGCCTACAACATTAACTCAAAAATTCCCATAAGTTTGACTCGATATTACGTATAAAATACCAGGAATTTCCGTCACGTTGTGTTTACAAATATTTTCCGGTAGAAACAGGAGTGCATGAGTAATGTTCTGTACAGTGTGTTGCGATAAAATATACCGAATGGTCCCGTGAACAACATAAATCTTTTCGCATTTGATTCACAGATTTACTTATTGTTGGCAAAACCCGCATGTACAATATGATAACATATATTGCTCAACATCATCAAGGTGCAGAATTGCCTTCGCTAGCAATTTAATGTTTAAATCTGAACTTTATTGAGCAAATGAAATTAATATGATACTAAAACGAACTTGTTTAAGTGTACATCAAACGACATAATTTATAAATGAAGTAAATTTTTAATTATATCAATGTATATAGGTGTGCTTTATGGCTGATGTATGGGAAATGTAATTTATTAAAATTTACTCGGTGTGGCAGCTTCCGTATCGAAATTCAGTTAAATTACCATCCATTGGATGTGTTAGTACTCGCAAAAAGGAATGTGTTGTATATGATATCGTTCATAGTATGATCCAAAGAACTTCATTAAACATTACCCCATTTACATGAGTTATTAAGAAATAAACCTTCAAGTGAATAGTATGGTGACAATACAAACTATGAGTTTGTATTATGACATGGGCCTACTCTACTATCGAAGGTACGATTGAGAGTGTTTAGGCCATACAGTCCTAAGTCCACCACGCTGGCCTAGTGCGGGTTGGCGGATTTTACATACCATAGAAATTCTTACAAATCGCTATCGTATGCAGGTTTCCTCACGATGTTTTCCTTCACCATTGACAGCCTCCGTGGCGCAGTTGGTTTGACGCCGCCTGTGAAACGAGAGGCCGCGGGTTCGATCCCCGCACCGAAACAAATATTTGTGTGATCCACAGGTATTTGTTTCGGGTCTGGGTGTTTGTGAGACCGAAAAGTCTCTCGTAGCTTCTGATACCCACGACACAAGACTCGATCTTAGTGTGGGGTCAGGACTATGTATGTGACTGTTGGGTGTATTTATTATTTATTTATTTATTTATTATTACCATTATAATAGGTGGTGATTAACATCAACCCACACATTACTCCGAAACGTCACAAATGTGCCCTGGCCAGGCTTTGAGGAAACGCCAACGCTCATAAAACGCCAGTGGGATAGAGGCCTAAGTAAATAAAAACTGTTTTAAAAAAGAACAAAATTTACGTCCAGCTATAACCCCCGGCAAGATGAATGCACAATTAGTAAGTTAAACTGTCCAAGGGTCTTCACAGTCCACTAATAAATCATATTAATTAGCAGGGGAGCCAATCCGTTGTTTTGCGAAGGCCTTTATATTAAGTGCCCGTTCGCTGTATTATGTTTGTGCATTTGAAATTGTTTGATCAGCTCTCGGTTGAGGTGGGGTCGAACGAATCACAAATATGAAATATTATTTATATTATAAATTATACTGATATATTAATTTTTTTTTAATTTTTTTGGACTTTTGTAACGCCAAGAGCACAATGATGTCCACTCTTGATGTCCGATGTACTTTTGTTTTTTTTATTGCGATGTATGACGAAACGAGCATGCCATTCGCCTGATGGAAAAGATACGACCGCTCATGGAAAGTAGCAAAAAAAAACACCATGAATTACAAAGCAATGCTTTGTATTCCACTGCGCTCGCCATCTTAAGACATAATATGTTTCAATTGTATTGTCTAGTTTTGTGAATACTAGTACGTATTTTTTTTTAAATTTTTGTTGTGGTGATACAGTGTCTTTAATGCCCTTATTGGTAAGATAAGTGCGGTCCAGATAAAGGATAAATGGTAGCAAAATCTTTATTATCTATATCTTTCGCCGCTCGACAGTTATACTTGTGACTATCTCGAAATATACACACCTTAACCCGAAACTCGCCACACGACGAATAACTATAATTTATACCCCATTCACAAATATAAGTAAACATTGAAAGCTAAACATCCTTCTTCCGAGTAAGACAGCATAAACCGCACAACTGTCACTGTGATACATAACCCACTTCCTATTGAAAACATGTGGACAGTAGAAAGATGTGCTTATTTCGCGGGCACAATTAAACTTCTTTCTTTTTGCAATCGGCTGCTGTTTTATGGAATAGTATGAGAGCTTGCGGCGTTTTATATCAGAAGCAAATTATGGCAGCTTCTTTACATGGCACAGTTTAAGAATACTATTGTGGAACAAAGAACCGAATTGTGACATATTTGTGTAACCCACAAAGTTTTTGGTCTGGAAGTTGTAAGACAAGGAAGTATGTCATAGTTTCTAATACCCATGTTAAAAAGAAATGTCACAAGACTTTCTGGCATATTCATAGACAGATTTAAAACCTATTTTAGTAATCGAATGGTTTGTATCTTTCGAACTACTTTAGAATTCAGTTTGAGCGAAAAAGACAAAACATTCGATAGCTAAAATAGGTTTTAAATCTGTCTATGAATAAGGCCGTTTGTATTTAACTTAGTCTGGGAACTAATTATGTGATCGCTAAGTGTATTTAATTTTATATCTTACTATTTAAACGCTAGCTTTTGCTTAGCTCTATGCGCGCAAATTTATACATCAGTCACCTCAACTTTATTATAATCCTTTAGCTTAGGGCACGAACTGTAGGCAAAGTTGTGCCTGTTCTGGCCATATATTAGCAGTTGTTACCGCCAGGGATCCTGTCAGGCAAATTATCGGGTAAATTTAAAAAAGGATCCACCTTTTCGAATGCATTTTTCCTGTCGCGAATACAATTGAACCCGATTCTCTTTGCAATCGGCTTCTGCGAATTACTAGTTAATAGTCTGAGAGCTTCGGACGTTTTACATCGCAAAGGCAAACTATATATATACTCTCGGTTTTATTCATAGACAGATTTAAAACCTACTTTTTTACCGAATGTTTTGTCCCTTTCGAACGATTTTTCAATTCAGTTTCAGCGACGAAGACAAAACATTCGATAACTAAAATAGGTTTTAAAACTGTCTTTGAATAAGGCCGTCTGTATTACATAATTTGAAAAATTTATTGATGTTGTTACTATAAGATTAGTAACAACATATTATTAAGATTAATTATTAGATTATTATTGAGATGTCGACACTTGTAATTGTTGTGTCTACCAAGAATAAGACAAATGTAAAATATGTTTTAAATGATTGTGTAAACACAATGTTAGTGTTGCTTAAACAATAAAATAAAAAATAAAATAATAAGTAATGCAATTCCGTATTACTAAATATTTGTATTTTACTATTTGCCTATTGAAGGAACATAAATAAATCATTATGTCACATTACTTGATGGTAAGACATTAATTCTGACAATTAAATACGACAGCTTCCGTGGCGCAGTTGGTTAGACGCTGGCTGTGAAACGAGAAGCCGTCGCTCGGTTCGATCCCCGCACCGAGACAAATGTTTGTGTGAGCCACAAGTATTTGTTTCGGATCCGGGTGTTTGCGGGACCGAAAAGTCTCTCGTAGCTTCTGATACCCACGACACAAGACTTGATCTTAGTGTGGGGTCAGGACTATATATGTGACTGTTGGGTGTATTTATTATTTATTTATTATTTAATTTTGCCCGATCGGCTAGCGTCGATCGGTATAAAATCAAAATAAAATAAGTTTTTATATAATTATATGCCGTTGTCCGGTCAAGATTATTCAATGCAATACACTAAAACTCAATTTTCTATACAATTTAGCTACTTCATAAAGTAACCGAAAATTCCCCAAACAATACCAAATTCGGTCAGCCGGCGGCAATTACACTATTCTAAAGGGTTATCTTAATTGAGCAGTTGCAATCTGTGCCTAATGTTTTCATCTGGCCCAGTCTATTACATTACAAACTTTATTAATCAAAATATTCTTTATTCAAGTAGTCTTTTACAAGATCTTTTGAATCGTTAATTTCTGCTACCACCGCTTCGGAACGTGTTGTAGCTGTGAAGAAGAAACGGCGCAAGAAACTCCCTCAGCAACACGAACTGTCTTCTTTTTTTCTCTCTCTTTTCTTATAATAGAATAATTAATGTATTCAAAGTAAATGATATTTACAATTAAAAAACATAGTTATCATGTCAGATGTTATACGAGTACAACTATTACAAAACAAGTACACAAAGAAACACTTTGAAATTTAAATAAAATAAATTATAGGACTTCCTTGGTGACGTAGTTGTATTACGGTACGGTTACAAAGCTGAGGTCTGGGGTTCTAGTCCCGGGTCGGGCAAAGTAATATTGGATTTTTCTATTCCACCTGGCTTCGTTTTCGGTCGCAGTCTTGATATAAAGTATAAACCTGAAGGGTTTGTTTGAACGCACTATTCTCAGGAACTACTGGTTCGAAAGAAAATATTTTAGCGTTGGATGGTCCAATTATTGATGAAGGCTATAGAGTAATTTTTATCGCGGAAAAATATACATATAGCGAAAATTTTATCACGGAAAAAAATATCACACGAGCGAAGCCACGAGACATACGTATTTTACAAGTGGTATCAGCTCTTCAGAAAACCTCGTAATGTATTCTTTTAAAAAAGGTTTTCAAAATAACACCGCCTATGTAGACTTTTAAATTACAAATTGCTTTAAACAAAAATGGCGATGCTATCAGCAATGTCTTTCGGGCGACCATTTTAAGAAAAATACAAAAGCTATATTTTTATTTATGTAAATACTTTAGTTGTCTTGTAAGTACCGAGAAATAGTGAAATCTGAGAGGAAAAAAATTGTCAATTTTCATCAATGACTTTACTCAAAACACCGTCAGCACAATATTGAAAATTTCAAAAGCGGAAATGAAATTACGAAAACAGAGGCAAAAAAGCAAATATTCAATGTTCCGAAAAGCGCACTTAAAGCGAACCGATTGAAGAAATTGAATATTCAATTTTTCGTCCGCCATTCAATCGTGGACCGGATTACTCCGCCCCACCCTTGGGACGATTCTCGTTAATTTACGACATATAAATGACACGGTCCATTTACGTCTAGATACATTCTAATCGTAACGATACACAACCTTCGTTTGACCGCCGGTCGGGACCGTGAAAGAAATTTATTTTGGCATTTTGTTTTCGAATAGAATGTTTGGGAATGGGAAACATTTTACTTGGGAAATCAGAATGTACACCTAAAGAGAGAGAAGGTAAATAACCTTTTGTTTTTTCTTTTCAGGGTTTGTGAGTAATTACTTCAATTTCTTTGTGTAGACTTGAGAGTACCACAATATGTTTTTTATTCACTTTGCACAAACATTTGCCTTTCTATATTCCAACGAACCGTCTGGCTAACATCAACTCTTTTAGAGAATTGTACTAGATTACCTATAGATTTAACTAATCAAGTCTAGACCAATTATACGCCTCATTCGTCTAATAGCTGAACCTCAACGGTGGAGCTAATTTCAGAGAGGGTAATCCACTTCATGTGAGTTATTCTTTTTATTAATCTCATATAAGTTCCAAAGACTGGATTTTGTGTCTAACATGGCGGTTTAAACGATCCTTACTACATTAAAATAGAAAAAGTGGCACTGGAGCTGGGACTAATGATACCTTTATTTACCACTTTAGGAATGTAATATTTTTTTATTGCGATGAATGGCGAGACGAGCTTCTTATTCGTCTGATGGTCGGCGATATGACCGCTCATGGACAGTAGCAAAACCAAACAACACCATGAATTACAAAGCAATGCTTGGCATTTCACTGCGCTCGCCATCTTGCGACATAAGATGTTAAGTGTGAGCTTATATTTACACAATTTTTCACCTCATAAAAAAAATACGATATACCAAAATCTATTCATAAATCATCTATATCAAAAAATATTTATAACAAAAGAAACTAATTTAACAAGTTTTAATATTAGTAAACAAAACACGTAATTAACAAAACCGGGCATTAACATATCTCACCGGACATCGCAGAATTAGAAGGGTTTGACCTTCATCTGCCCCCTAAATCGAGATAACGTGTCGTATTTACGCCTCGTCCGTCGCATTCAGGCCTTAACTGTCACAAGATTTACTTTGAAAGATATGGATACAACTGGTATTAATAAATTAAATAATATTAATAAACAGTCGCCTGAATTCGCTTAAGATACAAGCCATATGCCTTATGTATTGGAAACCAAGAAATAATTTGATGTTACACTCAGACCATACCCAATTAGCTGTTTTGTCGAGGATGCTAAAGCCAAGCGAAATAGACCAGATAGTAGAAAGGTGGATCCACTATTAGAGGTGCATTGAGGTCACAAGAGTCGATTAAAAAAATAAAATAAAATAAGTACATAAGTATACGCTTTAAGCAAGATGTAGACAAACCATTTCATTCTTCAAAATATTAATTAATTCTTCATACAGTTCTTCTTGTTTCATGAAAGCATACTATACATATATCTTCACTGGTGATAGGTCTCTCAAAGAAAGACCGCCTGGGTAGGTATCACCACAATGTCTATTTCTCCCGACACATAGCAGTGTAAATGCACTGTTGTGTTCCGGTTTGAAGGACACTGTTGCCAGAGTAACAACTGGACATATTAAGACAACCATGCTCAGAATGGCGAGCGCAGTGGAATGCCAAGCATTGCCTTGTAATTCATGGTGTTTTTTGGTTTTGCTACTGTCTATGAGCGGTCCTTTCGCTTATAATCAGGCGAATGGCATGCTCGTCTCGCCATTTATTGCAATTAAAAAATCCAACCTTACCTTTGAAACTAGAACAATCCGTAAACACGGCGTTTCACAGAGCCAAGATGTTTTCGTGCATATTGCCGCTCCGAAACAGAAACACTAATCCACCAGCACTACAATCTGTATAAACGACCATCTGGTTCCAGCACGATAAATCAAAACTTCACAACTTCCTATCTGTGACAGCTTACAGCTGGCGCCATCTACCTCGCGAACTTAATATTGACATAAATGAGAATAAATAAATAAATAATAATAAAATACCTAAACATAAGAACTTATGAATTAATTATAAACTATTTCTTTGGCACACTTTACGATTCCCTACCGTTATTTCATACGTCCATAAAAGTAACTTAGGAATTCAATTTAACAGTATTAATATTTTATTATTCTCGTAAGTCAATATTGGGGAATGTTGCCGGGGCAGATATGGGTCAATGTGTGTATTTTTTATAATTTAGCAAATGTGTTTGCGAAATAAATGAGTTTTTGAAGTGGTATTGCAGAAAAGTGCTGTGTCATGCAGTTGGAGGTTATAAACTGTTTTTTTACAAGTTGAGATACACAAACTTGGGCTCTGAGCGTCAATAAGGCTAAAACGTTGTAAAATGATTTTTATCACCATTTTTACTACTCATTCAATGGTGTCATTAGTGCTATCGTCTGTTTCGGTAGCGTATCATAATCCTTTATATAAAGTTAACAATTTCGCGGAATTATCAACCAACCGCTTAGTATAAAAATGTGTTTACATTCCTTGGTCACTATCACACTAATTTACTACACGTTTATCAACAGTGAATCTAAAGTCCATCTAGCGAGCTGGGAGTCAAATCGGGCAATAATTTAGTTAGTCGAAGATGGCGACAGCTTGTCACCTACCGAGTTGGCGGCTAACTTAGTGTGAAACTAGTTCGATTACAAGTTCAGACGCTGTCTGCATCCCATTACAGCAGGTTTGTGAATATATCTATATGTCCCATCAGAAGGTGTATTCTCCACAGTAATATTTTTTAAATAAACTTACATACATATACATAAAGTCACCTCTTTTTCCCAGAAGAGGACGCCCACATTTCGCCTTGTATGTTCCGTCCTGTAGTACTTCGCTACCGAGGCAGTATCAAATCTATATCTATATCAGCCCATATACGTCCCACTGCAGGGCACGGGCCTACTCTACAATCGAGAGAATCGATTGAGAGTGGTTAGGCCATATAGTCCATCACGCTGGCCTAGTGCGGGTTGGCGGACTTACATACCGTAGAAATTCTTTAAAATCGCTACGGTATGCAGGTTTCCTCACGATGTTTTCCTTCACCGTTAAAGTGCGTGGTGATTGACTATCAATACACACATAACTCCGAAAAGTCAGAGGTGTGCCCTGGGATTTGAACCCGCGACCACCGTGAACATGTAGGTAGCCGCGTCTGGTCCGTTACCAACAGGCCACCACGCACTAGTATCAAATAGTATGTAGGTATTCCTGAGTTTAGAGAACGGAAAAATAGATGTGATGTTATAACTTGACATAAACTGAATATTAACATATAAGACAGGTATCAAGCCTAGTTTTACATAAGCCGAAATCGGCTGTATAAGTTATGGAGTGTTTTCAAATTTCCAATTGGGCCATGCTGTTTACCTTAAATTCTGCGCTCTATCACAGTTAAAAGTACATAATCACTCTTCATCATCCTCAGCTGCAGAGAATATCAATTATTTAAAAAAAATGTCCCCGAAAATATTAACAAAAGCTAGGTTATTTTTCTATTGCATAGGTCCGGACAACGAGCACACAGGTCATCTGATGGTCAGTGGTCACTGCCGCCCATGAACATCCACAACGCTTGATTCACAATCAGGGATGTTAGCCACCAAATTGGGATGTGAGTGGGAAGAAATAAGGATGGGGAGAAAAAGGGTATTGGGCATCAGGCAATCTCTCTCACCGAACGAAACGCTATAACGAAGCTGTCACTTCACGTAATTTCCTGTGAGACAGTGATACCGCCCCGGAGGAGCCTGCCCATTCATGCTGAGTCATGACTGACACCGTGGCTCTACCATTTATAAAAATACATACAGGGTATATCAAGACCGCGACCGAAAACAAAGCCTGGTGGTAATATTAGTGATATCAAACGCATTGCAAGTAAAAATTTCACAAAATAAATCGTCAAATATTTTTTTTGTAATTTTTTACATATCGTCGTATTTGAGTGATTAATACATAGTTTTTCTAAAATAATGACGTACATCGCTTAATTTTTAAACACGCAATGTTACGTAAGGGTTTAAATTACTATTTTTGCAAAAACTAGGTATTTACACCTCAAAAACAATAATTTTTAAAAAATTGTAAAAAAAAATCTGTCGCTTATTTTGCAAAAATGTTTATTGTATTGTGTCTGTAGCCGCTAAAACTACCACCTGGCTTCGTTTTCGGTCGCGGTCTTGATATACCCTGTATAAAATATTTTTTTTAAATATATAAAACTAAAACGATTTCTAACTGGCATCTCCAACCTATTACAATATTGACGCGACCCACTTCGTAGTGATAAAAGGAATGACAAACAGAATAAAAACTTCCAAAGCTCTCGCGACACACCTAAGTTCGGAAACGGAAACCGTAAATACGGCGAAAGTTTCTATTTCACAGCTTTGTTGAAGCACAACAAAAGGAGACACAGAGGCCGCACCGGCTACTTAAGGAACGGAAAATATTGTTTGAAAGCGTTTGTCCCACGGTTCTTAGGCGGTAGACACAATACAGATGTGGGATGAAATTCTTATTTATCAGAACTCAAGTATTGCTTTAATATGTTGAATGACGAAACGAGCATGCCATTCGACCGATGGTAAGTGACATCATAGACAGTAGAAAACCAAACAATACCATGAATTACAAAGCATTGCTTGGCACTCCACTGCGCTCGCCATCCTGAGACATAAGATGTAAAGACTGAATATGTCCAGTAGTTACTCTGGCTACAACGTCCTTCAAACCGGCACACTACAGCGCATTTACACTGCTGTTTGGCGGGAGAAATAGACATTGCGGTTGTACCTACGCAGGTGGCCTCTCAAATATGAGAGACCTACCAACAGTAAAGAATATGAATAAGTGTAAATATTATGAAAGCTTGTGACATAATAACAACAGATAAATTATTTATAAATTAACCAGTTACATGGCACTAATCTTACAAAAAGATGCAAGGCTTGCGTCAAAGGTATCAGAAATGCGAGTGAGGTTTTGGTATGAACAACCAATCCACCGTATTTTTAGTATACAATCCCGTGTGTTCAGTCTATCCCTGTGTGAATGAACCCACAGCCACTCTTTTCTTTAAGATCAGAAAAGCATTTGACAAACGGAGATTGCATCAGCAACCACTCGTACAGGCTTGTTAACCAACTGCACTACTGCTGTAAGAATAAACTTTGGTTCGCCAGCTCGCACCTTTGCTATGGAACAGTTTGCCAAGTTAATGTTTCCTTCTTCCTTCGATACCTCCTTCCATCGTAGCATGAAGAAGCAGTAAAATAGTATCATGATTATATAAATTCGCGATTACGTCGATTATCTCTCGAGCTTCGTTCGTCTTCCATGATTATCTGGTTTCCCGCGATTTAGGTTCGCCTAGTGCTGGAGCCGCTGTAAATGATACTATTTTAACCGTACTACTACTACGTACTACTACTTTTTTAACTGTACCTGTATTAAGTAAATTATTTGATTATTTTGCCACTCGCAATGTTTTGGGACGGGATCGTATTTCCATCGGTTGTAGCGCATTCACTGTGCAGGCAAAATAAATGAACAATATCCTGTAGCCCTTCTGTGCGTGGTGTGCTGCCGCCGCGGTCGGCACAGCCGCAGCTCGTCCGGGATTTTCGCTCACCGATCGTCACCAAGCTTTTAGTCTCGCGCGTTTGTATTTTTTCAACTTACGAGTCCCTATTCCGACCATTTGCCAAATTCCGGCTTTGACACTCAAACTTTGGCAAACGATATTTTTATACTGGATATCGAAACGTGAATTCTGTAAGTGATAAGGAAACTAACACAATTTAGAATGTAATTCTTTACCAGCAGCTCTTCACAAGTTAACTAACACAATTTAGAATGTAATTCTTTACCAGCAGCTCTTCACGAGTTAACTAACACAATTTAGAATGTAATTCTTTACCAGCAGCTCTTCACAAGTTAACTAACACAATTTAGAATGTAATTCTTTACCAGCAGCTCTTCACAAGTTAACTAACACAATTTAGAATGTAATTCTTTACCAGCAGCTCTTCACAAATTAACTAACACAATTTAGAATGTAATTCTTTACCAGCAGCTCTTCACAAGTTAACTAACACAATTTAGAATGTAATTCTTTACCAGCAACTCTTCACAAGTTAACTAACACAATTTAGAATGTAATTCTTTACCAGCAGCTCTTCACAAGTTAACTAACACAATTTAGAATGTAATTCTTTACCAGCAGCTCTTCACAAGTTATCACAGAATATCATTCGTCTTTTCCAGCATCATCTTGGCTGGTGCTAAATTCGACATTCGTTCTTAATCTTTGTTATTTCACCCAGTCTTTTTATCATTTCTTCGTTTATTTCATCCTCTATTATAAGACTTATTTTGTTCTTACCGGGCGACCGGTCCGAAGACTATTAACTGTTATATCTTTCTGGACATAATTTATGCCTTTTTACCAACTTTGGGGACCTGAACGCGCTTTATTGAGGTTTAAACACATATCAAACGATACTCCGCCACATCGCTGATATCAAGGCTGTCCAAAACTTAACTCATGTTCGTTACTATTGTAGTATAAACTCCGTGGCGCAGTTGATTAAACGCCAGCTGTGAGACGAGAGGCCGCGGGTTCAATCCCCGCACCGAGACAAATGTTTGTAAGGCCCACAGATATTTGTGTCGGATCTGGGTATTTGTGAGACTGGAAAGTCTCTCGTAGTTTCTGATAACCACGACACAAGACTCGATCTTAGTGTGGGGTCAGGACAATGTATGTGATAATCTTAAAAAACTAACATTTCTACTAGAAATTGTGAACAATATATTCCACAACATATTTAACCTTGTTCTCTATTGTTTATCTTTCATTCATTCAAATACTAGCAATTAAAAGCATTTAAAAAATAAGCATTTAAACACAATAAAAGCATTATCTAGCGAGAACAAAAGGGCGAGCGCTCATCTCCCGTTTTAAATTCGGACAAAGCCCTGCTTTTGGCGGGTGCATACGAACGAATAACGTTGCTTTTTGGTTGTTAACTTGGAGTTAATGCTTGCATAACCCGACATGTAGATAAATATTCACGCTTTTACAACTCATAAATTCTGGTGGTAAAACAAGTCTTTGGGATTTGTTATTTTGTGCGTCTGACTAAACCGCACGTGGTGATATACGAAGCCACAGCTTGATGGTCAACACCACCACGTTCAGAACCACGAGGAAAAAATAAAATTCGTCGATTTATGCCGCACTATTCAATTTTGGAATCGTTTCTCGGCCAACGTTCGCTCTATTTTTATCATAATTCTGGGTGTTTTCTCTGTAACGTAACGTAGGCATAATTGTGTCAAATTTCAAGAAGTATTTTTGAATTACTAATATACTGGGTATATCCAGACTGCGACTGAAAACAATGCCAAATTTTAGTGACTTCAAACACAATGCAACTAAAATTATCGCAAAAAAAAAATCGATTTTTGTTCTATTTTTTTAAGTATCATCATGTTTGGGTGTTAAATATGCTTTCACTAAAACAATAATTTAAGCACTTGCGTACCATTGCGTCTTTAAAAATTAAAGGATTTACATTATCATTTTAGGACAAACTATGTATTTACCACCCAAACTCAACGATAAGTAAATTATTCCAAAAAACACTCGTCGTATTTTTTGAGAAATTTTTGGTCGCACTGTCTATGTTTCTTAAATTGACCACCTGGCTTCATTTTCGGTCGCATTACACTTTTGCTCACTTTGTCGTGGCCAATACAAATATATTCCACATAAACCAGGGTAAGTTTTGATTACCTACTCGATCATCGAAGTTTCCCAACCAGCGTTTTCCATGCTCGTTATTTATAGATATTCAATATCGAAGCAATTTATGCGTTTCCGCAAGTGGAAAGACGTAGACGAATGTTGAGCTCGTTTATCACAGCCTTCCTGGAATGGCACAATCGTTCTATAACTGGTGAATGTGTGGGAGTTTTTGAAGTAATCCTATACAACGAATGACCAGAGCATTCCATCATATTTTGAGCTTCAGTGAGTACCTACTCACTACTGTTAATATCTATGTTAATATATGTTGTGGAAGAAACTGACTAATAAATGAAAAGCCTTGTCTATTTTTAACCCCCTTCAGGACGAGAAAATATAAATTTTAATTAATTATTAGGCAAAGGTCCTATATGTTTGGCTCTTGGCGGTCCGCCTTCAATATATTACGCATATATTTTGATTTGTAGGCTAGTCAAGTCAATAAGCATCATTGACTTCATCAACGTGTACAAGTACAATGAAATAGATATTAGTTACTTTGTAGTGATATTTTTTTTACCATTTAGTGTTCTTTTTTTATCATTATATTTAAAAAGCATAATTATGGTAAGGAAAAGGTAGTAGCGCCATTTGTCTAGTGATCATAAATAAATAACTATCGCTTTGGAACCTGTTACAGCTATTAAGGAGGAACTCCCTCAGCAATGGCAACTGTCTTCTTTTTCTTCTATTTCTACAGTGTATTATCTATTACATCAATAATTTCATATTAAAGACTGGCAACGCAGTATGATCCCTCAAGTATTTTAATCTTTTTTACGGAACCAATTAGTTTTAAATGTTATCAATCCGCTCGTTCTTTTGCGTTCTTTTTCGTTTATACTTTTTAACTATCAAAATATTTTATAACAAATCAAGTAATTGCATTAACCACGCATAGCGGAACACGTGTTTTACCTGAAAATACTCCGCATTGTTCCAGAAAATAAGATATTAAATCTACCCGTGGAGTTGTGTAAGCTACATCCTCGAGTCTTCACGGAGCCGGCACGTGTTATGTGCCGTGACGGTGGGTCTACGTGACGGTGCCCTGCAAATATTTATAAAGGCATTGTGTTTCGCCTTCTGTTCTTTAAATATAATAAGACTTCACAGGCGTATGTTACGGGCATGATAGACAATACAATACTGGTAATAGTGAGTGCAGTGGTATTCAAAAAGAGTCCACCACGGTCGATAAAATATTGCTGGCCTGATACACAAACATACATAAATTCACGCCCTTTCCCAGAAGGGGTAGGCAGAGGTACTGTTGTAGTCTTGGTTGTAGGACATTGTAGCCAGAGTAACTAGGACATAATGAGACTTAACATCTTATCTAAGCATTGCTTTGTAATTCATGGTATTGTTTGGTATTGCTACTGTCCATAAGCGGTCGTATCACATCCCATGAGGTAAATGGCATGGTCGTGTCGCCATTCATCGCAATAAAAATACCACAAATATTAGACAAACATTGGCCCAACAGCAGGCCTGTTGGCTAATGCAATTCCAAATGCTTCCGCCCCCGTACTTGCACAAACTCTATTACAACTTCCGCGGTTGGGTCCAAGTTTTAATATGCTGCCAGTAACGGTGGGTTAATTGTTTTTTTTCCAACAAAATGGCCCGGTAATATTATTTGTGAGGGACTTTAAAAGGTATTGTTTTATTATATTTTGGGCGCCTTTTTACGAGTAAAGTATGCGATAGATATGAAGTTTTTATTGTTTTTTTTTAGAGTTCGGAGCTACACAGGAAAAAGGAAACACTTTTGGAATTATTATGTTTTCTGTCAAAAAAAAACTAGTGTACTTCCTATTGGTCTAAAATCATGAGGGGCTTGAAACAATGTCTCATAGTACCTATAAAAATGGATGAATAAAAATACATTTTTACAATTATAACCTTTAAATTGTTTTAAATTGGCGTTCTAGAAAACATTGCGCCTCAATTCTACCAATGCCGCGTGACTAAATATTAACAAGATCTTGGTATCTGGAGACCAAACAGATTTCAAAATAAGAATATTACCCGTTCATTTTTAATTGCTGTTTCTGTTTGTGACGTTGACATGGCGTTAATTTGCCATTTAATTACCCTTTCTAATATTTAAGTTGGAGACATTTTCTTCATTTATCATTTTGATAAATTTTAATACCGCTAGAGTGTGTTCATATTATTTATATGTAGTGCAGGTTCGTTTATTTTTTTACACACAACATAAAAGTTTTTTTATTTTTCTCACTTTTAACTGTATTGTGCTGTTTCAGTCCGTAATTGCCCACTTGCCCACTGCTGGGCACGGAATCCTCTACAATAAAGAGTTCGATTGAGATGGCTTACTAAAATGCTGTTCACATTTGAATGTTGCAATGCTATATTTCATAATTAATTTTAATATTTTAATTTTTTTACCTGTTTTGTAAAAAACCCCTCCAAGTGAAGCTCTAAAACATACTCGGATAAAATGACCTTGTTACTCCTAAAAACTCAATCGCCATTTAAATATTAAGTTGCATTTAACTACCCACGTCCTAATTAATCAGTACTTTTAAGCGGGACTTTCGTAGCTAAATGCAAATATTATTTATTATGAACCCCATTTTTTTTTAACTTAATATAAAAATCTCTCAGTCTAGCTCATATTTGCCTGTAAACATAAAAAAAAGAAAATCTTAAACTTTAAGGCACAATTTCACAAAAATTTCTTATCAACTATGAATAAATTAGGAAAATCTTTTTTGTTTTATAACAGTACAAAACACGAGAGCTCCATTTCACTACAACTTAGGCGCAATAACCTTAGAAAAAGTTTTTTTTTGCGTGCCATTTCGTTGAATTTCAGTATTTTAAAGAGTCATAAAAGAGTCTTCAAATAAGTTAATATCGAAACTCTTCAGAGGCTTTAAATGAAGAAAAAAACAGAAGCAAACAATCACGGTAAATATATTTAAAATTAAATTATTAAAAATTTAATGAAGACATGATTATACGACATGAAGCAAAAGCTTTGTTGTCGCGTTTCGTACGGTGAGCGAGATTAAATAAATAAATACACCCAACAGTCATACACATAGTCCTGACCCCACACTAAGATCAATTAAGTCTCGTGTCAGGTATCAGAGCTACGAACTACTTTTCGGTCTCACGAACACCCAGACCCGAAAGAAATATTTGTGGGCCTCACATACATTTCTCTTGGTGCCGGGATCAAAGCCTGTCGTTTCACAGCCGGCGTCTAACCAACTGCGCCACGGAGGCTGTCAAGATTGTCCATTTACTCTTCCCATGCTTTTTCCTTCCAGCTTCCCTCCTGATCTGATGGGTCTAAACGCATCTAGGCGATATTCAAGGGCGTCAGTGATCACTTACCTGTTGGCTCGTTTGCCGGTCCAATTGTCATTCATTAGAAAAAGGCTGTATGTACCAATATGCGGTTTTCCAATGTCTATCAAATCGGTTAAGCTTTTACCATTTTCAAGCATTTATCTTTTTCAAAAACCAAAAGAGATAGAGATTTAAAACTTGCAAGACCAAATAATGTTATCAAGAAATTCTTTCAATTATGTACTTATATTCGAACCATCGTTCTTAAGTCAAGAATTCATTATGCTTCATCATCATCAGCCCGTTGCAGTCCACTGCTGGACATAGGCCTCTCCTAAGGTACGTCACAGAGCCCGGTTTGCTGCTTTACGCATCCAGTCGCTGCCGGCCCTTTTATGCAAGTCGTCCCGCCATCTGGCCAGAGGACGTCCCACGCTACGTTTTCCAAGACGCGGTCTCCATTCCAGAACACGCTTACTCCAGCGGTTATCTGTTCTGCGACATATATGGCCAGCCCATTGCCACTTCAACCTACTAACTTTCATTGTGCTTAACATTACTAAATCTTATTAATTTAATTAAAAAAATACTAAAATGTATCACAGTAAAATCAATAAGAAACAGACAAAAAGTTCCCGGATTTATGACCATCGGGGTGAATAATTTATTCCGGGCGTCGTTTAGACACGGGTACAGATCGCCCGGATAATCTGTCTTCATCACATAACCAAAGAATCGCTTACTTTTACATTATCGAGTTACGGGTATCTTTCAAACCTGTCAGGGTATCAGGCTTTATCCTAGAATTACGTGAGGTGAATATTATATTGGCTTGGGTTTAAATAACCTTGTACTGTGTCTAAGAATATTTTATTGGTTATATTTATCATATTTTTGTAGAATTAAATTTATGGATTGGTAGAAAACTTTGGCAAAAGCCCAGTATATTATGAATATAAAGATTTTAATATAATTATTAAAAGAATAAAATAAGTAAAACAAACCAAATTTTTTTGGCTTATAATCCACGCTTTCGTATAAGATTTCCTGTTTAAAATTAATTAACTTCTGACAGCCTCCGTGTGCTGTGAAGCGAGAGGCTGCGGGTTTGAACCCTGCACCGAGACAAATGTTTCTGTGACCCACAGATATTTGTTTCGGGTCTGGGTGTTTGTGAGACCGAAGTCTCTCGTAGTTCCTGATACCCACGACTCAAGACTCGATCTTAGTGTTCGGTCAGGACCATGTTTGTGACTGTTGGGTGTATTTGTTTATTTAAACCTTTTTTGGCATTTAATTCACGTTTCTGTATAACATTTTCCGTTTAAAATTAATTAGCTTTTGATTTTACGAATATGGTTTTAATTTTATGGTGTTCATATCTTATGGTCGGTCCCGTAAACTTCAAAATCTTATTCATCGTATAAATGGACGAATGTATTTATTAATTTATCTTTTTTACACGTATCGTTGCCGTAACCCTATCCATCGATTGACATAACTTTTAACTAGAGTCAGCCGTAGAGCGATATCGACTATTTTTATCCGACACAGCCTCGGCAGGATAGTTTTTGGACGTAATTAAAACGAAACCGCTAGATTTTAGTACTTTTTTTTTTTACATTTGATTAATATAATACATTCAGTAGTATTACATACATAGTCCTGATACCAATAGCCTTATTTCATGGGTGTCAGTAACCGGACCCTTTTTAGTTTACAACAGCTAAACCCAAAGCAAATATTTGTAATTCTATTGTATTAGCCCATATACGTCCCACTGCAGGGCACGGTCCTCGTCTACAATCGAAAGTACGATTGAGAGGAGTTAAGCCATTTATTCCACCACACTGCCCTAGTGAGGGTTGACGGACTTTACATACCATAAGAAATTAATTAAAATCGCTATGGTATGCAGGTTTCCTCACGTTGTTTTCCTTCACCGTTATAGTGTGTGGTGATTGGCTGTCAATGCACACATGACTCCGATAAGTCAGAGGTGTACCCTGGTGTACACTATTTATAAATCACCCTAATATACCGGGTATATCAAGACTGAAACCGAAAACGAAGCCAGGTGGTAGTTTTAATAGTTACAAACACAATATAACTAAAAATTTCGCAAAAAAAAAAGCGACCTTTTTTGCAATTTTTTAATATCGTCGTGTTTGAGTGCTAGATATCTAGTTTTTGCAAAAAAAGGAATTTAAACGTTAACGTACCATTGCATTTTTCAAAACTAAAAAGGGGTACATCTTTATTTTAGGAAAACTATGTATTTATCACCCAAATACGACAAGTAAAAAATTCAAAAAAAAAAATGTCGATTTTTTTTTGCAAAATGTTTAGTTGCGTTGTGTCTGAAGTCACTAATACTACCACCTGGCTTCGTTTTCGGTAGCAGTCTTGATGTACTCTGCACTTCTTAAACTTAGGATAAAACCTACGACTTCATGTTTTACACCTGGTATTTTAACCAACTACACCGCGAAGTGTATAGACATTTGCGTATAATTTTAAACATAATATTGAAGCCACAGCAGACATTGCAGACTGTACAGACAACACGAATAGATTTAACTAGAATATTCTTGTCGCTGATCCAGACGGATTGAAACGTGATGTTTGTGAAATGAAATTGGAAACAACACAAACACAAAGCAAATACAACGTTCTTGCCGCTTTAGTGCATTGCAGTTTGATATAAAGATATCATAACTTGTCAGGTTAATATTTGAGAAAATCTGCAGTCAGATGCAATAATAATATACATTTTTTTCCGCAAAATTAAATAAATAAATAAAGACGCCCAACAGTCACATTTAAAGTCCTGACCCCACACTAAGATCGAGTCTTGTGTCATGGGTATCAGAAACAACGAGAGATTTTTCGGGCTTAGAACCACCCAGACCCGAAACAAATACCTGTGGATCACACAAACATTTGTTTCGGTGCGGGATTCGTACCCGTGGCCTCTCGATTTACAGCCGGCGTCTAACCAACTGCGCCACGAGGCTGTCAGAATAGAAATCGAATTATTCTTCTTCTGCCTGCCTTTATCCTAAATCCTCGTAAAATAGGATAAAGAATTACCTGTCGTCTTTAAAACAGCTGTGAAACTGATGACTATCACTTCGGTCATGGTAGTGCTTAACAATAATATTTTCTGTAAGATTAAACCGAGATTTTTATTAACTATGAGAATACACAAGCCTTTGAAAAATAAAGAAGCGCCCTAGAATAGATCCAATAGCCCTTAATTAATAAGTTATCTAACTCAAACTACATTATATGCTGCTAATATCACAAAGCAAAACTTAATTAACTTTCAAGCTTCAAGCAGAGAATTTCCGGGAATATAAGCCCATTTGTAACTCTGCCAAAGAGCGTCGGGAGCAGTGATGTCAGTTCTAAGAATGGGTATAAAATGAGACTCATTTCCTCTTTTGCGATAACCGTCAATAATTAACATTTATTGGAGACGTTTTTGATGCCCTTTTATTATTTGGAAATAGGTATTTAATTGGATATTTGTGTTATGTGTAGCTTTCAGCAACATTTTAGAAGCCTTATTTGCCTAAAAAAGTGGACCGTACTGACCAACTTGAGGTGTAAGGTTCGAGCTCGGGACATACAACTAAGTTTTTCAAGGTAAGTGTGTTATCAAGTTATCTCAAACTTAAACTACACTATATGCTGCTATTATCACAAAGCAAAATTGAATTAACTTTAATCATGGTTAATTATGCTGACTTAAAGAAAAGAAAACAGCATGTATGTACATGCATAAGGATTCCAAAAAAAAATAAAGATTTCATGTACGCAATATTTTATAACTAGAAAACGAAGCCGAGTGGTAGTTTTAGGGCTTACAGACACAATGCAAATAATAATTTCGCAAAAGAAGCGACAGTTTTTTTTGCAATTTTTAAAAAATCATTGTTTTTGGGTAGTTAATACCTAGTTATTGCGGATATAGTAATTTAAAACCTAACGTACCATTGCGTCTTAAAAAATTAAAAGGTGTACATCATTATTTTAGGAAAACTATGTATTTATCACCCAAATCCGACGATAAGTAAAAAAACACCCAAAAAAAGATTTTGCGATTTTTTTTTGTTGCATTGTGTCTGACTCACAAGTACTACCACCTGGCTTTGTTTTCGGTCGCAGTCTTGATATACCCTGTACAACACGCAATAAGCTACCGTAGTGTAACAAGCCCTTAAGCTCTTTCAATCGTGAAAGAGCAAGAGTTCAATAGTAATTATAATTTTATTATATATATTATGAAAACCCTAATTTCACTTATAAATGTGGGAATAGTTCCGTGTCGGGTCAAATCAAACAATGATCGTTGAGATGTTCTTCAATATACCTATAATTATTTACAGTCTTAATACGTCTTCATCATCTTCGTCGTACGCCGTTTACGTCTTCCATCGTCTTTAAACTCTTCTGTTCCGTTCTTTCACACTTCCCATCTTAATCATTCATTTTCTTACTCTCTTACTCCTTAGTACTTCCATTCGTTATCTCTTTCACATAAACTACGTTCCATATTAGTCATTCGTCTAACGTTTCATCATAAACATTAAAATCCTACATAAATAACATATAAAATAATGTTAATTTACTCGATTGTGTTCCATCTGAACTTCATTCGTTACAATAAACTCAATTAGATCTATAAAATACACTCCTCCGTAATAAAACTATTCCATTGGAAAGCAGTTCACTTTGTAAGAGTTCTATCGACTCGAAGTTCCATTAATTGCATCGTTTCATTGGTCCGCAAGATAATTTATGACGTCTCGAATACCTCCCATAAATGATTGTTAATGGCTGGAATATTGGAGATCAACAGTTATAATAATAGGGGATGAAGTTAAAATTCCATCCCTTACTCTTCTCCCTGAAGGGTATAAACCTATTTTTGTTTGAAACAATTAACCCAAATACTGAATTTAATGATTCTTTACATTACAGTTTCATAAAAAACTTTGAAAACAATTTCTCCGTACTTTTGTCGTACTGTAGAACATGATGAGGTAGATTTATTATCAAAATTTAATTCTTTGCTTCTCCCTACCTCTTTGATATTTTAATATAGTTCACAGAATGGATGTCAAAGGGATTTCGAGCGTGCAGTACCCAGAAAAAAGTGGCATGGCAAATTCTCCGTAAATTTTTGTTCAATTAATTCCAAATTCCTGTAAATTGATAACTGTGTAAACCTTGTAACGAAACTGTAATTAATAACTGTGTAAAATTGTAAAATTTCCTAGTAACAAAACTGTATAAAATAAATAAATAAATAAATACATCCAACAGTCACATACCTAGTCCTGACCCCACACTAAGATCGAGTCTTGTGTCGTGGGTATCAGAAACTACGAGAGACTTTTCGGTCTCACAAACACCCAGACCCGAAACAAATACCTGTGGATCACACAAATATTTGTTTCGGTGCGGGGATCGAACCCGCGGCCTCTCGTTTCACAGGCGGCGTCTAACCAACTGCACCACGGAGGCTGTCAAATAATATTAATAATATTCTGTATGAAATAATATTAATAAAAGTCTGTAGCTGTTGTAAGTTTTGGTATTCACGTTTAGAAGTTTCAAGAAGTTCCTATTCAAGAAGGGGCAACCTATGCCAATTTACCCACCAGTACCCACTCTTCTTCCGTACCTTCTTTCAAATCATATTTATAACACAAAACGAAAACTTCACAAAAACAAATCTACGAAAATACAAACATCAAAAGTAGGTGATTTGTAAACAAATTTACAAACTCAAACAAATTAACGAACAAGTCATCGACGTGAAGACTCGTGTCAACAAGATTAAAATCAACAACAAGTTTGTTACGAACTCTGTTTTGTGGATGTTTTGTAATTATCTTTCCATGCGCTTTATCTTTGTTCTTTTTCTTTAAAGGCTTCAGGTTCGATGCCGGAACATATAGTGGGACATATCGTGTATACGCTTATACCAAGATATTGACAGCTTGACGCGCATTTGGTTAGACGCTGGCTGTGAAACGAGAGGCCACGGGTTCGATCCCCATACCGAGACAAATATACGTGTGAACTATGCTTAGAATTTATAAGACAGTCTACTCAGTAGACTGTCACTCAGTAGAATGAAAAATTTCATTCAACCTGACAAAAGTCCCAATTATTATCTTAATTCAAAATAGTGCTTTCTTATTTAAAACCAAAAATAAATAGGTAACGAAATCACTCGACTTAGAAAGCATATCAAACATTCATATAATAGTTAACTCAATTCCCAGATTCGCTATCAGGGCGACATCTACAGGCAGTCCCGAGTGTTGACATAACTGAAGTTATAAAGTTGAAACAGGACAAACTCGGCCCCCAGGGCGGTTTAATAACAAACTCAGTGATACGATTCTAAATGCGTGGTGGTGTGATAACAACGGGAAATCAAGTGATGGTCGCGGATTCGATGCCCTAGGACTGAATTTTCGGAGTTGTGTGAATTGTTTGTCAATTACGACTTTAACGGTGAAGGAAAACATTAAGTTAACAAAATTTTCCATGGGATTTCTTGCCCTCGACACAATTGTTCCCGCCCATTTAAAACTAGATATACACAGACATATACACAGACTAAACCCAAAATACGGCAATAGATCACTATGACGTACTTTACACCTTTATGTACAGTAATCCCTACACAGACAGATACGAATATACACCAATAAAGCACAACAGACAATCCCGCGTGCATCACCCAGTATGCCAACTTATTAAGTGCTCGGCCGAAATCGCCAAGCGCAGTCACGTACTAAACATTGACCTATTCATTTATTGAGTTTTCGTACAGTTTACCCTTCTATCCCCATTTTTTCCAGATAAATTGTTTGCAACAATCTTAATTGGACATCTGAGGATATTAAACGGAGTGTGTTTGGAATTTAATGCTGGTAATATTTGGAGTAAGGCTACCATGTTGAATGGAAATATCGACGGATAAAACTAGCATTGTAAATAGACAGAAAATTCGAGTGCCTGACAATTCTACACAAGATACGTGAAGCTTATCAACCCGTATATAATTCATGGTCTAAAGCTCATTTATTTTCAAAAATGATTGAGTCATCCACCTTATAAAATTAGAACCTAAATTATAAATCATTTTAAGTGCATTACTATATGCGACCTCGCCTAAGCATGGAAAACGAGACATAAAACAATAACATAACTCGAATAATCACATTAATCGAACCGAACATTTTTGTCTCACCAAACCGTCTAGCAACTAAGCTATAACTCCCTTATTAGTTAAAACTAGTCTAGATGAAGCAAAGCTGAACAAAGTGAGAATAAGATCTTAAGCCGCGGAATATTCATACCAAAGTGTATTAAACGAAGCTGTGTCGGCGGTTTAAAGCTCTCAGCATTGAGAGGTCTTGAGCCTCGCCGAGGATTTATTTTTACGAGTAAATATTTGTGCTAGATTATAATTAATATTGTTGGAAGAGTATTTAATATACATAATTCAAAATTATTTTATGGACATACGTCTAGCTTGCCGACATGTATACGTATATAAGACTGCCTCGATGAAAACTGAGGTCTCGGGATCGAATTCCTTGTCGAGCAAAGTGAATTTTAATTTTTCTATTCATTATCAGCTGGGAGTCAGGAATTTGTGCTTGATATGGGTGTAGGTTCGCCCCCATCACATCTGGTTGCATCTTTGCCTATCACTTTTAAGAAAAAAGGTGTGAGTTATGTTTGTATGTACATACATATAAACTTTCAACCCGGAAAGTTAGTTACGTATCTTGTGTATAAGCTAATATAAGAAACTACAACTATTTTTGTACTACAGCATCCACACAATGTGCAGCATAATATTACTTAATTACAGTAACAACCTTGAATATTCAACATGTTTCTATGGACTACATTTTAAGACAAATTAGAGACGTCAATTTAACGAAATTCCAACAAATTAATGCCAGCCAATCAAATTAATTTAACCAGATTTTCCCTCACAATTTTTATCTCTAAAAAAAATTTTGAATCCATCACAAAAATCGTCTAAAATATCACACGTTTTTTTCACCGAAGACCTCTGTAATCCCAAATAAAAAGTCCTCGAAATCGATCATTAAACTCGACGGCCGAGTTCAAAGCCCACTCGCACGAGAAACAAAGTGGAAAAATTACTTGCGATCGAGTGCGGTCCGCGACACTTCTGTTTTGATCCCCTTCAACAAATTGCGCTGGCGATGATTTACTATTGAAACTCACTGGGAAGTCACTGTAAACTTATGTATATTGAAAGTAAGGGCCGCCGAACACGTAACGATATAACTGTGCAAGTCTGAGTTTGCACCAGTTTACTGGAACGTGTAAGGGCAAATAACTGCCCAAACTTTGTTGATAATGAAAAATCCAATATTACTTATATCACTTTGCTCTTTGTAATCGTACTACAAGTTACAACTACACCACGGAGGCAGCTTCTTTTGAACATATCAACAAAATTCTAGACAATTGGTAAATAAATATATTGACTCGATAAAATATACGTACAAAAAACGTCTCAAGAATAGACGGACCCAAATTACAACACTTTATTACATTACATTCCACAAAAAACACGTGTTTCCAGACAAAAAACCGAGAAAAATAGTGATAGATGTACTGTCAATACGATTCCTTGGATTTTACGTTTTTCACGCTATCGGCTCGTTGGATAAATGATGGAAGATTCCGCGGGACATTTTGTCACGTCCATAAATCATGACGTGTCATACTCGTGTTCGACGTGACGCATTCTGTTCTTGCTAATTATGCTACATTGCGCGGAAGACATGTGTATAAGATGTTTTTTATGGCATTAAAACACTAAGGTATTTTCATTGGTTATCAGGGGCTTTGTTAATGATGTTATAGCTATGGACTGATAGGTCCTGGAAAAATAGCTAGGTTAGGAAATAAAATTCCATAATTTAGATTTCCTTAAGCAATGTCCGGTACAGCACTTTGTAACCAGTTTAACGGTAAGTTTAACGGGCAATTAGATATTAACACCTTTTTCGATATTTCTATATAATAACTAGGTAGCCTTTTCGTTGATTTTTTAAATAAAATATTATAATAGGTAAATAATGTAATTTTTAAACAATCCATAACGCAGTGAGTCAATGGATAGATTCAGTCAAAGTAATAAAACATATCTTTTTACAGGGCAATGTTGTGAAATGTTTTGTAAAATGACGTAGCATCGTAGGTTTTTTTTTATTTCGATGAATGGCGAGACGAGCATGCCAGTCGCCTGATGACAAGCGATACGACAGCTCATTAACAGTAGAAAACCAAATAACAACATGAATTACAAAGCATTGCTTGGCATTCCACTGCGCTCGCCAACCTAAGACATAAGATGTTAAACTGTCAAACTTGTGAAACGACCTCGTAAAACATGATAACAATAAATAAAAGTTATCTCCTTCGCAATGATGTAATTCTTTCCTTTGATCGTTGCACGTAGATTATGTACAGAATGATTACTTTTGGACTCGGTTTAAGTGGAATTAGATGTAAAGTATGGTGAAACTAAGTTTAAAATTTGTTCTATATAATGACTATTTTTATAAAGCCTCAGTGGCGCAGTTGTTGAGCCAGCTGTGAAACAAGAGGCCGCGGGTTCGATCCCACCGAGACAAATATTCATGTGAACCGCCAGTATTTGTGTCGAGTTTGGGTGTTTATGGAACGAAAAGTCTCTCGTGTTTTCTGATACATGACACAAAGCACTATCTATGCGAAGAAATGACTATGTATGTGACTTTTAGGTACATTTTATTATTTTATATACTGGTACGATAAAGTAACTGAATTGATGATAGTAAGCCGTGCTGTTTAGACCGAATATTCACGCTGGTATCTGATTGTAATTATTATGTCGGCCTTTTTTTATTGCTACGAATTGCGAGACGACCGCTTATGGACAGTAGCAAAACCAAACAATACCATAAATTACAAAGCAAAACTGCGCTCGCCATCCTGAGACATAAGATGTTAAGTCTCAGTATGTCCAATAGTTACCTAAGCTACAATGGCCTGTCCGAAACTTGATATACTGGCTCAAGAGAGACTGTATATACCATTATGTCAGGTTATCAATTCTGGGCGACTTTACTTACCTAACTCAACCGTACAAAATCACTTGACAAATTACCCTATTCATCATTACTATTCTAAATAATTATCTATGAACTGCTCTGAATTTAACTACTCTGCAACCTCTGTATAAATACTGTATTGTAAACTTATTTTACAAGAGCATCGCTAGAGTTTCTTGCCCGTTCTTCTCTGGCGAAAACAGCCTTGTGAACCGGGTGGTAGTGGAAAAAACTGACTAATCTAAATAATGTATTTCATGGGTTCAATAAATATTTTCATTTCATTTCAATGTATACGGCGCTCGACAAATTAGTCATTTATACTCAATTGAAATAAAACAATTTTTACAGACTGTTCCGCCCCACCACTCCACAGATAGTAAAGTATTAGAAACATTGCGAAGTTAAGAATTTGAAATTAAACCAAATCGATACACGTAAATACGAAATCATTATTAATACACAAATGATCAGATAATTCTTTGTTAATAAGCTTATGTGCCAAATGGATTATAAATTCGTATAGCGCTCGATAGTATATTCCTAAGTATTTGAGTCAACCCAAATAAGGATTTGTGGGTCGCTTATATCCCCTTAGGGTTCGAATATTGCGGTCTAACCCTGTTTTCGATTCCCTAGACACTGCCCTGATATTACTAAGCAAACAGATGGATATGTTATCTACAAATACACACAAAATCGAGATTATAAAGTTGTACTCCTGTGTTCGTAAATATTGTATTAAAGACCACATATGCAAATTTCGGTGTAATTTTTTCTGTTGCATAAAGGATGTTCGTTGTTTGCATAGAATTATCAACTTAAATATCGATTACCGTACGCAGTTATTAAAAGACTATTCCTGTGTATTTTTGGGAGAAGCCGGCCGGCATAATTGTCTCGACCAGCGAGAGGTTACCTTACGTCAGTGAGCTTACTCTCTCTGACTTACTCTCTCTGAGCTGAAACTTGTCTTCAGTTTCATTGTAGTAACTTCGTCATGCCAATGGAATATTAAAATAATATTCGTATAATGTTATTAACAAAACTAGCCTTAGAATAGATCTAAAATAATTTTGAAATGATATTTATTATTATCATTGCATGCCATGACAGCCTCCGTGGCGCAGTTGGTTAGACGCCGCCTGTGAAATGAGAGGCCGCGGGTTCGATCCCCGCACCGAAACAAATATTTGTGTGATCCACAGGTATTTGATTCGGGTCTGGGTGTTGGTGAGACCGAAAAGTCTCTCGTAGTTTCTGATACCCACGAAACAAGACTCGATCTTATTGTGGGGTCAGGACTATGTATGTGACTGTTGGGTGTATTTATTTATTCGGCTGATGGTAAGCAATAAGAGCGCTCTTCGACAGTAGCAAAACGAAACAACACCATGACTTACAAGGCAATCATTGACATTGCACGGCGCTCGCCATCCTGAGACATAAGATATTAATTTCGTTACTCTGGCTACAATATACATATACCAGAGGTCTTGCTGGTGAGGTTTAAGATATAATATATGAATAATAATTTAATGTAAACACAAAAGCAACATCAAAAACACAAATAGATTAAACCAGCGATATTTGGTTTAGCAATTCAAACCTCGTAGCCAGACTCGTTTATTACATTCCAAAGTATATTTACTTATTAATTGTTACTGAAAGCTTAACCTGGTTTATAAAGTTATCGTATTAAGTTATAAGTTAAGTTAAGTATATTTCATATAATATTCTAGCTTAATTTCACGCTCCGGTTGTATTTTCATAAAGTTCTTTCTTAGCGAATGTTTCCAGTCTGCAAAGTACGTGGCAATTTTTAAATTAAGATTAATAAAATCAGAGATTTCATGATAACTTCGTGATGATGTTACAGTTTTATTTTAATAGATTTTTGGTATTATTTTATGGAATTAAATAAAGTACAGCTTTCATACTATATCTTTCTTTATTACATACATACATAAACTCACGCATTTATCCCAGAAGGAGTAGGCAGAGGCGCCATTGAACACCCACATTTCGCCTTTGTATGTTCCGTCCCTCGATGTGATAGGGGGCGAGCTTAGCTTTCTTTATTTATTTAATTATATCTGATTCTATAGTTCTTGTTTCTCCTACCCTAGCCCCAATTGATTAAGGGTAAACGTAATGTGTAACAGGATACTAAAGTTAATTCCTTTATTGAATTAAAAATATTTTGAGCGATTTTTTGCGGGTCTGTTTTGTTCTTAACTTTTTTAACACAACGTTTCGATTACTAAACAGATTTCGTGGTCACGGGGCAGTTATAAAAATAATAGCTATCTGCTACTATATTGAAAACATAATTTAAATAACATATCAATGTAGACATTCTGGGAGGTATACACAGCCTGCGTAGCGCAGTTGGTTAGACGCCGCCTGTGAAACGAGAGGCCGCGGGTTCGATCCCCGCACCGAAACAAATATTTGTGTAATCCACAGGTATTTGCTTCGAGTCTGGGTGTTGGTGAGACCGAAAAGTCTCTCGTAGTTCCTGATACCCACGACACAAGACTCGATCTTAGTGTGGGGTCAGGACTATGTATGTGACTGTTGGGTGTATTTATTTAATTATTATTATATCTTCAACAGTGAACTTCTCGTGGCTGAAGAGAGAGAGAAAGAGAGAGAGTGTAACCTAATGTCCAATATTGAGGTGTTAATTACAACACTATGATACTGATATAAATAATTTATGAGGGTAGACATTTATTTCTCAAAATAAAGGTGCTTTGTCCTTGCGTTAATTAAACTCTCCAGATTATAAAAGTTAATTAACCCTCGTGGAACGTAAATAATACCTCACTATCCCTTGGATTGTAGGCTTTATTTGGGGTTTTATAGTAATGGAGTTTTTGCATTAGTCAAGGCAAGGTGTAGGTTCGAATCCTATACATTTTTACTAGTTTTTTTTGTGTTTAATTAAGAATCTCATGTTAATTCAAGGGTTTTTTAACCTGTGTCTAAACTTAAAGGTTATAGATTTTTTTTAACGCTAACAAATACATATATACATAATAAGTGCGTGGTTGCCTGTTGGTATCGGACCAGACGCAACTGCCTTCATGTTCACAGTGGTCGCGGGTTCAAATCCCAGAACACACTTGTGACTTTCATGAGTCATGTGTGTATTGATAATCAATTACCACTCACTATAACGGTGAAGGAAAACATCGTGAGCAAACTTGCATACCGTAGCGATTTATTATAAGAATTTCTATGGTTTGTAAAGTCCGCCAACCCGCACTAGGCCAGGGTGGTGGACTATATGGCCTAACCCTTCTCAATCGTACTCTCGGTTGTAGTGGAGGCCCGAGCCTACAGATACATGATGGAAACTATTTTTGAACAAATTTATGAAATATGTTTAATTTAATATCACAAATTTAATAAAAGGTTTAAAGTAAATTACAATGTTCGCTAAAAGGTCCGAAAGTTTTCTTTGTCCGAGCGTTTCCGTGGAGTTTGGGAATTCAAAACTACATTTTCATTTTCGGGTCTAATAATTTACATAATTTTATTTTTAATCATATATTAAATGGAATATAATATGATTTTTAATCTGGGTACGACAAATGCTTAGAAGGAATTTAAAAGACCATGCGAAGATTATTTTAAACATACGAACGTTAATTACCTCTAAAGAAATTCGGCCTCAGCCTTTTTAATCCAACTCTCGATTGTAGAAGAGTCCCTTGCTCAGCAGTTAGCGAATATGTGCTGATACAGAAGGAAATTCGAAAGACAGAAAGCAAAAATCTTGTAAAAAATCTTGTGTTAATTAATTCATAATGACTCGCGCAAGTCTTTCGCTCGGATTAGCTAGAGTAACTTCACTTTCGATCAGAGTAATGTTATGACGATAACTGGATACCTCGGTATTTACCATACAGTCTGGTAAAGTCTTATAACTGTGTCACTTTATACAAAAATACACATACCGGGTATATCCAGACTCCGACCGAAAACGAAGCCAAGTGGTAGTTTTAGTGACTACATGCACAAAGCAACAAAAAATTTCGCCAAAAAAAAAATTTTTTTTCAGTATCATAGTGTTTGGGTGGTAAATTTGACAGCCTCCGTGGCGCAGTTGGTTAGACGCCGCCTGTGAAACGAGAGGCTGCGGGTTCGATCCCCGCACCGAGACAAATGTTTGTGAGAACCACAAGTATTTGTTTCGGGTCTGGGTGTTGTGAGACCGAAAAGTCTCTCGTAGTTCCTGATACCCACGACACAAGACTCGATCTTCGTGTGGGGTCAGGACTATGTATGTGACTGTTGGGTGATTTATTTATTTATTTATTATTAAATACATAGCTTTATGCAGATTCAAAACACTACAGCTTAAATTTCTGTAGAAATTTGCCAAGACTATTTCAAAGACAGTTTCGTTTCCAACTATAATCCAATTTCCACAAAAATATCTCACAATTAACAGTTACAACCTGAAAAAGACTTAATTTGACTGCTTAACAAACTGTTTAATTCGCTCGTCCTCGCCTTATTTTCGAATTAGAAACATTTTTAAATCTTCAGCTATTGTTTTTCCGAAATTGGGGAATTTAATCAGTGTTGTCTTGAAACGAAATACTTCGTGATGGGTGTTTTATGTTTATTTTTCAATCTTGCTAATACATTCTGATCATATTTCCTGCGTATATTTTTTAAGGCTCTGGAAATATTTTTATGAGCTATTAATAAAGGGTTTTCAAGGATAACATAGGTTTTCTTGGAAGAATTGACATAAAAACAGGTTGGAATTTTATTGTATATGGTGTTATCTAGTCTATCAATTATTATTCAGTCTGATAATAGATGAGTATAAACTGGTCATTTACAGCCTTGAATCCTAATGTCGAGGAATGATGGGCGAAGCACAATGTCATACAGTGTTTATCAATAAGTTCTGAGATGTACTGCTCCTTTTAATTCTAACTATTTGGATGAAATCCATACGTCTCGCACTTTTATTAGGCCTTTGACTATGCCTTAATACCCTTGCCCAGCTGTGGGACCTACAATATTTTGTAAAATACTTCACTTTGCATGCAAATGTTGATGGAAAGAAATAGAAAATGTAAAGCTGTTCCGAGGCGCCCTTTGTACGAGCAAATAGGACGATCCGGATTGTCCTCATCTCAGATATGTAAATGGTCTTTTATTTTACGGTAAAAAGTACTTAAATCCATAGATTTAAAATTTAATTTCCATAAATATGACTTCAATACGTTGTTATGTACTTGATTAAACTTATCTACATTATGGATAGGTTCTATTGAATGGTAATCACTTTTTATTTGACAAGTTATTTTCTTTTTAAATATAATAAATTATTCAATATGCCGGTGTCGCGGATCAATACCAAATATTTGCGGATACTAAATCACTGGCTCAAAAATCAAACACATATAACCATATTTTTATTGGTTTATTTTTGAGATCTATACTTGAAATGCAATGACAGCCTCCGTGGCGCAGTTGGTTAGACGCCGGCTGTGAAACGAGAGGCCGCGGGTTCGATCCCCGCACCGAAACAAATGTTTGTGTGATCCACAGGTATTTGTTTCGGGTCTGGGTGTTTGTGAGACCGAAAAGTCTCTAGTAGTTTCTGATCCCCACTACACAAGACTCGATCTTAGTGTGGGGTCAGAACTATGTATGTGACTGTTGGGTGTATTTATTTATTTATTTTATTTAATTAGGATCGTTTGTTAGTTGCTTCTTCTTCTTCTTTTAGTGCCACTTCAGTGTTGAAGGTTGGCCGTCAGCTTCTTGTATTAGCCAGGTAGAATACTTGTTCAACGTTGTTCATACGGGACACTCTCGGTTAATTTCTACCACCAGTTTATATTATACCACCAAATACATTTGTATCTACACGAATTGTGAATCTTATATTAGACAACTGTATCAGCCCGGATGCGTCCCACTACAGAGCACGAGCATCCACTACAATCGAGAGTACGATTGATTGGGTAAGGGAATATAGTCCACCACGCTGGCCTGGTGCGGGTTGGCAGATTATATACCATAGAAATTCTTACAAATCGCTATGGTATGCAGGTTTCCTCACGATGTTTTCCTTCACCATTATCAACATCTACAAATAACGTACAAATAAATAATAAAAGTAATGAACAAGGATGTCAAGGCCAGAGTTAACAAACACTGGGCACAGTCCGATGCTTGAACAAGAACAATGTTTTTCCGTTTTATTGAGTGGAAATTTTTATGTCATGATCGTTGTGTTTGTTTCAAGTCGTCTTTCGGTTTGCTAATGTTACTACGTGGACTTATATATTGTGTTCAAGGATTTATTATGCTTATTATTTTGTAGTCATGTAGTATTGGATAAGCTCACGACGATATTCTGTATGTCAGCGAGGGGGTATGCAAAAAATCTCGTGGGTTTGAATCCCTGGCATACATGTGTTAATAAATATTTTATTGTTACATAACACATATGATCACAAATAAAAACGTAAAGCGCTTAAATACCTGCAATAAACAGCGGTCTTATCGCTTACATCTTACTTTTTGGGGTCTCATGTGTATTGTGAGCCAGTTGCCACGCCTGTTACAAAAGTAGTAAAACATCTTGAGGAAACCTGAATACCATAGAGATTTTTATAAGAATATCTCTGATAAAGACGCTTTTCGATCTTGCACCACCCAGCTTCGAGAGTTCTTGTGGTTCAAACAAACCGTCTCAGTCAAACCTGAGACAACTGTTTACATCTGACAACTACACCAACTGTGCCACTAGCCAACTAATAATGACATAACAACGGTGCAGTCATTAATATTCATATTGCGGCATAAAGCATTTCACATTGACGTGATGCGTTATCGTGTTACATAATAATGCAACTACCCGCAGCGTTTTAGATACGTCACATTAGTCTATCTGCATCACTGGACCTAGTCATTTCAAGATGTAATGCTAATTACTAATATGGCATTAAAAACTATCTTTACAAGTACATCTACCAGTCACATACATAGTCCTGACCCCACACTAAGATCGAGCCTTGTGTCGTGAGTATCAGAAACTACGAGAGACTTTTCGGTCTCACAAACACCCAGACCCGAAACAAATACCTGTGGATCACACAAACATTTGTTTCGGTTCTGGGATCGAACCCGCGGCCTCTCGTTTCACAGGCAGCGTCTAGCCAACTGCGCCACGGAGGCTATTTAATAATAATTGTGAAGCTTTACGCCTGACATGTTCTAAACTCGTTCGTAACACCTAGAGGAGAAATAAAGCCTATCTTTCGAATCGGCCATATAACAACGTATTCGGCTGCAGTCGTAAAACATACTCGTATACAGGGTGGTGACAAGGTGGAACATGACGTCAACAAAACGATCGCTTTGAAATTGTTGAAATTAAAATTGTTGAACTGAAATTGTTGAATGCCACTTGAAAATCGAAAAAGATGAAGAATGAAAATTGTTGAACTAAAATTGTTGAATGCCTTTTGAAAATCGAAAAATCTATTTAATGATAATTGATGATGAAGTATTATGTGCCTTTTATGTATTAAGTATGTATGTATTTTTATTGCTTATAACCGATTAATGTAGTTGCTTTGCCGGCTTCTCAAAATGAAAGGGGAAAGGGTAGGAAGAAGGCGGAAAGGTGATACTAGACTTCTAGCAATCACACTTACCAAATGAGAACAAAATTATTGAGAATACTATAAAGTCGCCGTCGCTTTATATCAGTTTTTTTCTGAAACATTGGTACCAATACTACACCAATCAAACCTGGTCAATTTTATAATAATCTAAAGAAACTATGTATTAGGCAACTCTATTATAAATACATTTCTTTCAGTTGTTAACTATTGAAAAATCATTGAAATAAAACTATTTTATACGGATGATATTGGTTTAGTTTTTACATTTTTTTACTTCCCGACGTTTAGATTAATTAACAGCTACCACGAAAGCTGTATATTATAGTTTTATTTCAATATGTAACATTCGCGTAAATCTAAGAAACCATTATTGTAAAATATTCATAAAATCCTGAGAAATAATGTATGTGAAGTCACTGGTTTCCTAAGACACAGGATATATCCTAGTTTAGGAACCAGCGATCTATAAAATTGTACAATAGAATTTTTAATAAATAAAATATTATAATTAAAATCCACTCAGTAAAAAATCCAAGGGCTTTAACCACTGAACATAATTTAATATTGTTTAACCCATTAGTGCATAAAGTTTATTTGGGCCTCTTTATCATGACAAAGCTAATTAAACTATTATTAAGAATGTCTTCTACGATTAAATTTCATAAAATATTTAGTTTGTATGACAGTTCTGATTTTATAGCACGTCCGAAAAATCGGACGTTATGCACGGCGGACACAATTGAGGTAAAAAATAGATTCAATAAAAGTATGGATTTTATGATAAAATTTATTATAAAGAAATAAAACAAATGAATTATATTTTAGTTTATGACATGGTATGCCATGTGGCATTTTGGGTGAAGACCCACATCACATTTCTGACATTGAAATTTAGTTTTTCCTCCACATTGATTTGCACACCTTCGTTCGGTATTTATTGGGACAAGCCAATGATTTTTACCGTCGTATCTCATTGTAGACAACGATTTTGCTGGCTTGCGTCCTTGATGGGGCGGTGTCCCATGTGTTGCAAGTAAGCTTCTTGCTATAAAGCGCCTAAAAACGAACAAGGACTCAGTGTCTTTTGTGCAGCCATTCTTCCGAGCAAGTAACCAGGCGTTTACTACCGAGACGTCTAGTAGATATGCAAATATGGGTCACCACCACTTCTTTATACGCATCCGAGTTCGTAAATTTGCCACAAGTTGGTCGCATTTATCTACTCCACCCATATGCTTATTGTAATTTGAAATAAGTGATGGCTGAGGGACAAGCACTTTGGCTTTTTTTTCGTGAGACCAGCGCGTTGCGGATGTCATTTCTAAATTTTGAAAGTTAGTGGCTACTGTGACTACATTATTATCATTCCACCGGCATACGAAGACATCATCACCTAGTCGGTAATCGTAATGACCTCGCTCCTCCTTCCTGAATAGTTTTACGTCTTTGACTGGGCAGTTCTCGGTGCGATTAGCTCGCAAAGTTCCTGTAGCATAATAGCCAAGCTCTTTCAGGTGTCTCATCAGGCTCAAAGATGTAAAGTAGTTATCAAAAAACAATTTTATACCATTATTAGGTGGAAGTTTGCTCAATGCAATTAGGCTAAGAACTACGTCACCACCTAGTCCAAAAAATTTTTTTTCTGTACTTTTACCTGTATATAAACTAAACGCTATCATGTATCCTGTACTCGCACACATCGCCCAGTTTTTGAATCCAAACCTAATTGGCTTTCCACGGATAAATTGTTTAGCGTAGTGTTTTCCGTAGTACGGAATCATACTTTCGTCAATGCTATAGTTTTCATCCAATCCATAGTGCTTTTGAAACGATTCTCCCAGGCTTTCAAGGAGAGGACGTAATTTGTACAATCTATCTGTCGATGAAACACCGAGCTCGTTGTTGTCGTTCAAATGTACATGTTGAAGAATCAACTCAAACCGATTGCGTCGAATACTGTCTTGTAGAATTTTAGGCACGTCATTATCTTTGCTAAAATACAAGCGTTTGTTTGGTAACTTGACGTAGCCTGATAAGAGCATCGCTCCTAAAATAACGTAGATTTCGTCTTCCGTTACCATCAAAGATTTATTTTTTTGCAAAGCGTACAGGTTCGTTTGTTTGACTATATGCCTGATAAGGTCATAGTGGAAAAATAATTTGAAGTAATCCAAAGGATTTTGGCACATCTTACTTTCGTCTGATGGTGGCTGTGGACGAAATTCAGAACAAATAAAAGTAGGTTCCTCTTTTCTCCAATGTGTAGTTTTTTTCTTTTTGGTGGTGGGTGAAGACCTTATCGACTTGTTACGGGAAATAAACGTAGATAGGGGTTCCTCGTCATCACTATCGCTATTTGATTGAAAATTATTATTCAACGACCGTTGCGTATTTGACCTGAGAGCTGTAGATGATGATGAAGAAGACAAATTGCCATCACCTCGCAAACGTCGCAATTCGCAGCCAGCTTGCAGCAATCCTCGTCCTAAATGATTTAGATTTGCATAATGTTCCTCATCGGACTTGTCACTATCTTCGTCAGTGACATGGTTCGCATCTTCAACAGGGGGCTCAACGTAAATTATATTTTCAGTATAATCATCATCCTCAAACTCTAAAGCCGATAGTATTTCATGCACTTGCAAACTGTAAAAATTCAATAAACACCACATGCAGTACCCGCTGTGCATAGCGTGCGATATATCGGACAGTATAAAATTCGCAAGCGAAACATTCAAAGTAACAGTGGTTACGTGAATATTATATTGGAAATAAATAGTCTGATAGATAAGCAACAAAATTATTAGTTTTTTATACATAACACCAAACAAAATACAAACAAAAATAAAATAAAATGTTACCTTCGCCGAGAAGAAGTTTGACGGCGTCCCGCCATTTTGTAAACTGACAGCTTGCGCGTTGGCGCGTAAATTCATTTTTTAATAACGGTGTTGCCGTGTGAAAATATATATTAAACTAATATCTTAAAATAATAAACCATGAAAAAAATAATTATTTATTCCAAAAATTACCATTTTATAGAAGTCCGATTTATCGGACGTCATGCACTAATGGGTTAATGGAAGACCCTGTATATAAAATTATGTTACGTCATTCTGTACATGAAAATAAACAGGCGGCGGCTGGAGTAATTTTTCAGGCCATCCAATTTGGTTTCCTAGTTAGGTCTTGCGTTTATGTTCGGGCACTAGACGAGAGTGTTTTAGTTGGAAATTTTATTATTCGGGTTTACGTTCGAATTAAGAAGTTTCATAATATTGGCGTCATATACGGCGTTTTTGCGGCGAGACTCGTCGAAGTTAAATATAGTGGAAACGTTAGTTTCATTATGTTTTAAATGTGGGTCTTCATTTGTTTGGTGTTTGTCCTTCATTTGAAATATTTTTTGGGACTGTCTGCCTTGGTGGCAGCATTGTGCTACAGTATGATTACAAATATGAGGTCTCTGGTTCGAATCCCGGGTCGAACAAAGTGGCTTTTTCTATTCATTATCAGGCCAGACAAAAGATTTGTGATAGGCTCGCCCCCTGTGACATCGTGGGACGGAGCACACAAAGCGAAACGTGGGTGTCCTGGTAGCGCCTCTGCCTACACCTTCTGGGAAAAGGCGTGAGTTGATGAATGAATGTATATTACATATACATTTTTGGGTTTATTAGTGTTAACGCGCCTGCTTAGAACTAATAGCTATTTTCATTTATTAAATCTTTGCATGAATGACTAATGACTTTTGTATAATATTATTTTTTTATGTCCACCACCCGCACCTAACGTCACATACTTTTCACTTACCGGGATGGTCGCACGCGATACGCATTATATTGTTATTTTATATTGTGAAGTCATTATTAAAGTAGATTCGGAAGAATCCAAGGTCTTATTTCTACGGAGTGCAAGACCTTTATTTCGTTCATGTGAGACGAAACAATTAGTATTAATCATATTCTTGTATGAGTGAACGTATACTGAGTCATCACCCTTTTGTTCTGCTGCAACACATATGCTGCTACACTTTCTTTTTTTTTGGTATTTATCATTGTTACTATTTTTTTCTCTGTTATCTTTAATCTTTATGTCCATTGTGTATTGTAATAGTAGGTCTGTAATTTAGTTGTTTTAGTTATGTATCAGTGTATATGTACTTTAATGAACAAATAAAGATTTTTCTATTCTATTCTATTCTTCAGGTACAAGGAGTCACCTGCTAAGCATGCCTCCTTCAAGGATCTCGACATCGAACTATCGAAGTGGCCTTATCCAGCGACTTCTTGCAACTTCAGCTAGGTCGTCTGTCCACCTATTATGCGGGCATCCGACACTTCGCTTGCCCATTCCTATGATAAAAAAATAATGGTATTCTTTTTTGGGTCAGGAGCAAGTGTAGCTGTTGGTATATTTAATATTTATTTATACGTGTTCATCTAAACTCTAAATTATATTATTATTGATTGGCGTATAAGGGGAGAGTAGGATCAAAATTATACACGAATTATACAAGCGAAGCTGGGACGAACTTCTAGTTACGAATGAACTCAAATCATTCAAACTACAGATTACGAAGGTAGACAAATTCGTCAAAACATGGAGATATCGTGATGCGGATAAAAGAGATCTGTAAGCACGGCCCATTGAAACGTTATGATGGATTGGCCCATCCCCGTATAAAGATGGATGAGGCGAACTTCCGCGCGTCGGCGTAGAAACTACGGAACGTCGGAAAATTCCAGGCTCTCTCAGTCGGTTTTATGTATCTAATATTTTAAGGGTTATTGGGCAGAGTGAAATATTTTTTTCATTTAAAAAGTGCAAATTTATATGTAGTAACATTCACTGCCCCCAAAGCACGGTTTCTTAACACGTCGACTTTATAACAAGAAGCAGAGTCGATTCCCGAGTCATACTTTTCCGAAATCCATTTATATTTTATTAGAGTGTGTGAGACCGAAAAGTCTGCAGAAGGTTTTGATATGACAATGAACCGGTGTGTTTTGTGTATCAGATCTCTTGGGTGTACAATATCCGCAAGTGTACGGGGCTGGAAGGCCAGCAACACAGGCCTTTTCGCCTTCCACGGAGTAATAGAAGGAGAGCTTAACAACTTTGCTCTCATCTAAAAAAAGACAAGTTGGGTGTATTTAATTATAGTCCAAATTTTGAAGAGAAAGAAGTTGGTTAGACATTTTTTTATAACTTAGTCTCTCGATCTTAGATATTTTATCAACGTATTTTCAAATAAATACTTTATTGGCTTATACAATTTAGTCTATTAAAAGTAATTTCTTGTCGACTATACTTAGATTTCTATTATTATATTTTACCTGACAATAATCGATAGGTATCACAATACTTTTTGATCGCTAATGGATACTTTAAATGTTGCCATTAGCTACAATATCCACAACTTAATTCATCAGAGTAAACAACAAAATTTCTTCTATCTAGAATTACAAAATAAACAACTTCATTTCTTGGTAAAAAAATTCAAAGCGTGGCTATATTTGATTTTAAATTAGTGTTTCCAAAGTAAATAAATACACCCAACAGTCACATACATTAAGATGGAGTCTTGTAAAATAAGATATAAATTTTCATAGCGAACAGAAAGTCAGAATCGGATAAAAAGCTGAATAATTATCAAAATCTACTGCTTGCATCTACGGCTAATGGCTCGGAGATATCTATGTTTTGTGGACATAAATCACACAATCCTTAGATCTTAGTGTTTTGCAACCACTGAGGGTCACTGATTAGTGTGGAGGAGACGTGTAATTGCCATATATACTAAAGACAAATGGTTAAGTGAAAAATCTTTCGACTCTGGTATTGGCAATAAACAGCTCTAATGAAATCAGGACACACTGCCTAAAAAAAATCACAAAATCACCTTAATACAATTATTTTATAGTTGAAAAATCAATGGTAATTTACAGAGTAACTTTTAAGTTGTGTATTGCTATTTACTACGGACTTTAAAGGTAAAGGAAAACGTTGTGAGAAAATCTGCAACCATTGCGTCGTTGCAGATTTTCTCACAACGATCGTTACAAGAATTTCTGTTGTATTTAAAGTGCACCAAAACGCACTAAGCTTGTTCGCTGTAACATAACTCTCCCAATCGAATCCTCTATTGTAGGGGAGTGCCGTGACCAACAATGGACAACTGATAGAATACAACAAAATAATTATCAAGCATTCAAACATTTAATACAACATCCCCATTATTGACAGCCTCCGTGGCGCAGTTGGTTAGACGCCGGCTGTGAAACGAAAGGCCGTGGGTTCGATCCCCGCACCGAAAAAAATATTTGTGTGATCCACAAGTATTTGTTTCGGGTCTGGGTGTTTGTGAGACCGAAAAGTTTCTCCGTAGCTTCTGATACCCACAACACAAGACTCGATCTTAGTGTGGGGTCAGGACTATGTATGTGACTGTTGGTTGTATTTATTTATTTATTTTATTTATTTACTTCACATAATCTTTCGTAAGTTTCCCAAAAAATCAAACAAAAAGCAATACTTACGTACTCAATCCGAACGTTACAGTAAGCGGTAACGCAAATCTCACAAGAGAGCCTATTTTTCCACAATGGCATTACATTTGTCGAAGGGATTCCACACTGAGCCACTCAGACGAGCGGCAAACATTTGTAAAGATATTTTATATGTTTGAAGGTTGATGTGAACTAGACGATTTACATACATACCCGGAGCTAATAGTGACGTAAAAAATGTGGGTAGAAAAATTTACGTATATGTATTTTGTTTTAAAATTCTGCAGTCTTTTAAACATTAACTGACCGCCTCGGTGGCGTAGTTGTACTACGGTGCAATTATAAAGCTGAGCTGTTCGAATCCCGGGTGGGGCAAAGTGATTTGGATTTTTCTATTCATTATCAGCCCGGAGTCTGAAGTTTGTGCCCGATATGGCGATAGGCTCGCCCCCTATCACATTGTACGGAACATACAAGGCGAAATGTAGTTGTCCTGGTAGCACCTCTGCCTACCCCTTCTGGGAAAAACTGTTCTGTGTTACCTGATTCAGATTGAAATACGTTTAAATAGGTTTGAACTTGAATATATTCGGCAATAACTTTGTATTGCCGATATACCTATTCTGGTGGTAGATCTCCCATATTATGTGAGAGGCCGCCTTAGTACTTAACCAACCGCAATGTCTATTTCTCCTGCCAAACAGCAGTTTAAAGACACTGTTGTGTTTTTTGAAGGACACTGTAGCCAGAGTAACTACTGGATATAATGAGACTTAACATCTTACGTTTCAGGAGGGCGAGCGCAGTGGAATGCCAAGCATTGGATTTCATTCATGATATTCATTCATGACGTTTGGTTTTGCTACTGTCCATGAGCGATCGTATCGGTTACCATCAGGTAAATGGCATGCTCGTCTTGCCCTTCATCGTAATTTTTTTTTTCAGCAGGAATCATGCTGAGCTTCGCGCCCGTCTGTATACAGGAGCTACACCTCTCAATACTAATATTACGTCCTGCAAGTCACTCCACACCACTCGTCACCCCAATATAAGAAATTAAGTTTCTTTATGCTCCCCAATCGTTAGGTACAATTCCAATTGACGCAATTTCAATTTTCTTTATACGCCAAAAATAACTTTGATATTCCTCGAAGATTGCCATCCCCAGCCCACATATTTACGCAATTAGATCTTTTTCACAGAACACTTAAAGGGCTTCGGACAAAAGTATCAATTTTCTAATTTAAAAAGTCTTGGAAAAGAAATTGTACTTGAAATCTGATATCTTCTATACATATAATAAAAATGTAAATGGTCGATGTCTGTACATGGACGATATTTAAGAAATTTCAACGCGGGAGGTCTTTATAACAGCAACAGAATCCAAAACAATTTTTTTTAGAATTTTTGTCTGTCTGTATGTTTGCTTGCGCATCACGCAAAAACTACTGCACCAAATGAGATGCGGTTTTCACAGTTGTATTGCTGCAGGTTCAACTTAAAAACTGGTATATGTTGCATTTGCATACAGGGTGTTTCTTTTTGTTTGCTTGCACATTACTCATAAACTACCGCACCAAATGAGATGCGGTTTTCACAGTTATATTGCTGCAGGTTCAACTTAAAAACTGGTATATGTTGCATTGACATACAGGGTGTTTCTTTTTGTTTGCTTGCACATTACTCATAAACTACCGCACCAAATGAGATGCAGTTTTCACAGTAATAATGGTGCACGTCCAATTTGAAAACTGGTATATATTTTATTTATAGACAGGGTGTTTCTTTTTATTTACTTGCGCATAACGCAAAAACTACTGCTCCAAATGAGATGCAATTTTCACAGTTGTATTTTTGCAGCTTTAACTTAAAAACTGGTATATGATGCATTAACATACAGGATGTTTCTTTTTGTTTGCTTGCTCATTACTCAAAAACCACCGCACGAATTGAGATGCAGTTTTCACAGTTATATTGGTGAAGGTCCAACTTGAAAACTGGTATATATTTTATTTATAGACAGAGTGTTTCTTTTTATTTACTTGCGCATAACGCAAAAACTACAAGACGAAATGAGATGCGGTTTCACAGTTATATAAGTACAAGTCCAACTTAAAAACTGACAAATGTCTTATTTACATACAGGGTGTTTCTTTGTATTATGGAAGATAAATGAGAAAAACTAATATTCCCCATATTAACACTGGATTAACACTTAGGCTACATTTTATCCAGATAAATTAAGTGTTCCCGTGGGATGAGGACGGAAATCCGATATATTTGTTACTTTTTATACTCAAAGGGATGCGATGGGCGTGGATTACATACCTTGAGTGAGAATGAGATAGGACGGGCGGGATATAACGGGACGGGACGGGACGGGATGAGAAATACCAAATAATCTATACATGTATATTTTTTTAAACAAAGTTAATCACGCAGACGAAGTTAGCGGGCAGAAGCTAGTTATTTATAGAATTGGAGCGATGGAAAGTTTCTTCTTCCAAGAAGGTTGAAATAGGAATAATATTTACCGGTTCTTAGTACAAGATAAATGGGAATCTTAAAGATATATGAAAAAATTAGGTTATGTTAAATAAAACTAGAGGAGGTTTGAGCAAAACGTCAAGTCTATAATATTGCCTGAGTAAAATCTCAAATATTTAACGAGACCGCAAAACTACTAATTATGGATATTATATAAGTCCTTCAGAAACTTCTTTTAAAGTAACAATTAAACAGATTTCACTGTGACGAAAGGCACTGCCTGAAATTTAAAACACATTCATTTCGCTTGGACTATTAAGAAAAATAATGGCCTCATCATTCAAATATTTTAGAATAATATAATAACAATAATATGATTTTAGTGCACTTCTAAAAGTTCAGTGCCCCTTGCCACTAACTTCGCTCTCTCATTTTACCATTAACTCCAATAAAAAACAACGCAAAGTACATTATGTCAAATACCAGACCTACTCTTCTAAGAACTCCAGTACCCCAAATTTCTCTAGTTATACATGCAAAAGAAACCATTTAAAATATTCCTTTGCATTCAGAGCGTATTCCGTCCGATACAGACACCGTGCAACACTGTTCAAAGGAAGTAGCTTTTAAATAGCACCATTGGACAAATAAACCGTAACGTTTACTATCGGTATAACAAGCTTATATTAGTAACACGAGGCATATCAACCGGGTTTTGAATTCAGTTCCCTGACGGACAGCCGGCGTTGCCTAACTCCGATTTGAACCCTTTGAAATAGAAATAGAATACTTTAAGTACCGCGTATCTTTTTATAACCTAATACAGAATTTAAGGCATATATTTTGCAACACTACCCAGCCCTAGAACCTAATACACATATTCCAAACAAAAAACTAACATGTATTCATGCAAGCCCTAATTCTCTCGGAACTCTAGTATTACAAATTTCTATTCAAAAGACACAAAGTAAAACATTCGCTTGCAATGAAAGCGTATTCCGTCCGGTACAGACTCTGCGTAATACTGTTCAAAGGAAATATGTAGCTCCTAAAATGCACCATTGAACTAAAGATCTATTAAGCCAACGAGTTTGTAATCTATGTCAATGTGCAGCTTCTTTCGCGGATGTGATTATTGCTAGAAGTGTCAGTTACTATGCGTTCTTTGTAATGACGTTGCGAGAACTGTACTGTATCAACCCATATACGTCCCACTGCAGTTCACAGGTTCTACAACATTACAATTGAGAGGGGTTAGGCCATATAGTCCATCACGCTGGGCTAGTGCGGGTTGGCGGACTTTACATACCATAGAATTTTTTTCAAATCGCTATGGTATGCAGGTTTCCTCACGATGTTTTCCTTCACCGTTATAGTGCGTGGTGACTGGTGATTGTCTATCAATACACACATGACCCCGAAAAGTCAGAAGTGTGCCCTGGGATTTGAACCAGTACGTTGCGAGTACTAAGATTAAATTTTTATTATTAGTGTGTTTGCACTTTGCAGACACGCATAAGATATTTACGAGCCTGTCCCGCCCTCACACCCGCCACTGCAACTCCTGTAAGCCAGGATCAACAGTGGCACGCATATTAATGACACTGAGCATTGAAGCTCAGCGCGTCTCCGGGAATGTCTAACTTGTCTTTAACCCGCAACGAAATCAATCAAAAAGTTAAATTAATAGGAGGAGTTGGAAATAAATTATTGTCCACTTTACGCATAAGATATGTCATATATCATATTTGGCAGCCTCCGTGGCGCAGTTGGTTAGACGCCGGCTATGATACGAGCGGCCGCGAGTTCGATCCCCGCACCGAGACATATTATGCCAGTCTACTGGATTATACATAGACCAGAACAAAACCACGATACATCTTTTACTGGTGGTTGTGAGATGCCGCCTGGGTAGGTACCACCGTGATGTCTATTTCCCCGCTAAACAGCAGCATAAATGCACTGTTGTGTTCCAGTTTGAAGGCCATTGTGGCTAGAATAACTACTGGACATTTTGGGACTTACCATCTCATGTCTCAAGATGGCGAACGCAGTCGAATGACAAGCAATGCTTTGTAATTACGTAATTGTAATTATTTGTACCGTATTTTTTCTCACACACGAATTTTTAATACCTAATTCCTATCCTTATCGACTCTATTAATATTGGCAACACCGAATTTAATAAAATAATAATTCTTTGCACCACCAACCTAATAAGGTGATAGCGGACGTTATTACCGCCTCAGCAACGCCCTTTGAAACTACCCTCAATAAATAACACAAACGATGCCGTAACGCATTCATAACGCTTCTTAATATGCCCGTAAAGTATTTTGATGGGATTGAAAATTATGCCTTATATATTTTATTAGGTTAATGTTTATTTTATTTAAATAGGTCAGGCGGGGTTCGTGTTGTTTTGTTTCTTGAAATGCCGCCTACGTAGGTAATGAGAATGTACGTATTGCCCATACATATACCTGGGAAAGGCTAACTAGAGTATAGGGCATTTGATGTGTTAGGCTAACACTGGTCAATTGCAAATAAGTTAAAAAATAAATAACTAAAAAAAAATATTATAATGCAATTTACTAAAAAGTCTATTAGTCTAATAGTTCAGCTGCAATAGTTATACTGAATGAAAAATCATACAATACGGGTGAAATAAAAACACTTTAGTATTATTTCTATACAGAAAGTCAAATTGTTTACGTTACCGCAACGATATTTTTACAAAAATCTGTTCTTTATCTAAAATGTAAAAACCGTAAGAACCTTAATCATACCTTCCAAAAAAGTCATATCCAGTAGCCTAGATATCATCTTCAAAATATCCGCATTCACGGATAAACGTAGGAAAACGAACATTTTGTCCCGACAGAACGGCGTTTATTGAAAACGCTTGGCTGAGTTATGTAGCGCATCCAGCGGATAATATATCCGCTTGCAAGTGGAATATCCGCCGTGCGGATAAGTGCTGGGAACGTAATATATGGACGCGACATCGCTGCTTATTGAAAATGTACGATTTGGTTAAAAACTAATGGATTGGTACCAAGGAGGTGAGTGACGGAGTATAAAAAATAGATTTTGTGAGATGTTTTTACATAAGATTGTTGGCCTAGTTGTACTACGTATGGATTGCCAAATATGTGGTCCTGGGTTCGATGCCCAGTTAGGGCAATTTCGTGTGAATTTTACGATTTGCATAAAATGATTTGACTGTTTATTTGCTCACAAGGGTTGCATTATTTTAGATTAATATTATTTCCCACTGTTCTGTGAAGGCTACCAATGGCTATAGAAGATTATCTTTAGAAGGGTACATGCCCTTCGACAATTATATATATACATTATACTGATCCCAACTTCAAAATCTTATACGAAATATAACTCTAAAAACTTAGATTGGTAAGTGACGAACACACCAATTTAAGGTAACGTATGTTATGTTATGACATAAAACACGACATACCTATCAAAAAACATGTGCAAAAATCTCTTAACCCAAAAAACGTGACGTGATAAATGACCCGCCATCTTTAGGACACCACATCTACAAACAGGAAGCGAAGAATATGGCGACCCTCGCTAAAGGGACGCATGACGTGTTTGATGACACGGAAATGACGTACGAGACGAGAACAGGACGTTCCGTGACATGATTCTTGGACCCTTCTTTGGTTGGTTGAAGTTTGAGATGACGCTGAAGTTATGCATGATGTGTCCTGGGTAGAAAAATGATGGGGTGTAAAAGGTTATAAGGTAATACATAGTTTTAATATTCTTAAATATTTTTTTTTATTGAATATATAAATACATACTACTTTAGGTATATAAATCCAAACTGGATTATAGCGGGGTGGGATGTAGCGGGACGGGATGTAATGAGACAGAATGGGAGAAGCAGTATAGAGGACGATAGTCACGTTGAATTTAAACATTAACCAGTTAGGACGCGAAATAATATGATTCTGATGTGGATTGGAGTCAAATAGTATCTGCATCCGGGCGGACCGCCAGTTCTAAACAACTGTCATCAGCAGAAGCCATTTTAAGTTAATAATAAAATGTAGGTTAAATATGCAAACTTCAATTAACAAGGGCAACCTATAGAAAATTGATCACGGAAAGGAAACTTTTGAAAGTATATTTAATTTGAATGAATAATATCATTAGAGCGGGCATCTACGCGGCTCGCATACTGATAAAGGCAGTGGTCCCGGCGATAGTTCTTCGCAATGAAAACGCTGAAACATTGTACCCAAGTTTTGAATCGTTAATTGCGCTATTCGATAAATTTCTTGTCGCGGAGTTCGTTGAGAAAATTGTTTAAAGTATACTTCTAAAGTAATGTGAAATAAGTACTCGTATAATAAACACAACGTTTCGATGTGCTATTTACTATTTCATTATTTTACTGTCTCATATTTGTTTAGATTTGTAAATTTTGGATAGATCTATTTTTCATTGACATTTCTTGTTTCAATTTCAGCGATTATACCTTGATAACTGCAGCCCAATAATTGAAATGATTGTTTTTTGGCATGGAAATCACTTTCAATCAATTAAAAGTGTAAACATTCATAAATAAATCATTATTCAAGATTATCAAGTTATTATTGCCTTCACTATCAACATTTAATCTTATGTACGTGGCTAACAAGTGCCCGTACGTGGACAAACGACAGAACAAACGTTGCTATATGCTAATCGTTTCTTATGAAAACTGGAAATCTTTGGAAAAGACCTGCATTTATAAGTGGACTTCCAATGGCTTAAAATAATGATATATCGTCTATCGCAAATCTAATCTATCTGAGAAATTCTACATTAAACATCAGATGTAATACAGCCTTCAGATCCTTAATCCAGGTGTCGTCAGGTGACCTGTTTGTTCGTTTGTCGGACCAATGCAATAAAAAAATGCAGCCACTTTTCCGATATAAAATGCTTTATTTTATTACCACGAATTTCCAAAGAAATCTTTTTTATACTATTACCGATCTCTAAGGAGATATTCGTGATTTAGATCTGTATTTGGAGTCAGCGTGGCCGCGTGCCGCTTGAATGTAATTTAGTGTTTAGGATCAATTTATCGCAACACCACTCGTATTTATGTCGCCCTGGTCTAAGATTTCCTTTTTCGGGTTTTATTGTTGCTGTTTTTTCGTGAATACGTAAATATTGTATTTCAGTTGAGCATTCAGAATGTAGATTAGACACGCGTTTATATAATTTATAGGGAGAAAAATATGTTAATATAAAAAGGACTCGCCAAAGCTTACAATTTCGTTTGAAGTACAAATTATTCTTCGGTCTTTGATTTATAAATTACAAAATGAAATTTAAATTATTTTCTTCATAAAATCACGTTTCAACACTCTGTTAAAAATAAATTAGAGACGCAGTAAGACGCTGCCATACTTATTTTACTTCCAAAAGGCATAATTTTCCAATCATTAAACCTTTAGCCAAAGTTTATTAAACTACTTATCAAAACTTCTACAATATCGCACCACCGAAACAAATTCACAAGCAAAAGCAATACCATTCTAAATTTGAAACCTAACAAAAGAAAAGCAAAACTTAGACCAGAACAAAAGAAAAGCGCCCACAAACAAGTCGAAACTTTAGATTATGATAAAGAAATTAGCACCAGGGATAAACAGCTTAGGTTCTTTACAGCTAATTTAAAATCGTTGGCGGGTTTAATTGAACAAGGCAGATACGGTAGTAGTTAATTGAAGTAGCTCTTTGCCCGGAGCGGACCTAGTCTGTGTCAGCGCTTTGTAAACATTCGAGGCCAGTGTGAAGTGTGTGCGAAATGACGAACAAAGTATTCTGGGGGAATTATGGCGGATATATATTGTGGCTGGTTGAAACGTTTCGGTTTCATTTCGACTATAAGAATAGATTGTGGCGGGCGGAAAAATAATACTGCAAAAAGTGCATATTGACCGTATGCTCCTCCACCATGCATTCGTATTACAGCAAATGTATATATTATTTTCGTTTTTTTTAAGTGATAAAAACTATTTTTTTATTACACTAATTATTGTATTACAAGTTTTTTAACGGCAGATATTTTTGTTTTATTAACGCTAACTAAACACGAGTATATTCACCTTCAAATGAGTATTCATAAAGAGAGTATGACTTTTATTATCTACTAATAATAACTATAAAACTGTATCTCTTATACTATTAACTCTACAAAATAAAAAAAATAACACAATAACCTTAAATACTATCAAATACGTACTCAATAAATCATATATGACAACTGGTCTTTACATTAGAAATAAACAATGTACAAAAACACAACTCCTTTTTGTTATAAATATGTCGTACACTTGCACACATGTTGACAACATATCGGCTTCTAAATAATGTATAAGGCACATACATCATTTTGGCCGGCAGTGTAGGAGCGGGGCCGTGGCGTCTCTTTGTTTTTGTTAAGCCTTCTTGAGACGCTCTCATACTTTTGTATCCCATCTGCAGTGTACTTGCAAATTATGTTTTGTCATTCTATAGTTAGCAGTCAGCACTATAAATAAAAAACTACTTAAAAAAAAACAACTTAAAAACACTAAAAAGAAAAAAAAATACCACCGAATTGAGAAGTCCTGAAGTTGGTTAAAAAGAGGGAAAATTAAATTTACTAGATTTTGTCCGAAGTCTCGCTCGAAATGAGGTATGGTTTGGGTAGATTATCGGATGACATAGTAAGCACTAATATAGAAACAAGAAGTTATTATCCCTGAGAAACACTCCAATACCCTTTCCTACATATCTAATATTGTGAATGTAAAGTTTGCATTTATAGTATTAGTGACGTATAAATAATAATTTTCTAACAGTTTTTCGGCGTATATAAGATTTTTCGGCATAAAACATTTTACAAAGTGACTATATCGGTTCTAGGGAAGCATTGGGTTGGAACCGTGCGGTCTTGGGTTAGAATGCTAGGCGACAATGTGTGAGTTTTTCGGTTTGAAAAATCTCATATGCTTTGCCCGGCATTAGAACTTGTACGTGGCATAGCAGTAAGTTCCCCTTGACAATTGAGATATAAATAAGCTCAACGAAACGTGAGTATATGCGGGTATATAATGTGGCTAATTATATCAAATAAAATATCAAACGAAATGATAATATTTAATTTAATTACGACAAATGATACCATAACACAGCCTTTGACAGCCTCCGTGGCGCAGTTGGTTAGACGCCAGCCTGTGAAACGAGAGGCCGCGGGTTCGATCCCCGCACCGAAACAAATATTTGTGTGATCCACAGGTATTTGTTTCGGGTCTGGGTGTTTGTGAGACCGAAAAGTCTCTCGTAGTTTCTGATACCCACGACACAAGACTCGATCTTAGTGTGGGGTCAGGACTATGTATGTGACTGTTGGGTGTATTTATTTATTATTTATTTAATTACTGTTAAGTCTAAATATAAAATGTTTATACAGCTTCATATCTAAATTAAACTGTAGAAGGGAAATGTCGCTTTTAGATGTATTCTGCGCAGGTAGAAGGGCCTCGTGACTTTGTCATTTCATCAAACATCAAATAAAATCTAAAAATAGCATGAATAATTTTCCACAAGGGACTTATGACTTTGTGATTTAACGCAACTTCAAACAAATCTAAAAATAGCCGATTAAATGTATGCAAAATGTACTTTTACGAAGTTTTAAAAGCGAAATGAATTACTAGGAGTACTTAGCGCCCACAAATTATACACAATCGGGCTTATTCATAGTTTCTAAACCTTTAGTTGTCGAATGTTTTGTCCTTTTCGAACGAATTTCGAATTCAGTTTGAGTAAAGAAGCCAAACAAAATAGGATTATAAACTGACTATGAATAGGCCGCATGTAGATAAATACTGACAAGGGTCTTGCTGTGGATTAATAGAACTTTGTAATTACGTTTTGTTTAACTTTCAATTTTGATTGTTGGGCTCACTCTAGTACAAAGTTTAAGGGACCTTATTACACAAAATGCAAAAAGTCGTTGTTAAATTAATGCATAATCGGCAAATTTAAAATGGAATTAAATATTATATGTTATTTCGACTTAAATACTTTAGCAGTGAATAAACCGGATATATTAGAAATTCTGGATTATGTAAAATAAAAATCGCTTAGCGTGAAATGGAAATATCATTTGACATTTTAAAGATATCATTTCTCCTTAAACTTTAGCACATCCTTCTAAATTCAGACTTATTCGTATTTAGACACAGCTTTACGAGTGCCATGGTATTATCAAATTGTAATAAGTACCAACTTAATTTATACATACATAAACTCACGCCTATTCCCAGAAGGGGTAGGCAGAGGTGCTACCAGGACAACCACGTTTCGCCTTGTATTTTGTCCCACGATGTGGTAGGGGGTAAGCCTATCGCTATATCGGGCAAAAATTCCTGATTACGAGCTGATAATGAATAGAAAAATCCAATATCACTTTGCCTGGTCCGGGATTCGATCACGAGACCTCAGCGTTGTAACCGTACCGTAGTCCAACGCCACCGAAACAATACGTAATTTATCTAACCACATTTTCAAATTCTACGAATATTGTTAACTAAACATCGCTCGTTCAAAATCAAAATCAAAACATTCTTTATTCAAGTAGTCTTTTACAATATCTTTTGAATCGTTAATTTCTGCTACCACCGCTTCGGAACGTGTTTTTAGCTGTGAAGAAGAAACGGCGCAAGAAACTCCCTCAGCAACACGAACTGTCTTCTTTTCTTGCTTATTATTCTAAAGCTTATTCCTAGTAACTTAAGTATATCATTTAAGAATTCTCTAAAGGAAATTGCGGGGTATAAGAACCGATCGAGATCCGCCCACTGTACGAGTATAGAGGTTAGCGAACGCATCATATTACTGTTTTCCTTTAATCCAAGTATTTGATCGCGAGCTCGGGACCACCAACAGGTTAAATTAATCGTCTGTACATACATATTGTTCTTACTGTTGAGGATAATGTACTTTAAATGTAAAACTATACCACTCTTTATTTTTATTTGTAACTAGCATCTGCCCGCAAACTTCGTCTGCGTGATTGACTTTACTTGAAATTTTCCATCCCGTCCCGTCCCGTTATATCTCGCCTGTCCCGTCTGTTTCTCACTAAAGGCATGTAATCCAGTCCCATCCCATTCCTTTGAGTATAAAAAGTAACAAATAAATCAGAATTCCTTCCTCATACCACAGGAACACTACTGTTTTCGGGATAAAAAGTAGTCTAAGTGTTAATCCATGGTGACAGTTACCTACATATCAAATTTCATCGAAATCCGTTAAGCCGCTTCTGATTACATCACGCACAACCGCACAGACAAACAAAAGGAAATTCTAAAAGTCATTCTTTTGGGTTTTATTACGTTAATACAGACACCTCATTTTAGTTTTCCTCATTTATCTTCCATGTACGGACATCTATCGGGTACAAATTTATTATAATGATCGGTATACTCTTATTTTATGTTTAGCGTTCTTCTTGTGTGCAGTAAAAAATATAACAAATAAAAACATCAACCAAAGTCTACACCTGTACGGGAAATATTGTTTAGTTTCTATAAAAGCAATATGCTTCCAAGAACCATGTGTCATATTGTCTCTAAATAAACGACGTCGAGGAAATTGCAAGAATCCTATTACAGCGACATCCGCTTGAGCATGCACTAAGCACATCATAACCGTAATATAACTCGACTACGAATGGGAAGCAATAGGATATTACCGCCGATGTGTGTTCTTTTTACTTGGGTATGAATGGTTAGAACCTTGTGCTATAACGATACGGGGTGAAGTGAAATAGAAGCGTAAATGAACCACAAATACCCCTATTTACTGGTGGTAGGTCTCTCATATGTGAGAGGCCGCCACTAGGTACCACCGCAATGTTTATTTCTCCCGTCAAACAGCAGTGTAAAAGCACTGTTGTGTTCCGGTTTGAAGGACATAGTAGGCAGAGTAACTACTAGACATATTGAGACTTAACATCTTATGTCTCAAGATAGGGAGTGCACTGGAAATGTCATGCATTGCTTTGTAATTAATGGCGTTGTTTGGTTTTGCTACTGCCCATGAGCGGTCGCATCGCTTATCGTCAAGCGAATGACATGCTCCTATCACCATTCATCGAAATACATACATACATACATACATACATAAACTCACGCCTTTATCCCAGAAGGGGTAGGCAAAGGCGCCACCAGGACACCCACATTTCGCCTTGGATGTTCCGTCCCATGAATAGAAAGAATAATGAATAGAAAAACCCAATATCACTTTGCCCAACCCCGGATTCGAACCCGAGACCTCAGCTTTGTAGTCGTACCGTAGTAAAACTACGCCGGCGAGGCAGTCATCGAAATAAAGGGAAAATATTCTTGTTTATATGTATGACCGCCTCGGTGGCGTAGTTGTATTACGGTACGGTTACAAAGCTGAGATCTCGGGTTCGAATCCCCGGGTCGGGCAAAGTGAGATTGGATTTTTCTATTCATTATCAGCCCGGAGTCAGGAATTTGTGCCCAATATGGCGATAGGCTCGCGCCCTATCACATCATGGGACGGAACATGCAAGGCGAAATGTGGGTGTCCTAGTGGCGCCTCTGCCTACCCATTCGGGGATTAAGGCGTGAGTTTATGTATGTATATGTATGTTATACAACTAAACTATAACAGTATTTTTACAACAGTTTCTACACAGTGTTCAGTGTTCTACACGAGGGTGTGTTTTCGACTGACTTAAATTCCTATTTTCAACAGCTAACTTACATGTATAAACATTTTATCTTATTCTTGTAACACATTCAAAAAAGATTGTTGACTTATTTAAATTACTTAACGCCCGAATACTCAACCGCCACTTAAATATTATGTTGCACTTAACTACGAAAGTCCCGCTTAAATGTACTGATTAAGTGGAACGTGGGTAGTTAATTCAACTTAATATTTAAATGGCGTTTGACTATTCGGGCGTAAATCTAGGGGCTGAGCATACGTAACTCATGACACTTTTTTTTAAGGTATTTTGAATTTAATAATGTTCCCTACTAAATTTTAGCATTTGATTATGCTCTTACTAACTGATAAATACCTAGGAACTCTTCAGAAATCAATCAATTAACTAAATCCACGAAATCCAATTGAAACACACGATTACCAACTTAAGTAACAAGCATAACACAACTAGCGAGGCTTCACAATGGCGGCTTTATCTTGCCATTGTTCATGCTGGCAACACGTTCATTTGTCTTGGGCTTGTCTCGCACACTACGAACCCTGGCTTCGAGATCTCCTGAATAATGCATGAGGACAATGGCATTTGTCATGTTGCAAAAACTGTTACGATAGATGCTCGGTTTTTGTAGTGAATTTATTAGGCTTGGCAAGTTGGATTGCCAAAACAATTTATTAAAATGGAAACACAAAAATTGACCGATTTACCATTGCATTAATAAATGAAAGAAGTTTTAAAAATGGTAGTAAATTGGTTCGCTTTTAAATAGATAGTTATACCTTGCCTTGTCGCCAAAATACTTGAAAATGTTGATACTAAACAGTTTATTTTTCTTGGGACGAAATAACATAGTTTTTTGCACTCCAAATTAAACGGTTAAAGTGCAAGCCATAAAAAGTCATTTCCCTTGAAAAAATAACGGAAATCATCATGAAATAACTAACTAACACCAAACATCTAATTAAGTAAGAGTAACAACCGGAAAATGTGATTCGAGCACCGAATTGCATTCGAAGCTACAAGCCGCGGTTTAATTTGAATTACTGAACAAAATCAGCCAGGATACGCCAGGAGACACTTCGTATTTCAAGTACTGTGCGTGGACTAAATTAATAATGTAAGCGTTTGTAAGTCACACTAAGTTATTATTATATACTGTATAATTTTAAATCCTATTTTTAAGTATTTTTTCTTGTTTTTGAAATCTGTATCTGTATCGGCCCATATACGTCCCACTGCAGGACACGGGCCTCCTCTACAAATGAGATTACGATTGAGAAGGGTTAAGCCAGATAGTTCACCACGCTAGCCAAGTGCGGGTTGGTGAACTTTATATACCGTAGAAATTCTTATAAATCTCTGCGGTATGCAGGTTTCCTGACGATGTTTCCTTTACCGTTAAAGTGCGTGGTGATTGACGTGATGATCAATACACACATGACTTCGAAAAGTCAGAGGTATTTATGAAATAGTCATGTCCAAATAATAAGTGAAAATAAAATTCACTAAAAGCGGTCACATAGTACCTTATTTATTGGCCAAATAAATGTAAATAAATGATTACAATGACCTACACTTCAAACATTACATAAAATCATTGAATTGCTATTCAATAGTAATTTTCAATAACAGCTTATTCATAGTCTGTACCGCTCTCACACTCACCACTGCAACTCCTGTATCAACATTGGCACTGAACATTGAAGCTCAGCGAGTCTCCGGGAATGTCTAACTTGTCTTTAACGCGCAAAGAAATCAATCATAAAGTTAAATTATTACATAATAATTTACCCCAATATTTAATAAACAAATTCTCCAAAATTGCTTACAGCTTGTCTCAAAATGAAGAAAATACAGCACTCCATACCAGACAAAAAGGCGGGTTCAAATAAATTGATTTACATCTCCAAGGTTTATGACCTCTCTACCTATTTTGCAATGCGCGTCTGAGTCTAGGCAGATAGACGTCTGCAGCCGTACAGTTGGGCGGAGACAAATAGCCACAAGCACTCTAAATTGCCAGATTTGTCATAAATAAATAAATACACCCAACAGTCATACATAGTCCTGAGCCCACAATAAGATCAATTAAGTCTTGTGTCGTGGGAATCAGACATTACGAGAGGCTTTTTCGGTCTCACAAACACTCAGACCTGAGACAAATACTTGTGGGCCTCACAAATATTTGTCTCGGTGCGGGGATCGAACCAGCGGCCACTCGTTTCACAGCCGGTGTCTAACCAACTGCGCCACGGAGGCTGTCATCTCAAACTAGAATCAAGCACGTTGAAATAGAACTATTTTTTACGGATTTTAATTTTAATCACTTTTCAATTAAATTATTACCTGCGACTCGGAATTGGCAGAGTACGGGTCATTGATTTAATAATGAAAATATAAATATCAGTATGCGATGATTTTTAAGAATTCTAGTATATGTTTGGCTCAAGAATACAGTAGAAATAAAAGAGATTTGTCAGTTCAAGATTTAAAAAGATCTTGACGGGCAAGCAAACAAATTAGTGATCCAATAAAAGTTCCCTTTTTATTTGAGCTACGAACCTTAAATACTACGTTTTATTATAGATCTCTCACTCTGTAACTCCAGGCAGACCACTACTGAATATAGGCTTCACCAAGGAATGATTATGTATTTTATTTGTATACCCATAAATGGATTAAACTGGAATCATTACGTAAATGTTTTATTCAGCGTCTACCTCGATTACATATTCTAAATTTCTGCACATTTCAACCCCAAAAGTAACAAAACTCGATGTCTCCAAACATGTTATTTAAATAAATACACCTATATTCTTACCATAACAAACCATAATTAACCCTCCCAAAGAGCTCTGACACAATACCCCATATTAATATCTGAATTACCCCAAAACTCAGCGGATAATACCCATTGCCATGACACAAATAACCCGAAACCAGTTTAAATTTGTAACTAATCAGCTTGTCAAAGTTTGGAAAGGCCGACGTTATTCATAATGAATTGGAATAGGACCCCGGTGCAGATGGTTATGGGTACTTCTGGACTAATGCTTATTATATACGGGAAGTGTTGAGCGAATTTAAATGAGACCTCTCGCTTCTGGACACGGTTTTACTAATTAATGTCTTAAAGTGATTTCGTGTTATAGTGGCATTGTTTTGATTGATGATATTTTTGTTCAAATTTTTATTAAAAATATATATGCCTAGTGTTACCCCAATTACTATTTCTCACTGTATAATTCTGTTGTAATATTTTCTTCCAAATTGCAGATATCTATACCTCAAATACATTGATTAAGCTAATTTCGCCTGCCATTGTTCACCTACATTTGTTCAAAGCAACATGACTTTTAGCCCTAACTGCAGATTGATTTGTACTTTGATTAAATAACTTCGTGACCAATACTGTTTCCTATTCCAAGTACATAAGGACTATATTTGTCCGTCCTAATGCGTGACATGATTACCCTTCGCAGCTGTAGGCAGTGACGAGTGACGACTAATGAGTGACTCAATCACTGTCCAGTCCACGGATGCTCAGTTTTTATGCTGTATAATGGTATTTTGGAATTTACTGCGTCATTTAAGACTAGTTGTTACCGTTATTTGGGTAAGTACATGTACATGTGTATGTTTATCATGACAGCATAGCCTTTCTCGATTCAAAAATCATGACAATTAGAAGGTGGATTTTTAAATAATGTCAAGTTTCCTATAATGTTTGATAGAAAAAATGCATGGACTTATCAATGACAAAGTGATAAATCATCGGTTTACATATTAATAAATTCTTTATAACCACATACTAATATTTAAGCATTCAAAATCCCACATAGGAACATTCATCTGACAAGCCCACACATGTCTGCAGAAAATGTCGATTTAAATTCAATGATTCGAAGCGAAAAGAAATTACGCACGCGAGACTAAGGCAGACTCCACAAAGGAGTTACGACAGACATCCACCCCAATTCTATTCATAAATTCTTTGGGGAATTACTTTTGTATAACCGTGTAAGGTTCGTGTGTTGAGCTGAATTTTTTTTGAAATTATCATATTTATTTTCGCGTTTATATTTCTTTTATTGACAGCCTTAGCCTGCCAGAATGTTACGATGGAATTATATTTAGCTAACTTATAGGTGAAATGCATATATAAACTCACACCTTTTTCCCGGAAGAGGTTTCCCAGGTAGTAACCACAACCCATGTTTCGCCTTGTATTTTCCGTCCCACGGTGTGACAGAAGGCGAACCTATCGCCACAAATTCCTAACTTATTACTTTGCCTTATTACTCATCATATTACTTTGCCCGACCCGGGATTCGAACCCGTGACCTCAGTGCAGTCATACCGTAGTCCAAATGCGCCATCGAGGCAGTCTAGTATAAAAAATCAATCCAATTATATCATCATCATCATCATCATCAGCCCGTTGCAGTCCACTGCTGGGCATAGGCCCCTCCCGCGGTACGCCACAGAGATGGTCTGCTGCTTTACGCATCCAGTCGCTGCCAGCTCTCTTGTGCAAGTCCTCCCGCCATCTGGCCAGAGGCCATCTATCTAATTGTATATTCCTTTCTAACCCAAAACCTATCCTAATAACAGTCCTCACTCATAACACAACACATCTACGTAACATAAACAAGTACATCGATCACAGACATCCCGCCAGGGGAGCTACTCTATTCTCACACGACGACGAATGTTCGAATATCGTACAAAAAAACTGTACTAATACAATCCAGCTTAACAATTAGGTTATTTTGGTAATGCAATGGGTGGTCTTATCGCTAAAGAATTTTTACCAGACAACCGTGGGATGAATATAATCGGAAATAGTGGTAGATGGCGGTAAACAATAAAGATAAATAAAGCAAAAAATAAATAAATAGGTAAACTATATAATACATACTAACACTTGTAAAGCAAGAAAAATAAAATAATACATATTAAAAATAACTAAATACATAAATAACGACAACTCGACAAGGTAGGTGGTGCTAAACACTTTTCAGATAGTGGTTTCGTACCTGATTTTTAAATGTCTGTATATTTTTTGAGCGTTGATAAGCAACTTCATTAGCGTTTACTGTACAAATGTGCCTCTATCGTACATCGTAACCATAGACTACTACTAGTGAATGATAAGTTTCATAAAGAATAGTATTGATTTTTACAAGTGGAAAACTTTTGTCTTATACTTTGACGTCGAATGTTCGAACACTCGATTTTCGTGTCAGAGAATCGGTACGTATCTCCTCTTTTGAGTGGCGTTGGTTTTAATTTGATCAGTAACTTGTGAAGTAAGTATTTTAATATACATTGAATACTGTTCATTGTTCAATATCCTAATTATTATTAATCCTTGGGGGAGGCCTACGTTCAGCAGTGGACTTCCTGTGGCTGAATAGATAGATAAATAAATACACCCAACAGTCACATACATAGGCCTGACCCCACACTAAGATCGAGTCTTGTGTCGTGGGTATCAGGAACTACGAGAGACTTTTCGGCCTCACAAACACCCAGACCCGAAACAAATACCTGTGGTTCACACAAATATTTGTTTCGGTGCGGGGATCGAAGCCGCGGCCTCTCGTTTCACAGCCGGCGTCTAACCAACTGCGCCACGGAGGATGTCAAATAGATCAATAGACTGTTCATTGTTGAATTTCTTTTTAAAATATCGTCCGGCCGGTCAGTCAGCTGTTTGTTTAACATTAATTAGTTCTTGTTAGTGTCAATAAACATTATAAATTTATTGAATTTACTTCTGTAAAGACAATGTCGACCGATCCGCCCGACCCTGGGCCAGACCCTTTTGTTCAAAGTAGGCTCACGCCTCGGTCACCAAGTTCGGCAAAACGGCTATTCAGCGACGTTAATTCGCCAACATATGTCTCCCCCGTTAAATCGAAACGTCTACAATTGTCGGAATCGGCGGATACTTTGTCTGTAGACAACGGCAGCGATGTGAGCCGCGCGGACTATTGCGATATGGTGTCGGAAGTATCGAGCTATTTGTCGAAGATTAACGAACTCGTTAATGACCAGGGCTCGCGCATGAATATTGCAAATAGATCGGCGGTTTTAGACATTACACAACGAGTAACTTCGATTGTTTCGTTACTCGCGTTAAAATCTTCGTGCAATGAAACCAAGTTGGCTAATATGCAACGCGAGTTAGATCAATATAAACGCGTTAACATTTCCACCGCAGATTCCAATAAGACTTTAGCCGATAATTTAAAACTGCGTTTAGCGAAACCCACTCCGGTAGTGGAGCCGCGCGCCCCCCTCCCGTGCGTAATAGCTTACCCGACAAGTGAACGGTCAGCTGATCTACCGACATCATCCGCGACTAAACAGGCGCTCTTTAAAGCAATTAAGCCTAGTGATGATGGATTCCAAATCGTGGGGGTTAAAAAAACTTCTAAGTCCGGTGTTGCTCTGCGCCTCGCTAACGAGTCACAAATAAAAAAATTAGAATCCGTCGCCGCGATAAAATCGGCGGGGCTGCGTCTCGAAAAACCGAAGGGCCGCCGTCCCCGTATTCTAGTTAAAGATGTGCCATCCTCCATGGAAGATCGCGCTTTCTTAACCGCATTATATCGTCAAAATATCAAGGACGAAATGCCTATAAAGGAGGATGACTTTTCAAAGTCCGTTAAAATAACCCGCAGACGAATTTTAGATAACGGTCGGAAATGGATAGGCTTAGAATTAGATTCAGAGGTTCGTAAACACTTGATGAATACAAAGGACAAACTTTTCATTGATTGGGCCACCTGCCGTTTTATCGATGACATTGATGTAGTCCGTTGTTTGAATTGTCAGTATTACGGGCATGTACAAAAGTTTTGTACAGTAAAAACACCAACGTGCGCCATCTGTGCTGAATCACATGAAACTAAGACGTGCCCGCAAAAATCGAACCCGGAGTTTAAGCCTGTATGTGCGCCTTGCAAACGATTTAAAAAAAAACACGATCATCGTTGTGGGTCTCAGGAGTGCCCAACATACAAAAATAAGCTCGAGCAATTAGTTTTGTCGACCCAATACTAATTAAATATGGATAACTTTACAATCGGTCAGTTAAATCTTCATAACGATAGGGTAGCGACGTCAGAATTAGACACGTTAATTCGCGATTATAAGCTGAATGTCGTTCTGGTTCAAGAGCAATACCAACATGCGCGATTACGTAGTAGGGTGATACAACTCGATAACAACTCACGAGCAGGTATTTTCGTGTCGGGTTCAAATCTTACCGTTACCTCAGTATGTAATCTTATGACGTCACACTGTGCTGTCGCAGAGGTGTCGAGTCCGATCTGTAAGGTTTTTCTTGTGAGCTGTTATTTTCAATACTCCGACCCTGTGGGTCCCCACTTGCATCACCTCCGTTATGTCTTGCGGTCCCTCGCTGGACATAAAATTATTATAGGTGCTGACGTTAATGCGTCTTCAATCCTTTGGTATGGAAAATATCGCTCCACCGATACCGAGCGACGTTGCGCTGTAGAAGATTTCATTGCAGAGATGAACCTCGAAGTACATAACACCCCCGATGCACCACCTACTTATAGCTGCCCTATGGGCGAATCCTCTATTGACGTCACACTTTCTAGTGGAGACGTCCGTATTGATAGGTGGCGCGTCCTGCCGGACGCGTCGTGTAGTGACCATCGCCTGATTGTGTACGAGTTCTTGCCTAGAGTGACACAGGGTCCGGTACATATAAATTGTAATTTTAGATATAAGTCTATAGGTGCCAACTGGGATTTATTTAGCTCTTTATTTGCTCAGCATGCCAGGGACTTCACTCGCGATGATCTGTCAGCTGAAACTTGTGCCGAGATTATGTCGGACACGTTTACGTATTGCGCGGACGTTACCATTGGTCGAGGTCCCATCACAAAGACTCGGAGGTGTGATTGGTGGAATGACTTACTAGTCCAACTACGTCGAACTTTTCGCAGAGCGCGTAGGCGGTTTAACGGGCTTAAAAAACGCCGTATTTCAGGGGAAGCAATTACATCTGCTTTTAATGAACTGAAAGTTGCCAGATCACATTATAGAGCGGCTGTACTAAAATCGAAAGGCAATTTATTACGAAAAATTGTAGCCCGGTTAGATAGTGAAGGTCCGTGGTCTCCTTTATACCATGAGTTTAAAGCTAATAGGTCAATCAATTTGGCTTATATTGAGAATATAAAAATTAATAACAACTACACAACTGGCATTGAGGAGACAACGGAAGCTTTGTTACAATCGTTAATACCGGACGATAATGTTGGGAATGACACAGAATACCACAAGCAGATTAGGATGTGGGCCGCGGAACTGCCAAACTCTTGCGATTCCAATCTCTCATCATTTGATGAATTTAGTGAAATAGTTCGATCTTTGCCCCTAAACAAGGCTTCCGGTGATGATAAAATATCCAACAAAATGATCAAAGAAGCGTATAAATCGGCCGGCAATGCAGTACTAACTGTTTTTAATCGATGTATTGCTGAAGGGGTATTTCCGCGAGTCTGGCGTACCGGTTTCATTCGGATAATACCCAAGAGTGGCGATAAATCTCCTCAAGATCCTAAGTCTTACAGACCCATTACACTCTTGCCGTCGCTAGGTAAACTTTTAGAACGTCTTACCGTCCCTCGATTGCTACCAGGTGGACCAAAATTCCATGAAAAACAGTTCGGTTTTACTATGGGTAGGTCGACTATTGACGCGGCAATTTCGGTTAGGAGAAGAGTAAGTACATCGATACGCAAATATGTACTCGGTATTTTCCTGGACATCTCCCGTGCTTTCGACAATGCTTGGTGGCCAATGCTGCTTCTTAAGTTGAAATTGCGAGGTTGCTTTAAAAATATATATTCACTTATATACTCGTATTTCTCGCACGGAACAACAAAACTTAAACTTGGACACCATGCCGTGTCGAAGCCACTGACGATGGGCTGTCCACAAGGCTCGGTCTTGGGTCCTTATTTATGGAATTTGGGCTTCGACGATTTTCTTACAATTCCCTTACCGTCAGGGTGTTCTTTGATTGGATATGCGGACGATGGCCTCTTGCTTATTGAGTCAAACAGTAGGTCGGGACTCGAAAATATGGCCGACACGTGTTTAAAATTAATATCTGATTGGGGCGATCGAAATCGCTTACAGTTCGCACCACATAAAACGTTCCAATTACTTTTAAAAGGAATTCTAAAATCACCGCCGCGAATTAAATTTAATAATATCACCGTAAAGAAAAAAGAATCAGTTTGTTATCTTGGTCTAATTTTGGAAAGGAATTTTTCCTTTCTTGATCATATTAAGAAAGTCGGGGAAAAATCGAAAAATAACTTTTTTGCTTTGACAAGAATATCAAAATCAACGTGGGGGCTATCTTTCAATACATTAAAAACCATCTATGGAGCTACTTACTTAGGATGTATTACTTACGGATCCCCCGTATGGGCCGATAGGGCTACTATCGGTGCTGTGCGAAGGAAATTGCTCCAGAGCCAACGTTTGGCGTTGATATTCTTGTGTAAGGCATATAGGACTGTTAGTACCGAAGCGTTGCCTGTCCTAGCGGGTGTACTTCCAGTTGACCTGGAGGTACAACGTCGCGCCGCGATGTATTACTCAACTAGAGAGAATATGGACAAAAGATTCTTAAATTCACGTGAACTTGTAAAAGTAGACAGATTATTTAAGCCGCTCTCAGTTGTATATAACGAATTAATAGATGAATGGCAGAATAGATGGGAGGTATCTTTGAAGGGTCGGCATCTATACCAATTTTTTCCATGCGTGCGTGATCGTTTGACAAAGACTTGGCTAGATATCGATTATTACGTATCACAGTTTCTTACGGGCCATGGTAACTTTAAGTCTAAACTGTACTCATTTAAGCTCGTTGATTCGCCTGCGTGCTCATGTTCAACACCTTATTGCGAATATGAGCAGTCCGCGCATCATGTACTTTGGGAGTGTAGTCTTTGGCAGAATGAGCGTAAAACCATGCTAGATAGTATGCAAATAACATCTGGTGTTGTATACTACATGGACCTTGTGGAGACTCGGAAGAATTTCCGTGCTTTCCGGCGATTTTGCCATACCTATTATTGGAATCAAGTATAACAGCTTACATATTAGGTCCCATTTAAATGTAATAATCACTATTCCGTGGTGCCTTACAGCTGGCTTTTCTGGCTGTAAATGTCTTTATGCGAGGTTGATTGCCTCTTTAGTTCATTGTTTTGTCACCCGCTTTATTAGGGAGGGAAGTGGACAATGATTTGTTTCCAGCTCCTCCTATTAATTTAACTTTTTGATTGATTTCGTTGCGGGTTAAAGACAAGTTAGACATTCCCGGAGACGCGCTGAGCTTCAATGCTCAGTGTCATTAATATGCGTGCCACTGTTGATCCTGGCTTACAGGAGTTGCAGTGGCGGGTGTGAGGGCGGGACAGTCTCCTGTTGAATTTCTTTTGTACTGACACGACAAAGTAAATAAATGCACCTAATGATAATCCAGTGAAATCCTCAAAGAATATCGACTGGCCATATGTGATTGACAATCCCCAGATGACACAATAAGCCAGCTATACATGCCAGCTATGTACGGCTATACATTAACCACTCAAATCCATTCAGCCCAAACAAAACCACAACAAAAACTCATCTGGACGAACCGAAAAGTTCGAAACACAACTGCAAAAATATTAAAATAGTTTCTACAGGTCCAACTGTTAATACGGAAACTCCGCGCCAATCACTCGCAAACACAATCTATTTAATGCAATGGCACTACAAACTCAATCCAACTTTTATATTGAATTTTTAATAACAAACTTGCCGTCGAAACGGTCAACGGTCGTGAGAAATGAGATAGAATAATTTAACGAGCCACTCGATTCTGTCAAATATAATGGCATTGATGCTGTTCTCGTCTTCGTAACGATTCCATAGTTGATTTAAATTTGAATTTCGAATAGTCTATTCTTAAATTGAAATTGAATTTAGAATAGCATATTCTTCTTCCTGCTTTGACTGGCAATTGACTCATACTTCATGGTGTCGGCGCTACGTATCTTATAAGCCTAGGCATAGCATGGCTTATCGTTTTATTAATAACTGGATGCATGTTATCAATCCTTACATAAATACTTTTGAATAAATCGAGCCACTCAATTCTGTTAAATGTTTTTTTTTTCAATTTTAGCAAATGTAATGGCTACTGTTTGCGAATCTAGTTATAGCCGGTTTAAATTTCGAATAACCTATTTTTTTTCCTCTTTATCTTTATCAGCCCATATACGTCCCACTGCAAGGCACAAACCTCCTCTACAATCGAAAGTACGGTTGAGACGGGCTAGGCCATATAGTCCACCACGGTGGCTTTTTCTCTTTAGGCCGCACTTATTTAGAGTCGGCACAACAAAACTTCTATTTCTATTTCCGAATTCCACTCGGATTAATTAGAGTTCCGCCCACAAATGTTTGCAGGTACATACTTCTGAAGTAAGTATATAGCGATGACATCATCACCAAGTTTATGATGGTGTTGAATGAAACATTCTGCTTGTAAGCGTCCACGTGGTATCATATTATAGTCAAAGTGTAGATTTAACGTAATTATGTAATGTGTAACGGTTCGAGTGTAAAATTGTTCTCCCTGTGGTTTAACATCATACAAAATGACAACAAGGAATATACATATATTAAGTATCAGAATCAAATAGATCGCGATATCAAAGTCAATATTAAGTCATGACACAAACAGATAGCAAACTGGAACTTATCCCGCTGGAACAATGTTTGGAAGATATGCCGTACAGACAGCAAATAAATAGTTAGTGTTTACGTAATACATTGTTTGCACAGCCCAATATAGGGGACTTAATTATTTCTTAATTGTTGAGGACTACCTCGTTCGCGTAGTTGTACTACGGTACGACTACAAAGCTGAGGTCTCGGGTTCGAATCCCGGGTCGGGCAAAGTGAAATTGGGTTTTTCTATTCATTATCTGCCCGGAGTCAGGAATTTGTGCCCGATATGGCGATAGGCTTGCCCCCTATCACATCATGGGACGGAACATACAAAGCGAAATGTGTGTCCTAGTGGCTCCTCTGCCTACCCCTTCTGGGATAAAGGCGTGAGTTTATGTATGTATGTTAAATGTTTCTGTACTGTTTCCCCTTTCAAAAACAAGACCGCTGGGTAAAGGGAGTGTTTAGTGTATGATTAATATAAGAGGTAGGTCATGATTTGGATTTATAGGTGAAAAAATGTGGTTTTATATTGTCACTTTTGAAACACCATTTCTTGGATTTTGGTTGTTTTATTGTGTTATAACTTTAAAAAAAAATGCCACGCATTAAATTTAACCAAATCTCTACCTTAAACAAATTAAAAAATTCTTGAACAAATTTTGTTTCGGGTGTACGTGTAGCAGTGTGGAACCAATAAGTCTACAGAATTAAACAATTAGGGTCTTATTCATAGACAGTTTTAAAATCTCTTTTAGTTATCCAATGATTTGTCCCTTTCGAACAACTCTAGAATTCAGTTTGAGCGAAGAAGACAAAACATCCGATAGCTTTTATACGTTTAAAAACTGTCTATGAATAAGGCTGGTATTAGTTTAGTCACTTATTACTTGAACATGGGAAATACAACCTCCTCTGAAGCTCCAATATAATCCTAGACCCCAAACAGTGATTCAAACATTGGTCCCACGGGCACAATTATCACAATACAAATAAAATATTTCTTACCTTGTTTCATCAGAGCTACGAGCTCTACGAATTATTTGCTACGCCGCAATAACGTAAGAATGCTACGAGAAATCCGCTACGCCGTGCCTACGGCTACTTTTATTAATTAGTTTCGTAATTAAGGTGGACTTGTGTGATTTTTCTTCAACAGCTTAGTATGTGCTTAGGTGTTTCCCGGATTGTCAACTGAATTTGTTAAAGATAAGCATAATGAGTAAGGAATTTCAGAAAAGCGATAACTTAATATTCAACAACCCAATATATTATATATTTTTTATTTTATTTCATCGACTACTTTTAGCAATAATCTTGCGAGAGCATATCATAGTTCCTAATCTATCTAAATTTCAACAACAATTAAAATTAACAATATATTGTTTAAATTGACAGATACTATATTACTATTTAATACTCTTCTAAGTCTTTAAGGTTGAACTAGAAAAATAATGGAATAATTCCTACTAAATTTCAACAGTAAAACCACAAAACTGTTGCCATTGGTACGGCTGGTGCTGCAAGTGCAACGCACCTCTGATACAGAACTTCAGTTTACAATCTATATTATCTTTATCTTCAAACTTAGTAAGAAAGGACTTTTCCTATTTGTTTTTTTTAGTAAAAATTAAATAAATAAATACAATAATCCAGATCCCAGATTAAGATCAATTAAACCTTGTGTCGTGGGTATCAGAAGCTACGAGAGACTTTTCGGTCTCACAAACACTCAGACCCGAGACAAATACTTGTGGGCCTCACAAACATTTGTGTCAGTGTGGAGTACGTGGTACATACCATACGTACAACTATAAGAAATCAATTATGAAATGGAGAATCATCTTAGGTCAGATCTTCTAAAAAAACTTCCCGAAAGTTTATTAAGAAAAACTAAGAGATATACTTAAAAACGACTGCTAAAATCATAGTACCACTTACTCCAATGTCTCTAGAAACTAAAAGGCAACTTAAATAAACATGCCACGCAAGACCAATGAAAGAGACGAAGAATGTAATTATCTCGAGTGCGAAAGAGACAGCACACCAAATTAAAGATGCCGCTATTGTACAAGGGGCGGATTGACAAATAAACGTAATTAGATGTACTTAAGAGATGTTGCATGCTGTCGCTTTTATTATGTCGGCGTGTAAGGGCTCGCGCACACTTGCAACTTTTAGCATAGGCGATAGGATATAGGTTTTATTGCAATGAATGGCGAGACGAGCTTGCCATTCGCCTGATGGTAAGCTTTCGACCGCTCATGGAGAGTAGCAAAACCAAACAACACCATGAATTACAAAGCAATGCTTGGCATTCCACTGCGCTCGCCATCCTGAGCCATAACATGTAAAGTCTCATTATGTCCAGTAGTTACTCTGACTACAATGTCCTTCAAACCGAAACACAACAGTGCATTTCCACTGCTGTTAACCGGGAGAAATACACATTGCGGTGGTGCCTACCCAGGCGGCCTCTCACATATGAGAGACCTACCACCAGTTAGTCGCCTTAACACGACACAGCATGGATGCAGTCGCAAAATTGCCGATTGCTACTAAATGTCGTCCTTATTCCGGAGCCCTAAGAAATGTTTACCGCCACTTTTATTATGTTGGTGTATAAATACTCTTTTGTAGAGTCTCAGAGAATTTCCTAGAGGTCGTTATTTTGAGCGCGAAATATGTGAGAGCCCTCTGGTGGCAAGTGTGGTTATTACAATTAATTCTGCGTTCATTTTGAGTGATGTTCTTTGAAATACGTGTCGTGTGAGTATGAACCGTGATTAAAACGTATGTTTTGTCATTTGTTGGGTGCTTTAATTCTTGTATATAGGGAAAAGTGAGTTAAGTAAGTGATGAGTGATAGCCTCCGTGGCGCAGTTGGTTAGACGCTGGCTGTGAAACGAGAGGCCGTGGGTTCGATCCCTGTACCGAGACACATGTCTGTGTGAATGAATTTGTTTCACGTCTGGGTGTTTGTGAGACCGAAAAGTCTCTCGTAGTTTCTGATACCCACGACACAAGACTGGATCTTAGTGTGGGGTCAGGACTGTGCAAGTGACTGTGTAGTCTATTTATTTATTATTTATATATTAAGATCGACACCCAGTTAGCACTTAAAAAATATATTATTTGTTACGTGGGTTTCATAAGTCCCGTCTAATTGGGCGTGGGACACAGCGAGACGAGTTTCAAAGCGAGGATTATTTTCAGTTTTATTGCCTTATATAAAGATTTAAAGTCGGCTTTTTATAATGAACAATACTTGTAATGAAGAACAAAATGAAAATCAATACATCGCATCGTTTCGGTTTTCTGTATGTATTACAGAAACTGACAAAAATAATGCAGGTCAATGCAATGTTCTAAGAAAATATAATTATTGATTCTTAGGCCAAATTGCACAAACTAACTTTGCCCTTAACTTTGGCTTTGAAAACATCAATCCTATACATTAGCAATGTCAAATACGTCACAAATGCATGGCGATGACATTGTCAAAGTTAAAGTTACGGTGTAAGTCAGTTTATGCAACTGAGCCTTAAACTGTTGCGAAGAAATATGAATTTTAAAAGATTTTTCTGTAACAAAGGATTTTCTTCCTGTCTTAATTGGTTTGAGACAAAAAAAATAGCTTCTGAAAACATCAGAAAACTATGATATTTAAACATTTTGCTTTTACAATGGTTATTTTGCTTGTCTCTAAGGTGAGTCCACAGTTACGCGAAGTCAGCACATCTTCATTTTCATACTAGGTGCAGCATTGGCTTTTAATATAACGTCGCTTTCACTCTCTGCGTGCGAAATAACAATAAGTCCGCAAAGTTGGTTTAATGCAAATTTTACTTACTACTTTACTTATAGAGCAAGCATGTTATAATATTTGTTACATTTTCATATTTATTTACCAATAAGTAACAAAATATTGTTTTGTTCTCCCATTCCAAGAGACACCAGCAATATAGTATATTTTTGATATTATTCCGATCTAAATATTCAGGATCTTTTGTAGACTATATCTCATAACTGACGATTCACTCGGGTTTGCTGTCATAGTAGTTTTTTATACTCTTGAAAAGACTTATCTAACGATGGTAAATTCATTTCCATTGGACATGGGAACCAAAACACCCATTCTCCATTATAATACGTAACTTAGGTAAATCAATTATATTTGCTTATCGGCACACCGGCTTATCTTTTATTTATTTCGCTTGAATATTGGATAAAAACCTCTATAACAATGCCAACACCTTCAAATAAACACATCACCTTCCAACATACAAAAATAGGTAAAAAAAGGGTTAAAAAAGCACCCACATTTGGACAAACGTAATTCACAAAGGAAAAGCCGGAAAGGCGAGAATCCTAATATATCGTTTTAACCGTTCAGCGACTCACAGACTTCGTGACCGACGCAATATGCTCTTTTACCCCAATCACAATCAACAGGCCAACTTAACCCTTCACCGATTTTGTTCTTATTTATTGGAACGTTTCTCGTTGGGTGCCTCCAATCTTTAAATCTGCGGTAAAGTGGCTGCACATCACTTACGCCCAAATACTGGAACGCAACTTAAATATAACTTGCGCTTAACTACGTTAATCCCGATTAAATGTACTGGCTAAGTGAGCCGTGCGCTGTTAAGAGCAACTTATTATTTGAATGTCGTTCCAGTATTCGGGCGTTAAATTTAAATTTAATGTGATTAGATAAAGCATCGACTGGCTACAAACACGTAGCTTTACCAGTATAAAAAAACAATTATTTTATGTTGTGCTGGATTATTACGAAACGTTTAATTGCCCACGAATAACATGCATACATACATACATAAACTCACGCCTTTATCCCCGAAGGGGTAGACAGAGGCGCCACCAGGACACCCACATTTCGCCTTGTATGTTCCGTCCCATGATGTGATAGGGGGCGAACCTATCGCCATATCGGGCACAAATTCCTGACTCCGGGCTGATAATGAATAGAAAAATCCAATACCACTTTGCCCGACCCGGGACTCGAACCCAAGACCTCAGCTTTGTAGCCGTACCGTAATACAACTACGCCACCGAGGCAGTCCACGAATAACAATTATATTTTTATTGCGAACGAGCAAACAGGTCAAGTGATGGCAAATGATCACTGTCGCCCATGAACATCCACAACGCTGCCTCATGGATGCTGCCAACTCATCAAATCGAAAGGAGAGGGGGAAGGAAAAATGATGAGAAAGAAAAGGGCATCCGTCAATCTCACTCACCGAACGAAACGCGACATCAAAGCTGTCGCTTCACGTCGATTTCCTGTGAGACAGTGGTACCGCCCCGAACGAGCCTGCCCATTCATGCTGAGTTAAAGCTGACAACAGAGTGGCTCTACCACTTCCAAAATTTGGCAGCAGACAACCGTGTAAAGATCGTCCAATCACTTACATTCAACACATCTTAATAAGAAGAAACAATTTTTTTTGTTATTTCCTTTTGTAAACAAATGATTATTAAATCATTATGATGACATAGATATACAATATGACTGATCATCTTCAATTAAAACTATGGTTGCCTACTTCACTCTTTTTTACACTAAAGACGGAGGATAATACCAAGAAAGACGTTTTAATCCATAAATAACGTTTATATTCGCCATCCGGGTCTGTATAGGGATATTAAGCGCGATAAATAGATACTTAAACGGCGGGCGGCGGCATCAATTCGAGGGCCTACACAGGCTATTCTAATTCCGGTTTGCCATTGAAACTTTTTTAGATGCTTTTCGAACCAATTTTGGTATATACGGTACTTTTCCTTATGGCTTATTGTGAATGTTTTGGGAGAACAGTATTAACGTTGAATGAGATGTGGAAAATGTGGTATCAGTGTTTTCTATATAGCAGAATACAAGTAACTTGTAACGGTTAGTAATTGAAGATTAATTAGTACTTTTGTCAATACTTTCAAAATTAAACTAAATGTAAATTATTCAAGTCTTTAATGCAAGACATTTTGCACTTTTACAGCTATTTGGGTAACTTACTTATAAAACAATCTAATTATTACCTAGTAACTATACCAAATCTTAATATTATTTGTCGAAATATGTAATTAGTGTACAGTTTTAACTCTGTTTTTTGTAACACCGTCATATATTCAAATTAATATAATAAAAATATGAATTTCCAACAAGTTTCTGAATTAAAGTAGTATTTATCTGCAAAAGAATACAATAGAACTTTTCCTAACAAGAACATTAGCAAAGTTCCTTTATATTTCACAAGTATCTTCGATACTTCTGCAGTATTGACATGCACTTCATAAATCTCTTTTGTTGACGTTTATTTTTATAGCGTACTTTTTTATGTTTACCTTGATTCTATGATTTGTTTACCTGTAACAAAAAATGGGTATCATTAGTTTAATTGTATTATACATTATAAAAAACATTTCGCGCATTAATAAGTCACACAGAATTTTGTTACGCTAAACGGTGTCTTATTGTTAAGCAAAGAGATAGTATTTTTCCCGCCCCTTGTTAATACGGCTAGTTGCATCAACTTATCTTCCTACCGGATGCCACAATAAGTCATATAAATCTAAAAAGGGAATAACAAAAAAATACAAGAAAATACCAAAATATATTTCTTGTTTTCTGATAAATTTTCGTATGTGTACAATAAACGATAAATAACTAATCAATTAATATTCATACTAATTACAACCGCATTTAATTACAAAGCTAATACAACTCAGAGTTGCAAACTCCAATTATCGGAATATCTGAAGCAATCTCGCGAGCAGAGCCCATTGAACAGAAACTTGGGCCCGCACTCCATGTATCAACGTATACGACTTATTAAAACTTTCAATTATTTATATAACGTTATTTTTAGTATACTACAAAATGAAAGTAGTTTGTAGAGAAGCAGTAGCACAATCATTGTCACTAATTAGTAACATACGTTATATTAAAATTATAAAAACATTACAATTTCCTCAGGCTGGGTATTTTATTACTCATTGATAGAATTCTGTGCGTGTCGGTCAGTCACCGATGCCTACTACAGCTGGCCGGTACAAGTACATTCTTCGCGTCCGCTGCACTCGACACACGTTGTAATTGACTTTTACTCAGGACTTTTCCCGCGTGGAATCATATTCCTACAGAACCGTGATTTTTTCCTGCGATCAAATGTAGATTATGACTTTCTTCGGAGTACTAATTAACTTTGTGCAAAAAAAAATATCGCACTGTAGCCTCATTTGTGCGTGGAAGAAGGAAAAATTGACACAACCGAATTCTTATTTTATGTGTTAGTTTAAATTCTTACGGTCTTATTCATAGACAGATTTGAAACTTATTTTAGGTATCGAATATTGTGTCTTCTTCGCCCAAACTGAATACAAAAGTTGTTCGAACGGGACAAAACATTCGATAAATGAAAAAGGTTTATAGTTACAGTTTTGCAATGTGTATCATATTCTACGTGACAGTCAAAATCATAAAGCTATTATTGTTACCCGATATGATCAGTATTATTTTTTATACTTAAATGTTGAAAACCAACACGGCAGCATCGACTGGCTCGATACGATTTTCCAACTGAACCCAGAATAAAATACTTATCCTACTATACTATCGCCCGAATACTGGAACGACATTCAAATAATAAGTTGCTCTTAAGAGCGCACGGCTCACTTACCCAGTACATTTAATCGGGATTAACGTAGTTAAGCGCAAGTTATATTTAAGTTGCGTTCCAGTATTTGGGCGTACATTTTGCTTAATATATTGTGGTCGCTATGGAGACGGAATGAAATACCCTGCCTTAAGACATATTATTCGCAGTAATAGCAATATTACCCGCAAAGATTTATGTTGAACATGATCCCGGCCGTAAAATCATAAGCGATCCTACTGAAACATGCGTGATAAAATATCATGCGCCGCTTTTGCTTTAGTAATAAGTATAATAAATACATTGTATGCATATTTCATTTAGATCCTGATTGTAAATTGTTTATTAAGTATAAAACATTTCACAATAATAAATAAAAATACAATAAAATAGAATATTTTAGTTCATACAGATAAGAATATAATTTTAGGAATTTTAATTACGTAATCAGGAACGGACAGTACAATTTAGATACCATTATCGATCTAGATTGGACAACATACATAATCTCACACATTATTCCCAAAAGGGGTAGGCAGGGGTACTACCAAGTACTACCAGGACACCCACATTTCACCTTGTATTTTGCGTCCCACGATGTGATAGGCGAGCCTATCGCTATATCGGGCACAAATTCCTGACTCAGGGCTGATAATGAATAGAAAAATCTAATATCACTTTGCCCGACCCGGGACTCGAACCCGAGACCTCAGCTTTGTAAATTGTAATCGTACCGTAGTACAACTACGCTACCGAGGTAGTCAATGCAACAATGTCTCCGTTTGAAAAGCCTTAGCCATATTTAGCAATGGGTTAAAGAGTCGTCATAGATTTAAAAGAAGAGTGAAGGCATAAGAATAGAGACTAATCGTTACTCCCAAATAATTAAAGGACCTATCTTTTACCATCACAGAAGAACCACTAACAAAATCGTCTCCTATCTTTGTCATCCCCAATTTGCACTGCATTGCCTTTTCCAACATTTTTCCAGTGTGCTCGAACGATAGGAACTTTTACTTTTTTATTGAGCCAGAATAAAAGCATTTAAAGCGCCCAGTTTCGTGTGTACTAGAGCTAACAATTGTATGCGCTGTCAAAAGGTCCATCACTATTGAAAAAAAAATGGTATTGGAATTAAATTTTGATGGTCGAATTTCGCCGCAATATGTAGGGACACCATATGGTATGGAAATGCGTTGCTGGCCTTAAGTTTATATTTTATTTTTATATTCATGCACACCCACCTTGCCGACGCATGGCGGATTTCAATTATTACACTCCATTCTTAGCGTATTCATTCTCGCCCGAGCACATCTCGGGAACATCACACTCAATAATACCTTGCTAGTTGAATGATTTGAATGAGCTTGTGTTTAGAACAGTGTAATGGTTAAGGTTTTCGTGACGTTTTATAAATGTTCGAACTCGCTCAACACTTACTTATGGTATTAAACCATGTCAACCTTTTGCTTGTTATTTTCAACAGTTACCCCTTTATTTGAAAAAAAATATAGTTAACCTAAGTTGCCTGGCATGGCAACCGAACACAAGAAAACACGCAATACATGTACGTTTCTTTTAAAAACGAAGCTGATAGTATGTTTTTATTGACATCCCTTTTCATCGTTAGCAGATATCTAACTAATGCTTTATTAATACTTGTATTACTTTTTATATTCCATCAACAAGAACCTCAAAGTAAACAGTACGCACCTTAAATCAAAGGCCAAAGTGAAATGGCCAATGTATACCAATTTATTCATTTAATGCTCGCGATATTCAGTGAACTATTTGATTCGCCCATCATGTCTTTGTATCGGACACAATGGACGCCCGTCAGCGCACACAATGGCTCGCCACGGCCGCCCGACCGAGATAGCAAACGGCATTTTTTTACAACTCCTTTACCTTCTTTGTGATCGGTATTGAGATTATTAACGATCTAAGGGTTTGAAGGAATTCAGCTAATAGCTATTTTATTTAGGAAATAATCGGTATTGTGAAGTTGTTAAGTAGTCCGGGCGATAGCTCTGTTGGGCGGCGGCTGGACCGCTAAACCGATTGCAAGGACTCAGAACATATAGTTTTCAAAACTGGGTATTTCTCCTTAGTTAATTAATCATTGCTTGCTTACAAGTTGCAACCTACAGCTATCTTTAACAAATTACCTAAACAACAAGACTATCATTTGTATATTTTATAGATAGTTTTTAACTGTAATAATATCATCATAGGCTCGATGACGTAGTTGTACTACGGTATGATTGCAAAGCTGAGCCGTTGGGTTCGAGTCCTGGGTCGGGCAAAGTGATATTAGGTTTTACTATTCATTATCAGCCCGGTGTCAAGAATTTGTGCCTGATATGGCGATAGGCTCGCCCCCTATCACATCGTGGGACTAAAAATACAAGGCGTTACGTGGAGATCCCGCTTGCACCTCTGCCTACCCCTTCTGGGAAAAAGGCGTCATTTTATGTATGTATGTATATCATCATAGATCAATAAACAACTAAATAAGATGTATCTAACTGAATACCTAGTAATATTAATATTTCCTGCTTATACTAAACATTTCTTCGCCGACATTCCGATATAAATAAACTAGTAATAGAAAAAAAACTTTTTTTTAAATAAGTTTAATTAAACCAAATCGCGATAAAAACCGTAAAAATTAGTTTTATTTCAATGTGTAACATTCGCGTAAATCTAAGAAACCACTAGTAAAATAGTTCATATAAACACAGATCTACGAGTACACAAACACGGGTACTGCACGTCGCGCGAGGTCAGCTGTTGTGGTGTTGTCAGCAAGCGTCGCGGCTCGAATGGCACCTGTGATTAATCACCTCTTTCGGATATTGCGAATCTGCACTTTGATTTTAATGAGTAATACGTACAATTTATATTGGACAATTAAATAATACGATTATGAGACATAATTTCACAGTTTTCATTTAAAACTTGTTTCTAACATCACTTTCGCCACTGTTTTCTTTTATGATTCTATTCATTTATTTATTTGTTTTGGTCCGACTAAGTGACTATAATACGTACATAAACTCATGCCTTTTTCCCAGAAGGGGTAGGCAGAGGTACTACCAGCCACCTAGAGGTACTACTACCCATATTTGGCCTTGTATGTTCCGTCTCACGTTGTTATAGGGGGCGAGTCTATCGCCATATCGGGCACAAATTCCTAACTCCGGGCAGATAATAAATAGAAAAATCCAATATCACTTTGCGCGACTCGGGAATCGAACCCGAGACGTCAGCCTTGTAATCGTACCGTGGTACAACTACGCCACCGAGGCAGTCTATAATGCAGTGTAAACTATATAGTAAATCCATGGGAAGCTTTTAAAAGGTATTTTTATTTCCTAACTAATAAATTTTTGACGGCCAGTAGAATATGCATACTGAGGCTTAACCCAATACGCGCCACATTTGCACGAGTCACGTGACCTGGTATTTTACCTATAAGATAATTTGTATCAGACCATAAACGTCCCAGTGCTGGGCACGAGCCAACTCTACAATCGAGAGAATCGATTGAGAGTGGTTAGGCCATATAGTCCACCACGCTGGCCTAGTGTAGGTTGGCGGACTTACATACCGTAGAAAGTATAAGATAATTATGGAGCAAAAAATATTTTTTTACTAGTAAATCGTTAGTTTATATTACTACAAAATAAACCATTTCTATCCAAATAATACTTAAGAACCCAAACTTAACTGCTCAGTATGCGTAAGACAAACACAGGTTATACAGTGGGAGTGCAAGGCAGAGTTTCAGTCACCAGGTGGGACCAGACCACACGGAAGAAATCCTTCGCAAATTATGCGTGCGATACACACGGATGCACCGGCTGGTGAACTTGGTAAACATATGTTTTCATGACCAAAGGTAGGAAATAAAGATTACAGTAAAAAAAAATTGGGAGTAGTACAAAGGAGATACGTTATTTTTTAATACTAGCATGATAAAGTAAATAATAAATGAATACACCCAACAGTCACATACATAGTCCTACAGTCCAGACCCGAAACGAATATTTGTGGTTCACACAAACATGTGTCTCGGTGCGGGCATCGAACACGCGCCCTCTCGTTTCACAGCCGGCGTCTAACCAACTGCGCTACGGAGACTGAAGTTTGTAATTAAAGTGGACAAATATTTGATGGATGGCAATATCACCATTTAAGACACCTATTTCGATCGCAAGTAACCCATATGAAACTTTCAAACCAAAATAGTCACATACTGAAGTGCCCGACCGCCAAAACCTTTAGCATACATACATACATAAACTCACGCCTTTATTCCAGAAGGGGTAGGCAGGGGCGCCACCAGGACACCCACATTTTGCCTTATATGAACGGTCCCATGATGAGACAGGCGGCGAGCCTATCGCGATATCGGGCACAAATTCCTGACTCCGGGCTGATAATTAATAGAAATCCCAATATCACTTTGCCCGACCCGGGATTCGAACCCGAGACCTTAGCTTTGTAGTCGTACCGTAGTACAACTACGCCACCGAGGCAGTCAAAACCTTTAGTTCACGGTTAATATGTGGCACCATTTATTTCCAACTCCTCCTATTAATTTAACTTTTTTGATTGATTTCGTTGCGGGTTAAAGACAAGTTAGACATTCCCGGAGACGCGCTGAGCTTCAATGCTCAGTGTCATTAAAATGCGTGCCACTGTTGGGCGGGTCAGTCTAATATGTGGCACCATAGACAAATAAGACAAATAAGCCGACCTTGTTATTTTTCTATATTATATTTATTCATGTATGTAAATTAACGAACCTATTTGTTCGACATTGTACAAAGCACTGTGTATTTTAGAACAAATTTCACTTTTACGGATTCGGGTCAGGTGCGGGCGTCCGATGTGGGGTTTTTATTTCGATTACGTACGGGCGCCCATCGTGTGTTATATGAGGGATTAGTCACTGAACACCGGATAATTGAGTATTACATACTACACGTGTGTCGCCTCTCGCGACCTTATTATATAGCATTGATTTGTTTTAATTAACACTTTCGACTTGACTGTGTAAAGACAATTGCTGTCATACGGCACGCGATAGTCATTAATATAATAAAATAATAAATACACCTAACAGCCACATACATAGTCCTGACCCCACACTAAGATCGATTCTTGTGTCGTGGGTATCTGAAACTACGAAATACTTTTCGGACTCACAAACACCCAGACCCGGAACAAATACCTGTGGATCACACAAACATTTGTTTCGGTGCGGGGATCGAACCCGCGGCCTCTCGTTTCACAGGCGGCATCTAACCAACTGCGCCACGGGCGGCTGTCATAAGCTGTTGAATGATAACTGATTAAAAGCATTCCGGACGAATGAGGTCATTAATTGACTATGACCAAGTAAATGAACAACTTTCCATCTGATATTAATTTTTTTACTTAAAAGTCGGTTATAAAAAATATACTAACAGTCCAATATCCAAAATAATTCAAATAATATTTATTGGAAGTTTTAAAAATCTGTTAAAATCAACATATGTTACACATTGTACACTTAGTAGGCCCGAATTGCATTATAACGATCTATGAAAAAATAGGTATGATATGTAATTGTAGTACGCACATTGTATATAATAAGTAGTTTAGCGAACTATTCAAACTCTACGAAATAAGTTCAATTTGAAAGGCAACGCGAAAACGTTTCCGCTGAAAATTGGCCGAACTTATAAGTTAGCAAGTTCCATACTTTCCAAACTGCATATTGGACTATGAGTTCAAGATTTCGGCTTCGCTAAAATGACGTATGCATAAGATTTTCGGGTCTGGAATTTTTAGAATATTATATTTTTTATGTCCGTGTATACGGCCTAAGCCCTAATCGATTCCGCTCATGTACTGTTTTGGTATATCAAGCAATAAAATAAATAAATAAACATGATGAAGCGGAAACTAGGCACCCGCCAATCAGCAGTGTAAATGCACTGTTGTGTTCCGATTTGTAGGACATTGTAGCCAGAGTACGGGACATAATGAGACTAAACATCTTATGACTCAGGATGGCGAGAGCAGTGGAATGCTAAGCATTGCTTTGTAATTCATCGTGTTGTTTGGTTTTGCTTCTGTCGATGAGCGGTCATAACGGTTACCATCAGGCGAATGGCATGCTCGTTCTATTCACAGCAATAAAAAAAACTAAACGCACCTACATAGTTCACTAATCCTTTTTTGTACGGTCTCTATTCTGGACACCAAAACCTGCAAAACAAACGCACGACACAGATTTCAAGCAATCCCCAATCGTGAATTGAAATACGGTAAATAAATTTTAATATCGCCATCCAAGCGCGCATCTAACGAGTTTCCTAATTAAATACTTGCGCAAACAGGAAGGCGAGCGATGAGTAATGTAGTGGAACTTGTGTTATTTATCGTGGGGACGTGAGGAGCGGTCGCATTCCTCTTATCGCCTTCGTAAACTTTGCCGTGTCATTAAAAAAGAAAACAGGCTGGAAATATGATATAACTGAATCATGATCGGTGCGAGTTAGTTAAATGATTATGTTAATTTCAGATAGTAAAATTCAATATATTTCAACAGCATTTTTTTTTTCTTAAATGATTTATTAAATATAACATAATAGACAATATACAAACGTATACAATACAATCTTTATACAGTCTCTAATACAATTTCTAATAAATATTCCAATATTACCTGTGTATATTTATGTGTATATTATATTTATGTATATGTGTATGTATAGTGTATATTTATCAGAACCCCACCCCCTTAATCTAACAAACCGCCCGTCATCATACCTGGAGCAAACGAGCCCAAAATACAGGAGGCATTTCCTCTTTGGATGGCGATAGCTATCCTCACAGCAAAAATTACAAATATATATTATAAGATAATGTATAGAAATCGACCTAGAATACGAGTAAAGATAACAGCTATATTAGTAATTTTTCGGCGTACAAACTACTGACGCAGTACTTTGTATGTGGTTTTAATGTCATGACTCTTCACCACTGTATAAATAAGTAGAACTCTGTAGTATGAATAAACACGGCAGTTTTGACGGTGACCCTGATGTTATAAACTAAGAGGAGCTTTAGGGCTGATGCCTAGGTCCGGCACAAGTGGTGATCACAAAAATATATCTCGTGGTGCTGGATAGGCTGTTCCTATTTGCATAGCCAGCGTGTCATACATCTCAGAGGCTGTTCAAAATGATAATAAAAAACAAGATAATGGGATTGAAATGTATCCAAACAAATCGCTAACAACATCCACAAATCGGGTATCAACCGCGTTACATAAAAGGGTTGTAAAGGGGTGACCTTTCTGAAAATGCAATAACTTGTGAGATCTAGTTGTTCGCCGTCCGTTTGATTTCAAAGGATATGTCACCAAATTAGATTTGTTTTGTGACCAATATTCGATAGTTTGTTCCATCCATCCATCCATCAGCCAAAGGACGTCCACTGCTGAACATAGGCCTCTCCCAATGATTTCCACAGTGACCTGTTGGAGGCAGCCTGCATCCAGCGACGTCCCGCCACCTTTACCAGGTCGTCTGACCATCTTGTGGGTGGACGTCCTACGCTGCGCTTTCCGCTACGTGGCCTCCATTCGAGAACTTTTTGGCCCCATCGGCCATCAGTTCTCCGCGCTATGTGCCCCGCCCATTGCCACTTCAACTTACTAATCCGCTGGGCTATGTCGGTTACTTTAGTTCTCCTACGGATCTCCTCATTTCTGATTCGATCTCGTAGGGAAACCCCGAGCATAGCCCTCTCCATAGCTCGTTGAGTGACTTTGAGCCGCCTAATAAGGCCCATAGTGAGAGGCCACGTCTCGGTGCCGTATGTCATCACTGGCAACACACAACTATCGAAGACTTTCGATTTGAGGCACTGAGGTATTTTGGACAAGAAGACGTCGCGTAGTTTCCCGAACGCTGCCCAGCCGAGTTGGATTCGACGATTGACCTCTCTCTCGAAGTTGGACCTGCCTAACCGGACCACTTGTCCTAAATAGACATATTCGTCTACAACTTCAAGAGTCGAGCCCCCAACTCCAATGGGGGTGGGCACTACATGGACATTCGACATGATCTTCGTTTTGTCCATGTTCATTTTAAGACCCACCTGTTGGGAGACTCGATTGAGGTCTTCGAGCATAGTGCTAAGGTTCTCCAGCGATTCTGCCAAGACTACAATATCGTCGGCAAATCGAAGGTGAGTGATATACTCGCCGTTGATGTTGATGCCGAATCCTTTCCACTGCAAGAGCTTGAAGGCGTTTTCCAGCGCGGCAGTGAACAGTTTCGGAGATATGACATCTCCCTGTCTCACGCCTCTCTGTAGTGGAATAGCCTTCGTGCTCTGATCTTGTACTCGGACCGACATGGTGGCGTTGTTGTATATACACTTCAACACTTCGATGTACCGATAGTCTATGTGGCATCGCTGGAGAGACTCTAGCACAGCCCAGGTCTCGATCGAATCAAAGGCTTTCTCATAGTCCACAAACGCTAAACAAAGCGGCAAGTTATATTCCTCGGTTTTTTGTATAACTTGCCGAAGCGTATGAATGTGGTCTATGGTACTAAAGCCTTTTCGGAAACCGGCTTGTTCGGGAGGCTGGAAGTCATCAAACCTGCGTTCGAGACGATTTGTGATGACCCTCGAAAACAGCTTATAGACATGACTCAGGAGCGAGATGGGCCTGTAGTTCTTCAGCAAAGTGTTATCACCTTTTTTGAAGAACAGTACCACCACGCTCCTGCTCCATGCCTCTGGCGTTGATCCCTCGAGGAGAACGGAATTGAAGAGCCTCTGAAGGACTTTCAGTATCGGCGCTCCGCCCGCTTTCAGAAGCTCTGAAGTGATTCCGTCCTCACCCGGCGCCTTGTTGTTCTTAAGCTGCTTCAGGGCCATCTCAATCTCACACAGGCTGATGTCCGGGATATCATCGCTAAAGTGTCGGATCAACTCGGCTCTCGGGTCTTCGGCCGAGCTAACAGTAGGTTCGGCAACCGAGGTGTAAAGCTGTCCGTAGAACCTCTCGATCTCCCTTAAAACCTCTGCCCTCGTCGACACTACGCGGCCGCCGTCCGTCTTCAGCCTACACAACTGGCTTTGCCCAATAGACAAGTCTCTTGCAAACACTTTGGAGCCTCCATTCCGCTCAATTGTCTCTTTAATGCTCACAGTATTGTGAGCACGGACATCGTGTCGCAAGGACTTCCAGATCCGTCTATTGAGCTGCCTATATGCTTCGGCGTCATCGGAAGACTGCAGCGCCATAGATCGACGTTCGGCCATGAGGTCAAGAGTGTGGATCGAGAGTTTTTGTAGTCTATCTCTACGGCGAGGTCTAAAATACTTAGATCCCACCGTATGGACAGCTTCTACCAAACCGCTGTTTAGCTCGTCCACTGCAAAGTTTTCTTTGAGACAATCAAAGCGATTTGCCAGCTCAAGTTGAAAGCTCTCGGGGTTTTGGATATGGGCACGAGTAGGTCGGAGCGTAGACTTCATCAAGCGACGCCTTTCTAATTGGACATTGATATTCAATGAGCCCCTTACCATTCGGTGATCACTGCCGGTTTTCACCCTGTTGATCACAGAGACATCACTGAACATCTGTCTATTCGTCGTCAAGATGAAATCTATCTCGTTTCTCGTAGAACCGTCAGGACTCAGCCAGGTCCATTTCCTGTGAGGCGGCTTCTGGAAAAAAGAGTTCATCGCAAAGAGTCCCTCTTTCTCCAGAAAGTCGGCCAGCCTCTGACCCCTGGGGTTCCGTTGCCCATGTCCAAATTGCCCCACTTTCAACTCTGCATCGCTTCTCATGCCCAACTTTGCGTTGAAGTCTCCCATAACAACATTGAAGTAGGTTTTGGAAGTATGTATGGCCCGACTAATGTCCTCATACATCTCCTCTACTTCTTCATCTGGGTGTGTCGAGGTCGGCGCGTATACCTGTATGACCTTCAACGAATATCTTTTTGATATTCTGAGTATAAGGTACACTACCCTGCTCGACACACTTTCGATGGATACGATGTTGTTGATGATAGACCTGTGGACGAGAAATCCGACACCTCCTCGGGACTGTTGGTCGTCCCCCCGGTAGAAGAGCAGGTTACCGGACTTCAGGGTTATCGTATCCTCCCCGATTCTACGGACTTCCGATAACCCCAAAATGTCCCAGTGTAACCCACTCAATTCTTCTTCCAGTTCGACAATCTTCTCGTCTGTCCTCAACGTGCGTATGTTGTGTGTTACCAGGGCCAGTCGTCGTCGGGGGTGGTAGCCGGGGCCAACCCGGGGATTCTTAGCACCCCCTGCCCCGCCGTAACCATGGCCGCTACCATAGCCAGGAATAGCGTAGGAGTGGATACTGCAGTCACGGAATTGAAGGTTGGTAATGACTGCAGTAGCTCGGGGGGCCGAGGTCGCGTACTCGTAGCACCTATTCTAGGGACAGGCCATGACCACTAGATAGGAGCATCCCTGACCTGATAGTATAGTTTGTTCATTGGGTCAAAATGTTTATAACTTTCACAACATGATATTCCAATTTCATATATTATACGGCAAAGTGACTTGCACTTGATAGTAAATACATATCAATTCATATCATATCATACGACACAAGACTCGATCTTAGTGTGGGGTCAGGACTATGTATGTGACTGTTTGGTGTATTTATTTATTTATTTAATTATATGTATATATTACTGGCATATTATACTTTACACGAATAAACAAATTGTAATACTGATTATTATCATATACCGATTCTGTTACACTGCACAAATCGAAACGATGAAGGAAAATATCGTAAGGAAACCTGCATACTATAGCGATATTAAAGAATTTCTCCGGTATGTAAAGTCCGCCAAACCGCACTAGGCCAGCGTAGCGGACTATATGGCCTAACCCCTCTCAATCGTTCTCTCGATTGTAGAGGAGGCTCGTGCCCTACACTGGGACGTATATTGGCTGATACAGTACAGTACCTAAATCGAAATTCTCATATAAAACCAATTACTACAACACAGGATGATCTAATCAATTTGCTCACCGGAGGGCCGTTGTTGAAGCTGTATGATCTCCTCTCATGTTTGCCAATTGGAGCACCACATATCACTAACACCACATTATCAGATAGTTCATAACACAATGCGAAATATTATAGAAATCCAGCGCAACAGTTGAGCCCGAATATTTAAAATGTTCGAAAATGCACGAGACTGCACTCAGCGAGATGACAAAAACATGACTACCCTCCACTTGACTACGTTTGTAGTAAAAAATACAGTTACAAAACTGTGTTATATTAAACTTATAAACAATGTAGGTTTATCCTGAATTCATAAAAGCAGTTTCAGTAGAACCAATAATTTTCAATAAATATAGACATTTTATTATTTTTGTTTATTTTTTTTAGTCCGCCAACCCGCACTAGGCCAGCGTGGTGGACTATATGGCCTAACCACTCTCAATCGATTCTCTCGATTGTAGAGTAGACCCGTGCCCTGCAGTGGGACGTATATGGGCTGATATAGATAGACATTTTAACGAGCGAGTATTGGTGATAATAATTACCTAAAGCCAGTCTTGGCATCAATTAACCTTAATTAACGGCAGTTTTACAATATATAATACGTATATATCTTAATCTTCTTTTAAACTTCTCTGCTCCTATAAGCCCCAGAACAGAGGTAAAATTTGTAAAAAAAATATGATACTCTAGCAATCAGCAAAAAAACAGGCATAGCAAATATTCTTTTTTTATTGCCATGAATGGCGAAACGGGCATGCCATTCGCCGAATGGTAAGCAATACGACCGCTCATGGACCGAAGAAAACCAAACAATACCATGAATTACAAAGTAATGCTTGGAATTCCACTGCGCTCGCCATCCTGAGACATAAAAGGTTAATTCTTAATATGTCCAGTAGTTACTCTGGCTACAATGTCCTTCAAACCGGAGCACAACAGTGCATTTACACTGCTGTTGGACGGGAGATTTTAACTCACTAATTTAAATCTTCTTTGACCGACAGCCTCCGTGGCGCAGTTGGTTAGATGGCGGCTGTGAAACGACAGGCCGCGAGTTCGATCCCCGCATGGAAACAAATATTTGTGTGAACCACAGGTACATATTTGTTTCGGGTCTGGGTGTTTGTGAGACCGAAAAGTCTCTCGTAGCTGATACCCACGACACAAGACTCGATCTTAGTGTGGGGTCAGGACTATGTATGTGACTGTTGGGTGTATTTATTAATTATATATTTATTTATTTTTATTGACTATATGGCCTAACCACTCTCAATCGATTCTCTCGATTGTAGAGTAGGCCCGTGCCCAGCAGTGGGACGTATATGGGCTGGTACAATACATTTTTTTTTTAATAGTTTCTCAGGAATATCATAACAAAACCAAGCAAAATATTAAAACAAACCCAACATAACAACAAGAAATCTATCTGTCACAGCACACATCTGCTCAGGACTCGCCCCGCCCACGAAACTGTCACCCGCAGATTAGACACCGCATCAGACGAGCAAGGACGACCGATACACAGAAATCGATAAGACCAACGTGGACGAAAAACTACATTTAGTTATTTAATGGTGGGAATCTGCTCGGAAAACTATCGTACAGGTTAAAACATATAATAATATATTATATAATTGTAAATTCCATTGAGTGTTCGTGACACAATTTATTAAGCTACTGCATTAATTTGCTTAGTTAAGCATCTGCAATCAAATTAAATCAAAATCTTTGTGCGTAAAATTCATAAACGAATTTCATTTCATTTCATAATATATATCGCGTCTATGATACTCTATTTGGCTGCACTCGCGTTTTTTGTAGTCAATTTGTCGTATCAGTATAAAAAGATTAAACAAATCTTTGTTGAAATAAAACTATTTTTACGGATTTTATCGCGATTTGGTTTAATTTTTACATTTTTTAACTTCCCGACGTTTCGTTTATTTACAGCTTTCGTGGTCACGGGGCGGACTGTCAATCTGAACAAATCTTTGTTGTTATTCTGTGTAATGTATGAAAATATCGATTTGTTTTGTACTTCAGAACTACTTAAATATGTCTTCATTCTCGTTTAATTTCGGCAGCGGTTCTCTTTCGATGTATATGCTTCTAAAGACGAGCGTGAGTCGGATATTAAAAACTACAAAGATCTTTTCCACTTTTCCGTACCATACAATGTGGCACATTTTTATGTTAAATTAAAAAAATCTCGAGACTATTTACTGGTATTCGCTTATATTATGAAATAAATGAAAAACTTACTGTAAACTGAGAAATAAGTTCCATATTTATTTATTTAAGAGACAAGTATTACAGTATTATATATGCTATTGCGAAAAAATGCCTATAATGTAAATTATGGTAGGGATGGTAGGTAGTTGAGTCCAAAGAAACCTGCGGCAAAACCGTTTTTTTTCTCACCATTCCTTTATACTTCCCTATTAGAAACACATTGACTACCTCGATGGCGCAGTTGTACTTCGGTACGATTGCAACGTTGAGGTCTCGGGTTCGAATCCCGGGTCGGGCAACGTGATATTGGATTTTTCTATATCACCCGTATTCAGGAATTTGTGCCCAGTATGGCGATAGGTTCACCCCCTATCTCATCGTGGGACGGAACATACAAGGCAAAACGTGGGTATCCTACTAAAACCTCTGCCTACCTCTTCCAGGAACATGGCGTCAGTTTATGTTGTGTATGTATGTATGTATGTATGTATGTATGTATGTATGTATGTATGTATGTATGTATGTTTGTATGTATGTATGTATGTATGTATGTATGTATGTATGTATGTATGTATGTGTGTATGTATTAGAAACACAAGTTGAAATTGAAATTACTTATTGTGTAGGTATTTTTCATCGTGTGCGGTTTGAAGTAGAAAAAAAAAATGTTCGCATAATTTGTAGGAATTAAAAATTCTCTCGAAATGTTTCATATACGCCACACAAGATATATCTTTTTGCGGCGTCAGAGCTATGTTTTTGACTCCGTATTTTTATTTATGTGTGTAGAATAGGTCACTTCTAGCAGAAAGCAATTAAAATGTAGTGCAAGATGCACATTCCCTTTGACTTTAACTCCGACACTAAAATACTACATGGTTTTGATGAGTAAAAGTAAATTACTTTTGCTTTCCTAGTTTTTATTACTTTAGTATACTCAAAATTCTCTCATTATATTTTTGTAGACATAATTTAAAACTGATCTTCAAATTCAGGAATGAAATATGTTTCAGATTCGCTCGCTAGAGGCACCACTGTCGCACTCCGCCAGATTTTCCGAGAAATCTCACTCTTCTTATTTCTAAATATTTTACTCTTATTTCTATTTTTTTAAAGACAGTGCTGGAACACTGTAAAATAAACAAAATAAGAAACTCGTCATTCGAAAGTTTTAAAAATGAAACTGTCAACCTTAAAATTATGGGTTTTGTTCTTAATTCAAATTTGCAATTTTTTATGACTGTAAATTAACTTTTAGAATATATTATTTAAATATCGACGGCACTATGTGGCCTAATCTATCTCAATGATACTCTCGATTGTAGAGGAGGCTCGTGCTCTGCAGTGAGACGCACGTCGGGTTGGCACAGTACAGAATAAAAATATTACACACAACTACCAATTGAAGAGGACTTACGAAACAGTGGGCGAATATATAAAATGGGCTAATACCGTACATTACGTCATTATACAAAATAGTAAACATTTTATTACAGCCTCCTTGAGCTTTGTAAATTGACCGGTAAAAGACATAGAAATAAACAACTCGACCAATGAAATCGGTAAGTACCAGGAACGCAGAAACCGACAGGCAGTCGTCTTCGCTGATAGCTCGGTAGGATTTTCTCATTTTCCATCGTCCCTCGAGATTGCCTCGGCGACTGCACCACGGAAATAGATTATTTGCTATTGATTGAATTGACGGCTGGATTCGCTCTTGACGTAAACAACGTCCCGGTTTAGAGCTCCGCCGTTTCATGGCGCCCTAGTACCCGTCGCCGATGTGTGTTAGTGTAACGATGTTTGTTTTAATTATTTTTTATAGTTGCATATAACAACATTTTTGTATAAATTGAATGTTGTGGGCGATTTCTAATAGAGCCAACCCCAAGAGATAGCAGCCTAGCTATACCCGTCTCCGCTGTGAACTACAAAAAATCGTGCTCGAGTCCCAGATCGGGCAAATTACTTTGCATTAAATTTTACTTGAAAAGTCCCACATAAGTTGCCATATGCTGAAATGCGTGGGGCATGGCAATAGCCGCGCCCGCTATCATAATTTGGCATGAAGAAAGACTCAACATTTGTGGCACTAATGGCACCTATATCCCTTTAGGGAATAATCTGGTATACGTATGTTAACATAATTTGTTAAAATGAAAACACTGCATTTTTCAACACAAAATATGTCAACAATTCTACTGCAAGTTGCAAGTAAAGGTGCAGATGTTCCTATAACGACATACTTAATTTATATATAATAAAGATAAGGTTCTTGTACTCGTATTCGACCATAACATCTAACACCCAGTCATATACGTTAAAATCAGCATTTCGACGTGGAAGCGTTCGATGCCTTCATGTCTGATATCCGGGTACCAATTACGTATAAGCGAGCGGGCAGGTAAACTCACGTCGGCGCTAATCAATACTTATTACTTATATTTGTACCGGCTGAGATGCGATTAATTCGAGAAATCTTTGATACACCGCTTCTCTTAGTATTTGTGTAAACTCGAACGGCTTTATTCATAGACAGTTTTAAAACCTATTTTAGTTATGAAAAGTTTTGTCCCTTTTGAACGACTTTTGGATTCAATTTGAGCGAAAACAAAACATACTATAACTAAAATAGGTTTTATAACTTTCTATAAATAAGACCGGAATTGTTTAGTTCTCTCGAGCTTTTTGTGTAAGGAACAAAGTTTGATATATTCTTTAGTTCTTCGAATTATTTTGGCCGGGCAAGATTTATATCCAATAGTTTCGGGCTTTACGATTTGGGCTGAATTAATTTTTTCGAAGTTTATTATACCTTTTTCTTGTACAAAGAAAGGTAGAGTAAGTGATAGTATACTCATAAACTCGTTACTTTTTAATGTCGTATTCTTATTGCTACCTTAAACAGTGTAGGAAGCCGTGTTAGGAACTTATAAATAATAAAGGAAATTTTGCTAATTGTCAAAATTTGCAAAATTTCCGCCAGTTGACTCATTACATCAATTGACAGCTGAATAAGTTAAGCTAAATAAGAGTCTCAATATATCAGGACTACTTACCCCTCAACAGATTTACACAATAACCTAATCCACTCAAATCAAAGTACCCTTGGTAGGAATAAATCCAAACTTCATCCAATCTTCAAAATTATTCAATCCAATCTCGCTTACAATGCCTAAGTTTTTATTCTATTACTATTTCTGAGCTTATTCCTTGAAGTCATAAAATCATGGCGATAAATTAAATTATTTTTCTTAATTTTTTGTTTGTGCCTTTCATGGTTTGAAATGAAAATGAAATGAAATGAAAATAATTTATTGAATCCATTAAAATGTTCAACATTGTTTAGATTCAGTCATTTTTTGAACTACCACCCGGTTCGGAAAGCGGTTTTCACTAGAGAAGAACGGGCAAGAAACTCTAGTGTTGCTCTTTTCAAAACCTAGGTTTGGTAGGTTTATTATCAATTTTATAGGGCAGCAACGTATGGCAAGCGGTCACCATTTCCCATATTATACATCCAGGTTTCAATATTAAAAGGAATAATACAGAATACAGATTCGTTACTAAGGAGTTTCATGCGCCAAATCTTCTTCAGTTTTATACTTAACGATTCAAAAGGACTTTCAAAAGACTAATTGACAAATACTCGATAATCATTCCTAAATAAAATCGAATGCATATGCTGTTTGATGAAAGGCCAAATAAGCGAATTAATATCAGCGTTCTAATCGCAGTGCGCGCGATCTAATCATTTGACCAAATTGCTAAATTTTCTCTCGAGCGCCGTCGCATCGCTAATTTGTAATTCCAATTCTGACACACGTTTTACCAACGCGCTGTCAATTTTATTCAATTTATTGTAGTTAAAATTACCAATATTTTATTTATGATTGTTAAATTTTACAGTTATATTCTTCTTTCATCACAATTTTCCTACAAAATCCTACCACATCTATCCAAGAGATTCATGCAAATATTTCACCATCGAAACGGTCTCTAATATCGTAATAATTAACGCATACGACACAAACAGTAATACGATTAGACGTAAGAAGCCGTAGCAAGGCGAAAATTGACAGGCGACTCAAATGTGCTATCTTACCGCTGTTCGTGTGTATTACATTGACGACTGGCCATCGATTACTTGGTGTAAGGTATTTATGTGACGAGCAACGGTTAGGGTATTGACTTATAGAAGGTAACGTACATGGACGTATCACATGCTTTACAGAAGAGATAATAGATAATATTATGAATCTCTAGTCTATGTCTTACAAGCCTCTGTAAAGAAATAGGCTAAGACGTCAACTGCAAAACATACATAACCTTCATGTCTGCTTCTGATAGGGGTTTGGCAGGGAATACGGAAATCCACTTTACTCGATTTTAACTGTGATTCTGGTATAGCAATTTCGCTTCATCCACATCCATCAATTACCTCATGCATACAATGTAACTCTAAAATCTAATTAAATACATAATTTGAATACTGGTGGTAGGTCTCTTATATGTGAGAGGTCGCTAGGGTAGGTACCATCACAATATCTATTTTTCCCGCCAAACAGCTATGTAAAGGAACAGCTGTTGTGTACCGGTTAGCAGGACATTGTTGCCAGAGTAACTTCTAGACATAATGACACTTAACATCTCATGTCTAAGGATGGCGAGCGCAGTGGAATGCCAACCATTGCTTTGTAATTCATGGTGTTGTTTGGTTTTGTTACTGTCCATGTAACTGTTACTCACTTACCATCAGACGAATGGTATGCTCGCCTCGCCATTCATTGGAATAAAAAGAAATTACTTACAACAAACAATTTAATCCACACTACATAAGCAACTTGATTAACACTAAGCCGAAAAATCTCCAAAGAACTAAGGTCTTAATTTCACCGAAATCTCCCAAAGTATCTGATTTATAACGACCCTCGGCCGCGACCGCCATAGGCTTTAATTAAGCTATCTTTATGAGCGATGGTCCCGAATTCAATTCCGAGAAAACCTCTCTATCTTTACATGGTCCGTGAATTCAATTATAAGAGTATATAAGTTAGAATTAATTTGCTTTGATAATAGTATTTGGTTCAAAATCTCTAGGTTTATGTATAGTTCACAATTTTATAATTATATATATATAATTTGTAAAGCCACAGAAGGTCGCTATAATAACAATTAGACTGAATAGAAAATTCCTATAGTAATTTGATGAAATTAGACCTAATGATTTATTGGGTTTTTAACTATCCATTGTGATTTAGCTTTATCTAATTTGTCTATAAGCGCAAAATTTAATTTACAACCACAGTTATAACATTTTATAAACGCCTAACATTATGCCTAATCATTTATCATTACGATAATGAAATGTAAAAATATACAATTTTAAGATATCGGTTTTCTTTTTTGCAATTTTTTCTAATTTTCAATTCACGCGTAGATTCATAACCCGCATTTTTATTCTGCATTTCCCAGATGGGGAGGGCAGAGTTCCTACCAGTACAACCCACGTTTTGCCTTAAAACAAACAAACTATCTTAAGCAGCAATACTGTTTTTCGCAACACAGCACTTCCCACGTAACCCCAAACTACTTATTACATTCAAAGTTCATCGGCAATAATCTTCGCAAGGATTATATTCTGGCGTGGCTAATCCGGCCGATTTAAAAAGGTCACAAAGGCGCCGCCCGCTGTTCCTCTTATCAGCTCTCCTCACATTGCCACTTTGCCTGGGAGCTATTTTATTTTCTCTGACTTGTTTCACAAGGTGTGCTTCAAGTGGGAGCTACGCTATTACAATCTGTACAAGCTAATATCCATTGAAAAACTAGGAGATTAAGGGAGAAAGACTATTAAGAGAATAGATCTCTTCATTGTTTGAGAGGATTTAGTTCTCAGTCCACACTATTGGTCTTGTATTTGATAGTGATTAATCTGTTTCTGTTACTTTGAAGAGGGTAACTATATAATATCGATTGTTTTTTGAAGTTTAGAAAAGGTAAACGCGAGGGTAGTATAAGGCAATTAATTGAAATGATGCGTTAGCCATTTGGTTTGGCGATAAAAAGGAACAGATAGATAAGAATTTGGTTAAATTTATTTTTATAACAATAGTATCAACGTTTTCAAGTACCCCTATGTTATTAAGGCTATATATGTCACCGTAAAATTGTAAAAGTCGTTAGATTGTAATCTATCTCGCGAGATTGTGAACTGTTGAAAGATTGTGAACCGTAACATACTGCTTACAATTTAACGTAGATTAATATAATGAATCTGGGTGTATTATGAATGAAGTACCGCAGTGAGTTACCGCAAAGAAACAATCGTTAGGTTTGGTTAGGTTAGTTTATATTTAAAATGGAAATAAACTAACCTAACCTAACCTAACGATTGTTTCTATACGGTAACTCACTGCGGTACTTCACTCATAATACACCTAGATTTTACAATTTGACAATTTTAAGATTGTGATTTAACAGTTTCACTTCGATAGATTACAATCTACTGAAAAATAATGCGTTAAATTGTAAGCAGTATGTTATGGTTCACAATCTTTCGACAGTTCACAATCTCGCGAGATAGATTGTAATGTAACGGTATTTACAATTTTACGGTGACATATACATCACGTATCCACCACTAAACGTAGCTCTACCTTACCCAATCAAATTGAGGTATTACAACACAAATTATATTTTGATAACCCTATCTAGATCATTGAAATAAAACGAATTCTTACGGATTTTTTTATACGAAATATTTTAACTTCCTGACATTTCGTTTGTTTTATGACTTTCTTGATCAAGGGGTAGACTGAAGTATTAGTCATCCGTTCAGTGACTGTTACAATTTAACTACCTAACGATAAAATCCGTAAAAACTAGTTCTATTTCAATGTGTAACATTCCCGTAAATCTAAGAAACCACTATCTAGACCACTTCTTCTTCTACTATACAATCTATCTAGAATCTTATCTTAAATGGCCTAGCTTGTACTTAGACGTTACGGTAAAACTTATTCTGATACCGAAATAAATCTCATTACAAATTAGCACAGGCGACGGGCAAGGTGAAAACAAAAACACAATTACGTGAACATTTGTCGTGACTGTGTCTTTGAGAAAACGTCTTCTTTTATTTTTATAACTTGGTTAAGGGGTTGGAGATGTCATAAAATTGGTAACGTGTTTTATTTTGACAACGCGTGTTTTGCGTCGCTTTGTTGAAGGATATATTTTATTGTCGACTTTACACGTTGAATATTGAAGCGAATAATATATGAGTACGTAACAAATGCTGTAGATCTTGCTTTATATTATAACATAGTGTATATAGACTGCCTCGGTGGCGTAGTTGTATTACGGTACGGTTACAAAGCTGAGGTCTCGGGTTCTAGTCCCGGGTCGGGCAAAGTGATATTGAAATTTTTATTCATTATCAGCCCGGAGTCAGGAATTTGTGCCCGATATGGCGATAGGCTCGCCCCTATCACATAGTGGGACGGAACATAAAAGGCGAAATGTGGGTGTCCTGGTGGCGCTTCTGCCTACCCCTTCATGGATAAAGGCGTGAGTTTATGTATGTATGTATAAGGACGCACATAATATAATAATGCTGATTTTAGCTATTTGCATTTGACACCACTCTCGTGTGTATAAAAAAGATATAAATATCGAGATAATGATCTTGAAGCGCACGTCGTCTTAAAGTGACTACACTAAACTAGACACTATCTTTTTAATTACAGATTAATGTGATTTCGTTCAAATAATTATATTTTATTATATTTACCATAGTAATAATTTATTGGAAATGAAACAAAGAAATAATTCAGCAAGTCAAAAACATTTTAAAAGTAGGAGTAGGCATAAATTAAATAACAGAAAGTGGACGCTTAACATCAATTTTACATCAGTGCGGGAATGAAAAAAGAGTATGTTATGTCATATACTAGTACTATCTTCTGCCACCCGAAAGCGCTGTTGTATTAAGTAGGTAATAAAATATTTTTCCTCTCTTCACTTTTTATTACATGGGACATGTTCTTACTATTGGGTTATGAGTATAAATGCTCATTTTTTACATTATGAAAATGATGTCAAATAATGCTATAAACAGATATTTCTTAATTTTATTTCTAGTGCCAAATATCGCCACAAGCCAACTTAAACTAGATGTCATATTATAATATGGCCCCCGCTTGTACATACAAACAATCTTTTAAATATTAATACATGCTTCTCTTTAGAATATTTTTAACCGACTTCAAAAAAGGAGGAAGTTCTCAATTCGATGGAATCTTTTTTTAAGTATGTTCACCGATTACTCGAAAACGCCTGAACAGATTTGTTTTTTTTATTTCAAAGCGTATTCTTCACAGGTGGTCCCATAATCAAATGGCCAAGATCTGATGATTATCTTCGGACCTGGAGAGTAAAACTCCTCAAAATTGAGTAGGATTCCATGTTTTTTTTGCATTAGGTTTTATTTATACAGAAATGTTTCATTCATATTGAATTGACTCTTATGAATAAAATAATGTTGGTATATGGCGATGAAAATAAACTTTTGCTATGCTTTACAATATTGATTGAAATGAGGAATGGTGGTTCACCTTTCATACAGTTTTCAGGAATGTACTGTCACAATTTTATTTAAAAATTGTTGTAGTTTTTGTATAACTTCAACAAATAATACTATATATAAAATAAAACATAGGGAACTACGCTATTAGCGATGTCGAAAGTTCAACTCCACAAAAAAAAAACTCGCATGCATGCAAACATTACTACTTTTTCGGGCAGTTGCGTTATTTTAAACGAAATGAAATATTATACTCAGAACAACTGAAGCCCGCATTAAATATTTGATAGGGAAAGCAGACGAAAACAACCGAAGCTTACTATGCCGCAAGCGTTTCAAGGAACAATAATTCTTAAACAATGCAGTGTTTGTTTTATACATGAATTCTGTGTTCAATTCTAGCAATTGATGTAATTTTCTCTGGTCTTGTACTCTTTATTTTATTCAATGATTTATTTAACTCTCCAAAATGCTTAATTTTCATTTCAATACCTTGCCAAATCTACCATGTCCTTCAACTCCTATATTTTATTACTAAAAATATATTTCTTTCTTTACAATTTTTCAATGCCTATTACAGTTTTACTTACAGAATATTAAATTCTGCTGTTACTATATTCCCAAAAAAATTACAATAGTTTAGCATATCATTTTTTGAAGATACGTTGCATATTCTAACAGAAGACTGTCCCGCCCTCACACCCGCCACTGCAACTCCTGTAAGCCAGGATCAACAGTGGCACGCATTTTAATGACACTGAACATTGAAGCCCAGCGTGTCTCCGGGAATGTCTAACTTGTCTTTAACCCGCAACGAAATCAATCAAAAAAGTTAAATTAATAGGAGGAGTTGGAAATAAATTATTGTCCACTTCCCTCCCCAATAAAGCGGGTGACAAAAACAATGAACTAAAGAGGTAAATAACCTCGCATATTCTAACAATAAGACATGCAAGTTTCAATTATAAACTAAGTTAACGTAGCCAACTATAGTCTATTTTATTGTAGTGAATGGCGAGACGAGCATCCCATTCGCCTGATGGTAAGCGATACGACGGCTCATGGACAGTAGCAAAACCAAACTACACAATAAATACAAAGCCATCCTGAGACATAAGATGTTAAGTCTCATTATATCCAGTAGTTACTCTGGCTACGTCCTTTAAACCGGAACATAACAGTGTATTTACACTGCTGAAACTTCTTACAGAAACATTATCAGTATGTATCCAGCACTATAGTCAGCTATGAATAATAATACACAAACATTCAATAAACAGATATTAATTCACAATATACACTGTAGCCTCCTAGACAGTCAATGGAAATTGACGTCAACAAATCCGACCCACCGCAAACCTGACGCCGTCAAATCAATTAATTAAAGCGGAGAACTCTCCTTAAAATAGCGTGAACATAGTCACAATATTTGTGAATAAATTATCGGTAAAACAACATCTAAAATACCTAAATGTACCAACAATTGTTTTGAGGTCTTAATGTTTGGGAGCAGCTATGCCCGTGGTTTTACCCGGTTAGTTCGTACCGTGATGTCAGGGGCGTGCGCTCCTTCTAGGCAGAAATGCAGTGCTTTACTTGCCATTCACAGATATTTTAATAAAACGTTCGTACGTTTTAGATGACTAATTAATAGTAAATAAATGAATAAACAAAATATAATAAATTAAAAACGCCTAATATTTTATAAATAGCAATAGCGCTGCAAAATAATGTACCTAATCAACCAAGTCATGCCGCCGCGTCCCGCAGGAGATTTGTTCGTATGTGTGTAGTAATTTTGGTGTCCGTGCACAGTTCGCAAACGCACACACCCATGAATATCGAAAGCCTAATTGGCCGAATCTAAATCAACTCCTGCGGCAGGCTACGGAAGTTCGGCAGTTGTCGGGAGTAATCGGAAATGTTCGTTGCCTATAACCCGAATAAAAATAATAGACGGAAATCTAATAAATCACGTACGCACATTATGCATTTTTGTTTAGTAAGGTTTTATTTGTATAAATAGCAGAAATGTTTTGTGTTTCGCGGGGGCCATTTTGCTTTTTTCATGTAATAAGCATTGTTTACTATTTTGTTTGCGCCAGTTTATTTATAGTTTTCATAATTATAAGATTTTTTATTTTAACATTTAAAGTATGTACATTTAACAGTTTATTACTGAGTTTCTATAATAATTGTAGTGATTTGCTTTTACTAGTGCGTTTGTTGATTTTTTTAAATGTTATTGGATTGTGAGGTTTGTGTTGAAAATGTTTTTTTATTAAAAATAACAAGTTCTCACAATTGTGATTCAGTGAAAAGATTCAAATTGTGTCTAAAGGTAGGTGTGTACTGTGTACCCGAGTTACAACAATTAAACCAGCAAAAAGGGAATGTAACTCGAAAGTTTCATGTTAAAAGTTATGAAACGTATAACTATTATTATTTTACTTATTAGAATTTCTTCCGCCGCGACAATCGATCGCTGTTTTTTCTGCGTTGCCGTAGAAGATGTACATGAATAGTAGTACATCTAAGACTTGTTCTGTTGGAATGGTTTCCGACTTAGGGATCCGTCGCGTGGATATGGCTATGCTAAAAATCTATTTAAAAGATTTTTTTTGTGACCGAGTACTCCGCCGCATGCCCAGTGTCATAACCCTGTGCACGCCGCTGCGTGATGTTATATATGTTTAGCTGGTACCGACCTCAATTTTTTTTTACATATTTAGATATTTTCAAATTAATAAATGATTAGTTTTATTTGTCTCCTGTTATTAAAATTTTAAAGTTGGTTTAATTTTTAACAAATATTTTTTATTACAGTAAGCTGTCGCCAAAAAGTACCAGGGCATTATGACTCCGTTGTTGACGTAAGTTGTACCCGCTCAAGGCCCAATACAACATGGTCAATCGACTAATGCACATGGACATCCAGGAGGCTGGCATCGTCAGTTGTATATTTCATTTCATTATCAAAATCGAACGTAATATGTCATAAGAATATAATAACCTAAATAAGGACACAAAACTTAGTCACTGACTTCTGTATAAACTCAAACAAAAACAGTATTTTCTATCCAATAACTATAATAAATAGCCGAAAGTACTAGGGCATCATAACTCGGTAGGCGTCTCTCCAGACGACAAGCGCTAGTTGTTCGCCCGCCCGATAACACATGATACAATTTCTGTTCGCACGACATTTTCATATGAATACGCGTACCGTTTATTCCCAACGAGGTTCACATAAATCAACACTGAATATCTGGGACAAAGAGATCGAGATATGACTTCGATTTTGTATTTATCGTGGGGAACGGGTTTGTGGGAAATAAACTATAATATTAGGCTGAAATCTTTGAGAAATATTGGGTAATATTTCAGGAATATTGTCGTTTTTCTAACAAATATGTAGAATATAAGCAAAGCGCTCAGCTGGTGGTATTAGACCGCACATAAAATTAAACACAGTGGTTTCATGGGACAATCTTTCAACCATATTTTACTATCCATTTCTCGTTAATTTGACAGCATTCGGGGCACTGTTGGTTAGACGCGAGCTGTGAAACGAGAGGCTTCGGGTTCGACCCCCACAGAGACGAACGTTTGTGTGAACCACAAGTATTTCTTTCAGGTCTGGGTGTTTATTAGACCGAAGATTCTCTCAAAGTTCCTGATACCACGATACAAGACTCGATCTTAGTGTGGGGTCAGGACTATGTATATGACTGTTGGGTGTATTTATTTATTTAGTATAATAAAAAACCATGTGGATTGCCGAACTTGTGACTTCCCAAGACTCTACGGCTCACACCTAAAAAAGCCATTATACCAAAGAGGCTGGCTGTCAATGATACCAGTATAACACAAAATTTATAATAGTCTTGCGTACTTAACAGCACCTGTTCAAATACAGACACTCAATTTGATCGCCATTTGAATTGCTAATTTAACTCGGAGTTAGTGCCGTCGCCTCATTCGCTTAGTAACGTATCATTAGAAATGTGAGATTCTATATTCCACTCCTGATCTAAAAAGTAATGTGGATAAATTTAAAATCCTGAGTTGTAGGTCATAATAGAGTTGATGAGCGCAATGGTTAAACGTGTGAATTTGTATTTTAAAAGTCACCTATTAAATTTCTCCTGATGGCCTATGAGATTGATGTGTTCTCGATTAGAAACCTTCAAAAGCCAAGCATCGGACAAGAAGTTGCTTGGGCTAGCTGCAAACACATCACTGTGATACTTGGGGGAGGCTTAGAGGGGGCATTGGACTTCCCTTGGCTAAGGATGACACTGATAAGCTTTCTGATGTTAAGCGAAGTCAATAAATTTTAGAACGATTTATTCGATCTACATATTATGTGTATGTATCTGTGTGTGCATAACACTCGATACAAGAAACATTGCATGAAACAAGGCGAAAACACCAACGCGAGCCATAAAGCCAAGACGAGCACATTACAGGTACTAAAACCATTGAAGTAAATTATTTTACAGCCCGGGCTAAGTGGCGCGGGGATCGCCGGATTAAATTATAACTATTGCGAATTATTCAAAGCACGTGCCTCAGAAACATTATACGGTGGTTTGTTTTATACTCCGGCTTCCTCTGAAGATTTATTCCGTAGCTTTCAAGAATAGTTAATTGGTCTACTTCTGTCTAGGATATACTGAGGTATGTTTGTCTTTGAAAGCAATTACTATTGAGCTACATAATTTAGAAACATGTCTAAAAGGTCAATCCACAGCTTAGTTGCTTCTCGTAATTGGAATTATAATGGTTGGCAATATAATTTTGTCAGCCATTATAAATAATTATCAAATAGCGACTACCTTACATCCGCTAAAGACCCGTCATAGTGACTCACGAAAGTAAGTAATAAATAATAATACATAAACTCACGCCTTTATCCCCGAAGGGGTAGGCAGAGGCGCCACCAGGACACCCACATTTCGCCTTGTATGTTCCGTCCCATGATGTGATGGGGGCGAGCCTATCGCCATATCGGGCACAAATTCCTGACTCCGGGCTGATAATGAATAGAAAAATCCAATACCACTTTGCCCGACCCGGGACTCGAACCCGAGACCTCAGCTTTGTAGCCGTACCGTAATACAACTACGCCACCGAGGCAGTAAATAATAATAAAGAATAAAAAATACACCTAACAGTCACGTATATAATCCTGACCCCACATTAGGATCGAGTCTTGTGTCGTGGGTATCAGAAATTACGAGAGACTTTTCGGTCACACAAATACCCAGACCCGAAACAAATATCAATAGACTACACAAATATATCTCAGTGCGGGGATCAAACCCGCAGCATCACGTTTTACAGCTAGCGTTTAACTAACTGCGTCACAGAGGCTGGCTGGTAAGTGAGAGATAGGCATCTCATGTCGATGAACACTATCTAAACTGAAATACACTTATCCTGAGGTGCTACTTCGACATGCCAGTAGAAAAACATGGGGACAACCTACAATCTTCTAGTTAATTACTACATTCCTTACATTGTAGAACTGAAGCAGTAATAACAGTTAAACAGTAAAATCTTAAGATGAACAAGTCAACGGCGTGGGTGTAACAACTACAAGGAAGATTATACCCAAGAGAAATCAAGCTGTAGTCGATGAATCTGCTAATGGAACCGACAACTGACTGTTTACTTCAAAAGGTTTTAAAGCGAAACACTGCAACGTAGAAATTGTAAATATAAACGAGTAAATAACGTTGCCGGAGATTCAAATCAACGTTAATGAAAAGATCTACCAACATGAACAGCGGTAAAAACGTACTACATGTTGAAGTAAATATTATTAGGTAGCCTAATTGGAAATGGAATGATCAAGTTAGACGAGCACTCAGAGGTTTAGGACCTGAAGGAATACCACTTGCTTTTATTTATTATTTTATTTTTGCGCAGTAAATGGCGAGACGTGCATGCCATTCGCCTGATGGTAAGCGATACGACCGCTCATGGCCAGTAGTGAAACCAAACAACACCATGAATTACAAAGCAATGCCTGGCATTCCACTGCGCTCGCCATCCTGAGACATAAGATGTTAAGTCTCATTATGTTCAGTAATTGCTCTGGCTACAATGTCTTTTAAACCGGAACAACACAATGCATTTACACTGCTGTTTGACGAGAGAAATAGACAATGCGGTGATACTTACCCAGGCGGCCTCTCACATATGAGAGACGTACCACCAGTAAGTACCTTTCCACCTACCACCTTACAGTACGTCAGTATTATTGAAGTACCATACTGTAGATTCACAAGAAATGTTTACTCATTTTCAGTAGTGAAGGGAACCATTATCTGAACACCGGCGTCCCTAAGAGATCTCTACAAGAATAAAGAATCGTGATTTTTTTACAGGCAATAAGCCTGCCAATAAAACTGAAGCAATTCGTAGATTTCTCTTAATTTTAAAGTTAGTATGTAACAGCTGCTGTATAAACTATAAACAGAAGTACGCACTGAAATAATTCATGAGCCATTCTTCTCTTTAAATAATTGTTATTTCATACACTACTTTAGTTATTTAAAAATCCACTGTAAAGAGATGAAAAGAAAAACAAACATACATTCAAAACCTAACTCACTATTCAAAACACAAAATTCAACTAAAAGTAACATTCTCAACTAAAAACATTGAAATAAGTTAGAATACGTTCGAATATTACGAAAACCGTAACTAATAATGCTACAACAATATTTATTGTAGCCACTGGCGAGGAACAAATTGGAACGAAAATATCCGAACGACGCCCGACTGTTCCTTATGTAAACAATGCTTTATGTAAACACTGGTGTAAAATATTTTGCTAATTGTCTCAGAATGACGAGCGCGGTGGAATTCTAAGCATTGCTTTGTAATTCATGGTGTTGTTTGGTTTTGCAACTGTCCATGAGCAGAATCTCTCGGTATTCGACATCATTATGTCGACCTGGTTAATGGCTTTTTGTTTCGCTGGCAAACTTTTCCATAGTTCTACTGTTACTTAATGTTACGGCAAAGCATGGTACGAGTAGGCAATATTTAATATAATACTTTGAACATCCAAAGAAAATGTTCAACGGTTTCCATCAAGTCTAGAAGAAAAAAAATAAACTCCAAGTTTTCTGCAAGTTGTTTTTCAATTCGAAACAAAACACGATTGTTTCTCGTGAAGTTTGAAGTTGTAGAAATACGGGAAAGTAATCATTGAGGGGCTTGCGTCAACAATATTACGAAAGACACACAAGTAGCTTTATACCGATGGAACACATATTTCTTGGCAGTCGCCAGTTGACACAATTATGCCGGCTTATCCGACACTGGACGTACACAAGCCAAAACGATCACGTGGCACTTAGATCACAATGATGGGAATATTCTAACACCTACTTTAATATCCCAAAAATTTAACTCACTGCATAAGGGTACGTATCTATTACTTTACACATGTTTTCTATGGGACAGTGGTGCTATCATCGTCAAATAAACGATTTTTTTTATTTTATTTCCGACGTAGATGTCGCCTCTAATGACCGCCACACACTTATGCGTTTGCGCAAACGCGAGTTTGCACCAGTCTCAAATCGAAAATTGAACGAAGTTGGCGCAGTTATTTGCCCACATACGTCCCAATATACTTGTGCCAACTCAGACTTACAGTTATATCGTAACTTGTGTGGCGCCCATAAGCCCGATCTTGACATCCTTAATTTATGAATGGAATCACGCTGTAGCTTGTGTTATCATCACTGTATTGTAACCTTGTTCTGAAAAGAGCAACACCAGTTTCTTGTCCGTTCTTCTTTGGTTAAAAGTTAAAGTACCTTCCAAACCGAGTGATAGAGAAAATTGCTGAATTTAAATGGTGTATTTTTCATTTACACTCAATTTAACTATTAACGATACCATCTCTATTTCGTTTAATAACCTTTCTACAAAATTGATATCGGAAATTGCGTTTATCTTCGCCGTTGACAAAGTTCGAAGCTAAGTAACGAACTAAGGGACAAGTTGAAAAAAAGTTAAGTCAACTTGATATTAATACTTAGATACTTAACTCGACACCGGCATTGTGTTCAATAAACTCTTGTTACTACTTGTAATGTATAGTATGTTATTTCGTTTTATCTTTGTTACTAGTTCGTGACGGATATGAACCGTCACGCTTTTTGCTCAGAGGGAATATAAGGTTTATTTTATAGCAATAAATACCAGGTAGTCATAGCCTCGACAGTCCCTTCCTATATCAGACAGTCTCATATCCAATATGCACTTAAAATACACATGTTTGTACCTATTTATGGGCTCGCCACCTATCACATCATAAGACGCAATATACAAGGCGAAATGTGGGTGTCTTGGTGGCACCACTGCCTACTCCTTCTGGGAAAAAGCCGTGAGCTTTTGTATGTGTTTGTATTTCTGAATGAAAAATAAAGTGCCATAAGACCGCCGTCTGATGAAATTTGATACTCTGTCTGCTATCAGGTGCAGTGTAGTCTCTATGCCGTACCAGTATAAAAAATAATAATATTTACATATTAGTCTCAGGTTCGAAATGGCAATGAATTTCTTGGGTAATCCAAGAAAACATTATCACAAAACCGTTATCATAAAAACATTATAATGCCCAATCCAAATAATACAATAACAACAATTACATATACCCATAAATATTAACAACAGGATCAAGTTAATAAATATATATTACACAAAATATACGGACTTAATCCAAAAGCGAAACCCGTAATCTCGCCTTCATAAAGTTATTACAAGATGAGAAAAAATTGAATGTTCCTTCAGATACCTGTACATTCAATTTAAGAGTTTGTGTGGCCTCCATTCATATCTTTATTGGATCGGACGAACTATTATTGCAGAATTTATGAGCAGGGCCCTGCCTTCGGGCTTAGATAACTTTGAGGCTGGTTGTATTGTAAACAAAAGGTTTTGTTCAACGAGTTGAAGGGAAATTATAGGACTTTTGACGATATTCGCTATTAAAGTATTGAAATAAAACTAATTTTGTCGCGGATTTGGTTTAATTTTACATTTTTAACTTCCCGACGTTTCGATTGCTTTACAGCTTTTGTGGTTGCGGGGCGGACTGAGGTAATAATCATCCGCTGTTACAATTAACATTCGCGTACGTCTAAGAAACCATTAAACTTACGCGGAACTATCTTTTGCCTGTCTTATCGTGCCACTATAGGAAAAATCGATAAACGCTCACAAAATAACCAGGCCCGGAAATAGAACTCAGTTCTTTACGATCACTTCCCACCTCAATCATAATACCAATTCATAAGACCGCTGGTAGGTCTCTCATATGTGGGAGGCCACCTGGGTAGGTACCATCGCAATGTCTATTTCTCCCGCCGAACAGAAGTGTAAATGCACTGTTGTGTCCCGGTTTGAAGGACATTGTAGCTAGAGTAACTCTTAGACATAATTAGAGTTAACATCTCATGTCTCAGGATGGTGAGCGCAATGGAATGCCAAACATTGCTTAGTAGTTCAAAAACAAAAAAAGTAGCTAAATACAAAAAAAAACTTAACATAACATATCAATTGCTTACTTAACCCGGCGAATGGGCAACAAATGTTTCTCGTTACGGGGCTATGCAATTAGTGAGGCCTTTACCGACTGCGAGTAAAACAACATAGCAACGTTTATGACACGGAACGGATCAGCCGGTGGGGCAGATTGCTTGGGCAATCTGACATCTCTTTAAGAAAGATGTTATAGTGTCATATATTTACTTATTATATTTTATCTTTAAATTATTATATACTTTCTTTCAAAAAAATTGACATTTCGATGACTAAAACTTAAGCCACAGATGTTTAACTTCACAGGTATATAAGCCTCTACCAAGTACTTCAAATCATAACTTTCATTCGTCAGCGAAGTGTTTAACATATGTGCATATAGTAAAATATTGCATAAGCAATGCTTTGCCATTCTCGAGCATAAAACTTTCCAGGCAGACTTTGATTTATCAGATCCGGTGTACATCCAGCAACTTTCCTCCGCTTTTAAATCGTAATTGCTAATTCTATAATGATAAGTTCATAAAAAAAAGGTCATTTATCTCAATCAACCCTTTATCTAACATCAGGTAAATTAAACGCACAAGACATGATACAATGAAATGTTTGATTTTTCTACGTTGAAATGTGACCTCCCCTGGGATGTATAGCCCGCTCCGGGATAAAAATTACTCTGTCTCAAAACAAGGAAAATTACAACAGAGCTATCTCAACGTTTGCTGTAATAATACAAGGCTTGTATTTTTTTTTTTTTGTATTTTTATAAGAATTTCTACGGTATGTAAGTCCGCCAACCCGCACTAGGCCAGCGTGGTGGACTATATGGCCTAACCACTCTCAATCGATTCTCTCGATTGTAGAGTAGGCCCGTGCCCTGCAGTGGGACGTATATGGGCTGATATAGATAGATAGATTGTATTTTTATACTGACTGCCTCAGTGGCGTAGTTGTACTAGGGTACAACGTCGTGTTCGTACTAGGGTACGGGTTCGAAACCCGGGTCGGGCAAAAGTGGTATTAGATTTTTCTATTCATTATCAGCCCGGAGTCAGGAATTTGTTTCCGATATGGCGGTAAACTCGCCAATATCACATCGTGGGACGGTAAATACAAGGCGAAACATGGATGTCCTGCGAGTTACCAGGGGAACCTCTGCGTACCCCTTCCGGGAAAAAGGCGTGAGTTTATGTATGTATACATATGAGTATAGTTTTCGGATTTACATGGACGGAAACAAATAAAAACAGCAGTGGGAGGCCCTGTAAACGAATGCACCAGATTGTCGTCTAACAGAGTGAGCTGGAGAGAGATCGTGCAGCGAGCAACATCATCGTTAGGACATAAATCATCGTGACCACGACCGCTCTGTCAAGAGTGTTACGACGACGAAGAAGAAACAGAAAAAACAACTGCGTATATTTGGTAATAGAATTGTAGTGACTAGGTTATAATTGCACAATTAAAGTGATCACATTGCTCAGTACAGGGGCCTGTGTAATTAAAATAAGACATTCACCCGAACAGATAAGCATTACCTATTTGAATCAATCCAATATTTGTATGTAAGCCGGATTTCTAAGAAATTTTTAATTAAATTAATTTTGATATTAAATATTGGGCAACATTACACTTTTGCATATATCAATATGATTACTGATTATGATTATTGTCACTGTACACAAACGAAACCCATAACTGAACATACTTTGTTCAACGAGAGGGCCGCGCACCAAGGTGTGAGACTATAGGTTAAATTGTCTATAAAGTATAAACAAGTGCCTTTTATCTTTTATATTTGCATTATAAATTCATGAATTGAATATTTAATAATTGAAAAACGTATTATTATAAGATACTTTCGCCGGGATTAACTTGACTGGGAAATTAATTATAGCAACGATTTTTGTTTGCTGCTGATTTTAAAGAGAGCAAAAACGAATTCGTTGCACAGAATTAATTAATAAATGATCCGAAAACTTAGTAAAACCGTTGTGAAACATCACTTAGTTGTGGCAGTTTAATATTACTCAAAGATACAGTCATAAGGTTATTTACATTTAAATAACTTAATAAAATTCGTCTTATATTTACGCGAATTTAACACATTGGAATAAAACAACTTTCGTGGTCATCGCACCTCGTGACCACGAAAGCTGTAAAGTATTCGACAATTCGAGTAGTTAAAAAATACAAAAATACAAAGCGATAAAATCCTTAAAAAAATATTTTAATTTCAATAAACATTTAAAGTCTGTATTATATGTTCTGGACACGCTGACGGTTCATTTAAGTAAAGTTTAAGCCAGAATGAGTCCAAATAGGGGTCGGAAAGTTAAAGCGCAAGAGACAAATTGCATTCGGAACGGATGTGTCCGCGAACTGCTTCGAAACTGCTTGTGAACTTTTATTTAAAGGCTTTGTACATTTGAGTGGGATGCGTAAAATGTTTATTTCAAACTGTTTTGCAGCAGCAAGTGAGTCTGATATATAGAGATAGAAATATCTGTATCAACGTGTTTACGTCCCACCGCAGGGTTCAAGCCTCCTACACAATCGAGAGGACGTTTGAAGGTGGTTAGGCCATATAGTTCACCACACCAAGTGCGGGTGGGACTACATAACATAGAAACTCTTTGAAATCGTTATGCTATGCAGGTTCCCTCACGATGTTTTCCTTCACCGTTATAGTGCGTGGCTATACACACTTGACTTCAAAATGTCAGAAGTGTCCCCTGGGATCTGAAATATGGCGTGGATATATGTTTAGTTTAAATTGTATTTAAGCACAATAGTGTTTTTCACAAATACGATGTAAATCGTAACAGCGCAGAAGAAAATTTGTCTGCTAATTTTATTGAATTAAATTCCGGCGACCGAATGCGTTTTTAAAAGAATAAGAATAGTTTATATCTCTTCACATTTTATTACATTGGACATGTTAATACTATTAGATTTAATTCTTGTTTATATTATAAAAACGTATCTTAAACAATGAGTTGAATATTTCACCACAGGCCAATAGAATTTGGATGACTTATATATGTATATACACATATATATGTGAACATTTTTGGCAAAATGTCACTGATTATCAAAAATAAGAAATACATGAACGTCTCAAAGTGAACAAAATCATTTACCGGTTGTTTTTTACTATTTGTATTTTTCATTCATAACTTAAAATGAGGAATTGCGGTTTCATACGTTGCTTTCTGTAACCTGCAGCCATGCCTCCTTGTCCATATCGATCGCGATTTAAATATACCAAACGGACTACAAGTGAACAACTACTAAATTATACACAAGCTAAGCTAAATAGAACCATCCTTAAAATAATATTGTGTAACGTCTTTCGTAGATTCTCACACCTACACATTTGTATCTTAATGACATCTTATTATCTTATAGACAGCCTCCGTGGCGCAGTTGGTTAGACACCAGCTATGTAACGAGAGGTCGCGGGTTCGATCCCCGCACCGAGACAAATGTTTGTGTGAACCACAGGTATTTGTTTCGGGTCTGGGTGTTTGTGATACCGAAAAGTCTCTTGTAGTTTCTGATACTCACGACACAAGACTCAATCTTAGTGTGAGGTCAGGACTATGTATGTGCCTTTTGGGTGTATTTAATTATTATTATTTATTTATAATGTAGGGTCAGGATTAGTTGTATGACTGTTGGCTGTTTTTGCATTTTTGTATTTATTTATTTATGTCTAGTTTCTACGATAATATTATATATTTATCCGCATTAAGTAAGCGGAGTATTCTAACACATCCTGTTAATATTATAAGCTTCTGGTAAATTATAGACAAAATTGTTCAGAAACATACACAGTAATGATATTGATGATATTACTTCCCCAGGCAAATATGCTCAAGAAAAAGAAGATAAAAATAATTTAATGCAATAAGCCCACTGTTCCAGTACTGGATCGTGTTGTATCACAACCAATTCCCTCATAGCTTAGTCCTGAAGATATTGGATCCGTTCATAAACCTATAGATGTTGTGGAAAACTCAAGTTGTGAAATCTTGAGCCTCAAAGCTCCCTTTGGCTACACTTTGAAAAACACACGGGAAATTCAGTTACTTTGAAAACCGCAACTAGTATAAAAAAGTTATCTATTGTTTTAAAGCAATATGAAGTATTACATACATATATACATAAACTCACGCCTTTTTCCCAGAAGGGATAAGCAGAGGTGCTACCAGGACACCCACATTTCACCTTGTATTTTCCGTCCCACAATGTGATAGGGGGTGAGCTTATCGCTGTCGGGCACGAATTCCTGACTCCGGGCTGATAATGAATAGAAAAATCTAATATCACTTTCCCCGACCCGGGATTTGAACCCGAGACCTCAGCTTTGTTATTGTACCGTAGTACGACTACCCCACGGAGGCAGGCATGAAATTTTATAATTTAAAATTAACCATATGAACATTACTTATATTTTAACAGTCAGCCCAGCAGTGATTGTGTATTTATACCTGCCTATTGTGTTGTTTGTGGGTCTCAGGAATGCCCAACATACAAGAATAAGCTCGAGCAATTAGTTTTGTCGACCCAATATTAAATAAATATGGATAACTTTGCAATCGGTCAGTTAAATCTTCATAACGATAGGGTAGCGACGTCAGAATTAGACATGTTAATTCGCGATTATAAGCTGAATGTCGTGCTGGTTCAAGAGCAATACCAACATGCGCGATTACGTAGTAGGGTGATACAACTCGATAACAACTCACGAGCAGGTATTTTCGTGTCGGGTTCAAATCTTACCGTTACCTCAGTACGTAATCTTATGACGTCACACTGTGCTGTCGCGGAGGTGTCGAGTCCGATCTGTAAGGTTTTTCTTGTGAGCTGTTATTTTCAATACTCTGACCCTGTGGGTCCCCACTTGCATCACCTCCGCTATGTCTTGCGGTCCCTCGCTGGACATAAAATTATTATAGGTGCTGACGTTAATGCGTCATCAATCCTTTGGTATGGCAAATATCGCTCCACCGATACCGAGCGACGTTGCGCTGTAGAAGATTTCATTGCAGAGATGAACCTCGAAGTACATAACACCCCCGATGCACCACCTACTTACAGCTGCCCTATGGGCGAATCCTCTATTGACGTCACACTTTCTAGTGGAGAAGTCCGTATTGATAGGTGGCGCGTCCTGCCGGACGCTTCGTGTAGTGACCATCGCCTGATTGTGTACGAGTTCTTGCCTAGAGTGACACAGAGTCCGGTACATAATAATTGTAATTTTAGATATAAATCCATAGGTGCCAACTGGGATTTATTTAGCTCTTTATTTGCTCAGCATGCCAGGGACTTCACTCGCGATGATCTGTCAGCTGAGACTTGTGCCGAGATTATGTCGGACACGTTTACGTATTGCGCGGACGTTACCATTGGTCGAGGTCCCATCACAAAGACTCGGAGGTGTGATTGGTGGAATGACTTACTAGTCCAACTACGTCGAACTTTTCGCAGAGCGCGTAGGCGGTTCAACGGGCTTAAAAAACGTCGTATTACAGGGGAAGCAATTACATCTGCTTTTAATGAACTGAGAGTTGCCAGATCACATTATAGAGCGGCTGTCCAAAAATCTAAAGGCAATTTATTACGTAAAATTGTAGCCCGGTTAGATAGTGAAGGTCCGTGGTCTCCTTTATACCATGAGTTTAAAGCTAATAGGTCAATCAATTTAGCTTATATTGAGAATATAAAAATTAATAACAACTTCACAACTGGCATTGAGGAGACAACGGAAGCTTTGTTACAATCGTTAATACCGGATGATAATGTTGGGAATGACACAGAATACCACAAGCAGATTAGGATGTGGGCCGCGGAACTGCCAAACTCTTGCGATTCAAATCTCTCATCATTTGATGAATTTAGTGAAATAGTTCGATCTTTGCCACTAAACAAGGCTTCCGGTGACGATAAAATATCCAACAAAATGATCAAAGAAGCGTGTAAATCGGCCGGCAATGCAGTACTAACTGTTTTTAATCGATGTATTGCTGAAGGGGTATTTCCGCGAGTCTGGCGTACCGGTTTCATTCGGATAATACCCAAGGGTGGCGATAAATCTCCTCAAGATCCTAAGTCTTACAGACCCATTACACTCTTGCCGTCGCTAGGTAAACTTTTAGAACGTCTTACCGTCCCTCGATTGCTACCAGGTGGACCAATATTCCATGAAAAACAGTTCGGTTTTACTAAGGGTAGGTCGACTATTGACGCGGCAATTTCGGTTAGAAGAAGAGTAAGTACATCGATACGCAAATATGTACTCGGTATTTTCCTGGACATCTCCGGTGCTTTCGACAATGCTTGGTGGCCAATGCTGCTTCTTAAGTTAAAATTGCGAGGTTGCTTTAAAAATATATATTCACTTATATACTCGTATTTCTCGCACGGAACAACAAAACTTAAACTTGGACACCATGCCGTGTCGAAGCCACTGTCGATGGGCTGTCCACAGGGCTCGGTCTTGGGTCCTTATTTATGGAATTTAGGCTTCGACGATTTTCTTACAATTCCCTTACCGTCGGGGTGTTCTTTGATTGGATATGCGGACGATGGCCTCTTGCTTATTGAGTCAAACAGTAGGTCGGGACTCGAAAATATGGCAGACACGTGTTTAAAATTAATATCTGATTGGGGCGATCGAAATCGCTTACAGTTCGCACCACATAAAACGTTCCAATTACTTCTAAAAGGAATTTTAAAATCACCGCCGCGAATTAAATTTAATAATATCACCGTAAAGAAAAAAGAATCAGTTTGTTATCTTGGTCTAATTTTGGAAAGGAATTTTTCCTTTCTTGAACATATTAAGAAAGTCGGAGAAAAATCGAAAAATAACTTTTTTGCTTTGACAAGAATATCGAAGTCAACGTGGGGGCTATCTTTCAATACTTTAAAAACCATCTATGGAGCGACTTACTTAGGATGTATTACTTACGGATCCCCCGTATGGGCTGATAGGGCCACTATCGGTGCTGTGCGACGGAAATTGCTCCAGAGCCAACGTTTGGCGTTGATATTCTTGTGTAAGGCGTATAGAACTGTTAGTACCGAAGCTTTGCCAGTCCTGGCGGGTGTACTTCCAGTCGACCTGGAGGTACAACGTCGCGCCGCGATGTATTACTCAACTAGAGAGAATATGGACAAAAGATTCTTAAATTCACGTGAACTTTTAAAAGTAGACAGATTATTTAAGCCGCTCTCAGTTGTATATAACGAACTAATAGATGAATGGCAAAATAGATGGGATGTATCTTTGAAGGGTCGGCATCTATACCAATATTTTCCATGCGTGCGTGATCGTTTGACTAAGACTTGGCTAGATATCGATTATTACGTATCACAGTTTCTTACGGGCCATGGTAACTTTAAGTCTAAACTGCACTCATTTAAGCTCGTTGATTCGCCTGCGTGCTCATGTTCAACACCTTATTGCGAATATGAGCAGTCCGCGCATCATATACTGTGGGAGTGTAGTCTTTGGCAGAATGAGCGTAAAACCATGCTAGATAGTATGCAAATAACATCTGGAGTTGTATACTACACGGACCTTGTGGAGACTAGGAAGAATTTCCGTGCTTTCCGGCGATTTTGCCATACCTATTATTGGAATCAAGTATAACAGCTTACATTATAGGTCCCATTTAAATGTTATAATGACTAATCCGTGGTGCTTTGCAGCTGGCTTCTCTGGCTGTAAACGTCTTTATGCGAGGTTATTTACCTCTTTAGTTCATTGTTTTTTGTCACCCGCTTTATTAGGGAGGGAAGTGGACAATAATTTATTTCCAACTCCTCCTATTAATTTAACTTTTTTGATTGATTTCGTTGCGGGTTAAAGACAAGTTAGACATTCCCAGAGACGCGCTGAGCTTCACTGTTCAGTGTCATTAAAATGCGTGCCACTGTTGATCCTGGCTTACAGGAGTTGCAGTGGCGGGTGTGAGGGCGGGACAGTCTCATGCCTATATAGCGACCGCAGATGATAATTTAAAACTCATAGTGATACCAAGTATGCCGCGTTTCAAACCTAATTTTATCGGATTTCGGCAGTAGGAAGCATAATTGTCTTCACCATGTCTGCGTGGGTAGATACTCTATTTTATTGCACTGCATCAGGAATTTTATAGATGCTTTGTCATGCCAAAATATATCGAAAAAGAAGAAATAAGTCAACTATGAAAGGGTTGCAAAGGTGGGATATCCACACCAAGTCAAATATTTGTGTGATCTGCAAATATTTGTTTCAGGTGCTTCTTTTATGAGATCGGAAAGATTCTCGCGGTTTCAGATACTCACAAAATAAGACACGTATCTTATTTTGTTGTTCAGGCTGTTTCTAGACAGCGGAAAGAGAAATTATTTAATTTTATCCTCTTGAAATAATATACATACATAAACTCACGCCTTTATCCCCGAAGGGGGTAGGCAGAGGCCCCGCCAGGATACCCACATTTCGCCTTGTATGTTTCGTCCCATGATGTGATAGGGGGCGAGCCTATCGCCATATCGGGCACAAATTCCTGACTCCGGGCTGATAATGAATAGAAAAATCCAATATCCCTTTGCCCGACCCGGGACTCGAACCCGAGACCTCAGCGTTGTAGTCGTACCGTAATACAACTACACCACCGAGGCAGTCGAAATAATATGCAGTGTAATATTTCGCTAATACTTCCATCTTACAATGCGAAAGTAAATCTATCGCACAGCGGACACTAAGGCAATCCGAAAAAATCCCTTTTATCAATAAAACATCATTCACTGCTCTTATTAGCTGTTTCTAGGCTAATAAGTCTGTAATAATGAATTTGAAATAATTATGTGAATTAATTCCAATTCTTTGGGATAAGTCAGGAACGAATGCTGATAAAACGCTGATTGAATTTAATGATTGCCTCTAGATCCATAATACTTGGACATTAATAATTTAATATGAATTTATTAAATATTTGCACAGCAAAGTCAGTTGTTAGGTTTCCTTTGAATCTTTCAAACAGCCTTTATTATATAGACTAAATTATATAATATCATGCAACATTTCTTAATTAATTTGTCCTCATACATATCCATTGAATATTTGACATCAATTTATAAATAAAACTAATCACAATTACAGTAAAGTAATAAATGGAACGACACAAAATGCAATAATTTCTGTTAGCCTAAAATATGTGTGTTGAAGTACCAATAAATAACCAATTAGCTCCCATCCATGCCCTTATTCCTTCTACCTATAATGAAGTAGAAACTCAGATGACAATAACTAAGTATCGTTATCGCGATCGCATCGAAATTGCGAGCAATAAATGTATCAGAACGTATCTTCTATTGCTAATGGATATTATTTGCGAAATCCATAGTCAATTTCATAGGGGTAATTCAATTGAAAAGGTATTTTAAAAACACAAACTATATAAAGAAAAAAGGAAGGAAGAAATTCATTTGAGGAAGAAAATTACGCAACTTTTCTATGATTATTACTAAAAATCTTAAATTAAATGAAAAAGCAGTACATACAATTATAAATATATTTGGAGTACTCTTTAATTCAAGTTACAATTCTTCACGAGCATACAAAATATTTTAAACCGAAAATTGATAAATGAACAATGAGATATTTCTAAGAAAAATATTTAGAGAAATAGAAGATACGAATAATAAGTAAATTGTATTTATTGGTTATTTAATCATAAGAAGAAGTTGTTAATATTCTGAATGAAAATCGCCTCAACTTTTTTAAATACGTAAAATATTTACGAACCAGAATGTAGGTATTATTAAATTATAATGACTTACCTTATATAATTCCATCAGCTACTCAAACACACTAATAATGTTTATTTCCAACTACACATCACAAAAAGTACAGTTTCCTCAAACTTAACACGAATCTCACGAAAATGTTTTAATTAATTCAAACTGGCTTTAAAATAACTTTTTAATTTAAGTTTTAAAAGTTAGAACACAGTTTTTATTTTACTTTTTTAACCTGTAGTTAATTGTTCCAAATTTGAATTTTCCGTTGGCGGGAGATGGGCGAAGGCCCGCGCGGATGCATCCTGTACCAAACATTTTATCACACTGAGCGTCAAATCTGCCGTTAGGGACGTACCGCCGGCCGAATTTTATTGTTGGCAATAATGTCGCTATCGAAAACAATACAATACATTCACTTTTATACGAAACAAATAAACTGTGACAATAAACAGCTTACCCTATATTTATGGGGTTTAGTGTTGTCGCTTGACCTTACATTGGTTTTTCTGTCATTTGAGATTTGTATTGTTAACGCATTGATTCATACCATTGTTTTGAAATACATTATATAATTTTAATCCGATGATACTGTATTAAACAGATATAAATAAATATCATGTTTAAACTAAATTGCCCCATAATTCAAACCTTACACCAATAAAACTAGTCAAATTAAAAAAGAACACCAGCCAACCTCACGGAACACCCGAAAAAACCAGACTTATTTCATGCCTGAATAAGCCTCATTACAAACACCTTTGATATCGATAGTCGATGAAATGCATCGATAATTTCGCGTGCTTACGAGCGCGACCGTTCCGCCTCTAGTCGCCGCAGCGAACATTGGCTGAGTTGACGCATGCGCACAACGTGTTTTTCACCAAGAAAACTTGAATTTTACTTCTGTCTGACGAAGGGTATAAATCTCGCGATGAGACCAGCCTATAACGCCAGTTGTAAACAGCCACATAAGTCGGAGTTAAAAGGACGGTTTAACTAATGGTTGAGCTCAACTTAAAGTTAAAGTTTGTGTAATTTTAATTGAGTGCTGCATTCATTGTGGCAATTCGAATGATATAATGGTTTCTTATGTTAATGGGAATATACATCTTGCAATTAAACTGTTCTGATTTTATTGCGGTTTTATTCTATTTTTAAATACTAAGTTTAGAAAAATAGTCTTATTTCAATTTGCATCAAATGGCTTCAATATACTAGTATAAATGTTTACTATATTTATATTATTATTAATCGGTTGGCACTATTGTTTGTGTCATTCGTCGAAGTGCGTGATGGCCGAGAGGTTACATACCGGACGTGATTTGCTTAGAGAGAACTTAGCCTAATTAACGTTCTAACATATTAACTATCTATCATAATAATATTAGAATAAAATTTGCATCAAATTATAATAGATCATTTAGGAATTGTCATGAATAGTCATGACGCTACTTAATTAGGTTATAATATTGTTATCAGCTGTACATAAACTTAGGAATACAGTGGCGTCAAACTATCCAATTTGTCAAATTATTTAGTCTGCTTTTTTAAACAGAATACCTTGTAGTCCGACACATAATATATTAAAGTACATACATAAAATCACACCTTTTTCCATGACGGTAGACAGAGATGCTTCCAGGACCCGCACGTTTCGCCTTGCATGTTCCGTTTCGAGATGTGATAAGGGGCGAGCCTATCGCAAATCGGGCATTCAAATTCCTGACTCTGCGTTGATACTGAATAGTAAAGTATTTGGCAGACCCGGGATTTGAACTCGAAACCTCAGCGTCGTAATTGTTCCGTGGTACAACTGCCCCACCGACACAGTCGAGGCACACATGAATGTAGTACGAATGCATTGATATAAAACTATTTTTAACGTTTGATTTAATTTTAATGTTTTACTGAGCGGACGATTAATAGCTGAGTACGCCTCGTGACGACGAAAGCTGTGAAGTTATCGAAACGTCGGGAAGTTAAAAAATGAAAAATAAACCAAATCCGTTTTATTTCAATATGTAACATTAGCGGAAATATAAGAAAAATTTGTATAAATCTATCTACACTATAAAATATGAAATAAATTATATACTTTTAAATCAAATTGACTATAGATACTTCCAATAACCATATGAATATAGCTTTCTCCTGTGTTATTTATATAAAAAGGGTCTTTAATATCCAGCTCCAATTAGCACATTCAAGAAAGCGTTTATTAAAGCATTGTGTGTGGGCGATCCCCGCCTACATCACACTCCCAGACACTTTACAGAAAAATAAATGACGCAAAAAATATCAACAAAAAACTACCTTTTTATCGCCAAAAATAGATGGATTAATGTATTTTAATACCAATAATTTTGCTTGCGTAGTCGCTCGGGTTTTGAAAGTTATTCAAGAATATTTTTCTATGTATAAACATTTCGTCTAAGATAATACTAATCCCTATTTCTCCCTAAAGACATTAAGCTGCTATTTATTTAAGTCGCTATGCTGAGTTTTTGTACCTGATTTCGGTATCTTTTACTATCAATAGTTATTTAAGTATCTCTCGGGAACCGTGTTCGTTTTCTGGATGAAAAGTATCCTAAGTTTTTTTTGGTATCCAAAATTTCATAATGATCGGTTGAACGGTAAAGGGGTCAAATTGTAAAAAACAACAACTTTCGAATGTTTTATAAATCTTTATCTTTATCTAAATTTAGATAAAGATAAAGATTTATATTTTTTAGAAACATGCATAAGGGTGCAAAGTGATACATAGCAAATAATAGATACAGTCATGTTTAGCCACAGTGCAAATATAAAAATAGTTAACAATAAAAACTATTATATAAATATAAAGTAATTAACAATAATAGTTTCTTAGATTTACGCGAATGTTACACATTGAAATAACTTTTCACTTACTTACATCGACGAAATTGTATTATTGTTGAATATTAAATTTAACAGTAATCAACACTGTACAAATCAAATTCATTTATTTAACCATCCACACCATAGATTTCCGTTCGTAGACAAATCGTAGCCAAAGCTACGACACCGTAGGCATGTGTAGCACGCGGGAGATCGCATTAAAATTCTGCTACAGTTCTTGTACACCGAGAGCTCGCTATCAAATAAATTTATGTCACCTTTTAAAGTTTCATTAAAATAGTAGTTAAAAGTTAAATTAATTCTTTTTTATCAGGAGATATAAAGGAAAATTGAATAAAATTCATTACATTTTGTAAAATATAATCACTTCTATGGCATGTTTACATATAAATTACAATCTCCCTGCCTAAATATTAGTATTCATTATTTGTCAGGTCTGCTTAAGTTTAGCAGCTAAACCATAGGCTGATGATTATGATATCTATACATATACTAATGCTGAATGGCAATAGGGATGCAGATGAAAGTATCACAAGCGTCAGCCTCCATGGCATAGTGAGCAAGAAGTTTTTTTTAAATTAGAGCATACGAGCACGGCCCCTACCTACTGTAGTTTTTGATATCCATGACCCATTCCACTAACGGATCATTATTATTTAATATACAGTGCATTTCTTCAATAGGTGTTAAACGCAATTTACACAGGGAGAGTTTTTCGCAGCAAGAATCGTATGCAATTATCGCATGACATAATCGCCATAGATTATCGTGTTCTGACAAATGTTTACACGATGCAACTTTTTTATATCCTTACAATAATCATATCTTCGAGGCAAGAAACTCTCCTCGTGTAAATGGGGCTTTATACTCTATAGGACGTCTTCTAAGAATATAAGTATTTTCTAAAATGGTATTTTAATTCTTTGAAATGATACCGTTATGACTAGACACAGAGGCGGCGTAAGCGTGGGCAGTCACCCACGGCCTCACGGGGCACAAAACTGCGCCTGAAAGTATTAAGGAATAAAGAGCTATCTTTAACTGTTAAAAAAATGAAGCTAGGGTTAATAAAATCAGTGAAAGCAATTATAGATTTTAAATACTAAAAGATCATTAGCAATTATAGATTTGACGTAATTGTTTGTTTTATCCATCCTATGGTTGGTTATCTGGAGCCTCGGGCGATAAGACCGCCTTTTGTACTTGTTTCTATTTGTTATGTTTTCCTATACATTTTTGCACAACAAAGCACTGCTGTACAATAGAGCTTTTAAGAGAATCACACCTTCATGTCAATGTATTTCTCTAAGAACATTAAGTCAGGACGGTCTCGTGTTACGAAAACCACTGTAGTACGTTGCCAACACGTACTTTGGCAGATGGTCGGCCAATAAATCATTTGATGTCGTTAAGGAAGATCATCTTATTGTGTTACGATCAAGTTTGTTAGATACCAAGCTAATAGGATAAACTCAGTATTAACGCAGACTTTAAAACCAGCCAAGATAACTGTAGAATGAAAAAAAGAATCCAACCAGCTAACAAGAATCAAGCACTATTGGTCCCCCACTTTAAAATTTAAAAATGTAAACTAAGACGGCCCCGCAAGCTCTTGCTCACCAAAATGTTGGTTTTGCACCACCACTGCTTAAAATCCTAAAAAAGTAATAATAATCTTTCTCACTCTCTCTTTCTTTCTCTCTCTCTCTCTCTCTCTCTCTCTCTTTTTTTCTCTCCAGCCACAGGAAGTCCAATGCTGAACATAGACCAAGCATTTCAACATTGACCTGTTGGAAGCGGCCTCACAACAAAAAATGACTGGCTCCCGGCCTACCATTATAGCAGTCTATTTGTAAACATGCATTACCGATGGAGTCATTGAAGGATCGTCCACAAACGTATTTATTTACCGAGTGCTTTCACAATTCAATCACTGGAACAAAACTCTATTACTTTACAAATTAATTAATTTATCTGAGACGTCGGTAACCCTACCTTGCCCTTCTATGCTTGCCACCCACTTGGTAAGTCAGTCCACGTGAATTCAAAGAAATATATTATCTAAAAATAAACGTTTTTGTGTTGAAATAAAACTATGTTTTACGGATTTTATCGCGTATTTGGTTTAAATCGCGATAAAATCCGTAAAACATAGTTTTTCTTTGTGTCTGAAAAATTTGAAACGGATGATTTTTATAAGCGATGAGTAAAGTACTCTTTTCTATAATGGCAGTTATATCAAGAATAGAATAAGCATTTGAATACTATACTATTTTTATAAATGCGTGGGCAAGTGAAGAATACGAGTAGGTACCCATTGCGGAAAACATACTTTTGGCTTTAGTAGGTGGACAGCATATTACTACTTTTGTTGTGTAACTCCACCCGGTGTAACATCAACATGGGGGATACTCAGTTCATTTTATATTTCTATAAATATAACTAAATCCTAACGACTTTATTTATAGACAGTTTTAAAACTTATTTTAGCTATCGAATGTTTTATCTTCAAATCTATTCAAAAAGTTGCTCGAGCGGGACAAAACATTCGATAACTAAAATAGGTTTTAAAACTGAATAATGCGGTAACTAAAAAGAAAAGTTATTTTTATTATCTTTATTTGTGTGGGCCTTAGTCTCTATGCCAAACCAAAGAAAAGTTAAAACGTACCTAACCCACTACAAAAATCTTCATAGTACTCTTCCTACCCACATACTCACCTCTGCTGCTCCTGTCAACCATAATCGCATAATAATAATGCACGCAAAAAAAAACCGACCTTGAACCTCGGCAAGTCACATAAGGACAATGTCTATTTCTCTCGCCAAACAGCCGTGTAAATGCACTGTTGTGTTCCGGTTTGAAGGACATTGTAGCCAGAGTAACTACTGGACATATTGAAACTTAACATCTTATATCACAGGATGGCAAGCGCAGTGGAATGCCAAACATTGGTTTGTAATTCAATATTGTTTGGTAATTGGTTTTTCTACTGTCCATGAGCAGTCGTATCGCTTACCATCAGGCGAATGGTATGCTCGTTTCGCCATTCATCGAGATAAAAAAGGACACCAGCTTGTCTTTAACCCGCAATTATAAAAAATATGGGTACAATTTTTAGATTTGTAAATATTTGTCTGTGATGCAGAGACTGATATTTCTAGTGTTTGAAAAGTGAAACAAAGCAAATCCCCAAGGATCATTGGATAAAGCTTGTCGGCGACGATTCCCGGGCGTCCCTAAGGATTTTATCGTGAACCACAGTCGCCAGCTTTTCAGAGTAATGCCACAATTCACAAAGGATGCTAATGTAACATGTGTTTGACCAGCAATATCTGTTTGTTAGCAAACTTCTCTCGGGCGGTCTCTATATCTTATCTATCTTTAACGAGAGCTTAAAATAGCTACCATTACTATGTCGATACAATTCTACACTTCAATAAATAAATATTGACCTATACATTTATCTTACCTACCTATCTATAAATATATGCATCCTATCTACATCTCTCTATCTTTGTTAGCTGAAACGTAAAATACATCGAAATATCAAATGAAATCTCTTTATAGATAGATAGATTATAGGGACCAGCCGTAAATGAAGTATTATAATTACTTCGAGTTAAGACTAAATTTTAAAACTTACACGGATTATGCTTTTATTAAAGGTGATTTTATATGATAAGGCACCCACACATAATATTATTTTAACATATACGTTACCTATTAACTTTAAAGTAATGAAGTAGAATAAAATAAATCCTTACATAAGAATACATACCGTATTTAATTGGTTTGCTATAAGTAGTTTCAGCTAGTTTGTGTTGAGTTTATTCTTGTCGAACACGGTCCAATTTTACTCTGTATTCATTTTATTCGAACATACGTACTTGTTACGGAACACTTACGAAAATACCTCGTGATACAGAAATAAAATACAATTCATGTTGTTTATTTTTGGACCATCCAGCCAAGAGGTTATATAAAGAAGGTCCGAAAAGAGCTTAGGAAAGGTAACAACGACTTTTACAATTTGGGTGACCTCTTGACTCTGCAATGACGTCATAAAGTAAGTCAAACTAGTGTTACATTTACCGAAAAACTTACAGCCGTAAAATTTACAAGAAGATGTGACCAATGAAGATTAAGCAAAACAGCAGTGTAAATGCACTGTTGTGTTCCGGTTTGAAGGACATTGTAGTCAGAGTATCTACTGGACATATTGAGACTTAACATCTTATGTCTCAGGATGGCGAGCGCAGTAGAATGCCAAACATTACCTACCTTGGAATTCATGGTGTTGTTTGGTTTTGCTACTGTCCATGAGCGGTCGTATTGCTTACCATCAGGCAAATGGCATGCTCGTCTCGCTATTCATTGCAATAAAAAAAAAAAGCCATATTATGTCTTTTCCTCATCGTTTCCTCACTGCCGAGAATCGCGACGACTTGTGATATTCCTCCATCGTGTTCAATCCTGGCTGGCATGGACCGCGTGGTACCTATAGGCTACCACCAACCGCCTACTATACCACCATAGCTGGTGAAAGCCACATTATAGCAGAAGCAATATATTATTTATGTTGGCACGAGTTGAGTGTGGTGTTCTTAATGATAAGTGATCCAAAGCTTCCACCGCTGCATCCGAAAAGTCATACGTTTGTCTCATTATGAAGGGTTTTCATCATCGTCTACGGTGATCACTATTTGGGCAGATAGTGACTTAACACCGAATCGAATCGAATCGAAGTTCGAATGTTCGAACGTCGTACGTAAAACTACAAACGTGCCTAGGTACTCCACAAAATGTTCGATTCATCTATCGTACGTTCGTAACCATATATTAAGTCGTAATGAATGATAAGTTTCATAGAAAATAGTATTGATTTTTAGATGTGGAAAACTTATAACTTACTTCGGACGTCAAACGTTCGAACATTCGAACTTCGTTTCGGATCATAGAGTAATCTCTCAGTATCGCCTATTAAGGCTTAGTAGGTAAATAAACCTAAAATTAAGGCCACATTGTAGCAGAACTGGTGAAATTATCTTACAGAAAACCGACATAAAGCGACAGCTTTGTTATCATGCTTTATTCGGTAACACATTCGTATCATCAGCCCTTCTGCGTCCACTGCTGGACAAAGGCCTCTCCCATAGCACGCCACTGGGCTCGATCTTCAGCCCATCGTCGCCAACCGCTACCAGCCACCCCACGAATATCGTCGCTCCACCTGGCTGGAGGGTGTCCTACACTACGTTTGCCGAGGCGCGGTCTCCACTCGAGAACACGTCTACCCCAACGGTTGTCGGTTCTCCGACAAATGTGACCGGCCCATTGCCACTTCAACTTGCTAATCCGTTGGGCTATGTCGATAACCATGGTTCTCTGTCGGATAAGCTCATTTCTGATTTTATCCCTCAGAGAAACACCGAGCATAGCCCGCTCCATAGCTCGTTGAGCGACTTTGAATTGGTGGATCAGTCGCATCGTCAGTGTCCACGTCTCAGCACCGTATGTCGTTACGGGCAGTAACACATTGCTGAAAGCTTATTCTTTCCTCCTATCATTTTTTCTCAACTCTCCCCTCCCATTTTAAAAGACCGACAATGCATACGATTTAAGCGTTATAGATGTTCTTGGGCGGCAGTATTCACTAACCATTGAGTGAGCCGTAAATCGATTTATAATAATAATGAATATTTGAAGAATTCATTAAGGAGTTTAGAAATAAAAAAGCATTTTTAGCGAATTAACAGTATTTATTAATAGAAAAAAATCTTCGATACGCTTAATCTATGTCGGTAGATATTAATCTATAGTAACCCAAAAGAAAAGATAAAAATCTCTAAAAACATTTCAAAGGCATCACAGCAAAAATGTCTATATACGAAAATCAGACTACCTCTCTAAAAACACTTAAATGTATTCATATTTCTTTAACTAAAGGCGCCTGTAAATTTCGTTCGATCCAACCCAAAAACTATCTGATAGAAAAATACTGCCTGTCTGGACAAGAAAAAAAATTAAAATCTCGAACATTTTGTGCAAAATAATGGCCGAATTTAAACATTACCATATCAAAGTTTCTAGTGCTTTCTAATGACATTTACTCAGAATACTATTGAATTAAACTAATTTTTACGGATTTTATCGCGATTTAGTTTAATTTTTACATATTTTAACTTCCCGACGTTTCATTGCTTTACAGCTTTCATGGAGTACGCCCCGTGACAATCGGGATAAAATCCGTAAATAGTTTTTATTTCAATGTGTAACATTCGCGTAAATCTAAGAAACCATTACAGAATACTATTATTGAAAAAAATCATATAGCGCCGCCGCCACTGAGATCCGCTGGCCCGCTCTTAATTCTTGAATTTGATATTAAAAATTAGGATTGAAAGTAATATTGGTTTTATAGAACGCTATAGTAGCCACGGGTATTACTCCATTTTCCTCAATAGGGTATTTGACTATGATCGGATTTTTGATTATTTGGCATCCATAAATAACATAAAAATAAAACATTTCTGTCAAAACAGTATTAAAGTAGCTTGGAACATGAGACAAAAATTACTATTTAAAAAAAGAGTGGGATTGTAGTGGGGACATCATACTGTCTCTTTCACGCGCGCACACTGTAATGCATATTAAGACTAGTGACGTCACTAGTTTTGTTTTGCATCCCTTTTCTTTTACTTCCACTACAAGATTTAAAATGTTTCTAACTTGTTTAATTCTGAATTGATTTACAAAATTCTTTGTTTTTCTAGATTTTGGATATGAATACCTTATGATATATACCTATAATCAAAAAAATGGAGTCAATTACCCTATTGTGTAGGTATTTAATGGAAGTAACTGAGTATAAAAAGCAGGACAGCTGACATTTCTTATCCTTTTGAATGAGTCAAAATAAAAACTCCAAATGATGTGTATGGTTATTAATGACTATGGCGGTTTAATCTCTAATTTCTATATGAACTGATATTTTTTGTATGAATAGCACTGAATGTTGTATTCTACAATGAGAATTTCACATTGTAGAACATTCGTGATGGTATAGAATGTGATACAAATGCACCAATATATTAATGTCATGGAACATAACACATACATTAAAAATATATATGTATATCATGAAATGTTCGAATTTACGATTTCGTTGCCCTTATTCAATTTTATTTTGTCTTATGTTTTAAGATTTCTTTTTCATATTTTTGTGTATTGTACATAAAATGAAAAATGTTGTCTTCGAACTATAGACCTATCTTTTCTTAGCAGTGGCTTGACATGCCCCTGGTATTGACATAGTCCACATATCCGCACATAAGATTGAAATTACATACTACCTTATATTACCAAGTAAAACCTCCTCTACTGCTAAAATTATCATTGATACAATCATCACAATTAGGTATGAAACCATTACCAACACTAATTTATTTTGATTCCTTATTTAATTATTAACATAGAAGTCACTAGGATCATCTACATTTTATTGCAATTATTTCAATGACAAAATGTGACAGAAAGCAAGGTTTATTCTTCGCGCAAATCAGAAATTCTAATTGTAGGCTACTCATGTGAAGTGTATCTTTCATACATAATTGTAACTAGTTTCATACACAGACGGCAAGTTCTACTGTAGCGATCTGCTTCATTATTCTTCAGGATATAGTCGATGATTATATCTTTTTCCTTCTCTTTTCCGGGGTGGTTTGGAAGAGAGCCTCGTCGGCGCGAATAAGGCGGTTCACTGCGCGACTCAACGACACATCTGCACCCAGAAAACAAATTATCAATTATTTTATCTACATGGCAGTACTAAAAAGCAATTTAATCGATAAATATACAAGTACTCTAATTTACATAAGCGATAATAGTGTAGTTTTTTGCAAATAGTCGATTATTTTAACAATGTAATTAAATTTACTATCAACTATAAATACAAAAGCTACAAATCACTACAAAGTGCTAAACAAAGAAATAATTCTATTTTTTACATTAAATTATATGTCGTTAATCTACAAAATGATTCTATTTATTCTATTGTTAACTGTGATAAAGTATGATTTAATTTAAAAACTAACGGTAAGCAGATTGTGTCAATTGAATCACGCATCAATGCCAAATGTTAGTTTAGAAATTAGGACAAACAAAAATAAAACAAAATGGAAAATTTTGAAAAAATGTTTAATGTGATAAAATTCGAACAGTCCACTTACTCCTTTAACATGTTACATTTGTAAAATGTGCATGAAAATAAAACATAATAATTAAGTTTATAAATCCCTTTAAACTCATTAAAGGACACTGTTTTTATCCAGTATCAATAAATTTATATAAACACCAAACCTAACTTAACAATCTTAAAATTTATTCCCACCACCATCCAAATAATATGGGTCTTTCAATATCCTTCAAAAAAAATTCAATAATTGCAGACTCCCAGTAAAATATACTTTTTTCATGCACATTTTACTTGATTTCCAACAACATTGTAATGAAATTGTACTCATAAAAGGCATACGTTTTTATATTTCAAACTTTAATATATGTAACTAAACGAAAATAGTTATTATATCTACGATTATAATACTAGAAAATGCTTCGCGCTTTTATTTGGTGCTTAATCAGACCGAAAATGTAAATTAATCTATGGCAATAAGTACTGCCTCTCATTTCTAAACAATTTATAGAAAATTGAGCAAAACTAACATCTGTGCGAGAGCACCAATAAATAAAAACTTAAATAATAACAAAGTTAACATATGAGAAAATAAATTAATCAACTATTTTAAATATTTCAACATGTTATCCTTTTGATCTTAGTTGCACTTTGAAAAAATAATAATTTAAGTACATCTGCACTTGAATCAATAAAAATATATTTATACAAAAGCCATATTATTTGTAATATCCAAAAGGGACAGTTTATAATATGGCAATATTATTTAATAATATTTAAACTAGTGTATAACTTCAAGTATATTCAATAATAATAAGTGTTACCATGATAATAAAATTATCTTGACTATGCATTAAACTATGCAAAATGTGCATTGGTCATTGTGAGCTATGGAAGGATTTTATTACATTACTAATACTTCCAAACTTTGTAAGGGATGAAAATTTTATTTTAAATATAATATGTAACAAATGTATGTATATCATGAATAATGATTACAGATTTATATTTAACATTATTCTAGTAAATTTATCTATCTATGTAATATTTAAAAAAATCTAGCAGATGAGAGATTAATATAGCTTTATTTTATTAAGACTAATTGTATAATTTAATAAATTACTTATCTTCTATTATTCATCAAAGTTGAAAGTATACATCCAAATATAACATTAAACCGTATACCATTTGTATTTTAAGATTTGTCTCTCAAAATAAATACATTTACTTCAACATTTGTACAGATATTCAGTATTAAGTCAAATTCAGTCATACCATACCCAAACAGTCCTATCCAACTATAGTTGGCCCAATATCGGGCTCATTACCTCATAGATAAATTTCTACTTATCTCAAATATCCCCATCTCATTTAAATTTGGCCAACATTGGACTATTATCAAACAAGAATAAAATGTTCATCCCAAACATTCGCTAGGTATTTGTACCAAGTGAAAATTTCTACCAACCGGGTGTGGTGTTGGCGAGACGTCTCATACGCCGCGTGTTTCTGTCCTGGTCGCGAATCTTCTTCTCCATTTCTGCGTTGGTTAATGTCTCCAGGTGGGGCGCCCATTGCTCGGCTTCTGACGGTTGACGGTATGGTGTCTGTAAAAAACATTATTACTAATCTTAATCAATATCGAAAATAAATATTAATTTCAATCTTTACTTCCCAATAAAAATAATGACGGTGGATTATTAAAAACATTTATACCAATTTCCTTCAAACCTACAGATGTTTATTTCAGCAACGAGTAGGTATAAGGAATTCCTTCAGTATGAAGTTAAATCTTATGTAATTTCTTGCCTATTAAAATTGTCCATCACAATGCAAACCCACCTCTACCACAGCGAGCGGTGCCTCACTAAAAGCATATGTCCGTTGGTGCCAGCCCAGCTGTCCGCGCACGCTGTAGGCGATGCCCGTCACGAACTCGCCGCCCAGCCCCAGCTCCGCGCACAGCTTCATAGCGAACTGCTCCGGGTTGTTCTCCTTCTCCGACATGTCCCATTCCACCTTGAATGGATATTGTAGTTATGGTTTGGGTTTTTTTTTGTTCTTACAATCTGTACTGCTGAGTATGTTTGAAAGAGTAAACTTTTTAGGTATTTTGTGAAAGGCTGCAGTTAGGCGACTTTAATGTGTATAAATTAATAGCAAATTATCTTGTTTCACGTTTCTGCCTTAACAAATTAAAACAATGCTATCCACATCTGCAGCTTCATCAGCATCTGGTGGTTTGAAATAACACGTCAGGCGCATGATAGTCGCACATTGCGCACAAACAACGTGTATGTACACCACAGTCACCATGATAATAGAGTTTAAATGTAGTCTAGACTGTCATAGACTTTTAAACATATGTACAAAAAAGATTTACGCTGTGGTCATAGCACAAATAGGAACAATGAACTGCCTAATCCTATCAAATAAATACATAACAATGCACTAAACATATAAAAACAATTATTAATTCCCCAAACGTTGCAATCTTCAGGCTTCAATTCTGCACAAAACTGACATTATAAAAACATGCATTACTAACCTGATCAACAAGAGAAGTGTTCCCAACATGGATATTCAACTTCACAACAACTCTCTGGTCACTCTGTTCCTCCAAGATCGCTGGCGGTTCGCTGGGGAACGCGTCAATCTGCTGCCTTATAGACATTGCTATAGCTGGGATGAATGTGCTCGTGTTCAGCTCCAGGTCATCGCAAAGCACCTCCGCAAACTGTTCTGGTGTTATTATTGACTCTGGAATTGGATTTTGGTGTTAGTTTTTACGATTGGTAAAGCCTTAAGGCCTAATTATATGAGAGCAACGTTGCGCGGTATTACAGGGCGTTGAGACTCCATAGAGATTATAATAACGCGCCGCCCAGCGCTCATCAAATAGGTTTTGGTTTTATTTGTTTCGTGAACCATAGTAATAATGGGCCAACATAATGAATATTGTACAACTGTCTCTGAGAGGGTTAATATATAGACAGATTTGCTGTCGTGTTTCCATCGGTGAGTGAGATAATCCAGTATTATTTTACTCATCCGTTTCTTTTTCTATTCCGTTTCTTTTCCTATATCAAGGCTGGCAACACACCACCAGTCCAAATGTTGTATATTAAGTGCATGGGTGGCTGTAATCACTCACCATTTGGTAAACCCATTATCTAGTTGAAAGAATACAGTGTAATGCTAATTTATACTATCCTAATGATGATAGCCAACATACAACTAAAACCAATCTGTTCTGAATTTCAAAACCTTGTGCAGCACTTCTTAGTATAATTTCGCTTAATATTAGAAATACATGCGCTAAGGGCATTAAATAGGGGTTAAATATTAATATTGAGGGACGGAAAATACAAGGTGAAACATGGTTGTCCTGTTTGCACCTCTGCCTACCCCTTCTGGGAAAAAAAGCGTGAGTTTATGGATGTATACATATGAGTATAGATTTTGGAATTACATGGATGGAAACATAAAAAACAACTGCGTATATTTGATAATAGAATTGTAGTGACTAGCTACTTATAATTGAACAATTAAAGTGATCACATTGCACAGTACAGGGGCCTGTGTAATTACAATAAGATATTCACCCGACCAGATAAGCATCACCTATTTGAATCAATCCAATATTTGAAAGTAAGCCGGATTAGTAAGAAATTTTAATTAAAATAATTTTGATATTAAATACTTCGTTCAACGAGAGGACCGCGCACCATGGTTGACAAATATTCATTTGTAACATTTTAATTTATATTGTAAATATTTCTTTACCATTTTTGTTCCATGTGAATGTGTCCCTCAGTTTCTGTCCTTCAATCTCCATATCAAGTCTGATTGGCACCAATATTTGCTTCTGTGATGCATTCTCGAGCATTGCAGTCATGTCTGTATCATCAAAACAGAGTGGGAATGTGCGCACCTGGAAGAAAGTAAAATTAATTTCAATAAAAATATTATAATAACTAACCAATTAGGTTTCATAAGAAATGAAAAAATGTAAGGAAGGATTATTATCTGTGAAACCCAATGATACTTCTTTTGTGTCCACACTATGTTGGAAACATTTCATAGTAAAAATACAAGTGTGCCACATCTAGGTGTTTCAATCCGGGATTCCAAGTACCAGGATCCCAGGATCCCGACTCAGTTTTCAAGAGTCAAATTACAGGATTACAATTCTGAGTCATATCTCAAATTCAATCAGTAAGCGATTACTGTATTGGTATTACACTGAAGTTACAATCATCCAGGTTCATTCAATTCACTTGAACTAGTAAAAAAAACACAAAAGAATGTCCAAAACTTACCTTTTTATTATGTACTCTGCTCCTGCTAATCTGAGTGGCTTGTGGCACTGCATCCAGATGTGAGGAGTTGGGCATTACAGGCAGCCATGACGGGTTGTGTGGTTTCTTGCTCTTGCTCTCTCTGGGTGTTGCCAGCTCTTGGCTCACCGACACTGCTTTGTACCTTCAGGAATGTCAAAATGGGCAAGTAATATGAGATTTGGATGAATTCTATAGTAGAGATTTAATTGCTTATGTGCCCAAAACATGAATTTTATTTAATTTCATTTCATAGTAGGGTGAAGCAACATATTTAGTGTATGTGTATATGAACACTTACTGTATATATTTCTATTCTAGTCCAGCAATAAATGTACATAAAGTTTCCAAGTTAGATAAAGTTAGGGAAAAAAATACTTAATAATTTACATTCCATACAATTAATGTTTTAAAATGTGACTCTTTCCAATACAATATAGCAAAGTTGGCCTAACCCTCTCAATCATACTTTCAATTGTAGGCTCATGTCCTGCAGTGGGACCTATATGGGCTGATACAGTACAGTATAGTAAAGTTAACCAATGTGATAAAATACTTACTTATCATCATTTCCCTCAATAATATCCTCGACTTCAGAGGCTTTCAATAAAGACACGGAACTGGACAGAACATGAGGTCCCAAGCCATTGTCAATTAACCGTTTCCTTTCCTCATTTGTAAGGGTCCTCCGGGACATGCCCGGGTACTTCTTGTATAGAGACCCACGGAACAGCCGTAGGTAGTTGCCGACCTAGAATTATATGCAGTTTTATGCAACGACAAATTGTAAATTCAAAAGCCATATATTGTTATAACAAGCGTACAATTCAGAAAACATGTTGCACTGATTCCATGTGACTGCAAGATAAATGCGGGAGAAGAAACTATTTATTATAGTCATCAAAAACAATCATTTCGTATGCGTCGCCCAAACACTCTTGGAATTCTTACCTCTGATCCGACGCAATAAAATTCACCTCCCTCTTCGATTTGGAAACTTATCGGCTTATCGCCGTACGTTCTTAAAGCCATTTTTAATAATTTTACTCAACTTTTGCTCAAACAAAATCTTATTCGTCTTAAAAATAAAATACAAGCTGAAAGTTCACAATTTGGGTTATGAACGAAATGAGCGGTTTGACCGAACGGTAAACTAACAACAGAGAACTGTCAAACAATTTTTAAAGCGATGATACTGGCCTTTCAGACCTAGTCGAGCTCACATAACACATTACGCATTACGGACTGTAAAACTTAGCTTGATAATTTTGACAGCTCACGCCTATAAAGTTACGCATTCTTTTTGTTACGATGTCATACAGATAAATACCGTACTTCATGGATGGGTACCGCCCATGCTCCCCCATCCCCATGGTGGGGTGTTAATTGCTGAAATATGTTCCATTAACAGTACTGATTACATGATAAAATATGTGCATTAAATAAAAGTTACCCAGTCATATTTTTTGGTGTTATACTAGAAAATGGATATAAAAAATAGTATCTATTGACTCCACGACTGTAACAATAATATTTCTAGTTCGGTTAATCATAAATAAATAATAAAATAAATAAAGAAGTTTAAAGAAATTATTTTATAAAATCCATACCTTAATCACGCGATTATCGATTACAAGTTCCAAAAAATAATAATCGAATAGATTCATTAACGATTTTACACAACCCTCATCCCTACTGCGAGCTGTCAAAATTATCAAGCTAAGTTTTACACAATGATTAAAGAATAAAGAGGATGACGCACAACAGTAGTTCTATATATCAAGTTATAGTTATGTTAGGAGTATCGACGCGGAATTGTACATTTATGCATCTGTCTCACTTACACAAAGGTAACTTGTCCCTTAACGAAAGAGACAAATAATAACTCCATTATTCCGAATATGGCAATATTTTGTTCACTAACCACACTGAGACCGCCCTTGGCCCAAAATGACGCCATTTTTCTTTTCTGCATGTAATGTCAAACTGTAGCGTTATCTGTCAATAGGAGTAAACAAATCTGCACAATCAAAGAATTTCGAGTTTTTCATTGTTAATCTCGTGTCTTAAGTTTGTTAAGTTTGCTCATTAGATTAATTGTAAAGTTTTTAAAATGCCTCGGTGTTGTGTGAAAGGATGCGAGTCGAGTTCAAGCAAAAAAGACCCCAACATTTCTTTTCATAGGTTAGTAACTGTTTTTACGAAATAATAACAAATATGTGTCTAAATTTACATTTTGGGTTTGTTTTTATCATTGATAATTGTTTAAGTATCTTGTTGATTAAGTTTTAGACTCTTCTAAGCGTTATTTATACAAGTAGTACGAATAACAACCGTATTGATTGTTTACACACAAGTTTAGGGATGTGATACGAAATTATTCATATCGATATTATCATTTTTAAATATTTTGATGTTTATTTTTCAAAAAAAGAAATAATAGAATATATATATATATATATATATATATATATATATATATATTCAGAACGACAAAGAAAGTGAAATTAAAAATATTTTTTAGATTACCTATAAACATACAGACCAGGACAAAATGGATACAAAATATCGGAAGACACTATTGGAACCCTCCAATAAATACATTTATTTGTTGTTTACATTTTAAACAGTCGTCGCTTTTACAGTTACAATTATCAAATTGGGCAATAGGGAATATGCACGAGGCTCCAAAATAAGTAAAAATGTTTTTTTTGTAATCTTTATTGATGTAGACCTTATGGACTTTTATAATTTTAATAATCTCTAAATTGGTAAAATTTATAATTAAAAAGTGATATTTTAAATTTGCCGTTAATCATTTCGATACGTGACGCTAATGGTTGCAACACAATGTGACGACAGCGTACACGACCTTAGCTTGTTGGGTGCATTATTTTACGTTTATGTTGAACGTTGATGTTTGTAAAAAAATTAAGAAGAGGTAACAATAAAATAGTTGTTGCGATTTCATGTAGTTTTCTTTTACGTCCACATTATTTTATATATAAATAAATAAATACACCCAACAGTCATACATGGTCATCACATACATGGTCCTAACCCCACATTAAGATCCATTAAGTCTTGTGTAGTGGGTATCAGAAGCTACGAGAGAATTTTAGGCCTCATCAATATTTGTCCCCGTGCGAGGATTGAACCCGCAGCCTCTCGTTTCACAGCCGGCGTCTAACCTACTGCGCCGCGGAGGCTGTCTTAAACACGCAAACGAAGTCGCAAGCAAATTATAAATATTAATAAAGTTGTATTTTATCTCACGTGTGTATTATTTGACACAAATCCAATCCAATCATCAGGTAAAACTTACCATGAAATAAATCATAGTATGAATAAAATATCAAAACATCGAACTATTTTTATCGGATTTAATTTTGAATGACTTTACTGTCTAATCCTAAAATCCCCTGTTTATACTAAATTGACATGTAAAGCGAAAATTAAAAAAGTTATACAAGTTTATACATTGATATTTATGTACATTCAAAGTTTGTCAGTCGTATTTATGCCACTATTGATGCATCGATGTCGATAGAAAATTCGGTACTAGCATATCACTATTTTTAGGGGCGGAGCCGCCGCCATGTTGGTAATACAAAGGGACCCGTGTCACGTGACCTTATGCTTTATCCTCTTTATTCTATAATCATTGGTTTTACAGTCCATAGTTTACCTTACTATAACTGAATAACAAGATAATGTATGTGACAAAATAAAGATGTGCGATAACTACCATGCTTTATTCTTTTTTATCTATATCTATATCAGCCCATATACGTCCCACTGTAGGGCACGGGCCTACTCTACAATCGAGAGAATCGATTGAGAGTGGTTAGGCCATATAGTCCACCACGCTGGCCTAGTGCGGGTTGGCGGACTTACATACAGTAGAAATTCTTTAAAATCGCTACGGTATGCAGTTTTCCTCACGATGTTTTCCTATACCGTTAAAGTGCGTGGTGATTGACTATCAATACACACATAACTCCGAAAAGTCAGAGGTGTGCCCTGGGATTTGAACCCGCGACCACCGTGAACATGTAGGCAGCCGCGTCTGGTCCGTTTACCAACAGGCCACCACGCACTTTTCTTATTCTTCACTTATTCTTTTTTAATAGTCACAAAGGAAATTACATAGGTTTCTCTTCTCCACAGGTTTCTCTATTTTGTTAAATTGTTGCCATCAAAAAAATATCCGAGAAAAATGAAATATCATTCGTTCCTTGCACAGTTGACAGCTGTTGTCGACGCTGAATGTCATAAATTGTTTCACGTTAACATCATTCACTCTTTTCAATCAGTAGGAAAATATTCGTGATAGAGGCCGGGTTGCCTAGCCGTTGCCGCGGACTCCAAGTGCTTGATTAAAACATTAAAATGTCTAATCGACAAGGGCCATTTAAAAACCCATTCTCTCGACCATGGATGTCGGAGACAGGTGCGGCGGCGGCAGCAGGTGGCTCGGGCTCTGTCGGTCTAAAAGGCGTCGTGGCCGGCGGAATTACCGGAGGCATTGAAATTTGCATCACATTTCCTACTGAATACGTAAAAACACAGCTCCAGCTGGACGAAAAAGGTCAGTGTGTGCTAAACGTGAAAATATATTATTAGTTTCATTCAATAATCGATACGTTGTTCTTATTGAGAATAGTAAACTTAAGTTTCTATTTGTTTTTTCCTAAAATACTAGAACCATGTAAATTACATAGTTTTTACCTTGTTATGTTTTAACTAACGGTTTACCTAATGCGCGCTCAAATTAGACCCTAATTAGAATAGTATTACCGTATGGGTATTTAACCTTGAATTATAAATTTTATTATCCACGTTTTATTATTACAACATTGATGGCGTACGGTGCCAAAGCTGGAGTGGACTTTGCTCTCCTTAGTCCATTAGGTCAGAACAAACAAACACATTTATTTCAAGGTCTACTGGAAACACATGTATTTTCCATTTCCTTCCTTTTAATAAACACCAATTGTTTTTTTAATATTTTTTTAATTCTGTTGCCAAGGAATTTTACTATACTGCCAGTGGCTTTTGTAATGATTTACTTATGGTGCTTATGAAATAAAACTTCAATTTTTTTATATTTTTGGTCATTTCTTAGATTTTTCAAAGTTGCCAGGATATAGCCTTGCCTTATGGCTCAGATTCATGCTTCCCGAATGTAAGACTAAAATGCTTAGTCCCAAAAGCTTGGATATCATATCGGCGGCTGGTTGTATAATAATAAATCCAATAATTATTATGTAATATGACTGGAAACTTGAGTCATGTTCAAACATCAAATAATATATATTATTATATAATAACATGTTTGGACAACAAATTATAGTCTCCATGCCCCAAATAAACAATATTATCTGACTGTAAACAATCTCAATTTAGTTTATTTGTAATTATTTGATAAATGAATTGCAATGATTGATATCCACAAACACTGAAACTGTGTGTGTGATATGAGCATATGAGCAAGTCAAAGAATGGGTTAAAGTTCAAAGGTTAATTTCCAGTACCTAAGTACATAATCTTCATGATATGAACATATTATGAGGATGCATTGATATTGTATTTGCATGATTGTCATGTTTATTTTAGTTATTTTTAGTTGTTGATAGTTTTGCAATGCTTAGTACTACATTATTCTGGAGAAAAAGTTACTTCAGCAATTATCTTATTTGAATCAATCCATCAACATGTTCCAAGAACAGAATTGTACTTGAAATCTTGAATTCATTTACCTACAGGGCATTGAAGTGCCAAGCGTTGCTTTGTAATTCATGGTGTTGTTTGGTTTTGCTGCTGTCCATGAGTGGTTGTATTGCTTACCATTAGGAAAATGGCATGCTCGCCTAGCCATTCACTGCAATAAAAAAATAGAGGGAGATCTTGTTCTTGGGAAATATCAATTAATTTATATCCAACCATTTCCTATAATCAATAACTTTATTTCAATGATGTTATTGAGATTTTTATCTTTTCCCATGCATTATCATAATACCTTTTTATATCTCCTAAAAAAATGCTTCTGTAAAGTTTCCTAAAACATATATTTATATTCTAAGAACACAGTAAATCATTGTCATCATAATGTGTTGCATCCACTCAATATCTATTATAATTCACATCCCTCAGCTATTCCAAGTTTCTTAGGGTGACTTTTTTTGTAGGATCTTTTTGCAAAAAAAATGGTTCCCTTTTGTGAAAAAACCTAACAAAAACGTTTTGGGAATGTGGAGTGTGTGAACCTAGAACAAAAAATGTTACATAGACAGTTCGAAGTTACGTGTGGTGTATAAAAGTTTTGTTTGCTTTGAAAACGAAAACATAACATACAATCTTAAAATTTCTTCGAGAATTTTTCAGAATTTTTATGCATGATAACCAAAGAAAAAAAACGAGATGTGCGAAACGGTGGTATATTATCGACGGCAGGATGAAATTAGAACATACTTCTTAGTTCTTGTAGTATGTAAAATTTTCTATATCGCATTATTACTTTTCTCGAAAGATTTAAAAGTAGTCAGGTGACCAGTCGTAAAATCATACGCCAAAATATTTTACAACATGTAATAAAATATTATAACTTTCACATAAGCTATGAAAAGACGAAAACTGCATGACGTCCTTATTGGTGTTCACAAATATGTATATTTGTGTTAGTACGAAATTAAACAGTGTACTCCATAAACATACAATTACAATCATACAGTTCTGCGATCAGTGGGTGGAACTAGTGACAGCTCTGCTCGCCCCTTCAGGGATACAGGCGTAACCTTACGTAAAAACATCAATAAATACGCGGAAAAATTGCAGATATATTAGGTGTCTTCCGGCGATTGCTCGTCACCTTTCAATCTCTAGAATAATAGGTTTCAAGTCTCTCGTAGGCATCTTAAGACCGGGTGAAAGGTTATTAGGAAGATATACCAAGGCTTCAAAGAAAATATTTCCCACGTTATGTGTGGCCGCGCGTTTTTTAGTCAGATTTATTGAATGTACTGCCTCGTTGGTGTAGTTGTACTACGGTACGACTGCAAAGCTGAGGTCTCGGGTTCGAATCCCGGGTCGGGCAAAGTGATATTGGTTTTTTCTATTCATTATCAGCCTGTAGACAGGAATTTGTGCCTGATATGGCGATAGGCTCGCCCCCTATCACACCATGGGAGGAACATACAAGGCGAAATCTGGGTGTCCTGGTGGCGCCTCTGCCTACCCCTTCTGGGATAAAGGCGTGAGTTTATGTTTGTAATTGAATGTCATCCATCAAATAAACAATCCATTCTGATGCGTGGCCGAAGACAACTCATTACAATTTTCCAGAAGCTATGTATGTTAATAACCAATAACGATATTTTTTCCACCTCAATAACATATTTATAAGAAAACATCACCAAATACTGAATCCACAATGTCATACCTGACAGGTCCATATATTTTCGGTACACATTATGAAGTGGTTAATCAAAACATTTCGGCAACGCTTTGTAGATAAGTATTATCTCACCATGATCGATCGCCCAGCTTGTGTCACGCAGGCCGACGACCTCTAAACATGACCTACATGGCTCAAGGTCACGGCCCCTACGTTTATGTACAACGTGATTATTATAACTAAATATTAATGTGTTTATAAAGCCTGCGTAACTATGGTGTCCAATGGTGGGAATGTAATGAAATAAAATGTGGTATTTTTACGGGATCAAGACTTTTTATTTGTGTTTTTCGGGTGTAGGTATTCAAAAGACAGTCATGCTATTTCTCTTGTGCAGCATGCATGTGCAGTGAATCAAGGTGTTTTAGGTTCAAACACAGGTAGAGCATACTATAATACTTTGTGCGAGTTTTCGTTTCGTAAATCATATGGGTTGCCCGAAACACATGTTCGACTTATATCAAGAAACCTACCATACTTTCATTATCAGCCTCTTACAATGTGTTTTTTTTTCTTAATCCATTTTCGGATCCATATAGGTATGTCTGACTCACCATTCTACTCGTAATACAAATTAGAACGTCCTACCGACTAAAACCCCGTGATATACCGCTATTTCCTTTCAAACAGGGGGAGTGGTATACGCGCGAGCATGGAACCACCTCTTACAATGTCTAAGAAAGTCTTAGTATCTGCTGACTTTGAAATAGTCGAACTAGTTCACCTTAGAACTAGGGCATCAGAACCGGTTTTTCCCGGTTCCAAAAGAACCGGGAATTCCCGGTTCTGAAAGACCCTGATAGAACCGGTTCTGTAAAACGAGGAACCGGTATTTTCGGTTCTTACGGTTCTCTCTTAAAATTTTAGAAATAATATTATCTCTATAATACTCTTAATGCTAAATATCAAGTTATTATCCAAATTTATTATTAAAACAGAATATATGTAGTTATTTCAGTGTTAAAGTAATAAATAACATTATAATTTATTATTAATGATGAATCTTTAAGAAACTAACAAGGGACATGAAAGTAAATGCTCCAGGATACCCCGCGAAATTCAAATTTTTGACAGTTGTTTTGCAATTTTCAGCTCGGTCTCGGATAGTAAGATGGTTAATTTTTTAAAGTTTAAGTTTTATTATTTCCCTTTTTGATCTTTGTAGTGTAGTGAATTGTAAAGAACTGATTGTAACTGATTATGAAAATACTGAATTTTAAAGAACTGATTGTTGCCAAAAATAGTTAAAAACGATGTTGTAATTTGAATATAATTCAAAAAATATATAAATATGCGTACCAATAAAGTGTGTTTTATTTAGACACTTTACAAATAGAATTTATGAAAAAAACCCGGAAGAACCGAAAGAACCGGGTACCCGGTTCCGTCTAGAATTTAGAACCGAAAGAACCGGTTCCTAAAATAGGACCGGTTCTCGATGCCCTACTTAGAACAGTACGTATATTAAGGCCATACAATCTTAAGAACTTGTTATATAATACTTCGTATTTGAGTTACAAATGTATTGCTTTTTCACTAACATTTTAGCTAGCTGATGCAAATTATGCTAAGTGGTTGTGTGAAGCGATTGTGTAGTTACGCAGTACAAAGTTTTGTTGTACTTAAACGACCTTTTCAATTTAATCAAAATAACACTATACTCGTAGATGAGGGAAAAAAATCGACGAAAATACAATATATTTTATCGCTCGTCGTATATGTATATTTGATCGAAGCTCGTCAGATAAAAACGCAATAACAAAATACGATAATATTTTTATATATACCATATTTTAATACAAACATTAACCACTCTCTTTCAAAGTTATTGAGAGTTTTATTAAATCATCTATCTATCTATATCAGCCCATATACGTCCCACTGCAGGGCACGGGCCTACTCTACAATCGGGAGAATCGATTTATTAAATCATACAAGCGCGTAAAGATATCTGATTGCGGGGTCAATACAAAAAAAATGCAAAATAATATTTACAATAATGTTGCAATACATTATCATATTCTTAAATTGTATTGTAATTTTGACAGCCTCCGTGGCGCAGTTGGTTAGATGACGGCTGTGAAACGAGAAGCCGCGGGTTCAGTCCAAGCCCGAGACAATTGTTTGTGTGAACCTCAAGTATTTGTTTCGGATGTAGGTGTTTGTGAGATCGCTTAGTCTCGTAGTTTCTGATACCCACGACACAAGACTCGATCTGAGTGTCGGATCAGGACTATGTTCTTGACTATTGGGTGTATTTATTTATTTAATTTACAATATGCCGACAAGCCTAAAACTCAATTCTACTACCATATATCTTACCACATTATCTATTATCTTTAGTCAATAAATTTCTCTGATGTGGATTTTCATAACCGGTGATAACTGCTTCCGATCAGACAGGCCGCAAACTCGTGCGACTTCGTCAACACGAAAAGGTTAAAAAATAACGTTTTATTCCAGGTGGTACCAAGAAGTACGCCGGTATTTTCGACTGCGTAAAGAAGACTGTGAAGGGCCATGGATTCTTCGGTCTATACAGGGGGCTCAGCGTCCTACTCTATGGATCTATACCGAAATCTGCTGTCAGGTAAGCATTTTATACTTATTTTTCCATACATTTGACAAAATAGTCAAACAATTTTGGGGAGAATACATCGGATTCAAAATAGTCCTAAATACAGCCACAAATATTCATAATATAAATCATGTTAGAGGAATTCAAATTATTACGAGTACTTAGGATTCGTGTACCTAAAAAGATTTTGTTAATAAACCGACAGCTGTTATAAAACTACGGGAAGTAAATAACACAACTTAAATTTATCGTAACGGTTCATTACAGTCCCCATAAGGAACGTATTCATAAAAATATTCCCACACACCACTGGTAAAACCCCATGCAATTTTTTGTCTACCTATTCATGTCATTGGGGATAACCGCAGAAACCCACGGATTTCATAACTGCATCAAGACAAATATTACAAAATGATTTAAAAATCACAACTAACACGTCTTTTAATAAGCCAACTCATTATAAATTAAAATAAGTTTTATTCTACAGCCTCCGTGGTGCAGTTGGTTAAACGCCGCCTGTGAAACGAGAGGCCGCGGGTTCGATCCCCGCACCGAAACAAATATTTGTGTGATCCACAGGTATTTGTTTCGGGTCTGGGTGTTTGTGAGACTGAAAAGTCTCTCGTAGCTTCTGATACCCACGACACAAGACTCGATCTTAGTGTGGGGTCAGGACTATGTATGTGACTGTTGGGTGTATTTATTTATTATTCTTATGTAATATCTGCATACGCAAATTTTATCAAGTGTAAGTTTATTTTACTGCTTTGCGTCAGTTATCATAATGTCCAAGATGCGATAACCGCAATCCTGTGTAGAAAGAATGATAAAACATAATTCTTTGTCCCGTAGATTTATGATAACTGCGAGTAGTACATACACCAGTGACTAAATTATGTAATGTCTAAGTGCACAAGACGAACTTTTGAGTTTTGACGCAGTGAATGCGCTGCCTTTCTGCGCTGTATGTTGCGCATTGGATCCTGGCACGGGCTTATATTTTGCGCAGTGTAACAATAGTATTTCTGCACGTAATAGGAATGTAAATTAACTACAATACCTCAGAAATTCAGTGAAATAGCGACGGTTCTAAAATAAACTAAACAATAGCAGAATAGTCTAGTTGTACCTAGTTCATTTTATAAAACAGTAGCGTACGGTTCTTTTCGCAGCACAATGCTCAAGCAGCCTCAAAACATGGCGCATGCCGTGCACTTCAAATCTTTAAAAACTATTACTAAATATATCATGTTATAGTAAACATATATGTATATGTTTTTGCCAAGTATTGCTTTGTAATTCATGGTGTTTGGTTTTGCTACTGTCCATAAGCGGTCGTATTGCATACAATCAGGCGACTGGCAAGCTCGTCTTGACATTTATTAAAATAAAAACAAATGTAATATTTACGAATCTATCAAAATTAAGACATGAATGTTAATCTACAATTCATAATCTTGGTATTTATAATCAACTTGTCATATATTCAAACAGCCGATAACGTTAATTGCTAAATCCGAGGCATCAGATCGCAATTTAAGTAGGCATACGGAACTGATAATATTGTTTGCTGTCGGATTTGGACACAACGAACCTCGCTGGCTTAATGCGTGTAAATGTACTTCGGATACTCTTGAAATTCTTGTTGGAAAATTATTGTTTGTGCATTTCTGGATTCTGCACGATGTTTACCTCCACGATGAAACTGAGATATATTTAACTACGAATAAAGACGTATCTTCGCAAAATCAGAAGTGTGTGTTTACCGAATAACTCACAGCACTTCTGCATATTTATAACATTGATTACAGTAATTATTAATGTTTCTAAGGACCGGTGATAAAGAGAAATATGACAGAATACTACAAACTTTCACGAAGTTTAATTACTGTCAGAATCTATGTTATTAGATATCATAGGCGGGTTTAATCAGCCCCTACCTTTCTGGTTTCGTTACTAGATCCAGTAATTATATTTTCTTATTCTTATTAGTACAAGATGCACTGTCCTTTTTTTCTCAGACAGATTCTGTCTGCATCGTATTATATAATTGTTTGTTATACATACATACAATACCCACGCAGCTGAGACTAAAACCAGTACACAGCTCGTAATACAAGACTGTAAACAATCTCATTCATAAGAGTTAAGTAGCGTTTGTTCCGTTTCATGACCGTTTCAATGAGGAAATGTTATGATGGACCCAATTGATTCTATTGCCACAAGTTTACCAAAACAACTCAATTGGAACTGTGCCCAATATGTGTTGATCAATGAAAAATTTATTCGTTCTAAAAATGTTACGCCTTGCTCAATATTAGACAGTTATTTTATTTAAATCTGTAGGCATCAATATATTTGGTTTTTGTTGTTTGATACTGGCCCATTCTATGGTTAAAATGGAAGTCTTAGTTCATCGCTGTGTTTGTTTAATTGTATACAAAATGTCTAGGTGTACTTTAAAGTTCACAACTTTGAGATTCTTGTGGATCGATTACGATCACACAGGGTTCTTTGCAAAATGTTCTCTTGCTTTTAAAGTAAGTAGTAATCAAGTTCAAATAAACTCGTACGCCACTATATCGTGTTTAAAAAGCAGTAATTTCTTCTGTAAGGTTTAGATGCAATAAAATGCTATTAAGTGTAGTAGTTGAAACAAGAGTCAATTTCTTTTTCTGTAATTTTGTTCAAAGCAATAGGATCTTGAACATCAATTAATAAGAATTTAAAATACAAATTATTCGCAGATATGAATGAAAGTTACCCGTGGACGTCAATCGTGATTCATGATTATATTTAAACTGATAAACAGCAATAAATTAAATTAGTGATGCTACACATTGAAATAAAACTATTTTTACGGATTTTATAGCGATTTGGTTTAATTTTTACATTTTTTTAACTTCCCGACGCGACGCGACGTTTCGATTACTTTACAGCTTTCGTGGTCACAGGGCGGACTGAGTCCGCCTATCTGTCCTTGACGTGAAAGGTCCTCCATGTATTGAAATATACCATCAGCTATAGCTGTCTTGTGACGTTTTATTTATTTATTTTATTGATGTAAGGTGCTGCAAAGTATATCACTATTAGCGAACCCTATGAATACTGGCGTAATAGGAGGAGTCTCATATTCGTCGCCATTTTTATGAAAATCAAAATGAAAAGAGCGAGGGAAAGGAATCGGGGAGTTTTATCAAGCCTCTGAGGCAATCTCTGAAGTAAAGGTGGCAAGCCAGCTGAAAGCTCACTTGATTTTTTATGAGACAATGATACCGCCTCAGTCAAGTTAGCTCCTTCAAGGTGCAGTTAAGATTTAATTTGATTTTTTTGGTAAATGGTCTTCAAAAACTTCCAACTAATCGTGAAAAGTAGCTTACGCCCAGCTGCAGTTGCATCAATAGGTATCATCCTAATATATATAGCAGAATATAATATAAAGAGTCCACGAAAGCGTTAACGCTTTCATTGTACAAGACTTTCAAAATAGGTATCCTAAAATTATTTATTTATATTATTATTCACGCCTCGTCCGTATTTTTAACCCAATGCAACGAGATTAAATTTATATGGGCACCTCTTGGCCTCGTTTCTGGAACATTTATTTTCACTCTAAGGGTTGACTCATACTAGCGCAGCGATGCGTTGTCTTAAAGTTAATTTAGGAAATTCACCCTTATCTCTACAATATACTGCACATATTGCTACGGATATAAAAATGCACTGGTCGCAGACGCGCGTATTCCGGAGAATGTACGCGAATTCGTGCGTTGTTTGTTTTATCTCTGTAGCAATATGTGCATTACGCTATGGATATAAAGAGGAATTTGCTATGAAAGCATATCTACGCTTCGCCTTTGCGCTAGTGCGGGACAACCCTAACACTGGAAATAACAAATCTTCTCACTTTTTTCAGTAGCTCGAAAATCTCAATAACAATAAACACGAATTTACGTAATACTGACGATTTGATGCAATATTTATAGAGTGTTATTTCGAAACTGTTTGAAATCATTTTATAGTATCTTATCGGTATATTCTTGTAAATGACAACTGTATCGGATAAAGATAAGTGTATATGTTTGTCTCTATGGCAAAATTGTTTTGCGGTATGCTTACGATTTATGCGTTAGCAAATAAAAGTAACAGATATGAATGCGTAACTGTAATTTTTTCTAAGTCTGTGGGTTGTGATTTGTGAGGTTCCTAGCATTGATTTTGCAATCATAAACCAAGCATGATGAAGCTATTAAACTGAACGGAAAAATTGTATTGATTATGTTTTGCTTAGTCAGAATTAAAAAGAATTCTCATTCAATGCTCGTTAGTATAATATTTATCATTATCTCTAGTTGCTCTTTCTATACGTACATATGTACAAGTATGTTTCCTTCGTACTCGATGAAATGAGTGTCTTGGTATATTATCGTTTTCCATGGTTTCATTAATTATGTAGATACATATGTACATATTAGAACACTAAAGGGTTTCAGATTACTTTTAACAGACAATGCGAAACGTACTTGCGAAGTTTTATGGCCTCCGTCAGTTGTCAGCTCTAATGAATAAATTCTTCGTCCCATTTTCAATAAATGTTTTATGTAACTAAGTAATAATAGTAATATTGCTTAATTCCAAGATTTATAAAATGTGTTATCTGTTAGAAATATTGGGAACTAATAAAGTATATTTGAAAAGTTTCTAATCAACACAACTTAGATGGTTATTCCTTTTAAGATTAAAGTGAATTTCGAGAAAAAAGTTTTTTTGCGGAATTTTCTTCTTTGCGCTACTTTGGTGAATCAAAACTTGACTGCGGTATTTCCGTACGAAAAAGAAAATTTGGCGTGGGCCGCCTACTTCATCCTCAAAGAGACTACTTACACTAACTTTCAACAACGCAAAAGAAAAACGAATGTCACTAAAAATATGAATCAGTTTCAAATTTTACATGCGTATACATACATTCATAAACTCACGCCTTTTTCCCAGACGGGGTTGGCAGAGGCGCCAACAGGACCCATCTATTTCGCCATATGGGGCACAAATTCCTGACTCCGGGCTGATAATAATGAATACAAAAATCCAATATCACTTTAAATTTTAATATAGTTTCAATCAAATTGACATATTCATGAAAAAATATTACATCACACTTTGATTTTTTTACATCCAAGCTAGACGTTGGTTTCTTAAGAAAATAACTATAAGCAATCATACTACCAACAAAATCCGTTATCCTTTAGAATAAAAGACATCTTGCATTCAAGAAACCTCCGAGTCTAAAACACAGACCTACATTACATAATGTAATTATCCAATAGCTAATGCTATGCAGATAAGGCAACGCACGTTGCTGCCAAGTGGATCGCTAATGACTGATAACGGCGGTTCACTGTGTCACGGGTCGTGAACAACCAATGTCATTGAGGACTTTCCTATCAATTATTACTTGAATGGACCTTGTGAATTGATGAAGAGATAGATTCGAAGTCTTTTTTGCAGTAAGAGTTCAGAAATATATTTTTTTTAAATAGCCCGTCACCAACAATCGTCTTTTCACATCCCCATTCTCAACTTCATGATGCTGGCAAAACACCTACAAATCTCCAAAAAGTGTGGTCGAGGATTTATAAAATTCTGACCTTAAATATTTCGTCTTGGAAAACAATATTGGTGACATCAACAAAGATAAGGTTTGACAAGTCCCTTGTAGCATAGGTATCTGTCACGCAAGACACAAGACAATTGTTTGATAAGATGAATAATCAACAATCGGCTAAACAATTCAGAGACAATATCGCTCGGTAATGATGTACAAACAAGCTAGTGGAACCTGTTTTAGAATCCTATTATTTAGTTTAGAGATGTAGTGACAACTAGTGAGATTATAGGTCAAGGATAAATAGTATATAATAAAATTCTTATGTTGTAATAATAATTTAAATTATTGTAGATTTCGTAAAGCGGTAGAACCACGCTATAGTTACCTTAGTTTGCAGTACTTCATAATGGCAAAACCAGATAGGTATTAATGTCTCATGGAAAATCGACGTGAAGCTACGGCTTCGCTGTTGTTTTTTCGTTGAGTGAGAATGTCGAAAGGCCAATAACCTTAACTTCCTTAATTATTTTTCCTTCCTCATTTTAAAAGATCGGCATCGCACCTACCATCGAAATTTTGTAAATGTTCATAAGCAACGTAAATCGTTTAATATGAATTCAGCTGTTTACTTGTTTGTCGGTATTATACAATAAAAAGATCCTCCAATTGGTCTAGTGTAGGCCTATGGGTTACCACTTACCACCCTTTAGTAACACACGGCACTAGTCTGTATCGGTTGTTACCTTTGAGACTTAACAGTAGTCGTTAAATCGCCTTAGAAACCCCTTAGTAAACTTAGATATCACGTCAATAGACTGGCTAGTTCAATAAATATTATCAGAGCAACAACCTGCAATGAATCGACGTGGTTATACAAACCTTAAATAATTTAAAAAAGAGGTTAACCTCTCCGTCTCTCTGGTATATTGTAAACATACCAGTGGCACCTTTATATCCTGAAATAACTGTTCTGTATTCAAATGAGATACTAAGGAAGAAACTGCCGGCGTAGTGGACCAAACTTTCCTACATTATGTGATAATTTAAGCAGAAAATAAGGCATAAAAAAGAAGTAGGGTATGTAGACTCTTAAGTCAACTAATTCATGTTTATATTATGTGAACATATTATGACTGTCTGGTACTGTCAATATTCATGGGCGAAGGTATCAGACATACTATCAGATCGTTGTTGGCAAACAAAAAATTAGATCAATTGTTTAATGCTGCAAGGAATTAATTCAGTTTAAAGAATAAATATATGTGTACAGCGATTTTCCAAGTAGATAGATCCAGTTGCTTGTTGATGCGGACTTTTCAATCGGCTGACGTCATTTGATATGCAAACACCGGCGGCCGATATCGTTCGAGTGTAGGCGTGAAAGCATTTTGCCATTTCCTTTGGGTTGTTGGTGTATTGCGCTTTCTCGTGGTTATAAATATCTAATATTAAGTAAGGCGTATCTAATATTTATACTGGAGTGTATTAGTTAAAAAAAATATTGTTTATTTGAAAATGTAATATAATATTAAGCGATTCCATAGAAATCTTGCAGAACCAGATATAAATTGTATTTTATTTTTGAATGCTATTTAATATCCTAAGCCAACTTCTCCGACTACTTCTACATCTGTTTAAGGAACAATAATTCCTATTTTACTTTGTTTATTTTAAATATATTTTACTTCGTTTACACTGACAACTTGTGCTCGTGCCACGAACTAAATGATTCTACATGTGCTAAAAATTAACTTAATTCACAAAACTTCAATTTCTTAACTCCAGGTTAAACAAACACCACGGGCTTTCCTTCCAGATTCGGTGTATTCGAACAGGCGAAGTTGTACATGATAACTGATAATGGCACGTTATCAACCACTGGCAAGCTGACCTGCGGGCTGGCAGCCGGGGTCGCGGAGGCCATCTTCGCGGTCACCCCCATGGAGACGGTCAAGGTTAAGTTCATCAACGACATGCGACTGGAGAAGCCCAGGTTTAAAGGCTTCTTCCATGGCGTCGGGACTATTGTTAGGGAAGAAGGTTGGTAGCTGTTAGTAGAAGTTGCAGATTACTTTAAATCTACGTTAACCTTATGAAGCAATTATAACCTTATTAGCACATTTCTTAGATAATTAGGAAGAAATCATCAAAGGCACTAATTGCTTTAATATAGTTATTTTTTCTTTCTTCTTTAGTAGTAATAAAAAATATCTATCGTAGCGTAAGAGGCGACAATCAATTGATAAAATATTCGGCTGTAATTTTAACCGCGCACTGACTCTAATGTTTGTGTGATAAACAAATACTTGTCTCGGGCCTGAAGTATGAATTTTATAAGACAGAAAAATCCTTTGTAATTTCTGATATCCATGACAATACTGTAATACCAGTCCCATCTGTGTAAATTATAAGTGTAGTCATAATAACCTTGAAATTCCAGGTCTAGGTGGCGTGTACAAAGGCGTAACAGCTACCATTATGAAGCAGGGCAGCAACCAAGCGATCAGGTTCTTCGTGATGGAGTCGCTCAGGGACTGGTACAAAGGAGGTGACAGAGATAAGCCAGTGCCCAAGTATATTGTGGGACTGTTTGGTGGTGTTGCAGGTTTGTATACTATAAATTACTATATTCACAGAATATTTCTTTCCTTTACTAGAGATTTGCTAGATACAACAGTCATGTATCAGGCAAAATATCTGTGGGCTTTAAAAACATATAGTACGCGGGAACTCAAATGATATGTGTCAAACCGATGGACTCACAGAAAGGATATAAACAGATCTGGGAAGGCTCTCATGGTTTTTCTCATTTATTATGGATAAACACTTAAATTAGGCGACGGCCGTTATGAAATGAAACAAAATATCGACAAATACAATACAATCATTTGTACTTCATATTTTTTCACATTGCGTGACAATGCAATTTGTTTTTAGTAAAACACATGTGAATGATAACAATTGCTTCAACACGACAATCGTGACGTAATGAATGAAATACTCATAATACGTCTAATCATAATTTTGTTAACACTTAGTTCTTTATGTTTACGCATTCCATACAGGATTTGTTAAACATTATTCTAAACTCTTATCAAACGGTCATTAACATATTTCAACTAAGAATTTAGAACACGAAACGATTTTTAAAAGATTTAAGGTAAAACTCCGAACATTAAATTAATTATTAGTCGCCTTTACGTTCCAGATTTAGGTTCAACGAAATATATTTTTGTGTGTAACAATTAAATTGAATTAAATCAATCAATTTTTGGGACTCTTATGTAATGGAATTTTAACGTATACGTCAATTTTGTAACTTCAACAACTTATGGACTATTTATTGTCGTTCTTTTATGTAATGTTTTAGAAAAGGACCATCTGATTAAATCTAACTATAGGTCTCCAACTATCTAGAGAGCCGGGGCATGAAGTGGGGGGAGGTGTGCAGTGACAGCTATCATGCAAAGATCAAGTGAGATAGAGAATTTACGAATAACATGTAATACAACGCTTAGTGTTGCACGACTAAACCATTACCAAATTTTAGGGGCGATCTCGAAGTAATATTAAAAAAAAAGCGTTTATTGTTTACTAGGTAGATTTGGTGGCGGTTCCGCCCACGTACTTGAAACTGATAGCTCGGTAAAAGTGTCTTCCTAAATATGAGATTTTCGTCGAAGATACTTCAACACCTCCCTATTAATATTTAATGATATTGTATTGTATATTTAGTAAAAAAAAACAAGGCAATAACAATACTCGATACTTTATTGTTCAATAAATATAAGATATATTTTTGAATTGAATATTCCTAGTTAATCCTGATTATAAAATCATGTTTTATTACATTTTTGGTGGAGGAAGAGGTAGATGTTAGTGGAGAGAGCTACTTTTATTATATTTTTGATAACCAGTGTAGAGCTCTTTTTACTTTAAGAGCATTCTCATATATTACGAACAGATGTAATTATCCATTTCGTGCAGTGTCTCCTTATTTTGGAAGCTGTAAAAATACATAATATAACAATCATGTGTTTTTTGTTGTATTGTATAAACAAAAAACTATTCAATTCATATTTATGGGAAAATTTGCTGTTTACTGTTGGCACCATTAATAATACGTAAATATATGATATTTATTGCTGGATTTTTTTATATTGCATTTATCACGATTACCACGGGTTGGAATTGGGCCGATACAAATAAAAATACCAATTGAATTCTTTCTCTAAGTAAAATGAATCAAAATACTCGTTAATTCGAATGAAAAGGAAGTTCTGTATTATTTTGCAGGCTGATGCTTTTATAATCATTTAATCCCTAATATTGTTGCTTATATAAATACATATTGACATTATACACTTCACTTGATATTATTATACCTTTAAATACTTAAAACATGCAAAAATATATTAATTCATTTACGACGATGTGCCAAACGTCATGTTTGTTTACAATGTGTTTGCAATGACATCGCACTGACACCACACGAACACGAAGGATGGACATAGCGATATTTATAACATAAAGAGATGCTCTCTGTCTCTTTTCCACTGCTTTGATTTATATATCTGCTTGTGGAAACAAAACATTCACCGGGCTATTGACAGTTCCCCAGCACGGCGCACACCTGGAATGTAAGGCCCTCTAGATAGTTGGAGGGCTATAAAAAACCAACTACCCTGTACTTATCCCACGACTTATTACTTTATCAATAATCATACCTTTTGAAATAAACAAGCCCTATTTCGTCATCACCAGGAGCGGCATCAGTCTTCGGCAACACGCCAATCGACGTAGTAAAAACACGCATGCAAGGTCTCGAAGCGGCCAAGTACAAAAACACATGGGATTGCTTCATCAAAACCTGGAAGCATGAAGGACCCCTAGCCTTCTACAAAGGTACAGTGCCGAGGTTAAGTAGAGTAGTGTTCGACGTAGCAATCACTTTCACCATATACGACAGTATAATGGACATGTTCAACTACGTATGGAAGTAAAACGTAGGGTAGTTGTGACGATTTTGGTCCTTCGAGCCGGATAAGATTGCTTGACTGTTTGGAGAAACTAGGATTTTGTATTTTTTATGCTTTTGATTGATGAAATGTAAATGAGGGTGGCAGTTTGATATAATTTACTTGGTATTAAGAATAATTGGCAGAATATTAAAATCGAGTGAATCACTTAATGGATATATTTTTGTAAATATTAGCAATTTTTTTTTTCTTCATTAGTGTTGGAATATTATTTATTTTATAAACAATTCTAAGACTATGTAAATGACATTCATTATCTCATAAAATCCAATGACATTCATTCTAGGTCAATTGCTTATTTCATTAAAGGATTACTCAATAACTTATATAATCGATTTGATGACGATTATTCGGCTGTGTATAATCGATTATTGTTTTTATTAGTCTATTGACCCGAGTGATATTATTTAACAAGATTTTTTTCAACGGTTTCTCTGAACAATTAAAATAATTGTCAGCAAAATATCTTAAGTATCCGTTTATAAGCAAAATAATAATACTGCCAACTGAAAATGTACAGTAAATGGTAGTATTCGTTTCTTTTGGACACATTTTGTTGATATATAATTGTGATATCTCGTTTTTTTCCCTATACTTGTTAATGAAACGAAATGTGTTCAAATGAGGCAGGACCGTCTAATCGTCACTTAAGTTTAAGTATTAGTTGATGAGGTAAAAACGGCGTTAAAATGTGCAAAAACTTACTCTCGAAGGTACTGTAATTATATAAATATATCCCATATTGTTCATTTGATAGTTATGTTAAATGATCTGATTATAGTCTCGAAAAATATAATGCAAGCACTGTTTGTGTCTTTAGAGTTTAGACACAGAAATAATGAATCATCACACAAAAATATTTATTGTTTTAGTGACATATTTATGTGCTCACATCTTCGCCGGTTTTACCTCAACGGCTTTGAAGTTGTTATTTAGGTACAAATGGGCGAGCGGTGCTCGTCTCTAGTAAATGCGTGTTATGTGCGCTACGGACGACAATGAGAAACTATATTTTTCTAGGTATGCTTGTATTTATTGTATAAGTTACAGTTGCTTTGTGTAATTTTACCTATGACATTGCCATCAGGGTTTCATTTTGTATGTATTTATTTACGGAATATTGTATTTTATTTCTACGCTATGTAGCATTTTTACGTGCATCCGAATATTTTTTATTTTTTACTTGTGTATTTTTTATCTATTTTATGATTTTGACAGTTCAAATATACACTTGATTTAAACGGGTTACGATTGCGAAATAGTCTTTCAATATCAGACTTCCAACTTTTATTGGAGCGCATTTAATATTTAGTACAAATTAAGAAAACGGCGATTCATGAGCTATTTAAATGAAATAAAAGTGCTTGCAAACTATAGTGAATAATAATAATTTAAAAGCAATGTCAAAGGAATGATTCCAAGTGAATGAAATGTTTCCACTGTGCATTTGAATACATATTTGACTGTACATTACCGTTGCATTTTTTTTACGGTTATCAAAACTTTTATATTTATGATGATACACATTTACACAACTTTGGTAATACATACATCGTATTGAAGGTTATCAAAAGTAAAGTTATCGGTTGACCTTAAACGAGAAAATTTTAATTATGCATTTTGGTGAATCTAAATTGTAACCTGAAATTTCTATGGTAACGTATCAAAGATGTTCTTTTTATTAAAGTCTTTATTTTTGCCGTATCTAATTTGTAAGAATAATTCCCAAAACTTGTATTGCATTTGTTTACAAAATTACAAATGAACTGTTTATGTCCGCGATTTTACAAATATTTTTGTATTTCTGTCATTATAGGTACCCGTAACTAATTGCAAAATTATATTAACGCCAGAATATTAATATATCAATATGAACTGAACTAAACTAACAAACTCTGATAATGTTTTCCAAATCTTAAGGACGCATTTCCGAAGTTACGCATTCATATTAACACTACTCCTGTATAAACTAAGTAATTAATAAGCAAACTTTATACTTTGAGTACGTATATACTTTTTAAGAATTATCTCAATGTCCTCTAAACATCCAGAAATATAGTTCTGACCTCTAACTACCCGAATCTTCCATAATACTCCATCGTAGGAGTATCAAATATAAGGGTAGAATAAGAACTAATAACAGGAACTAACAACTATTTACATTGGTCCCATAAACTACTATAGTACCAAAAATATCAAGGGGTCATCAATGTGTGTTCAGTTTCAGTTGTTACTATCGCGAATGCTTTTTAAACAGTGTAATGGCAGGGTCCATTAATAAATATAAAGCAATTCACATTGAATAGTAAAGACTAAAGTCCCACCAATATCCATTATTTGGTAAGTGCTGGCACAAAGAAAAATAATGAGTTACAAATACCACTATGACCTGGCCCCTCTCAAATGAGTCGTAGGTATATGGGTCAGATAATAATTATCTTATTAAAAAAGTGCTGAATTCAATGGTAGGCTATGGATTATAAAAAGAGTATCGCTTTAGTCGGTTTTGGAAATGCGTCCTTATGGTATCTTAGATTGACATTCCATTTTACGCTTCCTATATTCAGATAATTATATTTTATGTTTACAATGTTTTCCGTTTCGCAATTAATGTTGACATTTTGTATTTATTTACATTGTTTTTCTGGATAAATAAAATTGTAATAAATTTTCGATGGGGTGTTTTATTTTAATACAATATTTATTACAGTGACTAAGGTAAGATTATAAAATAAAATAAACTTATTTCGTGTAACATTTATTTATAACAAATATTACAAGATACAGCCATTAATTATCACTTGGCAAAATACTTACAAAGGCTAGTTTCATTACCCATTTTTAAATATTTTGTCACACACAGGAGTATTTATTTTGAAGGAACGAGTATGAAACATTTATAAAAAATATGCAGTCAATGTCATGTTTCTTGCAATGACCAAAAAAAATTCGATAAGTCCCAACTGAAAGTAATCTTTACACATTGGTTATGACAGGTACAAATCAGAGTAGTTACGCACCTGCGATCCAGTAACTTACTAACTACCCACAGCGTTTTAATGTTTGTAAACTTATAATCCAAATAACAATAAACTCATATAATTTTTCTCATAAACTAACAAAACATACAAACATGCCCTGATTTACGTACTTGCTATACATATATTTGTTCACTTTATTAATTACAATTAAAAAGGAAAGTTTTCGAGTGACAAAAACATACAAACAATCGCCCTAATGTATGTACTTACTTTACATATATTTGTTTCCTCAATTACTTAAAATTAAAACGGGAAGTTTTTCAGATGGTTGAACACAGTAGCGGGGACGCATCGGTGGTCGATGTTGTAGCTATCGACTATAGACATCTCACCTTCAGTAAGCGTAAAATCGAATATGTTGATGTTTTGCTCTATCCGTGACTTTGTGAATGATTTCGGTATTACTGGAATACCGCGTTGGGTCTGTAAAGTTAATATTTTGTTTTATGTATCTCATTTACTAAGATTGTTAATAGATAGGGCTAAAATGGTTTTCTTTCTAGGAGTAAAAACGCACTGTTATGTAAACATCTTCGAAATGAAGGGAAATTCGTAAAGAGCATTGCTAGTAGTACAGAAAAAGGAGTAATCTGGCATAGGTTTGTCGAAAAATACACACAACTAGAACACTATAGGAATCAATAAATTGAAATATGAGCTTTACAATTTTTATACTAGATCTGCCACAAACAATATCGATAAAATTATACTTCACACTACATGAGAAAATAATATAATGTATGTGTAAAACAGTGGCTAATGGCTATAACATTTATTATAGACAACATTTGTATCCAAGCCAACATGTGTATTCACAATACGTTATTTTTACTCACCAAATATCTCAAAGCAATCTGTGCCCGTGTTTTTCCATACTTATCAGCCAATTCACCCAATTTAGGATCAGTCTTAATAACATCTATGCCATTAAATTCTGGTCTTGCTTCTGATATGAGTCCTAAAGGTGTGTATGCTACAGGAATTACAGAATTTTGTTTGCAAAAGTCAACCAATTTGTGCTGTGTTAGAGTGGGATTTATCTGAAAAAAAATTAATTTGTTATAACATGTGTGATCCCACAACCTTGATAAATATTAAGACAATAACATATTTATAAATTTGTGTGGTGTGCAATAAAGTATTTATAAATAAATAAATAACATATAATATTGTAGAAAATGTAGATTGGACAATTATTACTTAATAATTCTCATGATAGTTAACTCTTCATTCCTTAGTTTTTGATTGGGGTCAGGTAAGTTTACTTGTTTTTTTATACAGACAGCATACAATAGCTATCATATGCCTAAACTTTTATTTGCATAGATAATATGCTTAAACTTCATTAAAACTAACCATTTTTACTAGTACACTTAGCAGTATATAAAGTCATATTACCTCGAACTGGTTAACAACAGGTTTCACAGAAGCCGACTTGAGTAGTCTGTCTAGTTGTTCCATATTAAAGTTGGAAACTCCAATAGATCTTGCCAAACCTAGCTCTAAAACCTCTTCCATTCCTTTCCATGTTTCATTATAGTCTATGGAAGCCTCTTCACCTTTATCCTGTGAAGATACAAAAAATGTATGAGTGACTTCCTACATTTTAAATTTATATCATATTTTACAAGAACTACAGATATATTTCTTGCTGTTAAATTATGAATCTGTGTACACAGTTAATCAAATTTGCAGGTATTTAAATCTATGAAATTCATACTATAATTTGTTTTTTCTTTATAATCAAAATGTAACAAAATAATTCAGCCCTTATACTTACATTCACTGAAAATGGCCAATGTATTAGGTACAAATCAACATACTCTAAATTAAGCCTTGCTAATGACTCCTTTAAAGCAGGTACCACCTCCGATTGGGCATGACGATCATTCCATAACTAAAATTTAAATAAACACTATTAATTGAATAATTAAACATTAAAATAAGACACAATTTAAAAACATTAAAAAAATATATTTATTATTGGACTATAAACTAATTGGATATGCTATTTCGTTGTGGCGGCCAAACAACAAAATACCCATTTGTGTGGCTCAGAATATTTTTCTGTAATTATCATGCATGGATGTGATGGAAAACTAACACACACACAATGTACACAAAAAGAACAATATTGGTGCACACTTCAATCAACATGTTAATTTTAAATGCAATTATTTAGGAATGTGAGTAAATGTTTTGAACGATCCGCTACCAGCAGTCACTGGTCTAAAAATAAAGAAGTATGTTAGCTACAATTTTCAATATAAAAGAAACATTTTTAGATTAAATAAATACACCCAAAAGTGACATACATAGTCCTGAGCTGACACTAAGATCGAGTCTTGTTTCATGAGTATCAGGAACTACGAGAGACTTTCCGGATCCACAAACACCAAGACCCAAAACAAATACGTGTGGTTCACACAAACATTTGTTTCGGTGCAGGAATGAACCCGCGGCCTCTCTTTTTACTGTCGGTGTCTAACCAACTTTACATACACTGTAGTTACCAGAGCAACTACTGGACATATTGAGACTTAACATCTTAAGTCTCAGGACTGCGAGCACAGTGGAATCTCAAGTAATGCTTTGTAATTCATGGTGTTGTTTGGATTTCTATTGTCCATGAGCCCTCATATCGCTTACCATCAGGCAAATGGCATGCTTGTCTCGCCAATTGATACAATTAATAAAAATTATATTTTAAAGCGTTAACATAAAAGAATGTATACCTTAGTAGTGATGAAAAGTTGATCTCTAGTAACCAATCCTTGTTTTATCTTGTTACTAATTCCTTCCCCTACTTCCTCTTCGTTTTTGTAAACAGATGCTGTATCAATGTGCCTGTAGCCAGCCTCTATGCCCCACTCCACTGCCTGTCTAAACTGGCCAGGTTCTGCCTTTCTCTGAATTAAAATTATTTCAAAAAATTAAATTGTAAATATATCATAATATTATGTACCCAAGATGTGTATTAAGCCCTTTAAAATCATTTATTAATATAATAAAAATATTACTTATCATTATGCAATTACATAGTAAATATGTAGTTTCAAATTACCATATCTTATGATGATGTTTACCATATCTTGATGGATTGTATCAAATACAAAGATAAACAATTAGGTTTAGTTCGGAAATTACAATTGAATATGATTGATATGGGGGTCTACACCAACATTTTATCGAGGCCTGCTTCCACGGAGGCTGGTACATTGTTCGAAATGTTAACAGGGGGCTAGCCGATTTGGATGTTGCCTCGTTAATCGTGGATGGAGATATCTTTTCCAAATATTGTTTATGTTAAATATTTTTTATCTGATTGTTATTGTGTATGGTACGATGGGACTGACATGCCTTAGTTGGGTAAAAGTCCCTAAATAAATAAGATAATAAAAAAATACTATTAGCAAAAAGTGTATACAAAGAATTGTTTTTTTATTAAATATATTAGAATTTACCCTGTACTGGAGAGTAGAGTACATTTAACGCAAAACCAAGAAGCAGAATTTTGTGGGTCACGGGAATATTTATTTGTATAAAGACAGAACCTGCAACTTTTTCACAGAGAACTAATTTCTAACCCGCTGCGCTTATCGCTCGTCGGGACTATATTTCGTTAAGCACAATTTTATAACTATTTACACCTGACCCAATTTATATTGATTGATTGATTTATTGGATTTATTAGAACTTTAAGAGAAGTTCTATATTAAGACGAATGAAGGTCAAACATAAAACTTGCCCCGAAATAATATTTCGCACTGATAATACGCTGATAAAAAAAATTTACTTACGGCGTATGTACCAAGCCCGATCATGGGCATGTCTTTGCCATTCGACAACTTAGCCACAGGAACATTGGCTGCCATTGTATTTCTATAAAATACAATTTAGTGCAAGATAATCAACTTAGAACGGCGGCTAAAGTATTCAAAACTTTCCTCAATCATCAATGTGACAGAGGACACCACAGATTACTTAGTACTAGACACAGATTACTTAGTACTAGACACAGATTACTTAGTACTAAAGTGCGTCTCACGAATCAAGTCCCGCAGCCGCGGCGCCACATGCGTAGGTTGTCATGGAATGAAATGTTGCTAGCTTTTATTGGTGTATTAACATAACCCTGATTTCAGGATAATTAAATTATATTTTTAAGCTAAAAATTATTTAAAAATTATAATTCAATCAATACATTAATATTAAAAAATATGTACATTGACATAAGACTGCAATTTAAAACGTTTTCTTTGTTCAGCCATCCATAACATACCGGACGTAAAATATTTATATCGGGTTATGATAAATAAAAAATGAAAAATATATTTGAATCGTGTAATTATGATCATCGAGTAGTTTTACTCCAGATATACTGCTATCACTAGAATCATTTAAATCAACGTTATTATCATCAGATTCAGTCTCGCTATCACTTTCTGTTGAAAGTATGAAACGGTCTATTTCATCGTCCATCAATCCATCGTTTTTGAAGTATTCATCTTCCAAATTTTCTACGTGTTTTACTTGTATGGACCAATCTTCTGGCGTTATACTTGCAAACGCATCTTCTACCAATTGCACTATTTTTTTTGGGTCTTGATTTACATTTTTATCTGCCACGCGTCTTTTGACAAGGCTCCAAATTTTTTCAATAGGATTGAGTTCGCAATGATAAGGTGGCAGTTTTAAAACCTCATGGCCATGACTTTTTAAAAGTTCATCCACAGCATATGTTGGTTGACCTTTATTTTGTTTGATAAGGTCAAAAAGTACGACTTTTGTCCAGCTCTCCTCAAAGAATACACCCTTTTCGTGCAACCACTTTTGCATTTCACTTTTTAAATTCGTCATGGTAGGTGCCTTATTGATTTGAGAGCAGTGGTATGGAGCATTGTCCATAACCACAAGAGATTTTTCTGGCAGATTCGGTATCAACTTTTCAGTCATCCACTTTAAAAAATTTGTAGTATTCATGTCATCATGATAATCAGATGACTTTAATTGTGACTTAAAAATCAACAATGCATTGTTAATAAATCCATGCTCGGATCCAGCATGGGCAATTATCCATCGACTTCCAACAGACTCTGAAGTGAAAAGTCCTGGCTCAGTTTCGCTTTGCCAACAGCTTTTGGCATGGTATGTGTTATGAATATATGTTTCATCCAAAAACACCACAGGCCTTTTGTCACCCGTTCGATTTTTTCGCATTTTTAAGATATATCTAGCGCGCCATGCGGTTATGTCATAGCGCTCAATTAGCAGTTTTCGTTTTGATTGGCATTTTTTGTATCTAAATCCAATACTTTGCAATATTCTATGCAATGTGGCTCGGCTTCCTTCAAAATTTATGTCGTCTTTCAATGCTGCTCGCAATTTATTCAGAGTAGGCAGCTCTTTCTTTACTATATAAAATTCGTGAATTTTATGGCGAATAGCACACAAATCAAAACCATCCAAATTAATCTTTCTCGGGTGTGGACGACTCTTCCCAGGTGTGACAATTTTTTTTGATGTACTTGCAGCTGTTTTGCCTTCTTGTGTAATTCTCGAAACGGTTTTTTCGGATACACCTGTAAAAAATATTTATTCTATTATTTGGGACCGCCATCAACACAAAGAAGGAGGTGTTTATTAATTGACGAGGACAAAAAAAACATAATTATATAAAATAAAGAGAAAATTGATGTTGATAAACATATGATATATTTTAGGTGTAACCTATTTAATGGAATTTTAAATAATGCCTTTTCCGTAATTTAAATAGAATACTTACTAAATACGGAATATTCGTAGGAAACATAATAAATAAAATCCTATATTTATGACAAAAATCAGTAACTAGCAACCCCAAATATGTACCTATGATGGCGGCAACTCTCTTGCGAACATTGTTTAATGGTATTAAAACGCTTTGATTCTGCTTTTCTGCTTCACAGAACTCCCTCACTTTCAATATCAATTCACGACCAGCACTTTTTACAACTTTAGGCATCGTTAACAATACTTTTAAGCACGCAAATTAAATAAAACTCAATAGCAAACGCTCACGTAAACAACACCTGACAACGACAACCACAGACAACAAATTAATAGAACGTCAGATCTGTCAAAATTAATACCGCATTACGCCGTGGGACTTCTTTCGTGAGATGGAGTTTAGTACTAGAGGTAATTGACCAATGATTAAAGATTAAAGATTAAAAACTTTATTCTATAATCATTGTCATTGACTAGAGGACACTCCAATGGGCAATGAATGAGTAACACAAATCTTTCAATTCGCAGTTGTATTTCTTGTTAGTCTGTGGCAGTTGTCAAATTCGAAAGTCCAAAAATGTAGTAAACATAACCTCAAAGGGTTATATGTTATTTATTATTAAATAAAAACAAATATCATTTTTAATATGGCCACAGAAGAAACGTTTACACAAGAATCAGCTAAAGCAATAATCTCGTTTTTAAAATCAAACGTTCCAAAATCAAATATTGCCAATGTAGAAGGGGATCTTAAAGCGAATTTCGGTCTGGCGAAAAAACGAGGAACTACGAAAAAACGAAAGCCTCAGAAGAAGAAAATACGCTGCCTAACTAGAGTGGAGAAGAAAGCATTAGGTTTTTACAACATACCACGAGAAAGTTTAAAATATAATGATATGTTGCCTTTATATAATATTTGGACAGAATACATGTGTGATGTTTTAGAAATAAAAGACACAATACCAGAAACTAACAGTAAAAACTGGGATTCCTTCACACAAGCATTCTATAAGGCTGATTTACATGGTGCACTTATGTGTGTAGTACAATCAAAATGTCCAAGTTATGTTGATAAAACAGGAATATGCATTATGGACACTAAAAACACATTTAAGTTATTGTCAAAAGACAATCTGGTGACTACTATACCTAAGAGAGTGTGTGCTTTTGAGGTTTATTTGAAGAAATGGAGAATATTATTGTTTGGTAAACACTTTTCCAGTCGTCCGGCAGATAGGTGTACTAAAAAAATAAGAAGTTATTGTAATCCTGATTTATAAATATTCCTTAATAAATATTTTGAATAACACTATGTCTTATTTATATGGATACTAACAGTCTGGTCCAGCTTCACACAGATGAAGATATTTTCGACTCTACTTAACATGAAGAAATAAGATATTCTTTTACTGACCATTATCACCCAGTGCTAAGTACGAAACTACTCTATACATTCAAGATATTGAGAATGCCTTAAGCTACTAAGCCATAAGCTACCATGGTGCCTTTTTGAAATATTGTTTCTACATTTTTGAGATGTTTAAGAATTAATTCAATGAACTCATTTTAAATACTTCAAGTGCTTATATTGTGGTTAGTATTCTCCGTCAATGCTGTAGTCAATTTATTTTATATAAATTAAAAAAACAGATAGAAAAATTATAATTATTGTTGGATTTGAAATAAAAAATATTCAATGATTCCATTATATTTAGAGGGGTAGTAAATACCCATACGCCATACGTCGTAAAATTTTTTTACAAAAAATATTAATATTTCTTATTTTTATTTGAATATTAACAATATTAAATAAACTTACATAATTGGGTATTTTACTATAAGAAAGAAAAAATCTAAAAACTATAAATGTATATAGTAGAGCATTAAGCAATAAGTATATGTTAATTTCAGTTTTTATTTCCAAGGAATAAATTTTATAATTCGTTTTGAAAATTTCAATTTTTTTATCTGTCCTAAAAATATGTGAAACGGCTGCCGCCATGATTCCGTAAGTAGAATACCCCCTCCGGTGTCCAAGAGCTCATACAAACACAGGTTGTTTACTGGTTGAGTGACGTATCATTTTAAAGGACCATGGCGCCTAGCGTTTTCACATATTTGCGCGCATAAATTTAAAATTTAAATTTTAAATGGTTTTTTATTGGACTTGCCGAGCGAATAAAAATTTGATATTTTTTTTAATAGTTTGTCTTAATATTAGGAACAACTTAAAAGACTTTTTGAAAATGGGTAGAATACCCAATTAAAAATTTAATTTGGTTTCGGATTCTACTCAAAGTGACGGTAGGCACATCACTAATCTATTTTTAACCCAAAACGTCAAAAACAACCAAAATATCTGTCAAAAACAACGTCATCTTTCCATGAATTGTCATCGCATTATTATTGTATGAAAAATAAACAGTTTTATATTAAAAACACACTATTAAGTGGATATAAGTGCGGTTTAATACAACCTAATATGGCTGGCAACAAAGAACGCGACGAGCCTATCGTTCTGGCGCACCAGTGTTACGTGAAGAAAGATTATACTTCCGCCCTGCAACACCTCAACGAGTTGGAAAATATAGTTGGAACTTCGAACAAACGGGTGCAACACAACAAAGCCGTTGTAGAATTCATGGCCAGTGACATGAAAAACCTGGATAAGTTCAAGAAAGCGATCCTTCAACTTACTGGCCTAACATTTCCAGATGTTGATATAAAGGACCTGAGTTCTCCCTGTTTATTATATAATTACGCCGTCATACTGTACCATTCGCGGTACTACTACCAATGTGTTGTTATACTGGAGAAATTGTTGGCTACAAAAAATATTAAAGACGCTAAACTGTTTCAGCAGATAGTGTTGCTTCTTCTCGAATCTACACTATGTAGAAGAACTTATGACAAGACTTTGGAAGTAGCGAAACATTACGGTGAGCCTTTGAAGTCCAGTAATGAAGTAAGCGAGTTGTTTGAGAGACTTGTAAGCCGTGCACAACTATTACTGGGTCAGAAGATAACACTCAACTTAAAACCTGACTCAATAGAAAATATTTTTATAATAGCTCAGCAAATATACCTTAATGGAGATGTAAAGGAGGCTGCCAACACACTAGGACAGTACAAAACACTGAAATACAATTACGATCTAAAAACTCAGGGTGAAGACATATGGGCAGCTATCAATAATAACCTTGGTGTGATATATTTGTCAATAAAGAAACCTTTCTTAGCCGCAAAGTACTTCCAGCATGCTGTCAAAGAACATTTCAAAGCTATGGAGTGTGATGATAGTGAGAAACTTATAGTTTGCAGAGACAGACCACTGTATGTGTACAATCTGGGGCTAGCATTGCTTGCTGCAAATAACTCTGAAGGTGCTTTTGAGTGTCTAGTAGAAGCGGCCCGCCACTACCCCAACAACCCACGAGTCTGGCTTCACCTAGCAGAGTGTTGTGTCAAAAAATGCTGCAGTGAGGAAGCACAACAGTACACAGTTAAAAAATTAGGAAGTGGTCCACATACCCGCATATTACTAACAAAGAACAAAGAGAAATACTCTACAGCAGGAGAATCATTTGCCATACCATCGTTATCTTTAGAGTTTGCAGCATTATGTCTAAGGAATGCTATCACATTAGTTCCAAATCAAGAACCACCTGTGGATGTTACGGCACCACTCATCCAAGCCCCACCTGGCCCACCGATAAACTGGAAGCAAAGATGTGAACTAAAGAACTCAACACTTGTACTACAGAGTTATGTGTTACTGCACTTACAAGATCCATTGTCTGCTCTTGTGAGTGCAAATGAATTGTTAAGTCAGACAGATGTATCCAGCAGCCACAAAGCATGGGCGCATATATACGCTGCAGAAGCTCTCATCAATCTAGACCGAATAGCAGATGCAGTAGAACATCTCCACCCACCGACTATTCATGAATTAGTCTCAGTGCTTCCATACCAGATGCGAGACATGATTGCTGTCTCTGTATGGGCCAAAGCGGCAGTATGTCACATTCTAAGAGGAGATCTTGTAACAGCAAGGAAAATATTACTACAAATCAATTCGCCCCGAGTCTTGCCTTTGCAAATGTATCTGGAAATATGTACAGGCAATATAGAAAATTGTCACACAATATTGAGAAAGCTCCGATTTACAAATCTAACTCAATAAATATTATTTACTTTAATAAATTGATATATACTATTTCCTGCTTTTTATTGAAACTGGTAAAACTTTTGGAACTGACCAGTAATCGTTAAGATAGAACTTTTGTAACGTAATTTTACAAGCTGTATGATCGTATTTCCTTACGTAGAGATGTTAAAAACCGTTTATTAGAGTTGCCCACTTTGATATTGCCAATAGAAAAAAACGTGTTTATTTCGGTGATACATTTCAGTTACTCCATAGTCTGTGATTTCAGCAAAGGTACACAATAGCAATACACATTTCAGTCGTTCAGGAATCGTAGCAGCGTGTAGTGAGTTAAACAGTTAGATATTTATTATAATAACAAAATTTTTGTACGTGTATTGAAAACCGTAATCGAATAGTAAACTGTGTGAAAAACATATAATGTGAAAGAATACAAGTTGTAATTATTAATATTTGCATCTATTCTGAGTACATACTACATTCATGTAAAATACACATTACTAAATAATTATTAATTGGAACTATACATGGCCTTCCTTCGTGCTTTAACTTTTTAAATGGTGTTTACGTTAGTGGTCTGTGCAAGTGTATATTCTTCAAATAAAATATTATGAATCAAAGAATATCTTACAAGCCATAAGGTAAAAAACAAATAATAGAACATGTCTCGAAGGTCAATATTTCTCTTGGCCGCGGCGGTTGTGATGTTGTATTTTTCTATAATTTTATTTATGCTGAGCCCATTACACGGCGCGAAAAGTGCGTACTATGGAAATAATTACATGAACCATTTCGGGCTTCGTCAAGTACCGAGTGTGAATTGGTGTAAACAGCTGAAGTGGAGGTCCCCGCCGTCTCCGAACGTCGTGGCCCTGGTATCTTATCCCGGTAGTGGTAACACTTGGTTGAGATACTTGCTTCAACAAGCCACAGGTGAGTAAAGAACATTCAAATATTCTTAAATATAGAATAAAAATACGATAATTTATACTTCGGTCTACGGTAATATTTCCATTATATGAATTATGGTTGATGAATGGTTTGAATAATTTATTAATAGTAATTGTGTAGGCATTTTTTTCATGCCAGCCCATATACGTCCCACTGCAGGGCATGGGCCTTTACTTGCCACAAAAAAAATAAAAATTAATTGTCATTATGAAAGGTCTCTTTATATTTAAAATGTAAGCATCTCCATAATTATTTTCCCTTAGGTATGGTAACTGGCTCAATATACATGGACTATGGTCTCCGAGTCCATGGATTTCCAGCTGAAAATGTGACCGATGGCTCAGTGTTGGTAGTGAAGACACATGAATCTCCACCGTTAGAGCCAGATAAATTCAAATCTGCTATATTATTAATACGGAATCCAAGAGATGCTATTTTGGTGAGATTTAAATTTAAATGTTTTAATAGCCATTAATTTATTTAAATATAAAATACTCTTTATTAAATATTTAATATAACACAAAAATAGACATATCAAAACATGAAAAATACTTCTGTAATGGTAGCATAGTTATTTAATTTTTTATTTAATTTAATTAGTATGCTTTTTATCCATTTCAGCAGTAATGATTTTCTTAAATATTTGAAATGTGAATAAAATATGTTGGCCTTTTATTAAAAACATATATGCCATTTAGAAAATCCACACAGTAACATTAAGTATTTAAACTAAAAGCATAAGAACATTATATTTTGAGGCAATATAAATTTAATTTCATAGTATTAAAAAAATCTAATATCAATTTAAAAGTTAAGAATGAAAAATTATTCATTAAAGTAAGGGCAAAGCACCAATGCTTACATTTTAAAAATAATTATTAGTCTTGTGGGTATCAGAAACTATGAGAAACTTCCTGGTCTCACATGCAACCAGAACCTAAATAAATGCTTGTTGAACAAACTGACATCTGTCTTGGTGTCAGTATTGAACTTGTGGTCTCTCATTATGCAGCTGGTGTGAAATTAACCGCGCCATGGAGGCTGTTAACATTGTCGTATTTAGGTCATAATAACGGATTTTTCAACCAGAAATTGTCTGTTACCTCTTAAATATTTGGTACTTTCATAAAGTGCTAATTGCCACAGAACTCTGTCTTTATTGAGAGAAAAAATTGGTGAACAGTTAACTCTCCAATTTGTACCAGTTAATTTGTTGTTTACATTGTGTGATCACACTTCCAAACTTTTCATTTGTCACTATGAAATACTAAATATTTGATTAATAAACCGGATACAATTGAAATGCATGGAGAAATAAAATAGTATTCACTTTAAAATAATTATGTACTAACTAAAATAATTAAGACGTTTATTTTTCTAAAAGCAACTTTCTGTTCATTGTTGAGCCTTGGTGTTTTTACCTTACATATTTTTCGCAATCAATTTTTATTTAAAAGAATATTTATGTATTTATTTAAACACACGTTGAGACACACCATATATTATATTTATTTGTACATAGTCACCTGTGTAAATACACAAATAGCATTGTGAATGTGGTTTATACAAAGCTTTTTATGTTGCATATATTTTGTTTTTCAGTTTGTGCCGCTGTCTATATACGCAATGTTTAACATTATGTTGGGCTTATACATCTAACATGTCATGCTGAGGAATGGATGTTTCTAAGCGTATCATGCATATTTTGTGTTATCGGTAATTATTTTTGTTTGTTATAATTTTCATTTTTTCAGTAATTATTATATTTGTGAAATATTGATTATACAGGTGGTGGAGATGTGATAACATTAAAATGCAATTTAAAATCTAGGAGTCAACAATCAAAAAATTAAAATTAATATACCATCGAAATTCACAGCCCAATATTTTCAACCTAAAGGAGCCAATCTATCTAATAACTATGTGTCTATTGGCCATACCATTGAACATAATTTAATGATTTTTTGACAACTTGTGAACTGCTGATGTTACTATGTCATGTATTTTAGTTTCAATTATTGTTGTGATGTTACTACTACCTGGTTGGAAGAGGACAATCTTTAATTAAGTGTTTGTAAATATATCTATTGGTATCAATTACAGTAACCACGGTTATAGGACAAATCAAAATATTTGACGTGTTTTTTAATAAACTTGTAATTAAATAACATACCAGGAATTTTCAGGGTACAGATACATTTTTTTTTAAATATTCTATCGCCTATGTTCATCAGGGATAATGTAGGATTCAAATGGTGAAAGATGTTTTCAAATCGGCCGAGCAGTTTTAGAGCGTATTCAGTGCAAAGAAACAATCTTTCCTCGTTAAATATCAGTTTAGATAGGCGTAATAATAGTTCGAAGGTTTGATCTCTGCTCTGCGACAAATGTTTATGGGAGCCACCAAATATTGAAGCTAATTCCTGCCACCCGCCACTCCAACACTTGTAAATAAACATCTTCATACGCATGTAACTGCGCCAATTACTAAAGCTCATTGAATCTCTAAGTTGCCTTTTACCCGCAACAAAATTAATCAAACCTAGTCAAATGAATAAATTTCCAGTTCGACTTTGCTAGATGTTTTTTTTTTTCTATATTTTTCAACCTACGTCATTAACACGTATTTATTATAGGACCAGTATTTATTTTATCCAGTGTATTTCAAAAACATTAATGAAACCATAATTTTACCCATGTATCAGGGCTACGCCCAGAACTGGCTGACATTATGCAAATTGCTATCAAATTACTGCGAAGGCCGCTGGATGAAAACACGTCACGTCGATATCATAAATACTTGCAAATGAATTGGGTTTCAAGTCAATTAGAGTAATTTATAGCTGGTGGTTCAATTCCTAGGGGAACCTGCGTTTAATTAAAATATTCAGTATTCGTAACTCAGAAATATTTTTAGTTAAGCAAATGTTAAGCAACGGTAATAGAACGGATAGAATAAAATAGAATCCTCGTCCGTTATTTTTTTATTAAATGAATGTTGAATATTAAATAGCAGTAGGAAAACTAAATTTCACAAATTAAAAGTCTTATAAGAATAAAATAAATCACGATGGGAATCGAATGGGATCGTCATCTTTCGATTTAATTTTTCGACGCCGCCGATCCTGGCGTCCGCCTTCCTGCTCAATCTAATAATCTTCATCTTTATCAAATATCCGTTTTGAATATTGCGAAATCGGAATCAAAAATTTCCTAAGCGAGAGGAACTTCTTCGGAAGCGAAGATACTTGTTGCATCTCTAATAATTAAACAGACAATAGTTAATTACATTTTTATAACATTGACTAAAATTACTTTGTTGTTTCTGATTGGCCCTGCTGTAGGTATAATAATCCTAGCCCTGTACTGGATAGGTTTTTTCAAATATTAAGCTTATAATAAATATTCTGGCGGGAAGTAGCGTCGTGCCCCCAAAATATTAATACCTACGGCTCACATACCATTAGCGTAATAAAGCTGTGTTAATGGCCTTCGAAGATAATGGTGGGCCTGGTTTTGGGTTGTATTGCTTTCCATCTTCTAAGCAACAAGCAGCTTGCTCAGCTTTTATTTAAAAAAGACAATGAGCACGGATTTATTTACATTAAAGGATGTTTAAATCTTAATTCACATCGTTAGCTTAGAACAGGTGCATTAAAAAACACACAGAATAAGTTAATTTCCTTCCGCATTCCAAGCTTCAATGTCTTAAACATCACGTTTTGATAACGTCATTCATAAAAATAAGTGTTTTGTCCTTGCAAATTTAATACAAATAATTTTACAGGCAGATTTCAACCGGCTTCACAAAGGTCACATTGGAACGGCGCCAAAGTCAGCCTTCAGGAGGAAATCTCAGGAACATAAAAAGTCAGGTACTTATTATTCCTGTTCTCCTTGTATTAGAAATACGATATTTAAGTTAGCTAGTATAAGAAATTCGTCGTTTAATGTGTAAAATTAACTTATGTTAGTGGCATGGGTTTGAATTTATGGGGGTCGAGGCCATTATTTAATACAAAAAAGTAAAAAAAATGGAAACTCCTTATTTTATATTCTGTCACCAGATTGGTCACTATTGGATATAAATCTATTCAGTAATCGGGATATTTAGGCCAGTGTAGTGTAGTGTAGTGTAGTAATATCTTTACTCATGCCTCATATTGCATCCATAGCTTATTCCCAGCAGAGTCAACGTTACTTTTAGTCTTAAGATAATAAGATAATAAGATGAGAAAATGTTACCATTTTTATATATTTTCCACCTTAAATTTTCTTGCCATAAACACTAATGACAAAAAGGCGAAAAACTGAAACAACAACTTAGCTGATAAAGTGTTTTGAACTTCACATATTGTCGTGTAAAGTTTATGAAACGTAAAGCTATTAAACGATTTTATCGTTGAAAACTTTGCTCACAAAATCCTTTGATCGTAAAACATGTTATGATCGAAGAGCCCCACGTATTTTGAGCGTGCAATTTACTGTAGGACGCATTCCTTAGTGTCTCCTTAAATTCCATTAGCAAGAGTAAAGGCCGACGCACATTAATCTATATAGCATAGCGGACGATCGCAAGCAACTAGCAATGTAATTGCATGTATAATCTTTTTAGTAAATAAACATTTCTTTTATTTAAAGGGAAGTTTTCTTTGCGATTGATTTATTAGACGTAGAATTACTTTTGACACTAATTACACCCTTTAGAACAGATATAAAACGACAATAAACTCATTAATAGCTCTTGAGTAAATACTAAAATTTGCATGGATCTATGTACTTCAAATAGTAAAGATTTGAGTACGATCCTCAGTTAATAGCCCTTATTTCTAAAACCTGATATCGGATGAATTTGAAAAATGATCAAGATGGAAACGCTATTTTTTTTACTACGATTTATATTTTTTGTTGCATTAACTCCTCAAAATATTAAAGTCAGGAGCAATAGAAAAAAAAATCTCACCGATACAACGCGGTCAATGTGCGCTTACCTTTATAAATCGACTCGCGTAATGAGTTTAGTCCCCGGCCCGGATAGCCGAGCCGATCCGCCATACTAATGCAATATCCGCCGGTCGGATTAATCTTATTCGGTGTTCCGACCCCTGCTGATGCGTTTACCGTTAACGGTGCGATATAACACCGAAAATATCATGTTATTGCCTATTGGTGATAGGGTGCTGGGTATTATTTAGTGGTAATTTTGTTTATGTGTGCATCATTTAGTTAATATTTAGCGAAGAAATACCTACTTGAGAGTCCTTTTCTGTACAATTTTGTACTTTGTATATTTGTAGAATTTTGTTGTATTGCATCAGACAAAAATACTTTAGTTTATCTGATGATAAGCGAAAATTACTTACACGTGGTCACAACCCATCCAAATTAGTCCCACATGACTTCACTTCGTCCCAAGGTGGTACACTATTTTTTCACTAAACACATTCGCATCATACCCAGGTTCTACATGGGTGATAAAAAGAAGTGCCAGTTTTAACGGTATTCCACCGCAATGTATAAAAAATGATTGAAATATTTATTACTTGCTTAATTGAATGGACGTACGAAAATACTTTTATATCTTCTAGATAATGCCACCTTTTGTTTCATCATCATTAGTCCATAGCAGTCTATTGCTGTATAATGATAGTGATATGCGGGCTATGCTCGGTGTCTCTCTGAAGGATAAAATCAGAAATGAGCTAATCCGACAGAGAACCATGGTTATCGATAGAGCCCAACGGATTAGCCAGTAGAAGTGGCATCGGGCCGGTCACATTTGTCGGAGAACTGACAACCGTTGGTGTAGACGTGTTCTCGAGTGGAGACCGCGCCTCGGCAAGCGTAGTGTAGTCCTCCAACTAGGTGGAGCGACGATATTCCTAGAGTGGCTGGTTGTGGTTGGAGACGATGGGCTGAAGATCGAGCCCAGTGGCGTGCTATAGGAGAGGCGTATATCCAGCAGTGGACGCAGAAGGGTTGATGAAGATAATGATGATGATATATTTTAAGAAATTGACGTGAAGTACTATCGTCCCAGACTGGTCCAACTACGTGACAAGCCAGCTGTCGGTGTGGGAGTCGCTGCACCGCGCGTGGTTGCGTGGGTTCGCGGGGCGCGTGCACATCGTCTTCTACGAGGTGCTGGTGCGGGACACGAGGCAAGCGCTCGCGGGAATCCTGCACTTCCTCAACAACACTATTACTGACGTGAGTTTCTTTATTTATATTGACAAAATGAGAAACAAGCTAATACCAATAGCTAAAGTAGATTCTCCAAATTGTACTGTTTGCAACTGAATTCAAGACTTGCAACGTTATAGTCTATTCGGTTAAATCCGGAAGTTGGGTGATTCCAAGAATCATTAATTTATTAACACAAATCAATCAATCAATGTCTTTTTTAAGTATAATGGTTTCTTAGATTTATGCAAATGTTCCACATTGGAATAAAACTGAATTTTACGGATTTTATCGGAATTTAGTTTAATTTTAAAATTTTTAACTTTCCGACCGTCGATTGCTTTACAGCTTTTGTGGTTACGGGGCGGACGATGAATTTTGTTGGAGCAAAATATACTGCCGTATTTAGAAGAATTTAGTGATTATCGAAACCCGAATAGGCCTTAGTAAAATAATCATAAAATGAAAATAAATTATAATAGGAATCATTTTCACGCCTAACATTAATATGGTTTTAAGACTAATTTGTTTACAGGAAGCAATGGACTGCGCGATAGCGAACAAAGAAGGCATATACAGAAGGAAAAAAAAGTATGAAGACTTCGACCCCTTCACATCTGACATGTACGCGGCGCTCGACGAGGTCAGGAACAGAGTGCTGCACGTCATCAACGACTACAGGAAACGACACAACGTCACCGACACCAGCAGCGGGTACTTTTAACATAATTTATATAAGATACAAATATAATACAATTTGACTGTTATGTACTTAACGAAAAGAAGTCGAGGTGTGATCATATTGACAAAATATAAGATCGATCTGTCAACAGGAAAGGGGTAAAATTAGATCGAAAAAAACATTTAAACAAACTTTGAATGCAAAATACAATTTTATTGTCATACGAAATGAATTTGTGTACCAAATATGTGATCGGCCTGACCGGATCAACAAGGGAGTAAAATTTGACAAAAATATAAACAGGACAAGCTCAATAAAAACTTTTGAATAAGAAAACCATAGGATTGTCAACAGGAACTATCGAAACTTGCTCGTTAAATTTATATCACAATTTGACTGCTATCCTATCTATACTATACAAAAGGATTTTTTGAAAGGATAGACAATAATGTTTCAGACAAGCTTATATTCCTTTCAGGGTACAACACCATCCAAAAATGTTATTTACAGAGGCAGCTACGAAATATTCACTCGTCGTTATAAAAATTTGATTCGTATTTAAACAATACAAAAAAGAAACAAAAGAAATATCCGTAATTTTTATTACATATTTAATTATAAATCATACTTCTAAAATTCCTTAAAAAATAAAATCAATGATTGTCCAATTTGGACATTAATTGCAAGTCAATATAATTTGAATTTAATTCAGAAAATCTAATTTGAAATTGCAAAATATTTTGCTAAATCTAAAATTGCAGTTTACTTTCCTAAGATTTTACCATGAATGATGAAGCAATATTAGAATAACGACTACCTTATGCGGTTATTACTTATTTATTCTAAATATGTATAATACATTTGCAACAAGTCTCGAAAAAAACAATTGCCTGGTTTCTTTCTTAAGATAATTGTAGTATCTTTGCAAAGCAGCTGAAAGTAATAATGAATTTACATTTTGATTTTGCTGTAGTTTTAAATGTTTTTTCCATTTTGAAGTTACAGAATCTCAAATATACAATTAAGAGAATAATTTCACTTTACAATATTTGTTATTTTTATTGTTTTTGCCCAGCTTTGAATGTTTTATTTTTTATACATACATTTATTTGTTTCTAGTAGTTTAAGGTATCTTAAATACGTAAAATAATTCCATTGAATTTTTAACACATTAAATTTGGGTCTTTAAAAAAAGAAAGACCAGTACTCTGAAAAAGTGTTTCTAATTGTAATAAATCACTTACATATCAAATGTTGGTCCCACGATAACATTACCATTGTGGAATTATGCTTTGGGTCCCAAAAAGATGCAACAATCCAAATTTACATATGTGTTTAATGTTTAAGTATTAACTTCATTCCCGTGAGTAAAATAATTAAAACCGCCTGCGAAGTACAACGCTAAGATTCTGTATAATTTATATTTTGAATATTGAATGCTAGTCGGAATATTTCTTTGATGTCGACATAACATACTGTTTTTTAAGTAGCTTCATATTTTTATGAGAAAGCGGTTAAAACGTTTAGTCACTTGATTTATTAAAAGGATGGATATAGAGGTGTACTTAAACAATGAACAAGAAACGATGAACGCAAAATGTGTAGAAAACATGTATTTTAAGAAGATAATATATTTGACGTCTCGCGATTTCCCCGTTCCGTTCCAAGTGCTATCGGTTCTGATGCCAAAAAGAATCTCCAAATACAAATAAAGATTATTTTATTTTTAGTATTACTTCGCATTTAATATATTTATTGTGCATTTTATTTAGTTTTTTTGGACAGGTTGATTTTAAACATCCTTAACAACTTGCCCAATTGCTTATTTTAATAATATATTCTGCATATATATTGCTATATATTATATACCCTATATTAAAAAGCATAAAGTAAAGTAATCGTAAACATGAGTACAAATGCAGTATTAATATCAAAACCTAACGCTTTTTGCTCAAATTTGTATATACATGTTATTTTGTACCGTATTTTTGTGTAAATAAGTGCTATAATCGAATGTATGTACATCGTACATGTAATGTACAAATCTCATATACTCGCTCATTATGTAATACGTCTAGTTCGTTCTATTTGTTTCTCGAAGACAACTTCAATATGTATACACACATTGCTATTTAAATATTATTACTGCCGATGTAACTTATATAAATGGTACACCTGTACAAATATAAAAAAATATTCGATGCGACAAAAGTGATGGTAAATATAGTGCGTTGGGGTAAGACCCTAATAAATAAGTACTATGTGTATTGACTTGTCATAAGAGCTATTTATTTGCCTACGTGACCAATAAACGAATTTCATTTCATTTCAATAGTTGTATAAAATATAGGATTTACATTCTTACCACTTCTTCTATCCTTGTATTACGGTGTGACCCCATCCATCCATCAGCCAAAGGACGTCCACTGCTGAACATAGGCCTCTCCCAATGATTTCCACAGTGACCTGACCCCAACGCATGTTTTTTTTTTCTAACAGTTTATCTGCTTATTGTACTGATTATTTTGTTATTGCTCACTATTTTAATTGACCCATAAATCTCGGTTTTATTTATTATTTCATTGTTAAGTTTTTCTTTGTTGTTTACGTTATTTAAAATAATGAAACTTATTACCTAAAATTCGAACTTACAATATTCTTTTATATTTTCTTAATTTTTCTTAACATTCCATTACCTCAAGTATTTTCGATATCATCATTCCTTCTGTTACTATTATTTATCAGTAACTATTATTTAAAATAATTTAACCATATAATATACAGTATAGTAATTTTACAAATGAATTCTTGTTTAAAAGTTATTTTAAGATCAGTTATGTATGCAATATGTAACTAAAACCCTGGCTATTAGCGCTAACTTCATTATCAAGTTAGTATCTATATAGGGAACACTCCAACTTTGGCAAATTAGGCCATATGATACGTGTACACGGCATAAATCAAAAGCGTACAGTAACTGTACAGAGTAAATTATTGTCAAGGTCATTAACCTTTCGCATCACTCAGCTGTTTATTAATTTAGCGACATATTACGAAAATTGTTCCTGAGAGAAATGACGGTCTTTTGTTATATATTGTATAGTTTGACAGCCTCCGTGGCGCAGTTGGTTAGACGTCGGCTGTGAATCGTGAGTCCGCGGGTTCGATCCCCGCACCGAGACAAATGTTTGTGGTGAACCTCAAGTATTTGTGTTTGTGAGACCGAAAAGTCTCTGGTAATTCCTGATACCCACAAGACTGGATCTAAGTGTGAGGTCAGGACTATGAATGTTACTGTTGGGTGTATTCATTATTTGTTTCATAGTAAATGTTCCAAAGTACGATTTTAGTATTAAATCGTTTAATGTTCCTAAGTTCACGGCCTAGTGTGTTATGCGACTATTTCAGAAGGTGTTGTTCAAGGCCTTATTGACCAAGCGGGAAATCGATATGTTTGAGAAGGTTTCACCTTGCCAAGAAAACAAACGAAAATTATTAATCAAGGTAAAATTCTTCTTATCACGTCGGTGAACTTGATAGTCCATTCAATAAACCAATTACCTCGCAATGGGTGGCAATAAGCTGAAAACTTGTATTCATTTTTATTTTAGCATTCTAAAATTAGTCTCCAGATTCTCAAAAATCCATATGACCGCGTCTTAAAAATATTGAAGGCCGTAAAGCCTAAAAAATCGGCTTCCTACACCTTAAATTATATTTGCAGTTATAATTTTAAAAAGTAAAAAAAATAAAAACCGTTTTTTTTTCATACCCTTAACCGTATACAAAACAGACCGAAGACCAGTTTTTATGAACATTTTAAGACATTATTTAAAATTCCAAATCAATTACAATACAATTTTTCAGCTTATTTTTCATTCCGACGTGGCAACCCTAATGTTGCTCGACTGCAAATATTGACTCGACAGTCGACACACCCAATAATTGCTTATAATAAGCCTTCAGAAATAGCCGTGTGTTAGTATAAGTTGCTGTAGCTAGTCAATAGTGTTCAAACTAGTCTGTACGTAAAGTGATTTGAAACCTAACTGTTGTGTATCAACGAAACTCTCAACCAAAGTTCAAAACTGAGCCTAAAACACTTCCGGTTTACGATCTCAAGTAAAAATGTGTAGGGTAGATGCTTAAATGAAAAATCATTGACATACCAAAGTCATTGTAATATTTGTTTTCCTACTTTGTTAGTAAATTGTGCTAATTTTACTGTAACTATTCTGTATAAATCTTTTTATGATTTTAGTAAGGTTTTAAATATTTGTGGATCGTAAACCGAATTGGTGTAATATCTTGATAATCGCACCCTGTTATAGTACGCACTTACAATATTATATGTTAAATATTGATTAAATCATATACGGTTGCGTTGTAGAATTGAATTATTTATAGTTGAATAATTTATTTCGATATGTTTGTTGCTTTTGATAAAACAATTTGTAAATATATAGAGAATATTTTGAAGTGTAGATAAAGCCAAATAAATGTATTTATAAAGTTGTTTGTGTTATTTTTTTACTGTCTTAAAAGTAATACTTTTAATAAAACATCTTTATAACTGCTTTTAATCAATGAAGATGATACTTCTTATTTTAACTCGACACAATAAGATACAATAATTATTTATTTCAGTGAAGCTAGGAATGACAATTAAATTTACAACATACATATCTTCGAACGGGATACAATGATATTTAATTTGGTATTTCTCGTTGTTATGTTCTCAGCATGTTCTCTCTTCTAAATATTATGTTCAGAATATTTGTGAATGAATTATTTTTTCTGTATTCATTCCTATTAGAAATATTTAAAGAATTTTCCTTATTGGCAATCTTTATTACATTACTCGTAATAATAAATATGTTACTTAGGTACTTCCTTCGATCAATATATATTTGATCGAAGGGCACTTCATTAATATTTTGACAGTTCATTCCGCGCGCCCGCACAGTGCGGATCAATTTACGCACTCTATGTTTAAAGTTGTGTTTATAGTGTTCGGGGTTCAATTACCGGTTCGTGAATTGTGTAGTGTTCTTTTAGTGTTACATCTGTAAGTTATTAAACGTATTGTATGCTGTTCCGTTGGCGAATCTTTGCTTGGTAAGTACTTTTATATTTTTGCTGTGGGCAGGATAGAAAAATCGGCACGAATTATTTTCTTTATGTATTCTGCAATTTATTATCTAATTGTTGTACTGTGTACATGTTATTGCATATCTTGATCCGCCTAATTTTGCCGATGATCCATTTAGCAACAGTATTGTGCGGCACGGCCACTTTGTAATTTTTAGGTGTTGCGTATTCAATATCTATCAAAATTATTGACGAAATATCATACATATATAGTAGGACTCGCTGTCTGAAGTAAAAGTATTAAAACTATCGGGACTGGTGTTAATAATTTACCCGCGTTTGAAAATAATTGCAATGTCGGTCGTTTAAACTACTGCAGTTTGGAATCGGATGCAATTAATTTTGCAAAAAAAACACAAAAACCTATGGTCGCGTAATTGTTATTCAGTATTTGAATAACAATACGTTTTCGTGAGTAAGATAACTTAAGCATATTGTGGTATGTACCTATAGTCCTTGGCGCACCATTATGCAAAATACCCTCCTACAATAAACAGCCTCGTGATTCAAGGCTATGCGACTAGAAAATTTAAGGAGCTTTTTAGACAGGTTTGCCGAAACTGTGGTCGCAGGTTCAAATCTCAGGGCAAACCTGACTTTTCAAAAGCATATGTGTATTGACAGTTAATTATGTTTCCGTGGCCCACAAATATGTCTTTCGGGTTTGGGTGTTTGTGAGACCGAAAAGTCTCTCGTAGTTCTGATACCTGCGATACAAGACTTAATTGATCTTAATGTGGGGTCGGGACTATGTGTGTGACTGTTGGGTGTATTTATTTATTGTGTAGGAAAGTATCATGAGGAAACCTACATACCATGAACATTTTACACGAATTCGTATTGTATCTTTAGCCTATCTACCCGCACTAGGCCAGCGTTGTGTACAATGGCCTAACTACCCTGGTAGAACTCTTGTTTGTAGACTATAGTGGAGGCCCATGCCCTGAATAGGCTGGATTATGAACAATAGACCAACAGTTCCCAGAAGTATTCGATAATTATATTCAATCTTCGCAATAAATAAATAAAATAAATAAATACACCCAACAGTCACATACATAGTCCTGACCCTACACTAAGATCCAGTCTTGTGTCGTGGGTATCAGGAACTACGAGAGACTTTTCGGTCTCACAAACACCCAGACCTCAAACAAATATCTGTGGTCCACACAAAAATTTGCCTCGGTGCGGGCATCGAACCCGCGGCCTCTCGTTTCACAGCCGGTGTCTAACCAACTACGCCACGGAGGCTGTAGCAATAGCATCATTAATTGTCAATTTTCATACTCGCAACGACTGTGAGGACCCAAACTATATTTTATGAAGTATACATCTTTGAGTTCAGCGTCGCTTCAACACTGGTGGCTCTACATCACCTACCTTTTTTCTTTCTTTTTCTTTGTTTTTTCTTTGTGTTCTTACTTAACCTTGCGGACGAATATTTTGCTAACTGCTCACTTTATATTAAAACGATTAGGTAGGTAAGTGATGTGTCAGTCTAAATTCGTTGCATAGTTACTTATTAATGAATACCATCGTACAGATTTTATCTAGACTTTTACAAAATAAATAAACCCAACAGTCACGTACATAGTCCTGATTCCACACTAAGATAATTTCGGTTCTTGGATCGAACCCACGGCCTCTCATTTCACACACACGGCGACTAAACAACTGTACAACGGGGGATATCGGGCCCTTGTAATTGCTATTGTAATTTTGGGTATACATCCATTGCCAACATCTCATCACTGGTACCACTGCCTGCGAGGTGTATTTATTTTAAAACCTGTCGATTGAAAAGTATAATAAAAAAATAAAACAGCAGCTGTCATAAAACTAAATAATATGCTTTATTTCACATCGTGTCAATATATTCATTGGTCACAAACAAGGTTGCACTTCGACAGTGGAACTTACGACACTCGTCTCGAGTCGAGCCTCTTTACAATATAAAATATATGCAGATATCAACAAACCCCCTCTGTTTATCAATAAATTACAAAACCAATTATATTTTTACACACCAAGCGGAGAATATAAACTAACACGAACCTCTCATACATATGCATCGAAATCTTTATAAGATCTTTATAAATAATTGCAAATCAATTTTTTTCAATAATCTATTGATTTTGAACATACATTACCTAAATCATTCAATATTTTTAACTAAATTATACTTTAAAAGCATAATCTTAGGGGCCTAAAATGTATTAATTTAAGTATTACGTTACAGAAAAAAATATTAAAGATATATAATTTATTTGTCTACAATCATACCGCCAAATTGGTGAATTTTCTAAATAATTTTATATATATTATGAAGCCTTTTTACTACTGGTTTCTGCATGGCCTAAGTATATATATTTTCAATAATAAACTGGATACATATACAAATATATATTAGAGGTTCTTGTTACGCAATAATTATATTTACACGAAGCAAGTTAACCGATTGTAATCCAGGCTCTCTTTGCCTTATAGCTTCGTGTTTACAATTGCTTCGTCAACAATAAATCGCAAAAAATCAACGAATACGCATCGCGAGGGTATCTAAAATAATCACCAGTCAAATTTAACGTCTAACAACATGATATTAAACTCTTAATCATTATACAAAATTATCATCAATATCACAAATAAAATACACAAATATCGACTTTCCAGCCGACAAATTATATCGTTACAGAATTTAGTACGCACACTCAATAGATACGGTTCAGTGACATAACCATAGACAATCTATGCTTACATGTAGCAGTCAGTCAAACATTCACAATGCAAAATGTTATTCATACATTGCTATCGAAAACATGTCGAATACAGTTCTGCGCGCTCTCGAACCGACCGACTCGCGCCGTCTCTCTTGCACTTGTGCAAGTACATTGTCTATCTCTCTCTGTCGGTCGGACGATCCCGGCGCCGTCTGTCTGACCAAGTGTGAAACAAAACCTTACTGTACAAAATAAAATAATAGAACAAAAAATGAAACACTATAATACAAAATAAAAAAGAAAACAAGTTTATACAAAGTCTCAGTGTTGTCTGTATTTAACATTCACTAACGGGCCAGTTTTTACAATCTTACTGAATAACTAATCATATTTTTCTCCAATGGGCATTAATTTGAAAACAAAGTATTAGAAAAAGAAAAAAAGAGAAAATTAAATATTCTATAGTAAAATTCAGCCTTCGCGTAGAAATGATAGACTACGATATTTCCTAACTATGCCCGCTACCGGCCCCTCCGCCATACCACACACCACGAGACTAGATCTTATATACATTTTACACAATGTCTTAATTATGCTGTATAAAACTTTATATCGCGTCTCTGTCAACGTGTGAGCGAAATCTGACAACTATTGCATGCTGTAGTAACAATAACATTACTATAAAATATATAGTTTAGTGCTACCAGTAACGTCAGTATTACATAATTATTAAAGCTTTTCAGTTTGGATGTTATTATATTATTTACTATAAATAGACTTTAATTAGTAATATCGACGCTTCGGTGATTTATTCCGTCGATAAACGGAATATTGATGGACCAGTTTTATCGATAAAGTTTATCGATATTTCGTTCAGAATATGATGTCGAGATACGCTCACAGGTTTCCAGCGACGGCATATGCTTAAAATTTCATACGTAACGATACATTCACAATGTTCAACGTTGGACGCGACGCACGAAGCAACATGTCATGGTAATGATGAATAACAACACCACACTCAATGATAAATATGTTCGACAATCAGCATGTTATATGCAGCAGCGGCATGACTAGTTTCGATGAGAAACTGCTATCTACAGATTCCTTTATCGACTGTTACTACTTGTATTTTAATTCGACAGACCGAAACACGTATAAATCTCAGCGAAAAGCTTTCGGTCCGTTTCGTTTCAATATAATTTCGACGATTCTCGACTAATTCGATCGCTGTGATACTACAAATACTTTCGTTGTTTCGTCTCACAGGCACGGATTTAGTGGAGAAATCTAACGATCCGTATGTTAAATAGCGTAACACTTAATACAAATTAAGGTTAGGATTGAAACGTTAATGGGTATGTGCCTGTACATAAATGGAAACACAAAAATATATCTTCCTCGAATGGATGGAAATATTGTTTCTCCTCGAACGTTCTTGGCAACGATCACTGTTTTATACGGTCTGTATTGGTGACGCCTTGTTCCAGGACTGTGTTCGTCCCGGTGTCAGTTGAAGGCGTGCTTGAGCAGCGCGAGGAGTACAGGTCGTGGCGGGTGCGCGGGGTACGAGGGGTGCGGGGGTTGCGGGGGTGCGGGCGTGGTGCGGGGCGGGGGTGCGGCTCGTCACCGCAGCGCGCGGCAGCGGCGACACACGCGCACGGCGCCCACCTCGCCCCACGACCACATCTCCGAACACGACCCGCAGAATATGCCGCCGCACCGTCTGGAATACACATCCATTTACATCAAAACAGGTAAGCGATAAGCTTAACAAACTATACTGTTTCCATTCGTTTATTTTATTTTTGACACATCGAGTACTGAATCAAATAGTGATGGCCTGATGCGTTATCGAATCAATTTTTTATAACAAACGATTTTATTTTTGAACAAGTTTTAATCGATTTAATACATATTTTATTTTTTGCTCCATGCATTGTTTTATAAAACTGACTGCCTCGGTGGCGTAGTTGTATTACGGTACGGCTACAAAGCTGAGGTCTCGGGTTCGAGTCCCGGGTCGGGCAAAGTGGTATTGGATTTTTCAATTCAATATCAGCCCGGAGTCAGGAACTTGTGCCCGATGTGGCGATAGGCTCGTCCCCTATCACATTATGGGACGGAACATACAAGGCGAAATGTGGGTGTCCTGGTGGCGCCTCTGCCTACCCCTTCGGGGATAAAGGCGTGAGTTTATGTATGTATGTATGTTTTATAAAACTTCAGGGATATTTAAGTTACTTGATTTAATAATTATATTAAAATAAACCATTTACTCATGTTAAGTTAATATTCTTATCACTTCCGTCGGCAATAGTAATGTTGTTAAAAACAAATTGTGAAACGGCAACACTGGGCAGACAGGTGACGCGCGCCGCCATTTTGTGGTCACTCACAACGAGACGCCCGCGCCCGTGCTAGTGTTTTCCGTTCGCTGAATTTTAATTAACATTTTTCATACGTCGAGTTGAGTATTTATATTCCTCCGTATTGTTTTACCCGTGAATTCCTACATTTGGTTGAATTGAGAACATCGTACCTGCCTTCATCACTTTCAAAATGCCTAAAGGAAAGGTGCTTAAAGGACAAACAAGGGAGTTTGTGTTGCGACTTCATGAGTACTTTGAAAGGGAAAGCCGTAATGGTGGACCTCTTATACCAGTGACTCAAATCAGAGACCGTGTTTCAGCAGCATTAGGTATTACTGCTCCAACAGTTTCAAAAATAATTAAAGAAGGCTACGGCAGTAGTGGCATGGAACAAAACAAGCCATCTACACCTAAGAAAAAACGTCAGCCCTTTAAAGTGACAGCAATTGACAGTTTTGATGGTGATGCTATTCGTCGTCATATATACGATTATTACCAAAGAAAAGAGATTCCTACTTTACATAACCTAGTACAATCTCTGAAAACTAGTGGCTTGTTCCGTGGTCAAAAGTCTTCTTTGGCGAAGGTATTGAATAGGATTGGATTCCAATACAAAAAATGTGACAAAAGAAAAATATTGATGGAACGCAATGATGTTGCTTTGTATCGATGCGAATTTTTAAGACAAGCTAAAAAAATAGAAGACTGGTCGAATGTTGTTTTCACCGATGAAACTTGGCTCAATGCGAATCACACGGTATCAAAAACTTGGACTGACAACACTGCTAGCTCCTCGACCGCAGTGCCAATGGGAAAAGGTGAAAGAATTATAATTTGTCATGCAGGAACCGCAAAAGGATTTGTGCAAGATGCTATGTTAGCTTTTAAATCAAAGAAAACAGGGGATTACCACGAAGAAATGAATTCCGAAGTATATGAAAAATGGTTTCGGGAAATGTTATTGTCACTCGAACAGCCATCAACAATATTTATAGATAATGCGTCCTATCACTCTCGGCAAATTAACAAAATGCCAACGCAAGCCAGTAAAAAAAATGAAATAATTAACTGGCTCCGTAACAATGGCGAGGAGGTGGACGAGTCCCTATTAAAAGTAGAGTTACTTAAAATATTAAAAATGAGGAAGCAGCCTAAACGATACGTTATAGATGAAATGGCTGCAGAACATGGGCACACCGTCCTTAGAATTCCTCCATATCATTGCCAGTATAATGCCATAGAGCTAATATGGGCGCAAGTGAAAGGATATGCTGCGAGAATAAATACAACTCCTCCTTTCACCGCAAACAAAATGCTGGAGTTGCTTAAAAATGCGTGTGAAAATGTGACGCCTCATAACTGGCCGAGTGTCGTAGATAAGACGAAGAAAGAAATAATGTCTGATTGGGATCGCGATGTCGCATTTGACAACTTACCCATGCACTCATTAATAATTAGTGTTACTGGGGATACGAGTGACGACGACGCCGATTCCGACGAAACAGACGATTGTTTATAAATAAAAATATTAACAAATTACCTTTTAGTTGTTTTAATTATTTAATCCTTAAAGTACTATGAATTCCAACATGGTTTAACTGTTTATTACAAGTAGGTACTAAACATTTATTTTCGTTGTAATCATTGTAATTATTTTAAATTAAACTCTTATTAAAAGTCACTTCAATACGTATACCTTTATTCATATTAATTAATTTGCAGCAAATACATTCGATCCTAATATTGGGTACTATATTACGTTTAACTGTTTTCATTAGCATTTTAATGTAATTTTATTTCAAATGATTCCGATTGATTGATTCTATTCAAAATCGTTTTTGTTATCTGTGGTCATTCGTTACGAATGGCACAACTCTAAGTGGGCGTTACCCGTCAAGAAAGTATCTACTTTTATTTCAAAATATTGTTCTACTGTAATGTCGTACTTTATAGGCGTGAACTGTCAAAATTAAAATAAACGAATGGAAACAGTATAAGCACTCATTAAACGAGCAGAAAACCCTGTATGTACCGATTTAGCGATTTACAATAATTTCTATAGTATATTATAAATTCCGCCTAGTCGCAAAAGGCCAGCGTGGTGGACTATATGGCCTTTTAATAGTACTCTCGATTCTAGAAGGGGCCCGTGCCGTGCAGTAGGACGTATATGGGCTGATACAGTACAGTACGGGTCGTGCGATTAACTGCTGTTTAGGGGTGGTTTCATTTGGGTCGAGAACAGTCATTGTATTGCTCTTCTTCGTCCACCTTAGCAAGTGGTGGTGCAGCGAAAAAATAAAACAAATATGTGTTGTGTACCTGCAGTGGTGCCGGCGGCGCGCCAGCCAGAAGTGGTTGCGGCAGTGCTGGCAGCGCGACGCGGCGGAGTCGGGCAGCCACACCACGCCGCGCGCCTCCTCGCCCACCTCCACCTCGCTGCCGCTGCTGCTGCCGCTCGCCGCGCTGCCGCTCTTCTGCAAACAACACGTGGCTCTTAATAATACCTAGTGTAACAAAGCTATTCGTCACGGCAGAGCTGGGTGTCTTCGGTGCCTCTCTCGCCATGGTGGGAATTAGCAACGTTGAGGATACGGTGACTGAGCCTCATTGTGGCCCTTGACTCCCTGTACTTTTGTGTGCGCGCCAGGGACATGAGCGGCGAGCGGGAACCGAGCGGCAGCGGCTGCCACCCTACTCGCCGCTGTCGCCCTGCTGACTTCGTGGGCAGGTTAAGTCCTAGGCCATCAGCCTTCACAGGCCTCGGAGAGGGGTACCGGCAGGGGGCCAATTGACGAGTGAGGACGTAGCAATTTTCATCGGGACCGCTATGCACATGGGAATCGTGCTCGACAACTGATGGAACTTCCGCACCCACTTCACCCACCTGGCACACTACCACCATATAGCTCTTCAAGGTTGGGAGGGTGCAGATGCCCTCCACTTTTCCTATTTCGGACGTTCATGCTGAAATGAGCATCGACAGACATGAGGTCATGCGTTCAGCCGCCCATCTCACAGAGTCACGTGAGCACACGGCCCGCCCAGAGCGCTCGACCCCGATTACCTCTTTAGGTCACCTGTTACGACAGTAAAGTATACCCTGGTAACACTTAACAACTTGTGCCCTAATTAAAGTGCCGGTATTTCTCCAGACCGTACTGTATTTATAAAATTAGTCAGTGCATGTGTACCTGTGATCCGTCGGGCGCGGGCTCGGCGGGGGTGGCGGCGGGCGCGGGGGTGGTGGCGAGGCGCGCGGGCGGGGGGGATGATAGTCTGAGAGCCTCGCGCGCCGACCGCAGCTGCTCGTTCAGGTCTTCTACTACTTTCTGGAATTAAATAAATCATTAGTCAAATTAAAGTTTTTTTTACAACCATTATTGTCTGTTTTCAATAAAACGTGATTCAAGAATCACGGATTTTTTCAGTAAAAAAAATATTGTACAGCTGTTATATTGAACAGGGTTTTAAGCTGGCAGGTCATAATACTTAATATAAATACTGAAGTTATATATAAAGCCTGCGTAAATAGATAGTACGATCTTATGAAATTTTAGTAATAATAGGGTAAAAATTGAGTTCGACGGCGTGAAACTGCACTGGCCTATGTCCTGTTGTATACTGCATTGATCTGACGATCAATAATGTAGCTACTAGTTATATCGAGAGGTTCGTCATTAGTAATGCACAAACTCGACACTGACCCTCTGGTACAATATAATCTGGTGCAGTCTCGCTTGCAGAGGATCCAAGGCAGGCGGCAGTCCATCCAGCGGATCAGCGCCGGCCGTCCCCGGGGCGCCGCCCTCCTGTCCCGCGCCCGCGGCCCCCGCCCCCGCCCCCGCGCCCTCGCCGCACACGCAGCGCACGCGCTCGCCGCGCGCGCCGCACCAGCAGGCGGGCGGCGCGGGGGAGGCGCGCGCGCAGTGGCAGCAGGCGCGGCGCGGGGAGGCGGGGCACAGCGTGAGCTGGCTGGCGCCGCGCGCCCGCACGCCCGCGCGCCGCGGCGCCGCCGCCTCGCACTCGCTCTCCGAACTCACGCTGCTGGACGACGCGCCGCCTGCAACGTGCCATTATATTAATACAATACTACTTTGATCGATCATTTCTAGTTTTTAATTTAAAAATTCGCTGAAACTAGTCGGTATAAATAGCAGTAGAGTGACATATTTGCAGAATGCACTGGTGCCAAATACTAGATTTGAAAGCTACAGCCTACATCTAATACAAGAATAAGTAATGCACGCACGAACGTAATAAGTAACACATAATAACATAATATTCGTGGTATGGCTAGAGGTAAGAAAGAAATTTAAAGCATCTTATTCAACAAGAATTCTAAGATTTGGGAATTATACCAAAAATAAGCAATAAACTGACAAATCATTACTAATCAAACAGCTCACCATTCAAATCGACTTCCAAGAATTTGCTAGAAACTTCATTAATGCCATTCACTGTGCCATTAGTAACTCCATTCTCCCTGTTATGGTTCGTGAGTTCTATGACATTGTGGTTGACGACATCCCCTTCGGTGGAATTATGGTTGTCCATAGGTGAGGACTCGTGCGAGTTGTCGCGTGAGTTGAGCGCGGAGGCTGCGTGCTCGCTTCGGTTCTGCGGGGTCTCAATGTCGAATCCCGTGGATGATTGGTTGCTAGACTCCGAGATGGACCGCCACGTTATGCTTATGTTGCGTGTCCGGCCGGTTTCTCTCGCAGCCTGTGGAATTGTAAGAAAATAAATCAATTTATTAATTTATATTCATTTTAGGTGATCCGTCATTTGAGAATTAAAGTTATTCAAAAAGACCAAGTTTTTTCATTTATAATTGTGGATATTGATTTCTTCGATGTCGATAAAGTATTTTTTACCATACACATCCTTTCATCGTCTAATATAAACAGCGCATCGGCTTTTTAAGATTATACCGCTGCCCGTAACCCAAGAAACATTTGCCCAAACCCAAATACGCTGAGCGACTTGTCTATCGCAGTTTCGAACCTCTATCACTGGTAGAGCTATTCACCACTAGACCATAGACGATTACTCATCCATCATCGTTTTATTTCTGCCAATTAAAATCCATAAGTCTCTACTCACATCAGCGATCCCCATGACATCAGTATAGGTGTCGCACACGAAGACTGGTGGTTCTTCAGGAGTATCGACGTCTGGCGAGGTGGCAACTCGCACCACGCTTTCTGCCAACTCCACCACACCGTTCATGTTCACGCCGTTCTCCACCTGCAAACACTATGATAAGTTATAGATGTTTTGTTATTTATCGATAGTCATTAAGTCGATGGAACTGTTAGCCATAATCGATAATGTTGTTTTGATTTTTAATTATAAAAGATAGGGTTATTTTACGTGAGATTCATTAGGGATTTTTTTATAACTTTAGCAGTCTCAGCAGATCATGTTTAATTGTATTTCTATTGTAATCGAACCCACATTTAAATGAGGCTACCTTAATATCAGTTTTATGCAGCATGTTGTATAAGGATAACGTTAACGATAACTGCCACCTATAAGACATTAACTAATTGATAAGTAAATATTAAAACTGCAAAATGTTTGAACTATTTGATACCAATTGGTATAAAAAGTAGTAGAGCCACCCCCAGCAAGTTCGGCTGGGGTGGTACCACAGCTTCAGAGGAAATGAAAGTGGAGGCGGTGAGTGAATTGCCAGTTGCCCAATAAGGAGTATTGGGCATCCAGCAATTTCACTCACCGCCTCCACTCTTATTTCCTCTTCCCATTTCATGGGCAGTAACATATAAAGAGAAAAACGTTGTGGATGTTCATGGGTGGCAGTGATCAGTTACTATGAGGTGACCTGCATGCTCGTTTGCTGGCTCTATGCAATAAAAAAAAGGTGCGTAACTTTTAGCTAAATACCATTTTTTTTGGTATGTTATCAGATTTTTTACTATATCACGAACCTTACACTTAGGCTCAGTTGCACAAAGTAACTTTGTCCATAACTTTGACTTTAACAATGTCATCGCCATACATTTATGACATATTTGACATTGGTAATGTATGGGATAATGACGTTTTCAAAGTCAAAGGTATGGGCAAAGTTAGTTTGTGCAACTGAGCCTTAATGACACCAAATGTCGAGTACATACAGGTGCGTCGGCGTCGCCGCCCCGCGCCCCGGCGGCCGCCAGCTCGCGCTCCAGCGACGACGAGTCGCTGCCGAGCTCGCGCGCGCCCTCGAAGTGATCGGCGTGCAGCCCGTCCACCTGACACACAACATGTTTAATATCATAAATAATAAATACACCCAACAGTCACATACATAGTCCTGACACCACACTAAGATCGAGTCTTGTGTTGTCGGTATCAGGAACTACAAGAGACTTTTCGGTCTCACAAACACCCAAACCCGAAACAAATACTTATTTATTTGTCTTGATGAGGGGATCGAACCCGCGGCCTCTCGTTTCACAGCCGGCGTTTTAACAACTGCGCCACAGAGGCTGTCGATATGTTATATTACTTGTCCACCTCACATGTGTTGATAGACATACCTGATCGTGTGTTGGTCTCGCAGGCAGTTCGTCTACACAGCTATCTGTTAACGCCGCCCGGCATTCCCCGGCCAATGACAGCTTCCTGGAAACATACATCTGTATTATATTACCAGACCAATTCTCATTCGTGATATTGGGACCTTGTGTGTGAATGTTGATTATATTAATTTTTCTGTGTTAATACAAAAGTATATATAACTAGTGGCGATTATAAGTTATTTATTATAAATCATTTTGATCTCCTTCCAATCATTTGATATGATCAATCATTGTCATTCTCGATAGGCTCGCCCCCTATCACATCATGGGACGGAAAATACAAGGCGAAATGTGAGTGTCCTGGTGGAGCTTCTGCCTACCCCTTCTGGGATAAAGGCGTGAGTTTATGTATGTATGTATGTCAATCTATCGAGCAGTTATGTACTACAATTTTATATAGACGAAATACTTACATGACATCTGGTGCAATGCTAGGATCACTGCACCTCCTTTGTGTCGTCCTCTTTTCGCCCTCATTCAATAAATTATCACAGGATCTCGTTTTCGTCATCAGTCCTAGAAAATCATTGTTAGTGGTTGTAGATTATTAATGCCATTTTTAAATATTATACAAATATATATAGAGGGTCTTGGTGATTGGAAATTTAAGTATAATATTTAATTAATATTGTGGTTTGTTAAAGCACGAATTCTGGGGAAAATCGTACAACACATATTTCTGAAATCAGAATAGATAATTATTTTAACAACTTACATTTAATTATTTTCTGCAAATATAATTAACGAAAGCAAAATGAAGCGTAAATATATTTTTGGTGATATGCGTTTCATTCCACATTCGATAATATCTAAATGCGCATCTATATTACCCAGCACAGCGATGAATATGTACGACCTTATTCATAGACAGTTTATAAACAAATTTTTTATCAAATGTTTTGTCTTCTTCGCTCAAACTGAATTCAAAGGTCGTTTGAAAGGTACAAAGCATTCGATAACTAAAATATTCTTATAATGTTAACTGAATAAGGTCATAGATATGTATAATACGCGCATCTATGCTACACATTAGAGTAATACATATGCATAATATGACAGTTACCATTAGCGAGCGGGTGCCTGGGCGGCAGCGCGTGTTGCGTGTGCGGCGCGTGCGTCGCCAACCTCTCCGCACCGAACACGCTCCACACGTGCATACTGCGCACGCTGTACTCCGGCCACAGGACCTGCACATACACGTATACATACAGTTATGTTTCTATTGATAAACATTAATCTGCTCTCACACCTGCTAATAATATCATGCATTTTTTGTGTGATCTACAGGTATTTGTTTCGGGTCTGGGTGTTTGTGATACCAAAGCCTCTCGTGGATTTTGATATGCCTTAGGGATTACATGAATACAAAAGGTACTACACGACGCGACGGGTCAAAATATTATTCAAATAGTTTTGTATAGGTTATAATTGAAGCATTGCATAACGCGGCATAGTTACGCACATGCGTACGTATGCGTGTACGTAAACTTGCATTCGTGTTAGTGTGTGTGTATTGTGTATGTACCTGGTCGAGGTGGTGCGGCTCGTAGAGATGGTTGCGGTAGGCGGGCGCGCGCAGCAGGTGCCACACGTGCGCGGCGTCGGCGGCGCGCGCGTCCGCTCGCTCGCGCGCCGTGTTGCACAGGAACGTGCCGAACATGCACGAGTGCACGTGCGTCGCCAACTTTATCTGCGAAATACATGCTGTATATTACTGCATTCATACATACTTATTGTACATAACCTGTATCTTGACAGGTTAGGCAGAGGTTCGTATCGGGCTACCTATAGTTCATCGAAATTATTTACATCTACATTCTTGATATAGTTGGGTGAGCTTATAACCACGCTGGGCTCAAATAGTCTTGTTGAAGGTTAGAGTTGAAGTTAGTTATTTACAAAATATACAACTACAATTCTTCTCACTTTGGACCAGCATAGTACATTAAGGCCAAAGCCTCACATAATAAAAAAGTGGTAAGTAAGCCAATAACAATCAATGAGACACAGGTGAGCTGATATAAATAGTTGTTACACATTAAATATTTGGACAAATTAAAAACATATCTGGCTGTTCTGGATATGCATGAAGCCGACCAGTGATAACAAGACAGGTTGTCCATAATTTTTTTTTGCACAATTCATTATGCTTTCGCTATAATTATAATATCATTTGCAATAACCCTCAACATACCAAATAAGCATCGTTAAACTCGAAGCTGCACGGGTATTGGACCATCATCTGGTGCACGACATCCAGCCACTGCAGGAAGATGGGCGAGCGCTCGTTGGGGTCCTCCGGGCCGAACTGGTGTCCGCAGCGGTCCGCGAACTTGTGCCCGAAGTCCAGCCACTCGCGCTCGATCAGGATGCGGAAACCCTGGAATGTTCAATTGTTGTGGATTACTTTTCGATAATAAATATACTGAATCTATTATTTGTTATATTGCAGCTAGAGCAATCCTGCTATCCTGGTGTCTAAATAAAGTTTAATGTAAATATTTTTTTATGGATTTTACAACATTTTAATGTATGTTTTATTTTTATTACCTAAATAAATCGATTGTATTCTAAATAAAGTATATTTATTTAGTTACTAATGTACTGTAGATGTGAAAGGTTTGATATTTCCACCAGATATTGTATTAAGAATTATTTTTTTTGGACACAATTTTTTTTTGTAGCAATATCTTGCTTTTTATCTATTTAACTCACAATGCAATAAACATATTATTTAGCTGTTTATAATAGTGGGCTGTGTGTGCATTGTCACCTCAATGGTCCGGTAGTAGGGGTCGAGTATGAGCTGCGCGGCGGCCACGATCTGCGGCGTGCGGTCCCAGCCGTCCGAGCAGTGCACGAGCACGGGCCGCGCCGCGTGCAGCGCGCGCGCGCACACGCTGGCCGCGCGGCACACGCCCGACACGTACTGCAGCCACAGCGTGCGCTCCAGGTTGCTGTGCCAGCTGCCCACATACCACTACTTTATTATACTGCTCGTTGTTGAGCATTGTACTCACAAAAAATGCATTGTACTATGCAGCGTGCTCAGTCTTATTATTACTTTAAGTATTAGAACAAAATGTATAGCATTAAAATATATCGGGGCAAAATTATACAGGTGAACTTAATCTATGAGTCAAAGAATTTTTGTTTCAATCTCTAATTACATGTTATATGTTTGCCACTTCCTAATTTTACTGACGACATTTGTGGACTATACACCCTGAGATCTAGTGTTCAGTTACCAAGTCGAGTAATCAGCATATATTGTAGGATTTTTTTAAATTTAATACACATGATCTACCTAGAGCTGGACATTTCCCTATAAGGCAGATATCAATTAGACGGCTTTCGCGGCGATCTCGCGTAGATGTGAAGAATTGACGGGTGGGACCGGATCAACCGTAAAAACGTCCTCACTTGGCCTGATCCCCGGGCTCCGCGGCGAGCGCGCGCATCTGCTGGAAGCTGCGGCGCACGTGGTGGATGTTGGGCAGGGACATGAACTGGATGTCGGCGGCCGGGTAGTACTGCTGGCACTCGCAGCCGCCGCCGCGCGCGCGGTTCGTCACCGCGGACGCGTACGAGCGCGCGTCCACTATCAGGAGCTTTAGTTGCTGGAATAAAATATTTTTTTATTAATATACTAATTGATTTATGTTTCAACTTAATTATGTGCTTATGGATAAAATTGTTAGACAGTGCGCTGCCTGCACCCATTGGTGATTGTGTAAGATTTTTTGAAAAATGCAGCTAATAGATTTTGTCCAAATTGCAGTGAGGAGATTTTAACTTCGTATCCTCTTCACTAATCCCATGCCTACATCACGAATCAAGAGATCCGGGTAGCATAATTTTTATGCTCACAATGAGATTTAGTTCGATGTTTTACGAATTAGTTACATATATTTTGGCTATTGCTCGAGTCAAATGTGAGCCTTGATCGTTAACACGTCGACTGCGGCCTGTGTTTTCTGTACGCACAGCGTGTGTGGTTATTACACGCTAGTCATTTAAATCACCTGATTTATACGCTCGGGATGTACGGGCAGATATTTCTTGGTATGTTATGGCTTAGGTACTACGTACTGCATGAGGTTGACTCTCTGAATGTACGTACCTTGTTGTTGGCTGGCGGCTGCAGTCCCCGGTCGTGGTTGCAGGCGGCCACGAAGGCGGCGAGCAGGCGCTCGTCCTCGCTGGAGCGCCAGCCCAGCCACCCCACCTCGGGCTGCGACGAGCGCGCGATCACGGCGCCGTTGCCGCGGTGCCGCCACACCACCGCGGGGATGCGGCGCATCGCGCGGAAACTGCAATACCATACATTCATATTGAAAAATTGTTCTAATTCAATAATTTGGTGGTAAAGGAACACATCGTGAGGAAACCTGCCATAGAAATATTACAACCCGCAATAGATAAGCGTTGCGGATTGTGACTTGAGCTTTCTTAATCGAACTCTCTGTTACCGTCTGATTACTATGGTCTGGTTAACGTGGGATGCAATGGCTGCTTGATGGGCTATGACAGTAAAGCTTATTACACTAACACAAAAAAGGTGTAATGTTTTAAAGAATTCATGTATTTTGACGTGTTAACTCCAAAAATGGATTCCATAACGTGATTTAAGTTTCTACAACGTGTAACAGGATTAATTCACAACCTCAGACACCCCAACTTAAAAATATTATTGGAATCATAGTGGAAGTTTGAAATTGTACTCCGAAGATTACAAAAAATATTTATTTATGAAATTGGGTATTTGACTGTTGTGGCAATAAATTATAAAATGTGTTGCATATGATAGCTTTTTGGTAAACAATAATTATAGGTATTTTTATTTATTTACATTTATCTAAATTATAAATATTTAAATTATCTAAAATAAGTTTGCCATTTTTTATCTGTTGATTCAATGTAACAAAACACGACAAGCTGTCATTGTGCAGCGTGTGATGTCACGATTTTCAATTTTCATTCATCTCTGCCAATAAGATCATTCACCATTTATAAAGCGTGACGTAACTTTTTCAAAGTCACGTGACCTACCGTTTTGGTGACATATATGATGATAAAACTGAAAAATATGTTTATTCGTTATAACCAACTCTTTAAAAATAAATTAATAGATTGAAGAGGTATAGAGTGATTATATCTAGACTTTAAAACACTTTTCAGAAATTAGTCAAATAGCCAATTAGTTATACCAAATATAGGCGCGCAACATGGTCATCTTACGAATAAAGTGCACTACTGTATAGTACACACGCGTGCGGACACGCACACATGTTCACAAGGCCTATTCACACGAGTATCTACGCGACTGGCCCGAACGCCGCGCCGCGTCGGCGGAAACAGCCGACAATAAACGAAATACAAATTTCGTACGTGTAACTGATTACCGGGTAGTTTTGTAAACCAATTATTATTTATTTATTGTGTAAGCTTATCATTATTATTTGAGCTACAAAACGAAATATTTTAACTTACATTGTAATGGGCACGAAGACAACACAAGACTCTTCTTGCATTCATCAGTTATTAAATATTATTAATTTAACTTCTGTTTAACCTAGTCCATACAGGCAGGCATGATACAGGCGTTATTTATTTTGCATTGCTGATGAATTACATGACGCAATATCATACAACGATAACTAGTATGGGAATAATAACAAAAAAATAAAAACAAAATTAACTTACATGATAAATGGCACTCATACGGCGACTTCTTGTTAAAATATGTTCCAAATGTCCACCACCTTACTCAATACATCTCAATGCACGTTTGCGTAATTAGTCACGTAATTTATCTAAAACTTCAGTGTCACTCTTAACTTTTTGGAAAGCTGCCACTATCCTACTTTAAAGTTCCTCCACACTAGTAGTTTCACTGAAGTATACCAGAGATTTAATACGTCCCCACAAAAAAAAGTCAAGAGGCGTCAAGTCAGGTGACCTAGGAGGCCATTGCACGGGCCCGCCGCGACCGATCCAATTCTAAGATAGCCACTCTAATCGTGGTGCGTAATCACGTGGAATTAGGTCCTGACAGCTTCTCAGGTGGAACCGACGCTCGCCGTCACCGTGAAGCGTTCGCCACACGTTTTTCGCGGAACTACCCTACACCGACCGTCCAAACTTTTAAGATTCCGCCGCGCGCGCCATCGTTTATCGGATGATTGAAATTTCATTAAACAATAGCTGCGTCTTGCTCTGTCTAACCGTTGTTAAATATGCGGAAAAGAGAATATGGTAATTATTTATTATGGTAGGTTATTACGTTTATTCAGGCCTATCGTTGTGTGCGTTTGTTTAATGCTAGATTGTTTGCGAATTTGAAAGGACCTTTATGACTGTCGAAATAAAGTTCATATTTGTTTATTATTTGATTTATTAAAGTATTCGTTTATTATGTCATTTAAAAAGGACCTTATACACTGGAGTTACGTTTCAATTTCGTTTGTTCGGCGCATTAAAGAAAAGGATGTCTGTTATTTACTAAGTTTTAATAAATTAATAAAAAAAAAAACCTATAGAAAAAAGTGTTGATATCGATTCAGTAGCTGATTCTGAACCTACTATTTTCGGCTTTTACATTTAATTCTGTTACTCGTTGTATAAGCTGAAATACTCTTCTCGAAACAGTGTCTTTTCTATCCACAGATAAAACACAAGATACGAAATTACTATAATATGCATAACATTGCAACACAAGCATGCTATTTCTTGGCATTCATTGCGTATATGACACATCGAAACACCACTGTTATAGAAAATTCATTAATCTTCAACCAGCATGGTGGACTACTAACTCAGCCCTTTCACATAATGTAAAGTAGGTCGTAGGCAGTGGTCTTTGTAATATTCTAGATAATTTCATTACATTGATTTTTTTAATACATCCATTTATAATACAGAAAATAATATCATGCTGTTATGTGTTCAATAATAGTGTCAGCAGCTGTTATTATCAATGTTAAACACTTGCGAGAGTATTGTTCGCTCATGCGTAGGTTTAATTTATGTTTATAATTAATATTATGTTATTAATTACAATTATAATATATGGTATTGCCAGAGAAGGTACATAATACATTAATTATTCATGTAATAAGCGTTTATGTGAAATATGAATATCGCATTAAATTTTTTCAAATATATTAAACAAAAGATTCAGAAATTACTTTTAACTATCTATAATACCTTTCACATTATTCATTTTATCATGATTTATAAGTAAGTAAATTCCAAGTACATATTTGTATAGCCATATCATATTTTCGGTACTAACCGCGCCACTGAATCTAGGTCTTCGTCGCATATGGAGGCCGGCACGACGAGTAGCGGTGGGTAGGAAGGACACAGCTTGTACTCGGCGTTAGCAGCGGATACTCGCCACGCGCCCTTTGTCGTGAAGCCTAGCCTTTCCACCTGAAAATAAAACAATATATTATTGTTTAAAATGTGTTTTAATTTACAGCCTCGGTGGCGTAGTTGTATTACGGTACGGTTACAAAGCTGAGGTCTCGGGTTCGAGTCCCGGGTGGGGCAAAGTGATATTGGGTTTTTCTATTAATTATCAGCCCGGAGTCAGGAATTTGTGCCCGATATGGTGATAGGCTCGCCCCCTATCACATCGTGGGACGGAACATACAAGGCGAAATGTGAATCCCCTTCGGGGATGAAGGCGTGAGTTTATGTATGTATGATGTTAATTTACTGTACTATATCAGACCATATACGTCCCACTGCAGGGCACGAGCCCCCTCTACAATCGATAGGGGTTAGGCCATATAGTCCGCCACGCTGGCCTAGTGCGGGTTGACGGACTTTACATACCGTAGAAATTCTTTAAAATCGCTACTGTATGCATGTTTCCTCACGATGTTTTCCTTCACTGTCATAGTGCGTGGCGATTGACTAGCTATCAATACCCACATAACTTCGAAAATTCAGAGGTGTGCCCTGGGATTTGAACCCGCGACCACCGTAAATAAGTCGCGTTTGGTCCGTTTACCAACAGGCCACCACGTACATTTTAATGTAACAAATTTATATTATGTTAGTGTGGGAAAGTCTGCCAATCCCTTAACGCTTTAGGCCAGCGTGAAAGACAACAACCTACGCCAGAGCGTTAGAGGAACCTCGTGCTCAATACTCTGAATAGACGTATATGTGCTAGTATATTATTATTTATTTATGGAGAATACAAAATATACTGTAATAGAGTGCAGTTAGTCCCGATTAACTTACCAAATAGAAGTAAAAAATTGCAAGATATATTTCCTCAGCTGGTACAATTGTTTGCCACCATCGCACATGATTATAATTTACTTTTAAAAATAGCATTTACATTGACGTTTTAAAAGTCTTATAACTTATTTCTATAGAACAAAAACTTGTACGCCACGTAGCGTATTCTCACAAAGCGATCATTAGATACAAACCAAGATTGATATCGCGAATCATGCCGTTTCCAAACCATTATTCCATTAGGACTTCCTCAATAAATTTTAATTCCGTTCTTGTTTAATGCAACTCACATTTGATTATAGCTTATGAAATAAAACATCGGTAAAGCAAATGGCACTTGACATGTCTTGATCAAGTTATGCTTCCCACGGAATATTTATTTGACAGCCTCCGTCGCGCAGTTGGTTAGACGCTGCCTGTGAAACGAGAGGCCGCGGGTTGGATCCCGCACCGAAACAAATATTTGTGTGATCCACACTCCACAGGTATTTTTTTCGAGTCTGGGTGTTTGTGAGACCGAAAAGTCTCTCGTAGTTTCTGATACCCACGACACAAGGCTCGATCTTAGTGTGGGGTCAGGACTATGTATGTGACTGTTGGGTGTATTTATTTATTATTTATTTATTTATTTAGACTCGTGGTGGAAAAATATACACATATCGCGACTTTCTGAACTGGTCTGACAACTTTTAGTGCTCATGTCGCCGTTTACAGCATTTTATGGGCATGCGAACGCTTATGGACCCATAAATTTAGTTCAACAGAGTGGGAATTTATCGCCCGCTGCCATATTTCTGATTTAAGACCGCTGATATATGGAAAGTGCAGTTGAAAGTTCTCTCAAGCAAAGTCATGACTCATGAATCTCAAAAAATATATTTATTTCAAGAATAGGTATATCAGATTTGAAATTTCATCGTAAGTAATAAGAAATCTGTACCATTTAATGTTGTTTTAATAATAGTAACAGGGCATCATAACAAGTTAAGTAACAGATAAACAACACAAACGTGACCACGACAGCGTTGTCAACATCGCTGTGCAATGTCATACAATATAATATGCATTCACGTGCGCGCTGATGGAGTATTGTGAAATTATGCAAACGCTGATAATATTATACATATCGGGCCAGCTTTGTCCCGCTAAACACGAGGGCTACTACGTAATACGACATTCAATTTATCGTGCGACTCCCCGTATCAAAATTGACAGCCTCCGTGGCGCAGTTTGTTAGATGCCGGCTGTGAAACCAGAGGCCGCGGGCTCGATTCCCACACCGTGACAAATGCTTGTGTGATCCACGGGTATTTGTTTCGGGTCTGTGTGTTTATGAGACTGAAAAGTCTCTCGTAGTTTCTGATACCCACGAAACAAATCTCGATCTTAATGTGGGGCAGGACTATGTATGTGACTATTGGGTAATATTTATTTACTCACATCGATTTGAACGATACAACAGCGTTGACAAGTGTCGCAAAGAGAACAATCATCGACATCATAGCAAAAACGAAGTCTAGGAGTAGATTTTAATAGGAAGAATCGCACGATATATCGAATATCGTGTTACGTAGCCCCCAGTCGCGTTAAATTAACAAGGTTTATCAGCGATCTTTGCGAAATAACATAATAAGGTTTATTAAATAGCCGTGCATGATACTTTGTTCGGGATAAGTCGCACAGGTTATTTACATCGGAAATGTGCATTTGCATATTTTAGTATCAATTGAATATTCCCAGCATTAGTTTGTAAAATCTATGTTAATGCTAGATTAATCTACTACAAGGCACGTAGGATCAATGCGTGCTAGTAAATAATTATAGGTTTAATTAGTCGTGTGGCCACTCTAAGTCAGGATTAAAAGACTTTATACAGTTTCTTAGATAGACAAAATAAAGTACTCTGGAGAGGGACGAAATCAATAATCATTTTTGCATTAAAACGAAACTGATAATACTAGATTCGAATCAACATTACTCCAGAAAAAAAAAGAGAGCTATAAACTGAATTGCGTGTCGGTTTTAATATCTACGACATTATTCATAGATTGTTTTAAAACCTATTTTAGCTATCGAATGTTTTGTCTCTTTCGAACGATTTTTAAATTCAGTTTGAACGAAGAAGACCGAACATTCGATAACTAAAATGGATTTTAAAACTGTCTATGAATAACAAGAATATATTTAAATTTGCATGCTGTGGTCTCCTGTAATTGAAGATCACGTCACAATGTAAACTATAATAACGCTACACCATTGTGTTTATTATATAATGCCGTGTATCCTTCGTTGGAGGTCCTTAAATAAATAAATAAATAAATATTTAACATTAATGTATTTTGCTGGCCATACTTAAAAGTACATAAAACACTCAACACAGAACACAGTTCTAAAGCACCAGACAAACATTACTGTTTCTTTATGTGTCTTAACGGTGCTCGAGTCGCCATCTAAAGTGACGATCACAAGTGCATTGTGGCTTACATCGCCACTTGCGAAATACTAACAGGTGTTTAGGTCTATCGTAAATGCGATCGGATTGTGCCAGATGGAATGGTAGCGATAGCGTAAATATAAGGACTGTGGCTTAATAAGACTGTTAATAGTGTTTAAACGTTTGTGTACTTGATTTATAGCGTGCAGATAAATAAGGAATTTTCTACCAGCTCTGATAGATTTATTTATTTATTCTTAATTGCACACAAAAAAGGAAAATACTTAAAGATATTACAGATTAACAAAAAAGTACATTAAGCGGTCTTATCTCTCTAGGCGGTTTCTTACAGACAACCTTAGGATGGATATAAGAAAAGGAAAAGAAGAGAGGGCAGTCTAGAATTTAAAGGATACAAGCAACAATAAAAAAAAATATAAGCGAATTATTTATATCTATATATTACACAATATATATATATATATATAATATATATTGTGTAATATACAATATTTTGAGGACTAGGTGCTAGATAATATTTTGACGATTTAGTCAACGTGGCTCAATTGGTTTGAAGCCGGCTGCTAAACGTTAGGCTGCAAGTTCGATTGACGTACTAAGACAAATGTTTGTGACCCACAGATATTTGTGTCGGGTCTGAATCCGAAAACAATCTCGTAGTTTCTGTTTCCGAGGACACAAAACTTGTATCTTATTGTGGGGGTCAGGACGTATTTATTTATATTGAACTCATGAACTCATAAAACAAACATTGTAATATTATTATATTTTGCTACAAGTAATTACTATGAGGAAAATAGTAATCAGAAATATAACCAATAAGTAATAGTAATTATTCCGTTCCATATGTAATAATGTATATCCACGAAAGTACTAGGCAATCATAAAATAGCAAGCACATTGATTTCACATTTCTAAGAAGTGGCATGGATAAACGATCTCTTCTTTTCTTTCTCTCTCTCTATTAAGTAACAAGAAGTCCACTCCCTAAACATAGGCCGCCCGTTGCTAGCCGCCTGTATCGAGCCTTAACTAGATTATCTGTTTATATTTCTAGAGCTATTCGATGTTTGGCTTATTTCTGAATAACCGTCCTACTTTTTAAAACACAATATGAAAAACAAATCGCAAAGGGCTTCCTACATACCTCAGGACCAAACCAGTGTCTCTGGGGTGAATGCGAGGCTTTGATGAGTGCTCTGTGTACCGACGTGGGCGGCTGTTCTTTAGCCCAAGCTGCGTACGCCGCCGCGAAGGTCTCCTGTATGGAGCCGATGGGCGCCAGGGCGGTGTTGAGCCGCCGCCACCACTCCATGCACTGGTCGCCCGTGTTGAATGAACACCTGGAAAAAAGAGAGGCGATTATTGATGTATTGTTAAAGGGTAATGTCTGGTTGATTGTGTGATATCAATTGTGCTTGAAAATATTCGTTGGTGCAGTGCTAGATAGATTGTAATCTTAATATTTGGGTAGTGGTAAGTCCCATAACAGATTTTATTTTGTTGATTACTTTGTTGAGTTTTTAACTAGGTCTATACTCTATAGTAATTTCACGAATTTAGATACTAATTTTTGCTTTGTTATGCTATAATATGTTCTTTGCCTATAACTGCCTCGGTGGCGTAGTTGCACTACGGTACGACTACAATGCTGAGGTCTCGGGTTCTAATCCCGGGTCGGGCAAAGTGATATTGGGTTTTTCTGTTCATTATCTGCCCGGAGTCAGGAATTTGTGCCCGATATGGCGATAGGCTCGCCCCCTATCACGTCATGGGACGGAACATAGAAGGCGAAATGTGGGTGTCCTAGTGGCGCCTCTACCTACCCCTTCTGGGATAAAGGCGTGAGTTTATGTTTGTATGTGTTCTTTCATAAGTGTAATGCCACGCATCATTAAATCTGTAAGATTCAGATGTAAATCACCGTTATAAGTGGGTTCATACATATTATAATAAGCTTATTATAATATTCACAATATTGATGAATGTTTCGCTTAGCTAGCCAGTTAGCCTAAGATGTTTACAGTTTACCACCAGATACTACACTATTTTTAAATCAACTGACCCGAAGAAAGTCGATAAGGATACTACAAAACCTGACCTCGCGATGTGTATTTATAGATGAAGAGGTTGAGGTCAGTAATGTAAATACCATATCGAAAAGTGCATGTGCACTTGGCGAGGTCTGAGTAGTGTACGTCATAGTAAGTTGTTTGTCACAAGTGTTCATTACTCGATAGATTTTGTTGTGACCTTCACTTATCATGCATTGTGAAAACATTTACTAAAGTCATGAGTATGATTAAATAATTGTATGTCCAGCATAACAATGACAATTAGCGACTGCTCGTCGACTAAATGTTCATTTTTAATTTAAACAGTTATAATCCACATAAACTCACGACTGCATCCTATATGTGCCCCAAATGTGATAGGGGGCGAGCCTATCGACATGCCAAGCATGATACCAGTTCCGGATAACTCATGTGAGATATTTTGAAGTCCATTCACATAAACTGGATTGTACGAGTCGGGAATCGAACCTAGAAACTCACAGTTCACAGCTGTAATATACGCTGTTGTTAGTCCAATATTGAATATTGAGATATTAACTAGACTAAAAAAGAATTGCGCAAAAAATCTGCAGTACTGCAAATTGTGTTCTTTTCTCTGTTACTCTCACGCAGTCATACTATTTTTCCTCTCGCTTTACTTATTTTCAGCGTACATTACGCGCGCTCAGTATTTGTCCTCTCTAAGCCTCAATGGGTGCGACTGATAATTGAGTGAGGCAATATTCAACACAATACAATAATTATCATTCATATGGAATTTTTTACACGTGACACTTTCTATCGGTTGCCAAGCAGATAGCGGCCGGCCGCGATCGCTTGTTATGAAAACAATATTATCGAAATGTGTGCTCAATAGGCAGTATCCAAGCGCAATGATAAACATAATATTATAAATATTTTTGTCTGGCTGCACGTCTAAGCGAAACAAACAATGTACACTGTGGTACAACCCGTACATTGTTTGTTTTTTCGATTCGAAGTCACAACGTCTGAGTTATTTGTAAATATGTTTCATCAACTAGTTAATAATAGTGTTATTGTAAAAGTCATGTTTACTACTGGTTAATTGGAGCGCTGATAAAGTGAAAGTAGTTTGTATAATAACAACTTATGAAATACCTAATTTAAAATACACAAGATAAAGAAATTCCTCAACTATACATACACAATATCTATCTAGGTCTGTTGTCAATTGAATTAATTTGTTATTTGCTAAGTAGACTTAATGATTTAACAACAAGCTACCAATAGGCACCGAATCAGTAATTATAACCGGTAATAAAAATAATCATTTATGCATGAATATAATGCTGAATGTAATTTGGTCCAATCGGCATTACTAATTTTAGCAGCTCATATTGGGATAAATTGCTGTACTGGACTTTAGAAACAAATTGTGACTACAAGTACCAGGCTACCAGAAGACAGTAGGAGCTTACTTGAGTTGTCTGCCGTTCTTGCACAGCACGATGAGGTGCAGCAGGTCGCGTATCTCGACGGCGTCTATGAGCCGGATGGGCACGGAGGAGCCGGGCCCGTTGCGTCTCCGCGGCTGCACGTGCAGGCGGTAGTTGGACATCGCGACGGTGCCGCCATCTGCTGTGCGACCGACCCACTGGAAACAAACACATTAGGTTAATTTCATACTGCTGTGAATGCCAATGGCCAGCGAAGACTTTTATATTTAAATCTCATGGAGTTATGTTATTATTTAATTTAACTTGATCTATTTGATTGCATTTCCACGTGGATAACTATGAGTATATGCATGTTGGTAACTCCGACTTATATGAAAATGTTTCATTTGAAATGCCGAAACAATTTTTAGTGATTAGTTTGATGCTGTACTCTGTCAAAGTGATAGAAAGAAAGTACAAGACACCATTGTTTTCAACATACATATAATAAATATTATTGTTTCTCAGTCTCTACTTATTTCACATTAACTAAATTACGATGGGTAATATCACCCAGTCAAAGTAACTTACTATTAATATTATTCCATAACAATTTCTCTGCAATTTGCGAGTGCGCGTTGCAGAGGGTATTAAACCTATATGCATCGGATAAGATGTAATCGTCGGCAGATTTATACGTGCACGTAACGCGAGCCGTGCACCAGGATATGAAGAATGGCACATTCAATATGGTGGTTGGTAAACAATTGTCGCCTCGCATGTCTTACGTAGGGTGTTGATCAGAGATGGTCCGTGTTAAATTGGGTCATAGAACTGTACTATATATTTGGAGCCAGTTATGCTAAATTGAATTTAGACGCTATAAAAATATGGGTTATTTCTACCAATTTGGTTTTACATCCTGGGCAATTAAGTAAGACATTAGATTGTGGACAGGAAGGGGACCCCAGAAAATTACAATAAATACATCACTATGCAAGAATATGCATAACATAATATGCCCTATTTATTTACCGCTTGTTTATTATACCAGTCCATATCCACACCTATGTCGGTGCAGCAATATTATTATAAATTATGCAGAAAATATATTTACGATTTTATCGACCGAAGGTTTGACGTCAATCCTTGAGGAAAATCAGTAAATAATAAACAATGTTTGTGAATTGTTATGGCAGAACCATATTTTTTATTACAGTATAAATAAGTACGAATATAGGATCAACTGGGAGGCGGTCCGCAGTACTACTGTCTGGCAGATAACTGATGTGGTACTTAACCAGCGGTCAATAATATCCTGCTTTCGCACCAACTCTAAACAGTAATGGGAAAGTACTAAAACACATAAGCGCTGTACTTTGGATGCTAATGGTTTGAATTTAAAAAATACTGTCCATGTTTTTTTTGCATCTAGAAAAAAAAAATTACAATATTCAACCAAAGGAAATAGTAGACTCAACCGTGATTTCTCTTAAGGATTTCCACAGCAAATATGTCGCAAGCGGGCTGCATTCAGCGAGTTTCCGCAAATTACAAGGTATTCTGTCCACCGTGAGGGTAGACGTCCAATAATCTCAATAAACCTACGGAGTTATTAGAAGCACATCCAAAAAGCCTAATGCTTTATATGGACAATGATCTTTAAAGTATAACTAAAAGGTAGTCCTTTAAAGACTGAACGGCTTAATATTCTAAGTAGCCCACTCAGGGGGTAAGATTCCACTTATCAAGCTCAGTACAAGAATTCGTGTACTGAATTGTAAACAAACACTGATAGCAATAGATATGATAACGAGTGTCGAGATAAGATTCTACACCTGTAACTTTATTTACAATTACAAATATAGCTTATGAGAAAATTGAATCTATGTTGATGAGTGTCTGGAATCGTGAGGTCTTAGGTGCGATTGGAAAGATGAGAAATCTTTTTGGGTTAATGGTTTCTTAGATTTACTTGGTGACCACGAAAAATAATGAAATATGATAAAAAATGAAAAAATAAAACCAATTCGCGATATAACCCGTAAAAAATTGTTTAATTTCAATCTTTTTGGGCTAAGTTATACAAATTATGTTAAACTTATAATATTTAATAAACAAACCAAAATCTCTTCAAATAAACACTAAATTTATTAACCTCATTTATACTTAAAATTTTTAATCTGTAACAGCCTACCCTACTTTTATTTCAGTACAACTTTTTTGCTTGACCACTGTCTCAATTTCGCTGCAAGCGTCACCCACATCCCGGCGAACCTTTGCCCATTGCGTGCGTCGCGATAACGCAGTGCATCGAACTAGCAGGAATGCGAACTAGAGCGGGTAGCTATCGGGCCGTTCAACCCACTGCACAGCCGACCCGATGACCTTACGCGCACTATTATCCCGACTAATGCGTGTATTTAATTAACTGGATCAACTTTGGAACCGGGTGTAGATATATTTTTCAAAGTGTTATGTCTTATGTTACCGACATAGCCCAGCGGATTAGTAAGTTGAAGTGGCAATGGGCAGGGCACATAGCGCGGAGAACTGATGGCCTATGGGGCCAAAAATATCTCGAATGGAGGCCACGTAGCGGAAAGCGCAGCGTAGGACGTCCACCTCCAAGATGGTCAGACGACATGATAAAGGTCGCGGGACGTCGCTGGATGCAGGCTGCCTCCAACAGGTCACTGTGGAAATCATTGGGAGAGGCCTATGTTCAGCAGTGGACGTCCTTTGGCTGATGGATGGATGTCTTATGTAGCTGTTTGCAACATAGGTTGGTGAGGTAATCTTTGGAGAGGTCTCGGTTCAGTAGTGAATTGTGGCCGAAGAGTAAGAGGAGGCAGAGAGGGAGATAACACATAACTTAATGGTAAATTCAAGGGGACTGCAATGAGTAATTTATAGTGTTAGCTTCATGACCACAACGTGTTGTTTTGAATCCATTCTAAATTAATAAGTATAATATCTGCTTATGTAATTATAATTTTCTGTAAATAGCCTATTATGACTTCATTAAACCTTCCTTACCTTTTCCATTTACATGGTTTTATTGCTATCCAGAACAGAACTATTATGAATCTAATTGAAAAATGATCAATATTTAGTATGAAATTATAACAATAAGTATGCCTGGACGCTGGACAGTCGCAAATCTAGAACAGTCACCGAATATGCAGTCATTACCAACGATCATCGTACGTCATTCATAAATATTTAGGTTGACTTGATTGAAACAGCTGACGGTGTTTTGGCATGACGTCATGCGGATGATCAAGCTTTATTAATAACCATTTGGTCATAAGATTGTACTCATCACATATGTTCGTCCCATTGATTTGTATAATAGGACAGGATAATATAAACTATATACATGCTTATTTAATAAATAAAATCGACGGTTGTGTTAGGAAATGTTGTTGAGTAATTAATGGGAAAATCTTCGTAAAAATACTCATTATTTTTATACCATATTGTTTGGGTTAGACAGTGTATAAATAACCTAAAAATTGTACATTTTTGAGATCGATTCCCGACTTAACCCGCCCACAGTTTGGACTACAAATCCATTTAGCTAATATCAATAGTAGCATAGTTCAATGAAATCGCAACGAGGAGTACACATTGGCAAATATTTAGGGGAAAATAAGGTCTTATACTGGCAACAAAATTAATGAAAAAGAAAATAAATATGCAGAGTTGTTTAAAATATTCCCTAGTGTCTATGGTATTTGATTTGTATAAATTGAACTTAATTAATCCACCGCAATCTGTTTGATAGTAACCCGGTCAATGTCAGAAGCCGCGGGACACGCGAAGCCATTTACAAACGATGCTGCATATCAAAATAGGACAGAGGTCAGTGACCTACCCTTTATAAACGTGACGTTTAACACATATTTGTTGTATATTTTTCCTTTATTATTTATTTGAATGCGCCGAACGGATGTTTAACGAAAAGAGTCTTAAAACATGAACACACCAAGAGAACTTTTTTTTCTGTACGCGCTTCACAAATACACCTTTCACGTGTAATAACTAAAAAAATCAAGACCCAGGCAAATGTATGTATTGTATTTTATCAGCTCATATACGTCCCACTGCTGGGCACGGGCCTACTCTACATTCGAGGAAATCGATTGAGAGTGGTTAGGTCATATAGTCCTAAGTCCACCACGTTGGCCTAGTGCGGGTTGGCGGACTTACACACCGTAGAAATTCTTTAAAATCGCTACGGCATGCAGGTGTCCTCACGATGTTTTCCTTCACCGTTCACCGAGGCAAATGTATGTCTATACAAATATTTGTTGTGTGCAGGATCGGATTATCTGTCCCGATTTCCCCGCAACTGATTTCCGACCGATTTCCCGATGTTAATAATATTGTCTCGCGTCCCATCGTCCTATCAATTTGTCCCACTTTTTGATATGACGCAACGCCTTGTCGTGTCCAAAGATTGACCGTTTGTCTCGTACGAGTAATGTATTTTTGTCCGATAGTTCTCAAATTCGATATCTGGGGGAACCTTTCTATCGATATTCTAAATTAATAGTCAGAATTAGTTACTTTGGCCATTGGTCACAAAGGCTTGAAAATAAAAAAAAAAAGAAACAAAGAGATCAAGATTATAGGAAACACTATACTTATATCTCATTCTCTCGCAGGCTAAATCTTATTTATGAATATGTTTGTCTCTTTTTGGTGCCGCTTTTTCAGTCATAATATAGACATTGCATAATTATGTCAATCTCTCTTAGACTACTTTACTGAAGTTTCATTTCTGCCTTGTGTGATTTTTTTATGTACATACATGTTTCCTTTTTTCCTGGTATCTTCTAAATCTTTTAACCAAGTCATATGTGTTGCGTATAAACTTATATTATTTACCTGTACAAACTCGCCACAAATAGGCGTGAAGCCTATTTCCAGCCCCGGCTCGTCGTAGTGCGTGCGCAGGCGCGGGTAGAGGTCTGCGGCGCGCACGCGGTGCGGCGGCGGCTCCGGCGGCGGCGGCGCGCGGTACCGCTCGCGGTCGCTCATGTCGCTCGACGATGCCGCTGATACCTGCAGACAAGAAACATATTGGTAAGTACATGAACATAATATTAGTAAATACATGATAGGGTAATAAACGAGACTTAAGATTAGGACATACCTACACTAGACTTCATCCCCGGGTAGGCAGACTATAGAAAGCTATCAATTGTGTTGTAAGATCGACAAAGTGCAGGGCTGGAAATCACTGCAGTATTAAAACCTAAGAAAATGTAAAATAACGCTGCAGATTTCCTGTGAGGCAAGATCGACCAAGGCGCAATAAGAAATAACGTTGAACTCCGAAGAACGAGTCTCTAGGGTAACTATATTGTTTCCACCCACGTCGAAACAATCACAAAGAAAATAAATACAAGAAAAAACAAATTAAAAACCTCAAGTATAACATTTAAAAAAAAATATTTTTTAAAAACATGTTACTAGTGTGCAGAAACTGCGCAAGAAACTCCCACAACAATATAACTTTTTATTTTAATAAACAAACGTGATTACAAAGTATACATTTTTTAGCTTAACAACAGTGAGTGTACGTAATAGATACCATTTTTATGTCACGCCTATCTGTTATCAACGGAAAGTAATGACATCCTTAGCACGATGTAAACATTGTACAGTAGCCATCGCTGTAGCAAGTCATACCCGAGTTATCATTATTTACATGGCAACAGCTGTTTTTATGCAAATAATACTTGCACGTTGAAAAAGTGTTTACGTGGCTTATACCACTTTTCGTTCAAACACTGGTTATAAACATCACTATATAAATTATAAATCCTATATACGTATGCTCACGCTTGTATTGTTCAGAGGGTAGGCACAGATACATACTAATAGTAACCAATTCCACGGCTACCCAGTTCTATGAGCTTATTGCCGTTTCAAATGTGGCAGCAAGCATGCCGGCATAAATTTCGGTACCATCATATTTGTGAAACCGAAAATGTTACACAATGTAGTTTACCTGTCATGAAAATCATATCCAGAACCTGATAGGCTATATACACTGTGCTAGACAAATATAATAAAAATTAACATACTTCCATTTATAGCAAATCCACACACTTCCTTATGTATCCACACCAACGCATTAAACCGCAGTAAATTCGGATAACCCACAATTGGTAATCACTGATTTAAAAACACACAAATATTTACACTTCCTTCATTACTTTTAAAAACACAATAAAGAGCCTGTAAAAGACAGGGCGACCCAAATAAGATATAAATAAAATAAAGTTTTTACAGTAAACGAGCGGTTGCCGATAGCGCGCGAACCATATGCCACATTTTAATTCCATTTGCGAAGGTGGTGGCGAGATGATCGTTGTTTTACCAGATGCAGACATTTGGGACATAATATTTACACAGACGTGTGGGTAGAGAAGTAGACTACTGTACTTTAAGAAGTTTAATTATATTTATACATCACGCTGTTGGTAATTTGACTTTGGACGAAGAGGTTGAACCAATATATGAACTATACTGCACGTAGTCTGAAATGCAGTACCTACTATTCACTGTCCAGATATGTTTACTATTGTCATTCGACACAATTAAGTCAGCTTGTTCATGCTACTTTCCAGTACGCTTAAAGGGCCTAAGGTTAGTGTAAAGGATATCTTACAGAATATTGACGAAACATCACAGTTGCTGTTCACTTTTACGTTCAGTGATAGGTGTTAAAATTTTATTTAACTAGAAATTGATATTAAAATTCTTAAGTAAATAAAACCGCTTAAATCACTGAATACTTCGTCATATAATTGAATACTAAATAATTACAGCAATGCGATATACATACAAGGCATCACAAAGAACGAAGACACGGTTCCAACATCTTGGCGCAAACGCTGGTTCCAACTAGAAACCAATTGGCACTTTATTTCACTTTAAAAGAAACCAAAGCGTACAATTTGAAAAGTTTAACAAATTCCCAGTACAACGATCGTCTACAAGGTCTAGTTAACTATTGATAAGATTTCTTGTAGCTTTCCGCTATTGTGCACTTGAAAGGGACAGCCGACAGCTTTCTCTGTTTATTTACTTGTATCGATACGGATGGAAGATGCCCTTATTTTGAACACCTAGTGAATATTATCGATGTATTTTCCTTGTACCCAAATGTTTGTAGACTTAATTATAATATGCAAGTGTGGCATTTGAAATTGACATTTTAAAAGTAAATGTCTAAATAATGCCGGAGTCGTGATAGTAAAATTTACCCGGAGATTAACATATTCACGTTTCCGTGGAAGATCATTCAGAAGTGCCAACGTAGATTAGGCATATCATCGGTCATTTATAATATTAACATCATCATTCATCGCCTCATATCAATACCCGGCTAGTTATAGCTGGTGCTGTATAGTTTATGTTTTCTAGTTAATCTTTTATTATTTCAATGAATGGCGAGACAAGCATGCCATTCGCCTAATGGTAATTGATACGACCGCTCATAGACAGTAGCAAAACCAAACAACATCATAAATTACAAGGCAATGCTTGGCATTTCACTGCGCCCGTCATTCTGAGACATAACATGTTAAGTCTCATTGTGTCCAGTAGTTACTCTGGCTACAATTTCCTTCAACCCGGAACACAACAGTGCATTTACGCTGCTGTTAGGCGGGAGAAATAGACATTACAGTGTTACCTACCCAGGCGGCCTCACATATGAGAGACCTACCACCAGTTCCAATATGTTAAGATTTAGGGGTTTAATTATACTGGTTTCACCACTGCCATGACTGGGTTCATCACAATAACATAAATAATTTTGCACCTAATAAGTTGAATCTATTGCCTGACACAAAGCAGTACTATAAAATATAAATTTTCATCATGTTGACAGAACAATACCGACAATGAATTGAGAAATGCATGGAATTCATTGAATTACAATATTGTAATAAATATACGTGAAGGAATGCGCGTATTGTGGGTATTTACACATGATGACTGCTCGAAAGTTGATTGTGGTGATTTACGAACTTTTATATATTTTTTACTGTATTTTCATGTGGTTTTGAAGGGTAGAACAAATATTTGAACATGTTTCATCACAATGCCTGTTTGCTAAATAAAACCACGTTCGTTGATATGAAGAAATAAAAACATATTTATAATAACAAGTTCGATATTATCGTATTAAAAATTAAAAGTCATTGAATTAAAGAACTCATATGTAAAATGACTAACAAATACAATCACAAGAAAATTAATTTGAAGTACCGATAACTTCCTTCACTATATTTGATGTATTGTTCTCGCTCTGTTAATTTTGTTTAAATAAGTCAGTGTTACTCAATGAAACAATTACCTCAACATTATGATATTCGTATAAGTTTAATTTCAGTGACATAGAATAGCACTGTATTTATCAATAACTAGAAGCTATAGCACAAATTCTAAGCGATTGCAAATTTGTATTTATTTTATTCTAGCGCAAAAATTGCACAATTTACAGTTACACCGCCAATTAATAAGCGAAATAAAATATTATTTCCTCTAATAAATTATTACTAGTCGTTCCGTGTAATTAAATTAAACGATACAAGTTCATTGAACTTTGTAATCAATTTTGAGCACAAGCACGCGACACTGGCGTTGTTGCTATACAAAGTATACATATACATAATGTACTTATACTCTTTGTTTTTATATGCTCCTACCCCATATTTATATGAGGGTTAATGTACCATAATTTGAAATGCAAGATCTTATACCCTGAAATGGAATCAGAGATCAAAAATGTAAACAGAAGGGTTACCACTACAATAAAAATAAATTGCCATGGTAGTTTGTCGACAACCGTTAAAATGATAGGTTAGAATTATTCTCACCTGTTATATAAGTATAAAACATAGCCGAATTAAAATTCTTTGGTATAATATTTACATAAAATACAATTTCAATTTTTTTTTAAATGATGTGATAAAAATGGTACGAAATTATGTTATGCTGCTGGCAATAAATAGAAATTCCTAACATTTGGCTCACTGAAATAAAACTTTATTATATTTAGCCTCTCCAATTACGAAAAAATATTTGTTATGAAGAAAACATGATTAATGAAGATGGTTTACAAGAAGTGACACCGCGGTGGTGGAATGGATGTGTTAAACATGTAATAAAGTTCATTCAAGTGATATTGAAGGCTTGTGAACTGATAAGTGTGTGATTGATAAAATACTTTTTAAATAACAAACTAAATATATTTCGTTTTTGTTGGTGCTTTTCATTTTTACCATGTTAATCTAAAGGAAATTCTAAAACACAATATTCGCAACATTTGAATTTTTATTAGAAAATGTTTCCTAGCCCTGAAATGTCACTTTCACAATGACATTTGTTTGTTTACATTTTTGATCTCGGATTCGATTTCAGGGTATAGGTGGATATCGGAATCATGTCTTTTGGGAGTTATAAATTGGGTATGATCATTTTAGGTCAAAGTAAATAGATCAGTCAAAATAATTAGAAAAAACGTCTTGTTAATCTTTTATTATGATATATAAAGGTACAGACATCATAATAAACGTCCTTAAAAAATAACAATACAATTATATTTCTAATTTCCGGTTTACGCTATATCATAGCTTTAAAATAGGTGTAGTTTACATTTTGAACACAATAACGTCATGTCTAAACATACAGTTGCTAGACTGTCCGAGATCCAATTCAGTCAATAACATCAATTTGAAAGCAGTTGTGTTGATTGGATACTTCATACAGTTTCTTCCTACTGGCTATAGACGTCTACTGATCATAGACAAATCAAATTATATACTACATACATCTATTTGACACTCCTTTTTATTACAATCAGCCACAGGAAGCTCAATGCCGAATATACCTTTCCCAGATATTCCCATACTTACCTGTTGGAAGTGTTCTACACGCAACGCCTTTCTCCAACTTCTCAAATTATCAAAACAAATGGAATTTATTACATGATCTATTAGTCTATTGATGCTTAAAATTACCTACAGGCTTTCTGGCACAGCTTAACCAATACCATTACAAAACCATCCAAAGTTTTTATGAATCCACAATTTATAATGGTTTCTTATTGATATAAAACTATTTTTTACGGATTTGGTTTTATCGCGTACTGGTCTGCTCCGTGAGGTCTCCGTCGGGAAACTCGGGAAGTTAAATCTAAAAATGAAATCCACGATAAAATTGGTAAAAAATTGTTTTATTTGAATCCACAAATTCTCAACCTTCAAACCAATGGAGGTCGTATTGAAAGAAACTCGCCGAGTATTTAGTCGCTAACTGGATGCGATAGCGGTGCAGCGGCCGGCGCGCAGTTACACATTTACTTCCACAGATGGCGCTGACACGTTAGAAAGCGACCTTGGGTTACTTAACATCCGACCGACTCGGCACGCTTCAACTATGCATTAAAATGTACTAGTTCAAAAATGGAATTTTAAATATTGGATTAAAATGTTTGTTAATTTTATTTGTCTGTTCAACGGTTGTTAGACATCGTTCAATAAGAATTTGTAATGGTTGTGTTTTATGTATCAACGTTAAACTAATTGTTAGAAGTGTTCCTTAACATAAAAGTCAGAACAATAAGTAAGATGTCCCACAGCTGAGGGCGGGTCTTCTATAAAATTGAGAACGATACAGTCTCAATTCGTCACGCCGCGCCGGCCTAGTGCAGATTGATTAACTTAATGTATTAAGTATCAATATTTTTGTACAAAACTTCAGGCATTGGAATTTAATTGCAGAGTTAGTTCGTTTTACATTCATGATAGACCATACGATCTTGGAGACCCAAGAACAAAAAAAAAATATTAAAATACAAATACCACGGTTCGCAATTCGTGAAGGGCCGCAGACCGTAAATGCAGCCAGTACGACTTCATAATTAAACTGGTCGCCTTGATTTTTATTATCAACCTTGAATTCATGCTTAATGGAGTTTTTAGCACGTAAACCGCAGTTACGAATGGAATGTTAAGATGGCTTGATCAACGAAACACGAAGGAGAATAACATTAATAAATAATCATAATAAGAAGATAAGGACAGATGTTTTCAATTAACAACTGAACGAGGCTCCTGGCCTGAGGCAGAAAGACCATCGCAAAGATGACGTAGTCAAATGACAGATTGATGACGGGTACCACCGTCACCATCCCGACAAACTACGTCCTGCGCTCCCTCACCCGCTTGCCACGCGTGACGAATATTGGCAATTATAACTAATGAAAGATGAAGCGAAAGTGATATGTCAAGATCACAAGAGACCCATAGGTAATAGTCAGTGTTTACCCTTGTTTTAGAAATGTAAGTAGACGCAGCAGTGACAAATAAAGTAGACCCAGCTTGATATAGTCTCTGCCTAATCCAACGTGATACAGTCGTGAGTATTGCAAGTAAGTAGGTAAAGGCAACAATGTAAACAGATTGAAGACGCCGCGGGAACACTCGATAAACGTACATTGAAACAAACTGCTCCCCCCGGTCAAAGTACCATTCCTATCAATTCACGTTTATTAAACATTTTCCGCTTCTCACTTCACATTGTAATTTACTGAGCCGATGTACTATGTACTGTCAATTCATTGCTCTAATGTTGCTGTAAATTATACTAGGTTTGATTTCCAGGTTGGGTATTCCGTCATTTCACGTGATTTCGGTATGAAAGACGTTATATACTTCTGGACATTGACTGACCACACGATTAAAATACAAAGACAAATAACACGATAATTTATACAACAAAACAATTAAGAATAATGTATATTAATACTGTTATGAGTATAATTAATATAATTATTATAACATTTTTATATTAAAGTTTAATAAACTTTAATACGTGCGATTTAACGCCACCCGAATACATTTCGTGAAGTCTGTTATAAATAGTCATTTATGTATATCGTTGCTTATAATTTACAACAGCGATAATTATTATTTAGTATGCACATTTAGGTACTTTTTTATATAAATTCAGCAAATTGTATAAAATTCTAATTTAATTTTAATTCTACATAATTAAGTTAACAATGTTCAGCTGAATTAAGCTTTACATAATAACAATTAAATAAATATATAAATCAGTCTTTATTACATCCCGCTGCGGGACAATAAATCAAAATTCCGCTACACTAAGAAATAGAAATAGTAATTTTATTGTAGTATAAAAGAAATACGGTAATAACCCTGTAAAGCATCTCAAATATCCTCACCCATATTTTCCAGCCTTTTGTGTCCACATGTACGTAAGTAATTCTTAAGTAGCGTAATAAAAATATCATAAAAAGCCACTCATCGTCCATCAAGGTGCTAACTCTCTGAGGGAATCTTACTGTTACGGTACATTCACTTAAAAGCTGTTAGTTTAACTATTATTTCCATTGCATTCTAGCAGCTTATATGATGGTAAGTGGTCACCGTAACCAATTGACGTCAGCAGGGTTAGGGTACATCCAAATTGACAGACTCCGTGGCGAAATTGGGTAGACGCCGACTGTGAAATGAGAGGCCGCGGGTACTATTCCTGCACCGAGACAAATGTTTATGTGAACTACAGATGTATCGGGTCTGGGTGTTTGTGAGATCAAAAAGTCTCTCGTAGTTCCTGATACCCACGACACAAGACTCGATCTTAGTGTGGGGTCAAGACTATGTATGTGGACCGTTGAGTGTATTTATTTTATTTTTATTTAAAATAGCTATGGTGGAATTACTTAGTTAAACGTTTGTGGACTTAAGTATAAAACATCTATAAATTTACTTCTAATATTTGAAATTGTTGAAGTGTTTTGAGTAATAATTACAAACAGCAGAATTAATTTGCAATCACAAGTTTTGCGCTGCGACTCATATTAACTTAGTGTCCAATTTCGGCAACACTGCTTACTCAACAAGAATCTTTGTTATGTCTTCAACATTTCTGTTTAGTAATTATTTGCTTTGCGTCTACATTTATGCTAAGCTGTTGTACATTTTCGGAAATGCACCATTCCACAACGGTGTTGCGATTTCACTACATCTAAATGTCACCGTGTACCTCTGTTCTGTATTAATTGAGATAAGCTGAGCTCTGCAATCTCTACTAAATCCGTGAAATAAATAACCAATCTAAATTAAAGGCGAGTGTTATGTTTTCATAGGCATTAGAGACTACTCCATCCACTCTATCCCTATGCAATTCCTGTCAAATGGTATTAAAAACACAAAATACCATTAAAAATATTGGGAAGTTGGAAACAAGACAAGTGTAAGAAAGTAGTTTAGAACCTAAATGGGACATTCTGTTCAAAAACGCCGTGGTGTTGTAAATTTATCATAGAATTTAGTAACGGTTAAATTGACATTTACATTTCTGTACTGTTCTTTTTACTCAAGCATTTTATGACTAGTTTCTAACACTATGTGCTGTTAGTTGTTGCCTAATGAATAATCGTCTGTGTATTTCCATACCGAGCTCAATAGTGTTAGCGGCGCGTGGACAATACAGGTGCAAACTTTCATATGAAAAGTGCATTGGGACACGGCCGACTTGTACGTACACGGCACCGTTTCGAACTGATATACACGTCTTACAGCTGCAATATGTAGACAATTCTTATTACTCAGCAACGGGTTATGATTTATAAATGTTTAATGAATGTACTACATTCTTTGAGTAATAATACGATGATACATTGCAAATTGATAATGTAAAATATGATATTTGCAATAATATTGAATCGCAGTTGTTATTAATCGACAAAATGCCGGACAGAGGTTACGTTATACATGATAATATGTGCGATATTGTAGTTGTACACACAGGACAAAATACACTCATGGCTAACAATTGCAAGACCGTAAGAACCGAACTGAATAGAATTTCCTTAGCAATACCAGAGAATACTAAGCAATACTGAAGTCTTACAGTATATACATGTAGTCATATGACTACGCGTGCTTATCAACAGTAAATAAATAAACGCCTTATTTCGGTACATAGAAACGCGATAAGCCACGTTGATTGCGTCACAGCCAGCGCCAACTAATTACAATTACTGCGCCAGGTAAAATACCAGCGTTATCACCACCCATAATAGAGTATACTAAACCGACTAACGACTAGTAAATAGGTGATGATAAAAAGTAATTGTCATCATGTGCGATAATTTGAAAGTAATACTGCATTAGAAACGGACAAATATTTCTTGAAAACCGCTTTTGAAATGTCTTGTCAATTATTTGTATGAATTGTAAGTTATTAAGGGCCATTTGTTGGAGGTAACACCTTCCCTCCCTTTAACGTTTCCCTCCTCCTGAAGGTCAGCAATCTCCCCTGGGATTGTGTAGGTCTTATGGAACCTAAAAGGCTGTGGTTACTATTCATGATTTAGCGATCCGTTACTTTGCTTGCAGCGCTCGTACTATAAAAATAACAATAAACGTTAAACGGAGTTTTTGTATGAAAGACGAGTTAGTCGCGTGACAGCAAAAACTGCGCCAACAAATGGAAAACCCTTTAAAACTACGTTTGTGTGAAACTGACAATATTTATTTGCCCATTCACCGACTGCAGTGGTCATAAAACACGGGGCAGTTATTTCGGTCATTCATTGTGAATTGTGATGTGACTATATTGTACATGTTTACGATGTAATAATTACTCAGGGGTGGCTTATGTTTAGCAGTGGACATTTCAAAGACGGTGGTGACGAGACAGACGGGAAATTCGAGATATTGCAGTAATATGGCGCTTTACTCTTATCCAACATTTCGAATAAATTAACAGGTAACATATTTAGTATCAGCAATGATTATAATTTTCAAGACAGATATGAGATCGAAAAATTCCCACGTAGTTTCTGATAATACGTCACGCGACATTAATCTTGCTACAGGTTTTGAATGAATTATGCTTCGATCAAATGAATTATGTGACTGTTTGGTGTATTTATAATGACTGATTCACAACTCCGTTTACCTGTGTCTAACTTCTCAAGTTGCAGATTCATAGACAGATACTTCTGTTTGTAAACAATATGATAATACCAAATAATTTTATTTATCTACTTATTATCTAATTTTATCGCTATCTATAAATAGATTTATTATAGCCGATTCGCTATCTATGTATGCGTATTTATAGATAAGAAATGTAAGCTTTATCTAACATAAATTTACAAAATACGCAATAAAATTTACGTTATCTAAATAGGAAGTGTAATTATACTTTTGAGTTTCATAACAAAATGTTATAGTTCATTATTTAGTAAAGATTCTTAATAATTAAACCCAACAGTAATACATTACGCGTTGACTCCATAACTCTTATGTTTGTAGACACTACGACAGTTTCTTCAGCCTCACAATATCAGACATCCATACCCAAACAAATATTTGTGGATCGTACGAAATTATGTCTCAATTCGGAAGCTCGGACTCTATTTCTCGACATGGAGTACTTTTAATTTATATCCTTATTATCTTATTAAAAACTTTTTAATAATATTTTGCCTTCAAAGCTTATCTATTATGTAACTGCGGAGCGATTTTCTCCGCATTTCATATGTATTTATACACGCATAGTGTAACAAACGGCCACTTTGTGAGTTGTTAATTGTAACATTCTTAAACGGTGATGTAAGCCTGAGTAATATGTGAGGTATATTCTTTGCTTCGTAACAGTTTTTGGGTCAAAAGGCAACGATTTATTAACACGTTGTATGCTTTATTATGGGTTCATTCCCTTGTTGACAATTCTTTGTCTATCTTTAAATACCCACTGCATTTGAAAGTTGTACAATTCAGATCATGTACCGAAGTATTTGTATTAATATTTATTTCGTACATATTTGTAATGGAACGGAAAATTCCTTCGTTGTTTTCTGGTCTTTTAACATGACGTACCTTCGGTAGGTATTGGACTGTGTAATGTATAATGTAGGTGCATTACTAAACGTTCTCCATTTAGTTTACTCTCTCTCGCCATTTTTTTTAAGTTTTACAGAAATGTTTGCCGCAAAAAAAAGTCGTAAACAGTTTGAATTTCACACATGTTCTGTATGGTTTAAGTTACGTAAAGTGTGTATTGATGAAATTGCAACATCTATAGCCGGGAAAGTTGCTTTATGAGGTTTTCGTTAAAGGTCAACTATACATAATATTGTAGTCACGAATGACTATAAAATTCTTAATTGTTCTTTGTAATATTTTTTAAATATCATATTTCTCGTATCTATGAAATCAAATTCGAAAATATTTTATTCTTGCGATTAATATCACACTTATTACATGTACTAAAAAGATAAATACATTAAAAAAACATATTCATAATATACATTTAAGTGTTGTTAATTCTGATGTCCATTAGCTTTTTGTTATTGTGATGAATGGCGAGGCGAGCATGCCATTCGCCTGATGGTAAGCGAAGCGACCGCTCATGAATCAAAGCAATGCTGTGCATTCCACTGCATTCATCATCCTGAGATATAAGATGTTAAGTCTCATAATGTCCAGTGGCTACTCTGGGTCTGGCTGGAATGTCCAACAAACCGGAACACAACCGTGCATTTACACTGCTGTTTGGCGGGAGAAATAGACATTGCGGTGTTACTTACCCAAGCGGCCTCTCACATATGAGAGACCTTAAAATTATAATAGCTTAAAATTATAATAGAACTATAAGCTAGATATTACTCACAGGAAAAATAGTAAACACCAGCAAAATAACCCCATGATTAACTCTAAAATATTTTCCTGATATAAAAACAATTATATTCTGCATTACATAACAAGAAAAATACGTTTATTTCAAAACTTTAACATCCATTAATAACTCTTAAGAGAGAATTGAAACCTTGCCCATAAATAAAAATCAATGAACTCGGAACTAAAGAAACGTATCGGCAAAGAGCCTACGTAGTGGCGGGATGTTGATGACTGTTACCGCTTTACCGGCCCCACACGTAGCCTTTAACACCACTCGTCCAAGAATTGGTCAATATTTGGGCGAGTCTTTTTTATATTGACACGGCAAAGGAACTATAGTGCACGCGATGATAAGTGCCAAGTAGCTATTTGATCGAGAGAATGTTTTCTATCATCATCTCACACATTTATGACAGTCCGAAAAAGGATATTACGTATATACGTTGAATGTAAATTGCAATCCATTTGCGTAGATTTCTATTAAGATTTTCCATCCTTTTTCACTGTAGTTGCAATACGGCATCGGGCATAAACGAAAACTTACCACCACCATTCGACTAGCGTTGGATCCAATGTATTAGGCCGGCATAATAATGACATAAGACGATACAGTAAACAATAATGCGTGGAGTGGGTGGCTCAGACCCCGCGGCGCGTTCACCCGGCCCGGTTCATTGAACATTAGATTTGCGACGCCAAAAAAAGGAATCGACACACAAAAACTCCGCCCGGCGTTTTTTGTTTGCGAAAAAATTGCTTGGGAATTGGATTGTTTTGCTGTATTTTTTTGTTACATAATTTAGAAAAATAAACGATAGGTCTTAGAAATGAATTTAGCATTGATTTTCAATTGGATGGCAATTTTCTTATAAAATAACACAATAGTATCGTATTATCGATTATTTTATACATATACTTCTACTCTTTTTGTGACCCACGCGTGGTTCCAATATTTACTAATTTCATAAATTACTCGTAGAACAAAAATATATTATGACAACTTAAATGCTACAGCAATAAACATAGCATTAGCCGACAATCGTGCAAAAACAAAGCAAATTTCATACCACTTAGAACCTGTTTAAAATTTGATCCCTCATTTTTGCCACCGGCAACACGACACTGCGCCATTGTTGTGCTCGTGCCGGTGGATTTTCGGCGACAATGGAGACAACAGGCAGCTCGTCTACTGTTTATACTCTTTTTACCACTACCGTCTCAAAACAAACGATCATTAAAAATAGTATGAGTCGGCGCCGGTCGCCAAACCGTCAATTAAAAAACCCCGCTCAAGTAATGAGCATGTACCGCACTAGGACACAATCCACATGGCAGCGTAATAGTTAAATTTCAATAGGAGGTCGTTCACCTCCAGTTGATGGCCGGTATTTTGTAAATATAAAAAGTCATGAGTCTAGTCGTACGCGTCGAACATTTAAATTAACTCGTGATACCCGGCTTGTATGGAGCCTATAGTGGATTTGTTAGCACTTTCGATGTGTGATTTGATGGACACTAACATTAAGTGTCAACGTCCTTTAATGTTCCGGAATCCTTTGTTACTCATAACAAAAGAATACACACTTGAAAATATGTGAGAAATTTACTCCCATGAATATAAGAAAATGTTTTGTTGATGTTATCGTTCAGTACTCTTTCATTGATTTTCAAACATTTACGCTTGTTTTACTTGAGAATTTTTAACAAAATATTACAATTAGCTAAATGAGTGTTGCAACCTGTTATTTTTTGGCTTTGTGATAAATATTTACGTACGCAGTACGTATGCAGTTTTTCTCACCATGTTTTTTGCACTTTTAAATCAAGCGAAAATATAAACATAATTTCAAAAAAAATCGGAATTTTTACAGCCTTCGTGAAACAGTTGATTCAAACGCCGACTGTGAAACCTGAAGTCACGGTTTCCATCATTGCATTCAAGAAAATATTTTTGAAATTGAGAAGTCGCAGGTGATTGTTGGATATTTATTTATTTTATTAAAATATGATTGGTCTGCGTTGAAGCCCACAATAAGTCCTTGCAATTCATCCCGCTTACCACATAGCGATAGCTTAATCCAAAGTACACTACCTCAAGTGACGAAGATAAAATGTTTGGCGCCACATGGGCATGATTCAATTCATTCCACTCTGTTGCCAAGTGATGTGTCACCAACGCTCATGTGCTCACAGATGGGAATGATATTTTTTTTATCTGCTCTTTCCGTATGGAGCAGGAGTTACATTTTAAGATTTTATTTTATCAAATTACAGCTTTTTTTACTTACTGCCGCACTCAGAGACGTTTAATGTCAATTAAATAGTTCCGTAGTATAGATTATCTTTGTAAAATCTACACATAGCAATGATTTAATTGACATTAAATACTCGTATCTCTGAAAACGGCACTCGGCAGTTAGTCTTTGAGCCAAGACGAGGACAGACACACAAATGGTCATAACGAAACTATAATTTTACAAACTTTATTAACTGCGAAATACTTAAAATGATTTCTTTACGACCTTACGTCTCTGGAAAAACTTGAAGATTAGTTTTTTTAATAGCTTTTTGCCGCATCTAGTACATTTTAGGAGTTTCGCGACTTGGACGGTTTGCATTTTAATGTAAATAAGGCATAGCTAGGTGGTTTGGACGTTGGCAGAATTATTGAGTTAGGGAGGGACGCCTTGATTCGTATTTGTACGGAGTGCTGAGACTTGGAATTTCGTCGGACTGACTGGAGTGTACAAACTCAATTCTGTTGGCAGCACTACCTTAGAGATTTACATGAACATATTTAAATAAGGTAATTAGTTCGCTTTAATGCACTAGTGACACTATCGTTTGTGAATATGAAGTTTTGCATTCTATTCTCAGATCGGGTTATTTATGAGTTCTTCTTAATTTATTACTTTTTTATACAACTTAGAGATATTTTACTCTAAGCATGAGTTTTTAAATAATTGGTATTTGTGCTTATTGGACTCGCAATACAGGTGATTTTGTATTATATGGCAGTCTTAAACCCATCTTTATTTTCTAAATTAAAAATAAATGATGCATTGATAGTAAGAACCCTCCGTTCTCATAATTTGCATGTTCAGGTGCCGCGTCATGCAGTTAAATGTGCAATGTGTAGCGCGGAGCACGCGCCTGATTCATATACCAGTTCATTCACTGGAATCAATAACTCACAAGTCTCACCCAAACAAGGACACCTGATGACCCTCAAAATAGTAATATTTTGATTTGATAAAGTTATTTATAAGTAGCGAAATAAGAAATGTTAAGGAAGGTATGGAATGTGAAAAAAAGGTTGCGGGTGATCCCACTGCACACATCTCTGGTTTTCGAAACATGTATTTATACTTTATATTTGTCTTCATTATCGCGATTAAATACACTTGCATATTTAATAATAACCTAAAAAAACCTAGCTATATGTGGATGTTATTTAAACTTTGTTCACATAGGTACGGTGACGGGTGAAGTCGCTCTATAGACTATACCATTCTTCCATTCACAGTTGTCTTGACTTCATACGTATAAACCAAGAAATACCAACAATCCTAACGTTCCGAAGCGTGACGAGACATAAAAATCCAAAGGATGTGGAAAAAAACGGCAGGACGTGTCTAGCTAAGGTGCGGGGCGGGGAGCGCGGGGGCGGATGTCTAAATCATAGCGAGATAATCAGTTCATTCATATGCTCCCCGGATCTCACCAACAATGACCCGATCATACCATTGTCTAGCGCAAATCAGCCATTGTTCGCGTTTACATGAATGAACCGTGAACGTAGTATAGTAATGTGAACCAACTACCAAGTTTGTTAAGAGTGGTTGCGAAAGTGTATGAAAGTAAGTTGCAAGTTAATTGTTAATGTTTGTAATTTTGACATCAAGAATCTAACTCTTATTATACCAACATCAACGTAATTTTATCCATGTTGCAGAAACATAACATAAAGAAAGGATCAACAGCCTACATATGTAGGTACTACATTTACAACAACAAACCAGAAGATGAAGCTTAAACACGACCTTTTTCATGAGATAATACATTCTTACTATAGGCACTAAACATAAAGCAATCATACACTTCCAAGTTTTAAAATAAGTATAACAATTGCCATAAAAAATTGATATATATCTATTTTATCCATCACATAAAGAACGAATGGTATATTCTGAAATCTGTATACACAAGTGTATAAGTTGCATCAAATCTTTGTCAACACTGAACAAAGACAACTGCCACTGATTCTTTTATGAGTCCATTAATAACTTGGAATGCAAATAAGGCAAGGTTACGAATTAACGAGTACTGAAATCACCGTTAATATTGGAAGGTTGAAGACCCCTAAACACCCACATCATGTTAAAGAACGAGTCATTATTAAAAATTCTTATTTTTGTGTAATGATATTGCTAGTCGCTTCGATTGAAACCACCGCACATTATGCGTAAAATCCACCTAATCTGGGTAGTTTAAGACACGTTTTGGACTCAATAAAAGTAAAAAGTTTGAGAGATATCGTAATATAATAAAATAAGTAAATACACCCAACAGTCACATACATATAATTCATAAAAGCTGAATTTTATACATGTTGTTAAAGCACCTTATCTAAAGACGTCTGCTTGGCATCCGGCCACTTTTGATGGTTCTTTCATCTTGTCAAGCACATTAAAGCTGATAACTCCTACAGCTACCCCAATCGGAATTTAATAATAGCCGATCATGCGATGCCTATGTCAGAGGCATGCGCAGACAAACTTTCAGCTTTAAAAAATTATAAAAGTCTGGTCACGGGCTCTTGCTCTATATGTGTACATTCGGTTTTGTCCAGACAGTATAATTTATATTTCGCATCATACCATGGAGTAAATGTTCGGTCACGACTTCTGACTCATTCAAACCCTATACGTAGACGAGACAAATTAGGAATAATTATAGCCCGGCCCGACATAAATACTAGTCCAAACGGCCGCAATCGACCGCCTGTGCAAATTGGAGGCTGTATTTTGCCGATTTGCAATAATAATTACACGATGCTAGTACTTAACCCGTCACGAATGTTGGAATGTTAATCGAACGTGACCTCGTAGGGAATGGTCTTCGATTACAGTATCGATATGGAAACGTTATCGATAAAAGCCGATTAATTTGATTTTACAATTCAATTTCACGAACGCTGTAGTCGTTAAGTCACTACAATGTCATGTGCGGTGAACTTAACAAGAAAGGACAAAGGTGACGTATTGAAGGATTTGTTTGCATTAATCTTTATTGATGAGTAACATTTATTAATACAACAAACAGTATAAATACATAATGCATTTTATTTATACAGCGAGAAGTCAGATTGAAAATTAATAAAACATAAATGTGTATTCCAGAAATAAAGTCTCTACAATTTACGTAATCGATTACATCACATCGATTAAGCATCGATAATCGCGTCCCGACTATCACTCACGGCTCCACAAGGTTATACGCACTGACACGCACTACGATTAGGCAACGATGCATTGGGGCAATCCCCGCCAGAATAACATTAAGCGTGACTAATCCGTCGGTTTTGCGTAGGAGATTTTGTATTGAGGTCGTTGGAAGCCGCGTGGCCATTGTAGCGGAAGCATTGTCTTATATGGCGGTGCTTGATTCCATGCGTTTATATGGTGCTGTGATTGAGTTGGTACGTGCAGATGCCTGCGGAGACTATTAGTTTTAAATACTTAATGCATTACTGCGATACAGGATTGATAGTGAGAAGTTGCGAAAAATACGAGTCTGCAAGTGTGTCTAAATGTAAGACAATTTGATGTAGAAGATTAAAAAGTTCTTGCGTACTTAGTAAAACCATTGGTTAGCACTATAAACATCTCCACCTCCCCTCTCGCCGGTATACACGGATGAACTTATGTACGTATATTTACAACCCTAGTGCTATTAATTTCATATTGTGATGCAACATCGATATTTACATTCAAACAACATTTACATTACTGCTCCAAAGCAACATATCAACATTCACCTACATATAAAACATACTCATAGTGTATACACTATACAATCACAATGAGTAGTGCGTACTGAGTACGCCGTAATAATTCCATGAATGAGCATCCATTGGTCCAGGAGTCAGTCACCCGGAGGTCGCTGTGAAAGAGCCATTCAAGGTCCGCGCCTGCGTTTGTTTTGAGCCTTGACACACGGTGCATTGAATAAAGAGAGTTGGAGCAGGACGGGGATATCGTACGATCGGTACTGGGAATTTGGCGGGAGTAGTTGTAAAATAGTATACGCATGTTATGAATGTATATTAGTAACTGTTGGGATAAGTGACAGTCTAATTGGAAGCATAACAGACAGTCATGGCGAACATTGTAGAATGTGTTCAAGGCTTGCACTTTTCGGTTCTGACTATCTACTAGCTGAGTGTGTAATTTTAATTTAATTAAAGCTCGCTTTTAACCGCGAAGAAAAACATATTGAAGAAACTTGTAGTTTGAAATGCTTACTTCGCAATGACGAATTTATATGTCATAATAATATGTGATGTCAATAATTTCACTTTAGCACTGCGGTGAACTGAAATCTAAAGACATGACTGTGTGGTTATTGCATATCTGTATAACCAAAAGCAGAAGAGTTTTGAAGTCTATTAACATAATGGTACACTTGTCATGTGTACTTAGCTTGCTTCTGCAATCGAAATCGATACTATTTAATGATAACCAAAAGCAAACCTATTACTCAAGTTCTAAATAAACTCGTATAGTAATAGTAACCGAGTGAGAGTACCCGCGCGTACGATTGTGGTCTAATTTAGCCGACGCGACGTCCATCTTGGCTCGCGATTGTGTCGGGAGCATCCGGCGCACTGCCTCCGCGTTAGTTCACACAACATAACTATTGTACAATCGGTATTAGTTCCTGTTGTGTTATTTGTACGTCATTCGAGTTTAACTTCTAGATACGATAATGTGTGTAGTTCGAGAAGTTTTTTATGTGTTTGTTCTCCTTTGCTGAGAGCATGCTAAACCTTCATATCGTAAGTTTTATACCACTAAGTTGGATTTCAATGAACTCATGGGTTCTAATTTTGAACTAATTTAATGACAAGTTTAGAATCATAAGTTTGAAATCAGACGATAAACCTGAACTACTTGAATTTATCGTCTGATTTCAAACTCGAACACCAAATTCTACATGTCTTATGTGCAAATTTATAGATTACAGATATATTAAAACAAAAATAAAATCTCCATATTACAAATCACTTTTGAATGATGGTATGGCCCCTCATCGAAACAAATTCCTATAAACTACGCAAGCCCTATTCATCTAATCACTCTACGCGCCATATTAATATATCTCACACAGAACCAGTCAATAATCACAGTTCATCAACAGCTGTGCAGATGCATTGAATAACACACGCCGCATCAACAAACGTAAAGGACGTGGAAACAGCTGTTCTCACAAAACTAAGCAAACACGCCCGCATGACTCACGGGACGAGTAGCAAAACACGTTGAATGGGCGTTAATGAACACTGTGAATCGATTGTAAAACATTGATTTCACAATCGGTTGTGTTAAAATCGATCGGCGATACCGTGAAAACGATCTTTAAAAATATTGCTTTAAATGATTTAACCTTGATTCAATTTTGTTTGATAGTCTGCTCCAATTTTATCTGAATCAAATGGCGTCGTAATACTGTGAAGAATTATAAATAAATAACGAAAAATACACTTAAAATATGCTTAAAATTAGTCTCAGCTCTGTCGAGGAGTAAATTGAAAATCAGATAGCAAGATAATTCAACGATTATGATGCAATTCCCGCACCCTTTCGAATCGATTATCCGATTAATCGATTTCGAATGAAGCACGCTTTATGGCACGCCTACGCTCCCCACCAACAATAAACTCACTGTCCATTGATCAAACATTAGGGACTGATTAGATAACAATACGGTGAAATTGTGAACTCAATGGGCATTGATTGTAGTATTGTGACAATAGTAATGGGATGAAAGGCTGACTATCACAATAGCATCATCGTCAGGTTATGTGGGTATTGTATAAAATTTAAGAGGTTTGGCGTGGCAATTGTAGTGCGAATATATATTTAAATACCTTTAGAGAGTAAGTGATATTAAAGTAATTATGTATATTTACAGAAAAAAAAAACTGTACAAATGTATCAAATACACCATTGATCTCATTAATATTATATTTCCCTGAATGACTTAATGGAGTTTCGTTTCCCCCACAAACTGATATGAATTGCGTAGTATTAGCTAAGCGATATGAAGGTATATGAACCAGCGCGTTGTATTTATCTGGCATTGAGTAAGGATTGCTGCTAGGACGTTCAAAGACCGCGCTACTTGTCTGACCTTTGCCTACAGGCCCTACTATTGGTGCAATTGCAAATGCAGATTTATTTAGTATTTAGTATGCATTAATTTGCCTAAACCGTCTGTCTTAAAACACATTACATATTTGTCTAATAATGCATTCTTTGAGAATGTATCTAAGCGATACATTATTTACATATACAAAATCCGATTGTTAAAACACTTATACAAGCGTCTTCTCGCTTACTCATCAAAAATCAAGCGGTTGGTTCGCTTTCGTAAGTGATCACCCTTACCACGAGTAAACGACAAACAAAACTCACTCTTCATTACATAACAAAAAAATCCACAAAGCAATCCCAGTAGTGAGTACGACAAACGAACGCGAAAGTGGTGCGAGTAATGAGGGTAGTGGTTGATTTCAGTCTCGCGGCCCCGCTGGATGAATGAAGCTCGGTACTACGTCGCAATTATTCTCTTTCAAGGTGAAGGATTTCCCGTAGTCACAGTTCACCCACATCTGAGAGTCTCTGCCCCTTGGAGTACCTCTGTTTTGTAATCTGGCGCGATGGTTTAAATGACTTATGGGTGGAATTATATTGTTAAAAAAGTTATGAAAAGCGAGATATACATAGATTGATTTTGTGGAATTACTTCTTATGATATGGCCTCATGAGCTCAATGGTAGCTTACATAATATGTAGCCTGAACCTTCAACTTCGATCGTCAAGGTTATACGTTTTCTCATTTAAGAGATAAACGATAAAAAGAAGCATGTTCATTAGAGAATATAACTCAGCTACCTGACTAGAAATTTTAAGTTAAACATTTCTGTTAAATAAATAGGTACGTAAAAAAATAAAACAATAGTCGTTTTGCCAACATAAAACTGCTAATACTAATAAGACACTGTTAATAAGCAACGCATCCATAGCGCATTTTTATTGTGGGGTGGCTACAGTGGCGTATAATTTACATATGTTTTTTTATTGCGGTGAATGGCGAGACGAGGATGCCCTTCGCCTGATGGTACGCGATACGACCGCTCATGGACAGAAGCAAAACAACAATACCATGAATTACTAGAGTTAGACAGTGCTTGGCATTCCACTGCGCTCGCCATACTGAGATATAAGATGTTAAGTCTCCGTATGTAGTTACTCTAGCTACAATGTCCTTCAAACCGGAACACAACAGTGCATTTACACTGCTCATTGGCGGAAAAAAAAGACATTGCGGCGGTACATAGCTAGGCGGCCTCTTATATATGAGAGACCTACCAATAGTAAATATATGTATGCTACAAATCACAAACCTGTGTGTATTCAGGCGAAGGAGGTCTCGGAGGGTACTTGGAGGCCATGCGCGCGCCCGCTCCGCAGCCCTGGGCGGCCGCCGGCTCATCCTCCGGGTAGTACAGATGCACGAAATCCTCCGTGTCCAAAAATGTATTGATCAGCATATCCTCTCACACGAACAAACACGTCACTAATAACTTAACGCAGTCTACAGATCAGACTTTACGAACACTATTCACTAGTTAAAAATCACCGAAATAGGAAGCACGCCATCGTGATGCTAATTTGTAGCGTTCCATATTTACTCTTAGAGTTCATTGGAATAAATTAATTTTACATATATTTATAATAATAAATAGATTAATTCACACTACACTTGTATAAAATCACATTTGCACGGAACATCCAGTCACACGCTTATCTACTGAAAGAAAAGAGGTTACATTTACTATGTCGTGTGTGGTCGTCGTTTATCGCAGTTGCTTCGAGGCATGTTATCAGTTATCGGTGACGCGCCCACGTTCGAAGGCCGTTCTTTCACGAGCCGTTTTTAACTTCTTAAATCACGTAACGTTTAATTTACAAATAACAATTGCTAGAAAATTTCGACACTGACGCCTAGCCACATCCTTCTGTCTTCTCACGGAGCTTGAGTGTAATAAAATCAAAGTTACCCCACAAAATGTAGTACTCGTAATGCTATGTACCCGTTATTAGCAATGGGGCATTTACGCCCACAATTGATATGTACAAAATTAGAGCAATTTGTCACGCTCGTTGACAGTTTAGTCCAAACAGCGCATAATTTTGCACTTATTTAGCTACAATGCAAATTAACACGACAAAACTTTAACACACGTGATTGTTTTTTTGATTATATTTACGACTGACGTTTCAAGAACAAAATCGTAAAATTACATACACAGCAATGCCTGTATGCCTCAACGGGTAGGCAGACGTGCTACTAGTGGTGACCACGATTGCAGTGTTTTTTAACCGTCTTAAAATATGATAGGGACAGTCATTTGTCAAGCCGGATAAGAACTTCCACGTAAAATAACTGACTACAGCGACAATATTATGACAGTATCTTAATTTGTATTTTCTTGTAGAACTTATCAATTAGACACATCAAGTGTCTATGTAAATGTTTCATGTTGTGAAGGTCATGTATGGTTAAATAAACCTACTATGACTATTGTAGGAAATATCGGTACCTTTAACACAATTTAACATTACTGAAAAAGGTTTGTGAAAATTCTATACAAATTTAATAAAACCGTAGAGATGTATGACCGCGCTAATCTTTGGAACTACCAGTTGATTTTATAAAAATATATTGTTTACGACCCTTGGAAACGAGGCTAAAAGAAAACATAATAATAAAAACACGTATCTGGTTAGATATATTAAAAAAAATATATGTTAATGTGTGAACAGGAGAAATTGTACCTTTGGCACGGACCGGCTCACAAATCCGCAATATGTTAAATTTCCTTTAAATTATTATATCAGAAAATACATTACATCAACGTAACAAGCTCCGCAAAATAAAATATTTCGTGAATAAGTCGCGATAAACAAAATAACCAGTTTGTTTTTATCAAACCGCGACCTGTTTCTCAGGTCGTTTGCATAAACACAATTTATATCAATTTGCACACAATTTCATCGGCGAGAATCACAATAATATGGCACTGGGCTTCATGTTGGATCAAATTCACGTTGGCAAATATTTGTCTCCGTTTGTGGTCGTTGCGATTATCGTGTTGTAGTTAGGATCAAGCTACCTGACCAAGACAGCTAGGGAGGTATTGGAATGTTGTGCCAGACGTTGGCTACATTCCCGAGTTATGAATTGGCTAATGTGAAGACCCGTGTAGACTGTGGTACATGAGTTATGCAAACGAGAATAGCAATTTTAGCAATAGTGTTAAATGAACTCACTTAATATTTGTGTTAAGAATATATTTATACAACAACTTTGCTTTGTAGGAACTATTTCCATGAATCGGTTGTTATGATATGGCGAAACGAAGTAACTAGTGCAATGATACGTGTATCATAGTGGTATGTTTTTTACTAAGAATAATAGATAAGTATATGCATCGATTGGGTATGATTGTTCACATTCATATGATATGTTTAGTTGATTTGAAATATGACTACATTTAAATATCATATTGCGTTTTTCAGATATAATTTGTCGGGCATTACCTCGCATCTATGACTTGTTCTAAATAATTTGTAATAAAAAAAAAATTACAAAATATATAGAAATTGATATGTTTGGATTAACTCGGCACATAATGAATACTGCTAACTCACATAAACGTTTATATATAATTGTTTACTGTTCCAAATGCACACACAATGTCAATAAGCTGGTAAAAACACGGTGAGGTAACACAAACGACATTGCAATGACATTTATTTTGAATTTGAAATATTCAATGGACAAACATATTTGAATACCTATCATACGCTATGTATCTAATATTCGTACATTTTGTAAATAACTACAAAATACTGTAAGCAATTATGTCTGAAACTAAATGGTGACAATACAAGTTCGTAATAAATGTAAAATATGAATTTATTTTCCCTTGGTATTCCCCCTATTCACTTGTAAGTCTCCCAATACTGAAGTTATATTAATAATCACTTACTTTCAAATAGCGACTTGCTTATCAAAGTTATGATAAAAATGTAAACACACAACGATATCTGCACGAATAACAAAAATAAGTGTATATGCACAACGCAACAACATTGTACATACTGTGGTGTATCGAGAGTACGATTGAGTGGGGTTAGGCCATATAGTTCACCACGCTGGCCTGGTGCGGGTTGGCGGACTTTACACACCACAGAAATAATAACAAAAGCTACATTGAAGCGAAGTGTTCAATCGTAGTGTCATTTAAATGTTTGCTATAGTAGCATGCATTATTAATGCAATAAGTCGACTCGGTTCGTTACACTCTGGACGGATACAGGGATAATTTAATGCTTCATTATATGCACTTACTTGCGTTTAATTCAGAAGGCGCCGTGAATTGCATATATTATGTTGTTTCCAGATAAAGTCCTTTTGAGTATAAGGTTCTATTTTCAGTATAATATGAAACATGTTATATTTGAGTACGTTCTTGAGCCGTATTAATTGTGAATGAATGAAAGATACACGCATATTCGCAATTTGTTTAAAAATCTACTTGCACCCTGTTTACTTATTTTTCAAATAAGTAGAAATAGAAGATTAATAAATAAGAACTTTCTAAGAAATTAATTAACATAAACTTACATCGTAACAAATTCCGAATAAATATTGAAATTCTATTCGCACACGTTTCTTCGCTGTAACTAATATGAAATTCTAAGTGAGTACGAATTGCTCCAGAATGTTCTTTTCGACAGTCTGAGTGGACTAGCCTCCGTCACGGTTTCAATCCAAAACGAGTCAAACTATCGAATCAACAATATAGCTAGTCACGACTGCACCTTGTTACAATTGAAGTTGCGTCGTGTGAATGAAAAAACTATTAAAAGTACTGTTATAGGGCAATCAAATAACTGGTCTTTTGTGCCTTGTGTAAAAGGTGTTAGAAGATATGAGGGTCTTTCTAGCCCAAGAACTAGACCTGACACATTAATTATGTGTACAAATTATGTTGTCTATGTGAAATCTATCTCCATTATGAACCACTGTTTGTTAGCCGGCTTCACGCATATCCGCCGCGCCGACAACCGAATTAGATTTGTACATTTAATTTTAAAGCGATTCTATATTTCGTCGTGGTTTAACGGACGGTTTAAGAACATGCGTAACAAAACCAAACGAAAACCTTATCTCGAAAACATCAACACCAATGAGAAACTCAATAAAAAATATAAATTAACTGGTATCATCCTGGACGGATAGTTTTAAATATTTAACCGCGAGTAACCTCGAGATAAAGTTGTCCAAACACGAACTTCATAAAAGAATAAAGGCATAATACAGACGATGCGGAAAGATTATAACGTGACTACGACCACGTGGGGAAGGAGTGACATTGAGTGTATTGACCAAAGCTTTTATGTACATTTCCTCTAACGGTTTCTCCAAATAACAACATATTTCATACAATAATCAATATACGATTACTCCTATATTATGGAGGTGTGTAAAATACGGACAAATATCTGAAGGCCATCAAGAATTTATTCGCGCGGAGATTGAACTCGCTGTTTTTTTCAGAATGGCAAATAATTAATTACTTAACTGTTCCCATGAAGGTTTAAGAAAATTAGGCTTTTGATATTAACAGCAACCTACGAAACGATAACTCTATATAGAAATGATATACACAAACATATTTATCTTTAGGTTTACCTCAACCAATGTCGCACATAGACACTACACTACATGCACTTGTTATTTTTATATGTTAGCTCTATCACGAGACAAACGAATGATCAACACAATAATATCAAACAGAAAAAAACTGTTTACATCGTGTACCTCGCCAATCAATAATACATGGATTTACCGTTAGATTATTTTCAACATTTATATACATGTACAATGTACATACATATTTATTCGATTGACTTTCATGAATAAATCACTGTTTACTGCTTCGCATACGAATTAATGAAAGAATTTACATTGACGTGGCTATTATAAACCAAATAGTGAAGGAAAATACATAATATTATTTCATTCTGCAAAGATTTCTAATAAGTTAGGTAGAGATAAAACATATTTATAGGTCTTACGTAAAATTTTATTCTTATAAAAATGATAACAAAAATGTAAATAAAAATTCTCATCCACGAATATCGAAACTTGTACCGTTTAATGACCATCAAACGGATAATACAATAAACAAAGTAGTTTCGATAATCATGCCGTTAATAATATTTAAATATTACTTGATTGTATATTAAAATATCAAATCTATTTTCACGGGAGCCAAGTCCCAGCTAAGCTGGAGAAGACATAAATAACTTCCCCTTATAGTTTTGTGGTTACAAGGCGAGGATATTTTTGGAACGTAACTTAATTCAGAAAAGGAGCATAAAAGGTTATTCCAGAATTATATTGTTCGCAATACCGAAATTAAATTAAAGAAATACAAGGCCCTATTTGTATTAAAACTGAATTGTCAATTCTGGTCAATTCAATAGTTTCAGAAAAAAATACCAGGAACGCAGGGGATTAAAGAGGATATCACATAGCAAAATCTTGTAACGCGTAAACGGATGCCCGCTCCACTTTCAGTACGGTGCGACGCAGCGAAGAATGCGGTCAGCGGCGCCTACAGCGTGTTACGTCCACCGCGCTCATGTCGCCCTGGTACTTCAACTACAAACCCGCCAACAATAGCAATTGTTTCCACGAAAGAAAAACGAGCCAACTAATTCTTATCATTACAAAAACAATGATAGTGTAAAATTAATCACTCTAAATTCCGTGAATTGAAGATAATTGATCTTCAGAAGCTTAATTAGTAGGGCCTCCGCAAGGCCTTTGCTATTACAGCGTACAAGGTAAGTTTTTACTTTAAATTGCGAATTTCCTACTGTATTGCATAATGTAGTTGCGTTAGATGTGACGTAAGGCCACAAACGTACAATGATGTCTTAAGCAGTGAATTAGTGGCATATTGTGTTTAACTAACGCAATAGTTCAAAGTTTAGATTAGGTGATTCGCTTGTCTATCGAGCACTCGTCCATAATTTAATTACCTGTTGCAGGAATAATTGTAATGGACTTTTCAATACTTCTATTCAGTCGATTATTTATAGAAGAGCTATTTGACAATTCACGATTCCTAATATGGATTTAGTGACTGGGAATGCTTTGCCATCTATGATTTAAAATCAACAAGTATAAATGAATAGATTTGTCTGGTTCCATTTAAGGATTTCGTTACCGTATAAAGATTAAAAGATGATCTAATGTATCACTATCGCTTACTCAACATGCGAGGTAACTCATAATCCTATTGTAATAATTTGTTATGACTTACTCATTAAATTCATATTTATGTTCGAGCTTTCAAAAGCGTTGAGATTCTATTATTTATACGTTTTCTCATTTAATTTGATTTGATGCTACGAAAATACTTATTTTATTCATCTGCATTTTGTTATGTTTGCATGACGAAAGTGGCCACGGTGGTGTCTCGCTAAGCGTTGTGTAATGATCGGCACTTAGCGATTAATACTGTCACAGTGGGAACAGCAAAGAAATGTTGGCCAATCCGTGTTGCATTGAAATCGATAGAAAGACAGTGAAGGCGGCGCATATCGCGTTGCGGACCGCAAGCGAGCGCGGGCGTCGCCGCTCGCCGCCGCTATCCAGTTACGACCAACATGTTTTTGCGTCTAACTGCAAGCATTTTAGCACAAAACGCTGGCGAACGTGCAGATTTCGGACGGAATGTCTAACAGCGGAGTTATGTTTCGTCCTTTGTGGTTCAGTTTACGGTTGCGAGAACGAGTAACGCGAGTCAAGATACGGCGACGTTCGATTCGACTTAGTTTTCTGTCCGTGTGAGTTCATTTCCGTATGTAAAAAATTGAAACTAGGAAACGTGAATTCGATATGGACGTAAAGTATTAAATACCATCTTTGTAGGTGGAGAAAGAAACGTTATTTCAGTTATGAAAGAGTACGACGCTCGCCGTATGATCACAAATATTTAGTGACGGAGGGCTATTTCTAACCTCAAAATAATTTTAATAGTCACAATAGTATATTTATGTAGTAAGTTTTTGCCTGGCAGGTAATAGGCCGATAAATAATAAGGCTTAGATGTGGGCAGTAGTGCCATTAGCGAGAGGGTTCCGGTTCTGTACTCAACAATCCGCTTGCTCTGCGTGGGTAAGTAAGGGCAAATCTTTCTAGATAAACGCTTTATAGCGAAATCTTGAAAAACGCCTATGTCCTGCAGTGAACTAATAAAAGCTGATGAATGTAACAGCATCGCCCTTAAACTAACATGACTATGCCTAAAGTATATTTATAAATTGCATCAAGAAGTTCATCCTCAAGTTTTCTCGGAACGTGAACGGTGACGTGGTCAAATGTTCAGTGGGCCAAGGTTTATTAGCGATGTAATAGCAAAAACTCGTTACGTTCCCTACTTATCGTGAGACGCGAATTCTCGGAATGTTCGTTGTTTTCCCACTGCAAATTCGCAAATATTAAATGATTGTTACTCTTGTTGAGTGCCAAAACAGATTTTCCCGTCGGTTTCTACATGTGATAAATCAAACATTTCTACGAAATTGTCGTTTCTGTTGTGCACAGTGCTCACTATTTATACAATTGCTAGTGTAGGTCTAATATGAGGAATGAACTGTGAGATCACGGCTTCATTTCTCAGGTCTAGTATTCTATTTTGTGAGTAGATTCGATTGTACTGAAATGATTAATCATAATAAGAAGAGGAATATCATCGAACCGATGATAAAATTACCTTTGTGATAACCGGCTTTACAAAAAATACGCTACGTGCGTCAGACCAGTTAACAAAAATATTTCTGGTAGTAAATAATTAAAATTCTGATTCACGCAGCGTAATTTACAACAGTAGAATATAATATGAGTATAATACAAAATAGGTATACAATTATTTTATATTTACCCATTCAATCCACGTTACCTACAAGTATTGAATATAATTGTCAGGAAATAGAAACAATGAATTAAGGAAATAATAAAAGGCCCGTTAGTCGTAAAAGGGCCGGCCTTATCTCGTGTTGACAGTCTGTGGAAATGATCGGCTCTTTATTAGTACTCGTGGTGGTACTGACCATGATAATGACGTATGTACCCTTACAGTATGTTGAAACGTATATCGAGAATGACAAAACATTATTTATTTAAACAACTATGCTCGTTAAATATTACGTTGTGACTTATGAATATAGAAGATTTTTTTTTTTGAGATACATCATTTCAAGTATGTATGTCTAAAAATATTAGTAGAATTCTTGAAAATGCGTCTTCTAGAATATTTTTGGAATAATTCATGCAATGACATGTAGCATTTTAATGAGGCGAAAATTTTGCATCAATAATTTATGAGTATGTTATTTTGAATTAAAGTAATTAAATAAAGCTAAACTACAAGTGTTGAATAAAGCATGATGTTGTTAATTAATATTATTCCGGTGTGGCTCCGAAGTTATATATAAATACTAAACCGCAGAACAAAGTCCTTTGATTGCACTAACAAAGAATTTTAACGAGTCGAAATTTGGATTTGCGATGAGTTTGTCATTCATAATTCGTATCAATTATCTTAATTGTAAAGTTTATTATTAAGATTAAACTAGGTTTTACGGCATCGTAAACTCAATGATACAACTATTTACGTTTACTTAATTGATTCATTAACCAATTAAATTTTATCTATTTCAGTACAAAGATATTAAACTAATTTATAAAATTATTTATATCAGGCCTCAGTGAGTCACTGCTGGGAATTACTCAACATAACGTTAAAAGGCTTTCATAATTAATAAAATTGAGACCCGAAATGCATATTATTATCATTTTTATAGTTATAGCTTTTACAGACTATTCCGCCCACACACCCGCCAATGCAACTCGTGTTATACAGGAACACAAAGCATTCACACCGAGAACTGAAACTCGACAAATCTCTAAGGAACAATAGCGTATCTTTAACCTAAATAAAACAAACAAGAGGAGTTGGCAACAAATTATTCTCTCATCTTTTACAAAATATTAAGCTACGAGGATGACTATTACGAAGCATAATTAGACCTATAGAAAATCTAGACTAGCCAGGCTAGTGTCCCCTAAATCCCGTTCAGGACAGTTATCTGCGATATCGGTGTAAATCACGCCACCCCGCCACAATCCGGCGACGCGGCGCGGCGTTCGCAACAAAGCTCCATTATTTACCTTTCCCTAACGCCGGCGGCTAGAAATCTCCTCATTCGCCTCATTACGAGACTCTCGGAGCGTTAAATCATTATTTATGCTTTATTGGCCACCGTCGACAATTGCGATAGGCTTAATTGTGGCAAATCCTTGAGAATCGTGGCTCATTACTTCGGTAACAAAGCGATGTCGCCGAATACACAAGGTCGTTGGTCTTGAGACATGTTCTTGGAATTGTCATGGTTAATAGATAATTTGAATATTTATCAGGAAATAGTAAGTAGTAATGTAAGAACTAATATGAAGATTTTCTTATCTGACCAGTTTTTTCTGATGCATGTATGAAAGATGCTTATAATCCTGCCGATATCATGAGCACAATAACTAGAACTTTTCAGTATAACTATTTTTGTTGAGACTTGCGTATACTCCATAATGTATTGAAAAAGGTTTTAGATATGTATTTTATAGCGAATGCTAATCCAGTGCCCACACGTAATCCACTAGGTATTTTTATAAGTTTCATTTTGTGGTCTATTTCACCCTAAATGCCTCAGTAAGGACCTTTTAATAACTATAAAACTGGCTGATATACACATTAGTCATTTTATGGGTGATTCTACGATAAGAGGTAACTTGAACGGCAATCAATATAAAATAGGTTTTTTATTCCATATTGTCCAATCCTTTACAATCAATTACACCATTTTAATGTACTTCAATGAATAGAGTCACAATTAAATGCTGAAATATTATATTTTTTTCTGAAATTGCCAACAAAGTCCAAAAATGTGTCTACCCTGGCCTGTCCCTTAGCCGATTTTAGTTAAAGTTACTGCCGTACCTAATTTGTTTGTATCGCTTTCTAAACTAAAGCATGGTAAGTATGAATTTGAATAAATATACTATAATAATTTTAAGAAAAAATCCAGCAAAGTATGTTTTTTGTGTATATATTCTGAACTTAAATTTTGTCCCGTATTTTTTGTTGCTTTACCCTGGCAAACTTTGTTCCACTACTACCAACATAAAAATAAAACTAAAGTATTGCAAATTCCTCTCAAGGACATCTAACGACGTGAAGTTAGCCACAAATAACAAGCGAGCCGTTAGAGGCCGCCATTTTGCTAGTTGTCGCGACGCGTCCGTGCGGTGTAGTGGTCTCGCAAAGTCATTGTGTCGCTCCACTGGTAAGTCATAAAAGTTATATTAATGATTTGACTCATTTGTGTAATATTACATTTATTCAATAATACTGTACTAATTCAAGTGGGATATTTAATTAAGCCAAAAATGTTATACGTCGATTACAATATTTGAATTTATCATGAAAACGTCTTTCCCCTGGCGTATTTCCCCTGCCAAGATAAATGCCAGGGGAGATACTTACTAGCCAGGGGAGATAAAACATATCATATAATGTAGTCACAAAGTAATTTAAATATATTTAGATTGTACTGAAGTCAGATTTAAACGGTATATTGAAGTATTGTTATGATAAAAAAGCGATCTCTAATTTTTTTCACATTATTACAGATTATGGCACCGCAAAAAAAATTAACACGTGAAGAAAAACTACAAAAGAAACGTGAAGCAGAAAGGCTAAGATATCTAAGGATTAAAAATGACCCAGAGAAGTATAAATTGCAAAAACTAAAAGAAAAAGAAAAATATTTGAAAAAGAAAGAAAAAGGACTAATAAAAACTGTCGATCAAATGACTCCTAGAGAGCAACGTAAAGCACGAAAAATATGGAAGAAGAAAGCAAGAGAGCGTAGGCAACGACTTGCTTCTCAAAATGTAGCGAATGTTCCAGTTGATGATCAAATATCAAAAAGAAATTTTCAGTCAAGAGCTTTGGTTGCTAAACTTAAATCAGACCGAGCAAGAAGGCAACGATATTTAATTAATTAAAAAAAAGATGAAACCATAAATAGATTAAAAACTAAACTGGCATGTTACAAAAAAAGGTTACAAAGATTAAGAAAGCGGGAAAAACTTACACCTAACAGCAAAGTGGAAAAAGAGTTGAATTCCCCAAGTGCAAGAGATATAGTGAAGAAAAAATTGCTGTTTGCAGATGTGCTCCATCAACAATTAAAAGATAATTATTCAGCTCTTCCAAACGAAAAAGAAAAAAGGATTTTTAGAAGAATGATAAGCGGGAAATTGGTGAAAAAATATGGAATACTACAGAACGAGAAAAATATAAAACCCTTGAGAAAGCTTGGAAAAGTGCAACTAATTGATAATAAAAGGAAAGGCAAAAACGGTTATGAAGTAATAAAGAGGAAAATTGTAGATTTTCTTGAAGAGGATTCTAATTCCAGATTATGTGCCGGTAAAAGAGATTATGTGACGAAGAAGGGAGATCGCAAACAAAGAAGAGTTCTTCTGGATACTCTGAAAAATCTCCATAGATCTTTCATGACGAAGTGCAATATAACGATCTCATATTCACTATTCTGCCGTCTAAAACCATTTTGGATAGTACAACCGAACTGTGATAAACGTGACACTTGCCTATGCGCTACACACGCCAATATAGATCTGATTCTTTCAGCTTTATTCCAAGCCAAAATTATATCTATATCAAATCATCAAAATCTGCTTCAGGAAATTTGTTGCAATAGGTATAACGAACAGTGTCTTTCCCGAGATTGCCCAATTTGTAAAAATAAAGGGCTCAGTTACAAAGAATTTGATAATGCCATTCAAATTGTGTACAGAAAATGGGAACCTGTCTCCACCACTATAGCTGATCCAAAAACGCATAAGGAAAGAAAGGTAACTAAATATATAAAAAACTCGATTGAAATATATCCTCTTGATTTAATTTTACAGTTAGATTATAGCTTGGAGAAATTCCTTCAGCACGAAAGGAATATAGTACACCAACATTCGGCTTATAAGAATAAAAAGACAACAATTTCAAAAAAAGAGGCTGTGATTCATATGGACTTCAGTGAGAATTACTTGACCAAATACGCAGAAGAGATTCAAGCATTTCATTTTGGGGGTTCGCGTCAACAAATAAGTCTGCACACGGTTGTAACTTACACGAAAGAAGACACAGATGAGTTAAAGACTACTTGCTATTGTTCGATGTCACAAAATTTATTACATTCGCCTCCAGCTATATGGGCACACTTGCAGCCAATTTTAAACAGGTTACCATCAGAAGTAGAGATTATTCATTTTTGGAGCGATGGACCCGTAACACAATATCGCAACAAATACATGTTTTACTTTCTTGTCACGCATTTGGCAGAATTTTACCCAGCCATTAAACATTTTACCTGGAACTACCACGAAGCTGGACACGGCAAGGGAGCTCCTGATGGTGTTGGTGCCGTTTGCAAAAGATCAGCAGACCGATTGGTGGGTAGTGGTAATGACATATCATCGCTGAGCGATCTGTCAGAAGCTATTCAGAAAAGCTGCCCTAGCATCAATGTTTTCCTTATTGACGACATAAATATTCTTGAGAAAGAGGCTTTGCTTGCTACTTCTAAAGATCATATTAAGACTTTTTCCGGTACTTTGCGTGTCCATCAGGTATCATGGAACATTAAAGATCCAAATAAATTAAAAATGAAGTCTTTAAGCTGCTTTTGCAATGAAAATACATGCGATCATTTCAAAATTGGTGTTATGATATACTCGTCCCATAAAAAATCTCGTCTCCGCGTCGAGGATGTTTACGGGCCGGATTCAGACTCTGAAAAAGACAGTTGTTCTGGCAGTGAACATATCACAGCACCAAACCAGATAGAAGATGAACAACAACTGTCCACTTCCAAACATGTATTCAAGAACGGCGACTTCGTTCTAGTTAAACTTCTGTCGAAAAAAACTGAGTACCGTTACGTAGCTATGTGTACGGGTTTGGAAGAAGATGACGAGATACAGGTAGTTTTCTGTAAAATAGGGGACAAAAGTGGAAAAATATTTAAAGTTGATGAACAAGATATTTCATTTATCTCAGAAGATCAGATTGTCCAGACACTCCCTACGCCAAATATAATATTAAAGGGGCTGAGGGTTTTCTACTCCTTCAAAAAGCCAGTGAATGTCTTTGAAAAAGCTTAAGTATTTTTATTTTTTGTTTGTTTAGGCAAGGAAGTGCCCTTATTTTGTTAATTTTATACCGTTATTAAACGATGAATATTATCTTAATTATCTTAACTATCACAAGTCTGATTATTGTTAAAAGGTGCTAAGCCAGTGAATGTCTTTGAAAAAGATTATTTTTTTTGTTTGTATAGGCAAGGAAGTGCCTTTATTTTGTTAATTTTATACCGTTTTTAAACGATGAATATTATCTTCACTATCACAAGTCTGATTATTGTTAAAAGGTGCTAGTCTAGCTACTTATTTAATTAGTTTTATTAGAAGATGTTTAATTTTTTGTTAAATGTATGAAGACACATTAATTCAATGTTGTTTTATAATTAATAAAAGGCTTTAAGGTGAGAGTATTTAAAAATACCAATAATTAATAGTCTAATAAAAAAGATTTTCCGATTAAAAGTTAAGTGTAATGTTTAATAAAAGTTGATTTTATTATTTTAATTCATTATTTCATTGCCCGAATCTCTCCCCTGGTCTAATAAATATCTACACTGATCTTGACGTCTCTACCCTGGCCTCGATATTTACCCTGGCCTTCTAAAAAGTAATAAAATATGTGTGAAGTAACCTGCCATTGGGTGAAAAGGTTAATCAATGGGTTAATTAGCATAATTTAACATTTTCATGAAAATAATCCAACTTTTCTCCCTGGCCGCATCTTCTATGGGCTCGAAACCTCTTATCGTAGAACTACCCTTATAAAGCATCCACGAATTTTGATACACAGTGAAGTAAACGAAGAATAAAATCAAAGAATTTTTTCTCTTTTACGATGACATTCATAGCGATATCTATTAATATTTTTTGGTGATGACATCATAATTGATATTAGCTGTATGAGATTACTGGACATGTGTCGGTCCAAGGATGCGCTAATGTTATTATATCACAATCTGTTTTTTAAGTGCTCCACGATTAGATAAGTATTTTTTGGAGTTGTGTGAGAAATATCAAGTGGTTACAATATTTATGATATGAAAATATTCATACACTTAAACGTTATACACATCTTGAAATACAAATCTTGTATTAATCCAAAACCAGAGACCGACAGCTCAACCATACTATTTGAGATATAAACTTAAATTACATGCTGGGTTTTAAATTTACTATGTTTTTGACTATACACGTACACAACCACGTAAATATTAAATAATTCACAACTCCGTAACTCGCACTTTGATACGGCAAACAAGCAAAAACCGGATGAAAAACAGTTCGCCTCGAGTTAACAAATATTAACTCCAACGTTGAGAATCCGGTTGTATTGGACGGCTCGAAACTCCGCTTTCCACTATTACAACAATTAAGAACGTCTTTAGAACCTACGCTAGCTAGAAAATTGACAAGAATGTACCGATATAATACATAATTATTTCAACTATATGAATGAATAAAATCAATTATTCTAATTGAATATTGGGTATTACATCACAATGAATCGGATTGGACCAATGTTTTTGGATGCATAAGGGTATCTTTGGGTTTAAGAGAATGTGAGTAAGTCTGTTTTCAGATATATGTTTTTATATAGATTCTTAATAAATTATTGTCATAATCTACGTCAAAATATGTACTGAACATATACAGTCGATGTCGAAACAAACCGTATTAATTAGGTAGACAATGTTGCAACAATGCAAAAAATGCGATACAGATAAATGTAAAAAATAAATAAAATTTCTCGAATGCATGGTGCTAATACTTTCGCTATCAACAGTATGTTGATAAATTATATTTTAAGCGCTAGATAACATACAAAATAAATATGTGACATTAAAATATTTTAATGAGAAAGTGACCGTATTTCACGATTTAAAATGAAGGTTATCTTGTAAAAATATGGTTAAGTTTGTGTCAATTGACGTGGCAACAGCGGAAAGCAAACTACATTATCATCGGCTACCAAGACATAAGATATTGTAATGCGATGTTTTGAATTAATTACTGCTATATTTTCTACACTGTCTGACTTTTTTCTTCTTATTTTTAAATCGTTGCCTCATTTATAGATGGACTGCTGACAGAATACAAAAACCTGGAAAAATAACTTGTAAACCAGGAAAAATATAAGTAGGCCTTGTAAATATTTATCCGTGCAGAGATCGAACCCACAACCTCCAGTGCTAAAAGCCAACTTCTTCAACTAAACTAGTTGGTCGTAATGTTTAACTGCAATGTCACCTGATGGAAAGTGACGATAGTCTACTCAGGACCACGCCTACGTAAGAAGTGCTATTTTTAGCATTGCGAAGGTGACGTATTCCCATAGTCATGGTTAAAATATTTTGTTTTTTTTTTTATTTCGTGTATAATTTGTAATCTATCAGTATTACAATGCATCACGAATATTAGTATAAAAGATTTTGATCCGTATTGATTAGAATGAATAAAAATAAAAGATAAAAGAATTTTTAGATATTGAAATCAACTTTTGAATTCCAATAATTTATAGTTTTGTAGTCAAAAAATAAAAATAATTGCGTCAATAGAACACATATCAGTATGAGTATATATTTTTCAGATATTACTTTATATAACTTACAAATAACATATAACTTACAAAAATAAACACTAATTGACCTCGCTGGTTTATATGTATACATAAACGGCAGATAATTCATATCTTCTGTTAAATATTTGGTATGAACTTGAACATGAACATGTCTAGAAATTTCTTTCAAGTCAATAATTATAATTATCTTACGGGTTCTATAATAAACTACTTATAAATGACTAAACATATTGTGACTTCAAGAGAAAAAACTACAACTTATGAAAATCTCAGCTATGTATTTTATTCATTTACCTCGGAAGATTTTTGATGTTTTGCATGTTTTACAAGTCTTCCTTGAGTCAGTAATGTATGCAATTATCTCTTTGCATCGCGTGTGATAATAAATAAGATAACCTACTAAAAATATCATAAAATTATTTTCGGTATTAATTTCCGTAGCCTGCAGCCACCTTAATTGTAACATCATAATCTTATCAGAGAGTAATTTTGTAGACTTTACGCTGTTTAGGCTCGAGTAGGCGACAGAAAGAGTAAGTTCAGTGGGGCAAGGCCGCGCATCCCGGACCTCGGCGACAAAAAGCATCGCCACTTGTCCTCTAGAATTCCCACCAAGCACAATCAGATTTGCATAACTAATTATTCATTAGTGAACATCTTGTAGCTCGAGGGAAAATAATAACCCGGAAGAATTTTACTGTGTTTCAAAATAAATTATGTTCTTAACACTACACAAAGAAGGTTAAGAATTAACATCAATAACGGAGAATCTTGAGATTTAACATCAAAGGCAAATGTAAAAGCTGCATGAGGTATCCATTTTGCGAAACAAATTCCAGAAATAACCCGGAGGTAACAAACGAACAAAGGAAGACGTGCGCGGCATTGTTGTGAATTTTTCATAAAGTTACAAGATAGGGGATTATGTGATTGGGAGCGGTAATCCAGCGCGGCTGCACCATGGGAGAGCTTGTTTATGTTGTATGTGTTTTGTAAGGCAAGTGAGGCGGACCAATAGCGCGCGCACACGTCGCGTCGACTTGACGCGCGCTCGGCCCTCGCGGCTATCATGTGAGTGACTCCGCAGCCAGGCGCCGCGCTACTCCGCGCCACGCCGCACACCGCACCAAGCCACGGCGCCGCCGCCCGTGACCTTCACCTGTGCATTGTGCACTTCTGCGAACCGCCGTACACACTGTTTATGGTGAAACGCAACCGCCGCAAACCTATAAATACTACGTTAAGCTCCAACAGAAAAAAGCGACAGGAAAACCTCGAGATTACAATACGCCGCGAACAAAGTAATGAAAGGAAGTCGGAATCTCCTCGAACAATGAGCGGGATGACGCGATCGCGATTCAAATTTATAAACGGCGGCGATGCATATTGCCGCGAGTAAAGCATGTTTTTGTTGACTAACGTTATTGAGAAACAGACGAATGATAAAAAGCAAGGCCGCCCGAACCTCTCATGACAGCGGCGATGAGGCGAGCGAAATCAAACAAGTAGTTATATAAACAAGCCGCAATTATGCATGCGAGTCGTGAATGCAGTTGTTTATGTGTGCGGCTAAGGGTGCAGGCCTTCCGCGTTGGCTGCGCTCGCTTCCGCGATGCAACATCTCTAGACGCCGCGCGCCGCAGCCTTCCCGGGCACACCGCCTGCGCCGCCCGCGCCCGTGCTAGCGACGTGAAAGTACGCGCACACATAATCCGTGTAAATGTCATTAAACGTGTTAGTGTACCGCGTGCGGTGTGCTGTGTGCAGTAATCGAAGCGGACGTGATCTGACATTCTCTGGAGCTTGTCGCGAGCAAGGTCGGCTAGATATGACCCATCAAGGTCACACACTTAAAACAACACACATTTTTCTAAATATTCAACGAACGGTACCAAACAAAGTCGCAATGTCGCGACATGTGTTAGACCACTGGACTGCGAGTGCGGATTCGCCTTCACGACCATATGTCAATTTCAACTGCCGCAATCTCGAAGATAAATACTTAAAATAGCGTCGTGAATCACTTCCAATATGTTCGTGCACAATCATTGAACGTCCGTTCTGTATGTTCAACATGCCCACCAAAAGATTTATAAACCAAACCCGGCAAAGATATATTGGAACAGACGGGACAGGAGAAAGTAGACTTGGCATCCATAAGTGAAAAGTATTTAGACGTTTGTACATACATGCACAATGCAGGGTACGTGAAGTCACGTGAAACGCTATAAAGGTCGATCGTGCATATCTTGGCAATGTTCTCTGTTTAATTTAGTAATAAACTACGATTGTACAGTCATAAAAACAATGTTCTGGGGCGTGTAACGGAAGGGACGGGTTGCACACAGCGTTTTAATGACTCGTCGAAGGCGATAGCGAAAATTAAGAGAAAAAGTTTGAGTAAGCACGGGACGGACACGCGAAGCGTTCGTGTCGGCCACGACCTAAAAACATAACTATACCGTGATGAACTTCACGATCCACGGCCCTACGTGTAGAGGTGACGCGATGTTAAAAACTTGGGTCCGACAGGCAACACGGCATTGCAGGGAGTATAAATTGAGCTCGTAATTAAATATGATGCGTGTTTGCGACTACGTTGTGTGCATTGGGAAAGCGCTTTATTATTTGACAACTGGGAGTCATAAAGTCTTAAAGAACGTTATGCAGTTTGAAAAGCTCATGAAAACGCAAAGAGGATGACATAATATCAATGAATTTCATCGAAATCGGTTCAGTAATTTTTGAGATAGATTTCAAATGCACAATGATACTAGTTAGGCAAATAGACACAAAAGGTATCATTCAGAGAGAAAGAATTTCTGCGTGGCGCCCTTCTTTATTTTTGTATTCTGTTCATAATTAAGTTTTGGTTTGAAAAAAAAAACTAAAATATTCTACGAAAATGATACCGGAAAAGCTTAGTAAAAAGGCGTAACCCGATTTATAGACTTTGAACCGAACCGATGTGGACAAACAGTAAACCTGCCAAACATGATTTTCTGGCTTTAAATGACAGTTGTCCACATATGTCACACAGAAACACTCATAAGGATGTGAACAGATGTAATAAAGAGGTAATATTGATAATGAAATAACCTTTATAACTCAACTAGGTAAAAGTTACGTCTGATACGAAACGCAGCGCAATTGATATCGGTACTATAATGTTTGTATGGTCCACAAATCTTTCAGGACCTCAATTTGGTTTTGTAGGAACGAAAATCGCCACCTAATTTCTATTTGTTTTTATATTATAGGGGGCAAACGAGCATATGATTCAATTGATGTTAAGTGAACACCGCCGCCCAGGAACTTCTGCAACACCATAGGTAGACTAGGTAATTGAAAAGTTTGTTACTAAAAAGTTCAAACACCTATCAGTCGTATGGATAATAGTTTATTATAATATGTATGTCCTTATCATTATATACTATACAATATTTGGTTAAGTTTATACACACTGAAATGCATGACTACTTTTTTAACGAAAATGTTAATAAATCATCAAGTATATAAACACAGATGGTGTTATTATACACTTGGCAATTAATAGAAATTAATATTTGTGTAATTTTTGTAACTTACACTGTACAAATATTTAAAAGAGATTACTGCGAAAAATATACATAAATATACTTACTGCATCAAATAATAATATAATAAAGCGATATTATTATCATTCATGGTATTAAAATATATGTACTTACAAAATGTGTAACAACTTTGATGATACTTATTTAATTGATGATATCTTGTATTCTATTCGTTATTACTTAATACATGCTCGTAGTTACATTTTAAAGTTATGATATCCTGTTCCCTCGATTGCCATCCCGTTTGGAAATGTACGTGTAGCATAAGATTTTTTGTAATAAGTGAGGGAGTGGGTGGTTACTGTAGAATAATGTTTAAAAATTCAAGAAATATCACGGTTGTCGTCTTACGCCTTACTTATGTGGCTTAAATAAAATAGAATGTTGGCGTGAGGTCTCTAATGTAAGTTTGAGACGTCCCACGTGACAGAGCAGGGTGCGATGGACGGTGGTAACGATTTTCCAAGAACTCAGCTGAGACGACGTGTGGACATGCGCACTAATCCACCGCGCCACGTGCTCCAAAAACCATGCCGGATACGTAACTTTTTAATTAAATTTATTTCCTACATTTACGCGGGAAAGTGGATACGCGATGTACTCACCAATAATCTATACATTACACTCTCAATGCGATGTTTACGCTAATGAGTAATTGAGTTGCCGCGCAATGTACATCACATTGCAGTGTCTGATTAATGAGAATCTAATGGCAATCATATGGAATTTTTTGTGTATTTAGTTTTGAAGGATGATTATAATATTGTTCTTTTTGAAATTTCAGTGCAATGTCGTGGATCTACGTTGCGGGCATGCGCAGTGCGCCCGGTAATGCCATGTGGCAGATTCCCGTTGCATAACTTTCTCCCTATTGCGACGTTACTTCGCTTGCGTTCCGTCTTTTTGGCGGGGGATACGGCTTTGCACGTTTAAATGTTATAAACTCTTATATTTTAAGTATTATGCAGGTCCTTCATTAATATTTTCCATTAATGGTTAAGAAATTAGATTTTTTTAAATTCCAATTAGACTAAACAGGAAAATTATCGATATGAAAAGCATTCCACATCCATAAAACTAAATGAACTTAAATAGCATGTTACGAAAGCATTTGTTTACATTTTATTCATATCATAACAATGGTAGGCGATATAGGACAAGATATTACAAGATAAAAATCATTAGACGGAGGCGCACATACGAACGGTATTGTACGACACACGTACGCTCATTCTAATTAACTTAATTGAAATGCTTCGCGTGTCGCCGACAATTAACATATCGTCGCTATTGCGGGTAAACGAACCGCAAGCGAGCTCAGATTCCACACAGAACAGACATGAGGACAATCATTTATCACACCCGCCAGCTAAAACTGGATATCTTAAAATATTCAAACAAGTTTGATCACTGTTTGTTTTGCAAACACAAATTCTCAGTTAACCGAACGCAAGTACCAGGAAATCAGAAACGAGAGAATGCGTCCGGCTGGGCCGTAAGGGCTCGCGAGTAGTACCCGTAGTACGAGCACGTTGAATGCGACGCCTCACGCCACGCACACATTTACAATATCTGGACTCACACAGGTGCAGTGTGCAGAATGGCCGAGGAATTCGCCCGCCATTTTATACGCGATGAAAAGGCATCTTTCCCTTTTGAACGTTTCAAGTTTACGATAATTTGTTTAGTTTGTTACAACAAAATACGCGTATAAATATTTAAACAAAACTCGATATCAAGCGTAGATAAAAACACTTCATTCAGTGTCGGCCAAGTGATTAGCCAATGATTTCTTGAGCCGGTGACCTCGGATCAAATTCTACTTTGAATTGAACAAAGCAATAACGTTTTGCATGCTTGACGAATTCCAAGCGTTCGTTGCAAAATCACAATTTGAAAAACATAGGTAACGAGACACATTACCAAAACACTGGTGTTACGGTTTCCAGTTGGTTTTTGTGAACATTGTTATAGTGTTACACTTAATTAGTGTAATTGAATGATACCATTCGATGCTCAAGTAATCTTTTACATTTTGCAGGTTTAGTGTAAAAAGGTTTCACATCGCCGCGCCGGCCAAAAAGCGAAAACCCGCCATAATGTAACGTGGACGCCACGAGTACGCCATGCCGCATCGATACTCCATAATACACTGGCGTATTGTGAAAAATCAGTTGTATCATTATCAAAGGCACTTTATTTACACTCTCGCTTTACCGTAACACAGACAGTAGTAGATTGTGACGTAATTTCCTCAAGCACCATGTTATTATGGAGCCATGTGCCGAACACGTCGGCGCGCCACCGTTTGCCATATTAGAAATTCCAATGCGGACCTTACAAAACTAACAACACTCGACGCACTTTACAATATAATCCATTTGTATTTTTCAGAGACTTCGCGAAACCACAAATATGCGAACTGGATGTTGATAAGGGCGCGGATGTGCTGTATATCCATATTATGGTGGAGGAGCAGCGAGGTCGCATGGAGTATGCGACGGACGCGCGCGGCAGCTGCGGGGCAACTGAAGGCGCGGCGGCGGGCGCGGCGCGAGCGGGGCGGGGGCGCGCTGGCGGCGGGCAGGGGGGCGCCGGCGGCGTCTATACCGCGTCTCCACTCTCCACTGACTCGGGTGACTCCACCACGTTACGGCTAGTACTTGGTAGAGGCCCGGCGTTATTGTGCAACGTCAGCATGCGCGTGCGTACTTCGCAACAAAAAACATCTATACACATCAGTTACGCCGCGCCGCGCCGTACGCGGCAATCAGTTTCCTCACACCTGATACTAAAACGTCTTCACTTGTTTTGCTGGTGGTTTTGTCGGTTTTTTTTGTGAGACGAGCCGCATCGTCGACAGTCAAGGCTGGTCGCGTTTTTACCGCCCTCAAGATTAAGCAACACAAGCTACGCGTCGATGACTTGCTAAACGAAAAATGTAAAAAAAAAATAGCAACAAAGGCGTGAATAATCCCATGCGATAGGTTGCCGCGGCGGGCGCATTCGATTGTTTCAGAAAACAAGATTGTTTTATCAAGATGTCAGCGATGTAGGAAGAGACTAATCGGCTACTGACTACTGACTCATGCGATTATCAACTAAGATGTACGATGTGGTATAAAAACTACGCATGGGATACGTATTTATACAAAACTGAGTCTTATTACGATACAATAGAATATAAACTTTCTTGATGCTGCACCAATGAAGATGCAATAGATGCAGTGAATGCGTCTTTGTTTACAGAACATGACAGCGTTTCGATGATAATAATGTCCTCCTGAACGAAACGAGCTTCATAAACTCATAAAAATACATAATTATCATGTAGGGAAAAAGTTAACGAACTTTATATAACATCCTTAATGATATAATAAGTAAAAGTATAAAAATAGCCGGCGTCATAATAGTACTTTCTCGCAGATAAAAATGTACAGCCTATGTAAAATGGTCTCTTTGAAGCACATAAGAGGTACAATTGTGGTAATCCTTATGAAAGAGCATAAATACTTCTTAATAAATAGCGCTTTCGTATTATTTACGTACTTCAGTGGCCGCGTGTATGGACTAAAAACCCGCCTTGGGTAATATTACCAGATTAGACAATCTATATTTTTCTTCTCGTGTTCTTTTGGACAACAATAAATACCAGAGTGACGGCGGGAAATAGTGACACCTCCACTCATTACTACGGAGATTTAATTTTGAGCTTATAAACGAATGGTAATACAAATGACTGCCTCGGTGGCGTAGTTGTACTACGGTAGGACTACAAAGCTGAGGTCTCGGGTTCGAATTCCGGGTCGGGCCAAGTGATATTGGAATTTTCTATTCATTATCAGCCCGGTGTCAGGTATTTGTGCCCGATATGGCGATAGGCTCGCCCCCTATCACATCATGGGACGGAACATACAAGGCGAAATGTGGGTGTCCTGGTTAGCACCTCTGCCTACCCTTTCTGGGAAAAAGGCGTGAGTTTATGTGTGTATGTACAAATACAAATACGGTAGAAGTGCACGACACGTATTGTGACATTATAACTTTATTTATTTCTTAATATTAGACTATAGTTAAATTATTTCGACTCCTAGCAGGCCGCTGTGGAAATCTTTGAAAGAAGCACAGACCTCGTTAATATACCCTCCCTACTCCTAAATACAGTTCTAGCAGTGGAATTATTATAGATAATTACGAAGTTCATGATGAAAATGATGACTTTGTACCATTATGTATAAAATCTCGAAATATGGGCGATGCAACACGAATAATAACATTGAATTCTATAAAGTTTCTGTGCAAGGATTCGAGATCACGTCATATGTTGGTGCTTATCGGTCATGTCTTTGTGAAACTGCTTTCAGATTTATAGGATAAAGAATAAACAGATAAAAATAAAATCACATGTCGCCATCTGTGCAGCTTGGCAGATGCAATTTATTAGATCATTGCCTTGTGTTTGTCAGGATTTATGTTTTAAAAAGGCTCTTAAATGTGCTGGTTGAATAACCTCTAGAAAGGAGGCTGTTAATAAGAATCTATTGGCCGCTTCTGTTCTGGAGTGTCGGGACTTGATATCAAAGATTCAAACCCGCGATACTGTCGTGCATCGTTAATAATAGTGAGATTCTGGTTTCCATACTCAAGCCAATCAATGCCGATGAGCTTTAAAAATATATGACAACATACATACATGTGGGTGTCCCAGAAGGGATATGCAGAGGCGTCACCAGGACACCCACATTTCGCCTTGTATGTTTCGTCCCATGTCACCATGATGTGATAGGGGGCGAGCCTATCGTCATATCGGGCACAAATTCCTGACTCCAGGCTAATAATGAATAGAAAAACCCAATATCACTTTGGATTCGAACTCGAGACCTCAGCTTTGTAGGCGTACCGTAGTACAACTACGCCACCGATACATGACATGTTTTGAAAAATCGAATTTGTTCACGATTAGACTTTTTTAGAAGTGTCGAAGTCAGACAGGTCACAGCCCTATCTTAAATCAAGACCAAGTCATACGTAACATGAATAAATAATTCTTATGAAGTATCCAATAAGGGCTACTTAGAAAATTAATGTGAACACCTACATAACCACTTACCAGTAAATAACGCTTTATAAGAAAAATATTCACCATAGGAAACAAATTCCTGCCATTTCCATTGACGCGAACGAATGGCCGCCTAATGCAAGATAAATGGACGATAAATGAAAGGTCTAAAGGGGTAGGTATTGCCGGCTTGACAACCATTTGGGCTCCATGTTGTGTGTAATCGAAGTCATATATTATATGGAATACTTTTGTCGGAGTTTCTAGATGGTGTAATCTCCGGATATTTGTATCGTCTTTTCATGTAAGCTTAAGTATGTATGATTAGAAGTCGGTTGACATTGTAGTTGAGGATCTAAAGGGTCGCATATGCTGCCAATAGACCAATCATTCCTTTATCCTAATACATACATACATAAACTCAAGCCTTTATCCCCGAAGGGGTAGGCAGAGGCGCCACCAGGTCACCCACATTTCGCCTTGTATGTTCCGCCCCATGATGTAATATGTCCTTTATCCTAATACAATAAACTAATTAAATTATGCACAAAAAGCATAACTTATAATATCAAAAAAATTTATTGCCTTCGTATACGAGCATGCGACCCGCCTGACGGTAAGCGGTCACCGCCGCTCATGGACCTTCGCAGTTCCAGGGGTCCAGCATAACCAGGTCCCTGCCTACCTCAAGCAGAGTACTCCCTTTGAGCCCCGCTTAAAATATATTTTACGTTATCTATTTTTTTGTATTTAATTATATTCGTTATGAATATTTCTGTATAATTTATTGTATATTTACACTCAAATCAAAAATAAATTCACGTGGATAACACAAACACTTGTCCTGATACGGCCATGGGACCTATATGAGACCTACTTTCGCTATACCATCACTGAGGATAGAACGATATTTAATCAAACCAATAGTTAGTCCACGAAATCATTCAAAACATGTTCAATTAGTACATCTATTCAACAAACAATGACCTACATTAAATAATGTCAAATAAAGATGATCAAGAGACAGGAGACGACGTGCTGACGTCACAGTCTGTAAACCCACGTTCAGTCTAGGCTGGTAACCTATTTATTCTCGTCTGGATACATAATTCACCACCGACGATTAATTTGATGAATGATTCATGAGATTTTTCGCACTGATTCCTCGACGATAGAATGTTTGCTTCATTCTGTGAGATTTATGTACCAATGATTTTTTGCAAAAAGGATATCAATTATGGATGGAAAGTAATTGACACTACTTGTGAGCATAATGTATATAGTTGGCTCGTAAGACTTTTGCAGAAGGTGGGCAGAGTACTGTTAGAAATAATTGTACTTTCGAATACACTAGAAAAAATATTCAGGCATAAAATAGTCTTACTTTTTGGAGACTGTCCCGCCCTCACACCCGCCACTGCAACTCCTGTAAGCCAGGATCAACAGGGGCAAGCATTTTCGCGCAGCGAGTCTCCGTGAATGTCTAGCTTGTCTTCTTAAAATAGTATTTCTGTCTGTATTGCTTAAAATTCTCCTACTTATCGAACAGTAGAATAAACTTTATTCTAGTTCATTGTTTTTATTAAGCAACCGCCAAATCCTAAAACATCCCCTCTATAATTGCGTATAGCCATCAAATGCATAAGGTATACTAATCAATTCAATTCAATTTTTTGTTTATGGCAAGCAGTGCCGTTGTCGACAATTCTGCCAATTTCGAATGTGCGATGAGTACTCGTGTGTTTTGGAACGAGAGTTTAGAATATGTTCGTTTGTTTCAACTGATAACATTAATTTACTGAGTGTTGTAAAAACATTATACTAAATGTATTAAATAGCAGCAACGTGGTTAGTACACTGAAACAGGACACACACGTAATATTTGTAAAGGTAGCATGCAAAAATAAAATTAAATATACAGTAAAAATTACAAAAAAGTTTCTTAAAACCTTTAGGTAAAATGTTTTGTAAAATAATTAAAACCATTGGTTAAAATCATTTGTATTCCACCTTCAACATTTCTGACGTTTCAGGGTCACAGTCTAATGGCATTAGTCCGAATGAAGGTCAACATTGCTTCAAGAAGTTCAGGGGAGAAGTGGGTTAGCAAAGAGGGAAAATTGATGGGAACAGGAATATTTAAAGATATTATATCTCTGTATAAGTCGAGTGCTGGATTGATCCTAGGGCAGTTGAAGAAAATGTGCTCCAGGGTACCTTCATCCAAGCCACATTCACATAAGGATGAATCCCGAACCCGAATTTTGTTTAGAAATACAGGAGAAGAACAGTGGCCAATACGGATTCGGCAAATCGTCGATATAATTGGTTTGGAAACTTTTTTATATTTAAAAAACCAGGGTTTAGGCGGAATCACTGGTTGTATAGCATAATAGTGCTTGCCTATACGTTTCGAGGAGTAGTTCCGGTATACTAATCATAACAAGTTAAAAAAATACAATTGTCATTTCACTTTTGTACACAACTCGTCACCTGCCATTCCTTAAAATAAAATGCTAAATTTATAATACCTGTTTATTCCCGTCACGTTACATTGTTCCGTACTTTGAAATCGAAGAGCATAGAAAGCGAAAACAAACACATGACACGGTGAAAAACGTCAAGCCAACTCACCGTGGCACCGATCTCGAGGTCGTAGAATCAATTTCGATGACTATAGTGACCTATTGAAACAGTAAACAACACTTGGTGCACAAGCTATCAAACATACACATGGAATTAGGCGGGAAAATTAACGCATCGGCGGAGCACGCGCCACGCGGTCGGAAGCGTACACGATACTCATATATAATTGACAAGGCGAGAAAGCAAAAGATGACTAACTACCCTCCAGTCAACAATATTTGCGGCGAATTAAAAATAGCACAACATATTTTCAAACTACCGCTGTTCATTTTTTTTTTGTAATTTCGAGTACCATTAACTGGCAGACATCAAAGAGTATAGTACAAAGCGGACATGACATGTTTTTTTGAAATAATACCATTAAAAAAATACGCAGCTAAAATATGGAATTATCAACATAACAGATAAAGATATAGCCTTAATACCGACTCAATTCCTAAGTCCATATTAAACTACTAAGGAAATTGCAAGTTGCATAAAGCCCTCCTCCCACGAGTGAAATATCGCCGTACATTGAATCAAGTAGCACCATTACATTCAATATTTTGATGCGTGGGAGTCGGCCGACATTATTTACGTACACATCTGTTGCAAAAATAATGTTCGATTGTCGGTACTAAATTTATGCGATGGCAAAACCCATAGTGACTCACAGTCAATCGGTCTGGATTGTTCAATTATTCATAATAAATCGTATTAGTATTTTATTCATAAAAGTTCGGTGACTGTGCGTATAGGTTGTAAAATGTGATTAATTAAAATCGATTTCCAGGGCTTATTAAGAGATTTTATGACAAAGTTGGAGAGAAAGCAGCTGTTAGTGAGTGCCAAACATTTGTGTTAAATTGCAGATAGTTTTGTGCCGTAAAAATACGAATCTTAAAGCAGAGTTAATTTGAATTGAAATTTTTCGGATTTTCGGCAACAGTAAAATATTTATTTTTATTGCGATTAACGGCGAGACGAGCATGCCTTTCGCCTGATGGTAAGTGATACGATCGTTCATAGACAGTAGCAAAACCAAACAACACCATGAATTACAAAGCAATGCTTGTCATTCCACTGCGCTCGCCATCCTGAGACATAAGATGTTAAGCCTCACTATGTCCAGGAAGGCTTGTGTTTACTGGAAGTATTATATTCTCTAGTGACACACTGTTGCAACTTGTAAGGCTTTGGCATCGACGCTTGAGTTCACTCTAGCGTGGTGTAAATACTGACTATTACAAATGCAGGAAATACGGAATAGCTATCATCCTACGCTATACTAACGTAATTTTCAGCTTAGTCTATTGATTACGTAAATGTATATGAAGTAGTATTGAATCCGTGAAGTATTGAATACGATTACCAGATCAAGCATTTTTTTCGTGAGTTTTGCGTTAACGTTTAGTTAACGTTAACATAATTTACGATCTTTTTTACCTAATACGGATCAAGCTCGGTTTTTATATGCTACGCAATAATCGGCAAAAGTTAATAATCCGATTGTAAAACACAGCAAATAAAGTTATTGTAAAATTTACAATGGTGGGTGCTAATAAAAACCGCTGCGAGGACATGCAAATAAAGAGCAATGCAGCCGGCACTCGAGTTTCAGCGAGATTAATTCTCACTTCGACGTTTATATCGATATGTCAACATACATTGCGTTCTCTGTGATTTCCCGTCAGCGTAGGATGGAACAAAAGCAGTAATAGATGTAAGACTGCGCGGTTGTGTCGATGTAGGTCGGATGCGAGTGGAGGTCGCTGTAGGCGTCGGTACAATTGGCTGCCCACATAACTTCGCCCACTGATTGGCGCCGCTGAAATATGTTTGCCGATGTTTTTGCACATAGTTACACGTGAAAATAAATCTCGTGTTTTGAAAATAGTGTTTTGGGTCGGGCGTGTCATTGAGAACAGCTGCGGAGCTAACGAAAAGAAAAATATTTCAGATAAAAAAAAGCACAACTAGTAACGAGGTTACAGATGAATACAAATTTTTGTAATTATAAATCCTTATTACATTAGATTTTTCACAAATATACATTAACAAATATGGCAGAAATCTTGACACATCATGCGAAAATCCATAGCAAAATTATATATGTATTTGTATGTAAACACACCCAAATTCGTTACGAATATTCCATAAATGACAACCATGCATTTTACAATATCTCTTTCATACTCAACAGTCAACCACAAAAGTCTATAAGTAAACATATGCCTTAAAGATTGTACAGAGACTTATTGAAGTGGCCTGCGTACCTTCCTGCTACCTACCATAATATGCATATTCTTATATTTACTTATGTCAATCACTACACAATACCTCTGCATTAAACGGAGGAGGGGTACGAATGGATCAGCGGTCTAGTTCGGTCCCATGATGTGATTAGCCCGGAGCCGATCGCCACAGCGGACACAAATTCAATCTCCAGCAAATTATCCTCCTTTATTGAAGCGATAATACACCGAAATTGTATTGAAAAAAAAAATAGCGTTAGTTCAGAAGTATACTCGTCTATCTATCTATCTATATCAGCCCGTATACGTCCCACTGCAGGGCACAGGCCTCCTCTACAATCGACAGAATTGATTGAGAGTGGTTAGGCCATATAGTCCACCACGCTGGCCTAGTGCGGGTTGGCGGACTTACATACCGTAGAAATTCTTTAAAATCGCTACGGTATGCAGGTTTCGTCACGATGTTTTCCTTCACCGTTAAAGTATACTCGTATATTTGCAAAATTACAAGTACTGCACACACCACGAACGTACATAGTCCTGATGCAATTATTTGTCATGGGTATCCGGAATTACACGAGACTTTTCGGTCTTACAGTTCTCAGCAATGGAATTATTATTTGTGTATCTCATAAATATTTGTTTGTGCGGGAATCAAGACATTTGAATTTAGTCGTCGTATTAACGTCGTAATTGTGCCACGTAGACTTTTGCTCAAAGGCCTGGGGTCAGTACAATTTAGATAAATCATAATTTAAAACTTTGTTAATCGTTTTACACTTTTCACAGTTTAAATTGTACATTTCTTAATTGAAGTTCTAAATAGGCAATTTATTTTGTTTAGTTTAAAATTTAGCGACGATAGTTTTATTAATCCTCTAATTATGGTTATAAAAGGCTTTCATAGCAAACAGTGGGATAAAGAAGCTTTATTATAAAGACTTTGTGTAAAGTGTAAAGCGCCGAATCACGTAAAGAAAGGAATCTGCAACATTTTGCAAGTCACCAAATGACTTGCTTTGTTAGCGCTAACTTTATTATAAATACTTAATTTTATAATAAAGGAGATTACAATTATTTTTTTAAGGCATTTAAATAAATAATTTCGTTTAGCAACGTGCTGAAAAACTCCGGTGTGTTATCTGGAGGTCTTCAAAGTCATTTAATTGTATTGAAATGGATCACAATGAATATAACGTAGCCCAAAGCAAAACGCATTCGTCAATCGACCATGAATAGCGCACTTCGGAATCGAACCCTTGTATCACGATTCATAGCCCCCCCCAATTATTTACCCCTCCAATAGAGACTAGACTATAAACTAGATTGTACTACATCTAAAAATATACAGGTAAAGTCAAAACGGAATACAACGCGTAGGCGTGATGGGAGACACGTCCTAACCAACGGTGAGTGGGCGGACAATCAATTCTAATTCCATTCACTACAAGCTTAACGGTAATGTCACCGACAAATATTTACATCTACGGGACTTTGATAACTGGATCATATTATAAAGCCTATATACGTCTCAATGCAGGGCCCGCATCTAAGATCGAAGGTTTATACTATAGTCCATCATGCTTGCCTAGTGCGGGTTGGCGGATTTCCTCACGTTCGTTTCCTTCACCTGATTTATAAATAAATAAATGTTGCAGCCGATTTTGGATATAGTATGAATGGGCTGTGATATTGTTTACACAAATCAATTCGTTCGTTCAATGAGTTTATCTACTATCGGATATGCAACTAGGATTTCGAAGGTGTTGCCGATGCGAATTAAGATTCTACCGTTAGAAACCTGTTGTCATATTTTAATTACGATGCTACACTGGCCCTCGTCTACAAAAAAATCAAACCAATTTTTAAAAATTGGGCTATTGTAATGTGCCTCGTTAAGCAAAATAGGAATTCTTAATTCACCATTTATCCAGTTTACCTAACCATTACGAAAAGCCTTTCTCAAACACCATCAATAGAATCTACAACAGGGCTGTTAACTCCTCGGCTGCGTTCGCAGACGTCGTTATCCCGGTGGTAATTGCGTTTGTATCTTGGCTAGAACTGGCTCGTAAATCAGACCCACGTATCTACTAGACATGGCCCGAATTAGGCCACCAAAATCAATAAGGCTTAGGCAGCTGTGTCGCGCCTATGTTAGGAAGGTATAATGTACTTAGTATGTGTACATAAGGTCCCTCCTATAACCTTGTAAGAGTAGGCAGTTCCACTAGTGCCGCCCAGAATTCGTTGAGCTAATATCGTGCGTGTAGGGACTGGGGTGTCTTGTTTTAGGTTCTAGATCTGGCAACTTGTGTACTCTGAGTGAGGTTTCATTCAGATTATTAATATCTATCCGAATTTATGTATTATAACTAGCCTGCTGAAGGACTTTGTTGTTATATTTAGAAATAATATCTTCTAATGTTGATTGGTTCCAACCGGTTTCGGGAAGTTATCGTGGTCTTTAGAGCGTAGAAAATACATTAGAAATTTTGGTGAACACCTAAACATCGTTAGGTTACGCCGGAAAGTCTGAATATAATAATATAATTTGATGATAATGTTTGTTTTGTGAGAGGACGTCCAGTCCTTTGTGGGAGGACAAAGGATGGATAAAGGTGAGATTTGTTAGAACCACTTTTCATAATGTTTTTCGCACGCAAATTAATGTGCATATATTTTTGTCCGGTTATAATAATATGCCCAATTTATATTTTCATATTTTTGTACAATCATAATGGCCGCGACACACGTAACAAATATAACTGTGCAAGTCTGAGTTTGCACCAGTATACTGGAACGTGTGAGGGCAAATAACTGCGCAAATTTCGTTCCAATTTTTGATTCGGGGCTCGTGCAAACTCGCGTTTGCGCAAACGCACTTAAACGTGCTGTGTATGTATGTGATCAAACACCAGATGCATAACCCTTAGGGTATCTATACTCTTTAGTAGTGTGACGGAAAGTTTTTAAAATGCAAGATAAAGGATCAAAGAAGCAGAGAATTAGAGATAGTAAAGAAATCTCAAAATATTTCGGTATGGAATTAAAAACTGTCGCTATTTTGCGCTCATGACTAAACCGACATTGACCCGAAAGCAAGGCTATTTGAATGACGTCAGATGTCATGTGATGATACGATAAAAGCAGGTCAGAATACTAGGATAGCATGAGTTACATGTATGTAAAAAAAAGATTAAACAAATGGGCACGCAAGAAGGATGTTTCCACAATAATTTCCGACACCTGACCGTCCAAGTTAGTAAGTGAAACGTTAATATCGTTGTTATTTGTAATACGAACTATTGCTCATTTGTTGTTTTAAACATAGTGTTTGTATTGCAATTTATTATTAATATCAAGGAAAGGAAAACGCTAATAAATTTACTTCGTGTTGTGGTACTCTTATTTTTTTTAATGTTTTTTTATAGCACCAAATGATATAACGAGTAATGATACCCGCCAAATAAAACAAGACAACAAAGCACATCAGTTTTCTGTAAGCTATTGGCACTGTTGCACTCAGATCGAAGCGCTATTCTGCACTTAGTCATCATACTTTACAAAGGATCTATGCAGGATGGCAAAGGAACAAGCATACTCGAGAGTCCCACGCATGGTTCTAAATGTTTAAGCTAAAGTCTTGTATTGTGGGTATCAGAAACTACGAAAGGCTTCCTTTTCACAACACCCACACCGAAACGAATTAAGCTGTGGAAGTTTTCCGGCCCACGTATTCGCTACCTCCTATAATCTCGGGTTCTTTGGACGCGATGAAGTATTTAAACAGACCTGAATACATGTAATTGCAAGAGATAAGCTTAGTTTCCCGCGAAACGATACTCTATTTGAATAGTATTGCACTCAGAGTACAACACAGTAACTTTTCTAATGCATTTTAAATAATGTGTGACCTTCAAGCATTCATCTCAGTACGGAAACCAAACACGCGACCTCTGGTAAACATACATTCATACATACATAAACTCACGCCTTTTTCCCAGAAGGGGTAGGCAGACGTGCTACCAGGACACCCACGATTCGCCTTGTTTGTTCCATTTCGATGCAATAGGGGGCGAGCCTATAGCTATATCGGACACAAATTCCTGACACCGGGCTGATAATGCATAGAAAAATCCAAAATCACTTTGCCCGACCCGGGATTCGAACCCGAGGCCTCAGTGTTGTAGCCGTACCGTAGACCAGCTACGCCACCAATGCACCTCTTGTAAAGCCAGTGAATATTCACATATAATTTAATAGACAAGCAATCCTTTATATGGGTCATTGGACATTACTCGGCGTCGACTAACCCTCACCTATATTTAGGAGATAGGTTCCTTACATCGAGCCATTCATAACAAATTGGTGATTAAAGCGGAAGGAGAAGACAAACGCGCGAGATCCGACGTATAACCGCGTATTGTGTAACAGAAACAGAGCGTTATACCTACGTCGTGCGTCCGGTGTTGTTTGTATTGTTATGCGGTGTGATTTTTGGTATTTCCCATATATGTTGTATACCATTATTGTAGTAGATACTAGATATACATAAGCTTACTACTTCTAAATACTTCTATATACGCAAAGAAGTAGGCAGAGATGCCACTAGTACCAACTAAAGTTCTTCAAGCATATTTATGTCCCAAGATGTGATAGGGGGCGAGTCTATTGCCATTCCGAGCACAAATTCCATTCCTAGGCATTCATACATAAGATTTTTCCATATCCAAAACACAAACACAAATACCGCATATTCCATAATATTAATATTAGTACTGCAAGACGGTGATTGTAAATAAAATGATTCGACACATTTCCTGCTTTAATATGACAAAAATAGAAAAAAACGCACATACGTCAACTAATTAAAGTAAACCTTGTGATACTGCATCAAGCCTCAAATCTAAGAAGCGGAGGCCAGTATCTTCGTCACGTACATGCAAATTTACATAAAATTTCCCATTCTTACGAGGTTGCGTATACGGAAGCGAGGAAACGTCCGAATGCACCGCCGAGGCCGCGCCGCATCTGCACTCGGCAGGTTATTTATATAGGTACAGCTTTTGGGGATCGGTGTTGTGTGTTTGAGGCGCCGACTATGAAACGAGAGGCCGCAGGTTCGATCCCCGCACTGATACAAATATTTGTGAGGCCCACAAGTATTTATCTCGGGTCTGGGTGTTTGTGAGACTGAATAGTCTCTTGAAGCTTCTGATACCCACGACACAAGACTTAATTAATTTTAATGTGGGGTGAGGAGTATGTATGTGATTGTTGTGTGTAAAAAAAATATTAACAGTCATTCACATAAATCTGTAGTAAGCTGTGATGGACTATGGTGTTAACTCGCGATTGCAAAATAGTCCAATGGTTTTCAGTGCACAATTATGAGCTGATACAGTACAGTTAACAATTATTAATATAATCATAAACATTTTTTTTTTAAAATAAATAATAAATAAATACACCCAACAGTCACATACATAGTCCTGACCCCACACTATGATCGAGTCTTGTGTCGTGGGTATTAGAAGCTACGAGAGACTTTTCGGTCTCACAAACACCCAGATCTGAAACAAATATCTGTGTATCACGGTTATTTATTGTTATTCATTATCTTTACAGTACAGTTAGATAACCAAGAGACTTTTCGGTCTCACAACACCCAGATCCGACACAAACAATCGTGGTTTTCGAAACAATTCTGTATGGGGCCTCGAACTTACAGGGGTATTCAACTTGCTGCCTGTTTTCATACCCAGCTTTTCAACAAAATTCGACACTGAGTTCGTTAGTACAATATATACAATGATTCAGTGCTTTAGTATTATTTCTTTTAAAACTCAACAATTCGATGTATAGTTTCTTATTTATTTATTCAGCCCGACATTGACTGAAATAGACAATGGAGCTGATTTTGAGTACAAATAACTTATTGAGGTTATTTTATAATGTGTTTTTTCAAACTATATTGGAATACAGACGACTTTTAAAAGATTTTTCATAATTTTATCTTTCGCGCGCTCTTGCCATTTTGGTTCGAACGCATTTGACTTATCTTTTCGCCACATCTTTGGTCATTCACTTGACGCTTTCTGTGGCCATTTTCCGAAAACGAGTTGCAAATCAACTTGGCTTATTCATATGGAAGGATCCGAATTACTTACAGAAACGTCGAAGCAGAAACGCTTCAAATATACGTTACCTGGGATAAAATTCAATACTGCAAGTATCAAACAAAATACATGTGCGAAATTTCAATCAAACACTCCGTGTTAATGATTGATGCGTCAAAGCACGTCTTGCGTTGTCCGTCTACTTTCCATTTTCCCACATAAATAAACAAGCATTACTCTTAAACGAACGGATGCAGGCTTCGCGGCCGTTTCATACCAACACCACTACCAGTTTTACTATACCCTTAAATAAACATTTGCTAGGGGATTTTGAACCTTATAAATAACATTGTAAGGGGATTTTGCATTTGTGAGGATGACTACTAAGTTAGCGTTTAGATTCTCAGTCCCACGCAACGTTTTGCATAAAAGCCATTGTTGTCGGTATCTTTACACGATATAAAGTTTAAATTGCTCAATTAATGCATTTTTATACAGTGTAAGATGTTGTGTAACATTCCCTTATTTCATTCATTAAAATTTTTCGCTTAATTCGTAGTCTTAGCGCCGTTGGTACGAGCTGTAAATCATAAAATTTTGGGTTTAATTCTCAGAAACGCCATCTTAGTTTTAGGTAATTTTCTGATCGGCAATGTAACCTGCCATAGCAATGGGAACCCTCTCTATAAAATTCTGGGTCTGAATTAAGACCTGATCAAAATATGTAAGTATGTAAATTATTAACAGCGTAAATCTTAGGTTCGCCTGTTAGAGCATTCTCTATATCATTCAGGCATTAAGTCCACCTATACAATATATGTATGAAGTGTAAATGAATAAATAAATAAATCCTTTAAATTTTTCAGGCAACCCAGAAATCCGTTTTCTTCATGGAAAGCGACCACAGCCGATCTAAAAAAAATCCTGCCCTTACTTTTGAAACTCTTGTTATTTAAATATTGATTATAAATATGTTGAGGAGGGAAAGGGTGTTCAGGTGCATAAAACCTCCACCGATATTGCTGACTGTATGAAATACGTCAGCAAAGCTCTTACTCCACGCCAGTTTCCTGTGAGACAGCACTATGGCTCCGATGGTGCCTGCCCATGTATGGGATAGTCAAAGCTGTATTTTAATTGCAAGATAGCCTGATCTAGATAGTTAATTATACGTACGCTTTACCATTTAAAATGCAAGATAATATCTACACAACATTCCAGTTAAAACTAACTTATCTACATACCAAGACCAGCACACCAGTTGAAGCACCAATCACAACATACCATCATAGGAGATAAATATTAGAGACGTTACAACTTTCTACAATCAATCAAACTCGAGACACCCACTCTCCCGACAACAGCTGACTGGCCTAAAACTATCAGTGACGTACGCAGCGGGCGGACGGGGGATCTTAAGGGGCTCTAACCTCCCAATAGTTATTTTTAAGAACTCAATATATCGTTAGAAAAGATTACCTGTAATTAGATATAGATCATTGGTATATATTAATTTCGCACATAACCCAGTCATCTCACAAGTCTATCAGACATCTCAAACAAATTCATGATTGTAACTCACCTATTTCATCCTCAATGCATCAATTAAAATTAACATAAGTATTATAAGACAAAAAATACTAAGGCAACATATTAAAACCTGTGTTAAAAAATCAAAACTACACTCACAACCAAAAATCCACCTCAATCATCTTTACATCAACCGTAACCCCAAAACTCTCAAAATATGACCCATCTCAACAGCTCTCGCTGCGGCCACGCACACGCGTTTTTACGCGTGGGGCGCGTCGCGTAGGCTCGTGTCGCGAGACAAGGCCGAGGTTACTGTCGCCGCGCCGCGCCGGGTCGCCCGTGGAAAACATTCTAGAAATATGAGGTAAGCAGTCTTTCGACATACGATAATTGGGACGCCGATGTGTGCCATTGGGAATAAACAATATACATAGCTAGAATAGTATGCGGTGTATATTTGTCTCAGTGTTGTGTATTTCATGGAAAGTTGGGGATGATTAGATAGTTTCTAAGATGTTGTATATATTTTACTTTATTCCGGGGATAATATGTTTTCTATAGCCTTTCTAGATAAATGGACTATCCAACCCTAAAATATTTTTTCAGTTCGAACCAATAGTTCCTGAGATTAGCGCGTTAAAACAAACTAACTCTTCAGCGTTATATATTAGTATAGATTCATAAACTGTAGGTTGGTCAAATTGATATTTTTGCATGTCGCAGAAACATTTGGTGCATAATTTTACGAGCGATCGTCTGCCCGTTAACTCCTAAGGGAAATATTCAAATTCCGAAGTAATCAGTAAGTTCAGAAAGTTTGAAAGGACTAGTACTTATCTTTGATTTATATTCTTGCATGTCGCAGAAATGGTATTTGGTTCTTGGTTTGAAGATCGATGGTCTGTCTTATATTGCTTTTGGGAAACTACTTTACTTAGGACATATCATCTTTTTCAGATGAATAAACTTACAAAACCTGAATTATCAGATGCGTTAATCTCAGGACTTCAAGATTTACAGTCAAAGCTTCTAAGGCAGTTATAGTACATTCGAGACATCTGTATAATTTAAACTTTAATATATTCAGTGCGGTCAGGGTTAGATGAGATCTAAGTAATTTACCGACTAGTGATTTGAATGTTCCACAGCGTACGTAAAGTTATATCCACCAGACCACAAAAAAAAGATATTTGAGTACCTAGGTACCGAGTAATTTTTTTATTTTTTTAAATTTATATTTATTTGTATGTTTTTTTTCGTGTCTGTGACAAATAAATCAATTTTCTTTCTTTCTTTCTTCTTTCTAGAACTTACAATTACAAACCTTGTAATTCCACCCTCGTCCCACAAAAACTAGGCCTAATTTCTCCCACAGAAGCCTGACGAAACATTAAAATTGTCTATCACGTAACAAGCTAGCACCTAGCATGTCTACGATGTAGATTACACAGACAAATTCAGGGAATTAGCAGGGCGGCGGGGCTTCTATGTCGCGTGGCCGGCCATGTGTCGAATCGACGCCGCTCTATCACCCGGTGCATGTTCGGTGCACGTGACCTTAACTTGCACTCGCTGTGGGGATGGCTTTTTAATACAAATTGTTCAATATAGTGTGAGTAAATGAATACCTAAGTGTGGTTGAAAATATATTGCCAAATTAAAGATACGCTTATGAACATTTTTAGAATTTACATGCTTAAATAACGATTTTTTTGAGACACATTTATGGCAATGGTATTACGACAGAGACCGGGCGGGGAGCCGAAAAAAAACTTAGTAATAAAAAAACATTCAGACAAAAACAGGCTTCGTCGATGTTTTATCACAGTTTATTTACGAATACAGGCGAGAGCTCATTCAGAGAATGGAGATAGATTCTACAAAACAAATTGAGATTCAATTAAAAACTCGATATCACAATAAAATTTCCATCAACGGAGATGGAACAAACAGCAAAATGGTCGATATTTATTACATTAATATCCAGTCAAGAAGCATAACACGAGGCAAATTTTTAATTAAAAGAGATTATAAATCTACGCGCTTCTATGGTTACCAAGACTCCTAAAATTAGCTTATGTATTACTACTGTCCTATACACTTTCGAGGGGTCACGATTCATACTTAAATTATTTCTTTAAAATGTGCAACACCATGTGGACTATATCCTAAGTCTTATATTCTCGGTGGTTTAATCAGCATATTTTTTAAAGTATGAGTTTCTCCAACTGATTTTTGTATCGCCATTTAGCTGTGGAACAGTTTTCCGGATCACGTGGAAAAGCAATTGTAAAATAATTAAAAGTAATATCTACCTAATTTTGAAATAGCACCTAGATATAGTATAAATAATATCTCGAAATCTCTGGACTAGTGTTGAGTAGGACATGACTTGAAAAAGAGTTTGTAAGAGTAGCCTCATTTTTGTACTGAGCTAGTACAATGTCCCACTTCAATTGAAGTGAGGCGTACTAGACAGTTTGAAGGTATTAGTACAATGAAGCACGATATTCCTCTTTTGAAGCACGATCATGTAATTGACGTAGTATTGTTACCATGTGCATCACTCCCTCTCGCCCTCATCCTATAATTAATGACGTAGTGTAACGAGTACCGGGACACAAAATATGAAGTAGTACATTTCAAAAAGTTGAGCCGCTCTTACATTTTGACGTCATGTACGGGACAAATGTACTACCTCTTGTATGTCCTACTCAACACTACTCTGGACAGTATTACGTGTACAAACAGGTGCATTAGTCACACACATTGACGCGTCATAATAAAAGTGTTAATATTCAGGGGTACATTACTATTAAAATTATTGCGTTCTCTAAAACAACCCTTCCCGCTAGGCAGACGGGGTGCGCCGGTCAACATGGCAGCCGTAACCTTGAACCGGGGGATGACGGCTAACGGGATAGTCTGGATCAAACCACGCATCGATTTTGTGCCGCGTGCGTTTTATTATCTCATTTTATAGTCTATTTTTAGGTGTTTTGTGATCACAAAACGTGCAGAGTCTATAGTAGTGATTTGGTATAAATAAAGGTATTTTATAAGAGTATATTTTCATAACATTTAATGCTCTGGATTAGTTTAGATAAGCTGCAGACTGTGAGAACTGTAGTTAGAATTTAGAGCAAGCAATTGCTCATGCAAATTTAGCAATTCATAATTGATTTTTAACGGATTGAATTAGAATACCAGGTCGGTTTTAAAAATACGGTCCAAATTTGCTACAATTTACATTTTAAAAATGATATGCCAAACACGCAGGTTTACGATAAAGACATCTCGGTAAAAACGTTTCATTAAAATTGGATACTACAGATAAAGCATCTACAGATAAGTGGAATAACGGTACATTGCAAAGGGCACCTTATGCAAATAAAGACTATTAATACTATGATCTTTTATTTGTTGAGACCAGCTAAGACCCTTACACAAATGAACATGGTTTATAGAAAATATCGAATATTTTGCAAATATTTTGAATATACATATTTATAAAATCTATATTATTAGGTTTACGATACAAATCTAACTATTACGTTAATAGAATTTATTCATCGATTAACATTGAGCTAACAAAACTATGATGAGCTAAACACAGCACAGGCCAAGAGTCCAAGAGACAGCACCGGTTATAATTTATTTGTAGTCTCCTGTAAGATGTCAATTATTAAACAAAGAGACCACTAGCCGAATAATCGCTTTGTCTCTTTCACACTTTTCCCTTGTATTTACTTTACAGGGTGGATAGGGAACGCTTTATATTCTGTTTATAATGCACAACGTCTGACTCAGACAGAGATCTCCGTGATGCATATTGACGTTGTTTGAAACGCAAAACACGAAGTCTGTTTCTAAATAATATTTTTATCTCATTTACACTACATATCATCAATCATTTCTTTTGTTATAAATTGAAAGTAGATGTGAAAAATTTTCGCTTTTAGAATTATTGTTAAGACGGGACGTTGTTTTCATTGGTCCAATATTTTAGTCTTGAACTCTTGAATATAATCTTGTGCGTTATAGTTTCACGTCTCATTCAATTAATTGGCATACCTATTACTTTATTAATATTTATTTTAAAATCGATTGATGTATTCAGGTTATGTAAGGCAAAAAGGATAGAAAAGAGTTTTTCTCTAATCATATACATAGAATATACATAAAAAACTTGAAGAAAAAAATACGTCTATTGCAATTTGCATTACCATAGCCATCTAACTATAACGGAAAAGGAAAACGTCTTCAGGAAACCTGCATACCATAGCGATTTGTAAGGATTTATATAGTGCGAAGTCCACCAAGACCATACAGATTACATGACACGTAAATTGAGTGTAGAAGCAAAGTAGAAGCCCACCTTGATTGCCAATATCTCCATCTGGACTATTTTTTAAATTCTCATCCCGTATTTGCAATTAAATATTTGCAAATGTTCTGCATTTCAATAGCGTCTTTATTTATCCACCCACATCTCGATATTTGAGATCATCTTTTTGCAATACCTGGGTATACTAAGTGACGGAATGTGTTATTGCATTGAATACTAAGTAATTGAAGTCATTAATCATTCTGGGCAGCCGCGAACCGGTCCGAGAACTAATGGCGGCAAAAGGATTTCCCTGTTAAATGTAATAAATACAGTCCAATGGATATATTTAGATCTCGACCTTCTTGTTATTGTGATTATGTGAGTCATAATATAATAAAATGCTTCCTATGTTATGATGAGGTGAGTAATAGTTAGACGAGTCGGGGACGGCCAAAGGTCGCACTTACAAACCTGAATACATTTAAATTATATTATACATACTCATAGTTATCACTCAAAAATACATAAGTATATACACGCACAAATCCATTCATCCAACGCTTCTTAGTTTCGATCCGCCACTTCACACACAGTTTCTGGCTTCGTTGCGATCCTGATTTCATATTAACCCTTTGGTTTTGAGCACGGGCATCCAGCATACACACGTGTGGGCATTCTCGCAGGCACTTATAGCGAATTTACCACCAGCTGTGACTATGGGATCCTTCTTCGAGTAATTCTGTTTATGTATGGCCAGTTATTTAATCTGCATACCTGAGAGGTTTCCACAAGAATTTTAAAGCGAGATCGTCATTATTAATCATGACTCGTAAGACGCATTATGTAGGATTTACACGATGGGCAAACCACGCTACTGATTCACTTATAAAACCTGGGTACTTCCCGACGTCCTAGAATATTGACATTTGACACTTATATTAATATAATATTACTACCCGCAAAATTATACAACAACAATTGTTGTAAAGTATAATTTGATTGGGATTTCATATAATCACTTACACTATAATCATATGTATTATTATTTATTAATTAGTAAGTATATCTAAGTACGGTAAATGTTATACAGCATCCTAGGATGGATCCTAAATCGAAATTCTCTAAATTATAAAAAATATTGCGTACTTACGTAAGTTCAATAATCACTGGCGTTTTAACTTTTTAAGTATTTAAATTTCGCGGTGCCGCAATGTACATTGCGTGATTTCTGATCGTGTAACATTCCTAACAGTAAACGGTTTTTACCAAAAGTGAAATCAGTTGCTAAGGCGGACCTTTCGAAATTTTGCCACTTCGGACTTTATCGCGTATCTTATTGGACATTTCGTAGAATTTGTGACCGGCGCGGCGTCCGATCGTGTCAATCGAAGGGAATTGACAGAATGGCTTCTAATACTCTGAGTAGTGAGATTTTACGTTAAAGGTTTTCGAGTTATTTAATTCATTTTCTTAGTAATAGTTAAAACAAAATTTAGCCAAAACATTGAGTAAATAATAGAGAGCGGTTATATGCGTTTCCAGCATATTGTGTATTAAGAAGTTACTTGTAAAGTTCTCCATAAAATACCGTAGTAATGATAACAGTAACAGTATAACCAGCTTAACAGCACACGTAGGAGTTGTGACCCTTTTTAACCGACTTCAGAGGAGGTTATATACGTTTAATCTTCTGCATAGTAATACCACATCACAATAAATAATGAGTATCTTACGTCGTACACTATTAAAAAAGTATAAACGATTCCAAAACATTCGAGTCAACAAAAAAAGGTAAACAATCTTCCACACCAAAACATAAAATTCCGCGCGTAAACTACCAGGCGATCATAAAATACAAAGAGTCAATTCGGAGCGCAACGTTAAAAATTCATTCACCCGCCACTGGTGCGGCCCTTATAGTGACTCACCGAACATCTGCGCGCGACGTCGTCACACCGCGCCGCCGCGCCGGGCTTACCTGTAAAAAAATACAATCATTAAGAGGGGTTCTCGTTGAATGGCGCACCGCCCGGCTTTTTGTTCCCTTTTTTATTTTGAAGCTGTGAGTTTTTGTGACTATCAAGGATTAAATACTACAGGTCTAAAAGGGTACGGCATTACGCATCAACATAAAATAGGAATGTGTGTGAGACGATATTAATGACGTCGAGGGATTTATGGACTTGGGTACGAATAAATTTAATGGCTATTTAGGGACCTGATCCAATACATTTTGGAGCAGTTTTTTTAGAAATACTCTAAAAAGGTTGGCTTTAAATTTCAAACTGGCCGCAAATAATACCATGTCTTAAAATAAAATTAGACCTTTGATTTCAGCGTGTTCCATGGATGTTCGAAAACTATTTTAAAAATCGAAGCGGGTGCCATCAGGGATCACACTCAGTATACCGGTTAGAAATGGTGGCTTCCTGTTAGTCTTTACACCGTTTTATTCAATCAAACTGTTGAAAGAACTTCCTAGCTTCTTGGCAAGTTGTAGAAAAGATTCGAAAACAATAAAATAAATTCCACAAGCGCTGAACACATGAACACACGCACTCCACACTACATTACAAATACTTGTATACGAGAATTTGCTTTTAACTGGTTTAGTGGGGCCTTGTTGTTAGTAGCGATAATTTAGTAAGAAAATACCAATATTATCCAGTTGGAAACAAATTTAAAAGTAACTGAGATTTTAGCATTTGGTGGTATGACTGCCCGTGGCTATATCTGTCATATAGATTTTTAGCAAATTTATATTATTAGCAAATATATTTTTAAAGTTTATTTTACGTATGCTTAGGAGGCATTAGTAAATGAGATAAAAGGATACATTTTCATTATTCTTGCACAAGTGTTCTGATGTTTCCTAAAGTAACGTAGACTTGACGTTTAAGGTACATAAGGCGTGCCTTTTTGCTCGATGTTAACATCTAATACAAATAAAATATAATATTCGTCAATCCACAAGAATCTGACAAAAAGACTCTTAAAAAGGTTTGTTAAAAATAATCTTCAACCCGTCTCCAACATAAAGTTTTCGTGACGGATCTTTTATACCCCTTGCTGAGCCAACTGAATGTTACGACGCAATCAAATTGCTGCTATCTCGGCGCCTCGGGATTGTGTTATTTTATCAGTCGTGTCCACTGATAACATTATCTGATGCATTATCAACATGTGGGTGTAGCGCCTAATTTTATTAGGATAACGTTGTTTTTGCTACAGATTTAGATATGTATGCCCTTTTCACCTTGGAGAGAGTAGCGCTCATTTACTTTCTACTATACCTTTTTGGTGCCAATCCGCACTAGGCAAGCGTGGTGGACTATACGGCCTAACCCCTCTCAATCGTTATCTCGATTGTAGAGGCCCGTGCCCAGCAGTAGGACGTATATAGGCTGATACAAAAAAATATACCTTTTTGTTCCGTTTAGATAGTGTTTTTAGAAAATATTTTTTGTGTTCACTAATTACAATATAGTATTATGTGTATTGTTATCCACAGGCGGGTATAATTATATCGAATGGAGATATTCTTCGAAAGCAGTCAAGTTAGTTTGATGTGGTAGTATAAACAATAAGTATCTGTCCCTATAGACACCACATTATTGAAAGTCTTGCTGTGCATATAAGTTTACGACCTCAACTTGTTCAGGCTGCCAAACATAAATCTTTTATGTTATCCAATTAAAATGGGTATTGTAAATATTGTAAATTCCCATTCCCCCCTCTTTTACTCCCATCAAGTCCTTATACTACACACACGTACATTCAAGCTAGACTAATGAGCTATATTTCTACCGTTTAAAATTGACATTATTTATTAAAGAATATGACTAGTATCTTTTAAAAACACAATATTTAAGTTGAATAATTACTTAAAAATATAAAAATTTAATAAAAATTTTTATATACGCAATATCTATGACACGCAAAAATAATAAAAATAAGCTCAAAAGGCTGTTAGTCAGATATAGTTGTAAACGCTGGTTGCATTGAAAATAGGCTATAAAGCCCATCGCGACAAAACTTTGAATATTTTTCCATACATATGTTTTTTCCACGAGGCCTTTTTTTTTTTTTGGCCGTTTTTTTTAACAAACTGACAGGCCATTGTTTTCTATTGTGAATGAAACGTTGGGGTGGATATTTGTAGTAATAAAATGGACTCTGGTAAATTGGCGATATAAATCCTCTTGATACCACGTAGGCTACGTGGCGCAGTTGGCTAGACGCCGGCTTTGAAACATGATGCCGCAGGTTCAATCCCCGCACCAAGACAAATATTTGTGTGATCCGCAGGTATTTGTTTCGGGTCTGGGTGTTTGTGAGGCCAAAAAGTCTCTCGTAGTTTGACCCACGAAACAAGAGTCGATCGTAGTGTGGGGTCAGGACTATGTATTTGACTGTTGGTCGAATTTATTTATGTTTTTATTAATTTACATAAGCTCGCAACTAGCACTGATGTGATTGGCAAGATGGTAGTGCCGTCCATGGTCCGCCATGCTAACTTCTGTTTTTAGTTGTTATATTATAGATGGCGAACATTACACCATGTCGGGTATTTTTCGGCTTACTCACATTATACGATTTTCTCTCGTCCTAAACACTGTTACCAGAACTTCTTTTTTTTTTTAATGAATTTTTATTTAGTGGATTTTAGACAATATTATTTTCTGCCAGCCCCATCGTAACCTAATTATCACAATGCAAATAATTAACACTAGGCCTTAACTGCTAACTTATATAATAGAATAGCTGCGTCAGAAAGAGGTTTCGACAAAATACTTTGTACAATACCAACATCCATAAGGTTTATATCTAGAGACCTTAAGAGAACCTCCCTGGCAACTTTGGTCCTGGCGCACTCCAACAATATGTCAGGACTTCTTATTCAACAGGATTCAATGCTGCCGCTAGAACAAGGCGCAAATTCCATATTCCTTAACTGTCCTCTCCCAAAGTGATTACCACATACCAATATTCCAACATCGCCAATTACCTATGCACGAACGCAATAAAAATAGATGAACACAAATTACACAGTGGTCGAGTATGCAGTATCATTAGTTATCTGGTGGGCGGCTCGCGTCTCACAGTGGGTTTTTGTCCATCTGCTAATGTGTGGCGAGATAAAAACCGCCGGCCGATGGCGGGAACGCATCAAGATATGATGAGAGCGCGGGAACCCAGCAATCTATGTAGTGTGCAATGTATGCAGGCTACTCAAGTGTACATAGTAAAAATATCATGCTCTTGAAATCATTCTTATAAGTTCACGTCTGCAGCCCCGTAGTTGTAAGCAGAAATGTTTACCAGTGCCACCCAGAGTTCGTTAAGCGAATTTCCTACTCGAAATATAGCAGTGACAGCTCATCGCCATGCTGGTCACAAGTTTATGTCCTGGGAAACTCATGCAAGATTCTGCAAGTTAAAATTGACGCATAGCGTCCGTATTGGACATACACGGCATTTTCATCGTATTTTTTGTGGTTTCCTAAAGTACAATTCTTTCAATGTAACCACGATTGTTCACGTAAGCAACAATAAAAAAGACTTTCATTATACTGCACAATTGAAACATCCATACAGTATACTAATACCCAAAACATCAGAAAAATAACTCCTTAGCCTTTATTCTTTCAATGCATTTCCTTGCCCAGCACACAAAGAAAGCCCGTCCCGCCGCGTATAAAATTAAAAGTATCCAAAGGTCGTCGGCCCACAGCGTGCGATAAAGAGACTGAATTAGCTTACAAGGTTAGCTGCTGTGTGATACTGAAACATATGAAATGCAGTCTGCACGAGGCCTTGAACGCGGCTGTTTGATTTGTATTGTTTACTCATAGTCTTCTTGCGGTTATATTTACCTAAATTTGTATTTTTTTGAAATTTAAATTACGCTGTCAGTAAGGGTGTAATTTTGTCATTTTTGACCGACTTCAAAAGAGGAGGTAATCAATTCGACTGAATTTTTTTTTTTTTTTTTTGTATGTTTGTTACTCGATTACGCTGGTATTTGGGATCCGATTTTAAAAATTTCTTTTTTGTCGGAAAGCATGATGTACTAGGTTGGTACCATAAAAAATTGGTGAAGACCTGATGAATATCTTTGGTCCTGAAGACCAGAACTCCTCAAAATTGAACGGTACAGCAATAATTCTTTTTGCACCTGGTTCAGTATAAGTGTATTACTACAAAGGGGGGGTTAAAAGGGGAAAGGGGTGTATGGGGGGGGGAGAAAATAGATACTAATGTAAATACTCAATATCTGTGGCAGTACTTAAACGATTTAAAAAATAATAATTTTGTCGACAAGTATGATATGTTAGATTGGTGTCATTAAAAAATGGTGATGACCTGATGAATATCTTCGGACCTGAAGAACAGAACTCCTCAAAATTGAACGGTACGGCAATAATTCTTTTTGCACCTGGTTCAGTATAAGTGTATTACTACAAAGGGGGGGTTAAAAGGGGAAAGGCGTGTAGGGGGGGGGGGGTAGGTAAAAGATACAATTAATTTCCGTTTTCAATATAAAAGTTTTACTATAAACAGTAGGTGAAGAAGAGGGAGAGTGAGAGAAATAGATACGTAAATTACAGACGTAAACTAAGAGAATCCGACCTGGTCAGTGTCTAACAATAGCGGATATCATGATTATAATGACTTACAATTTTCTCATAATTTCACAGCAATAATATCATGTTTGGTCTGAAGGATTCGAAAATTTTAAAGACTACGTTTTGATTATATTATGATCACCTTTCTCATCATTACGATGCCTATGAAAACTAAAAAGGGACAAATAAAATAATTTTTAATAAAAAATAAAAACCGACTTCAAAGTGCTACTACAAAGTAACAAATAATATATATTTCATCGTGCTAGTACACAATGATTAATGTTCTTATTGACTTGACTAGCTAACAAATCTTAAATACGTAATATTTTGAAGGCGGGTCGCTAAATAACAAACACGTATAAATTTAAGCAAATGTTACACCATTTGATATTACATGTAGATTCTGCAATGTTGGCTCAGAAAGGCACGTAAGTAAATTAAACAAAAATGAATATAATGTGAATATAATCCAACGTGTAAATTTTTTGATGTTTTGATAGAATTTCTATGTGTCTTATATGTGTGTGGTAGCCTGTTGATAATTATCTAGATATGATCCACGAGACGGTTGACCACCGTCTCGGTTATAATTCCAGGGTATACACCTCCGGAATTATCGGAGTCACTTGTGTGTTGATGATATTCAATTACTAAACTCTTTAATAGTGATATATTTAAATCATAGTCAGGAAACCTGCATGACATAAAGGCATTTAAGTACAAGAAAGGGTATGTTGTGTCCCATGCTCAACAGTGGACGATTACGGCCTGATATATTAAGACAAATTAATATTCCGTGTAAATCTTGCGTGTTTTTCGCTAGAATTTCTTTAACAAATTAATGTTAAGCGTAAGGCGTAGGTACATGTTCGGCACTTAGCGACCCGCCTTCAAAATATTACGTATTTAAGATTTGTTAGCTAGTCAAGTCAATAAGAACATTAATCATTGTGTACTAGCACGATGAAATATATATTATTTGTTACTTTGTAGTAGCACTTTGAAGTCGGTTTTTATTTTTTATTAAAAATTATTTTATTGCGGTCGTGAGTTCAGTGAGCAGAATGTGCGTTTTGTTTTTGCTAGTTTTTATTTATTCTTTAATATGCATGATACATTGGCGAATCCAACTGTTTTGTTTTAGGTCAGGTGGAAGCACAATATTACGTAATAGATAAACACAATAATAAAATAAGGAAATCACACCGATAATGATTAAAACAGTACCTACGCATTATCCATAATCAGCAAAATCGATAGTTATAATCAATTGCGACAATATTGTGCTCCAATTAAACCACGTAAAGACCACACACAGAGAATCATTTGAGGATTACGTACCTTCAAAGTTCCTGACACACTTTAATTTTATAGCATTATAAAATAATAAAAATGCCACGTGTAAATGGTATTTAAAATTAAATCGCTAATGACTGAAAACAATTAAATACATGTACCATTTACGATCAAGTGTCTGTCTGATATCAACCATTAACATTGTGGCAGCCGAGTATGAAATTAAAAAGACTTTTTAAATGGATTGGCTGATTTAGGATCTGACGCCTGTATATCTCAGTTAGCAGACCAGTTGGCATTAGACCAAGGAGACGAAGTATCTATCAATCATCATCATTTTTAGTAATAGGAGGTCCATTGCTGAACAAAGACCTCCCCCAAGGATTTTCAATGACCTGTTGGAAGTGGCCTGCGACTTCCTGCAACTTTCAGTTGTCGTCCGTCCACTATCATCGATCACCCATACAAAATTAGCTACACTAATGATAGCACACAATTTAATACATTATACACATAATGTAATTATTTTTATAAATAAACCGGCATAAAGTTGAAAACATCGCGGCCCTTGAAATGTAATAAACATGAGAGAAATATTATTATATCATTCACATTGACCCACATGGGAGTCGTGAGCGCATCGTGTGCAGCGCGGGATCAAACAAAACAACAATAAACGCGTTACATATAGTAATGTGGTATATTTAGTAATTCATGTTGACTTACTATTTCTTTACGCATATGTATACGACCATTCAAGCCTGTAGTTGTGAAAAGGGTAGGCAGACATCTAGGAGCATTAAATTTTCGTCGAGCTTTTTTCCAATCTAAAATTGAATAGACGGCCAACCTATTGCAATGCCGGGCAAAATTTACTAGGCACCTCGCTTAATGTCTCTCGAGCCGAAAATCTCACGGAAAGTAGAGTACCTGATTTGGGAAACCCAAGAACTTACGCCACTAGACCAATGACGCTTTAACTTCTTTCCTATAGGTATATCAATATGGCAAATGTATGAAAAAGTGCATATAAAATATGTGTAAAAGTTATGAATGACCAATGTCCACCGACAAGATTAAACTGAAGGTGGTAGTGGTGTCTGTGTTTGTGTGTGTATGTGGTATGATGGTGGTAAACAATCTTATTTAATTTTATCTGGCCGCATCTAAATATTTTCAAAACCTTTCAGCATTAAAGTATACAGTAACAGTGCCCATATCAGATGTTATACAACAGACGTAACAAACACATTCGTCCTTTGTGTGTGAAGGTTGATCGTGTTTGCGTCGTGCGGCCGGCGACGCCGCGCTCCGGTCACGTGATAACCGTTATCAGCTATATGCAAAACATGTCACTACTTTCGCTCTGCAGTCCGTTTATTGTATGGTATTTTTTATAATATCATGCGAAAGCACAATGCGGGTGATAGTAACTGCGGTGCAGATATATAATTAATAGAGGGGCCGTATGAGAGATTGATATGTGTTGTGTAAAATATGCACTGTTTTGCTCCGATTTGAAGGACATTGTAGCCAGAGTATCTACTGGACATAATGAGACTCAACTTCTTATGTCAAAGGAAGACGAGCGCAGTGGAACGCTAAGCATTGCTTTGTAATTCATGGTGTTGTTTGGTTATGCTAGGTACAGACCGTGAGCGGTCGTATCGCTTATCATCTGGCGAAAGGCATACCCGTCTAGCCTCACTTTGCAATAAAAAAAATGTATCTCTCACGGTTCGACATAATCATGTTGTTTTGGTCGAAACTGATATTCAGTTTCGACCAAGTGCATATGCACAGGTTATAGGTAAGTTGCACCCGAAACTTAACATCTGCAGTGTTTATCCGGTCTGATACGAGTAACTGGCTTTTGTACAAATCTTTCAACCGTAGATGATCACTAAAAAACCACGCATCGTTATACAACTCACATCCAACGATTACAACGCCGTCTATGTATCATAAATGGAACAACAACAAAAGGAAACACAACAAATTGAGATCAGACCTATTAAGCACATTAATAACACAGGCAAAATACAAATTGACCATATTTCTTTCAAGCTATTACAATTGTTACAAACATATACCGAACGCTGTTTTCGAAAGTGATTTACAACATTAATATACAAGTTACGGTCGTAAATAATATTTACGATCTAAAAATACTTACTCGTGGAGATACAATTTGCGATAACGCCTTTGCTATGTGCCAAAAACTATACAATGAAGGAATAATTGGCAGCGGACGAGACGATGTCTTTTGGCAAAGTTTAGATCTCGGTTTTGTAACAATTAAAAATGTATGATCTTAAAAAAAGAGACAAAATACTTTTCGTAGTGACTAAGTACTACTTTTGGTAAATTAAGCGTGTAAATATTCTTCCTCAAGTCTTAAGAGATTTAAGTTGTAGATAATGTCTTGCATCGATTGTCGATCGAATTATACAAAATGCCTGTCGTGCCATTAGTCCATATAAGTATAAAATGCATTTGAAATACCGCACACAAGGTGCAAAACTGTCCCTAGTGGCCCATGCAAGTATGTTGCGTTCCGGGCTTAACCAGTAACTAATAAATAAATACACCCACCAGTCACATACATAGTCCTGACCCCACAATAAGATCAATTAAATCTTGTGTCGTGAGTATCAAAAGCTACGAGAGACTTTTCGGTCTCACAAACACCCAGACCTGAAACAAATACTTGTGGGCCTCACAAATATTAGTCTCGGTGCGGGGATCGAACCTGCAGCCTCTCGTTTCACAGCCGGCGTGTAACCAACTGCACCACGGAGGCTGTCCTGTATAACTGTATAACTATCTGGTTATAAGGCAGACTTCATAATTCTTTTGACCAGTAAGGGACAACCATTTTTAGCCACTTGGTACTGTAAAAGACAGCACTGTAATCAGCTGCAACGATGCTGGCACAAAAATGTTTGTAATACCCATGTAATTATCTCAATTGAAGCAGCGTCGGAAAACTTAGTAGTATTCTGAGACTAGACCACTATAGAGGACTTTATAAATTAATGAAACCGTAGAAATATAATTGATTGCCACTGGCCAAGACCATAATGAACACTCCATGCGCAACTTCCTAGTTGAATTTGAGTGAACTAGTTTCTACCAGCGCGTTTGCATGACTTATTTATATTTGCAACTTTTCCAATAAGTGGATAATTATACAACTGGATGATACAAATGCTGCATTTCCCTTTGTAGCAATGAAGATTTATCTACCATTGTATACTTTTCCTGGTGGTAATAACGATTAGCAAGTTATTATTAAAGTCTATGAATATTCTATAGCTAAACAATAGCCACGCTATGAAGAGTGGAGCCAACCCGTTTCTTCCAGATCAAACTTAAGTTATAGATGCTGTTCCCAGTTTACAATGAGAATGACGAATAAATCATATTTCAGATTATCTTCCCAAAATTGCTGGTATTCCCAAAAAGGTTCGAAGATCCAATAATGCCAGGACGAAAAACCCAAACACCATCATCAAGTTCAAACCAACCAGTTTGCCCAAACAGGCGACCTCAAGCCTCCAAGTCCCTTAAATAACTTGGGTGAAGCGCCGGGCGTTACTATTGACGACCGGTTCGCTAAATATAACCGCACGTTCAATCGCGAACGAGTCTCGCACACAGACAAACCTTACAAGTTAATATTACGGAGGTGCAATAATTTGTTGCATGCGCATCGTAAGGCGAGGGAAGCCGATATAGACTTGTGGGGGATGTTATGAGATTATGTTAAGAAGTTGAAAAGATTGTTGAGAAGATTGAAGGCATGAGAATAGATAATGTTGTGTGCGGAAGTGTAAAAGTGCAGCCTATAGTTGATAGAATCGGAAGTCAGTACTTGCAAAAGTATGAGCGTGTAATGAATAGAGAAAAGAAATGTAACTAGGCGCATTATGTAGGTAAATATAGCAGGAAGTAGAATTAAATACACAAAGAAGCAAAGCTGATGAGTTTGGAATGTGGGATCAGCACATTTGATTTGCTTGTCTTCGTGTGCTATTCGAGAGTAAAACAATCATAGATCCACGTCAAAAACAATATGGATTACTTAAAAGTTCCATTACAAGGGTAGTTTAAAGACGCATACCCCCATAAAAAGGAATATAAAGGAGATCGTCGGTCGGTCATCACGGTAGGTCATTCATAATTTGATACTCATAAATAATTTCACTTTATCACCACTGAAACGTCTTTACGCGACGCAATAAAATAAATAACCTTATGAAAATAATAAACATAATTACAAAAATAGTGTGCTCAGACCAAAACAGGGTCACATGCGATATAAAATTCTCAAGACATTTGCGACCTGATTTAGTGAGATTCGGTTGCGAGGACAGGTCTTGCGACTTGGCCACCGATCAAATGTTACATTGTTTACGTTGACTAAACTTGTGAACTTGTGTAGTGTGTACGATGGCTTTAAATGTCTATAAATAAACTCTCTCCCCTTATTAGGAAATACCGTGGGTGGCAAGGATATAAAACGGGTAATAACATTTTAGAAGTAAACTCCTTGAACAGTTTTTAGTTCAGGCTTATTTGGCTTGCAGTTTGAAACATTTCGTTGATGACTTTTCCATTCGTATATTAATCAGAAACCCTGCATTACTGGGAACGTATTTTAAATAGAGCAAGGGCCATTACTCATAACATACACTGGAGGTTTGGTCTAAAACAACTTTTAATTGAATTCACATTTGAGTTTAATACCGAAAATAAGGAAAGGCTTTTTGCGTCCATGACGTCCTGGTAACTTACTTCCAGATCAAACAACGCAATTTGTAAATATTTTATCATTCCATTAATTACTCATAGGACGTGATCGTAAAATATATTTTATTGAAATTGCATATTATGATTAAAATATACGGCACGTTTGTAGCGGCATTGCGTGAATAAACTCGATTGTGGAGGCGGCGCGACGGGCCATGATAAAAATAACTGAGCGCCATGTACCACGGCGTGGACAGCGCCAGCGCATGCGATTGTGAATTGCAAGATTTTTTTTATTATCGTAGGCAGAGGAATAATTTGCTTTGGTAAGCGATCACCGCTGTTCATGAACTTTCGCAAAGACGGAGGCCCCAAACAGCCAAGTCGCTGGATTCCGTATAGTGAAAATATTATTATGTCTTGTCTAAATAAAGCCAGGTTAAAGAAGCCATGTGGGAATTTAAGTGACTTAAAATTTCGCTAATAAAAGACTCAATAGTATTCCCTGGTTTAATTTATTATTTAAGCGAAATCTCAATGTATTTATTCACCCAAAAACGATGGGAGTGTGAAAAAAAAAGACACCCGTATTTTTCGATAATTTTTTAATTCCATCATTTCTAAAGTCACTAAAACTACCACCAGGCTTTGTTTTCGGTCTTAATCTGTATACTCCCAGTGGAACATTAAAGTTATTTATTCATCCTTTGTCCTTTTTTTGACAATCATGGGCAATTACGGGCAGTCATCAAACGATTCTTATACACGCAAAATATTTACATATTCACCTTATAATTTTACGACAGCCTGGTTGACCCAAACGAATTCCTTCGAGAAAATTAACATTGTAATACAGCAATAAAATGATAGGTTATTATCACAATAAACCTATAAACAATGATCGTGATTAATAAATAAGTGTTTTATCGTACAATCAGACGTTTCTCAGATGGCCCAGTTAGTTCAAGACGCTGCTGTAACCGATCAGCCTTAGCATCCATTGTTTCCGATGATTTATGTAACATTTGTGCTATTGATTATTATTATTTTACTTACAAAACTCCGTTTTTATGTTGAGTCTCTATTATTACTTTAACTTTAAGTTTCTGGACTCAATGTAATAAATTAAGCCAATAGTTGCATCTAAATCCCGGCTATAGCATGCAATTAACACAAATAGAACCTGTTTATGCAATTGCTCCAGTTCATATCACAACGAAACACCAATAAAATCGATTTCTAGCACGGGTCCAGTTATATAAGCCTGTTATAAGCGTCTGTTACGAAAATAATACCTGATAATTATGTATTTAACTAGTCCAGTATAAATAGAACCTGTTTAGTGCATTATTTCTCTGCAGTTAGCGGCGTGTAATTTGTATCCGGATAAATAGCGCGACACGAATAAAATAAAATGCTGTACGTTTTGAAGTTATGTCGTTTTATTGCAAATAAAACAGGGAAGTAGGCAAGCTATCGCTAAGTCCAAGTTAGTTATCAAGGTCGTCTTAAGTACAGTTTCAATTCTAGGTGAAATGTCATTGTTAAGACCTTTGAGGAAGGAATTAAATGCAATATATGATTCAAGAACTACACCGATGTCGATTCTTCGACAGTCTCAATCTAAAACCGCCACCGATAATGCATTTCATCACGTCTTTTTTTTCATTAGCAAACAGTCTTGCACTTTAATTTATGACCTCCAATTTCGACTTCGCAATCGCCTTTTTAATTGTGATATTATAAATAAATTATTTATTTCTTCTCAGTGATTTTCTATAGTAAAGGAATTTTCATTACTTTGACCCTCAGATATCTCCTAAAACTGACTTTAAAAGGCAAATTGAATGGTTTTACCCTTTGGTGGCGCAGTTGTACTACGGTACGATTACAAAGCTGAGGTCGCGGGTTCGAATACCGGGTCGTGCAAAGTCAAAGCCTAGAGTCAGGAATTTGTGCCCGATATGGCGATATGCTCGCCCCCAATCACATCGTGGGACTGAACACACAAGGTGAAACGTGGGTGTCCTGGTAGCACCTCTGCCTACCCCTTCTGGGAAAAGGCGTGAGTATGTATGTTTAAACTATAAACCCAACGAGAGTCAAGGACTAACATGCGCCCGCGCATTAAAGCATGTACAAAAACAGTTTTATTACGCGCGCCAGATGAGGGCTTTTTACCCGCCGCCCTTTCATGTTTTTAAATTAACTCCGCTTTCGATTACGGTTGAGTGCTGTGCTTATGTAAAATAAAAATAAATATTCCTCACAATTATATGGTGAAGCACTTGTTAGGTTTGAAGGATTTAGTCTAGATGGTATTGGTATAGTAAACAGTATGTTTTAGAACGGAACGGACCGACGCGACGGATGGAACGGAACATACAAGGCGAAATGTGGGTGTCCTGGTGGCGCCTCTGCCTACCCCTTCGGGGATAAAGGCGTGAGTTTATGTATGTATGTTTTAGAAATACCATAGCATACATTCTTACACGAAGTTAATTGTTCGACTTGGTTATCGGATCCAGTTCCTCAAGGTTTACAGCCTACGTTATCAATAGTGACCTATGGGCAGTGACTCACTTAGTTGTAGCAGTACAAATAACAGAAATACAGGCTATACGACCAACAGAAATATTATAAAAATTTATGCCAGCGGTGGCAGAAGCAGTACTAAGTGTATTACTAGTTCCAAGCAGGTTCTCACAGATTTTGGTCATATAAACCGGCTTGACGATGTAAAAAGTGACCTTCAATGCAACACTGCATCGCGTAATGCACAACCGGGCGCGATATTAATATGCGAACAATGGTAAACACGCGGTCGTGACCGGCGCCGGCGCAGGCGCTTCATAATATATTAAATAATTCTCGTGTAATTGATTTAACTATTAGCGATCGGTTGCTAAGCAAGAGTTTATGATAAATTAATTGGTTTGAAGAATGTAGTAGGCTTGTTAACTACACAGCATGTTATTGTCTAGATATACAGAGATTTATTTGACGGAAGCGACTCAAGTTTGATCCGTGATTTAACCACATATGTACATATGTCACAGGCAAAATTTATAATCCTTGTTTTATAAAATAACATTACATTTTGATAAGACAAAGACAACAATAAAGCATAGTTATGTATATTCTCGGCATACGTCAGCCTTTTTTCTCGTCAAGCATATCTTTAAGTAAATCCGTGCGTGTCTAGTTAATATTTAAAAAAATATCTAAACGAAGACAACAATAATATTTAATCTTTACTTTGAAATGCCACAATAACCAACATACTACCAACAACATTGTCGGCTCACGAAGGATCAAAACAAACCTCCATATATTAGCAACAAAGAATATACTTCCGGGCCTATTGATACGAAGGTAATCTCAAAAAGACTTAATAAAATATGAATTTGCAGTTGAAGCATGAAATGGGCGATTGTGAGGGGTTATTGGATGGAAATCTGCGGTTGTTAGGGGCAATCAGCCGACGCGATCGCGCGTGCATTGTGACTTCGCTCGGTTATTGCCCATCAGGACTTTATGCCTTAGTATTTTACTGGCGGCATTTCTAAATATTTTACCATCAATAATATTGGTTGTAAACCTGTCATTATCCTCAGGGTCGGCGTAACTGATTTTGTTTAGCAAAGGATACGGCTAATGGTTTTACGACCGGTCGGGTAAACGCAATCAGACAAATCAATTATCCCACGCTAAATGAAACCATATTTTTCGAAAAGATCAAAGTTAGGTAGTCCAATCTGCGGATCAAAATCTAATGATTGGTATCAAAAAACTTTTGCTTTAGTTTCGTTTAGTTAATGCAATTACCGAAGACCGAATAAACTCTACATGTTTCGTACTAAGATATATACTTAAAGACTAGCAAACAGCATAGCACCTACGATTCCATGATGGAACTTCTTGGGCGGTAGTAATCAATTTTATCAGCTTAATCGCTGGCTAGTTTACCGTTTCTATAAAAAACATAAATCCTCACTCCATGCCATTAACATCATGGCCTCTGACGCACGACCGAGGCATCCAACACCAGCCTAATCCGGTTCCATTGCATAAATATTCATAGTTTAATGTGAATTCTTATCTCCGTCAATGACACGCGGCTTACGAGATCTGAACGCGAGATAAGCCGCATTACAGTTCCACTCCCGATTGACACCTTGTGATTAGAACCAAGTCGTGTGTGAAGGCTTGCTTTATTTAATTACTGTAATGGGATTGGGCAAGCGGCTGTGTGATGTCATAGTGACTACGATAATTCGTGATGGTATTATGTGGTGGAATATTTAGAAGCTGCATAGGTTATTAGGCAATTAACAAACCTATTGCTGGTTGTTTTTTTTATATCCTTTATTGTACACTATATAAGCTTAAGAAAAAACATTAAATTAGGTAGCAGTACAAAAGGCGGTCGTATCGCTCGAAGCAATCTCATACCGACTACCTTGGAACGGAAATAAGAGAAGGATAAAAGAGAAGGCAGACAGTAATGTGCCAACATCTTGACTGATAAAAATAATAATACTTATAATAAGTGTTTTAAAATAATAAAAAAAAAATGTCTGTCCGTTTATGTATGGGCTCCGATGGAAACAGTAAAATATTTGCAGGAGCTGGGTGTTTTCGTTCCAAGAACAGCCTGTGTACTTTCTCAATAAACAATGATAATTGAGTGTCATGTCACGTCACCCGGTAAACAATCTCTGGCCTGTCGAAACTTTATCTGGAAAGCACAGCAGTACACTTAACCCCCACCCTCACTTTATCCGGTTCGTGTTGGTAATATTAATATTTTAGCATCCGGTTTTTTTTGGCCATTCAGCAACTTTGCCAAATGAAATACTCAAGCGGAACACCTATGTATACAACTGGCTGACGAGTGATTTACTACCATTTTTTTTCAGCGGCCGCTCTATGGGTGTTTACGAATATCCTATAATCATATCATATAGCACGTAAATCGTGTCCAATGCTTCTTAAAACTTTCCTCCCGATCTTTCCGTCCCCTTTCCTTTACGCTATCCAAAGAATGTTTGATTCCCAGGTGTGTTCATTGGCAGCGATCGCTTTCTATAATGTAAGTCGCTCTTATGTCCCATAAAAACTTTGTTTTCAAAAGATACATAGCCTTGTACATGCGTCAGTAAAAAAATACGAGCTCATTACAAAGTAATATACAATATTTCGCTGCTTATACGGCGTATAGAAAATTATTGGCTTTTTGCAATGTTAACTTTATAATTACGTGTGATAAAGTCAAAATTCCCGAAAGCCTAAAATGTGTTATACGTCCTTTGCGCGCCGAGGTGGACTGTCGATAGGTCGTTGAGGCACTGACTCGGGAGCTCAATGGACACAGAAATAAATCGAGTAAATGCCTTAGAACTGGTTTGTCGACTGCTTAGAAAATAGATTAGGTGGGGGGGTTCGTTGACCGTAAGAATATCGCTCATATTATATTGCTGCCCGTCTCGGTTCATTTGCACTCGATATAATCCTAGACATAGCCAATGCGAATGGGTAAAGTTTTACCTTCAGTTGTTGGTTTGAGTCTAATAGCATTAGATTTTGTCGAGATATGTAACTGGTATTGCAGTTTGTAAATTGAAATCGATCGTATATTGTTTTGATGTTATTATTTAAATCAGTCTTTATGCTAATCATTAAGTACATCCATTATACGGCTGTATGTATTTTATCTACGGTATATTCTGATTCTTGACTCCACATTAAGATCATCATCGTGAGTACATAAAGAATTGTCAGTTCACAATACACAGACCCAAAAGAAATATTTGCAGATCTTGCAAATATATGTCTCGATCTTAGAACCGAACCGGCAGCTGCAACAACGCCAAGTTGATTTGCGAACTCAAAAAAAAATCATCATTACACATTCCTTCATAATGATTTTACTTGAATGTGCAATTGTGTTCTAAAACAAAACAAATGTAAAACGTTCCACTGTTTATTCATGTTGTTAATTACTTGTCTTGTTTTTCACACGGGAAAAATAACTAAGTAATAATGGTTTCATAAAACGACAACGTGTCGAAATGTAACACGTTAAGACTTAATGGGTCTACCATTTGATAAACTGGTAATAATACTATTAATACTAAAAACATGAACGATCCCATTATAAATGATCTTCGCCACATAAACACCAGGATAATAAACTATTTTTTCCGTTAATAATATCATGCAATGATTAAAAAATAAATACACCTAAGAGTCACTTATATAGTCCAGATCAAGACTTGTCCCGTGAGTATCAGAAACTACGAGAAACTTTTCGGTCTTACAAACACCAAGACCCGAAACAAATACCTGTGGTTCACACAAACATTTGTCTCGGTGCGGGAATCGAATCCGCGGCTTCTTGTTTAACAGCCGGCGTCTAACCAACTGCAGCAACAGCCACGGAGGCTGTCTTAATTAGTGGATTAAGTTTATAACCAGACTTTGTTATTGCACGAATGAGCCAAATCACCTTAGTGCGATACAATTTTCCTACAGAAAAAGCGACATGGATGTTTTGTTGTCAACTAAACAATGAGATTCCTTACACCTTCTTTCTTATTTCTGAAAACGAACCTATTTGATTTGGTACGCTGCTAAGTTTGTGTAAAAAAGCCTTGTATTTATCTTTTCAATCTAAAAATACCGTGTATATCAAGACTGCGACCGAAAACGTTGACAGGTGGTAGTTTTAGTGGTTACAGACACGATGCAAATAAAAATTTCACCGAAACAGCGACAGATATTTTTTTACAATTTTTTAAAAATCATCTTGTTTGGGTGGTAAATACCCAGTTTTTGCGAAAATAATAATTTAAACCCCTACGTACCATTGAGTGTTTAAAAATAAAGAGGTCTACATCATTATTTTAGGAAAATATTTATTTATCACCCAATACGACGATAAGTAAAAAAAAAAATCGTAATTTTTACTTGCATTGTGTCTGAAGTCACTAATACTACCACCTGGCTTCGTTTTCGGTCGCGGTCTTGATATACCCTGTATAACACCAGTGTACGTGAAATAAGATGTAGTAATACAGGAACAGGCGTCATAATTAATTCCGTGTTATGAACACGGTCGCCTGTCGCAAGCGGCTCATTACCCCGTCAATGTTAATAACGCTGTAGCCTGTAACCGATGCGCGTCTGTTTTGCAACAGGCGCCGGACTTTAGATGTGAGCCGTGGGATATAGCCACATATTACCAACAAACTTAAAGTAACTTTTTACTTAGTAGCTACTGGACATAATGAGACTTAACATCTTATGTCTCAGGATTGCCAAGCATTGCTTTGTAATTCATGGTGTTGTTTGGTTTTGCTACTGTCCATAAGCGATCGTATCGTTTACCATCAAGCGAATGGCATGCTCGTCTCGCCATTCATTGCAATAAAAAATAACTTGCTTCCAACTATTAAAGCGAGCCTACATGAATCAATCTTCAGCCTAAAATATTAGCTGTAGTGTAATTAAGTGACCCTTACTCGATAAAGAACACGACAGAATCAAGAAATACCTAGTAAAATACGGTGGTGACAAGATGAACTGACCAAGTGAAAGACTCGCCGTTTTCAGTTTCCCACAGCTATAAGAGAAGCATTGGACTGAAACCGATGAAGGCAGATCATCCACTCCAGTTGCAACCCTGAGGTTGACTACGATCTTCAGACATGAGGAACCGACCAGAGCAACCGCTTATTTTAGTATCAATATGATACAGGGGATCCGGTTATTTTACTTCTGTGTTTCTTATATAAAAATCTTGCAGAATTGAAGTGTCTGGCATGATGATCGAATCTACACCTCACAGTTCATAGACCATACACTTTTTTTACTAGTGAGGCGTCTATATAAAAAATATGTAACTCAAAATCCTTCAATATGAACAAAGTGTGAATGTCGACGGATCAGACTACTCACTCCGTTTTCCAAAGCATGCAATAATTATGTGCTGTAGAAAGCATTTCCCGAGATAAGCGCAGTGTCGGGTTTATAATTCTGTGCTGGTTTATCGTATATTCATACACCGAGAACACGGTAATTGAATAACGCTGTTATGGAACTAATGTTCTACTTGAACTGGATGGTACATTGAGAGTATTAGTATTGGCCAAACTAATAAAAACAGCGAAGGTTTAGCCGGAAAGCTAAACCTGGTATCAACGCCGCAATAACGCTAGGTAGTAAGAAAGAAAGACCAAACTGGTCTGTTCATCTGATGATCAACGGAGCATTAGGGATATTTGGTGTATTAGCAATTTCTAACCACGAACAAAGTTGTTAATTTACGAGTCACTTTGTTTTTATATCTCTATCTCTCTCTCTCTCTTCAGCCACAAGAAGTCCACTGCTAAACATAGGCCTACTTTGCCTTTACAGACATAGAAAATCTGCATTGATTTTACAAAAACCAGCTTTCTTGACAACTTACGTCGCGGATAACAAACTCAATAAATCCCGTGTTTTAAATTAAATTAATAATACAAAATGGATCACCCAGTCTGAGATCCGACAGCAGGAGATCATGGTTTATAGATTATATCATTATTATTATTATTAACCGTAGGGTATTACCTTCGTATCATTCGAGACCTTATAATTTTTTATGCTTAGTTGAGGTTTACAATAGTGAAAAAAAAAAAGAGACACCGAAAGCAAATAACATGTAAAAAAGCTTTTTAACGCTGAAAAGGTACACAAAGGGACAATTGTGTCTAAGCTACCGAAATGGATTGAGATCGTCTGTCAACCCGGTGTCAAATGTTGGCTTTTTAGAGCGCTTTTTACATTCTATGGATAAATTGTTAAAATGTTGGGAGTTTTGTTCTATTAGCTTCGTGTTACCGTTTCGAAATAAGATCTTTTTAATGATATTCGATAGTTAACACTGACACCTCATTTGTAAAGTGTAGCGGGTCGGAAATTAGAAACTACGTGTTTACAATCGGAATTGATTTGATCATTTTAATAGGTGTGTTGCAAAAAAATACTTGTGTGGTTGTGATAAGTTCTTGATTTCCATCAAAACATATTTTATTTTGAAATCAAATCACTCACACCAAGATGTCTTCCAAATTCTACAACAAAATTCTTACTTTACCTCTAAGTTTTCATTTTTCTTATAACATAATAAACATGGAGAGACCAACTTAAACTGATCGAGTTTTTTTTCATGTATTTTACGTAAAGCCTATTCATTATCTTTAGAAAAGTAACTTGTGTGTTTCCCAAAATACTCAAATTATAAAAATGCAACAGAAATTCTGCATTAGTGTTTGGCGACTGAAATATTATAAATGCTGTGGTATTTATCAAAAAGGCATATATTGTATATATTTTTGTTTGGTTTAGCTTTCACAAATAATACTAATGTTACTTAAATTCTGTGCATGCTGTGACACCTTAAATGGTTGCGCATTTAATTTGATTACTATAGTTTTACTCTATTTTTAATATAAGTGATACTGTAACACTGGTTGTCCAATAAATAAAAAAAACAAAAGAGCCTACTTAACAATAAGGACCTATATGACAATACAACCTACGCTCTTATCGCATCTAGCCATGCACTATAAAGATGTACTAGCAAACATTTCACGTAATCTCATGCGATTATTTCCGATCGTATATGTAACGATCGCTCTGTTACGCCACGTTGGCGTGCACGCATGTTGAAATCGCTTGTGCCTTGTTAAATTCTATTATGTACTGCCGGCTCCACCTAGTTTTGACGGGGTGTAAATATTACCCTATGGCTAGAGGAAGGGTAATTGTATAGGGTTGCAGTTTAATCTGCTTGAGGTTTTGTTCAATTATTCTTATAACCTGTCAAGTATTGCAGATTGATAGAACTCTATGTTTAGAAACCTGCCTAAGGGTATGCATGACTAAATAGAATACATCTCAATTGGGTGAATGATATAGAAACACAGATGGGATAAAACAATGAATCAATAAATTTGATCACAGTTTTGATAAAACAAATCTTTCGATCAGAGACACTCTCTTTCTGATCTGTCCCTCATGTATGAGGATTGTGGTCAACAGAGTGGAGTCTGTATCCCTGATAAAATTAGTAGAGGTACCACTAGTGCCACCAACATGAAGTCAAGTTTGTCCATCCCAAGATATAATATCATATGGAGCATAGCAATATGCTTAATGCTGGACATAAATTCCATTCCAAGGACTACCATATAAGTGAAATTAAACTGAAACTCACACATAGTGCATGGCCTTAGAATCAAACCCAGGTTATTATGGTTGACAGTCTCTACACTATGCCACCAAGCCAATAGACCAACTATTTTCTACCTGGAAAAAGCACAATCATTCCATATGATACATAATTATTATACAAGTGGCGCCATCTGTTGCAAACACTAGTAAACAGATAATAAAAATACATTGGTTATCAGTTATCTGTAAGGTCATTTGGTCAGGTGTTATGTACACAATGCAGATAAGGGGGCCAATACAATGTTTTCATTTATTATTACTTACAGAGATCAAACCAATAAATTTGTAGCAAACAAATTAGTAATATTAATAGAGATCATACATATTATATAATAACTTGATTGCTTTAGAAGTAAATTTGGATATTTAATTACCAGATTAATTAATTATTTAATTGAAGAAATGAATATTGTATATTAATGATAAATAATAAACTTGTCTTCAAATTGATTGATTACTAGTTGTAATTATGTTGTTAAAAAAAATTTAATTTTTTTTTGAAAATGAACAATATTTTCAACTTAGCTATAATAATTATATTGCACAGATATATAATATAACAGTGGCGAAGGGTTCATACAAGCCGATTCCTAGCAGCACGCCTTATAATTTAAAGGAAATTATTAATTATTTACATTTTTTAAACAAGTTATATGAAGAAAATAATCAAATAATAAACAATATTAAAATAAATATAAACAATAAACAAATGTTATTCGATATTAATAAACAAAATATTATCGATCAATTAATAACACAACGACAAACGCATTGCGCGATGTTCAACGTAAGTACATGAATACGAAACACGCGGCCGCCTAGATCCCGATGACGTCACGTCAGGCTACAAGGACACAGCACGAGTTCCCGTTGCTCTCGCGCTCATTTCCAACGCATTATTTGCCGTCTCTGTTACACGTTTGTTGCTCAGAACTGCATGCAAAATTGCACCTTAAAACCCGTAGCTTTTAAGGTCTAAATTTATTTGTAGAAATACGACGATATTCGCTTGTGAATATGCCGGTGGGCCTACGGCTTATTAAGTAATTTGCCAGTTCGCGCCTCTTTTATTTCGTGTTTATAATTAGAAAATATTATTTACTACTGTGTTGTTTCAGTGTATATGTATAATGCGGTGTCTATTTTTAGGTTTGTATATAATTAGTGGGTAATTTATGAAATTTTACTGGTTTCGAAGTGTAAACAGATCTATCTATTTAGCAAAACTTTAATGATGAATGAAACTTGATTATGTCGTATGTATCGTTTTATCTCATGAATTGCATTATTATGAGGTAATTTTAAAAATGCTGCATTTACTTAATTAAAAAAAGCACTGGAAATTATATTAAATTTGATAATACATTTAAGTACCAGAGAAAGAACGGCAACTGACAAGTTTTAATTATTTAATAAATATTGTAATGCCGTATTTTTGTTAGCGTTGATTCAAAATAGGACATACAAACATAACCCACGCCTGCATCCCATGAGGGTTGCCAGATTCGATAGACCTCCAGTTAGCTCTATACTGGCATCGTTTTACTTTCGTCCACTTACATCAATCTCTTCATCTTTTTTTTATATATAAGGAACGTTTGAATTTTTTTTGTCGATCAATTTCAAAACAGGCTAATGTTGTCTTTTGCATTGAATCGAAATTTACTTTAAAAACGTTAAAAAAGCACCTAACGGGCACAGTGCTATTCCGTGCAAGTGTTGTATGAAAATATAGTAAGTATTACTAAGCAAATATGTCGCTCAATATCTTACGTACATAACGGAGTAAAAATATAAGTATGAGTACTTGTTAATTTAATAAAACTAGTCACCAGAAGTATCGGCTTCCCTTTTGATAAAAGTCACCCTTCGCCACTGTAATATAATTATTTATATGTTTTTTATTGTGTATTATTTATATTTGTAAAAAATAGAATTACTGGTAATGCTAGACTTATAACTTTCCGATAAGAAACCAATGAGATTTCACTTCATAGATAATTGCCAGCTTGACATGGTGTGACAACTTGTATGTTAGTTCCATGCCTTATTTGAATAGCCTTTACCAACATGGTGTAGTATAAATAAAATTTTAGCAATATACAGGTATTTTGTAAAAGTTGTCTTGTTTATTTACTTTTTATTATTTAGTAGTTCCATTATACATAAACTACTTTACTTTAAAACTGTGTAGTAGCTCCAGAACCATATCTGCTCCACAGTGTCATTGCAAAATATTGTAATTTTATTTACATCCAACCTCTTTGGAATTAACTTTCTTGTAAATACAAAATAATCTTCAATTGTACATGAACAAGATAAAATTCGAATAACTTTGGCCTACTTATTAGAAAAGGCAAACTACTTCGTGCAAAGTGCATTTTAAGGTATATTTCGCATTTCACAAAGGCATCATTGATTGAGGTTGTAGATTATTTTTGTTGGTAAAATAAAACATGCTTGTGTTATCATTAAGTACAGGGCATTAGCTGTTTTAGTGTTTCATTTGATAATATAAATAATAGTACTTGAATCTGTCTGTATTTTAAAGCTAATAGATAAAAGTAGATATTAAGTTCGGAGTAACAATTATGGCTATAGGGTTTGTTAAAATTCATTCTAAAACTCCACCAAATTGGGTCTTTAGATGCAGTAATTAGGTATTGACTAATAAATATAGCCAAAAACAGCAAGGTTTTTCTTACAGATGAAGCAATAGTCATTGCTTAATCGAGTGCCAAAAAAATAATATGTATTCAGGACTCGAAACGCATAAATCTACCGACATATTTCTATAAATACTTTATCTTTTGTTACGGTCAGTTGGCCGGGTGAAAGTGAATTCACCCGAGCGAATATTAAACACACTGCAGCCCAATCGACCTGCATGTTATTCAACTCCATTTATTAACGATGAACAAAGAAATAATACACAAACTGGTATTCTAATGGCTCAAGGTTGTCAAAACGATTGTCGAACCAATGGATACGATTGTCACTGTGAGAACATTATGCGTAGTATCTTACCTTTGTAAACTCCAACGGCTAGGGACTATACACCGAAATCCAAATCACCAAACAATGTCCACGAAAACAATTCACGGGATAAAACTATTGATAAGATAAATCTTCATCGTACAGAAATACATAGAACCATCAGGACGGAACAACAAGCGAAAACACTAAAGTGATCGAGCAAGAAACATCCGACAGGGATAGAAGATACTGTGTAAAAATATTACGCATGTTGTTAAATGTAGTTAGCTCTTTCTTTACATATGATGCGTAAAAGAGACAACATGCAAAAGGTCTCCAAATTATCAAACAGCTGTCAAGCTAAAAAGAGATGCATGTTCAAGAAAAGCGCCATAGAGTCCAATCAGCTGTTTTTCATTGACGTTTAAATGTAGCTTAATTGTGTGTGATCGGTAGAGATAAAGAGAATGTCAGTTTTAAGTTTATTAAATGAAATATTATTTGTGTAAATACGACAAGTGTGGTATTTTATTTTTTGCGAACCAAAATAACTTCTGAAAACTTTAACGAAACTATACAGGCGTTAACTTATTTTTCATTCGTTTCAATGCTTTGCGTACCAGTAAATAATAGGACATAAATAATAGAGGGCGCTTTACTAATCCTGTCTAAACACTAGTATTGCAAGCTTTGACAGCCAGGAATAATAATGTCCGTCCATAACTTCGAGGTTTGCTATGAGTTAATTTTGCGATTGGTGTGTCTTATATTTACTCAATCAAAATAGTCTGTGAAAAGTAGTCCCAACTGTTTCAATAAATTAAACGTCTGCTTTATTATTAGGTCACAGTTCGCGTCTCGGTTAGAACTTGGTCAGAACGTTTAACACAGTATTATATTCAAATGTCGTCTGTCAATCGTCCACAACAATAACCTTTCGTCATTGTGTAAAGGCTAATTACGTCTAATTAGTTCACGAAAAATATTAAAACAGCAACAGTGAACAGCATGGCGAAGGAGGAGGATGATGACAATTTGCCTGACAAGGATGCGGCGAAAGAATTCTACGCAAAATACGAACCTAAGGAAATAATAGGCAGGTGAGAGTATTTTTATATTTTGAATAGATCACATCGCGCCGTCGTGATGGGATGCTGAGTTGCATCGGTGCCAATTTTTGTAAAGTAAGTAGGGAATTATACAAAGCGGTGGAGCGTGAAAATTAAGCTGTTAGTTGTAAGAGTTCTGCTTGACCTTGGGAATGAAACCGGTGACTTCCGTCGCTGGATCAATTTTTATTGGCCTTTAGCGGGTTTATAAAAGTGCTATTCCTATACCTTCATGCCGATGAAGGTAATACTCAAGCTCAATCAACAATCTCATTAGATGTTTTAGTTATAGGGGTACAATCTTTCCAAATCTTCAGTAGTTTATTAAATCCTCAATAATAGGGAGCCTCCTGCAACTGCACAGATTAAAATTTGTAAAACAAGTATATTTGTACTAATGAAGCCTACCTTTGATTTACATTAATTTACACTGACAATCACAAATACATATTGCCATATTTTGTTGTTACCTTTGTAAATATTTATAATCATTTTTAATAAATTGATTACCATAAATTATCTGTAAATATCAATTACAAACAGCATTTTTAAGATTTTTGTTATTTGAAAAGCATGAGTTATACAATATTACTTAAAATTAAGAACATGACTAACAATATGTAAAACTGGCTTAGTCAACAAATTAATCAAACCAACAGCTTAATTAAAGACACAGTTATCAAGTTTCATTGCTTTCAACAAGCCACTTGTGCACTCATGTTGTCCTGGTACTTTAAGCTCTTACAAGTACTGGACATCTGGATGTGAATGAATGATCATTGGTATGGATAATTTTAGCAGAAGAGTGTGGCGAAAGTGGATCTTATTATTAATGGGAGAAGGAAATAAAGATAATTCCTATATACTTTGTTTTCTACACAGTGCCAAATAGAGCTATATTTAGAGTCAAATGGTCATCCTAGATGTCAATATGATAACATGGGAACTTTAATCCAAATGGATGAGCAATTATTTGTTAAGTATTGTGTAAGAAATTCAAAACATCTTGCCTTAATATTTTGTTTATACTGTTCAAATATTAGGCGACATATTTTTTTTTAAATCTAAATAATCTGAATTAATTAAAGAAATAGTCAATATATTTTAAATTAATGCAAAATCATTATTCAACAGAGGTATCAGCTCAACGGTGAGAAGATGCATAGAGAAAGAGACAGGGCGAGAGTACGCTGCCAAGATCATAGACCTCAGTCAAGAGTCACAGGATGGTGTGGACACCCACACAATGAGAGATGCAACTCGGCAGGAGATACATATACTGAGGATGGTTGCCGGTCACCCTTATATTAGTGAGTGAGTTGCTAGCACTTATTGAGATGAAAACATAAAGGTAAATTGAGAATTAACTTAAATGAGTTAAAATTAAATTAAAGAAAATTGACCGGAAGAGACTACCTCTGGAATTTAGTCCAAATATGTACAATATGTTTGTATTATTTATTTGGTTTAAGTATAATTGTATGTAAAATTACATAAAATAAAATAAATTTCTTTAGTGTTAAATACCCATTACAGATAGATTGTGCAAATGTCTTTCATGTACAAAATAACTATTTTTTCTCAAGAGCCATGTGAGTATTACAACTAAATTGAAACTAGATAAAATATGTCAGCACTCTGCTGTACCTGCAGTAAGCAAAAAATTGTGGTTTTATAATCAGGAGGATCATTAAAATCATATTAAGCAATTATGTAATACGCAGTTTTGATCAATTAGCTGTTATAAAAGTATGTGTTTTTTTTTTTAATTTGACAATTTTTTGAACTTTATTGGTGGCATTACTAGTTGCTAAAGAGCATAGCTTGTTTCAAAGATTAATCTAATTTCTTTTCCAATTTCTCAAAATGGTTATCTTGTTGTTATGCCCTTATGTAGGTTGGTGCCTATTGGTAATATTTTTATATTTTAAACTTATAATTTCACGAATGTTTAAAATATCCCTTTCTATTTCAGTTGAATTGCAAGACGTGTTCGAGTCGGAGACATTTATATTCTTAGTATTTGAGCTGTGCAAGAATGGCGAGCTGTTTGACTACCTCACGTCCGTTGTCACGCTGTCGGAGAAGAAAACTAGATATATTATGAGGTAAAGTGATAAATATAGTTAATTATTGGCTTGTGGATGCTTGTGTAAATGCTTAATAAGTAGTAAATGGTCTGATAATTTGCTTTACGCTTAGCATTCTCACTTAGTGTCTGGAAATGGCAATAGGCTCGCTCCCAGTCCTATCTTGGAACTAAAATAAACATGGTCAACATTTACAATCTCTCACAGTGACACTAGTGGCAAGTTAACTTGTAACTCCCGTAATCCAGGCAAGGACTATTTGGACCAGTCAAGCATAACTTTGTGAACCGCTTCCCACCAATCGAAATTACTATTTCTCGAATCGTCTCTTTTTTCTCAACATTCTATTGAGTGCGCTTCATTTATCACCAGGTTAATTCTAGATAGACGATAATAAATTGGTCCTATCCTGAAGTAATTGGTTTCAACCAGTATCAAGCATTAATAAGCCTACATACACTCCACGTCCCCCACTCCAACACTTTAAATGGTCCTTACTTTCTATCTTTCACCAGGCATCACCATATTATCTTTAATCCGTCAAACTGATGCTTTGACTAGTCTATTGTTTTCTAAAAAGAGTTGATGTAGTTCTGTACAACTAAAATTCCCTTAAATAAACGTAAACAATATTTTAGGATTAGTTAAAAAACCTCTAAAGCTATTTTTAATAAAAAATGCTGTTTAATTAAAATTGATTATAATTGTAAACGAAATTATCGTGTAACAAAAGGCATGTATGTGGAATTCAGCGCGTACAGATAAACGAGAGTGGGTCACTCGCCTATTTTAACATTTAAATCGGAGCATATGATACGTTTTGACCTACTTTTATATCGCTGATCAAGGATAATCCTAACAATATAATTTTTGTACTGTACAAGTTTATACTCCATGGCTTGACCTCCTTTGTGTGTGTGTGTGTTGTTTTTTTATTTATATCTACTGATACATTGCTCCGTGGCGCAGTTGGTAAGACGCCGGCTTCGATCCCCGCACCAGGACACATGGTTCTGTGAACCACAGATATTTATTTCAGATCTACCCCAGTTTGTGAGACCGAAAAGTCTCTCATAGTTCCTTATACTCACGACACAAGACTCGATCTCAGTTTGGGGTCAGGACTATGCATGTCACTGTTGGAGTGTATTAATATCAATATTAATTTCTCTGGGGTCGAAACAACGCCACTTATTGTTTATCATTAAGTGTATACAAAACCATAATCCATATTGTTTAATATTAAATGTTTATTTTCTGTCTGCTCAGATCTGTCACAGCTCACTGCGTAACCTATGATTTTAAAAAATCAATTAATTATATTCCATGGTATTGCTACTGGATATATTTATATTTATAAGTTATTTCGTTTGAAAAAAATATATATTTCAATTTCGATGTGACACCTGATTAATAATTTCAAGAGAATTTCGATTGACTAGAATTATTAAAATTTCAGTATGATTTATTATTTTCTGTTAAAGAACGTAGAATAGTGTATTTGCATCTAGGCATATCTGGGCCCTTAATATACAGGGTATATCAAGACCGCGACCGAAAACGAAGCCAGGTGGTAGTATTAGTGACTTCGGACACAATGCAAGTAAAAAATTCGTAAAAAAAATCGACAACTTTTTTTTAATAATTTTTTACTTATCGTCGTATTTGGGTAATAAATACATAGTTTTCCTAAAATAATGATGCAGACGTTTTTATTTTTCAACACTAAATGGTACGTAAGGTTTTAAATTATTATTTTCGCAAAAACAAGGATTTTACCATCCAAACAAGATGATTTTTAAAAAGTTTAAAAAAATATCTGTCGCTGTTTTGGTGAAATTTTTATTTGCGTCGTGTCTGTAACCACTAAAACTACCACCTGGCTCCGTTTTCGGTCGCGGTCTTGAGATACCCTGTATGTAAAGTATTGTTAAATGTATTAATGGAACGAACAATGTGAGACAGTATTTCATGTGTTTCTAGAGAGTGTTCAAACAGTTTACATAACGTTCAATGGTGTAGTTGGCATGACTATTGTGAGCGCTATCTTCGTAAATACACGTCTTGTCACTTCCTATTGTCTATTTTTGTCGACAATTACACGACAAACTCGCATGATATTTCCCCGATCCACGTGAATAATTTTCTCGCTTTTTATTCATAATTTACATTTTTATTATATGTATAGATGCTCTTGTTTGCCGTCGGGTATGGTCGTAATTAAAAAATCGTTTTTTTACGCAAGTTTATTTTATTTTTATTTATTTGAGAATGATTTACAGACAAACAATATCTTTAGTTGTGTGGTACAGTGAACAGTTCTGTGCTAATTACACATCTTCACCAGTAGATTAACATATAAAAGGAAATGGCCTAATAATATAATCACTATTAGTTAATATTTGCGTGTAGGTATTTTTGTATTACTACTCTCATTTACTATTTATTTAGTTTAATTATTGTGTATTAGCATGAACTAAGTCTTGAATACCTGTTTATTATTTCACAGTACAGACATTTTCGGCTGGATATTATTATTATCCTCCACCTCCGCCCTTTACTGATTCCTATCGATTGTATTTGTCTATTAGCGGTAGAACAATACTGCTTAAATTCCTGACATATAAGGTTTTAATATCAACAACATAGTCAATTCCAGGTATTATGATGGCAATGAAGAAAACGCAATAATAATTGTCTCACGCCGAGGTTAAATGTAGTTCAGTTCTCCCGCATAGACAACCAAAACAAACCAAAATTAATCATTGTTTGTTTTTAAACCGTTCATTAGGCACTGATTCCGCGAGCTCAATATAAGATTGATTTCATTTGAAACATAAGGTCATGTCAGTATTCTAGAGGGGGTAAGTAGAGATGCCACTAGTTCCATCCATATTTCATAGAGCTTAATTCAACAGGGCGCGATTATATCGTAATATCAGAAAAATTGTAATCTCAAGCAATTCGTAGGATTTTTAAAACCAAAATACTGAATTTTTGGAACACAACATCTGAAATCTCAAACATAATATCTCCCTTATACATATTAAATCTTCTGTTATCAGAATATCACTAAAACCGTAAAAGTCTAATACAAATCCCCAATCAATGGCTTGTAAATCCAAGTTATCTATTGTGATATTTATATCTATACATATTATGTATATGAATTTCCATGATTTATTGTATATATTTGTAGTAGCTTAAATGAGTACAATTTGAGTTAAGTACTCAACGTAACATAACAAGTACTCAACGTACACGTAATAAAAAATTAAATGTGAAGCCACCGATTTTATCCTGCCCTATCTCATTTTAATTTGGAACTCTTCGAGAATCATAACTTTTGAGTTAATGAACCTAGTTTGATCTGTAAAATTTTAGACCGAAAAACTCATGAATCATGAAGAGCAACATCAATGGCGAAATAGTGGTTGGACTGATAGGTATCACAAAAAGTTTGTAAGAAATCAGGCCATGGAGGTTTATTTTACTTAGCCTTTTTTGTGTCAAGAGAAAAAGCAATAAAGCACCCCTTTCGGTACTGCGGAGGAGGCCGAAAGGGTCAAAAAGGTATGTCAGTGTCACTGGCCTACCAGCCCTGCACGCTGCTAAGATATACCGGCCGAGTCGGGTCCCTAACAATATCTACGTCAGCATACTTGCGACGGTAACCGAAGGGGTTTCCCTGAGACAATTTTATCTTAGTGCTTAGTGCAGTTAGAGATAATTATTCCCGCTAACTAACACCTGCTAACATTCTCAAAACAGAATATAACCTGCCTGATTGTGGATACGCTTGTGTCTACACCAGATTCCAGACGTTTTCATATAATTTGGAATATACATATAGTTACAATTTTATTTTTTCTTAAGATAATCGATTATACCTCGTCATGTCTTATCACAATTAACTTACATAGCCCAAAATATTAAATATAATGATGATACAAGCTAGTCAGTGGAAAATCTAAAAGCGCATGTAATCATCAATCGATCATGGCACACATATCAGACACGCCGTATCTATTGGACAATCGATAAATTTGATTTGTACAATCATTATCGATTGTTGATTAATCGACGATCGATAACATGTACTCAATGCGTATAACATCATACACGCGAAATGCAAAGATTTCGATGACAGAAAAAAGGTCAGGGGTATCAAATATGGAACATTTCTTTTTCAATTTGTCAGGGTTTTTTTTTCAAATGTTTTTCGAACATAATATCAATTTTCGCGAATGCTCGTCTTTACAAATCCACTATTAAGTAGATCTTTGGGCATGGCACGAATTGTAATAATTATTTATCTCAACAATTTCCCAGTGCAATACCATTGCCCAGAAATGATGAAGTTGTTTCTGGGATGATCGATAACAAAAGAGAAATTATGTGGAATAAATATCTTACTACTAATAAGAATTATGATGATGTATTGGATAGTCCCAACAATCATGTTTATTTTTGCATTGTGTATTAATTTACTTAGAAAGATCTCGGTGTTTTAAAAATAAGTTTGCAAATTGTGATTGTGTATGAAGCATTGACCCTGCATACGTAATAACAAATGATAAACATAAAATGTTTTAATACGTCATAGTAATTATTTTATATCTTTAATAATAAGTACGCGTGTTAAATGTAGTTTCGCGTAAAATCATCAAGTACGCTCCGTGCAGTCGCGAGTTTGCTCTTGCTTAGGTCTGTTCTCCTGGTACATTGGCATTGAACGTTGACAAAAATAAAAACAAATTAATGATAAAGTTACTTAAAAAGTTTAATGCCGAACATAGATAAATTAAATATAAACGAACGAAGTAACAAAAAAAAAATAGAGAAGTTTGTGGTCGTTACAAAATTTAAATAGGACAAAAATGGCGTTAAGTGTGTTAGTGCGTAAAAATGAAGAGGAGCACAAACGGAGGAAAATAACGTTGGCGTGTGTTGATCTTACAGTTTGTTTGTGTGATGTAGTTGTTGATGTGTTGCTTGAATGGTATCTTAGGTAAACTTTTTATTATAAGTAGTATAATAATTTCACTGCTGTTAATCGTGACCCATCCATCTATCACCAAGACATGAGAATTGATCTGTATTTAATTTTATATTTTTTAAACAATTGTATTTATGAAAAAGTAATTAGCTGCTACTTTTGTTTAATTAAATAAAGAATATAATAAATGTATTTTGAAATAAAACTATATTTTACGGATTTTATCGGGATTTAGTTTAATTTTTACATTTTTTAATGTATTTTGTTATTGCATCGGCTTCTGCATTTTAATTTAAATAATTTAAATAGTTGTGTAATTTAGTTTACGTTAATAATTATCTTTGTAATGTTTAATATATCAAAACACTTTTGATTAAAAGGTCGATTATGAACAAGATTTATTACCGGGAATGTCATGATTACTATTGTTTAATGTGATTAATATGCCTTTGTTTAAGTTGTATAGTTTAATTATAATTCACATTTCTGTAAATTGGTAGTACTTTACGCAAAACATTTGTTTTTTATTCACTATTTTCGAAATTTTATTTGCATGCGAAAACATCTGAGCCTTAATATTTCTAATATGGAAGTAATTTGGTCTTCTGGTTTCTTTTAAGTAGATACTTTGGCTTGAAATATTATGTTATGATGTTCGTTAAATTATATTCACATTGCCTGTATATAATATATTTGCGACCAATATCTATAGTTTAGTCATATACATACTTAAATATTATATCAACATTAATACTTTAACATGTTTATTATCCTTTGCAATTATAATAGAATGATAATTTATATTGCATACCCCTGCATTTATGCTCTCTTGTCATTCCACTTTCAAATAATGAACGCTATTTTATATCGTTTACTGTTTTCATACCAGCTAACTGTTTATTACCACTTACATCCTTCTTCCCTGGTACTTTCATCACCCATTACCGCTAATATACATGAAATTACATTAAGATGGAGATATTCCCACTAATGGTTTGCCGTGGTCTGATGATGATGTAATTCCTTGCAGACAAGTGTTGGAAGGCGTGCGGTACGTGCACAGCAAGAGCATAGTGCACCGCGACTTGAAGCCGGAGAACATTCTGCTGGACGACCAGCTCAACGTCAAGATCACAGATTTCGGCTTTGCTAAAGTGCTCAAGGAAGGCGAGAGGTTATTCGGTTAGTAAATTTTTTCTTCGGTTACCTTTATCTCGTATCATTTTTTGTTGCCTTAATTTGTCTCGAAGTGGTTTATTTGCCTATTGAATATGTGATTGTTTACTTAAAGTATACTTTTAAGACAAATGGTATATTTCCTAAAAATGTATGTGATACGAGCTCTCAGATTCGAGTGCTATATTTATGCTGCTATATTAATCTGTCAAACCATTTATAGGTTTCTCCGCCATTGCGCCAATTAATTATCAAACATTGCATAAAACGGGGAACGGTTAAGTGAATAATCAAATTTCTCTCCATCTGCTAACATCCCAAATTAAGAACCCAACTTGATCGATATCTAACAACCGATCCCAGAAAATAAGCCAATCAGATCAAACATGTATCGACACGCCCACACGTGATCACTTTCATTGGTTTAATTTAGGAACTGATTTTAAGATATCTATTAGGATCGCTTATTAATTACGGATGTAAATCGAAAGTAGTGTGAACTGTATAATTAGACGTCGGACTCCAAGTATTTTGTGGTAGCAACAAACGGGTCATGCACCAGCTCTTTCGCTAGTGTTACATCCAGTTCCATACAACGGGGAACAAAAAGCTATTCATTGCGGGTAATATCGTGTTACTGGAGCGAGCACGCTGGTACGGGCTGATAGTTCTTTGCTGACGCATTCTCAACTGGTTTGCAGTAGTTATGGTATGAAATTTTTGTTAGGGATCATCAGACTTTATTGTCTTCGTTACAGGGTAATGAGGACTCTGATACACCAAAATCAAAATCGTAGTTTTATTTACATACATAACATACATAAACTCACGCCTTTTTCTCGAAGGGGTAGGCAGAGGTTTCCCTGGTAGCAACCAGGACACCCGCGTATGATAAGGGACGAGCCTATCGCCATATCGGGCACAAATTCCTGACTCCGAGATGATAATGAATAATAAAAAACAATAATATCGTTTTATTCAATTTTCGAATATTTACTATAATAATTTTGTAAAACCGAGTGTGAAAGACTGTGCCAGGTTCTATTACCAGGTCAGTAAATCCACTTCCTATGATTGTTCGGTTTGATAATCTATGAGTGCCATTTGTGGCACATCTGCATTTCCCTTCTGAGATACAGACGTAAGCTCATCTACTTATGCATTTTAAAAACCACTAGGTAAACGAGTTTAGTTAAAATCTTTCAACTCAATTGAGTCTATTCATGATTTGACGCATCGGCTCCGAGGCTAAATACGTTCTTCTTAAAAACCAATATGATTTTTGTTGAAAAATTCTTAGACTCCTTATATTTTCTCTTCTTCTTTCTTATATTTTAATATGATTATTTTAATTTAATTATCTCCAGTACAGGACACTCCTTTTCATATCCATACATCAATAATTATACCCGCTTATGTAATAAGCGTATAAAATTGATAAAAACATAATCGTCAGTAATAATAATGAGGTCAGTATTTACATAATAGTATCGACATGTTTGGCGTCTCCAATTACAAATCTTGAGTTGACAGTTTTTTCCGTTTATTTAGAATATAATTTTGTTAACTTACTCTTTTTACAAGATTTGTCTTTTTCATGTATTTTAGTACTTGTATAGCTTTTTGTAATGATTTTTTTGGTACAAAACATATTTTTATTTATATTTTTTTCGGCGAAGTGACAAAATTCTGAAGGTTAGTGCAGTACCGATACAAGTATCCGCCGGCGATAGATAACCCATTTATCACCGGTCAACACAAATAAGGTGATCTCGAAATAGAATATAATTATGCTGATCCCAGTATCAGGTATGCGACACTGGGTCTCTAAGGTGAGATGCACACGTTTGTATACAATGTTTACTATCACCTGTGCTAATATCTCGCCATTAGCAATTAAACCTTATATTAAGTGCTTTTAAAGTTATGGCTAGAACACGTGGTGTACAAACTCAAGTTATCCCAATAGAACTTGCGGTTGTAGAGAAATCCCTTGCGGTTGTGGGCTGTATACTTCGCTCAACGATACCATATGTAGTGGTACTGTAGATCGAAGGCTTTATAAGAGCTGATAGAGAATATTCCAGTGTGGAGGTGACTATGTCCTAAGCTCCCTGAATCGAACTGTCGGTTGTGTCGGAGTACAGTATCTTGTATTCAAAGCCAGTAAAATATGACAGACTCCGTGGCGCAGTTGATTAGACGTCAGCTGTGAAACGAGAGGCTGCGGGTTCGATCCCCGCACCGAGACAAAGTTTGTGTGAACCACAAGTATTTTTTTCGGGTCTGGGTGTTTGTGAGACCGAAAAGTCTCTCGTAGTTTCTGATTCCCACGACACATGTATACGACACATGTATATGTATGTGACTGTAGGGTGTATTTATTTAATATTATTTATTAAAGGTTTTGGTACAAGTTATGTATGTTGTTGTTGTATGGTACGCAGAGCTTTGCGGCACGCCGGGGTACCTGGCGCCGGAGACGCTGAAAGCCAACATGTTTGACGACGCGCCCGGCTACGGCTTGGAGGTCGACATGTGAGTATCAATCACAATGTGTATTATTTTATATTGTTTTTTTCGTATTTACTGTAGATGTATCAGGTAGAGTCCACCTCTGAATTATCTGTCTGTCCCTGAATAATGTTATATGATTGAAATAATCTGTAGCCGAGGGAAAACAAAATAACTCACTTGTTTTATTTCGAAATCAAAAATGTATTTAAATCCGCAAAACTAATTTGTATAAAATATGTACATAGGTAAGTGAAAGGGAGTGTGAGTGCATTGATATTTGGAAAATACAATTATCTCTAGCAATTATTTTTTAAGGGGCTCGGCTCTTTAAAAAAAAGTGTAGATACGCCCACATTCGTAATTAATTATAATTAACTACAAATTGCAATTAAATAATACCTAATAGTCATAACTGATAGAGTTTGACGCAAGCTGCGCCATATCATCTCGAGTAGAAGTCGACTGTATCAGTATTCAGTACTGTGAACTATGACATCGATTTATTGAGCTAAATGGTTTTTGTCTCATCACGTGCTCAACCGGAATGAAGATTATAAACTTATTCTCATTATTAATTATAATAGTTAATGTTTAAATGGACACAAAAGTGCAGACGCAGTATCTATGCGCGATAAATTTTATTGCTTTCACTGATGCGGAAAACATTTATACAAGATAGAAGTGTGAGATAAATCTAATTAGCGCCATATCCTCCGGAAAGAGCTTCGATTTGAATAAGACGAACAAAATCTCTCGCTATTCGAGAATTATTTCAGCTTGTTTTTTTTTGTTCTCTCTGAAAGACTTAGGTTTATTATAGAGATGAAACTCGTGGATCTGGAATCTGATCTTAGTTTTATGCTCGGTTAATGTGAAGTTTTATAACTTATAGCTCAGCAGAGATATGAGTGAGAAAACTTATTGGTTTTGGTCGAGATTGACGACACTACGAAGCTGTGACAAAAGTGGGTCTAAAATCTAGACTGCCTTTCCATCCTCTAGATGGAAAGGAAGGAATAAAATAATATTCGTCATAATATACACATAAAAACGCAAATGAGGAGCAATGTCTTTAAAAAATGGGCAGTGTCAATGACATAGGACAGACAATTATTAATTATACGAATAAGATAACATCCAATATAAGCTTGTATGACGTACAACCTCGATTACACTCGGTAATGCGTATTGACGTTTCGAAGAAAGCTATTGTGGTTAAATGTGAAAGCCCAGTCATTCTCTTTGTGATATTGCCATTTGACCTCAGTTCGAAGTGCAAACCAGCTGTTAATTACGCAAAAAGTAGACTGATTACGATGAAATAATCAATCTACAGAAACAAAAGAGTAATGACTTCGTGGAATAATCACAGACATGTAATAAATGAATTCACCCAACAGCAACATACTAAGTCCTGATTTCACACTAAGATCGAGTCTTGTGTCGTGGGTATCAGAAACTACGACAGACTTTACGGTCTCACAAACACCCAGACCCGAAACGAATAACTGTGGATCACACAAATATTTGCCTCGGTGCGGGGATCGAACCCGCGGCCTCACGTTTCAAATAAATATTAAGTTTCTACCCTGACTTTTACAAACGATGTTTTTGTTGATTTTTCAGATGGGCATGCGGTGTCATCATGTTTACACTGTAAGTTATATTTTATACGTTTTTTTTTTCTATCTTCTATACATATTATATTGAAAAAAATATTCCGTCAAGACTTTCCAATATCGTGTATTATCTATGGTCTAGGCTGTCGCCTTAATATATTTCATCGATATCTGTGTAATTCATATTTTTTTTAGGAAAAGCTATAAAATTGCGAGCTATGTCCTTAACCAAAAATATATTCTTCAAGAAAATTGACATTCCAACAATATTGGGCCAATAACTGCCGCAATTTTTTTTTTATTATAAGTCAATCAAACATTCCTACAAATAATTTCAGGTTGGTGGGTTGTCCGCCGTTCTGGCACCGGAAGCAAATGGTCATGTTGCGGAACATCATGGAGGGGAAGTACTCCTTCACCAGCCCGGAGTGGGCTGACATATCAGGTCCGACATACCTATGCACTCCCAGTATTATATGGTCAGATAATTATGGAGTAATCATCATTTTGCTTAGTGATATTACTGGAAAAAATATCTTATGCGAAAGTGTTCTATTCTGAGAAGATGAAAAGAATGAAAGAATGTTTCTCTAATCTCCTAAGATTTATAGCTACTTCGTACTTTTCATTTCAGAATTTAATAAAGCTATATAAGCGTCAGTTACATCGAATTCGACTGGCTATATTTATGTATATTGGCACTGTAGTTCTACAAAGCTACTGATAGTAAACGCAGTACCAACAACGATGTTCCGTCCAGATAGAATTCCAATGGCGACTGATGATTATGTGACGCCATTCTATACAATGATATCGACTTGATGAACTGCTTCTTCACGCTTGAGTTCAAGGACTCAAGGTTATAGTCAGCAGGATCACGCGGGTCGGCCAACTGTTTCGCAGTTGTACAATGTGAACAGTTTGGATGTCATTTTAACACAAATCACATAAAATTAGGACTAAAAATGTTCAATTAGATAGTTATGTAATTTTTTGTATTCTTGAAGTAACATCCTAAAATTAATATGAACATTTCAATAAGGTGATTGAACGTAATAATTACTGAAAAGTTTTTAATTAATGTTCCAGAGGATCCCAAGGATTTGATCAGAAGGTTGCTCGTTGTAGAGCCGAGTGAAAGGATCGACATTCATGAAGCCCTCAATCATTCCTTCTTCAACACCGTGGTGAGTTTGCCCTCTAAGCTTTATGTTGTCCTGGTTCATGTCATTCGATGTACTTCTAGGTTTTATAATACATATTATCTGCCAATCATCTAATGAAAATATTTTGTTTTTATGTTATAAAAATATGCTTTAAAAATATTACGGCATATGATAAATAATACAAAAAAACAATATTAGTGTCTAATTCTTTTATTAGAATAATCTATTTTAATCAGATAGATAACTACGGTGATTGGCACGATTTTGTTTCAAAATTCTTCATTTATTTCATTATAAACAGTAAAGAACTGCTGTCTACGTGAGCTTAGCATTTTTTTTGTTATTATGTTTTCCTAAATATCGATGTGTTTCTTTGTCGATTAAATTGACCGCACTGTTAATGATATTGATATCTTTTAAAATTCGATATCGACTGGAATAAATTTTACAAAATTTGTTATTTTTTCTTCTTTATATTGGCATATTCATAACGCTTTTTTTTCAAATTATTTTCTTTGCTATTAAAATTGGATACTTTATCTTCTTTCAAACGCTTAGTGACTAATGCGTACACGAAGAACAAAGTATCTATACATGCACCGTAATATTTGTGCATGTCTCACTGTAGATTATGCTTATTTTTTAGTTCCTATGCTTTTATGTGCTCCTAGTATCTACATAAAGACAAACTTATGGAAACGAAGGGTTATTATAAAATGTCTTAGATTTTTCATTTAAGCTATGATAGTCCTGGGATTATTTGATAAAAATAGTGTAGTAAAGTACTAGGATCGCATAAGTAAGCCAGAGCTATTACTCGTCACACTACATGTACAATGTTCTCGCGTGGTAGTTGTGGGACCAGGACATGAAGCCGATCAAGCAGAGCTTCGCGACCAGCAGCCGCCGGATGTCTAGGATCGACGAGTTGACCATGGTAACCACCGCTGTGGTAAAACGACTGCACTCTCAACCATGGCCAATATGACAATAAATTATTTGACACATGAAACAAATTAATCTGATAAAATATGTAGGTGCAGAAAAACCAGAGAATTCCAAAAAAAAGAAACGTCCAAGCAATGGAGGTAAATAATGCTCAGAAACTTAGGAGTAATCTTGCGGAAAAGTTCTATATTTTTACCTTCTTAAAAATCTAATTTAAAAAACCAAATGTTTAAATTAAAAATATTTAAAAAATAATAATCTATATAAATGCAACTGTTATGGTTTCTATCCACAATTATGTATTTTTGATGAACACTTCTTTCTGTTTGTCTGTACCATCTTTCAAGCTGCAAAGATATTTAAATATGAACAAAATTAAATATTATCTACATTGTCATATTCGCCGGTTGGAAGTCGAGTCAGTTGCGTGGCTATATAGGCTTATTGACAAGGGATCTTAGTGCTAATTACTTCTTTCATACCATGCCTCATAGTGTCTATAGCCCTCGTGTTTCAATGTTCGGCGTCCGTTCACTCTCAGTGAATTAATCTATCTGGAATATGCAAAGAACGTAATTAGCAAGGAGAAAGGCATTGGACGCGTTGGTTGGTGCAAAATGGATTTTGGGACAAAAGTTGGGTCCAAAATATCATATCCATTTGGGTATTGACATTGGTCATTCACGTTTAGTTATTTTAAAATTCTAAATCGTTACAAAATACTGAAAAAATCCTTCTTATTCCAACGTTCATATGACACAACATTTAAATTTTTGCACATATACACAAAGACATCACTCAGACATGGTACACTGAGACAAATAAAGGCTGACTCCATAAGCGAACAAGTCAAGGCGATGTTGAAGTTCAATTAAATCGGTGACTACCTTATTCTTAAGTGTATAGTTAAAAAGTATTTTTTTAAGAAATCAATATTTTTAATTTCGAAATATACACTGTTATTGTTCACTTCTCTCAATAACAAAGGGAGAATAAAAGAAAGTTTTCTAGTCAGATAAAAGAAATATTTGACAAAAGATAATATTAAAATAATTTTAAATACTGATGACTGCTCATTCAAGGAGAATCGTTGTGAGTTATTCATTTATAGAGATGGCTCCTTTATTTAACACATACAAATTGAACATCTCAACAGCTTGTTACCATTTAATTATTGTGCTTGCTTTGTTTGTTTGCATGTGTGCATGTTTTTATTGCATGGTTTGTTTTATCGAATTGTTATCAAGTGTTTTGTTATGTCAAGTTTGCGCTTTATCATTACTGTAGAATTGTATGTTGTATTTATTTAATTTTTTATGATTGCCAGTAGCATTTCATTCCAATTTAATTAAAGTATTTTTTCTAAATGACTAGAATTGCTAGCAAAATGTTTTTTTAATAGTATAAGATATATGCATTTCTCGATTTAAGGGGATAATATTACACAAGAATCGTAATAATAATACGTAACGTAAATTGAAGCATCTTTTTGTTAACCCTTTGCATTTAATTTTTGCGGATGTCGCAGGAATCTAGTATTAAGAGGTAGGTTAATTTTAACATTCTATAATACATTTTACTATATTCATACTTATAAATCCATCCACATATTGTTGTGAATGTCCCCTACCGGTAGCATTGGTTAAATACATTGTGATGAGTTTTGCAACGAGTTAGGGCCGGTCTGAAGTTAGCATTTTTTTTTCTGTGGCTATGTTCAGGACGGTCATGACTCTTCGGTCGTAGTACAAGGGTTTGTTGCAATAATGTATGTTTGGCACGATGTTCCTTCCCCATTATACCGGGTGATATTGACACATGGTATTATTTTCACCTATATGTTTCTCATCACCCCAGGTGACATTGTCTGAAATATGAAAAAAATCTGAGTAGAATTTTTGTCCAAAATCATGATTTTAGTTTACACATTTTGGCCACCCTGTATAGATAAGAATACATTAACTGCTTAGCTGAAGCTTCGGTTCGGTTCGGGATCTTACCTGACTGGTAAAGACTCGTTCTATACAGGTTGATAAAAAAGCTTTGAAAACTAAAATTGGTACCTAAAATTTATCACAAAGCTGCCTAGCAGTTTTTATTTAAACTTGGTACAATTTTACCTGAAGTGGGTAGGAACATGGATTAAATCAAGTACCTTATGTTAGTGTTACCCGGTTTAAGACTACCTAGCAACCTTAGAGTATTTATAATATAATATAGGGAGCGTTGGTACTTCAAAAACGTAGATAAAATGATGGTGCCGGACCGCCTTTTTTTGGCTGACCTGTCAATACGTTTTTGAAGACACAAATGTGTGACAGCGCTCTCTTTATGTTATAAATACTGTAAGCTAGCAACATATACGTGTGTAGGCGATCAAGAGCGGCGGGTTCAACGCGCGCGGCAAGCTGCGGCTGGCGCTGGTGGCGGTGCGCGCGGCCGTGCGCCTGCGCCGCCTGCCGCACGCCGCGCCGCGCGCCACGCCGCTCGCCGACGCCGCCGCCGACCCCTACGCCGTGCGCGTGCTCAGAAAGGTACGTGCATACTGCATACTTCCAACTGGCAACTACTGCCTGCTGTGGACATAAATGTACCTCGAACTATACTCTAATCTTCTACAAATAAAACACCTTTAACATTTGTCAATATGTTGAGTTTTTCACAAGGAATTTGTATTTCTATGTAGGTATGTGCAGTACGATGTAGGTATGCGTAGTGCGATGGACGAGTTAGGGTCGGGCTGATGTTTGGAGATAATGCCACTGGCATTACATCCGCCTTGTTACTTGTATACTTTGTATATGAAGCTTAATAAATAAATATTAATATACCCTTATGAGATAGTTTAAAAATATTTCCTAATAGACTATTTTACATCCATGCTCGTAACTATACTCTTAATGCAACTTTTACTTCATCGACAATTTTTTGTTGTATGTGGTATGTGTTGAAGAAAAAATTACAAATGTAATAAAAAAATCTAAGACTCTTAATACAAGATAGAATTTGCACAATATGAATCATAGTAAAATATTATAAAAACTTAACATTAAAATCAACTTATTTACAATCGTTACAGTCCAATTTGTGTAATAATTTGTATTTGTATTGTATATGTATGTCTATTGTATATGTATATTTATCTATATGTATGTCTACTCGTCCGTTGAAATCAGTTTCAAAATTGGCACGAAATCATTGTTACTTTCAGGTGATAGACGGCTGCGCGTTCCGCGTGTACGGGCACTGGGTGAAGAAGGGCGAGGGACAGAACCGCGCCGCTTTGTTCGAGAACATGCCCAAGACCGAGCTTAAGAGCCTGTACGTCAGCAACCTCAGCCGATAGCCACCACCACGTACATACGAGCCTCTGCACTCCACTAAACTGGTGAGTTTGGTACTTTATACAAAGTAAATTACTTAAGGAACAAAATGCAGGTAAACAATTTAAATTCCGTTAACAAGGAATAAATGTTTCATTTCAGGAGGTCACCGCTACCAGGATAGCAGAACTAAGGAACAAGTCTCGGACGAGACGACCGCGTCATGTGACGTAGGTTATTTGTAACGAACCACGATCTTTATTATATTGCGTCACAGCACTCGATGCGATATTGATCGACAAATTAAGCAACCGCTTATGACGGAACGTGAGGTTCAGTAATTATCTTCACGAAGATACGAAATTGACATGTCAAAAGAGTGTTGCCAGTTATAGAAAATACTAGTCCCGTAAGTAGAATATTTTGTGATTTTTTTAAGGAAAATAATCGGCACTTAAAGCACTAATATTAGGTTCTCTATTAGCAGTGCCGTGGCATACGTGTAATTTATAATCACGAGTAATTGACTAGTGTAGTGTCAGATAATGAAGATATTATATATTAGTAAATAAATACTGCACTAGAATATTGGTAAGATCAATCCTTTGCTACGGTGCAGCTCCTTAGTATTTCCAAGAGTTGCCAGGCTGTCAATCGATACAGTATTTATAAATATAAAGGACTGTGAATTGTGTGGTAAGTAAATTTAGGCTGGCAACATTAAATAATAATCCCTTATTTAAATTCCTGGCAAGTGCCAACTGCTTTAGAATGGCAGTTTTATAGCGAAAAGGTATAGTACAAACATCTCGGAACAATGGCAATAAAGTTTTGCTCCTTGCAAATTTTCTCACTAATTAAGGTTCACATTTAGACGTAATGTAGATATATAGTATAAAATGTAATATGACAGTGAGAATGTGTGTATCTTTTCCGAAAAAAAAAGCAATATCGATTATCGATAAGCGTAAATATTATCGATTATAATCGACGCAGAGTCGACTCGACTCGGTAGTCCCTCCATGAAGAAAAATGATTTTTATCATACTGAGGTGCCTTCTTAGTTCTTGGTGCATTTTAATATTTCATTTGTGTGTTAGATCCCTAGTTGATACGGATGGCAGATTTTAAAACGTTATTTTTGTATACAGTGAATTTAATATTAGACTGATTAACGACATAAACTAAACACATTGATACATTACCCGATCCGAAAAATTACTTTTAGACTACATAGAATAAATTACATGTTAAAAATCATTTAAATATTTACGAAACCATAGGATGGACTGAGTATTTTGTATTCAAAACTTACTACTCTTTGTAAATAGATAAAGCAACGAAGCAGCCACTATTTGTTAAATTCATTAGCTCTTGCAAAGGTATGAGCCAATTAAACTTATACTTGTGGCGAAAACTATTATGGGCTGGGTACTCGCTTTGTCTTTATCGCCCTTTTAATTTATTTTTCACTTCATATTATGGTTTTTGAGTAGAAACAAAGAACAATGCCGGATTTCCAAACATAAATTAAAGGTTCTGACAATATTTGAGATTAAAAGTTAAGAAAACATAAAATAACATCACAACTAAATAGAAAATCACATATCCAATTTTCTGTTTATGGCCCAGTAAATTTATTGACGTAGTTTAATGCAACTATTGCCAGGAAAAAAGGCCATATGACAAATTCTTTTTTTATTTATGAATTTATGATAAATTATATAAATATGAAAATGTTATGTATTTAGGCGGTTCATTTGGTTTTCAAAACGTGTTCTTGCAAAATGTGGAGCGATTTGTATTCATGATGCAAGTGACATTTCGTGTATCTTTGTCACCGCGCACTCGAATTTATTTTTAGATTTAACTTTGTTATTGTACGTAGATGGTTTTTTCACGCTACACGATGTTTTGTAGCTGTCTAATCACTTGTGGACAATGTATTATTTCATTTATTTATTGTTCTATAACAAATAGACCATCATTTAAAATCAATAATAATTTTAAACTAATTGTTTATTCGTTTACAAAGAAACCGGCTAGAATTGTATATTTTAATTAAAACTAGCGTCTATTATTTGTGCCTAAAATTTATCATTTATGTGGAAATAATCCATAAATATTATATTCTGTAATTTTATTAACATCAATATTTTAAATTGGTAATATTGTATACACCTAAAGACTCCTAAATTATATAGAATGGCGAGAGACAATCGTCTTTCACTATTTTAAATTCATTCTGGGCACCGCACATTAAAAAGTATTTTCAAAGCAATTTTTTTCTCTCAATATAATTAATTACTAAAACTCTAATTTGATCAGCAGAATAGACAAATCTATAATGTTTATTTTTCCGGTATACTTCTATGTATGAATTGGATTTAATAAGAACACACTTCGTATTTTATTCTAGACATAAATTACGATTTAACATTGATTTTTTTTCTGTCGACAAAGTAAAACTTTACTTTGTCAATCCACTTGTTATTTACACAGATATATTGATTTAAGTTGCAGGTTGCAGAACATATTTACTTTTCAAGCTAATCAGTCGTTTTGAATGTCAAATATAGCTATAAGGATAAAAGAAAAAACGTGTTTTCCTTCATACTGAAAGTTTTATTTATCAGTATACAATATACAGTATACAGTATATAACAAATGTGGTGTGGCTATTTGTGTTTGCTTATAATTTATTGAGTATTTGTAGCATGTATGTAAAAATAAATATTTTATATATTGTTTTCCCTTGAATCATTGTACATTTCTATTCCTAAGTACTCACTTGTTTTGTTTAGTATACTATGCAAAGGCTGCGTCCTAATTCGTTATTAAGAACCTACGGATCTCAAGGGACAAACTATGAAACTCAGCTTTGTAAGGCAATATGATGCATCTGACATTTAGACAATATCTTTAGGATATAAAAATACAACATTTTTAAATTTAAATAATAATTGTACAGTGTCTTATTAAAAAAAAACATTCGTTTGCTAAGTTTGTAATAACATAAAATCTATAAGCAATAATAATTATTTTACCGATCTTTTAGGCAATGTTATTAAATTGTTTCGAGTATATTGGCTAATATTTTTATGTAAAAGCAAATTTGGAATTTACAACAATTTCTGTAGTAATCTTTTTCATAAATATAAGCATTATTTAAAAAGTTTTCATGTTGTTCTACAGACATAAGTAAGTAACAAACTGCATATATTGAAAATTAATATTTTTACCCGGAGTGTTGCCAATGTATGTGTAAATTTGTAATGAATGAAGGCCTTGTGTACAGTGAAAAACTCAATTCAACGCCATATTTGAACCCTTAAATCCGCATATACTCGTAAAGCGGAATGAAGCTGTTAATTAAAAATTTTGCGCAAGTACATAATTTCTGGCAGCTTTATGTAGCGATAACCATCTAAATATTTTCCTCAATTCATTTCCATATATATTACAAGGAAATTACTTTTTTGAACATAAATTCATTTTATAAACTTTGTGTGTATTTCACTGTACATTAAGTTGAAAAGTGTAAGAAGTATTTGATACAATGTGTTTATTTGTGATTTGTGTAGTAACACGTAAAGACGGCTTTTAGACGAAATTATCACAGTAGTTTATACTCGTCTATTGTATTTTAAATAAATTTCAAATGTCATACCTGTTTTTTAATGCAACCTTTTTCTACCCATGGAAGTTCTACAAATAAAAAAATATATCTATCTACAAAGGAGCTGGATCCATAACCTGTTTTTACCCTCAATACAATACCTTTGGTGAAAGTATTAAACCAAAGTATACGTCTAAATATTTGTTTTATCTATTTTTACATTTCTTAAGAATCCTCGAGGGTCGTCAATGTCCGGCAGTGGACTTCCTGCAAAAAGAAAATATTAAGAAAAGAACAGATTATTATTTAACAATTATTGAATATTGTTTAACAGAAAAATCTGTTCCTTTTTTCATTTCCTTACCAGTCCACGTACATAAATCCTGAATCCTTAAATTAATTTCAATTAGGTATTGTACACATTTTGATTTGGTTCTCATAATTTGTTGAATGCCCCCTAGTTTTCATTTATCCTTCTACTGTCCCCTTTAATACTTCAATTTCCACAAGAGGGTGTTGTAGTCCACTTTGAGGGAAACTGAACTTTATAATTTTGATTAACCAGCTATTTTGCTAAAAAAAAAAACAGATGCCAGATTGTTTCTATCCAAATGGATCCAAGGCTAACCAACTTTGCCACTTAAATTCATTGCATATACAACTTATGCGCCACAACAATCCCTGGAACTAAACTGGGTGGAATATAAATTATACGCATTTATCCCATGAGTACACAAAGACTATAAACCGCCATATACCACGATTCAGACACGAGGTCTGTCGCTTCTCAGTTATCACATTCAAACAGCTTTTCATGCACTCCGGCCAGTTAAACGAACCTACTACGACTTGCTTTTTTATATATTATAGTAACTTGATTTAATTTAGTACGTTATGGGACATGTAGATAATTTTTCATACACATAACAAAATTTCATTGCTACCGTAAAAAAGATAAGTATGCTAAAACGCCGCTTTATCACTATGTCACAAGATGTGATCACGCAATAGGTAATCTTAGTGCAAATTATTGCAAATTTTCCCTTCGAACAATTCCTATAAAAACGAATTCACTTGCATAACAACCACTTTATTTTCCCAAGAAAAAAGAAGTTCATTTCCACCATAGTACAAATTACAATTACCGGACCCTGTAATCTCGTACTTCAACTGAGGGCGTAATTATGTACCCGGCACTACGGTACCTCGACGCTTAGAACTTTGTGCACTAGACAAAGTACTACAGCCGGCAAACTTGGGAACTTTCTCTACAGTAACGCACACACCGCAAGCAATTTTCGCACCACTGTTCATTCTAGTACGGACCATATTTCTCTGCTATAAAAACACGTGTTGAAATTCATACTAAACAGGCGTTGTCGTGACTGGTTCACCGTTTAAAGCTTTATTTTCAACAGTTGTCCTGAGAATATACGATGGTATACTCTTGACCAACTCGATGCAGCCTGCCGACTGTACAAAATATATTTTCACAAACTTCGGTTTACTAGCGAGTTGACAGCGGCTAGCGAGGAAGTGAAAGTCGCGGCCGAAGTTACGCACGTGCACAAACTTGTCACACTACAAATGGACTCCTCACGAATGTAGCTGGAACATTTTTAGCGAAATCATCCACCGAGATCAATTATTGTCAATTGCGGACAGCGAACACGGGGAAAATAATAGATAAACAACGGCGAAGCGTGCCGCGTCACCGGCTCACGGGCGGGGGCATGCATTCGATCGCTGCAATGGCATCGATCGCGCACGCCCCGTGCTACGTCGCCGCATCTCGTGAGCCCATTGGTGGATCGGCGCATTCACGTGACCGACACTCGAGCGCGTCATTGGACCGCGGCGGCGGCGGCCACGTGAGCGGCGCGCGACGCGCGTGGCCAGTCGCGGCGTGACAGCGGGCGCGCCTGTACCGCGCGCGGCCGTGCCGCCCCGGTCGACATGAGCCTGCTCGACACGCTGCTCGAGGCGGCGCGATACATCGAGCTGCAGGAGCGGCGCCTCCAGGCCGGTGAGTAGCGCCGCACAGCCCTCGCCGCGCGCCGCCCGCCCTGGCCGCCCGCGGCGCCACTCGAACCGGTCCCTGGTCGTGCGCCGATTTGCGAGCGTCCAGTTGCCGGCGCGCCGGTGCAGCGAGCCGACGCCCGACGCTCTTGACCTTGAACGCCACGCAGCCCCGCTCCGCCCCCTCGCTCTCCCGGCTCGCGTCGGCCTCGCCCCGCGTAAACAAAGGAAGCCTGAAATTCACTCGCCGAACGCCACGCGGCGCACGTCCACCTCGTTTCGCGCTCACCGGCTTATCGTTTGCGGCGAGCGCCGAGTGCCGACGGGGATGCTCGTCAACGCCGATCTGCATGCTCGTGGGTGTCCACCGGCAGCGTGTACACTGCAGGCGCGAGCGCGAGACAGTTTGCATGTCCGATCGCACATTACAAAATGTGGCTCGGAGCGTTCCTACAATAAAAGTAATTTCGCGTTACGTGCGCCGCTGGCACGAGTGGGCGGCAGGTAAAGCGGTCTGTGTACGTGGAGCGAGTTAGTCAACATAACGCATGACGCATTGGTACGGCAAGTCGGGCAGGGGGCGCTTGTGAGTTCGGTCAGCTGATCGACGCGTGTGCCGGCGAGAGCGCGGGGCGCGGGGCTGCTGCCGCTGGCGGGGGCAGGGGGCGGCGCGCGGCGGGGGTGTCCGTGTGCACACGCATCACAAGCCACGGCTGATGCACTTTGCTGTATGCATTTTAAAGTAAATTTAAGTCGTTATCCGATCCAAGTGGAAGGGTACTTAGATCTTAAATTATTGTTTACTTCAAGAAAAACTAGTACAAGGCACGGTTGCGTAACGGTGCGTGCGACGGTGGTGGCTGCGCCGAGTACTGTTTGTAGACATCTATTGTTCGCGGCGCTAGTGAGTAGGCAGTAGGCAGTAGTGAGTACTGACTAGGCTAGGACTAAAACTGAAGGCGCTAAACAGTGAAGTCGCCGGGTCCAGGTCGGGTGAAGCGCGCGGTACTGGCGCGTCGCACCGCGCGGTAATCAGCGTTTACAATGCAACACTATCACCAGCGTGTAGTAAACATGAGCTCACGAATTACAATACATTCGGTTTATTGTTTCGTGTGGCGCGCTACTGCCAACTTTCCAACATTACCGCGTGCGTTCCATCTAAAACACCACACATTACTTCCTCACACCACTACACGAGGTTTTATTGTGCTTCCTGTAGTTGACACCATTGATATCTATAAGCAAAAATGCCATAAATTACGTTAACAACATAACTAAACCACTGTCCCGTGGTTTTGGTCATTGTATTAATACGCAGTTGTTATAAAATGTATGCTTTTTGTTGTTAAGAGAGCGCAAAACCATGACCCAACACGGTTTTAAAAGGGTCAAAACAATGGGCAGCGGGTGTAGGGTGACGCCACAACTATGAATGTTTTTAATTTTGTGGGTGTCTGAATAAAGCCGACCGATCAGTTGCTCTGCTTTCACAAATATACTTGTGACAGTATTACTAAGTGGCTATTTTGCATAAACATTTCGTTGTACAATTATGCAGCAATATTAATGAAGTTACCCTTCGAATTTTTCATCATTTAACCTGTAGCCAGTGGATATTCGTATCCGCATAGCACCCACAGTTGGAAAATCCATCACAACCCCGGAAGTTTGTCGCATTTTGGCCGATGTATATCCGGTTTCGGTCACGTATAATTGCGTCGACCGATGACTCTTTAGACTGCGTTACCAATTGCAATATAATATTATAATCACACCGTCTTACCAAAAAAATCTCAATATAAATTAATGGACATGCTGTGTGATGCATCGTGGCCAATATAAAAGCGACTGCAGTTGTACAAGGGCGACGGCTCTTATCGCGGTCAGACTTATCAGAACTGCGGGCACCGCGTGTCCCTTTAACTGTTGCATTTGGCTGCATGCAATTCACATAATTCTGGTAAATAGGGATGATAATATCAGAAACCAGGCGTGCAGTAGGTTTACTGTCGAGTTTCGGTTGATGCAAATTTGCCACGGAGCCTATTAGTAATTGGACATTGGTATTGACCGCAGTAAGCACTAGTTAGGTATCTAGCATTGTTACTTTATCAAGCCGTCATGATTCTGTCCAAAAGAGATTAACATCTTACGTCGGTGGTTACAAAATCTAAATTTCACTGTATCAGCTATCAAGTGCATTCAAGTCGCCTTGTGCCATATAAAAACATCCCCTTTTTCTTTCCCCCTTTGCTCAATTTCAAATGCCAGGTGTCATAAATAGCTCATGGGCATTGATGATTATTTGCTATCACCTTGAGGTGGGCTACTTAGGTTAGGTTATCAAAATAGTCCCCACAAAACTTAATTACTAATCAGTTATTCATTAACTTCATTACTATTTTCAATTGTGAAGTGTTTCGAAAACGGCCAATGATCTGCAAACCATCGAGACATTTAGAAACTCAAGAATAAAGTTAAACTAAACTAGACAAGTTTGAAGGTTACCTTCAACACCTTGTAACTTAGGTTGTGATTTAATCTAATGGTATAATCGAGCATTGCCTACCCGAATTCACATTCATGGACCGGGTAAATTAGGGTCATAACTTATTTACAACTTACGTAACTTATGTCGTCTCGGTATAATCACTTGGGAATAACTTAAGATGGGTACGGGCGGTACTTAATACATAGTATCTATTTAGACGTATGTTTTTACTGTAGGATCATATATGCAACCCATCAGGATAGGCAAACAATACTAATCTAGACATAACTCGTTTTGAATTTTTTTGATTTAACAAGTTTCTCAAATTCTTCATGTATTCTGAGTAGTTCATGGTACTTCTGACATATAAAACTTGTACGTTTATCGCTTCCCATCTGGATGGCACAAATCCGGATACATGTTCAGAATCCAGATGATTCTCTATTGAAAACACCGCAGTGCAACTTTGTATTGCTGCATAATGCTGAACGGGGGCAATCATTTGTTCGCTTTACATATTATGTAACGCCATATTATGTACCTTACACCTTGTTAATTTTTTATAAGATCATGCAGCACTATATTTTACCTTTTTTGTATCAACATAATTTTATTGTCCAACAATTAACCACACTATACTGCGAAAGTACAAGTGAGTGATAGTTTTCGTAGCAAGTTTATCGCAACACATGGCGAAGTTGCGCTCCACGAGCCACTCCAGCTTATCTTATCGCGGAGCTCGCGAGCCGAGTGTTACTGAGGGATACATGTCGCCCTTACACTAAACTTTAGTGTATTTGTATCAAATCCTTCTACAGAAAGTCAGAAATACAGGGCGCTTTCAACAGGTCACTGAGAATTCTAGGAAGTCTGTTTTCATTGCAACTCTCGAGGCTGTAGATGATTTTGTTGTGGATTTTAAAAGTAGTGTTCCTTAGGGGCTGTCCAAGTATAGGTACTGAATTTTTTGCGTGTTGTTGAACATGGCTGTTAGGTGTTCAGGTAGTAGGCGAATGGTATTGTCTCTAATACGTTTGAAATTAAGTGTTCCGTACTTTAACAAATCTTTAATAAAGTGACTGTAATTTGCCCAATATTAACTAATAATAAGCCAGAATAAAATTCACCAATTTCTAGACAACGGTTTTTCGATGAGAGTTCTTAGGTTATCAACCTAATCGTACCATTCAAAATCGTACTTTAACCTTTCGAACCTCAGCTCCTATTTTGTAATATACTACTCGTGCAGTATTGTTATTGTCAGCCCCACTACCGGCGCGGCGTCCCATGGCGGCGCGTGACGCGTCCCGCGCGGATGGCGAGGCCGCGCCTTTCACCGACGGCCTTCCTCGAGCCGTGTGTACCGCGTCGGCAGTTAGGCACATCACTTTAAAACCTAATGAGCTGTCTAATTGTCCAAAATTTGTTCAGGTTGAGATGATTACTGAGATATTCTTGGGGCGTGACGGGATATATACTAGCAACACTTAAAGTCTTCAAGTTGCAGCTTTGATGCGTTTCGTTCGGAAAAGACGATACCGAGAAACCCAAAAGCTAGTGCTGTAATAATCGTAATTATTCGGATAACGACCAACTAAAACATTGGCGGATCAACCGCCATAACGACTTCAATAAGTGCGTTGCGTTTCAGGTTCAGCCTGTTTATTTCTGGTTTCGAGCGGACCAGCATAATTGTGTCAAGCGGCAAGATATTTTCTCGAAAATATCGTCAAAAGAGCCATCAATCAAGCCTTAATTATTATATAAAAGTAGACTAAACAATAACGGCTTTATTCATAGACAGATTCAAAACATACTACGAGTATAGCTAACAAATGTTTTGTCTTCTTCGCTCAAACTCAAACAAAACATTCGATACCTAAAATATGTTTTAATACTGTGTATGAGACAGATGTAAATGTATTCATCCACAAACTCACACCGACCTCGTTGAAGAATAGGCAGAGATGTTACTAATGCATCAACGATTTACCAATGTAATTTCCCAAAATGAGAGATTCACGAATTCCACCCGCATTTCACCAAGTTAATTTCCGTTCCAAGATATTGTGATAGGATAGCGAGTCTATCGCCATTAAATATTTCTCATAAATTCCAGAACGAAATGCTACATGTGAAAAACCGAGTAATAATAATATATTTATGATTACCTCACCGCATAATGTTCGTGTTGTGCGTGATAATGCTCTACGCATTACTCTCATAATACATCGTTAGCGGCGCGGCTAACTAATGATTTCGTTTGTAACCTTCTATTCTTTTGTGTCAATAATTATATCCATAGGTAGGTGATTTTTGTACTGTAGTTTATCAGCCATAATTGGCTATTGCTAAGCATATGACTGCTCCATAACGGAGAGTTCGTCTGAGAGGGTTTAGTAGGGTTTAGGTAGTCTACGTTGGCCTAGAGCGAGTTGGAGTTTTATTATTATTGAAATGAGCGACGAGACGAGCCTGCCATTCGCCTGATGGTAAGCGATTCGAGCGCTTGTGGACAGTAGCAAAACTAAACAACTCCCTAAATTACAAAGCAATGCTTGGCATTCCACAAACCGGAACTTAACAGTGCATTTAAACTGCCGTTTAGTGGGAGAAATTGACACTGTTGTGGTACCTACCCAGACATATACTCGTACATATGAGAGACCTACCACCAGTAATGTCTATTATGTCATAGAACATTTCTATAGCATGCAAGTTTCTTAATTATTATTACTTTTACCGTCAAAGTACTGGATAATTGACTATCAAAACACTATTATTATATTACTTTACAGTATCAGTTTAGAGCGTGGTGGCCTGTTAGTAAAGGACCAGACGCGGCTACACACTAGGCCAGCGTGGTGGACTATATGGCCTAACCGATCTCAATCGTACTTTCGATTGTAGAGGTGGCCCGCGCCCTGCAGTGGAACGTATATAGGCTGATATAGATTAGTTAACTATCCGAAAATACAAACTCGTTTAAGATTTGACCCTACAGTCTATTGCCCCACGTGTTCTTCAATCCTAGGTCTTACGTAAGGTGAAGAAGCAATTGAGTAGACCGTCATAATAATGTCAAGTGGCGACAGACAATCGTCTGACGTCACTTGGTACTCTGATCCGCACTTACCATCAGGTGCAATGGACTTTGCTATGCTAGGATAAGATTTTCAACCAAGTGGGATGTGAATTTCTGCGTTGAAGGTTTCGTATTAAGGTGACCCGCAGTGTTAAAGACCACTCCATCTGTATGTATCATCTGTATGTTCAAATCACTTCTTGTAAACGGGAGTCGACAGTGGTTCTCAAATAGTTGTTGTTAGAGCACCGAAAATCGACGAGTATTTTAAGAACATTAGCTTGTTTTGACGTGGTAACTACGCTAGGTAAATGCTGTATTATTTTTTAGCTTATGTTTTAGTTACTTCAAGTTTATCTGAACTCTTGATTTCCAAAGTTGGTTTTGACGAACCCTAGTGGTCGAACAGGTTCTGCCATGAAAACATCATATCAGAAAAAAATGTATTCACAATACTGATGTTAACTTTATTTACATACCTAATTATTATGAATATAATTTTATTGTATGCCTGCCTCGACTGCCTCGGTGGCGTAGTTGTATTACGGTACGGTTACAAAGCTGAGGTCTCGGGTTCGAGTCCCGGGTCGGGCAAAGTGATATTGGATTTTTCTATTCACTATCAGCCCGGAGTCAGGAATTTGTGCCCGATATGGCGATAGGCTCGCCCCCTATCACATCATGGGACGAAACATACAAGGCGAAATGTGGGTGTCCTGGTGGCGCCTCTTCCTACCCCTTCGGGGATAAAGGCGTGAATTTATGTATGGTATTGTATGTATGTAATTTTATTGTACATGTATTTATTATATTTTGACGATAAAAAAACAGCCCTAACTTTAAGCTTAAACTTGCTGCCAAAAGCGCGCTTGGAGTTGATGAATTTGTAGTGTTAATACTCGGTGCCTCATCTATTTAGAATATCAGAATAACCGAAAGAGGCATCCGAGAACAAAAAGTTTGGGGACCTTTGGCTAAAACCAATAAGGCGAAGTTTAGGGGTAAATGTGTTCAGAATTGTAAATCTCCTGGATTGGTATTGTCCAAATTGCCTATGCATTAGTACGGCAACGGTACCTCTACCGTTACCTGCTCAAATTTCCAATGAGCTTGTGCTTCAGCATTGAAAATGTACAAAAAATCGCACGTGTCTGGCTTTATTATTCTGCGTGGCTCCGGAACTGCGCGCCTTGTGGGAACTTCCCTTATTACTGTTTTTTATTTTGTGTAGAGGGGTCGTTGTTGAAACGCTTTTTTATGCGGGGTGCCGTAGATGCTAAAAGTCGTGTATCAACGTAAGGCGTAAAATATTTTTCGTTGACCGCATAAAAATAACCGCACAACCGTTGAATCTTAGCATCACAGCTTTTGATCAATTTGTGATTGCTGCCAGTCAATAAGGCACGGGTATTATCTGTAATAAAAATGGTCCAAGTTTAGTTAACTATTGTTATCAATTCCTATATATTTAATATTCAACAAAAAATTACTTTTCAAGGAAATAGTAGTTTCATTACCTTCCTCCTCCCATTTTAAGAAGCCTATAATGCATCTACCATCTCCTTAGAACAGCAGAACATTTAGAAGCCTTCGTCAAGGTCTATCATCGTTTGGTCTTTTGCAACACAATTGTCCTCTGGCAACTGGATATTTGATATTCCCAAAAAGTCGGTTGCGATTACGATTCCCCCACGATGTAAGTAATGTCGGAATTTATAATAATTGTGAGCGAGGGAATCAGTTTGGCAGAGGGTTCCTCGCGTCCGGTGGGAGTGCGGCTCGCCGACGCGCAGTTCCCGCTTCGACTCCCGTGTCGGTAATGTTTTGTTGTTCGTGATTTAAACGATCTGTTGGTAAGGACTAGGGAGAGATCAGTTTATATGGTCAGACATGTTGCATGGGAATGTGTAGACTACTGGTTTTAAATATTGTATTTGTGAATTACCTAAATCACTCATCCAATGGTCATTATGCTTAATGTAATAAACAATCAGTAATCTATATGTCCCAAAAACTGTTTTTTTTTCGTCTTTACAGTTTTACATCCTTAAGTATTTCAAATGGATTCTGTGGATTTGAATTTGAAATTAAGGAAGGGAACATCGTACATTTTATTGGATACATCGTTGTATTAACTAACAAAATACGCTCAAATCTATTTCAAAGCACTATAATATATGCAGAAACTTCAAACGGCAGGAATTTCTCGGGCCGCGGAAGCCTAGCGAGCCAACAAAGACAAGTAAACCATTTCGCGCAATAAGGATTTAACTCCCGAAATAGAACCTAGGCAGGCTGGCTCGCATCGCGACAACCTGATAAACTTGCAGGTGTGCAAAAGGTAAAAGAAGCGCGGGGAAGTGTTCTGGCGTGGCGCGCGGGGTGTGGGGTGTGCGGGGGGTGTAGCCGGGCTGCACGGCGCACGCTGCACCGCACCAAGGTCAGCGGGCGCACGCATGCGCGCCCCCGCCTCCCCGCCCTTATCCGCCTGCACTCGTGGCAACTGCCACTTATGTGTTCCTGTCACTTACACGTTCGCGGCTGTACGGTGCGCGCGATTCAGGAATCTCGTTCCACTCCCTTGTAAGGGCGATGCTATTCGCTTGATGCGTTTTGTCGATTGGGCAAACATTATTCACCTCCACGGTTTGATGCGTCTCGCCGTATTTTGTAGGTTGAGAGCGCGGCGCGAGTACGTCCGCGTTCGGCTCGCATTGTGCATGAGTCGAGTCGATTTCGAGCGAGCTCACATTTGGGAAAGTGTGCGACTGGTCTGTCGGCGGCGGCCAGTGCATCGCCACTGTGACTGGGGGACAGCCGCCGCGTGTTGTCTGTATTTGGGTCTATTTTTGCTGTCGCACTCGGCTGCGCCAATAATACGTACGTGTTAAGAACACGCATCGCGGTCACTGCCGCCGCCGCGGTCGCCGCTCACAATCTCCTCCGCGCCAATGTTTTGCATACACAACAAACGACTTGAGTCTTTTTTTCTTTTTCCGCGAGCCGTTTAGAGTTCAGGGTTCTGAAAGTGTTGTAGCGTCCGACTATTTTCGGCGTACACATCGATAACCGGCCGCGTATCTCTAGCGCTCGGACGTATAAACAAACGTAGAGCAGATAACACGTGCCGGCGCGCGGGGCGGCGGCGGGCGCGGGCGGCGAGGCGCGCGATCACAAACACTGCCGCCGACAAATCCTATTTAGAAGATCGGCAACGATGACGCAATGCGCGCTCCATTGACACGCCGCGTCGCGCCGCCTAATTACCAATAAGTACCTTCAGTAGTACGCGCGGTTTGCGAACAATGTTTGTTTGCGGTTTGTGCATTACTGCTCATCGTGATTCAGATGTAATGTCACGTAGCCGACCTAATGCGAATTCATTTGTGCGGGCCTGCCCGCAGTCCAGCTCTACGAACGCCAAACCGCTTCAGTTCGGTTCGGACCGGTGACGGCACCGTTTTCTAGCGAAATGGTTTGGAGGGAAGCCGATGGCTACGCAGGTGACGGAGGCGGCAGTGGCGGCGCCCCGCCACGTTTCATTAGAAAGCTAAATGGCATTGTGCATGAGGCGCGCGCGGTAGCGGCGCGCCCGCGATTCGGTTGCAACGTTCCATTCACCTTATTCGTCGGCGGCGAGGTTCAGTGACTCCGCCGGCGACCGAGTGACTTGTCGGCGCGCGTCATCTGCGTGCTAATGCCGCCGTTTCATCACCTGCGAGCGGCGGCCGGCGGTCGGCGGCGCGAGCCTCTTTAAATTCTGTGTGTGTCCGGCGGCGCGGCGGCGCGGTGGAGGCGACCTCGTTTCGCGCGGCGCGGCGGGCTAGGCGCGGGCGGCCCCGAGCGCCGAGCGCCTGCACCGCGTTATGTAAAGTGCGGAGAGCGGTGCAGCGGCGAGCGTCGCGCTCGACCGCGTGTGCGACCCCCCCGCCCCGCGCCGCCGCCGACTCCGCCGCCGCCCTCGCCCGCGCCCTCCTCGCGATTTCGCCCGCCGTCGGTTTCACTGGCGGCGGCCGGCGCGCGGGGTTCCGGAGGTCGCGCACCTCCCGCCTCCTCCACCCTGTGAGACGGAGCCGGTCCGCGAGCGCCGAGCGGCGGCCGCTCAGTCGTCGAGCGGATCGCGTCGACGGCAGTCGGCTCAACGCCTCGGAGTCGCGTCCTCGCAGCAGCGCCGCGGCGTGGTCGCGCCGGTCCGGCTCGCGTGCAGTGCGCCGCGTCGCTCTCGAGCTTCCGTCCCGGAGTCCGCGGATCCGGCGGTGCGCGGCGACGGTCACGACCGCGCCGGGAGCTCACCACGTCGCTCCAAAATAGCGTACGTTATCATCGCGACCTCGAACGTCGAGACGAGATAGTGCGAGGTCGGCGGCACCTGCGCGCAGTGCCGCGCCGCGCCCCACGTGCACGCGCCGCGCTCAGCTGCAGCCGACCAATTAGCGGAGTGTCGGCGCACCGCGAGCCGCCCGCCTCCCCGGCGCTCTCGCCCCCTCGAGACCTGTTCCTCGGGAGATCCAATAATTCAGCGACGACCCTGCCGCCCCGGCCGCCCGGCTGGCCGCCGACAGACTGGTAAACCTCCGGCCGATATCGATACTCGCACATCTCGTCTTTGTAAAAGTGACGGCGGTACGAGCCGCTTCTGGGAATACCAATAAACCTCGAAACCTCGGCCGGTTCTCTAAGTGTAAAGGAGGGCTGTAGGGCACACTTGCTGACTCGCGTGGATTGATTGCGCGATTCACAAATGTTTTTCTTTGTGATTTTGATGCGAGTTCGTGAGTCAGTTTAGACTGTAGATAGTGTCGGTGGGTTTCAGTAATGTCGTTGCAACGGGTTACATAATGATATATGTTGGCAACAAGACGTGTTACACAAATTTACGAATATCTTGGAACGATATGATAGTGCGTTTGATTAGAAGCCACACTCGACGGCGCCGGCCATCATTTCCGTCGACGGCTGAGATACCTTATTGTACTCGCGCACACTCGAGTTCACAAATCAAGGATTTCCATTGTCTTGGTGTTGCCTCTCGCCTCGTCTTATCTTTGGCGAATGTATTCACTAACTTGGAGTATGTGCAAGAACCTCTGTTCAATTCGTTGTAAATTTGTATGCCGTTCGTCATACTTAGTCAGCGAAGTATGGCTAAAAGTTCTTTGTTGTTTAGTCTAAAATTTAACGATGAGGGATGGAAATTCACTACTGATTGCTATAAGGCACAGACCTTATAGCAATCTTATAGCAACCGAAAGAAATTATAGAGCATGACAGCATACTCTATCATTTCTTTCGGTTGTACATTTGCTATGTTATTGGATGAGCTATTTGCGGGCCTCATTCCTCCGCTGAGAAAAGAATAGAGTGCTGAATTTGCATATTCAGCCCATTTTTTCAACAACATCGCACAAAATTAATCGTTTACTACTTTCTGCAAAACCTTACGTTTATCATAATTGCCAACTTATGCGTCGATTTTCATTCTAGAATTAAAAGAAGGAAAATAGACGATACGTGCGAAGCTTTCATATTGTAATGATCAGTCTGTGACGAATTTGGTGACAATACAACAAGTATTTACATTTCAACTGTTGTTTGTTCATCTGTACGCCAGGCTCGGTGTTTTGACGAATTGCGATACAATTTTGACGTAATTATTCACATTTCGTGTCACAAAAGTAATTAGCAAGAACTTTTATCTTTAAACTTGGTTAGTCTAGTAACGAGAATTTGCTTTTTACCGTATGAATTCGATTTTTATTTGAAAATTCAATGTCTGGATCAATTTGCATGAGTTGACGTCATATAGGCGTCAGCTAGTAAAATGATAAGTGGAAATTGAAATGATTCTGTTACATGCATTATCATTATGATTATCCAATAGCTTGTATCTGTCCACTACAGAATATGTATAAGCCTTTTCAGAATTGTTATCCCGTCTTCTCCTTATTCATGCAGTTTGTTATAGTGTGTAGGTATTATGTACCGTGGTGACCTGGAGTCGAATCCTGGGTTGGGCAATACACTTTAGCGTAGGAATTTTTCGTTTGAAAAGTTTTCAAAACTGTACGTTGTGCCTACCGCGATGATGGGCTAGCTTCTATGTTATCTTAGGACAGATAGAAGCTCGGTGAACTGTGGGTGGTAATAGGTTACACCTCTGCCTACCCCGTCGGGTATATACCAATACAGGCATAAGCTTATTATGTGAAATTACACGCGTTAATAAAGAAAACTTGCTCATACACCAGGCGGGCGAGTCGTTATGTATTTCTTCTTGGTTTAATACTTTCGTCTTCATTCTCATCTTTAGTATCTACTATATTCCCAATAGCCTTATAGTTTGTTTCCTTGTGATTAATCACGTTCCGGGTTCGAGTCAAAATGTCTCAAGGGACTAGTCAATATTCGGTGTACATTGCACAGTGATGTTCCGTCTCACAAGAGTTGCGTATGCCTTATAATCTCTCTTTATTTCTTGCATGTATTACCTTCTGCCCAATATTTTCGTATGGTTTGCTCACTATTAATGCTTTTTGGCACCTAGTTAAAGAAATCATAATTGGTTGGCAACGCATCATTTGGGCAAAAATCCCATTCCCAGAGAATTTGTATTTCGTATCGAATTAAAACACAGCTGGAGTGTTCAATCACAGGCGTTATGTGTATGCCGACACTGAATTAGTTAGGGCAATATTAGTAATAGTGGGGTAGTGTTGTACGTATATTACTTAATTCTTACTTATAAGGCTTCGGATTTTCAGCGACAAACCATTGCTACAGCGATTTTTACATTCCTAATGTGTTTCCTAATTCCACTGCACTATTTTAATAATATAATCGAAATAATAAATCTCTAAGTCCTTTACACGACTTACTTGAAAATACTGTCTTGCTTATGAAGGTTAATGAGGTCATCCTTAAAAGCCAATAAAACACTTATAAAATCCATGTGCTGTGTCTTTAGGTGTTTATAGGCATCAGTGATAACTTACCTTAGGCTGTTTTCTACCAATGTAGAGACAGGTGGAACGGAGTGGAGTAGAAATCCCCAATCACATGAGATCAATTCATCTATAGCGATATGGATATCTAATATGATTGGTCGATACCTACACATCTGCGCACCCACTTGTCCCTGCTTAGGTCCTTACAGATGCTCAAGAAGCTAAACTTCAAAAATATAATTTATTAACCAGAGTCAATGTTATTTTTGCGACAGGAAAAGTTTCACTTTCCTGTAATATTTTCGCCCATAGTAACAGCATATAAACTTAAGAATAAATGTTAAAATAAAAATTAATAATTGTGCAATGGTTATACCTATATTATACATATTACATATCTACATTTGCGCAACATGCAAAAATGCAAGCATCACATCTGTGCCGCATGCTCGCATACTGCTGACCGCAGCTTCTACAATTTTTATCGCAATTAACTTTAATCTACCATTAAGAATATTTTGTTTAAGAATATGCCTTTTTAATTATGAGTTTGGTCAGAAATTACCACAGAAGATCATATTTTATCTTAATTGCTCTAGGATAAGATAGAATAGAATTGAGAAAAGATTGAGTAAATCTCTTTGCGAAGTTTGTTCTTTCAAATGTATTTTCTCTTAATATTTTTCTGTGCAACTATGTTACTGCAGGATTGCATATTACTATCAGGATTGCATATTAAATTATCACGTCTTATATATAAACAAACTTTGTTTTTACCGTTTCGTTATTTATACTCAGAACATATAATTTGGTTGGTCGCATTAACATTTGTCACTGTGTGTGATGGATGATGATTTCTCGTTTTACAGCAGTCTGCGCCATTGAAGTTCTACCTAATTTTTTCCTCTCTTTATCTTATTTATCTTCTGCCTGCTCTTATCTCTTATGGAATTGGTATGCACCAATAATATTGCAGAATGTTATATGTTGGTATACAATTTGACAAACGGTTCCCTTGTTCCCTCACTTTGTATTGCCATTAAAATGCTTCACAATTTATCCTAATCCGGAATATGATTGAAGTGTATAGGGATAAAAAACACTCTGCCTCAATATACTCTGTATGAGTACAAAGCTGAGGTCTCGGGTTTGAATTCCAGGTCGGGTAAAGCGATATTGAATATTTGTATTCATTGTCGGCCCGTAGTCAGGAATTTATGCCCGTTATGGCGATTGGCTCGCCCTATACCACGTCGTGGGATGAAATATACAAGGCGAAATGTGGGTGTCCTGGCAGCACCTCTACCTACCCTTTTTGGGAAAAAGGCGTGACTTTATGTATGAATGTATGATAAAAAATATACGTATAAATATATGAATGTGTAAGCTGCGGCTTGGATTTATTGCCATCCCAAATTCAATGATCAATTAGTTGTTTTTGTAACGTTTTCCACTCGGTTAGCATTAATTGGTCTCGCTTGGTTTTTGTGTGGTGACGCGACGAATCGCCTCAAACACATCGCTCGCGAGCGCACAAATGCTTCGTAAATAAAACCACTTTCAATTTCATCTTTTACTATAATACAAATATTAACTTCGGAAACAGTTTTTCCAGCATCTAGTTTCAAATAACCCTTACGAATAGAGATATTGTTATTGCTCAATAGTTGAGTCAGTAAGTACGTCGACAATATTGAATATATTAAAAACGCAGACCAAGTTGTAGACAATATATCACTTTTAGTACAATTCATTCGCAAAAACTAGTTCCGAATAGACCAGTATAGTAACACACATCAGTAAATTAGCAACACAAAAGTATTATAAATATTCTCTTCAAACTATACATATTAATGACATATAGAATTACGATAATATCTCCGCGAGAATACATTAAACAAACTATTACTCTAAAAATAGTTGGATTCCGACCGAGGCGTCGAGGCGTTGTTAGTTTAGTTACATAAATGACACGTCAAATGATAAAAACACACAAAATTACACACGCTCAAAACAAAACCAGATCTTGAAGGCTCTCGGGGAAATAACAACAATGCATATAAAGACTAAGAGCGATTCTAGAACGATCTGTTTCCGTTTCGAAACAATCATTGCGCGGTTCTGCGAGATGGAAATAATGGCAATAGGTGCTGGCTGTACTATGTCTGGCCTGTATGTTGTAGCATAGCGCAGTATGTATGTAGGTAACTACAGTTACATAATATAAACATAGACACGTGTCGTTGCTAGTATCGCTTATATAACTTGCGCGTGTACGCTTACGCTTGCGGCGCCGCGCCGCCCGCCGCCCGCTACCAGCCTCTGTCCGGACCTGTCAAACTATTGACCTTCCCGCGTTCATGTCATCCTGGTAGATTTTCCGATGCGAGGCGGACCGATCTTCACAATAACATTGTTTAATATATTTCTGTCATTACTTTTTAATCCAATTACACGCATTCACAATATTGCCAGATATGTATTACGAGTATAATGTCAGAATATTCGCAGTTTTTATCGCTGGATTTTTTTGTTGACGATCTAGAACGTTACTATCGTGCGTTGTGTAAAGTTTGTTATTACGCCGAGTGCGATATCAACGCTTTCTTTAACACGTGTAGGCCCCGCAGTGTCGCGATAACATTACACTTGGTTTTTCAAAATTGTTGTTCGTGCACCTGTAATTTCGCTTTGTTCCGCGTCTATTGAAATTCGGTTTCTGGCGTCCATTCAGAGAGCCTTGACGTGTGACAAAAACAATTTAGATACGGAACCAAATTTGACGTGCCTCTCTGCGAATATGAATATTATTTGTGAGTGAAATAGCTTTTATTGGAACATCTGGATAATCTGAATCGAGTATACCATCAATCTTTTGATACTCGTTTACTGTGTATCATTAACATACCAATATGAAAATATTGCCAAAAAGTTTGTCATAATTAATATTAAATAAGAAGAAACAAGCATAAACATCGTATCGCAAGAAAAAACTTAATTCGTGTTTTGTCGTTAGAAATCCACAATGTCTGCCAATTCGGTAGAGCGCGGTACCAGGGTCGCATGTTGTGGGTGGAAGTAATAACAGTGAGTGTCTGCCGCTGGCAGGCGGCAGTGCGGCGCTGAGTCGGCGGCCGGTGCGCGGGTGTGGGAGGGGGGGGGGGGGGGGTGATTGCACGTGCCAGCGGGTCGCGCCATGCGTTCGACGCCCTCCCCGCAGGCCGCACTTGTTGAGCGAGCAGGCTGGCGGAGCAGCCCCGCGCCGCGCCGTCCCGACTCGCTCGCTTCACAGTTCACACTATAATTCTCGCGAGTAGCAGCTAGTCAGCACTCGGCGCTTGGTATCGGCTTCACACTACACTCTACACTCTACTCTCGACTGCGTGTAGTAGTGCTCGTCGCAGTTCGCAGCTCGCACCGTCTCATTCCTGCGAGTGTCACTGTACGAGTGTCGACTGCCGAGTACGTGTCGCCGGAGACTATTGTATTGATTTCACTTAGCTAAATGTCATATTTGCTCAATATGATAATGACTTGTATTTCTTCTCTCGCATTCACTGCGCCGAGGCGCGCGCAATTGCACATGCATTCGTTTGTGGTCGGTTGATTGATTCGATCAACGTTTATGCGAGTCGTTGATCGATGATTCAATATTTGGGCCAGACCGGCGTATTGTTTCTAGAGGTTTCCTAATCATTGTGCTCGCTTTTACAATGCACACGGCGTGGATAACTTTTTCGTTACATTTGTTGAATTAACCCTGAGATTACGCAAAAGCCAGACGTCATTACTTCCCGAGAGGTTCGAGTGGGCCGGTCGAACAAAGTTACGAGGTTTCGAGGTTTTGTCGCGGGGAGTCACCCGCGCCGTTGCGGACGCACCGCCGGACCCCCGTGAAAGTTATTCTGTTCCGCAGCACGATGAACAAGTGAAACAAAAACACAAGTGTGGACCGTAAACAGTTATTAAAATGTTGAGGACACAAATGTGCTAATGACAATGAAGCGTCGCGTGCGCAGTTAGCGAACGCTTCGGCCCATCATAGAATGGGTATACTTATGGAAACGACTGAAGTGAAACTGGGCACTGGTGGCTGCCGGCGTCGGCGAGCGGAGGCGCAAGTGTTCGGCGCGATGGGCGCGCCCGGCGAGTACTACGCGGACACGCTGCACACCATCGCCATCAACACGCGCGAGACCGAGTTCGGCAGCATCGTGGAGCCGATCCCCATCACGCTCAAGGCGTACAAGCCGTACCAGCACGCGCACGCGCTCAACGGCTACGGGTTCCCGCCGCCGCAGTTGGTAAGCGCGTTGAGCGTGGCACCGCGCGCGCCGCCCGCCGCGCTCGCCGCGCCCGCCACCTCCACCTTCAAGCCGAGCCCCGCCACCACCATCGCCGAACACACTCAATCCGAAAAGGTCACTAGACCTCCGCCCAAGAAAAAATGGATTAAAGAATATCTGGGTGAGTTGCTCGATGAGCGTTGCTAATTGCTATCCATGTGTATTCTGTTTATAGTTACTTGCTAAGTCCGTATCAGTTTGCTCTTATCTAAATGTGTTTTATTGACGTTAGCTTCTTTTTGTTTTATATGAATAGACGTATCCGTTCGTTTTATCTGCTACAATACATGTGACATTAAAATTAAAGTGATCGCACATTTTATGACGCCTCGTTACTAAGTAACTATCGTGTTTAATAAACTGGTCTCCGTGAAGCGAATACGCAAAATATTTGGGTAACAACCCAAATCGCTCAAATTCGAGTTTTATTTTGTACTAGGTGTACATATGTGTTGTGATTGTTCATTGTAGTACGCCGCGTATGGCGCGGATTGCGGAGTATGATCGTCGGCGCGTCGTTCGATAGGTCGCCGTGGCTGCAGCGTGTGCAACTCTCGGCCTTACATCTGACCTCGTCTTGTTTTTGCACAACGCCATCCAAGATCACGACTGACACGCCTATTAGACGCTTGTACTTATCGTTTATTATAATAACACTATGAAAATCTGACAACTGTATTGATCACCGACTCCTATTTATTGCAAAAAATAATAAAATGTAAAAATATTACTAACCCATTGTCAAGTGTCATAACTTATAAGTTGTTCAAGTTTTTTTTTAAACAGATTTGTTACGCTTTGACAAAGTTGTATGTGGTGGCAAATATTCCTTTTATTTGTAATGCCGTTGAACCAACCAGTTATTCTGGGCGTAGTAAATTGGTAGACCTTTTAAATAATTTTAAAATAAGTTGACCACTCATATTTGCATAGTCGTTCGGTAATTAATATTTATCTGATTTTCATACATTAATTTTCTATAATAGACTGTTAATTAATGTCAGAACTGGCTTCATCCCAAATATGAGTGTTTTGATGTAGGTTATATAAAAAAAATCAACATCCGGCTCGAGTCACTGTAGCACCGGTCTCGCAGACTCGCGCATTGTTCCAACGTTTTTTGTACAAGGTTGTGAACGTCTGAAATTAATTAATATAATATTGTACTACGTTAATTTTATTGCTTTATAAAGTGCTCGATAGTTTGTTACCTACTTAAATAAAACATAGCAAAGACATTGAACTTGAAGTCCAGGTAAATTGGCAAAGTAATATCGAAATACGGACTAAACCATTCTTATTAATATTATAATTGGCTGCGAAAGTTTGTATGTATGGATGTGTAGACGTTTGTTACTCTTGCACCCAAAAAAGGCTAGACCGATTTTGACACAATTTGGTATAGGGGTAGCTGAAGCCCTGGATTATTACACAGGCAATTTTTTTCCCGAAAAAATGGAACGTTCCCGTGGGATAAGTAAGGAATTCAAATATATGCACATATTTGCTACTCTTTCAAACTCGAATGCGTGGCACGGAACAGGATTGCATGCCTTTCTTCATGGGACAGAATGAGACGGGACAAAACGGGACGGGACGGTAAAAGCAATAGTAGTGTATAGTCGACGGTGGTCACATTGAGTTTAAATATAAAACAGTACGCGAAATATGTTGTTGCATCGGACTGGACTGAAAAACTACCTGTACTAGTTTGTTAATGTTAAAATATAAGAAATACTTATTAATAATTGTATTTGCTTATATTTTTCTATTTAGATCACTTAATACAATTGATTAGGCATGAAAGATCCGGAATTGCAAATTATATATTCCTGTACATGTAACATGTACAAAAATAGTTTTTAATATGTTTACTACAAATAAATAATAATAACGATTCTATTGATCGAAGGATTTTCTATACATCAAATCTTAAATGAAGTCAAAAATAATTAATTATTCTCCAATTAATAAAAATAATAAACGAAAATAAATAATAATAAAATCGCAAAGTACTAGGCGAACAGAAGGTAGGAAGAGATCTCAGCACGACTGCACTGCAACGTGGAAGTGTCGTCAAGGTGTTCGTGTCGTTAAGGCCGCTGTCGTAACGCCACATGACACATGGCATTATGACACACATACATATATGTATATGTTGCTGTTTCTTCGTCTACATGTCCGCGGCACGTGCGCTGTTCAGCAATCACTGTCGCCGGTTGTTTTGATTTATACTACGCAGCCTATTAATATACGTTTATTTCAAGCTGTGCATTTCATTTATAAAAATAGATATGTTTTCCTTTTAGAAAATGGTCATACACTTGCAGCTCTTTTCAGACTATTTTGAAAATCCGGTAAGGTACCAACGATTTTCTTTTAACATACTTGTATTGATGAATACGTGACATTTTTGATGACGCAGGCCATACATTTCCGTTGATATTAGTCGATGCGGCCCGCATGCGGGGAAGGTTCTGCTGTTGTCAAGTTGCTGCAGTCGCCGCACGCATGCTGCATATCGACCGCGTAATCAATCAATGCAAATGAGTCATTATAGGCGTCCATATGTGGCGGCGATTACTTCAAAATGACCCATTAACTCATATGCGATATACACTGCTCAACAAAGACTAGGAAACAAGCCTAATATATCGAATTATTTATGAACCTACTTTACAAAGCACTAAAATGTAAGTCAAAAGCGCAATAAATGTTCGAAATAAAAAAAAAAACATTGACCCAAATCTATCCGGTTACGGGATTATCTTAGAGATTATTGTAAATATTTGCTTTTTTTCTTGTTAAAATCAAATATCTCTACTTCCTTCTAATTTTAGTGACTTGAGCGTTATGTAGCGTCTTCAATTTTAACACGGGCAGATATGTTTAAGGCTGTGGGTATGTTGGAAGCTGGGCGCAGTCCACGCGAAGGCTTTTAACACGCAACGAAGAGTAATTTGCCGATTATGGGCACGCTACAGGGCTACAGGAGATGTAGCCGAACGTCGCCGGGCAGATACAGGGTCACTACCTAGAGACAAGGCCGTTTTCTGCAGTACGCTGCTAGGAGGCCGCCTCAGATTACATCTCGTCAGTTGGTAGGAAGACTACAGTCCCAGCACCAATGGAGGTGGCACTTAGGAGGTCCAACAGATTATTAAAAAGTTGTTAGGATTATTATTTTTAATTTACTTTACGTATGCTTTAGTTTTTCTAAATTTATATAAACTTATTTTTTTTTGTTCTAGCAATGTGTTAAAGTGTTTTGTAATATTTTTTTAATATTTACACTAACAAGCCTTTTGTTAAATTGCAAAACTTAAATGAATATTAAATTACGTTTCTATCAACTTTGAAAACAAAAAAAAAATTAAGTTTGAAATAAACACTATCTTGTTCCCTTGTTCCCTAGATTTCGTTGAGCTGTGTATGAGTATTTTAACAAATATGAATAATACGAAGAATGGCAATAAATCTCTTATTACTTTTATTTATTAAACCTCTTACTGGGCAATTATTGTACAATTTTAATTACAAAAATGCAGATATTAAAATCTTTTCCACGTCTATAAATGTATAAATATATCGTTATATCCATATTAAGCGTTCATTACGTATGTAAAGAATGTTTATAGATATACCACAATGCTATTAGCGCAGGAAATATTATATTGTAGAATGTGCCATCAAGATGTTTGTTTCATTCTGGCATGGCAAAGTGATTACAATACACCTGTGATAAGTACTTAGTACAATACAATACAATTAGAGTATCAACCGTTCGTTAGCTTTAATGCCACAGAAAGACACATAGAAACACGTCCTAACACATCTATTGTCGTCGAGTTTAAAAAGAAGAGTTAATAATGTAAAACAAAAGACAGGAAGAGATGACAAGGATTATAAGAAACACTGTGTACTTGTATTTCATCTCATCCTCTCGCAGGCTAAATTATATTTATGAATCTGTTTGTCTCTTAAGTGTCGCTTTTTCGTTTCATTGAATTTTCAAATCACAACGATGCTTAAGAAGTTTAACTGCAATAATTTTCTATATAAGGTAATATTGTATTCGTATCGAGATCTTTGAACTTTTCCAAGCCTTGAAATGTTTCGCCCTGGCATAACTTAGTTCAGGTCACGTAATTAACACGTAATTGAGTTAACGGCTTAGTAACTTAACCTAACTTGTGACAAAGTTATAATAAAAGTATGTAGTCGGTCGTTTGACCACCCTTTGAGTAAGGGTTGGTTCTTTGTATGGCTGGTTTATTTACTGTTTTAAATTGAAACGCGCAGTGATAATGGAGCGTAGGGGTGGTTGGGTAAGGGAAGTCGGTTGAAGAGGACTGTTTGAATGTAAAAACTGAATTGCATCCGAACCCAGTCGTGTATGTTACTGTATAGATATATATTGCAATTACTTTTAAACATGGTTTTACGGAAACTGATTAGGATTTTGGCAACATGTGCTGTGAAGTATGAAGCTTAATCTTCGCAATTCAGTTACCAGGTACAAGACTTTCAAAATTATGTGGTTCAATAATCATTTGCGGATTTTCAGAAATTCAGCACATCATGAGACACCATACAAGTTTAGTATAAGACAGAAAACTTGATAATGTACTACCACTATCACGTATTTATTTGACCAAAACCTATTTCTCGTTACATTGCGTGTTTAGTAAAGTGATCGTAAACCTAACTCAGCACTTGAGATAACAATACACTTGTAAATATTCTCCTAGGGCCAGTTTTCTGAAACGTTGGAGTATCAGAAAAGTTCTCTAACATAAAAAGGTTGTAAATCCTCAGGCCGAAGTTTTACGACTGTTTCCAGTTTATTTACATTGGGCCTCTTGTGTTTAGCGTAAATAGAGCCGGCGGCCATGTTGTATTGTAGATTATCGCGGTGTATGTGCGAATTTATAAGTGTAATTCTTTTCTGTGCGTGGCATATTGGCCAAAGAAAGTCTTTCATATAATATAATGATAGTGGTAGAGCCAAATTAGTTTAAGGTAGGGTACGAATGGCTCGACTCGAGCGGAGTGGTACCATTGTCGCATACAAATTCCACGCAGAAAAAGATTGTCGGAGACCCAAAAAGTGGTGACAAGATATCAACCCATATAATAAATATCAACTATCGTACACGCTGGCGGAGAACCAGTCGTAGAGACACTTGTACGGTTTGCGTTTCTGGTTCATTCTGTGTATATTTAGATAAAATAGCCCCAGTATAATTGTCTGGACCGGTGAGACGTGTCCATCTCTAGCAGCAGTTATTCAAGATTGCACAGCTTACTATCACGTCTATTGCATTTTGTCTTCTAAAAATAAGATGCCCAATAGCCCCTTCCTCGTCCCATGCTTATTCCTTCCCGTTCCCTCCCGATTTGATGGGCCGGCAACATCTATGATCTAAGAGTTGTGAATGTTATGGGCGGTAGTGATCACTATCAGATGACCAGTTTCGTTTCCCGGACCTATAGTAGGAAAACTCACTAGGAAAAACATAGGTGTTAGATGGCGGTCGGTTTGTAGTAAATAGTAATTTGAGCGATTACATAAGTGTGTGATTGGCCGTCCCTGTTACTTTACGAGAATGTTGCGCAACGGAATTACTAACCCCAGCGCTGCGTCGAGGAAACCTTTGCTACGTATTGTTTTGCTTTTTTGTAGACTCAATACGTTTTTACGTATGATTTTTTACATTACAAAGACGATATAAGAATGTGAGTTTTAAGCATAATGTATGAGATTAATATTGAAAGTCTGTATCTGTATTAGCCCATATACTGCCCACTGCAAGGCACGGGCCTCGTCTACAAACAAGAGTAGGATTTAGAGGGATAACGTCAATTCCACCACGTAGGCCTAATGGGATTTAGCAGACAATTAAAAAAATATAAAAATGGTGCTATAAGTATCGGTAAAACATTTCACATTGGATTATTCTATTAGATATAATTTTAGTAGTAATATGCCTGTGGAAATGACTATAGAAATAAATGTTGTTAAAGATGTTAAATAGCATTCGTAAACTATTGTTTAATAATTGCCATTAAGAGGATATCATGACCTAAGATAATGTATTAAATTAGATATTGTTTCATATTCTTCAAAGTTTTATAGAAATTATTAAACTCTATTGTTTTAAACGATTAGCTTGTAATTATGTTGATTGAAAATTAAACAGAAGATAAACATTTATTATTCTATTGTTTTCAATATCATTAATCGTTTAACATTGTATGTAATTACTATGTAGAGTTAAGTAAAATCAACTTTGGAACAAAATTTAAAACTACTTATTTTAATTATTGTATTTCTTTCATATGCCATCCTTAGCCCTTGTGTTTAATTCTTAATATATGTAATGACGTCATAATCTTAAACATGGCTCGATGAATCGTCGTGTCGATACAATGAGCATGAGTGAAGTACGCGTCACCTGCACCGTTTTAATCATAATGCAGAAAGAAACAGCGATATGTGAGCGATACATTTACGCAATGACCGCCGGGTGACACACCGCTAACAACCGAAGCTATCTCGTAATCGAATAAACTGACGAGCCACCGAACCAGCATGACGGATCATACTCACTACCCATTACTGACGACTGACCAGCAATCGCGCCCAATACGCACAATCATATACTTTATTATGAGATTTACCACTTAAATTAGCTGGTTGGACGAGACGCGATGTGTCAAGGATTCGCGATTCGTGTTTCCGCGTTTGTAAATCTTTCGGCCTATGATCTCCTGGTTGTTGTGCCCCTGATTTACTATTTTTTCTTTTTTACGCCAACGCGAATAGCCAGCGTAAAATCGTTAATACTTGTTTAATTTGCTTATCAGTTTTCGAGTTACGTCATTGACTGTTCGTGAAAGCAATTCACGTACATATAGTTCTAGTATATGAGGTACAGAATTCTGAATCACATGGTTATCGCAGCAGTGTTTTGTTTTCATAAAGAGTATCTTATCGGGGGTTTCTTTTTCACTGTGCCGCGCGGCCGCGTCCGGGCGCCGCGCCGCCGTAATCGCTTGCGAACGCTCCGCCGACTTCGATAGTGAGCCGCCGAGCCGCTGGCGAGTCGACCACGGCCGCCGCGCCGCGCTGCGTGTGTCGCCTCCAATGCGCTCTTTGTTCTAGAGATGTTCGCGATCTACGTTTAATGCACATTATCGAGCATCGTTCCTACGCTACGTTACGCAACATCATCCACGTCACTTCTAGAAAGTCACATCTCGGGATTAAAAATACATGATGAGTGTATCGCTGGCGAAAATCCGATGCTGCTACCCGGTATTGTAAGTGTCAAGGCTGAGGTTGGCGAGCCGCGAGACTCATCCTACGATTACACTCCACGTGTAGCGTGCTCGCTGCTCGCTAGTAGAACGCTGTAAAAACACGTAGTATGTGGAACAACTCGCGCATTCGCGGGGTTATTGACATTGCGATAATGTGTTATCGCACCTGATGTAAAATCACTGTGTTTTGTTGCGAAATTTTGTCTTTAATTGCCTATCGGCCGAAGTCGAAGCGTGTCGACCTACATGAATGTTGTTGACACCGAATCTCTTCAATCAATATTGGCTCATTTTGTTCTGACAAGTGACTCCCAATTATTATGATCTCCCTGTATCATAGCAACCTTTTATTAGTCGTGATTCGTAAGTTTTTATAGTTTTATTTCGTTTATTTCGTGGATTTATTCAAATTTATTCTCGGTAAGTACTTTTATTTTTCTATAGTGGGTACCGCGAAATAAAATATCGTCCGGCCGGTCAGTCAGCTGTTTGTTTAACATTAATTAGTTCTTGTTAGTGTCAATAAACATTATAAATTTATTGAATTTACTTCTGTAAAGACAATGTCGACCCACAGTAACGATCCGCCCGACCCTGGGCCAGACCCTTTTGTTCAAAGTAGGCTCACGCCTCGGTCACCAAGTTCGGCAAAACGGCTATTCAGCGACGTTAATTCGCCAACATATGTCTCCCCCGTTAAATCGAAACGTCTACAATTGTCGGAATCGGCGGATACTTTGTCTGTAGACAACGGCAGCGATGTGAGCCGCGCGGACTATTGCGATATGGTGTCGGAAGTATCGAGCTATTTGTCGAAGATAAACGAACTCGTTAATGACCAGGGCTCGCGCATGAATATTGCAAATAGATCGGCGGTTTTAGACATTACACAACGAGTAACTTCGATTGTTTCGTTACTGGCATTAAAATCTTCGTGCAATGAAACCAAGTTGGCTAATATGCAACGCGAGTTAGATCAATATAAACGCGTTAACATTTCCACCGCAGATTCCAATAAGACTTTAGCCGATAATGTAAAACTGCGTTTAGCGAAACCCACTCCGGTAGTGGAGCCGCGCGCCCCCCTCCCGTGCGTAATAGCTTACCCGACAAGTGAACGGTCAGCTGATCTACCGACATCATCCGCGACTAAACAGGCGCTCTTTAAGGCAATTAAGCCTAGTGATGATGGATTCCAAATCGTGGGCGTTAAAAAAACTTCTAAGTCCGGTGTTGCTCTGCGCCTCGCTAACGAGTCACAAATAAAAAAATTAGAATCCGTCGCCGCGATAAAATCGGCGGGGCTGCGTCTCGAAAAACCGAAGGGCCGCCGTCCCCGTATTCTAGTTAAAGATGTGCCATCCTCCATGGAAGACCGCGCTTTCTTAACCGCATTATATCGTCAAAATATCAAGGACGAATTGCCTATAAAGGAGGATGACTTTTCAAAGTCCGTTAAAATAACCCGCAGACGAATTTTAGATAACGGTCGGAAATGGATAGGCTTAGAATTAGATTCAGAGGTTCGTAAACACTTGATGAATACAAAGGACAAACTTTTCATTGATTGGGCCACCTGCCGTTTTATCGATGACATTGATGTAGTCCGTTGTTTGAATTGTCAGTATTACGGGCATGTACAAAAGTTCTGTACAGTAAAAACACCAACGTGCGCCATCTGTGCTGAATCACATGAAACTAAGGCGTGCCCGCAAAAATCGAACCCGGAGTTTAAGCCTGTATGTGCGCCTTGCAAACGATTTAAAAAAAAACACGATCATCGTTGTGGGTCTCAGGAGTGCCCAACATACAAAAACAAGCTCGAGCAATTAGTTTTGTCGACCCAATACTAATTAAATATGGATAACTTTACAATCGGTCAGTTAAATCTTCATAACGATAGGGTAGCGACGTCAGAATTAGACACGTTAATTCGCGATTATAAGCTGAATGTCGTTCTGGTTCAAGAGCAATACCAACATGCGCGATTACGTAGTAGGGTGATACAACTCGATAACAACTCACGAGCAGGTATTTTCGTGTCGGGTTCAAATCTTACCGTTACCTCAGTACGTAATCTTATGACGTCACACTGTGCTGTCGCAGAGGTGTCGAGTCCGATCTGTAAGGTTTTTCTTGTGAGCTGTTATTTTCAATACTCCGACCCTGTGGGTCCCCACTTGCATCACCTCCGTTATGTCTTGCGGTCCCTCGCTGGACATAAAATTATTATAGGTGCTGACGTTAATGCGTCTTCAATCCTTTGGTATGGAAAATATCGCTCCACCGATACCGAGCGACGTTGCGCTGTAGAAGATTTCATTGGAGAAATGAACCTCGAAGTACATAACACCCCCGATGCACCACCTACTTATAGCTGCCCTATGGGCGAATCCTCTATTGACGTCACACTTTCTAGTGGAGACGTCCGTATTGATAGGTGGCGCGTCCTGCCGGACGCGTCGTGTAGTGACCATCGCCTGATTGTGTACGAGTTCTTGCCTAGAGTGACACAGGGTCCGGTACATATAAATTGTAATTTTAGATATAAGTCTATAGGTGCCAACTGGGACTTATTTAGCTCTTTATTTGCTCAGCATGCCAGGGACTTCACTCGCGATGATCTGTCAGCTGAAACTTGTGCCGAGATTATGTCGGACACGTTTACGTATTGCGCGGACGTTACCATTGGTCGAGGTCCCATCACAAAGACTCGGAGGTGTGATTGGTGGAATGACTTACTAGTCCAACTACGTCGAACTTTTCGCAGAGCGCGTAGGCGGTTTAACGGGCTTAAAAAACGCTGTATTACAGGGGAAGCAATTACATCTGCTTTTAATGAACTGAAAGTTGCCAGATCACATTATAGAGCGGCTGTACTAAAATCAAAAGGCAATTTATTACGAAAAATTGTAGCCCGGTTAGATAGTGAAGGTCCGTGGTCTCCTTTATACCATGAGTTTAAAGCTAATAGGTCAATCAATTTGGCTTATATTGAGAATATAAAAATTAATAACAACTACACAACTGGCATTGAGGAGACAACGGAAGCTTTGTTACAATCGTTAATACCGGACGATAATGTTGGGAATGACACAGAATACCACAAGCAGATTAGGATGTGGGCCGCGGAACTGCCAAACTCTTGCGATTCAAATATTTCATCATTTGATGAATTTAGTGAAATAGTTCGATCTTTGCCCCTAAACAAGGCTTCCGGTGATGATAAAATATCCAACAAAATGATCAAAGAAGCGTGTAAATCGGCCGGCAATGCAGTACTAACTGTTTTTAATCGATGTATTGCTGAAGGGGTATTTCCGCGAGTCTGGCGTACCGGTTTCATTCGGATAATACCCAAGAGTGGCGATAAATCTCCTCAAGATCCTAAGTCTTACAGACCCATTACACTCTTGCCGTCGCTAGGTAAACTTTTAGAACGTCTTACCGTCCCTCGATTGCTACCAGGTGGACCAAAATTCCATGAAAAACAGTTCGGTTTTACTATGGGTAGGTCGACTATTGACGCGGCAATTTCGGTTAGGAGAAGAGTGAGTACATCGATACGCAAATATGTACTCGGTATTTTCCTGGAGATCTCCGGTGCTTTCGACAATGCTTGGTGGCCAATGCTGCTTCTTAAGTTGAAATTGCGAGGTTGCTTTAAAAATATATATTCACTTATATACTCGTATTTCTCGCACGGAACAACAAAACTTAAACTTGGACACCATGCCGTGTCGAAGCCACTGACGATGGGCTGTCCACAAGGCTCGGTCTTGGGTCCTTATTTATGGAATTTGGGCTTCGACGATTTTCTTACAATTCCCTTACCGTCAGGGTGTTCTTTGATTGGATATGCGGACGATGGCCTCTTGCTTATTGAGTCAAACAGTAGGTCGGGACTCGAAAATATGGCCGACACGTGTTTAAAATTAATATCTGATTGGGGCGATCGAAATCGCTTACAGTTCGCACCACATAAAACGTTCCAATTACTTTTAAAAGGAATTCTAAAATCACCGCCGCGAATTAAATTTAATAATATCACAGTAAAGAAAAAAGAATCAGTTTGTTATCTTGGTCTAATTTTGGAAAGGAATTTTTCCTTTCTTGAGCATATTAAGGAAGTCGGGGAAAAATCGAAAAATAACTTTTTTGCTTTGACAAGAATATCAAAATCAACGTGGGGGCTATCTTTCAATACATTAAAAACCATCTATGGAGCTACTTACTTAGGATGTATTACTTACGGATCCCCCGTATGGGCCGATAGGGCTACTATCGGTGCTGTGCGAAGGAAATTGCTCCAGAGCCAACGTTTGGCGTTGATATTCTTGTGTAAGGCATATAGGACTGTTAGTACCGAAGCGTTGCCTGTCCTAGCGGGTGTACTTCCAGTTGACCTGGAGGTACAACGTCGCGCCGCGATGTATTACTCAACTAGAGAGAATATGAACAAAAGATTCTTAAATTCACGTGAACTTGTAAAAGTAGACAGATTATTTAAGCCGCTCTCAGTTGTATATAACGAATTAATAGATGAATGGCAGAATAGATGGGAGGTATCTTTGAAGGGTCGGCATCTATACCAATATTTTCCATGCGTGCGTGATCGTTTGACAAAGACTTGGCTAGATATCGATTATTACGTATCACAGTTTCTTACGGGCCATGGTAACTTTAAGTCTAAACTGTACTCATTTAAGCTCGTTGATTCGCCTGCGTGCTCATGTTCAACACCTTATTGCGAATATGAGCAGTCCGCGCATCATGTACTTTGGGAGTGTAGTCTTTGGCAGAATGACCGTAAAACCATGCTAGATAGTATGCAAATAACATCTGGTGTTGTATACTACATGGACCTTGTGGAGACTAGGAAGAATTTCCGTGCTTTCCGGCGATTTTGCCATACCTATTATTGGAATCAAGTATAACAGCTTACATATTAGGTCCCATTTAAATGTAATAATCACTATTCCGTGGTGCTTTACAGCTGGCTTCTCTGGCTGTAAATGTCTTTATGCGAGGTTGTTTGCCTCTTTAGTTCATTGTTTTGTCACCCGCTTTATTAGGGAGGGAAGTGGACAATAATTTATTTCCAACTCCTCCTATTAATTTAACTTTTTGATTGATTTCGTTGCGGGTTAAAGACAAGTTAGACATTCCCGGAGACGCGCTGAGCTTCAATGCTCAGTGTCATTAATATGCGTGCCACTGTTGATCCTGGCTTACAGGAGTTGCAGTGGCGGGTGTGAGGGCGGGACAGTCTCCTAGTCGTGATAATAACGACTTTGTTGATGTATTTTCAACGCTGAAATGATAAACGCCATTTTAAGGTGACGGTTCCGGGGGTGGGTATACATGTGTTAATGTGCCTGTGGATGCTACTAGGACGACATGACTTCCCAGAATGTAAAATTTCGCTGTCTCATGGCCTCGGTGCCCGCGCGGCTAGTTACCGTAGTGGCAAGGTGTCGGCATGCAATGCAGCGGGAGCGCCGCGCCGGTACTCGGCGATTGCAAACCGCACTCGGTACATTTTTCTCCCTTTCTCCCGCTCGAGTGCGTTGCATCGAATGCGTTCGGGCAAGTTCGCGCCGCGTGACGGCTTGTCACGTGCTACCGCGGTGTGGACTCCGCCGCCTCCCGCCACTGCGCCGCCGCCGCCCTCCCCCGCACCGTCCCGCTTATCAGTTCCAGAGGCCGAATCTCCCCATCCCCCTCTCAGTTGCGAACTACTGGCCCTCTGTAGCCCTCTCACTCGGCACACGCTGCAACATACAATTTACACGTAACGCCTTTGTTCTACAAGCGAGGTTCGACCGAGCACCGAGCGCCGAACTGCGCCCACTTGTACTGCCTGTTTGTAAGAGCGTTTAAAGAGCCGCTCAGACGTACCGACTTATCCGCGTCTAGTAGTTTAAAATATTCTCGCTGAAGGTTATCAAAAATTAAACAAATGATAAAATTATCAAGCATGTGCAGCTTTTTACGTTCGTTCGTATATTTTTGCTTCCTAAGTAATATCTTACTGTTTAGTGTTTAGCTTCTTAGGCGATTTTACGATGTTATACAAAACAATCAACAATTTGTGGAGTGACTACGTATCTCAACATTTTGGTGACAAAAATTGTTTGTGCGTTATGCGCAACTGTCTGGCGTTTGAAGAAAGTAATATTTGAAACTGGTTTCGCTGGCTAGACAAGTCGTTGCTCATTAACATACTAGCTATGACAAATGAAGCGCTAAATGATTTCTGTGTTTAACAAAGACGTGATGGGATTTGCCAAACGGGTTGTTTTTTGTTTGTATTAATTTATTTTATGTAATCTGTCGTGATGTAATATGTTTATTTGTTTCACTCAATGCTAATCACGTAATAGCTGCTGCCTACACGCTGTGGCACGGGCCTAATGCGCTTTGATGAAAGCATGAATTTTATTAGGCCAATGTTGGATACTATATTCCAGTTATTATTCGTCGATTTTAATATAAAAATGAATATTTTTCTGAATTGTAATCAGTTCGAATAAGCCTTTTATTAAATATAGACCAAATGAGAACTCGGCTGTATCCATTTTTTTTAATGGTCAGTCATAAACAAATAACAATAACAAAAACGACCATAAAAATACATAGGTACTTACTACGAGTACTTATATCAATCGTCAACAATTATTCCTTCGTCTCGTCGCGCTGAAAGAAACCAGGAATACAGAAAAGAGAGAAGGCGTTCCAGACAATGGCCTATTGTACTGTGTACGTAGTAGTGGCGAAGGCTCCTTAGAAGCCAGTTCCTACCGGCTTCCCTTTTGTAATTTATCATTACACTATAAACAAGCAAATTATTCAAACTTATTTATTTAATATCAAAACTCAATTATTATTTTTTACATTCAACGACATCTGTCGGCCAGATACGTAAACATTACTAGGAAGCGGCACAGTAATCCCTTTTTATTGCGACGCGGTGCGACCTCTGGCGAATTCCTGTAAAATTGTTCGGCTTATTCAATAACACTAGCGCGGCCCGTGCGCCGCCGCCCGCCGCCGCCCCGCCGCCACCGCGCCGCCGCCGCGCCGCCCGTTACGCATTGTATAGTATGCAACAAACCACGCAAAATTGTACCTTAAATTGATAATGATTTAAGGTTCAATTTACGCTAAAAAAGCAAGAGACAAGCCGCAGCTTCTCCGGCATTTCGTGTGTTTAGGTATAGATATTACTTATTACAATAGCGAAATGCGGAGTTTAATGTATTTATAAGTGTTGTATTTACATTTTTACAATATATTCATGGTTCATGCAATTAGTTTTAAATGTTTTTAATTACAAAATGTGTAATATTAATATTATGGTTTTAATTAAAATTACTAATCGTTAGAAGCGTACTAATATGTTTATGTTGTCGATTTTACAAATAAAGTTAGTGTTTAGATTTTAGGACGTGCTCGATCCTCGCCTGAGGAATACATTGTCTTACTAATGTTACAACTGATATTTGATCTGATATTATTACTTTTTATTTCTTTTATATTAATCTTATATTCACGTGCAGTTTAGAAATATACTTTTTTATTTTTCTCATTATGTAAGCATGGTTTACTTTTTATTTCATGGACATTGTAAATATTGTATAAGTACATAGGTAACGAAAATATTAAAATTTAATTGACGGCCGCAATAGGCAGATGCCACAATATCACTTACCAAATGAAACCCATTATTTTAGTTTGGTGAGTAAGATTCTCGAAGCAATAATTTGCTGGTGGGAGGATATTCGCAAAGGTCCGAATATAAGGACACACGTGCATAAGTGTGTCGCGTTTTGCGTTCATTCTGTGAAACATCACACAGTAAATTTTTAATCTCTATTCGGACTGCACTACGCTTACTATCAGTCGCATTCACAGATTACTTAGTACTAGTCGCATTGTAGTCATTTCGTAATCCCTTAGCCCTTCTAATATTATAAATGTGAATGTTAGTTTGTTTGTTACGCTTGCACGCAAAAACTACTCAACCGATCATCATGAAACTTTGTACACATATTCTTGGAGGTATTAGAAGTAACATAGACTACTTTTTATTCCGAAAAAAATAGTGTTCCCGTGGGATGAAGAAGGAATTCCGATATATTTGCTACTTTTTCATACTCAAAAAGATGGGATGGGACTGGATTACATTTCATTAGTGAGAATGAGACGGGGCGGGCGGGATATAACGGGATGGGACGGGACGGGATGCGAGATTTCAAATAAAATTAACCACGCAGACGAAGTTTGCGGGCAGAAGCTAGTAACAGGATAAAGAAAATAAACATATTTTGTGTTTTGAGCTTCGGCTTCCCTTTTAAAAAATGTCACCCTTCGCCACTGGTACGTAGTTCACTATATATCTACAGATTTCCTCAACTCAGTTTCCAAACATACATGCAAGGACCCTCGTGCTTCTGACTCAGAATCAAAGTGTTTGTGCAATAAACTCGAGGAAAACAAACATTGATCGATTTTCCTGATTCGATGACGTCCTATTACGTGTCAATAACAAACACTAGACGTGCTTCGTCATATGGTTCCTTAGTACTTAGGAATGTTCTGTGCCGGTTGATCACGGGGAAGAAATCGGAGCGTTTCTCGCCCTTAGAAATCCAGGGCCGCCCGAAATGCGCGCGACGGCCACCGGGTTTTAGTCGGTATACTGGCGTAGGTTTTTGTCAAGGACCCGATTCGGCCGCAATACATTCACAGCTTTCCTGCATATTAGATAACTGAAGCAACTTTCCGGTTTCACAATACCATGAATTGAAACAAATGGTTGTTGATCAAAATAGGGAGTTTACTTATTTTAGGATGCAACATCGAAGCTAATATAAAAGGAATCCATTCGGAATTAACCATCGTATATGAATTGTGGCGTCATCGCCATTACAACGCGTGCTATAGAAACGGTGAAATTGTCACATTATGCCCTTACTTTTACATTTAAAACACTAATAGTTGCCCCATTTTACAAATTACGTGAATACTAGGTCCGAATAAAAAATTAGAAAACATATACTCGTAATATCTAACCGTATTTATTTGGAATTACCCGGTTATCGGTCATTGTATTGGCTACGTCACATTTTCGTCCTCGGACTTTCCCTAACTCAGTGCGAGTAATCTATTATTAGATTACCTAACACCTGATCGTGTCCCGCAAAATGACTTAATAATTCGAACTTGGCTCAGACCCTTATTCCGGTAAGCCTGAGTATAACAAACCTTATAAAAGTGTACAAACAAAAATAAATCTCAAACTTGCTGAACTCAAATACCCAATATTGAAGCCCTTCCCATATCGGGCCGTATTTCTAATGTCGCGAGTAATCCATATCCTTGAAACATTTTATGTACTCTTGACAATTCCTCCATATTTTCCTGTTTGCAAAGTATTTCAGGCGTGTTGCGAGAGGCGCGGACGTCACCGGCCGGGGTTGCATAACTCCCCCGCCCCCATGCTCTCCCGGTACACGCCTGCTCCCGACAGCCGAGCCTACATCAACGTTTCTCGATATTATATTATTTCATATTTTTTTATTTGAATAATTCATCTGTTAGATTCGTTGTCAGCATCAGTGTTTCTGATTTTGGCAAGGTTATTTTAGTATGAGATGGACGTGAAATTTCATTATTTTGTATCATCCGTTTTATTTATGCAGGGTACTATTGACATAATATGCTATTTAATTTTAAAACCCATATTGTACAAAATTTGAAAATAATCCGAGGTGATTTTTTGTATAAAGTCGTGATTTTGGTTTTCACGATTTTTGGCCACCCCGTATCAATACGGGATGTTGTGTGTGTGTGTCGGTGTGTTGTCATCGATACGGGATGTGGAGTATTTTTACCGCCTAGCTGAACTTCAGTTCGGTATAGAAACTTACCCAAGTCGTAATAAGACTCGTACCTATACGGTATGATCAAAAGCCTTGAAAACTCGAACCCTTGAATGCAAGCCTTTTACAATTTTAAATTCGGTTTATCGTACACGTTGAATTAAGTTCACATTTAAGCCTATAATTCGGAATATATGTATATCAAATAATTTCATAACAATACGTATAGAACTATGAGCTATTCTAATTAGATTTGTTACATTACGAATCCCGTTCAGTCTTAATCTAATTTGAGTACTTATTACAAGTTATTACGAAATCGTTGCTAATTAATTAGCTTGTTTGATTTTGACTTATTACTCGCAGTGGGTATCATTTTTAATAATTCTTGCTCTTGTTTGGAAGATTGCTTGTAACATTACGGTCCTCTACTTATCGATTAAATCAAATTTTAATATTCCGGATTATAATTATTCGATGTAATCGGTAAGTGCATTGTTGATGCGAAATATTATTTTTATCGTCCGTCATAATATCTTTATTCGTATTGATAGCGTTTTGAAGATAAAATATTGTTTATTTCTACTGGTCTAGAGCAAATCATAAGCAAGTCATTGTAGATTCAAAAATAGTTATTGATAAGATGCTAAAAGAGTTTAGCTATTAGAGCTTCCGTTGTTCATTTGGATATTAGCGTCACGCGATTATACTCATAAGATAAAACAAGTTTACTGGTGGAAGGTCTCTCATATGTGAGAGGCCGCCTGGGTACCACCGCAATGTCTTTTTCACCCGCCAAACAGCAGTGTAAATGCACTGTTGTGTTCCGGTTTGAAGGACATTGTAGCCAGAGTAACTACTGGACATATTGAGACTTAACATCTTATGTCTCAGGATGGCGAGCGCAGTGGAATGCCAAGCATTGCCTTGCAATTCATGATGTTAATTGGTCTTGCTACTGTCCATGAGCGGTCATATCGCTTACCATCAGGCGAATGGCATGCTCGTCTCGCCATACATTGGAATAAAATAAAAAACGTTCGATTAATTTCGCTTGTGACTTTACACGTAGAACAAGGATTATGAAGTGTGAATTCCGGTTTTCATACACTAGGTATTTGGTTTAACCGTGAAAATCAGCAGTGAATAACACCATTATATCCCAAAGAGCGAGAGAATCGTTTGTTTACTTCATATATCTATTATGAAATCATTCAACTGCAAAATTAACATTCCTCTGGATTTTTTCTAGAAAAACTGCTCAAAACATTGAAAAACAAAAGACGATCGGATCAACACGTCAAATCCGCTAAATATTTAACAGTAGTCGTTTGTGAACGGTGTTGTAATATAAATACATTATTTTCGACGTCTTCCAAAGTGGAAAAACATTTGTTGTTATTAACATTTTCTCGATTGTTCTCTGCTGATAACGGGGCTTTTTAAAATATTGAGAATTTTACAGTCATGGCTTGATGTGAAAAACTTATGAATGGCTAGAAGATTATGACTTTAGACGTAGCAATTTAAATTAATACTTTTATAAATCTAATTTGGGTAAGAGTGGTAAACAATACGCTGAATGACAAAACTTTCACCATTAATTTCAGCAAAAGCCATATCTAGTTCCATATTTACTATGTATGGATACTTCAAAGCGTTTTGTCACCGAGTACCCTGAGATAAGGACAATGTTTGTTCATTTGAACTGCACTGTACCACGAAACGTGACGCCTCGCATGTGATCTCCATGTGAATACATCATTGTTGGTTTCAACTCGCGTTCTATAATTAGAAATACAATACTACAGTAGTAAATAAAGCGTTGTTTTTTAAGTGTCTGATTGTTTCATTGGCTAGCATTAATTGCGAGTGAGAAATAACATGTGTCTATATTTTTTAGGAACTTCAATAATTTTTCCATGTGTATTACTGTAAAAGACAAATCGAATTACGACTAGACCGATAATTATGATCTTTTGGCGTGCGAATGCGTTGTTATCAAAAGAAATAATATTTTTCACACTTTATTACATTGGACATGTGAATACAAAATTACGAGTATAAATGCTACTTGTTTATATTATAAAAACATATCGCAAACAATGAGTTACATAAAAATTTTTGTATTTTCAAATTTCGCCACACGCCAATAAAATTTAGACAGAGTATAGTACTGTTCCTGCGTAATTGACATTTCTTTCTTTCTCTTTCTTTTCTATCTTTCATAGCTATAGTCTACAGTTAGACTGGTAGTTGTCGCTCAAGACCGTTGGGTCTCGGACTCTCTCAGTCTATTAAAGTAAATTTTATGAGATTTTGTCAAGTCGTTGGGAATTTGTCTTCAGTATCAATTTAAATCTATGAAGATCGTTGTCAGTATAATATAATATTAAAAAACAACAAACACAAGCAAATTTTATTACGCGCACAATAAATATTGTGATTTCAATAATGATAATGTTTCATAATGTTTCACAATGTTATCCCGCGTTTAACAATGACAATGTTGTTCAAATAACGCCTAATTAACAAAATTATAGTACCAGGGCAGCATAAAAATGTCGAAAGTGCGTCCTTAGCGCGGCGTCCGCCCTCACGCGCGGAGTGGGGCAGGGGTGCGACGCGACGCGCCACTCTCGGCTCCTACAGTCTACTCTACAGACACTACGACGAATCCAAGCTACTAGCAACTCTAAGATAAAGTCTGGATTATTGTTTCATTAATTCTAATAATGGATAGTTCCTGTCGAATAATGAATATGTTCTCTTTTAGGTGTATAAATAATTTTTGCAAAAGATGTATGAACTGTGCTATGATAGATAACAAAATCCGCAATCGCTTTATTATTTCTTAAGATACTCGCCCATTTCGTAATTACGAGTAATTGGAGAAACAAAAACATATAATTAAATAATTGAGACAGGTTTTTTAATTTTTTTTATGAGTTTTTTATGTGTCACATTTTAAGTTATTAGTTAGTTTGCAAATAAAAATAAATTTGAAAATATGTATATCGCTTCGTTATTATAGTGTGAACAAAATATGATCAATGGTGTTATTCATTAGATTGGAGTTATAAGGTCGGCCTCTTCAAATATAATCCCCCTCGATTCATGCAAAGTTTATTCTGTTCGGAAGCAGTATAAACTAAGGATATTTTTCAAAGTCACGGGCCGAGAGCCGGGTCACCTCGGTTAAACAATTCTAATTCAACATTAAAACGTTTGAATAAATCGGTCAATAACCACCTCGCCTTGTATGTTTTCCTATTATACGCGCCCGTGTTCCTCCGAAGGTGTGGTGACGTCACGACGGGCCGATGACCGGCACGTCACCGGCCCGGTGCCCAGGCGACACTACTAGGACAACATGACTTTCAAAGAGTTCATGTTTTTTTTTAATTGAGACTGGGCTGGTGTCAGTTATCAAAGGTGTTATTTTGTGTTTGTAATTGGAAAATAAAATACGTTAAACCATTGACTTATATTCTACCGATAGACGAGACATGTCAAAGAAATAAAGTGCCCACGTATTTTAAAAGCACACTGCAATATAACATCACTTACCTGGTATTTTATTAAAATATTGTAACTTCAGACGATTTGCTTTCGGTTTGACGGCGAAACATTCATTTATTACTTTTAAACGTATGCGATAAGGCGTACTACACTGTCACTGTCGTGAAGCAAACTGATTCATGTGTGGTGCATGCACCGCAAGTAGGTGGGACACATTTTTTGTACTGAATGTCTTATCTAGTGTAACATTGATATCGATGCGTTAAACCTAAACATTAGATAAGGTTTATACAACGTAGTTACGGCAGCTTAGTACCTTTTGAAAATCAATTATTTATTTAGCTTATAATTTACTTGTTGATTTTTATACATAGTTTCGCAGTTTGAAAAATATGTCTCAAATTATTAGTTGCAAAGAACTGTTGATTTACATATCTGGTGGCGAGATGACATTATCAATATTATCTTCGCTATTAAAATAGACGATATTGATGTAAAAACGCTCTGCTCGGCTCTATATTCCACCAAAGTCCGTTGATCGCCTCTAAGCGGACACGGACAATTTCACGGGCCAGTTACGCTAGTTATTTTTTCTGGCGCATCGTAGAGCAGCTGATTTTCGGCGCGGTATGGCGCTTACAAACGCCAAACAAACGGTATGCACGCGCGCGACCACATGTACTGACGTAATTCTCCGATAGACCGCGCCCCCTTCATTGTCTCTTTCACACACATATACGAATATCACGTGTCTTGCTCTTCATTGCAGCGTGACTGATTTTTTTATATAGCTATCTCGTTATCAGCCTTATTTCTCGCTGATAAAGTTCATTGTCGCTTGGCCGCAATCGTGTAGGTCGCATCCTCCGCGTGTAGGTATCTCATTCCGCCCACTATTGCCGTTTCGCTCACTCAGTCGGAACGGGCTCTTCGCGTTCATGTTCTCCTGGTAGTTTACCGCCACGGATTGCAGCCGTCGACGAGCGGTTGACACGGGTTTGACAAGTGCCGACCGATCGGCGTACCGGCGAACCGCTCGTGTCGCTCGAGAGAGAACGTTTTGCAGATTGAGAAGCAAAACAGTCGTAATCATAATTAGGCGGGTGATGATCGAACGCATGATGACGTGAGATTTTTGTTTACAGAGGAGGAGCCGAAGTCGCCGGTGTCGGTGAGAGTGGTGACGGGGGTGCCGGTGTCGTCGCGCAGCAACGGCGTGGTGCGGCCACCGTCGCCCGTGCCGGTGGCGCCCCCCTGCCCGCCCGCGGTGCTCGCGCCCGCGCCCGCCCCCGCGCCCGAGCTGGCCCCCGCGCCGCCCGTACTCCCCGCGCACCCCGCACACCCAGCACACCCCGCGCCCGCCGCGACGCTCCCCCCTGCGCCACTCCTCGATTTCGCACAAGAACATTCCAGGCCGCGTACAACGAGCAACAGTCATGGGTATGTTATCCTAGTAACAACGTTGTTTCAAACAGCTGGAGATTCGCTGCCGTGTATTGCGTCGGCTGTATCAGCCGACCGATGATGCTATCGGCAACTTTGTTTTTAAAGTAAAGGCGCGCTCTGTCCAGTTATTGTTATTATTACGTTCGCTGTACGTATACTTACAATTTTATTATTATTCAACTATACCCTACTATATCATATCTAAATTAAAGGTATCATAATAGATATAGACTAATGTCTTTCTAATGACATGTCAAAATTCGAAGACATTTATTATTCATGTATGTTTGTATATTTTCACAATAATTTTCCATTAATTGGAAATCATGTTGTCAAAGCAAGTGAATGTTTGTCATACTGTGACATAGTACGTTGGTATTTACACATATATTAGTGTGTGTCTAGCTAGTAGCGAGTGGCTGGTGTTTGCCAAACAATTTGACAATAACACGCGGTTACATTGTTTGCCGTACGAATTCGCGCGCTCGTTGGCTTGTTCATTAAAACTATTTGCCGTGTTTGTGTTACATTAGGCGCGCAAACACCCGTACCTACTACCCATAACAACTACTGTTTCACCTTATCTCGGTTTCTCGTCGAGAACTCAAACGATTTTAAGGTTTTTTTAGTATATTCTTTGTATTTTGAGACAGCAATATATGCTTTTATACACATATATTTTATACATTGCTTTAAAATTCTTATAACAAAAGATCAATTTTCAAAATGAGTATAAAAGTTGTAAACATGTGTGGTAGCGGGGTGAAATGATGAAGACAAACCATTCACAGACCGCAGGTAACTGCTGTCGTGCGAGGAATGAGTTGGAGGTTTTCTCCTTCGAGTTCCGGGCATCTTCAGCCGACCTGCGCCATGGTTCAAAATATGGCTCTGATTATTTCGCACCACACAACGATACATACAATATTTTTAACTTCAACTAAAGTTTGGTTTATATTTCTAAAGCATATCGCTTATAGGTAATTTCTTTGTCAATGTTGGGAAAATCAATAATAATTATTATTGAATATGAACTTCATTTAGCTCTCTAGAAAGTACTAAGTTTTCTCGCATAACTATATTTTATGGTACAATACCATTAGGATTAATAGTAAATTACCACATATTGTGCCATTGATTAAAAAAAAATAAACTTGTGCAACATTTCTCAGTAAATATATTTTAACTCTTAGCTAGTACATACCAATATGTTGTAACAACGATATGTTTTAGAATTATAATTTTATAGTGTCTATTTGGGACCTGTCCGGCTAGGCAGGTCCAACTTCGAGAGAGAGGTCAATCGTCGAATCCAACTCTTCTCATCCAAAATCCTTCAGTACTTAAAGATGAAAGTCTTTATCGCTATGTTCGGTGTTTCCCTACGAGATCGAATCAGGAACGAGGAGATCCCGAGGAGTTACCGGCATAGCCCTTAGGATTAGCAAGTTGAAGTGGCAGTGGGCCGAGCACGTAGAACTGATGGCCGCTGGGCCGAAAGGTTCTTGAGTGGAGGCCACATACAAGGAAGCGAAGTGTCAGACGCCCACCCACAAGGTGGACGGATGACCTGGTTGAGGTTGGAAGTCGCTGGATGTAGGCTTCCAACAGATCTATATGACGATTCATGGTGGAGGCCTATGTGGACTTCCTGTGGCTGAATCGAGAGTCTTTGGTAGATATACATAGGTATGTTGGCACATTTGACGTTATTTTACACTAACAATCGTATTGGTAAATGCAAGAAATATATGAACCGCATTTATGTAATATATTCAGAATATTATTATTATATTTTCCTGAATCTATTGACGGAAAAGTGACATTTCTAAGAGGAATATTGATGCACTTTCCAGAAAACAATTAAATTACTCATGATATTATTGTTCAATATACTTGTACAGGAAAACAAAAGTTTCCTAGCTTATATGCGTGTCTATAAGACTCGCTTTTCCAAGGGTCACCCAAATATTTATGTATTTAGAAACAAACTGCAACATGAATGTATTCAAAATGGATATTGTAAACCTGTTTTCTTTATTGAATAAATAAAATAGTATTTCTTGCAGTAGTCAGCCTCCGTAGCGCAGTTGGTTAGACGCCGGTTGTGAAACGAGAGGCCGCGGGTTCGATCCCCGCACCGAGACAAATGTTTGTGCGGCCCACAAATATTTGTCTCGGGTCTGGGTGTTTGTGAGACCGAAAAGTCTCTCGTAGTTTCTGATACCTGCGACACAAGACTTAATTGATCTTAATGTGGGGTCAGGACTATGTATGTGACTGTTGGGTGTATTTATTTATTTATTTATTTACTGTACGATCGCTCTCTTCCCTACCTTTTTGTTCAAACAATACCCTTTTAAAATTATAGAATGTATGCGAGTTTCTATAAGCCAAAGTATTAATGTTAATGATAGTTGGCTTATCTATTTAAAAACTAAGCTTCGTCAAAAAGATTCCTTTAAAATTTAGGTCGTCAATTTGTACAATTACGAAAGTAATTTTAAAAGATAAAGTTTTCTGTTCACAATGACTCAAAAAGAATTGGAAAGGTAAAATCTACCAACACGGGGTAGAGTGAGGCATAACTTAATAGTCAACGTCCAAATCTGGGACTGGTTAAGGCTATTATAAAGACAGAATACGTTTTTAACTAAATATATTCACAATTATGCAAAGCCTATTTGCAGTGACCTTTGGAAGATTTTAATAGTAATGCGGTGACGACACCTAAACGTATCCATGCCGTAAGTGGAGCATTATTTAGTAAAAAATGTATGTAGGTCGCAATGAAAATTACAATTTCTATCCTTGCTTACAACTCTTGCAATGTTATGTCGTCTTGGTATTAGACCTGTCGTGGGCGCGCACAAAGACAATACTGGACACATAAATTACTAAAGTTAGAGAGGCAAAATAACTGAACCTATAAATAAAACTATTTGTTATGGATTTTATCTCGCTTTGTTTTCATTTTTAATTTTTTTAACTTCGTAGCGATAAATTCCGTAAAAATTAGCTTTATTTCAATGTGTAACATTCGCGTAATTCTAAGAAACCATTATGAACCTATAAAATTAGATGTATGTGGAAACCTACGGAAAATGTATAAATTATTATTGACAGCACTTATTATTTCTATTTTATTTTCTTTTTCCTTAGTTTTGTGACTATATTTGTATTTGAGCGAACATATGCCACGGGGGAACCATTATTTTTATTGCTTAGGTCTGGCAAACGAAACACGTCACCTGGATGGCAAGTGATCACTGCCGCCCATGAATATCCACAACGCTGGATCATGGATATGTTGCCGGCCCATCGAATAGGAAGGAGAGCGGGAAGGAAAGAGGAGGGGAAGAGAAAAAAGGAGTATAAGGCGTCCGGCAACCTCAATCACCGAAAGACGTGACAGCGAAGCTGCCGCTGCACATCATTTTCCTGTGAGACAGTGGTACAGCCCCGGAAAAGCCTGCCCATTCATGCCGAGTCATGATTTACAACAACGTAGCTCTACCACGTCCAAAAAATAATTTCAAAAATATAATAATATTTATTTATTTAACTTCGTAATTTTTTTACAATTTGTATGTTGATACCCGCATTAGGAATTGCCTGTCTCGTGGTATCTGTGCAAAGCGAGTGATGAATATGAATAATCAGTCAAAATTACAATATGATTCCTTCATTTCATACAAAAATATGTGCCTAAATAGAAAAACGTTAATACTGTTTACAATTTATGACAATGGCTTTAAACTTTCACAGTAAAATATTAAAACGATAAACTAAACATAACATTTTAAAAGAGATAAAAGTTTGATAGGAATTATGATATCACAACATAACCGGGAAGTGTAGAGATGTTTCCGTACAATTGAATATGGCATTCAAATAACTATGCAGTGTTGATAATTTGATGATAAATTAAATCTTTTGGACAATGACTATACTACGAAAAAAACCAGAAAGCGTGCACTCTATGCATTCATTGATTTCGTAATACACGTCTACAAAACTATTGTGAATATATTAATTAGATTGAATTACACTTGCCCACCACGTGCATTGCCCCCTATCATATAAAAATAAATCAGTTGTCAGTTGCGTTCACTTTGCCGTAACGATATAAACTATTTTTCGCTTCATCTACTATTATCAAACCTCAAGTATTTCCATTAATTCTGTATGAAGTAGGTATACAGAATTAATGGCTATTCTCCGTTGCTAATTAAGGGTGTAACAGACTACTAGCAAAGCTCTTGATAAAATGTTATTACGTAAATGGTGTGTGGTCAGCCCTATAATAGGTTTAGCGATCCGTGCATTTCTTCAGAATGCTGTCAAGGCTCGGATATTAAACGCGTATAGAATAATATACTAGGTACAATCAAAGAACAACGTGTGTTTCTAATTGTATCGCAAAGCAACTGCTTTTATCCTGTTCGATTTAAATTATTTTTTGTGTTAAGGTGCACTAACGTAGATTTCATTGTCGTTTTTCACTTTTATTTTCTAGTTATTCATAATTGTTGTATTGACAAGCACATCAAACTTGTCCAGGTTTTTCAAAATCTATATTTATTTCATTTTCTTGCAGGCTACTTTCTGAAGTTTCACTTCGGCCGTGTGTGAATTGCACACACACACTTTTTTTTTGTTTTGAAATATGCTAAAACCAAAATAGTTGCCAAAGACTTCTTTATATTATTCTAAACACCTTGTAAATTTTACAAGGCTTCACAACCAATGAAGTCACTTAATTTGTAAATAATACAAGCTTCATTCTTCTATTGCGGCAATTCAAACTACTCTCAAAAATTCATTGCGCCATCGCACACACACTTCGCACCTTACGGGAACAAGAATCACCTCGAAAACACCACACGGTATACATAGCACACGTCGAGGCGCATAATTTTAAAAATTCCCTTTAGTTTTTGACGATACCTATGTTTGTATGCATCAACGCCGGGGCCTTGCTGTGTACCCTACTCTATACATCATTCATTAGATGGACGAGTGAGTGCATCAAGGTGACTCGTTTTCGTAGCATGTATAATGTACTGAGGAAAATTTAATTAGACTAGAATTCATTTTATTTACTGATGAAGTTTCTTTGTTGTTCTTGTTCTTTCGTTAATTTGTCTCCTGGAGGGTTTAATCATTGTCATTTATCAAGGAAAGTTTGCATTCATTCAAACCACGTCAAATAATCTACTACATAGTTCGTGGTTTTAAAACTATGATTCTAGACTTACAAGTCTCATAAAATGATTTGATAAAGCAGGTTTCAATTTGTGCATTGGCGATTTAACGAAAAGAGAATCTTTCACGATCATCTTCGCGATTGTATAATTTATTTGGATTGCATTTCACTTACCGTATCATTTTAGTTATGTTGCCGTGTTAATTTATAAAAGGGCCACCGAGTAAAACTAATGCCTCTTTTGTTCAATGGTCAGAGTCTATGATTAACATAAATAAATACAGCCCATAATCATAATAATGAGAGAGGCCGCCTGGGTAGCTACCACCGCAATCTCTATTTCTTCCACCAAACAGCAGTGTAAATCCACTGTAGAGTTCCGGTTTGAAGGACATTGTAGCCAGAGAAACTACTGGACACAATGAGACTTAACATCTCATTTCTCAGAATGGCGAGCGCAGTGGAATGCCAAGCATTGCCGTGTAATTCATGGTGTTGTTTGGCTTTGCTACTGTCCATGAGGGATCGTATCGCTTACCATCAGGCGAAGGGCATGCCCGTGTCGCCATTAACTGCAATAAAAAAACACCCAATCCTGACCCTACAATAGGTTAAAAGTCTAGTACACCCAGACCGACTCGACACCCAGTCGACATCCAGACCAGAACTAAATATTTGTGTCACATTTGTCTTTTTGCGGGGATGAATACTGCGGTTTCACAGTTGAATTCTAATCCGACTACGTTACGGAGGCTGTCAAATATGCAATAGGAACTTTACCCGATCTATATAAGCCGCGTGTACTCTCTATCACTATATTTTATAACACATACATATTTATACATATTTTGTAGCACTAATTGTGCGATAATGTACAAAGAATGCATAAATTACGAGCAATGTGCAGTTAAAGTTGGTAGTGATAATGGGTGCACATTATCCGCCTACACGTCTACGTCGTGTTTTCCTTATAACATTGTTGCAATGTTTGAGTAATCTGATAAATATATCGAGTTGATGTGGAAAGTGAAGGGTTATAAGAAACATAATCAATGAATGTTTTAGTACATAAACTAATTCAGGGAATTGATTGACACTGATCATGAGTACATTATTATTAAAAACCAAATACTTTCTTTCCATAATCTTACTGAACTATTCCAATCGTAAGAAGTTAGACTAAAAATAAGCCGGTTTCAACAAGGTTACAACTATAACACAAAAAACTTAAGTGGAGTAACTTCGTTGTCGCGTTACTTCGTTCAATTAGTGAGATGGCAGTGATCCAAAATCTAGTTTAGGTTTAGGATATTTGTATCTGCTCGAAGGTAACCACTGCACTTGATGGTAAAAAAAGCCTTTATAATTCCAGTATGTAGCGTCTTGTATTCGACCTATGTATATCAGATATCTAATATCTTTAATAATTTATTAGAATTCCATCTTATTTGTATTACAGTAATTTTGTTGTGACAGTAAAACCAATTTGAAAAAAAAAAGATGAGTAACAATAGATACGCTACCTATATAACTAAAGTCAACAACTTGCAGCATGCAGTTATGTTCGCCTGGTATCACGTTAGAAATTAGAGCTGATCTACTCGTAAAAACTACAAAATCGATCAAGTTATCTACTACAACATCCCATGTATGTTGTTAACAGGCCGTCCCAGATCCCCTCGCCGCCGTCGGTGAGTAGCAGCGGCAGCGGCAGCAGCGCGGGCACGCCGCGCGCCGGCACGCGCGAGGTGCACAACAAGCTCGAGAAGAACCGCCGAGCGCACCTCAAGGAGTGCTTCGACCTGCTCAAGCGCCAGCTGCCCGCCACGCCCGATGACAAGAAGACCTCCAACCTCGCCATACTCGGCTCCGCGATTAGGTACATACAGGTCGGTAAAGTATTTATTTGTTGATTTATATTATACTCGCGGCTCGGCCCAGCTTCGCTCGGGTGCAGGTATTCTCTTGCTGCAGTCTATCCATTGATGAAAACTGCAATAATATCTGTTTCGTGCCTTAAAAGATCTAAACTTTCATAGCGACTGTATAGATAGTATAATGTCCTAAGTTGTCCTGTGTCGAGGTTGTCCGGTTGTCGCTGAAATCGGATATGATCACCTATTTCTTACAATTTTTCGCGTGTAGCAATTTGTCTATAATCTGCAATATACATAACCGACAATGTTACAAGTTAAAAAATCCTTGAAGGCGCTAAGGATATAAATGTATCAAAATATTATATTGTATAATGTGTATAGGTAAATAAGAATAACAAAGATGTTAATTGGTTGCTAACATGTTCTTATTAGCCTTTACTGACAAAAAGACGCAATAATTAATATTTTATGTTTCATGACCTTTTACATTTTTTTTGAAACAGAACTTAAACAATACTTAAAATTTGTTTGTGACTTTGCGAGAAGTTTTGCAAAGGGAAGCCTGCATGTGGCTGGACAACTCCTTTTGAAAACTTTTTGTTCTGTCGAAACTCGAAAACAAAATGAAATGTACATCGCGAAAAATACGTCAAACATTGAGCTACGCAACCAAATTTTGTAATTAAAAGATGAACATTATGGCTTCTTTACGTACTAATTGTTTAGCTATTGTTTGACCGGCGACTGGGCAGGCCCGTTTGATTTTATTCAAAACTTTCTTTTCAGCAAATTTCCGAGATTTAATTTCGTTTTGTGTATGCATGCTTCGATTGATAAGTTTCGGCCTTTTACAATTACCGTTTTGCATTTTGTTGAAAGTACGAGCGAAGCGGTTAAACGAACTTCGGTTCAAGTTAGTCGTTGTACCTCTACGTAGTTTATGACCGCCTGGTACATTGTCCGCAGGTGCTTCGTCGCAAGGAGCGCGAATGTGAGCATGAAATGGAAAGGCTCGCCCGTGAGAAGATTGCGGCGCAACAGAGGCTGGCCGCGCTCAAGAGAGAGGTGTCGGTGCGCGCCACGGTCCGTCCGCGAAGTATTGGTGCGTTGACCTCCTTGTACTCTATGCGCTCCTGGTAGCGCCGATCGGAATTATTTAATATTCGGCGTTCGATGTTCTCGCTTGTTTAAATTAATTGTCATAATACGAATTACATGGCCCTACATGTATGTATTTCTAGTATTATTCATGTATAGAAATAATAAATATTAGGACACCCACAAATTAATGTAAGTATTGTGTACAAAATATTTTAGTGCCATCTTTAGGCCATTACGCTGAAAAATTTCTTTGCAAAAATGTTATGAGTAGGTAATTTGTATTTATAGCATGATATCTTCCAGATCCTACCTGTGAAGAAAAAGATAGAGACGAACCTATCAACGGGCAAGTGTTCCAAGGAATTCCCATTAGTGTAAGTATTTATTAAACTATTTTTGCTATGTTTTATTCACTGTATAAAGTGATCTGCAAATATAGCCATATGATTCCACCATTTCAGATTACCAGTTCACCACCACGTTCCGCCGGTCAGATGGAGGTTTCGCCGCCGCGCACTCTTAACCTGAGTACGAAGTTGCGCTCGCTGCCCACGCTGCCCATACAAATAACGCCAACCACCTCGCAGGTATGATTGCCTGGTAGCACGTTAGAAATTAGAGCTGACCTAATCTTGGATTAGGATCATGCGTAATAATAACAAACCGTCGTGCGTGTGGCGCCATCTAGTATTTGTATTTTGATTTAGTTTGACAGCTGATTTTGTACAATTACGCTTAAATTGACATTAAAAAAGCACTCAAGGTCAATTAAAAATAAATAAAAAAAATTGCGATAGCTGGTGTTATTTATTAGTGTATTCATCAGTGTTTTTGTGTGTAGGTGGTAAGGACGTCGTACGGTGCAAGACACAATACGCTGACTTTAACTACGCTCGCGCCAGCGGAACCGACGACGCAACAAGTACGTATTGCGTTATTCCAACTTCTGTTGTCAAATTAAAAACAATGTTTACGCTGATATATTCATTTGTTTTAATTTAAATACGTTCTTTGTTCGCCTTAGATGATTTTTTGTCTATGATAAATGAGTTATTTATTAATTAGACCAAATCGTATTGTTTCAGAACGGGCAACCTGTGGAGAACGGCGTTACAAACACCCTGAGCACCACCCTGGTGCATCCAGCTCAAATCCATTTACCTTTGTCACAGGTATTCATATTGCGATACAAAGAGAATATAAAACACTCCGTCATTGCGATATTCCACATATTTATGAATATTAACTTCAATTATGCAAAATCTAATTAAGCCTAGACTACTATTTCTATTGTAGATTTTATTATATAGAAAATATTAAGTGGAATCGTCCAGATAGCTTAAACTCGTATACTTTCGACAGGTCGCACGATTATCCGACATAATTTATTCCAATGGGGAAAATAACTATTTTTCGAAAGTGGTTTTAAATGATCCTGTAATAAATAATAAGTGCACTGAATTTATATTTCCGGGAGATTTTACTGCATTATGAATAAAATAAATTAATATTCCAAAACTGCGTTATGACCAAAAGACTTTTTAATTTTTTTCGGAATAATTTAATGACTCGTCATTATAATATGTGGTATGTTGTCAGGTGGTGGGTAGCGGCGGGCTGGTGGTGGGGCCGGCGGCGCTGCAACTGTTGTCCACGAGCGCCGGCCTGCGCGTGCTGCAAGCGCCGCACGTGCACACCAACGGTCAGTTATGCCTCCCTGGTACTTTCATTGCTAAGATAAAAAAAAAACAACTAACATAATTTCTAGTTCCATATTAAACGTGGTTAATTTTGATCTTTATACAACGGTATAAAAGTGGAATTAAAAATTGTAATGAATATGATCAGTACAATTATAACATAAATGCTTTTGTTTATTCTAGGTGTTACCACTGGTGAGAACAATAGGATACCTAAAGAAAACGGGATCGTCACATCGACTCCCGTTTCTACAGGTATTTATAAACTTATTGTTATACCTAAGACATTTATGATGCCTTTTGAAATAAAAATTTGAATAAATATCCTAATACATAAATACTTATTTTGACATTAGATTATTAGTTAAATAAATTATTATGTAAAAAAAAGATAAATATAGTGGAATGAAATGCGACTCGGGAAAATAACCTAAAATGGAATGACAATGCAAAATTACTTAAAATAGGTGTACAAATAGTGTATAAAACTGAAAATATTTAGGATGAAAAACTTAACAATTTTCCTGTGATTTCTGCCATTAAATATTAATCGCCAATGATTGGTACTGGTAGGCTTTGGGTCAACATTTTTCGTATTACAATATAATATTTATATTTTGTACAATTCTTGTTTGAAAAAATAATAAGCAATCTAGATTGTATATTTTATTGCGAGCGTATAAGTAAAGCATTGTACTGCGTATATCTGCTTTGTACGCTATCTTTATTTGTTTAAAGAACTTTAAACACAGATAGCGGTCAAGTGTGTGTTTAATGATTGGAAAAACCATTATTTTGTTGTTGGCTTTGTAGTAACCAGTAGGTACCTACGGTATACCGGTAGGTATTCATTCTCGGATATGGGCGTAATTCTACCTCCAATAATTCTGTCAGAGATGTACGGCCTTATTCATAGACAGTTTTAAAACCTACTTAAGTTATCGAATGTTGTCTTCTTTGTTCAAACTGAATTCCAAAGACTTTCGAAAGGTGTTTAGTTTTTTAGTAATTGTGGGTTCGTGTTTTATATTAACTAAAATAATAATTAAACTCTTCAAACCACAAACTGTCTAAATACGTGCTTTAAACATTGCTGTGTTGGTTATTTTTTTATAATGTTAGAACGTAAATAATAAATTTTAATATACACTGTGCATCTTGGAGGAATATATTGATAACACAATGTATTACGGTATATTTAGTACAAGATGTCTTGTTTCTTGTGAGTCAGTATGAATATTGTACTAGTATGTATAATAATGAGTAGTCACTTATCAGCCAGTGTGAATATGTATGTAGTATGTAGTAGTATGTGATCAGTGTGCTGTGTTGCAGAGGGCGGCAGCGTGGTGGTGAGCGGGCTGGCGCCGCTCGTGGTGTCGCAGCCCGCCGCGCACTTGCTGCAGACGCACACACTTACACATAAGGTAATATGTATGTCTTATTTACTTACTGCTGTCATAGAGTAGTATATTTCACAGACAGTACAATGTTGTGCAAAGAGTATTGTATGAGCCATTATAATTTTTTATTATTGCGGTTGCGGGTTGATATGTGGATACGAATACTCTGCCCACAACAGTGTTAGAATATTTGTAGATATAAAACGTGGGTAAACGTCTAATAATTTAGTACGTTGTGATATTTATCGTGTACAAAAAAATACCTTATAAACCAAACATGACCCTTAGATTTATGTTGTCCTGGTACATTTGGTATATGTTTATCAACACGTATGATTTTGTCATGCAGATGGTAGAAACACAAATGGTGAAGGGCAGCGTGGCGCCGCTGACGGTGAGCGCGCAGTACCTGAGCGCCACCACCACCATCGTGAAGCCCGTGGTGGTGGTGTCAGGCGCGCACGGCACGACACCGCCCTCGTGAGGGCCCGCCCGCGCCCCCCTTACCCCCCGCCCACCTCCTCACTGGACAATCTTCGGACCAAAAACTATCGCCAGCCATGAGTGACGCCGACCGGGATCGACGGCCGAGGCTCTGACGCGGGTCTATTTAACACTGCCAAATATTATCGAGCAATAATTCGAATATACGTAGGGAAGAGGAGAGCCGGCCCCGCGTGTGCCGCGAGTGTGAGGGGGTGCGGGGGAGGGTGCCCGAGCGACGGCCGCGGCCCGCGCCGATGTAGTGACGGCGCGTTGTATAAACATGTATTTATGCAATATCTATATTTAGTGGACGTTTATTTCAAAGACGGTGATAGCAAAGTGACAAATGGACGTGACCGGTGGGACGGTGTGCGCGCCGCGCGTTATATTTTTCTACAGTCTAACGTTATTCCGCATTGTGATTGAATACAATAAATATGAAAATTATTTAATTTTTATTTATTTACTACCGATGAATTTTGGGAGCAATGGAGCGGATTCCTTTGGTGATGTGAAAGTTCGGTTTGTGTCATGTGGCTTGCCGAGTGTTTGGAATACGAGCGTCCGTGCTATGGTTGTTGAGCTGTCAAAATTATGTATACCATTTTAGATTATTGACAGATTAAACATTCGTGCCTTACAAAAGATTCTGTACAAAAGTCGCATTCAGATATAGCTAGATAAGTCGACTTTGACCGTCTTAGTAGGTCTTTTGTAAGACACGACTTATGAGGGTTTTCATTTTGACACTCATGTGTACCAATAGTGGTAATGTTAAGGATATATTAAGTTTGCTGCCGCGAAGGCAGATCTATGAGTAAGTCAAACAATTAGATAATGAAATAGGACTCATCCATAATAATGTCATTGTGACTATGCCTTAATTTATGAGTCTACAATAAACACTGTACAGCCAGAACGACAGCTGTCAAACTATAAATTAAAATGGCGGGAAGTGGATTTATGGAAACCCTCGTAACCTATTTGTAACGATTATACAATCAAATTTTTTCCCATATACTGTGAAAAAATGTAGTATTAGGCTAAAGTGTACTTGTTATGTATAGTAACTAACAAGATAAAGTTTATTTTTTCTATATTATCTGTGATGTGTGCAGTTAGGTACTGGTAGATACGGAAACTCTGTACAAAGACGTCTTTATGTGTTGTCAATTTCTAACAGTTGTGTTAATGTCAATGATAGATTTAAAGAACATGTGGCTTATTCGTGTCGCTATACTGCAATACGTATGGACATCCTTTGTGATAGGCATCAAGCACCAGGAGACCAGAAACGCGTGGAACTCGACTAGCACAACACGCTCACAATAAACAGGGCTATTTCATTATTTTTGTTGCGATTTCTTATTATTGCCGCTAAATGCATGTATTTTTAACGCCATGAAATGGAGATCATAATTAATTTTACTAAAATGCTGCTTAAATTATTTAGAACTATCAACTTAGCAATAATAGATAATAGAGTATAATATTTTCTACTTTCTTTGCAGCATTTCCATGTACAATGTTTTAAAAACTACAAATAGAGTTGAAAAATAAACTTGTAATTTCAAAATGGCGGATAAAATTAATTCGTACATTATTCTATATTTAAAAATATTTCATAAGGGTATAATTAAGTGTTAAATTAAGCCCAATCATTTAAGGGGAATACTATAGAATTTTTGAATATGAATGAATCGCAGAAGCCCCAGTCAGCTAGTCGCTAGGTCTCTGGTGCCGGCACGGGCCGCGCGGCCGTCCTCACTATGTGCCTCGTTTTTATGTGTATTAAGATGGAAACATTGTTAAAAATTGTACATTCGCTCATATAGCTGTAACGTAAACTTAATCATTGTACAATACTTAATACTTCGCTTTAAAGAGTCCAGACCAAAAAGTTTCATATCCACTGAGAAATGTATTTTACTATAAAACGGCACATCGGTCTATTAGAATAGATATTGATGCCATGTGCGGATTTTAAAAAGTTACATTTTTGAATATGTTGCTGCTGAATCTATGTGGTTAAAACTCTTAGTCTGGACGTTAGTGGGGTGCAGAGAGCATAAACGTGAAAATATAAGTTTATTACATTTCTAGAGAAGACTAGTACGTTTAATGAACTGTAGTATAGTTCCTTTACAGACAATTGAATAGTACAAATTCAGTGCTTATCGCGGCTGATTACAGCTGGAAATTATTGCAAGAATGACTAGTTGTATTAAGAACGTTGCATTCTGAGCGAAAATATCTAAGTACTGATGTTAGATAGGACAATTTTGCGATGTAATTGTATTGTTAAATATGCCGGCCACTCATAGCAGTGATGTATCGAAGAATGCTTCACTAAATCACGTATGAAGTGACTTTCAGCAGTTGTAACGATCTAAGATTTGTTATTGATTTTGTTAAGCAGTTTTTGATAAAATATGCCTTGTAATTTCGCTTCTTAACACGTTCAACGTTCCTCACAGGTTATATTGTTGGAGGGAAAATTGTATTTTAGTCCTCTTTTAATATGCTCGTGACTGAACCGGGTATTCGTTAAGTTTTATACAAATATAATCTGCAGTTTTGTATATGCATTGTGACGTTGTGTCTGCAAAACAAACTGTCTACATTTAGTTTTGTTTTTTGATTTATTCAATTTTAGATTTACAAAATCTTATATTATACAAATAAAAATTATATTATAAATTTTCTCAATCTAGAATTTCCGAGGTTTACTAAAACAGGTCATATACTAACTTTTATTTCAGGTCATTACAATAATACTTTTATTATATCTTCGAGCTTTAAAAATACCATATTGAATAGGCACTATTGACATCCGAAAAGTTAAGGTTTTGCAGGCACAGCAACAAATGTAATGATCGATATCACGCATGAGAATACAATTTAATGACGTTGAAGATGTTAAGTCTTGGATTCATCTACAAACTGTTATGCAGAAGCATTTTAGTGTACACCAGTTGTTAGTAGCTTTATAAAGACAATAATTATATGATGTTTGGATTCGTGCGAGTCGATGTTGCTCTCTGACCTCATGACTTTTATACGCGTTCTTATCGTAGCAATGTTAGTATATTAGACGATTGAAATTTGTACGGCCCATTGAGATATGCTGGACCTGGGAACCAAAAGTGTGACAAAAAAAAACGGTACATACCGCTATTTCTGTCCCTTTTACACTCCTTTGGTTTCCTGCGATCCTGGTAGGCATATGCGGAGTGCGGTCATATTTTCTTCGCTAGTTATAACAATACCTCAATATTATTAGATTTTTTTTTTCTCATTTGGTTTGGTCCGTCGGGACTGGTCGCACAAATCTCGATCGTCTTTTAACACCCTTACGTGATTTATAAAACCTCAAGGTATCTGTTGTTTGTCCTCTTTGTGTCGCCATTTTGTGCCAATATTTTAGTGAGAGGAGACCGTGTTGTATGCAATCTATATTTTCTATTATTTCTCTGTGTTTAATGTCTTGGACTATAAAATATTTTGCAATAATTTTCTTATTGAATAGGTGAAAATATATCGGCCTAGATCTTGCATTTTAATTTTCATATCTGAACTTAATACGGTATTTCTCTAAATAATACAACGCAGTTTTTTGTCACGTCTCTCAAATATTGTTAAGCGATCATTGGTCAATAATTTACGCGTGGACAATACTAGCTATTTTTAATATTTTAACCGACACTGAATCGCGTGTGTTGCCCGCTTACAGAACCAATGTAAAATAACGGTTGCAGTTTATAGTATCAAAAAACGAGCTTTAAATTTAAGGGTTATATCTTGTGGATAGGGTGGTATCAATAGTGCAATAAGTAATGAAAATTTTACACTGCTGTTTTAAAAAAAGTTATTTTTTTTATCTTGTGTGTTAGCGTCTCGACACCCCTGGCCACAGTAATGCTAATGTAATTTCTTTCTTAACTTTAGTGGACTTTAAAAGCCGCTAATAAGATCTGAACAATGCTAATGTTTCATATATACGAGGTATCCTCGATCATCGTCAATTAATACAGCCTTTTTTCAATAATTCGGATCCAGGGGTGTCGGCACGCGCTCTGTAAGGAATTTCTGTATGATGTTTCCGTTTACGTAACTTATAAAGGGCTATGTGAGTTTAGAAAGTGACAATAACAATGTAGGGTGGAGTTTTCATCATACGCTAGTGTATTTATTTATTAACTTTATATATGGTAAGTATGTGATTGGCTGTGACGTGCTGGAGTCTGCTGGATGATCAATGTTATGTCACTTTTTAATTCCTTGGCAATCTCCCCATACCCAGGGCCCGCTCCTCAACAAAATTACAAATATACAGTATTTAAGCTTTTCTAATGAACGAAAAGAATTTTGTCACTTTGCCTAATGAATAGGTGAAATAAAAGAAAATGTAAAAAATAATATAATAAAGAGAGAAATTTATTTTAATTGTAATAATATTGTGAAGCGAAAATGCTCATGTAAATAAAAAAAATGAAGTAGTATATAAAATTCTGATATGTTAGAAATACACAAGAAATTATATAAAATTTGGTGTTTGATTTTTATACCTTGTTTCACATGGAGATAAAACGTTTCACATGGAGTACATCTTGTCTAAAAGGAGCCTGATCATGATGATGAAATGATCAGTAGTGTAATTCGGAATTCACTGACTATGCATACTTCCTGCAAATAAATTGCAGAGACGACAAGTCGAAGATATTGTCGATCGATTGCGCTTCGAACACCTAAAGAAAGATTTATGACGTCATAGGTAATGTCCGTTCTTATTTACTAATTGCGTCAATAGTCATAATAAAGAAGCTAAACCATAAATTATTTTTCAACATAGCAGTTTAATAACTGGGAACCAAAGAATAGACCAATAGCCTAAAATATTCCACTCATTACTCAACTCATAAATATTTGGAATTAGCGAGAAACATTTTTTTTATTATTAAAACGTAAAGTACGGAAGGCGTAAATTCCAAGGAAATTCTATTGTATGAATAAACATATACCTACGTATTTATTTCTATACCTATTCGCGACCAGGGGATATCGTCGTATCAGAAAGTACGTAATTTTGAATTAATAGAATTATAACATCTGTACGAAATAAATATTGTTGATCATCGCGTAGATTTGTTTCAATTTTCGAACTCGCAGGTTGTCATTTTGTAGCCAGCACTTTTCACTTGACCACTGAGGGTAATAATATATTTAGATAGAGATTAGAATTAAATTAAAAATAGTTTACTGCTTTAATTTAGTTACAAAAGGATTGAACAATTAACCTGTAGAGCAAAAGGATATGACTCATCATCATCATGATAAGCTTACGCTGATCGGCAACTTAGTACCGAAGAATGCTGATTTTCTGCCACTCCTGTCTCGCTATTGTGTTGAGATCGAACTGGGCAACACTATGGTAATAAATTTTATTACCTAAAAACTTTTATTGCTTTGTAGCCCTGTCATTATTATTTTAACAGAAATAAATACTATATTTTAATGTTTTACGTCATATATTTCACGTAAGACAAACATTACTATTTATCTGAAAAAGTACCGCTACTCTATCTTTTAAGGACCAGGTCAGTTACCTTATAATTTGCCATTTCAATGTTTTTCTCTAATAAAACTATTTGACTTTGACAGATATCGTGAAGAGATAGGGGCCCCGTATGGTTTGGTGAATCTTAACTAAATATTAAGTTCAATGCATCCATTGGGCTATACACAGTCTAAGATATAAAAACTGTGCAATTCTGAGAATATCACATGCTAGCGGCTTGGCCCGGCTTCGCCCGGGTGCAGATTTTCATATTCATTTCCTTTTTTGAAGTCGTTTAAAAATATTGATTATTATTATTTGACAACTTGCGTGACGCAGTAGGTTAGACATTGCCGTGAAGCGGGCAGCCGCGGGTTCGATCTCCGCGACAAATGTTTATGTGAACCACAAATATTTGTTTCCGGTCTGGGTGTTTGTGAGAAGAAAAGTCTCTCGTACTTTTTTATATCTTAGTCACAAGACTTGTGTAGAGTCAGAAGTCAGAACTATGTATGAGACAATTAATTTTATTAATATAAAATGTTATCTATTAAACAAACCAACCACTTTTGTTTTCAACCAATATTCTATGAATTTATTACACCATAAATTATTGATAACTATCTATTGTTAAAGTATGACATTTTAGTAAATAGTAAATTGGTAATAATAAAATATTTAAAAAATTACAGGCTGTTTCGTGATACTATTCTATAATTCCACTAATAATAAGATATATTATATTTTATTATTTACGGAATTAACTTAAATCACAAAGGCCTATAATTTATCGGTGACCTGTTCATTTGTAAGCCTTATTTGTACTGCATTTCGTAGAATATGTCATAAACAAATATTTATGACAAATTCATTGGGAAGGTTCCGCCGAGGTGATATTTTATCAAACTGATATCCTTCCGGTGCGAGATAGCATCTACCTTGGCGTGCGCCGGCGAAATGTAACGTGTTATTAGAATTTTCAGAACTATTAGTTCTGATAAATAATGTTAGTTTAGTGGTAATATCTACAAATCGTAAAGGTTCGATTACCAGGTAGGTCAATTCAATCAAGCTATTTTACGTTGTTCGAAATGTTATAAGCTGCCGGAATTTGTACCCGGGGCTACTACGTAAGACGATATTCGATATATCGTGCGATTCTTCGTATTTAAATCTACTCCTAGTGTGTTCTTTTTAACTATAATGTGGATGAATATTCACTGTGCGACACCTGGTCAACACTGTTGAATCGTTTAACAGTCGATATGAGTGAAAACGAAGCACTAAAAGTAAGTTTTAGCACGATTCCTCGTGTTAAATCTTACATTTATATACGCACGATATATCGAATACATTTGTTTACAATAGCCCCCCAAAATCGAAGCGTTTGCAGGGTATTAATTATTATTTTAGCTGCATAAGCGTTAAATTATCTCGCGGTGGATAGATCTTATTAACTGATCTTATTAACGTTTATTTTTTTATTACATTAAACGCATGGTTATTGGCATCGGTATCTTAATACTTAAAGAGATATCTTTGGCATCAGGCATTGGTATCATAATTCACGGTTGACACAAGCCTTCCCCCAAGAATATACACAGTGATTTGTCAAGTGTTCATACACTTATGCTGTGTGAATTTTCCCTAACATTAATCACTCACTATGCTTTAAACTTTAAAGACCTTAAAAATAGAGAAATGTTGGTGTTGGAACTTTTTTTTATATATTGATAAAAATATATTTGATTTGACACATGCACAATATTAGCTATAGAATTATACGTTGCGTTATCAGCGCGCAGAATTCACGGTCATTGTCAAATCACAAAGAGGGCATCATAACACAATATTACCCGAATGTCAAAACAATAAAGGAAGAAAAAGCGGCTGCCAAGGCTACTCTTATCGATTAGTATACACATTTTCGCCGCTACATCCTTTATCAGGAAGTAGGAGTAACGAACCTTGTCGACATTAGTCTGTTTACCCTATGACAGGCCCTCGCGAACTCTTATAAATACACGCACGTCGCGAATTCATATCACATACTTCCATAAGTTTTCTGATCGCCTAGTACTCTTGAATATTGCTTCAAAATGAAAACTATGTATTTCTTTTTATTTTTCCTCGTGGCTGGATACAGATCTTTGCCGTTAGATGATAGTGATACTGTTGAAATAGTTGCTAATAATATCGACGAATATATAGAGGAAGATAACGACAAAATCGACTTGTCCGGTTTGGGCCCGGAGGCGTTCGGAACACCGAAGAATGAAAGTGGTAAGAACATTGTTTAAAAGATTTTTTTAATTTTTACTCAAATTGAAGAGTGGTAATTTTTTAAAATCATGGCCAATTAATTTTTTAATATTTGCCAACAACTTTGCCAACAACATTTTTAGTATCAACCATGTGATAATCAAAATTAAGGTTTAGGCTTTCCTGCTGTAATCGTTATCTGGATTGACCTCTATTGCATAATTTAAAGGGAGTGCATTTTCATACATCAAATCAACGCGTCTTAAAAAAAATCGGCCTTTCCAATAGATATAAAATATAAACCCAAGTTCCAAAGGTATACTGCATACTACGAGATAATGTATTTTAAATTTGTTATAATTAGTACATAATATAGGGTCTATTCTAGAACCTCTTATGCCTCTAATCTTTTCTCTATTGCATGACGGTGGATAAAGCTCCAAGTATAAGAATATATTGCTATCATTAGAAATGGTTAGTTAAAATGTAAAAAATAGCGAATAAATAGAATATAATATCGAGTAAATGTATTTAGTAAGCTATACATTGATTATTTATTTGTCAGCCGCCGAAATTAAAATATTTATAACTGATTTCCTATAAGCAAAATTATATTCAATTTAAATTCGTTACATTTCTTGAAGGTTTTATTTACGTATTATACCTAATATTATAGGGAGTAATTGTGTCATGTTTATAGAAAATTATTTTCGATGAAATTAATATCCTCATAATTTACATTATAGCCTCATTAGTTTAGTGCTAGATAAACTATTGTGGGTCTTATTCACACGTTTTACTCTGAGGTTTTAACATTTTCTGCTTTTCGATTATAAAATGATAAGTCAAAAGATTCTGTAACAAGCATAAAACTAAAATTCATGTCATCGACTACACTTAATAGTGTAAGGGCAGTTAAAATAAAAACTGAATAATATTCGACAAAGAACAATGCCTCTTCATAAATTTGAAACTTAATTATTCGTTGCAAGTACACTGGCCATGTTTAACACGAAATAATTAGTCCTGGAGGTGTTAACTGTCGTGTACTTTGATAACGAACTGACAGCTGTCGATGTTCGGTAATCGCGCTATAACTAATGAAGATAACTATATCTGTCACATCGTACATATCTAAGCAAGTTTGCTGTTTCCTCTCTGATAAATTATGCATTATATTTTTAATTGCAAATTAGTCGCTTCTATACTGTTCTGATCAGCCGGTATACGTCCCACTGCCGGGCACGGGCCTACTCTACGATCGAGAGTACTATTGAGAGCGGTTGGGCCATGTAGTCCGTATGCTATGCGTAATAAGTATCTTATTAACTATAATTTTTGCGAGAAACGGATGCGTATGTGAATTAGATGAGTCTTGGGAAATAGGGTGTTAAACTCTGGAGCTCTCAATTTTCGGCTCGTCTAGACCTATATGGCTATAACTACATTATTATACAACGAAGCTACGATAAAGCATAAATAAATAGAGATTGAATAACATAACTTATTTTTTAATTAACACAACAAAGAACCCTGATACCCTTAGTGCAGTGTGGGTATGTACGGAGTGTCCTATTTTATTAATAAAGGCAAGATGATGCCGGAACGCTATACACTAGCATAATGATTATGGCAGGATGTACACTTGTATGTGGACGGTACGAGTATTTACCATCAAGCTTATTTTTAACGTGGATGTTTCTAATTTAAGGCGAAGCGTTGTCCACGTGGTCGGAATCATCCCTAATGAACCCTGAGGAGATGGGGGAGTACACCGAGGGAGATATCCTGATGCCGATGCAGCTGCTGAGGAACGGAATGAAGGAGGAGTCATCGAGATGGCCTAATGGACACATACCTTATGTCATTGACAGCGGCTTCAGTGAGTTTAATTACCTATTCTTTATAGTAATAGCTGGATGAAGGAGACCCATCGTATAAGAATCCACGAAACTTTTTCTATTTGTATCAACGGCAAGTGTAAGTTATTTAGGATGGGAGAAAAGGGATAAAGGGGGGAAAAGGAATTATTAGACCGCTTGCGATCTTAATGGCTGCAAGTGATGGAAAACTTAAATATAGTGAATGAACATAAAGTGGGTATAAATTAAATTAAACTGAATCCACGAAAATTATATTTCTGTTATACCGCGACTAACATCTATACACAAATGAAATGCAGAAAAGTAAAAAAATGGGTTTTAAATGAAAATATGCGTAAATAACTACTTTGAAGAATTGCTACCTAAATTCTAAATCAGTTGAATTTGTTTCGGGATCATTATAAAAACTTACTGGGTATTCATCAAAATGGAATATTTTACTCAATTTGAATAAACCAACAGCTCAAGACCAACGGGACACGATAATGAAGGCGATAGCAGACTACCATCGCCTGACCTGCCTTCGCTTCGTTCCTTACAAGGGACAGGAAGACTACCTCATCATACAGAGCAGGAACACTGGGTGTTGGTCTAGCGTCGGGCGGATTGGTAAGAACTCTTTACAATTTATGTGTTCCTGGTACTTGAGACCTCGAGAAGCTATTATTTCTCTGTTATCATCTTTTCACGTATGTATTTGAAGTGTACTTACTTTTGATGTTTAGTATATCTAATATACTAAACATCAAAAGTAATAATAAACATATGTGTAATTACGGGTAACTATTAAATAGAGGTATCCACTCAGCCAACACTACTCCACAGCTCGTCTTCTTTAACTAACAATAAAATAAATCCGAAATAAAACACAGTCGGTTTTAGTTGAAAACAATATAAATGACTGAAACGGAACGCAAGTTTGTAAAGTTATTAATCCCCATAGACTAATCTTCTAATCCAAGCAAACATCATTTCAGGCGGTCGTCAAGAAGTGAATTTGCAAGCTCCTGGATGTCTCACGAAGAAGGGAACGGTGCTTCACGAGCTCCTTCACGCTATAGGATTCATGCACGAACAAAGTCGTCCGGAGCGAGATGACTTTGTATACATTCTTTACCAGAATATTAAACCTGGTGAGACTAATACGCACTTATTTAAATATTGCAATTTTATATTCAATTTATTTGATATTTTTTCTTTGGCGCAAGATTTTTCCAAACGAAGACGTTTACATTGAAGTCTTGAACTCGCTGTGAAAAGTCATACGAACATCTAAATTCATTTTGTTACTCATTCTTAAGGTCTGATTGGAAACTATAACATCGATTTTGTATAAATGTAAGTATTCCATGTGCCGTGACCACAATGTTAGCATTTAACAAAATGTTCATCCTGGGACAAAATTTTATGGGAATCTGATTACTCGAAACTGTGACGATATGTATTTCAGCATTGGGCATATTTGCAACCCAGTTCGTAATATTTTGGTAATAGCTTACTGTATGATTGTCTAAATCCAATTATCTAATAACACTATTATATTCCAAGGTTCGGAGACCAACTTTAAGAAAGCGGACACGAAGACATCGCATGGCTTTGGCGTTCCCTACGATTACAACAGCGTGATGCATTACTCTGAATACGCTTTCTCTAAAAATTCGCAGAAGACTATTGAACCTAAGGTAAATTATTAGCGAGATATTCCTTCTCTTACATTACTATAAATAAGTAAATTAATGTCATTTTAACTTCACAGGTTGGCGGAGTGAAGCTCGGCCAGAGAGAAGGGCTCAGCCGCGGTGACGTTCGGAAAATAAACAACATGTACAATTGTAAAAAAGAGTAAGTTGCGCTCGTATGCTTCAGTAATTACCATCAGAGTTTTAAATAGGACAAAGTTAGCTATCATTTGGATTTATTATTAAATAAATTGAAAATCTCAGTAAGTGAGTCGCTCAGTAAGTGATAGAGCGTATTCTTGGCTATATAGAACATTGTTTCTTGCCAAACTTGACGACACACTCGCCTTTTGTAACAAAAACAAGCATGGCGAAGTGTGATCAGCTTTCATAGCAGCTCTAGGTAAGTTAGCTTAAGGAACTCCTTAGGGAAACAGACGAAAGCCATAAACTTATGTTTTTATTTGCTGACAGCCTCCGTGGTGCAGTTGGTTAGACGCCGCCTGTGAAACGAGAGGCCGCGGGATCGATCCCCGCACCGAAACAAATATTTGTGTGATCCACAGGTATTTGTTTCAGGTCTGGGTGTTTGTGAGACCGAAAAGTCTCTCGTAGTTTCTGATACCCACGACACAAGACTCGATCTTAGTGTGGGGTCAGGACTATGTATGTGACTGTTGGGTGTATTTATTTTATTCATTTCTGTTTAACAGGGAACCACAAACAGGCTGGTTTGGAGGAGTCTTCCAGAACCTATTCGGAACTTCAAAATCCATCGACGTTTCGGAATGAAACTGTTATTTGTAATTTATTATGACAAGATCTGCTAGATATAAGACTAAGCTAGTCTAATAATATTTATGCTACAAATACAAATAAAGTTTGCTATTAAAACATTATGTGATTTTTTCATTAACAACATTAGCGATTCCACCTGGTGTAATTGTATTTTCCAATCCACTCTATTTCACTATATTCACTTATTTTCATTGAAGAGAATCACAAAAATGAGTTTAAGTGTGGATTAAACAATAATTATAAATCTTTGGAGTACTGGGTCGAAATATACGTACCTACACCAAACACGTATGTACCAATTTAAACATTATCGGCACTTTGGGCAAAATTTATATGGTGCCTGCTATGCAAATCCACAAGAATAGCTATGACATTTCAGGCTTGTAGCGCCTCTTGGTGTCGTTAGCTGTCGCTCAATCGCATTCAAAAATGCTCGTAATGTCAGTAAATGATAAAATAAAATAAAGCGATGCGACGTAGAAATGAAACAAGCAAGCATGTCCACGTGTATATTAACAGTAAAATATTTGTCCGGTGTGGGGATTCAGGCCGAAGTGGGTTCGTTTAGTTTTTTTTCTTGTATTTCTCTATTTCCATCGTCATGAGACATTTCAAGTAGTTGTAGGCTCTTTCGCATTTGCATGTCTCTTCTGCAACACAAAACAAAAGGACATGATTACTACTTTTTACAAATTGCTTTACAATAACACCGTCTTTATTGCCTCGGTATCATTTCCCACTTACTTCTGTTGGAGCAGGTCATAGCCATATCTTTCAGTCCCTCCATGGTTTTCCCGTTGCGTTCGCCAGCGAACAGAATAGAAGTGCGCTCTGAGTCAAATTCTCCCTCCGTTGACATGATTGCAGCGTTCTCTAACACGCAACGTAGGTAACACTGGAATAGCAATTTTTAAATAACTATTCTTATTACTGGTAGGTGTCTCATATGTGAGAGGCCGCCTGGGTAGGTACCACGGCAATGTCTATTTCTCCCGCCAAACAACAGAGTAAATGCTCTGTTGTGGTCTGGTTTGAAGGACATTGTAGCCAGAGTAACTACTGGACATTTTGACATTTAACAATTTATGTCTCAACTCTCAGGATGGCGAGCGCAGTCGAATGCAAACGATGCTTTGTAATTCATGGTGTTGGTTGGTTTTCTACTGTCCATGAGCGCTCCTATAGCTTACCATCAGGCGAATGGCATGCTTGCCTTGCCATATATCGCAATAATTGAAAAAATCTTATTAAGGATCCTAGTAATATCACAATCTTATAATCATTATCTTTTGACAGACTTCGTAGCGGTTAGACGTCGGCCGTGAAACCAGAGGCCTTAAGGAACGATCAAATATTTGTGCGATCTATAAGTATCTGGTTTAGGTCTGGGTGTGTGTGAGATGGAAAGTCTCTCGTAGTTAATAACCACGACACAAGACTCGTTCATAATGTGGGGTCAGGAGCAGGACTATATATGTGACTGGGTATATTTATTTATTGAGGGTATATTTTTATCTTTGGTCAACTGGTAGTTGACACATTCGTTGGTTAATGGTTTATCGCCAAAAATGTTTCGTGATCGGTAATAGTGAGTGATACAGAAACAAAGATAAATAGTGGAAGTGAATTAATTCATTGATTCATTGAAAAAAGGCGAAACCAGCGCATGGAGGCTACAATACGGTATGTCAACCCAACTTAATTCAATCCTTGTAACCTATTAATCTAGGTTCAATACAAGCAGATAGTGCTTGAATAAGTAAGCAGTTTTATTTTTACTCAACTGAAAATAATTTAATTTCAAACTGTTTTTCACCTATTTTAAAGTTGGATATTAATAAGTGGTGATACACAACTTCTTTCTCTCGCATGAAATAACACTTTCATTCCGGAGTCGGTTTACATGATTTCCATTCTATCTATATCAGCCCATATACGTCCCACTGCAGGGCACGGGCCTACTCTACAATCGAGAGAATCGATTGAGAGTGGTGATTCATGATTTCCATTACTAGTCACTATATGTCATAAATAGTGACTTACCTTAGGAGTTTTGTCGGTTTCGTCAGGGAAGCTGCCGCTTCCGTTCAGAGCCTCCAGGTAAGCTGTAAAAACAACTTTATTAATTTTAAACTATTTATGTCTTGATGTTTGAAAATTTATAACTTCCTGGATATAAATTGTGGTGCTGAAGGTTGGAAAACCTGTGATATTGATATACGAGAATGTGCTGCGTTGAGGTCTCAGGTTCCGAATTGGCTCTTTTGAAAATGCACTAAACTTTTCATCAGGCGCATTGTGGTCTTTTTTTGCGCCCAGTATTTATTCAATATGCGATAGATGGCGAATTTATCGCTATGCCGGGCACAATTGCAGCCTGTTCATATGCATTATTTAAAACGAAACATCGAGCATCTTACCTTACCCTACCTACCTCATCCAACTCCTGAGTTCGCGGTCGAGAATTCATATACCTACACATTTTTATAACAACATAAATTATGCAGTGTATGCAATTATGTAAAATATACACATATGTGTGACTTTTATAAAGAAATCTCTATATAATATTGCTATTTGTATCTATTTTTAACCTAATAAAATAGAATACCATACACATCTCCATCCTGAAGCTCTCGTTGCACTGGTTCATGATGTCTTCCATGTCCACGTCATTCATTTTGTCCTGGTAGTTCGTTGGAGTCACATCCGCCATCTTGGTTTTAGCATTCTCCGCTTTTAGTATAGTCAGACATGAAAAACAAAATATTGCGACAAAAATGTGTGACCCTTTCATCATGGTTATGACCCTACGAGTTATTCTGTAGAATGCTCATGATGTGTACGATTTTATATAAGCGTGTAATAATTGCAGATGTCGACAACAGTTTATTTGCTTGGAATTATGATTGTGTATTAAGTAAAAAAATGATTAGAAAAATTGTTTTAGTCTTATATAATTATTGAAATTTACAACACATTTTTATGCTTAAATTAGTTATTATCACTGCATGAAAATGTAAATATAAATATTTAATAAAAAAATAGCGGCAATAATTAACCGAACTAAAATCAAATATTTTTTCGGCGTGCTAACATCCTTAACCTATAAAAAAACATTATGCAAAAAAACAATAGCACATAATATGAACACATCTTCTGTTGTTTTAAACATCTCGTTCTAATCACCATTTAATTTTCCTCAGTTGACGCGATCTTTATTAATACATCGCTCATGTGTGCATTAGAATTTCTAAACGTGGATAACTGAACATCACTCGGTCACGTGTTGTATATTAATTAGATTTTTAAATTTAAAATAGCGTGACCTTTTTAAAAAAACATTGAAAAATGTATGTGGTGCTGCAGACCTAGGAGGGAGTAAGGTTAGGTTTAGTCATTATGAAGCGCACTAAACACCAAAGTTGCCGACCTGCCGGCCTGTGGCGGCAACTTTTTGTTGGCTGGATAGTTGGCGTCTTCACTCATTGTAAGTCGGAAAACTTTATCGGCGACATGACATGAGGAACATTTTTATGACTTTAATTGATGAGCTTAGCGCTTGCGTTGTCGAAATGAAAACATGTCGGCGGGCAACACGCGCGGGCGCTTGTTGCTGACATGATTATTTGCTTAAAAGCCGCAGGGTTGTGTCAGCGGGCTGTGTCGCCGGGCAGGCGGCTTTGGTGTATAGTAGGCTTTATAGCATCATCATTGATGCTCTAAATAAAGGCTTCTCAGAAAGATTTCATTTCCGTTAATAAAAACAGATGCACTATTTTCCTTAAAAATGTGAGCATAAGGATAATTGAAACGTAGTTTAGGTATGACTGGCAATAAATTCTAAATTCAACCATGGAATTTTATTTTCAAATTCTGTTATTATTTTAAGTTTATAACTCCTGACTTGGTGGGAAACGAATTATTGTGATTAAGCATATTTAAACTGGATGATCATTTTGCGTTAAAGGTATATCGTGACTTTGCTTTATTGAATTTTGATATTAGTTTAACATTGTACCTAATAATAAATAAGACAAATAATTATTTATTTTTCAAGTGGCTTCACCCAGGTACAATTGACTGACGATTTTTTTTTAATTAAACTTAACCAGGAATATAATTTCAAAATGACTTTACCGCCCCTTTTATGATTAGAGATTACATTTTTTAATAAATTTTGTCTATATCGTTTTCCAAGATTCCAGGCTAGTCCTTTGTTAAATTTCATCTCAATCGGTTCAGTAGTTAAGTCGTGAATATAGTAATAGACAGACAGACAGTTACATTTTTTATATAACAGTTTAATAATGGCATGGGATGTCCTTTCAGCGGGTTGTAAACTGAAATTTAATAATGCGACTAAACGGCGGTAAATTGCCCGCAAATTATCATCAGCTCGTAATTTGTAATTGATTATCTAAATGGGCTTGCTATTATGTGAACTTAATATGTTTAACTTATTACGACTAGACTTCATAAAGGCGGAAATATGGAGCAATAAAATAAAGATTAGTCTATACTTCTTAATTGTTTGGTAGAGGATTGCTAATTTAGAGATACAATGAACAAAAACAACTTAATATGTATTACGTAAATCCAGATTCGGATATGTGAGATCTATTTCACAGCCTCTGATGCAAAAAAAAAAAACAACTCTTTTAACTCTACATTTGCACCAAACGGTCATTAAAAAGTCATTTAATAATAATTTGACATGACAAATGATCACCCACGTTATATTAATTTTTCATTTGTGCGGTGTTCAAATTCATACATACATAAACTCGCACCTTTCTCCCAGAAGGGGTAGGCAGAGGTGTTACCAGCAAACCCACGTTTAGCCTTGTGTGCTCCGTCGCACGATGTGATAGGGGGCGAGCCTATCGTCACATCGCCCTGATTTCTGACTCCGGGCTGACAATGAATAGAAAAATCTAATATCACTTTGTCCGCCCGGGAGTCGTACCCCAGACCTCAGCTTTGTAACCTACCGTAATACAACTACGCCACCGAGGCAGTCGATGTCGAGTCGGCTGTACTCGATGTAACTAAATAAGTCGAGACAAGGTTCTCTCAATATATTATATTTTATAAATATCATATATATGATATAGTATCATATTTACATTAATTTGTGCTATGTTATGATATTTTATTAATATTTGATATGAACCGAACTTCATCAAAATAATAATAGCAATTAATGATGAATAATTACTATGATAGTTCATCGTCTTCTTCTTTTCAGTCACAGGTAGACCACTGCTGAACATAGGCCTCCCCATCGTACTAGGCCAGCGTGGTGGACTATACGGCCTAACCTATCTCAATCGTTCTCTTGATTGTAGAGGAGGCCCGAGCCCTGTAGTGGGACGTACACGGGCTGATACAATACAAATTATAAAATACGAGAATATCGTAGTTAATTTTGCAAATTACACCTAGTACTCGAAGTTGAAATAGGCCGTATCGAGTCACATTAGCAAATTTAAAAAAAAACTGAATATATAAACATTATGCCACATGTTAAATTTATGCAAATTATTGGGATATGTTCACACAAGAGCGTATTTTATTATAGCGATGTATGGCGAGTCTCGTCTGCCATTCGCCTGATGGTAAGCGATACGACGGCTCATGGACAGTAGAAAACCAAACAACACCATGAATTACAAAGCATTGCTTGGAATTCCACTGCGTTCGCTATCCTGGTCTCAATATACCCAGTAGTTACTCTGGCTACAATGTCCTTCAAACCGGAACACAATAGTGCATTTACACTGCTGTTTGGCGGGAGAAATAGACTTTCCGGTGGTACCTACCCAGGCGGCCTCTCACATATAAGAGACCAGCGTTTCTATAGACTACATAGATTTTATACGAAGTGATGCAGTTTTTAGTAAGGTTTTAAGAACCGTATTCACAGCCTAGACGTCCCATGTTTGAGTCCATAGCACGCACCTCGGAATATTCCAAGTTACTTGTACATTTGCGCTGAATTTTTCGCCCGTTTTAATGACATAGAATCATAGAAAGTTAAAACGCGTTAGATATTTAAAGTGTAATAATAATCATTATAAAATTAATTTAAACATTAACAATCAAAGTAAATATCTGAACGAAATAACAAACTTCATTAATAAAATTGTTTTAATAATATTTTGTTTTAATAATTGCATGGGAGTCATACAAGTCGCAACTATGCTTCTGATGATTATTTTAGTTCAGGCTACGTGTCATACAAGTTTAAGGTATATCGAATTTCTATTTTCTAGTTTAAATAATAATTCATGGTTTAAATAAGGAAATCAGCGCTGTGTTGTGGTTTGCACCACATCATAACATTTAACAGAATGGACACCTATCGGTCACAGCCGCGACCATCCATTTTTTTTTATGGGAACCATGTTGTATACGTTGTGTCTGTGACTATTATATCGTTTTTCTTTCTTTCTATTTAAAATTTTTAGTTAGTTGTAATTTTACGAGTAATGGTTCTTCTTGTACAAACCTTTACAATTCTAAGTGAATGGATAAGCGAATACCCTATTTTGAAACATGGTTTATCTTATCTGTGAACGAAGACTACAGTTGGTATTTTCATTCCTGTCTCTATGTCTGTAACAACACAGCAGTATCTTTCAACATGTCGAAAATTCAAATATTTTACACAGTTTTATTGATTTTAATTACTGTGTCTGGACAAGGTAAGCATTATGGAATAAAGGTATGTTACTTCTTATTTTATGAAAATTTTGACTGAATTAAAAATGGTTTCATTAGACGTGTGGCAACGCGTGTAAGCTATAATTGTTAAGTCCTAGATTCGGTGCTCAGACATATAACTACTCTGTTTATATAAAAATCATAAATAAAAATAATTTCTTTTTCTTTTTTTGTATATAAATAAATACACATTTACTAATTAGTTTAATTTTTATTTTTGTTAGAAACTGAGGACCAATCAAGTGGAAAATACGAGTACATGCAAATATTCAGAAACATTCCGAGGTTATTCGAATATTTTCTAAGCAGATTGGCGGAGAAACCTGAAGTTTTAGAGAACGACGACATCACAGTTTTCATAAGAAGTGCTGATATACAGGAAAAGGCCAAAAGAGAGGCACATTGTTCGGTTATAGATAGATTTATAGTTAATGATAAATGTGATGTGAAAAGGGCTACAGATTTGGCGGTCCACGATTTGTCAGATGAGTCAGTTGAAACGGTAAACGAAATAAAGAAGAAAAGTGATTTACAACACACATTGTATATGAAGCAAGTTGAAAGTTTGAATGAGAATAATGTAAAGAGAGAGAGTAACATAGATACTAACAAAATAATTAATCATCAATGTCATAATAAAGATGATAAAAATTGTAATCCGGACAACTATGCAAAAAGAGATGTAGTTAACCGTACTTATGAATTTAACGCAAACATTGAAACTCCTAGAAAGAAATATAATATTTCACATGGAAAAACAAGGGGTCAAAAAGAATCGAACATAAATAAAATAAAAAATGTAGTAGATAAACCTAATAATTTCAGGAAAAAAGTACATAGTGGAAAAGATAACAGAGAAGCTCTTGATAATAAAAACCCTAAGAAATATAATAGACGATCTTCGGATGATTTTAGAGTATTTCGTTTTAGTCCTGAAGATCTAGAGGAAACAATATTAATGGCGGAGAAAATGTTAGAAGAACATTACGAGAAGCAAATGAAAAAGGTTTAATAAAAAAAAACACTTGTATTTAAATTAAATATTATAACTGAGCTTTCATTTTTACAATTGCACTATTACAACTAAATATGTGGTCATGCTGCCCAGAACCTGGAAAGGAAAGATGTGTAAGGATAAAAATCCCATAAAGATAAAAATAATTACGTTCTAATTTATGGTTATAATTATACTATGTACAAATTATAGAATATTTTATGATTTTACCGCAAATACACCCATTTTAGGACAATGATCAATGATGAAAAGAAACTATAGTATTTAAAATAAATGTCTTATTATTTTTTAAAAATGTCCTTCGTGTCTTTCTTCTTTACCATAAATAAATAGCTCTAAGATATTTTTAAATGTTTGTTATATAAAAAATAAAGTAAACATAAGAAGTAAAATATATTTACCGTGCCAATCAAGGATCTAGTGAGAGTACACACTTGTAGTGGCGAGTAGGTAGCCTGGTTAAACAGTAGATTTTTAGAGAACACTTCTAATTCGTCTATAAGAGGATCATGTAAGGAATTCGTTGTACACATTATCTGACTTATTAATGCTCTTGTCAGGTCCATCTGCAATAAAAAACAATCAATTTTCCGCACGAACATACTACTAGTTTAAAATTCCAAAATTTAAACAGCGCCATCTATTGATAGGTATCTGAACTCCGTTGTTCAGCCTCTAGTAGAGTTTAAACACCTTATTTTTTGCACCTTACCTTATGTTTATTTCTATGCATCGAATTGCTATAAAACTGGTGAGTCGATTTGTATACCCGGGAAGGTTTTTCTCATACCATAATCATAAAAAAGCTAACAAGGGTCGCGACAAAGTGGTGAGTTTTTTTACAGAAAAAAATATATACGTATACTTTTGACTATTTTTTACTGTGTGACTGAAACTTAGTAGTTAGTATATATTCTCCTCTATAAAGTCTCAAATTGTAGCCGGGCAGATTCGCTAGTTAATATTAATAAATACAATATTGAAATAAAACATTTTTTTTTACGGATTTTATCGCGATTTACGGATTTTATCGCGAGTGAGCCCCTTCTGCGTAGATCGGATCGCAAAATCTAATTTGCTTTTTAATTTAATAATTGCAAATTAAGGGTAGTTACATTGTAACAGTCACTGAGCGGATGACCAATACGTCAGTCCGTCCCGTGACCACGAAAGCTGTATGGGAATCGAAACATCGGGAATTTAAAAAATGTGAATTAATTGACTGCCTCGGTGGCGTAGTTGTATTACGGTACGGTTACAAAGCTGAGGTCTCGGGTTCGAATCCCGGGTCGGGCAAAGTGATATTGGATTTTTCTATTCATTATCAACCCGGAGTCAGGAATTTGTGCCCGATATGGCGATAGGCTCGTCCCCTATCACATCGTGGGACGGAACATGCAAGGCAAATTGTGGGTGTCCTAGTGGCACCTCTGCCTACCCCTTCGGGGATAAAGGCGTGAGTTTATGTATGTATGTAATATGTATGTAAATTAAACCAATTCGCGATAAAATCCGTAAAAAATAGTTTTTTTCAATGTGTAACATTCGCGTAAATGTAAGAAATCGTTATAAATACAATATTCATACTTCCGCATGTGTCCTATGGCACGGTTCGATGAGCAACACCAGGTCAATGAGGTGGAACGCGCACCACACCACCTGTAGAATTGGGTTCGTGATCCTTTCCCAAGGCAGTCTAATTGCGCGCTCGACTATAAAATAGAGACTTATATTCTAATATTTATATTTAAATATAATCTAAGTTACTGCGAAGCTACCTATTTATCAGATTTGGGGAGTAAAGAGGAAGAAAATTATAATGAACTTACTTATCAAATAAGTAATCATATAGTAGAGAGTGACGATCAGGTGCAGAAGAAATGAGGCGAGTAGAAGCAGTAGAATGACCCCGTGGTTTTTATTCACATCTCTTATTAGCTCACACACAGAGCTATATGCTAGAGAGAGATGGCGAAGCGTTTGCGCTTCCGTCCCAGAGTAGTCTGGTGGGGTTACATCTGAAATATTTAATAAAATGTATCCTTTGTATACTAGCACGGCAAAATCACTACCACGCACGTAATAGTCAATGCAGTGCTATCTCTGGCTAGTCAACTCAATTCTACCAATCAGAGTGCATCTGGATCCCTGGGATGAACTCAAAAAGCAATTATTATTCTGGGTATTATTTTATTGCATAGGCTGGCCGTTATCCGGATGGAAAATGAACACTAAAACTATTTTTAAAAATTGTGACGCGATCGAAGACACGGGTCCTTTTATTTATTTATTTTACAGTTACTGAATGAATATACATCTATCTTTAAGTAAATCCATTTGCATTAATTGTTACTTTAATCAATTCTTGCTCAAAAACTGGGAGCTCGTGCTTCAACTTGATCCCTAGAACTTACTCCTCCGGTAATATTTTGTGATAATAATAAACATTAAACATTACCAGTCTGCGTATTCCTGATGGTTGCTAGTGAGTCTATAATCTTATTCACTGATCTCGGTTGAACTGATATTGTGTACGGCTGAATACGATTATTGAATGCTGATTTCTTATGAGATTTCACTGAAAAATATTTTTTTATTATTTCAAGTGTTCATTTGACTAGACGTTTCAGACGTAGGCTAGTCACTGCTTTAAAAATTTGCAATTATTAAGATGTTGGAGTTGTGTCTCGGATTTATCCATGGAGCGCTTATTTCTTCTAGTGCTTACATTTCTCACACTAGTTGATATTTAAATTTATGATAGTTTATTTTGAAGAAACCGACTATTTTATCAGCACCACACTTACTTCTACAAATACGGTTGCTTAAATTGTTATCTGTTAACTCGCCTTTGGATTAACACTACTATTTTATGAACTATGATTAACATTACAATTTATTTTACTATTAAATGCTAGTTTTTCTCTTACCACGATTCCCTAGTAAGTTCTTTAGCCTGTAGTTGATAAGCCTCAGAGCCGAGAGCACGTACGTGACCGTCAATATAAACTGAATCTCCAGAAGTTGCATGATGAAGTAACTCATGTAATAACAGGTGTAAGCGAAGGCTACCCACTCTGAAATATCCAAGATTTATTATTTATATTTATTCTTAACTGCACACAAAAGGAAAAAAAAAACACTTAAAGATATTACAGATTAACAAGAAAGTACAGATGGCGGTCTTATTGCCCTAGGAGATTTCTTACAGACAACGTTAGGATGGATATAAGAAAAGGAAAATAAGATTTATTTGTTAGCTATAGCATAAATGTTTATTAAGTTTTTAGGACACCTGGCTCTTCATAATTATTATCTTCAACAAAATGTTCTCTGCTTAATGATATAGACTTTCCCCAAGGATTTCTATACCGATTTTGGAAACAGTTGTAAGTTAAAACAACTAAAGGTTAGGTACTTGTAATTTACATAATATAATATCTCTTTTTGCGTATTTTCCTGTAATCCTTATAATTAATTCATTTTCTATACTTCAAATTTCTTCGTTCATTTTAAGAGTGAAGGGATTACAAAAATTATAACTTATCAATTTAAGCTTATTTGGCTAATAGTATCTGAACGAAAACGTATAGAACAGCTAATTTAAAACTATAAACACCATTCTTACCTGGTCGTTTGTGAATCACTGTTAAATACATGACGGCGGCGAAGTCGACGACCATTATTAGGAATGTGAGGAACAGACCCACTACGACGTTACGGTACTGCTGGTCGTCTGATTGCCTCAATGTCAGAAAATTGGCATCTGCTAATTCACCGCCGCTGGTACCTTTTAGTTCTGAGTGTATCTGAAAATAAATAGGAAAATAAATAAATAGGTTGCAGTATACTTTTATTTGATTACATACTTACTTAAATCTGACAAACACAGACAACAAGAACATCTTTGTAGAATTAAAGTTATATTGCAACAGCAGTTAAACCCATTTCAGCGTTATATTTTACATTGTTTTCTATAGCGTATTCGTCAGGAATGCCTTATTTTCTTACTTTGATTTTGCATATCCTATAATTATATACTAACAGATATCGTTTATTAAGTTTTTCTTGGGGTTGTAAGCAATTGACCATAACAGTTTATTTTCTAATATTATATTGATATCTACTAAGTTTGTTTATGAAATTATGAATCAAAATCATTCTGCTATATCTATGCTTGAATCGGGTCATTTCAATTCCAATGACACTAAGACCTTAATATTATTATTGGGGCAAGAATTTTATGACGACGATATTACATTAATAATGTAACTATCATTCATCACTGCAAACGGGTATTCTCTTCCATCTTAGCTGGTGAGCTCTTGGTCCATCATGCTAGCCTAGTACCTACTGCTCGTTAAAACCACGAATTCTCATAGTACAGTCTCATACCTTCTGTGTCCTGAGGACATAGTCAATGAGCCTCTGCATCTGTGCCGGTGCATAGTATCCGCCCACGTAGCTGAGCACGCCCACAATGCCCACGTCGGCTACCCATACCACGCGCCTCGTCTCCGAACGCATGCGGATCGACTTCTCCAGGGGCACGGAGAGGTCAAATCCAAGGGCTATTACTGTTATTAGCACTGAAATACAGATGTGTTTGTAAAGCTGGAGGATTTTGTGGTAGGAGGAGGTAAAAGTAAACTTTGAATTGTAGGAATGATTGGTTTAACCAAGGTCTCATAGTAAACTGACGTGTAGTGTTTGGCTTTGCTGTGGTATTTGTTCGGTGTTTCTTTGTTGGAGGCTCTAAACAGAACCTCATTTCTTCTGCGTTCTTTTTTCTTTATCTTGGCTGTCGTATTTCGACAACCCAAAAATTGTACCATCAGTTGAACTTTTTGCTTGTTAGCCGAACAAAAGCTAAGAAAACAGAACAAACCTTAAAATACTCACAAATAATAGTAATAGTGACCCATCCATACACACAATTGCTCGTCGAAAGTGTTATAAGGTATCCATCCCGCTTCCTTATAATTCGAAGCGGTGCGATGCCAAATATCCGAGATATCCACAGAGTAAAACCTAGGCTTCGTGGGACGATGCACTCCGGTCTAGGATGCTTCTTCATTGTCGATAGCTTTGGGTGCATTTGCTGAGGTTGTTGCTCAAGTCGTCTCTTTTGTCTCTTGGATTGAAGATTTGGAGACCTGCAAGCGGAAATGATAAAGATTCCAGTTCCTATTTATCTCTTCTACGAATATATGATTTATCCTGATAGCGATTTGATTGAATCATATTGATTATACACTGGGATTCGTGCCTCGAAAAAGATGGATTTTAGCGAGGCAGACAACTCAAGTAGTTTCTTAACTCTGCCGCTAATTTTCCTGCATTCTTGTTACAATACAAATCATAAACGTTTCTTAAATATCACCGATTTACAACAAAAAGTTACCTGTGGTATCGGCTCTAGGTTATAACTCTTCCGTGGGTGTACATTGGAGAGTTAGTAACGGTTTATTAAATATATTCTGAATTCCACGCGGCTGTCCCGCAGCGGTTAATTCAATAATGTGTTTCATTATAGAATTCTTATTACTTTAACTTCTACGAATATTTATTTCGATAATATATGTAATTGTTTATGAGTAAATACCCTATTCATCTATTAACCCACCGAAGTACTAAGGCAACATAAGGCCTAAATGACCTCACAAAAGTAAACTGGAGTAGTGTTATCGAAAATCTTAACGTTTTCTATGTTTGCTTTGTTTTCTTGAGTAAACGTAACAATCGCATTAATACGATCATGATTAATATCATTGTTTCAAGTACTTGTATTAGTGTGGGGATTATGAATCAATATCGTTCTATTACTAATCTGAATTTAGTTGTGCTACATCGCATTAGGCTAGCCTGGTGGGCCATGGCCTAAGAACTCTCAATCGAACTCTCGATTGTAGGATAGAACCTAGTTTACTAATACGGCATTAATCATCTGCCTCCTCTCTACTTACATCATGTCAGCGCTATACAGCATTTCACGCATGTTGCATAGTAAAATATCTAATAATTTAACCATCGGCTGCCTGCCTGCCATCAAGTCTTTCGGTAATAGGCACAGTGTGCCAACTGGTCTAAGCCGATTGTTAGACTTCACATTCCTTCAAAAGGCTAATACAAAATTCAGGTATTTATACAGGTATTCTCAAGATCGTTCTCATTTCTTTCACCGTTAAAGTGAGTGCTAACCAATTATGATGCACCCATAACTTCTAAAAATCCAGAGTATGTACTTTATGCATTGGGCTCTAAAACTATGATTTAACCACCCAGTCAGCAACCAATTAGTCCACCACGAGTTTTATATCACAAGTTAGGATTTATTCATAGAAGACTACCTCATCCCTAAGTCATGGTCCTAACATTCATTTGTTACTTGATTTATTATAAGCCTGATTTGTTTGTACACACCCTGAAAATATGTATTCGGAGAATAATTTCTAATAGTAATATTTTTGTAAACAAAATAAGCATAAATCTTATGATTTAAAAATGTATTTTTTCTGACTCTTTAGAGTGGCCTAAGTGCCTTTTATCAAATTTTGGTTATCTAATAACACACTATTGCAACTTGGAGTATAAATAAAACATTGTTATTATTTGATCTGTATTTTCAATATCAATTTGTACGATTTTATTTTATATTATGTTAACTTATAATTCTATACAATAATAATATTAATGCGTTATATATTTAGAAATAATACAAGAAATATATTTGCACCAGTCCAAATATTTTAAACCACACATTTTTTCCATATAATAATTTAAACTTCAAGACGTTCCATTGTTTTGCTGCTTGGTGTCGCCTTGCAAAGGATTATTTGGTATATCTGGTAAGGTCATCGGCCTCATTACTGCTTGGAATGTACCCACCACCATCTGTGCATCGCCTATGCCCGTTTGTCTTTTATTTTTCATATGTATATTATCTTGGTTCCCGTCAACATCATTAAAATCTTTAGCTTGTATATCAACCTCCTCAATATCGTCTAAAGAGTTTTTATGCAATCCTTTGTTTGTATCCATTTTTTGGTCTAAAGAGGTTGCTCCAAAATATTTGTTAGACTCTTTGATGTCCTTGTCCGTTTTTTGTTCGTCTAATAGCCTTTTTATTGCTGGCTGTATAACACTATTACGTGTAATTGAAAATTCAGCATTGTCGCCACCGCGTTCCAAATTGAAAATCGTTTTTAAATTTTCACTTGTGTGAATTAGGTTGTCAATTAGAATATTTTTATATTCTTCATATTTCAATTGCTGATTCAAATTAATTTCGTTAACTTGTATCAGAGGAATGTTTCTAGCGTGAATTGAAGAGAAAAATAAGAATAAAAAATACTTTAACCTCATTGTTGCCACTAACTCTTTTTGAAAACTGAGTCGAAAGACAGGATATGCGATGTACGAATGTTAAATAGACATGTTGTAGATAATTCGTTAATTGCACCAGTTTTTGCACAAGTGTCTATTCTCAATACTTCTGAGAATGCGTATATTCACAAATATTTCCAAGGTTTAATTTTCAATTGCGAGTGAAGTCATAAATAAGTAATATAAGCAAACAGTGACTTCAAATAAACGCGGTTTATTGCCAAAGATGCCAGTGTAAGCAATATATTATAATTTTGTTTACAAATAAACTTTCAATGAGTGTTCTTTGAATTTCATTTGTGTGGTATTTTCATTGCATATATTGCAATTTATAGATCGTATAGTTTTGAGTAATGTAAGGCAAAACAAAAATGGAATTTAAAATTGCGCTGTTAATCGATGTAGATAATCCGTGCTGCATATTTGCGGCGGGAGCGTTAGTTTACGCGTTGTCCGCCGAACACATCCACGCGATTTCTGCCACCCTGGTAAACAAGTAAACTTGTGCAAAAATGTAACAAGACAATATTTACAGGACCCGTGCAATATAAATCGGTTTAATGGGTATGTATGACTGATGTGTAATCATTTTCGTTGCCATTTCGCCTCAGTGTATTTCTTTTGGTTATTATAGTGCCTTCGAATAGAATCGCATCTCAGAGAAATACGCATTCATTAATTTCAGATGGGTTTTCAAATTAAAATGACTCTATGACGTATGATTGAGAAGCCGTATTGTAAGAAAAGAAATCGTGGGTTTAAGTCAAATGATTGTATGACATATTTGGTAAAATTTTTATTTCTCTTAATCGAAACAAGATGAAATGATTGGTTTTTCACTACGTAATGTGGACTATATGTATGAATACTGGGTAAAGTTATTACTGAAAGCCTATGAATAAATTTAATTTCTCATGCTGCTTGATAAACTTGCGTTGCGCGTTCTTAAGAATACAACCCTGTGATATATTTAAAACGCACTGAAAGTTAGCTTGTATAGGATACCTTAATAAGTATATTAGTTAAATGAAGCCTTAGCAAAATAATATCTAAAATCCATTGCATTGATATGAAAATTACGTCCCAAAATAGATTGTAAATGTGAAGAATTTCAAATTGCTATAGAAGGTTCATTAATATTTAATGAAAACTCATAAAAGATACTTACAATGATCAGTAGTCAATATTTTATTTTAATGTAATATTTACAACCGCATCGGATAAGTGCGTGACACGAAAATATTTTAGACGACATACTGTACTTATTACATTGTGTTGAATAAGCAATTAATGTTTGTTGAGTGATATAATTGTTTTATGTTTAATTAACCCTGAAAGCCAATGGGGAGACACATACATGTCGATAACGCGTTTTTTGCACTCTCTTTAACTGATTTCACAAAGTTAACCAATTCGGATATTTTTTTAATGTGCTCATGTCTGTTACTGGATACTTCCGGAATTTCCCAACCAATTTTGATGAGTGTTTTTTGGGCATGACGGTCGCGCTCCGGGCGTGTACGAATACACTAGCAAACGTAATGGACAGAATTTATTGGTCAAATCTTTTGTAAATCTAATAGTATGAAACTTTGTATTTATCGATGTATTCCAACCGCAATTGGTGTTCCAATGTATTCGGCGCTAGCGTGAACAAATATCAACATACAAACGATTTAAATTACCGTCATTTCGGCAATCAACGTTCAACATTTACGGAAATTTTCAACGCTCCGTCATAACCGACTGATGGAATGTATACAGAGGTTAAAATCGGATATCAAGAGAAAAGCTTTATGATATATAGTTGCACGTGTATTTATACATAATCGAACATGTATCATATATGTAGTAATAAAAATTTAGCAGTAACTAGAAGTAATTAGAAGCTTGCATTGTATTTTCGTACAAGATTAAGTTAAGGGTCGAGCCCAGTGCCATTGTGGCAGGGCTTGGGCCTCCTCGATAATCAAGAATACGATTGAGAGGTGTTAGGCCATATAGTCCACCACACTGGCCTAGTACGGGTTGGCAGACTTTTCATACCTGGTTTATTCACGATATTTTCCTTCACGGTTATTGTGCGTGGTGATTGACTATCAATACATACATGACAGAAAACTCAAAGGCGAAAATTTTTATATATTAAATTAGTTTTTACATTGTAAGAAAAATCCATTGGCTATACCGTAGAATAAAACTTATTTCTTCCGGGTAAGATGTTGGAGCCTACTATATGTATACTTTTTAACTTATATACTTAGCTAATGTACATACCTCATCATCTTTAAATCACTTTAGACTTTTTATTGGGCTTCAAGTATTCTTGATAACTGCACAATATAATTTTATACTGTACATATGCAAAGTTTATTAAAATAAAACGGAATTCTTTACAATATTTTTGATGATCTCGATATAAAAAATTAGGGGTGTTTATTCGATTTAATGCTTCCAAGTAATATTTTAATTATTTAATATACAGGGTATATACAGACTGCGACCGAAAACGAAGCCAAGACGTGGTAGTATTAGTGACATCAGACACAATGCAAACAAACATTTAGTAAATTTTTCTTTGAAATTTTTGACTTAACGTCGTATTTGGGTGATATTTACATAGTTTTCCTAAAATAATGATGTACTCATTTTTATTTTAAAGACGCAATGGTACGTAAAGGTTTAAAATACTTTTTTCAAATTAGGTATTTACCACCCAAAAACGACGATTTTTAAAAAAAATCAAAAATCATGTTGGTTTTTTAGCTTATGTTTTTTTGTTGTATTGTGTCTGTAACCACTAAAACTACCACTTGGTTTTATTTCTCGGTTGCAGTCTTGATATACCCGGTATATGTAAATAAAATATCAATCAATCTCAATGTCTTTTTAGTAATTTTGTGGTTAAAACGCTCTCTTATTCCGCCACTAGCTTTTATATATTTTTTTTTTTAAGTTTTTTTTATCACATCATTTATTTTCGAGTCACCGTATCTTCAAGAAAATTCTAAACGTATTCCCGACATGAACTAGACGAATCCTTATTTGTACGCCCGAGTCGTGAAGTAAAAAGTTAAATAAACATGAAAGTCCTTCAGACATCATTTATGCTTCTGATTGATGTGTTATGAAAAAAAATGATTATTAAAAATGATTCGTTTATTTATTTCATTTTGGATTTGTTTTTATTATTTCTCTGATTGACAATCTCAATTGTGGACCAACATGTTTGCCGAACATTGTTTACATACGTCATACTTGCATCGTAGAGGGATAAGTAGAAAATAAACGTGTAGGCTGTTATTTAGCACACAGTTTTTTTTTATTACGATAAATAGTGAGACGAGCGTGCTATTCGCCTGATGGTAAGCGATACGACCGCTCATGGACAGTAGAAAACCAAACAACACCATGAATTACCAAGCAATGCTTGGCAATTCACTGCTTTTGCCATCCTGAGACATAAGATGGTAAGTCTCTATATGTCCTGTTGTTACTCTGGCTACAATGTCCTAACCGGAATACAATAGTGCATTTACACTGCTGTTTGGCGGGAGAAATAGACATTGCTGTGGTACCTACCCAGGCGGCCTCTCACATATAAGAGACCTACCACCAGTAAAAGTCAATGTAGAAAAAATGAGCAGGCTGATCTTTCACTCAAGGATGTTTGCGAATTTCAGAATTTTCTTAAAGCTTGACAAAATCTTTAAGAAAATTCTGCCGCACTAACATTTTTCTTTGCTTTGTATCGATATAACTGTTGGTATCACGTTTCTTTAAGATTCGGTCTGTGTGCTGGCCTTGTGTTCACATCCGGATCAATATTGCCGCTAAAGAGTTCTCGTAGCCTGAGCTGGAAGGCTAGTAATCCTCGCATGCATTTTCAAATGCTTTTATGCAATGCTTTTGGGAAGGAAACTGTAACCACTTTTTCCATAAAAAAATCTATCATATCAGATATTTCCAGAAGTTATTACATACTGCAATGCGACGATTCCTTGCTATTAAAGGCTACGTGCAGCTGTCATCATTTACTGTAATAAAAAAACAATATTTTGTAATCTGTCCACATCATTTTGTATACGCAACTGTTTTACGGGAAAAAATAATGGTTAGTAGTTAGTACACACGTCGCTTTTTTATTTACTTAACGCTATGGATACAACCTTTGTCACAAAACGTCATGTCATTCGTAAAAACAACAGTCGATTCCAACACTTTAAGTTTTGGTGTGACTCCAGTCGAGTGTCGTGTAATGGAAACTGTAAACCGATTAGAAGGTTTATTGAATTTATATTTTAAATTATTCGTATATCTTCTATTCGATATACACGGAAATATTTACAAAAATAGCAAGAGTTTATTTTATATTTTGTTATATTTTAATGCTTTTTAAACTTTAAATTCTTCTCGGAGACTTTACAGTTCAAATTATCAAGAACTCGATAGACTATAGAGGAAATTTAGAAACTACATTTGATTAAAACAAAAGAAAATGATAACGCAAGACGACAACCGCTCGCTGTAGAAATCTTTGAATATGCCCATATTTAGCATTGGAATTCCAGTGCTGTAAAATGGGGTGGATTGAACCTCAAGGATGAATAGAAACAAAACTGATCAAATGTATCACTGTGAAATATGAACTATTTTATATGTATATTCTGATTTAATTTATTATTATTTTATCTTCTCGGTTCTTCCCAACTGGCTTCAAATTAGTATCTACAGACCTAGGCTAGGGGAGTCTAGTTTACTAATATTATTATTCCACATCCAATCACGTTAAGTCATAAAATAAGATGACCTATATATTTCTATTCACCCCTAAGTTTCTATCCACCCCGTTTTAGTATAAGATGGTGGTAATTCTAATACATCATCGCTCATATATGAACATGGAACAACATCACATTGATATGTTCAACAATGTTTACTTGTTATATTGCGTGTAACCAATAATTGTTTTATGGATTTTGTAATAAAACCTTTCGTAAGTTCTAATTGCTTAACTAATAACATGTTTCATCGCCATTTAGATTACCTTGTATTATACAATGTTAGTATCTAACCGTGGTTTGCTTCTATATGTCAAAGCGAGTTGGGCTTAATTACAGCTGCACTAACATATGATAGGTATAATATTATATGTCAAAAGTTATAATGATGTTTGACATTCATTTATTTGTTCTGTAATATAAGCGAGCGAGAAAATAGTGGGGTGAAAAATTCCGAGTTAGATTTCAATCGCAGATTCTTTTGTTTATTTAAGTTTACATCAGTATCGTAGGTATAATTTTGTTTACTTTAGTGGTGAATTAAAACGTCGAAGACAACTTCAGATCTTCATAAGGCTTTCATAACTTCATAAGGCTTTTCAAGGCAATGGGAGTTTAATAACAAGTATCTATTATTCTAGCATGATGGACTAAAGGTCTGTTTGCAAGAGTTGATATCAAACAGGCACCCATTAGTAAAATTGTACGTCGAATGATTCCGTGATAATAATTAGAAATCGAGTTAAAATCACACGAGCAGGCACAAAAAGAAGTACTCTGTACTGTCATATTAATTATATAATTTTACATCAAAATCTTCGTATTCCAATTACCAGGAACATACGCATTATTCATATAGAACCGCGTCGGATCTAAATATAGTTTGTCGCTCATTGGTTCATTAATCAATGAATAATTCGGCATAACGCATTTGTGTGGCGTTTGTGCGAATTGAAACATTACTCATTGCTTACTGGCTGTAAATCAATCTCATATAATTGTTTATTTCGATAGCTTGATTTACGGTTATTTTTGGTAAGCTATATCTGTTTTTACATATTTAATGAAAAGGACAAAGACTTTATATTCGACTTATATTAGGTACATTTACTGGTGGTAAGTCTCTCATATGTGAAAGGCCGCTTGGTTAGGCACCACCACAGTACCACTGCAATGTCTATTTCTCCCGCCTAACAACAGTGTTAATGCACTGTTGTGTTCCGGTTTCAAGGACATTGTAGCCAGAGTAACTACTGGACATATTGAGACTTACCATCTTTGTCTCAGGATGGCGAATGTAGTGAAATGCCAAGCATTGCTTTGTAATTCATGGTATTGTTTGGTTTTCTACTGTCTATGAGCGATGGTATCGCGTATCATCAGGCGAGTGGCATACTCATCTCGCCATTCAACGCAATAAAAAAATAGGGGTTTGGTGTACATACATACATATACTCATACCTTTTTCCCAGAAGGGGTAGGCAGACGTGCAACCAGGACACCCATGTTTCGCCTTGTATTTTCCGTCTCACGATGTGATAGGGGACGAGCCCATCGCCATATCGGACACAAATTCCTCCCTCCGGGCTGATAATGAATACAAAAATCCAATATCACTTTGGCCGACCCGGGATTCGAACCCAAGAGCTCAGCTTTGCAATCATACCGTAGTACAACTGCGCCACCGAGGTAGATCTGTGGCATCTAAGACAAAAATATGATATCTAGAAAAAAAACTGTTGCCAACTTACTTTAAGCGTAGGAGCGAAGCCGCGTTTAAAATCTAGTTCTTTTTAGACTCACGAAGTATTTTTGAAAATCCGTCCGCTAAAATTTAAAACAAACTTAGCATTTTATTTATTGGATAAAAGAATCAATGCCATATATTTAGATTTTCAATCTATATCAGCCCATATACGTCCCACTGCAGGGCACGGGCCTACTCTACAATCGAGAGAATCGATTGAGAGTGGTTAGGCCATATAGTCCACCATGCTGGCCTAGTGCGGGTTGGATTGCTGGCCTAGTAGATTTTCAATCGCAAACAATAAATTACGAATAATAACAAGTTTGGCGTTTGTACGGCGACTAGTAATTTACACTATGGGAAGTTTTATCCAGCAGTTTAGCAAGCTAAAGTGTTGTAGGCACGGCACATAGCGTGGATTTGTTGATAGGCCAAAGTTATCGAGTGGGGGTTGGGTACCCATTAGAATACACGACCTGATGAAGGAAGCAGGAAGTCGGTGGATGCGTATGAACACCTAGCTGTGGTAATCCTTGTGGGAGGAATAAGTTTAACAGAAGTATTTCTGTAGCAACGGACCAGACGCGGCTGTCGACATTACGGTGGTCGCGGTTTGAAATCCCAGGGCGCAACTCTGACTTTTCGGTGTCATGTGTTTATTGACAGTCAATCACCACGCACTATAACGGTGAAGGAAAAGATCACGAGGAAACCTGCGTACCAAAGCGATTTTTATGAATTTCTATGGTATGTAAAGTCCGCCATCGCGCGCTAGGCTAGCGTGGTGAATTATATGGCCTAACCCCTTTCAATAGTATTTACGATTGTAGCGGAGGCCCCGGCCCTGTAGTGGGACGTATAGGGGCTGATAGAGATACAAGTCTTTCTGTGGTTAAAATATATGATGGTCTTGTTTTTTATTTTCGTATTCGGGTTTCTTAAGCGTTCCGTTGTCAAAGGAATATTATATTTTCCATGTCCAGTCGCCTCGTTGTATCTGCCTGTGGCTTAATTCAGACGGCCTTATTCATAGACAGTTTTAAAACCTATTTTAGTTATCGAATGTTTTGGCTTCTTCACTCAAATTGAATTCAAAAGTCGTTCCAAGGGGCCAAAATATTCAATAGAATAAATAAAATGGCTTCTGAAACTGTCTGTAAACAAGGCCAAGAGACTCTTTGTATCAGAAAGCTGTAATTAGGCATAGATATACATAGTAAAAAGTTCAACAAAGTATTGTTAGTTATATAAAATCGTGTTCAATTCCAGTTTTAACAGCAATATAAGATACTTCCTCGCAGTGTACACACGCCCTTAACAAAACTAAATCATTAAAGTAACTTTGATTTTGTAGATAAAAGCGATTAGTGTATGGAAATGTCTTCATTGTATATTTGACGCTTAGTACGGAAACACGTGTGTTGTATGAACAAAATGAACAACACAATGACGACATGGACAATATCGAATAAGAATAATGTTGTTGGACGTATTTATGTGAGAGAGCTGATTGGTGAGTAAATATGAAGATTGATTGAGTACCGTGTTAAGGAATTTATATGGAAAGTCATTATGTTTTTGAAGTGGTGATATTTCAGATGATTTTTTAATGGTTTCTTAGATTTACGCGAAAGTTACACATTGAAATAACCGTCCGTCTTACTGCCTGTCTGCCCCGTAACCACGAAAGCTGTTTAATCGAAAAGTCGGGAAGTTAAAAAAATAATACAAATACGCGATAAAATCCGTCAAAAATTGTTTTATTTCAATTCATTTTTTTTGTGTAAATAATTTTCGTAAGCTTTGTGAATATTATGTTAACCGTAACTTAGAGGATTTTAGATGAGTCCACAGACTAACAGGCCTCAGGCCTACCGTTAGTAAGCTGCAAAATTTTGCGAAGATCTATCAGATGTGCAGGTTACCTAGCGATGTTTTCACAGTTAAAGTCAGCGATAATTAACTAAAAATACGCACCTAATTTTAGAATGACAAAATGTGCCCAGAGTTTGATCCGCGATCGTAAGTCGAGTAAGAACCCTCATAATAATAGTCTAAACCCGTCCCACTGCTGGGCATAAGTCTCCTCTACGATTGAGAGGGCTTAAACCAGAGATGGCTCCCATTTGTATGTATAAAAATCTTATCATTCATCAACCATTACGGGGATATTATGACGGATTGATATCCCAATTAATTGTACTTAAAGATACCTCCCACTCGAAGTGTTTACACACTTTCAAACCGGCCTCAATTATTTATTAGCTATCATATATTAGATCATGATTAGAACACTCCCGCATAACACAATAGGGAGACAGAGGTGGCTGGGAATCAGCGCCGTTCGGTACTAAATTGCCGATCAGCATTCAGCATAAGCTAAGTCATTTCCCTTTGCTCTACAGGTCATTCTTAATTGTTTTATCCTTTTGTAAGTAAATTAAAGCAGTAAAGTGTTTATTATTTAATTGTATTGTTACCGAGTTTAATTATCTCTCTCTCTCTCTCTCTCTCTAATCTCTATCTAATTATATTACCCTCAGTATTACACTACAAGTCGTTCTTAATTTTGTCCTTTTGTACGATTGTCGTTCTTAACTTTGAAGCAATTCATTGTTTTTATTTTCTTTTATTTATATTAGAAATACGTTGAAAGTTCTCCTATAACCAAACATCCGAATATATAGCCAGTTCAATGAAGTGTTTGCGTCAGCTCGTAATCATTGATAGCCTCCCGCGAACATGAAGATAAGAATTATTGGGACCACGTGGTAAATATACAGTGTTTTTGTGCTACTTACTGAGAACTAAGCTCGGTACGTGTGTACTTGATGGTTTTCTAGTGCCGCCGGCTTTGAAGAAGCCACAGGCTAGATTCAACTTCCAAGACAAGTTATTGGGGTCACAATATCTTGTTAACAAATTGTTTGGTATTTTATGAATATTTGCAACAATCCGATTGAAACAATGATTGAACGATGCAAACAATTGACTGCCTCGGTGGCGTAGTTGTATTACGGTACGGTTACAAAGCTGAGGTCTCGGGTTCGAGTCCCGGGTCGGGCAAAGTGATATTGGATTTTTCTATTCATTATCAGCCCGGAGTCAGGAATTTGTGCCCGATATGGCGATAGGCTCGCCCCCTATCACATCATGGGACGGAACATACAAGGCGAAATGTGGGTGTCCTGGTGGCGCCTCTGCCTACCCCTTCCGGGATAAAGGCGTGAGTTTATGTATGTATGTATGCAACAATCCGTTCCTCTTTAAATGATGGTAATAATTGTATTATTTTAATAGGTCTATTGACTATTTTGTTAATTTAAATATTTTGTATCGTCAATTTATCGTCTATATTTTAATGGTGGGAAATCCTAGTTTATACCCACAAGAGTATATAAAACCATCTAAAATCGTCAAAGACATTCATTCGTGTGCAAATTATAGATTTAATAATAACAAGTTGTACTTATATTAACCCATATTATCCCAAGGTATCAAAATAACATTTTTTTAAATTTATTTTAACTAATTTGGGAAGAGGGGCTTCCAAAACCGTCAAAAATATTTTTTTAATTTTTTTATGTATTATACATAATGTATTTTCAGACCGCACCTTAAATGGGGCGCTGGGACAATATGCCAACGGGATTTGTATGAAGAAATAACAAACAGAACTATTACTTGCAAAGTATTTTATAGCTATATGAAATTTGAAAAATCACTATAATGAACATAAATACTAATTAAATAAATGAAAATAATAAAAAAATAGTTAGTGAAGAAGAAATAAATAATAGTATATGCAAATCAACTCCACATTTCCTGCACATAAACTAAGTGTTTTTATTCACATCGAATTCGAGTCTAATTTTTGACGACATAATGTTCTTTTTCACCCAGTCTAATCGAATCAGGTAGTTTCTTCTGGATAAGCTTTGGTAACTTGGACTCGATTTGTTATACTAACCCAATCATGTGCATACTGACCACATCTTGTAGCCAAAACGGATTGGTTTGCCATGAATGTATTGTTTAGTTCTATGTTTTCCAAAATATGATACCATTTTCTCATCAATTGATAGATGTTTGTCTCAAAAATACATCAGCCATCTTTGATTCATCATATCCCACAGAGGTCGTACTTTGGCAAATTTGTCGTCAGCAGTAAGACAATTATTATCGCAGGCATGAAAGTAACGCAGAAGGTTTTCCAATCGATTCCGATACATACAAGGAAGGTAAAGGTGGTACCTGACACCCCACCTTAGCTTCAGCCAATAATTGTCCACCAGTAAGGTTGCTAATATGCCATAAATCATCATCTCCGCTGTTTTCATTGCTCTAAGCGTTGTTTGCAAGCTATTTAATGAATACATCCGCGGAAATTATAGGGTTATCTTCTTTCAGAATTGATATAATCTTGTTATCATTTAACCTCGCAAGAAAAAAAATACGATTAAAACGTAGAATAATGTACTTTATGTAAGCGCTCGAAGAAAATGTTCATGGTGCCTCCTATTCCCAGCGCACCTCAAATGGGGCGTCATGTAAAACTTACAAAATATATACAAAAATAATTAAATATCGTTATTATCAATATACTAAATAAAAGTTTGAACTATAACAATGTAAATAACAGTATTTATATAAATTCAAAAAACAATACATTTATGTAGTAACTTACCTTTTTCTAGAATTCGTAATGTCTGAAATTCACTTTTTTTCACCGACTATACAAAAACAACTGCCGCAAGTTTTAATTGTCAATACATGTTATCCTATAGACTATAAAACACATCTAATTAACGATCGCAATTGAATTTACCCACCAATATTCATATATTCAGTGTTAGACATTAAAATATTAATGCACCTTAAATGGGGCGCTGGGATAATATGGGTTAAATTAAAATCAGTGAAAGTGTTCATAAGTGCCTTTTATTGTCTATCTGATGTAAGATAGAAAATCACTCGTATTTTTATTAATAAATTATTAAATACTACAGAAGTGATTACCGCATGTCATGATAATCTACAACACTTCAAATAAAGATACGTTGCGATGATCTGTGGTTGCGATCCATAGGTAAAATGGGAGGAAGGAAGGACGAAGAAAAACAAATGATGATGCACCGGTAAAATCCCTCGATTTTGTTTTGAAAACCCCTTATCATACACATCATTTCTCTTACATAACACTATAGTTTGAAGTGCTGAACGTATTGGATGATTAAAAAGTTTCCGATTGCGAGTTGTAAACATCGATAGATAAAGTTTAATGAGCTTCTGATTGCTTGCGGTTTCATTCATTTTGTCTAGTGCACGTGTGCGGTCGTGTTATGAGCGAAGACGATGATTTTGACGGTGAGATAAATCTGTTTATTTTTTTATTTGTGTTTTTTACAGCCTCCACGGCGCTGTTGGTTAGAAGCCGGCTGTGAAACGAGAGGCCGCGGGTTCGATCCCCGCACCGAAACGAATATCATCGGTATCATTAACAAACAGACCCGTGACAAATATTTGCGGGCCTCACAATCATTTGTCTCGGTGCGATTGCTGAACCCGCGGCCTCTCGTTTCACATCCGGCGTCTAACCAACTGCGCCACGGAGGCTCTCACTATGTTTAGAGTCTAGACTCTAGAGATAGTAACCACTTGCTGGTAGATTGTGTAATAGGCTGAGCTTACAATCAATAAAAAGAATACAAATAATAATATAAGAAAGTATTATTACACAATTAATTGATGCCTTTATCTTTTTAAGTTATTACTTCACACCGAATGTTTATTAAAACATCCGATAATGTTGCAACTTTATGTTATTATGAAATGCATTAGCTGTTGTCTGATAAATATTGTGGATATATTCGTTGTATTGTAGTTTACACGGCTTCCAAGACGTTGGTCTGGGGTTCAAATCCCACCTAATAATCTTTCGGAGTTATGTACTAAAAATGTAACTTAAATATAGTAGTTTACGCGGCTGCTTGGAAGTTGGTCGGGGTTCAAATCCCACCTTTTAACCTTTCGGAGTTATGTACTAAAAATGTAACTTTAACGGCGAAGGTAAACATCGTGACGAAACATGTATATCATAATACTATATATTAACTATACTACTATTACTATTTAAAGGCAGAGGTGCACCTCTGCCTACCCTTTCTGGGAAAAAGGCGCGAGTTTATGTGTTTATATCTGTTATGAAAAATAATTATCTTAATAACACTCACTACTACAAAATCATAATAAGTATGTTTTACTAACAAGCCGACTATTTTCCGAGTACAATAATAATTATTATTCCACCCCTCTCCAATCATTAACATCGAGTCGGGACATTTTTCGCCTTTCTTGACACTAATCGCCATAATTTAGGCAATTGAGCCATTATGGTTCATAAATTATTGCCTACGTTACATTACTAGCTTTAACTTTGGAAAAGTCATAAAATTCGGTCACTAGTTTTAGTGTGGACGAGGAACAAACACAGAGCTTTACAGACATAAATTCATTATCTAGGTAGGATGTGTGGTCTCGATCATTGATTTAAACTAACAATACTCGATTGTGTTAAATTTCATTCCTCTTTTTCAGTTCATTGGATATTTCGACACTGTCATAGAACAAAGCTGTATCTGCAAAATGACAGGAGACTTTACAGGAGAGCTGTTTAAAGTTTTAGAAACACTTTTTGTCGATTTATTTTTTTCCTATAAGTACCAGTTAAATATAACTTACCAAAGGTTTATACTACATTTCCAAGCATTATTATAAATAAATATAAAGAAAATTTAAGGATTATTTAAAAAAATAGGCATTTTATGGGAACATTCCATGTTGTTCTCCGCACATATGAACGCTGCTTGTGATCTTACAACATTGTTCTATGAAAATAATGCTTACTTATGTGAACAAACCAATTTATTCTCCGGAATACCAAAATAAAAATCATGTTGTATGTTTATTTTTATTTTAGGAAAAATAAGTAATAAATAACCACACTTAATAATCAACAGTCTTTAATTTCCAAATTAAGTAGTTACATAATATCAAAAAAAAGTTACAGTTTTAAATATATTATTACTAATTAATCAGTTATAAATTGTCATTTTAAGTGCTTCAGTTACATTAATTATATTGGTACTGAGACTGCTACTTAGGCTTAAATAGCACAGTAGACATAAATATTTTTTACTTTGTTATATCTATTATAATTATAATGTAGTTTTAAGGGTATCACCCCTTTAACTTCTAACTAATTATTAATTATCACAAAAATCACAAAAAGAGATCACAATATTATGAATCACAGATTTATAGAAAATATAGAAAATCTATAAAAGTTTAACAAATTGCAGAAATAAAAAAAAATGATTACTTATAATATTAGGAACATAATATTTTAGTGGAACCGAAATTACGTCCAACGAATCTTTAATATAAAAAAAATACAGAAAAAAGCAAAATGCACCATTTTCAATCATTAATTTCTGAATCAATATTTTCATTAACAGGGCACAAAGTGTTTTCAAATGGTAATGATTTATAAAAATGTACGTGCTCAGAAACAATAACGCCTGCATTACACAAATGCATAAGGTCGTCGTATTTGCTCTTTGAAATTTTTAATAATGAACTATGAATGTTATTTAAAGTTGGCAAAGAATGTGAACTTCTAGTGGAGTTACGAATAATCAGGCAATAATAGTTAGTTTCAGTTAAGTCATATTTATAAAACAATTTATTAGGATCATTTTTATCAACATGCACTTCTTTTATTTTGTTCCAAGAATTTTTTTCATTACTGGTATTTTTCGACCAAATCTTATTATTAATCTTAGACTTAAAATCATAAAAGTCTTGTTGTTGCATATTTTTTACCAAATAAGGATTCGAATCTGTTTTGGCCCATCTTACAAGGGTGCGCCACTCGTCTGGGGTATATATAATCTTAGTTTTAGCTACACGCTCAATAAGGGCATGGACACTGTCGCCCTCATTCTGTGTATGCCCTTTTTCAAGGAATTTATGAAAAATTGAAACATTAAACTTTGCAGCGGCATACAAGTAAAAATTATAAACAATTCTGTTTCGATTTTGGCCCCCGCAATTATCAGAACAAAATCTAAATTCGTCGACGCCTTGTTCGGCTTTTTGTTTAATAAAATCTAATAAACAACTGCTTACTTCATTCGAACCCCGCTTTGACACAGTCTCATCCCATAAATAGCAAGTAGCCTGTTTATTGCACATATCATAAACAGTAAAGTTAAATACTGACAATTTTCGCTTATAGTAAAACACACTGATTTGACCCTGAGGACAAGAAAGCACTTTTTCAAAATCAAATACAGCTGTAATTGTCCGTATTTATGCAAAAAGGAACCATGCAGCAAAAACGCACTTCTGAGATATCAAAAGATTTACAAAAACATGTGCAGCTGTGTTAGATTAAGTAAAATTACTATTTATTTTATTTAAATTTAGTGATAAATTACTTATTTAACTATGTGTATATACATTTACTCTGAATACTCTTAAACTTTCTAGATATTTAAGAAAATGTGCATGTGGTTCCTTTTAACATTTACTAATTGATAGGTTTTCTCATATGCAAAAAAGAACCACAACGCAGGGACTTCCTGATATAAATGAAACTATGTATTTATATTATCGTAATAAAGCTTTAATTCACTAAAAATAAAAAATAATACATATCATCAGAACATGGTATATAACATACTGGTGATTTCGCTGTACTTTCGCCTTCAGAAGCAGACTCTTCTACGATAGTACGCCTCGATTTTCCATTAGGCAGCCTCATTTTCTTGCTGCCAGCAACTACTATATCTTCTGATGAATCTGATACATAGTCAGGACTTTTAAAGGGGGACAAGTTTTCGAGCATTTCTAATACCGGCGAGGAATATTCTTCTAAGCGATCTGGCGAAGTTGAAATGTTGCTTGAAGGTGAAGAAAGCTTATCCAGAGGTTCCGATGTACCAGGTTCTTCGTTACCTTCTGCTGTAATAAATTAAAGCTTTAAAATTAAAGCAACAAAACTGTAAGGTTTTATATATAGGTATAAATGACGATAGCAAAATATTATGAGTTCTTATAAAGCCGTGTCCACACTAGGCGACATTAGTCGAGCAACGTGTGTCCCCGGTGACATCGGGTGACGACGTTGCCAGGCGGGCGACATGACATGGGGAAATATCGCCTAGTGGGTACGCGGCTTAATGTCACTTCAAAAAGTATGTTGTACATGCGCCTTGTATAAAAATCATGCAAAAAAAAATTGATAATTTTTTGAATGTCGCGGGCTAAGGCGTAGCTAACCTTGTTTTGCACAAAACAGTGGCCTCATGAGTATTAAAATCGAACAAATAATTAAATAGCTATCCCGGCACCGCGATAAACCACAGACGGAATAAATCAAATGTGGATAAAGCGTACAACTCAGATTCATTAAGTACTTAAATGCACTAAATAAAACTACTTACCTATTGTATGTTCAAAATTATCTTCGGTGTTCATCTCCAATGCTTTATTTACTAATTACTTGCTTCTACTCAACATGTTTACACTTAATTTAATAAGAAATTAATAAAAACAATAGAACTTTCTTCGCGGAGAAAAATAACGGTCGTCACATATTCGAACTATTTCGTTGAATGTCACCTATTTTGACAGATGTTCGACGTTTTACTTTAAAACTTTGAGTTATTGCACTTTGAGCCATATTTGCAATGAAATAAAGTTAATATTTCGTTTTTCAAAGATGAGAGGCATGTAACAAATCATGTCATTTGGTACCTTTGAGCGATGATGGGTTTCAAAATGTTATATGCATAATGGAATCACATGCTAGTGGTTCTACTGTTTTACAATATTTATTAATAAATTTTAGAACCGAATGCTCGTGATTCCATTTTGCATAAAAATGTCAGCAATTAAAATATGAATTTATTTTACGCATAATCATATCACAGCAACTTGGTTCCATTTGGGGTATTAAAAATATTTTTTAATAATAGAAATATGTGTAACGTATAATGGTACCAAGTATGTGTGGATCTGTTTTGTATAAAATGACATGGTATTAATATCGTTTATTTGTTTGAACATTCGAGTTCCATTGTGCTGTGGTTCGGTTTGGCTTTATGTATAATGTTTGTTTCTGCTGTTGGTTCTATTCAGCTTTTAGTATACCTTGTTTTTAAGGGAAAAATCGTGTGGTTCTTTTTTGTATAAGATTTTAGAGCACGTTTAAATTAGTATTCTTCAAAAAATGTAAAAACCAATATTTGTCGTGTGGTTCCATTTTGCATAAATACGGACAATTATTTTGCCAGTGGAATTAACTGCTGCATTTTTATCCTCATTCTTTAATTTACGAGCAGTTTTTTTATTCAAAATGTGTTTTCTATATGATGTGCTTTCTTCTTCCGTGGGATTATTCTTATTTCGGTACACGTGACATTCGTCGCATTGATCTTTCTTCGGAATAAAAAAGCCTAAATTAAAGTTCTTGCAAACTATGTCCCTGTATTGACGCTCAGTTTTCGCGATATTATTGTATTTTGAGACATCAACCCATTCTTTATATAACTTAAACATACGTGAAATGCTAAGATTACCATCTAAATAGAGCTTACTTGATCTTTGTCGTATATAATGTGATTCTATTGGGACAAATGAATGGACATGATCACAGACACTTTGTTCCATCTCGGCATTGATAATAACTTTATGATTGGAATGTCGACCCCTTTTATCTATCTCCACATCAGAGACACCATCATATTTGTTGTGAGCTGTTTGTATTACCCTTTCACCAATAGCTAGCGTTTTGAGGAACATGTTTTTGCAAACATCAACTATAGTTGTATCAGAGTTTGAATCAGAAAGAATGGGTAAACAATATTTGTAAGTAAATTGGCGCCTATTTGGATGATCCTGATTTAGACATCGAAATTTTTTTTGCTTACGTGTATATTTTATAATAAATGCCCATTGCTTTTCTTTGCTACCAAGGCTCCAATATCGATGAAAAAAAATCTAATGTTTGGTTTTGATTAACTTTGTCTCTACATTTATAACGGCACGTACACGGTTCGCCCATAATTTTTTCATCTACTACCTTCCCTCTCTTTGAGATATATTTTTTGCCGAGATTAGTCAAACATTTCCTTCTCACATCTGACCATGAATCTTTACATTTTTTGCGTTTTTTCCGAGTTGGAGATGCTAAAGGACTGGAATCTGATTCAGATAAACTACTAGAAATAATACTTGTACTGGGAGATGGTACCGAGTTAAACCAACTATCGTGCATTGCACAAAATAAATCATTGCACTGACCGTGTCTATTGATTGGGGAAGGCATTGGCGTTGGAATAGTTAATGGTGATTCTTTGGGTGTAAACATATTTCTACTGTCTTCAAATTCTGGAATAACAACGAGCGGAGTATTTTCAAAGCTAGAATTCTCATCTTCTATGTTAAAAGGAGTAGGTACAGGTGACTGATGAGTATACTCATTTTCTTTGTTCACATCATAGTTTTCAAAATTTTGATCGGCTATTACTTCATTCCAGACATCTGCCAGTTGAATAGAGATGGTTTCAGCTCCCGGCGGTAGAGGTGATGTACCTCTACCAACATCAGAATCTGCAGCATAAGAAAATATTCATTGATGTAAAGTTAAAGTTAATTACTTGAACTACTAAACTGCACTAGTTTGTATAACATAACTCTCATATAAATAATAGAAACAGCACTTCAAAATCCTGAACAAAGTATCATATTATTTTTTTACATAGTACAATTAAGTAAGTTATAATACGACTGAAAAAAACCATCGAATTCTCGGAGTACAACGATGTATGTAAACCAACGACATAAGTAATTTACAGAAACTTCAAGCAAAAACGTGGCAAAATACAAATACGACGGTAATTTTTACAACGTTTAATAAGTCATTTAAAATGTCTAAATACATAAAATGTTATCATCAGGGTAGAATTTATTACTCAATACTAAGATTCAAATATTATTTAAAGTTCCATAATACAATGCCGTATCTAATCATACGTCGTGTAATTACATATATACGTAAATAAATCTAACATTGACGACTAAACATAATATTGTAAACATTTTTATAACTAAAATAACAACAGAGATATAGTATAAAATAAATACTCACAGTTCTTATTCGTATTTTGATGTAAATTTTCAAAAACACCAGAGTCGTCCGTTGGCTTGTTGCATTTATCTTCATTATTTAACACTAGTTTTAGTATTTGTTTCGATCTTGACATAATTAATTATATTATCAATTAGTATTTCACTAAACAAACATTTAATAAATATTATTTATGTTAAATACGCGAACGCGTCGAATTTTAACTCAGCGCGTGCGTCATCCATTGAACAATTAAGGAACTAACGTTGCGCAGGGATTTGCCAACGCGGATATGCTCGCGGCGTGTCGGTGACAAGTACGTACATGCAAAAATGGCGTTGTCGCTAGAAATAATATTCAAATACTACATTGTTCAATCGAAGATCTCCGAAAGTATTCATAATATATATATTTTTTTCAGCTGTGTCGATAAAGAATGTTTTTCTAGATAATAATATACAAAAAAAGAGGTTTCGTGTTTTTATCACATGTTACCTTGTTCTACGAGTGTGTCGATTTTAAAAAAATACACCCAACAGTCACATACATAGTCCTGACCCCACACTAAGATCGAATCTTGTGTCGTGGGTATCAGAAGCTACGAGAGACTTTTCGGCCTCACAAATACCCAGACCCGAAAGAAATACCTGTGGATCAAACAAATATTTGTTTCGGTGCGGGGATCGAACCCACGGCCTCTCGTTTCACAGGCCGCGTCTAACCAACTGCGCCACTGTCAATTTAATGAAACTTTAATGAAACTAGAGTGAGAATACATCGTACAAGATTTAACATTACAGTACCAAAACGTGTTTGTTCCAGGTCTGGATTCAACGAAGGTGGAAGGGGCGCCGGCGGAACCCTCACCGATGAGTAATAACGGCGTCAATGACCAAACGCAATGCATAGTTGGTGGAGCCCATGCCTTCATACTACGAGTATGCAATATCCTTTTGTAGAACCTTTTATATGTCTACAAGGTGAACGGACAACCTGGGTCAGTTGCAGGAAGTTGCTGGATGCAGGCCGCTTCTAACAGGTCGAAATTGAGATAATTGTGGGAGGTCTATTATCAGCAGTGGACTTCCTGTGGCTGAATAGAGATAGAGAGAGAGAGAGAGAGAGAGAGAGAGGGAGAGAGAGAGAGGGAGAGAGAGAGAGAGAGAGATGTCCAAATTTGCTTGCTTGTAAGAAGTCATTAAAGGCAATATAAATCTTAACATTAGTGGCATAGTACCTAAATACAATCCTGGTTTTTGGAGATTAAGGAAAGAACTGCGAAAGCAAGGAGTTAATTAATTTTGTAATTGCACATTTAGGTAATCTTAACAATTAAAAGCTTTTATAAAATGTTTTAAAATGGATCGGTTTCTGTCGCTTGTAGTAATTTTAAAGGCAACAGTGGAGTGGATATAAGAAAAGAAGAAGCAGTCTAGTTTGTAAAGAATATTACAATGAATATTAAATACAAATTTGTTGGATCTGCGGTGGCGTGCCAAGGTGCTTATTTATAAAACACGCAAAAACCATAACGCCACTTTGCAGATAATTCTGCAAATAATGTTCAACTGAACCAGCTAGTAGACAAATTAGTCTCGTGAGCAACCGCAAGATGGCGTAAAGTAACATTTTCTTTATTTGAAAATTTTAAAAGTATTTACCTTGATATTTTGACTTTGTGCAATTCAATTTGATAATAATTTATTTGTTAATCAAATATGTCACTTAGATTGTTCTGATATATGAATACCCCATTGCTGGACATTAACAAGAGTTTGGCCACTTTCCAGACAAAGAAAAAGCTACTGAGTTCCTCCCTTGTCTTTTGATAACTTTATTGTTAAACATATTAATTAATGATAATATATAAATTACGTCGTTGTTTTCAGATATCAAGTTTCTTCGGACTAGCACCTCTTCGGTTCAAGCCTCACCCCAATGGATTCGCAGTGTCTCTTTCCAGTGCTATGTGTATATACAGCTACATACTTGTCACCATTTTAGGTAATGTTACTTTAACAATAAAAAAAGTTAATATAACGAAATATTTCTTTTGGGGGATAATCTATGTAGTTGCAAGTGAAAAGAACCCTATGGTAGCTGAAAATTTTAAAAGAAGTAATTTTTTTTGGGTTTCCTGCGTACCTCCCATAATGGGAAGAGAAAGAGATAGGACGGGAGTATGACAGGACAGTCTAATTAGTCATCTAACAAAAAGGTATCAATGACGACGGGTTTACCCGTATTATCTGTGAGACCGTCGTACAAAGTAAGACGTAAAAAGCAACAGTTTGTCTCTACCACTGAATAAAACATACATACATACATAAATTCACGCCTTTATCCCACAAGGGGTAGGCAGAGGCGGCACCAAGACACCCACATTTCAGCTTGTATGGGACGGATCTAAAAAATAAAATAAAATGTGATAGAGGGCGAGCCTATTGCCATATCGGGCATAAATTTCTGACTCCGGGCTGATAATGAAAAGAAAAACCCAATATCACTTTTCCCGACCCGGGATTCGAACCCGAGACTTCAGCTTTGTAGTCGTACCGTGGTACAATTACGCCACCGAGGCGAGTGAATAAAACTATGCTAATAATACCACGTTTTACAGTAATCCTGACAATCTTCGGGCTGGTGGCGGAGATCAACGTGGGCGAGGAGCTGTCGGTGCGCATGTCGTCGCGGATGTCGCAGGTGGTGTCCACGTGTGACGTGCTGGTGGTGGTCGCCACTGCTGGCGCGGGGGTGTACGGCGCGCCCAAGAGGATGAGGATCATGCTCGAGTTCATGGAGAAAGTGGCTTCGGTGAGCGAGTGCTGGAAGCTGTATGATATTATGGGCTTATCAACTTATTTATTATCAATTAATATTTAGAAAACGTTACATCTTAGTATTTAGAAAATGATTCTGAGGTAAAAAGACCTCTTTTAAAAAAATACAGATTAAAATTAAGATACAGAACATATGTTTTTTTCATAATAAAACATTTCAAAAAGAAACGTCGAACAGACAAAGTCTGCCGAGTTGAGTATAGAAGGACAACATTTGCTAGCCGACATTTTTATTTAATGAGTCCCATGCTGTATAACAATATTAATAAAGTCCTTAATATTTATCCTATGACGTATATGAAATGCAAAGTGACCATCTCAAATTGGCTAATGACTCTTTCTTACGACGCCACAGAAAACCTTATATTAACTCGCACCCATTAATGTTTTTGTGTAAGATAGTTGGATATTGTGTAACACATGCCCAGACTCACACACATACACACACACACACGCACACAAACACACTCTCGCACACACACACACACACACTCGCGCACACTCACACACACACTCACGCACACACACTTTCATATACATACACTCACACGTTTCATATTATTATTATTATATATATTTTTTTTTTTTTTTTTTTATTTTATCTTTTTTTTTTTATTTTTGTTTTCAATTTCACTACCTTGCTTTTATTGTTTCATTGTAATTCCTTGTAAGTTGTAACTATGTTTATAATACGTGGAGGTGGGCGCTGCTAACTGCAACACAGTTACACCAGTAACTACTGCAGTTAGCACCTTACAATTGTACTCTAGTTTCTTGTAATGTTTTTGTTCCAAATAAATAATTTATTTATTATTATTATAATATATTTTCAATTTCAACTTAAAAACTTTTGATAGTACCAGGAGCTCATAAAGTAACAAAGCTATTATATTCCAGATAGACAATAGCATAGGTGGACAGTACTCGACGTTGACAGAGAGGAAGCTGTGTGCAGTATTGCTAGCGATCCTGATTTTCTTCTCCGTGCTAATCGCCGACGACTTTTGCTTCTACGCGCTGCAAGCTAGGAGGTTGGACAGAGAATGTAAGTTTTCAATGACTCATGTTAGTGCTACTTATTTCTGTTACTGTTACAGCAATTATCTGGTTTAACATTTAGCAACCGTTTCCTTGATGATTTAAGGAAAAATATAAATGAAAATCAGGGCTTTTGAAATAGAATAACAGCTGCACGGTATTTATTATTTTGGAATCGGTGTACATAGGTATTTCTTATTAATTAGTAATTGGCACGATTAACTGCTATTTAGTAGTTATAATATGCCTTAATCCTCTCATTTTTGTCTATCATCTGACTTGCAGGGGACATTGTGACGAACTACATAGGCTTCTACCTGCTCTGGTACGTGGTGATGATCCTGGAGCTTCAGTTCGCCTTCACGGCTCTGTCAGTACGAGCGAGATTCCGGGCAGTCAACGACGCACTCGCTGTCACTGCTCGCCAAGTCTCCGTGCCCAGTAAGTAATAGCATTGAAATATGCCAGAGGCCGCTTCCAACAGATCTATGTGACGATCTATGGGAGAGGCCTACGCTCAGCTGTGGACTTCCTGTAGCTGAAAACAGAGAGACAGACGGAAATTTCGTAAACTATAATGGGCGTTACTTTTTGTTATTTTTAGGTAGTTTATTTGTTATTTTTACTCCTCTACGGTAGCATTGAATAGTACTGAATGCAATTAAGTATTAAGAATAGGTCTGCTCGAATACTCTGTTATAAAAGACATCTTTTTTTTTCTTTTATATAATTATACCCATGTAATTTCAAGTTCAACTGTCTGGACCGGTTGAACTATGTTAGATATAATTATGTATTGCATCGAATACATCAAATTTATAATAATAATTGCAGTAGATATACCGAAGTCTTCATCGCCGCTGAACATCTACGCGATTCGCGTCTCTCCAGTGGACTCTCAGAGGTCAGCCAACGTCAGCTTGCTGGTAGACTCGGCGCCCTCTATAGAATCCACTGTTATTATCAAGAGAACTGGTGAGTGAAAGTATAGCATCTTCATTTCCTTTTCTTCTTTAATCGGACAATTTATTGTCATTAATTATTACGGTGACTTTTGTATTTGCTTTAAATAGGTCCTCTGTTTTAGTCTGTCATATTCATCAAATTTAGTCAACACGTTGTTATATTACCGTGGGAATCTAGATTCAACTGCCCAATCAGGGTATCAGCATTCTATCCGTTTAATTAACAATCAAATAAGGTGCTGTCATTGATATCAATTACGTCGAAAATAAAAATTTTAGATACTTTCAAATCATAGCGTGTTTATCCGCTGTTATGTCTTCTACAAATAGTACTTATGAGCCTGCTCTGAAATTACAATGCTATTTATACTTCTAGTAAGCGGAGAAGCTCGTCTAATAGTAACCCCATGCGAGGCCATCCGTCGGCTCGCCGTCCTACACGGCACGCTGTGTGATGTGGTTCACAGCATCGACGACAGCTACGGGCTACCGCTCATCGTCATCCTCATCTCCACGCTGCTGCACCTCATCGTTACGCCCTACTTCCTCATCATGGAGATCAGTGAGCATTCTGTTACCTTCAGTTTATATTATTTTCAGTCTTCAAGACAGGCTAGATTGGGGCTAAGAATTACAACGGTTTCTTCGAAAGCCGCCTGCAACCAGATATTTCTTATGATCATTATTACAAGTATAAATAATAACATATTACTTTTTAGTAAATTATAGTAATTAGCACGCCAGGGCAGAAGGTGCACATAGAAACCAAAACTAAGTTAGAAGTACTTATAACCTGGGATAAAGTAGGAACTATTAACAAGTGAACACTTTGTCGGCAGTTGTATCAACGAACAGGATTCATTTCCTGGTGCTGCAGTTCTTGTGGTGCGCCACGCACATGCTGCGGATGTTCGTTGTGGTAGAGCCCTGTCACTACACCGTCAATGAGGTTTGTACAGAAGACTATTCGACGTACTTTTAACCTCTATTTGACAGCTCTTGTAGGGCTTTTGATTATAATATGATGTCGACTACAAAATAAGAGCCTTACGTTTGATCCTCCACCTAAACTATTTTATGCATTACTGCAAATATTTGTTCTGGGTTTGGGTGTGATGTGACTGAAAATTCTCTATCAAGTAGTTTTTGATACCCACCATACAAGACTCTCTTGTATATATCTTATATTTTTGATGTTAATGTAGGCCTGTAGGGTTAGGTTAGTACGAATGCTGATTATAGCTAATATCGATGTATGTTCTACTGACTTCAGGGCAAGAGAACAGAAGGTTTAATCTGTCGCCTGATGACGTCGACTCCCTCCACGGGCATCCTACCCTCGCGGCTGGAGCTGTTCTCGCGTCAGCTGATGCTGCAGAGCATCAGCTACTCTCCGATGGGCATGTGCACGCTCGACCGACCTCTTGTAGCTTCTGTAAGTATATACTTAGCGTGGCTACATTTGGACGTAGGCTTCCTCAAATATTTGCCAAATATCTGAGTCTTAAAAAGCTCGCTTATATATGCTGCTCAGCACTTTTAGGCAAAGAAGACATTCTTTATATTCATTTGTGTTGTTTCATTTTTACTTGTTATTTTTTTGTACATGGTTTTTCCGCAATTATTTTGTTTTCTAAAGTTTCTTTTACTGCTCATCCTATAATGTCTTAGTTCTATTGATATGTATATCCATGTTCTAAAGTATATTATATTTACATGGTTTGCATTTGCAATGCAAAAGATAGGCTATATATCTACAACATTATTTATCCTTTAGGCGACACAAACTACATGATAATAAATATCAATGAAAATAAACGTGTTCTTAAAATATATTATTACAATGTTGTTATCATTTCTGCAGGTCATCGGTGCCGTGACAACATATCTGGTGATTCTTATACAATTCCAAAGATACGATAGCTGAACTCCATGTATTATGTATATAAGCTTAAAAAATATAAGTCACGTTTTTATTCTGCTAGTCATTTTGATTCTAAATACACTTGTATTCGCAGACATGTTTATTGTCTATTTATACTTGTAAATAAAGTTTTTCTCAAATTAGTGAATTAAGTGGTAGATAACATTGTAGATGTCTTTTACTATTCATTTGATTGAGATATGGTGACGAATGACATTTTTGTGTTCTAACGCATCACGTGTATTATTTAAAATCATTTCGTCATACTGTTTAAACTGTAAAGTTAAGAAAAATGTATAAATAAACACAAAAGGTTATTCAGTAATGCTTTGTAAATGTATAATATTGTGATAAACGTTATTCTGGTATAAAGTCGCCCGTAGTGGACGGAATGGTGAAAGCCATCGATTACTTCATTCGCAAACGCCAAGTGCACCTGCCACACTGAATGAATTACAACTGTGACTGCTAATGGCTGTATAATATATGGTCTGCTTAAAATGTACTTTCAACTCCAATTTTAATAAAACTATTGCAAAAATCTTGTAATGTAATTTTTTATAAGGTATTTATGTATTGTTGGATGTAATTTATTTTAGAACTAAGTTGAATTAAATAATAAACTTGTTTTACTGTTATTTATAATATTTCAGTTTTAAAGTGTGTTTTCATTTTTTGTGTCCTCCACCATTACCAATACGGACCCAAGTAACTAGGTATGCAGAAGTAGATACTAGATATATAAAGTGGTGTCCGCCAACCCGCACTAGGCCAGTGTGGTGGACTATATGGCCTAACCACTCTCAATCGATTCTCTCGATTGTAGAGTAGGCCCGTGCCCTGCAGTGGGACGTATATGGGCTGATATAGATATAAAGTGATGGCAATTAGTTATAATTCACAAGCTGTATTTTATTACAATGATCGAAGAAATAATAAATATTTAAACAGGAGTCAAGGAGAAACTCTTCACTTATCAAATTTTCCAACAAACGTTCAAAACCACCACTCAAAAGTACCAGGAGCGCATAAGTGTGGAAACACTTTACCTCTAGGTGAGCTGTTCGTTTACGACGCCGCGTTCCGTCCGCATCTAGCATTTAACGCAAATTCTCATATTCGTGCAACGTGGGACATAGTTTTGCATTTACCGCGGAACATACATTAAAACTTTGTGCAGTGTGAACGAACGCATTGCACCTCCCACTTTGCTATTAGATTTTCATCTGCGCACCCCACACGAATGTTTCCCGTATGCGGTCTGTCTTCGACCGGTTTGTTGCCGCTTGTTTTGCTTTATAGTTTCCTAGTACTTTTTAATCAGTGCTGTTGGATTTGAATGTTTCAACGTTGAATGTGAAGGTTTGATTTTAATTAAATACACTAAACAACTTTGTTGAACGTTATTCTACATTCAATTTTCAAAGTACTAGTTCAGTGCTTATTAAGAAGTAATTTTCTATTTTATTAATTACACAGCTGCCAGTAAAGTTTGAAAAAGGAGCTAATCATTTTAATTTTATTTAATAACAACTGGGTCTTTTGGTTGATAAACAATAGGCGTTGGTAGTTTCAAAAGCATTTTAGCCGTGATTAAATCAATTCTTGTAGAAATATTTTGCGCAGTCTAGACAGGTGTTGGATGTTGCATTTGTAGAAAAGGCTCTGCAGGAGTTGACAAAACTGTCAAAAAGCTAGTTCATACTAAGCGACTCTTCGCCTTCTCATATCTTCAAGATATGAGATTGCACCAAGTGTTGGCTCGTATATCCACATATATATTGATATAATATAAAAGTATTACGTATAGGAAGTTTGTCCAAATGAAACGTGAGCGAGCAACAATAAAAAGTTCATAACCTCATGCGATATTTTAATAAAACGTTGCAGTGTTTTCGTTTCATTCTGCAACGTTTGCAAACGAAATTGCACGGCGAGATGTATTAAAGCGAAGCAAAAAACGGTAATAACTATCACAAACAGATCCGCGAATATATTGCATATTCTTGTGTGCACATATCATAACACACCCATACCATGAATGTAAAAAAGGATATAAATGATGGAACGAAAGATAGTAAATGTAATGGTATAGTTATAACAATTATATGTATACAATAATAGCCTCCTACCACAGGTATTGTTATACTTAAAAGGAGTGCTCCAATAATAACAATTTGTATTTAGATTAAGTTAAGATAATGCCTTTAATTTTTTTTTATTTTAATTTTAACTATGTTTAGTATAATAATGGTCAGGCATACATAAATTCGTATGAGTTAGTTTATAGAAATCTTAAATAATTATATTTATACCAAATTAGGGTACTGTATGTATCAAATAGCATAAACACCCCCCCATAAATTTAATTTGTTTATATTCGAGCCTGAATCCACAACATTGGAGCAGGATGGTGTTTGATACATATTGTATTAATGTATTAAGATACTCAATCAAATATAAATTGATAATAATATTTAACATATTTTGTAAGTAGAGCCACGCTGTTGTCAGTCATGACTCAGCACGAATGGGCAGGCTTGTCCAGGGCGGTACCACTGTCTCACAGCCCGCCGTCCCGCTGCCATCGCGCTTGAGGCCTGAGTACCGCGCCCCCCGACCCGCGCTGCCGCTGCCACTCCGCTCGCCGCTGCCGCGCCCTCCCGCTGCCATCGTGGGCGCAGCCTAAGTGAAGAGTGGGTCATTAACAAAAGATTTTAAAAATGTAATTTCTTTAAATATGTGCTTAGTATATACCTATAACCAATAGAATAAGTGACCATCTTAAATGTTGAACTGCAAGTTATCAATATCTTCAATGTTCCTGTTGATACAGTTAATCTCGGTACCAGGGCGGCATGAATGATGAAGAGAGTGGCTCTATAGCTCTTCACTTAGCGGTACAATCGGTAATGGGTATAAATTAGTTGAAACTTGAAAACAAAGGGAACTGCCGGCAGCATAAGCGAAACTTGAACGGCTTTGGGTCGATGCAATTTTAATTCGGCTGACATAATGACGCCAACGTGAGACAATATAACTGTTTATTTGCATAAGATTTTTCATAGATTTTTCATACTAGCAATATTAAATAACGATATATTAACTGTTAAAAAGCGCATTGTGGTTCAGACAGTGTGTCTACCGATGAAAGACAACCATTTGACACCAACTGACAAAATCATGCAAATCTGCTCAGAATTGGATATACAGAAGTTGAAGTTGTTTTCGTTGTCAATATTGTTTTTTTCCAAAGAATATCCTAACCCGATTACGTTTCTAAACGTTTCGATTAATTTACAGCTTTCGTGGTCACAGGGCAGAATGAGGTATTGGTCATCCGCTCAGTGACTGGTAGCTAGTATTTCGGGTTCCAATTTATTTAAGTGAAGAATTGGATCCCACGCTTATGCAGGCTTCAAGCCAGCTTCTTCACTGATTTTTTTTTTAATTTCAATAGATTCGTGAAATATCCAGGGCAGAAATCGATGTGTTTGGGCTGCTGTTGGTGTTCGGAAAAACCAACAAACATTTAAAATCAACCTTTTAATTTAATAATTGTAAATAAAGATGGTCAGGGATGCTCCTATCTAGTGGTCATGGCCTGTCCCTAGAATAGGTGTTACGAGTACGCGACCTCGGCCCCCCGAGCTACTGCAGTCACTACCAACCATCCCTTCCGTGACTGCAGCATCCACTCCTACAGGCCATACTTCCCTTTCCCATAACATCCTCCACCCACAAACCCTATTTCCTTTCCCCCGGTTGATGACGGGCAGCAGCGTCATCAACGCGAGACCCTCCCCCCCTTCTGCGCTCGCCAACCCGCCTGCCAAGCGTGGCGAGTATTGGCAAAATCCTCTCATGATTAGTGACACCAGGACCAGGCCCCCAGTCCCCGGCAGCCCCGCTATTCCTGGCTATGGTAGCGGCCATGGTTACGGCGGGGCAGGGGGTGCTAAGAATTCCCGGGTTGGCCCCGGCTACCACCCCCGACGACGACTGGCCCTGGTAACACACAACATACGCACGTTGAGGACAGACGAGAAGATTGTCGAACTGGAAGAAGAATTGAGTGGGTTACACTGGGACATTTTGGGGTTATCGGAAGTCCGTAGAATCGGGGAGGATACGATAACCCTGAAGTCCGGTAACCTGCTCTTCTACCGGGGGGACGACCAACAGTCCCGAGGAGGTGTCGGATTTCTCGTCCACAGGTCTATCATCAACAACATCGTATCCATCGAAAGTGTGTCGAGCAGGGTAGTGTACCTTATACTCAGAATATCAAAAAGATATTCGTTGAAGGTCATACAGGTATACGCGCCGACCTCGACACACCCAGATGAAGAAGTAGAGGAGATGTATGAGGACATTAGTCGGGCCATACATACTTCCAAAACCTACTTCAATGTTGTTATGGGAGACTTCAACGCAAAGTTGGGGATGAGAAGCGATGCAGAGTTGAAAGTGGGGCAATTTGGACATGGGCAACGGAACCCCAGGGGTCAGAGGCTGGCCGACTTTCTGGAGAAAGAGGGACTCTTTGCGATGAACTCTTTTTTCCAGAAGCCGCCTCACAGGAAATGGACCTGGCTGAGTCCTGACGGTTCTACGAGAAACGAGATAGATTTCATCTTGACGACGAATAGACAGATGTTCAGTGATGTCTCTGTGATCAACAGGGTGAAAACCGGTAGTGATCACCGAATGGTAAGGGGCTCATTGAATATCAATGTCCAATTAGAAAGGCGTCGCTTGATGAAGTCTACGCTCCGACCTACTCGTGCCCATATCCAAAACCCCGAGAGCTTTCAACTTGAGCTGGCAAATCGCTTTGATTGTCTCAAAGAAAACTTTGCAGTGGATGAGCTAAACAGCGGTTTGGTAGAAGCTGTCCATACGGTGGGATCTAAGTATTTTAGACCTCGCCGTAGAGATAGACCACAAAAACTCTCGATCCACACTCTTGACCTCATGGCCGAACGTCGATCTATGGCGCTGCAGTCTTCCGATGACGCCGAAGCATATAGGCAGCTCAATAGACGGATCTGGAAGTCCTTGCGACACGATGTCCGTGCTCACAATACTGTGAGCATTACTGTGAGCACAATTGAGCGGAATGGAGGCTCCAAAGTGTTTGCAAGAGACTTGTCTATTGGGCAAAGCCAGTTGTGTAGGCTGAAGACGGACGGCGGTCGCGTAGTGTCGACGAGGGCAGAGGTTTTAAGGGAGATCGAGAGGTTCTACGGACAGCTTTACACCTCGGTTGCCGAACCTACTGTTAGCTCGGCCGAAGACCCGAGAGCCGAGTTGATCCGACACTTTAGCGATGATATCCCGGACATCAGCCTGTATGAGATTGAGATGGCCCTGAAACAGCTTAAAAACAACAAGGCGCCGGGTGAGGACGGAATCACTTCAGAGCTTCTGAAAGCGGGCGGAGCGCCGATACTGAAAGTCCTTCAGAGGCTCTTCAATTCCGTTCTCCTCGAGGGATCAACGCCAGAGGCATGGAGCAGGAGCGTGGTGGTACTGTTCTTCAAAAAAGGTGATAACACTTTGCTGAAGAACTATAGGCCCATCTCGCTCCTGAGTCATGTCTATAAGCTGTTTTCCAGGGTCATCATAAATCGTCTCGAACGCAGGTTTGATGACTTCCAGCCTCCCGAACAAGCCGGTTTCCGAAAAGGCTTTAGTACCATAGACCACATTCATACGCTTCGGCAAGTTATACAAAAAACCGGGGAATATAACTTGCCGCTTTGTTTAGCGTTTGTGGACTATGAGAAAGCTTTTGATTCGATCGAGACCTGGGCTGTGCTAGAGTCTCTCCAGCGATGCCACATAGACTATCGGTAGATCAAAGTGTTGAAGTGTATATACAACAACGCCACCATGTCGGTCCGAGTACAAGATCAGAGCACGAAGGCTATTCCACTACAGAGAGGCGTGAGACAGGGAGATGTCATATCTCCGAAACTGTTCACTGCCGCGCTGGAAAACGCCTTCAAGCTCTTGCAGTGGAAAGGATTCGGCATCAACATCAACGGCGAGTATATCACTCACCTTCGATTTGCCGACGATATTGTAGTCTTGGCAGAATCGCTGGAGAACCTTAGCACTATGCTCAAAGACCTCAATCGAGTCTCCCAACAGGTGGGTCTTAAAATGAACATGGACAAAACGAAGATCATGTCAAATGTCCATGTTGTGCCCACCCCCATTGGAGTTGGGGGCTCGACTCTTGAAGTTGTAGACGAATATGTCTATTTAGGACAAGTGGTCCGGTTAGGCAGGTCCAACTTCGAGAGAGAGGTCAATCGTCGAATCCAACTCGGTTGGGCAGCGTTCGGGAAACTACGCGACGTCTTCTTGTCCAAAATACCTCAGTGCCTCAAATCGAAAGTCTTCGATAGTTGTGTGTTGCCAGTGATGACATACGGCACCGAGACGTGGCCTCTCACTATGGGCCTTATTAGGCGGCTCAAAGTCACTCAACGAGCTATGGAGAGGGCTACGCTCGGGGTTTCCCTACGAGATCGAATCAGAAATGAGGAGATCCGTAGGAGAACTAAAGTAACCGACATAGCCCACCGGATTAGTAAGTTGAAGTGGCAATGGGCGGGGCACATAGCGCGGAGAACTGATGGCCGATGGGGCCAAAAAGTTCTCGAATGGAGGCCACGTAGCGGAAAGCGCAGCGTAGGACGTCCACCCACAAGATGGTCAGACGACCTGGTAAAGGTGGCAGGACGTCGCTGGATGCAGGCTGCCTCCAACAGGTCACTGTGGAAATCATTGGGAGAGGCCTATGTTCAGCAGTGGACGTCCTTTGGCTGATGGATGGATGGATGGAAATAAAGGGTAGTATAATTATAACATTCACTGAGCGGATGACTAATACCTCAGTCCGCCTCGTGAATATCTTAACTTCATATTTCCTGCTGCCCTTAAACAGTGCCAGTTTTAGAATCCTTAGTATATTTTTATATACAAAAAAAAAACATTTTCAATGGCTCTTTCCGTAGTATAAAATAACTCGGCAGCTCCACATCCTATGTAGGTATTTTATAGAAATAGTTCAAGCCACATAAAACCGTTGCTCGTAAACCGGATAATTAAGACGTGAGGACATTAATTTACATTGTAGCAGTAAAACAGTTGTAAACATCGATATCAATGTTAGACTAGATAAGACATTCAGTACAAAAAATGTGTCCCACCTAATTGCGGTGCATGCACCACACATGAATCAGTTTGCTTCGTGACAGTGACATTGCAGTACGCCTTATCGCATACGTTTAAAAGTAATAAATGAATGTTTCGCCGTCAAACAGAAAGCAAATCGTTTGAAGTTACAATATTTTAATTAAATATCAGGCAAGTGATGTAATATTGCAGTGTGCTTTTAAAATACGGGGGCACTTTATTTCTTTGACGTGTCTCGTCTATCGGTAGAATATAAGTCAATGGTTGTAAACGTTTATTGACTGCAAGTCGATTGAATTTATATTTGAAATTTATTTGTGCCATTAATACATACATACATAATCGAACATCCATACGTAATCTAAATATTTGTAAAACCGAATGAAGGTTAAATCTTTTAAATATGAAAACATGATGCGGGTATGTTAGTGATTGTGAAACTTGTGAACGACGCAGCCAAGGAATTTCGTATTCCGAGATAAGGTAAGATTCTAAAATAATAAATACGATATGCTATGAATTCTTAAGTCATAAGTAAGTAAATAAATAAGTTCACCCAACAGTCACATACATAGTCCCGACCCCACACTAATATCGAGTCTTGTGTCGTGGGTATCAGGAACTACGAGAGGCTTTTTGGTCTCACAAACACCCAGACGTGAAAAAATACCTGCATACAATGTCATAGCAAAATTTATAGCATATCGTAAACAAATGGAGGCAAATTAAAATGTATTATGTTTTACAACCGAATCTAATTTATAGCGATTTTCTCAATAGGTAAATCAACAATAGTTAGAAAATGAGTTTAAAACTATAATGGAAATGGAGCTAGCACTTCCTCTGTTTGGAAATATTTCTCGACCTAACGATTTAAGAATTATAAGATATCTTGTTCTTTGATGGCGATGAATAAAATATTATTCAAGGACGTTATAACACGAACCTCTCTAGAAATTATTTATTCATTGATCGATTGTTTTGTTAAGAGCGATGGATAAGGGGAATGAAAGACGTTTATTTATAGCGAAAAGAAATAAAGACTTTAATATTTTCGTTAGATATGAATATGTTATTACAAAAACTCCAAATAATACGACGATTGTGTTATCATAATTCGTCTATTCTTTTCCAACATCATGTTCATCAATACAAGGGCTCTCTATAAAATACAGCTCGCATATTGAAATGCCTACAACGTTACTTCTAGAACATTCACAGCGCAATCCCCGACTCGGCCATCCTTCACATCAGCCGTTGACAACTCCGTTCCATATTCAAATCCTTAGTCCATTCTTATTAATACAACGGCCAGCACCAAGGTCATACTTGAATTAGGTTGCTTTCCTTATCGCTTATAAAAATCATCCGTAACAATGTGGTTTATAAAGTGGTAATGGTCGCTTCCAACAGGTCGATATGGAGATTTTTGGGGGAGGCCTATGTATCAGTGGACTTCCTATACCTAAATAGATAGATAGTAAGAATGGTTTTTATCAGTAATAAACTCTTTGATCTTTTTTCATTCCTAATATGAGATATGCTTTAAAATTAGAATATTGGCTTACTGAACGCATCGTTCGTATGTCTCAATTGAACTGCATCTCACATCCGTGGCTGTAAAGAAGCGGATGCAATAGATTCTCGCGTGCTTAGTTCACTTCCCCGGCCGTGCTTATTCATATCTTTGTGCTTACTGCTTCGGGGGGAATGCGTGTTGTTTAATGAAACTAAGTCAAATATTTGGTATGACTATCACAGTTAAGCAGTTAAGGATAGGATGCAATTTTCATTTATAAATAGAGGTTCTAAGTGATTTATGGGAAACCATTTTTAAAAATGAAATAAAAAAGATTCTTTGTTTATCGGTATCCCGGGTCGGGAAAAGTGATATTGGATTTTTCTATTCATTATCAGCCCAGAGTCAGGAATTTGTGCCCGATATGGCGATAGGCTCGCCCCCTATCACATCATGGGGCGGAACATACAAAGCAAAATGAGGGTGTTCTGGTAGCACCTCTGCCTACCCCTTCTGGGAAAAAGGCGTGAGTTTACGTATGTATGTAATTTCTTATTCTGTAACACTTGGTTCAGAAAGTAGTTTTCACCAGAGATAAACAGGCAAGAAACTATAGCATAGCTCTTTTCAAAACCAGTTTACAATAGAGCGATTAAAACAAAAGTCGCGTCTTAGTTTTTTCTTGCTACACATGTAAAAATTAAGTCGAATACCTCTCATAAGTTGTGGATTAATTGTTTAAAGAACAAAAAATAACACTGAATACAATAGCGAGGTCGTCAAACCCTCAAGAAATACAACTTACATTTAAATGCTATCCGACAAGCAATATTTAAACTGACATTCCCGTAGCTGTATCATGCCGCTAATACTCCGGCTTCAAAGATTTAAGCTCCGCCCTACATTTCACTTTAATGCCAACTTAAGCTCTGTATGAATGCTAAATGATAAAAAAATAAAATACTATTCAGAAAAGTCTTTATAGCGCATCATAACTACGAAGCTTAGTAACTTACTGCATATACGTAGAATAGTAACATTTCACTACACAACTCGTAGGCTAGACGTAGCATATTGTAACACATTTTGGTTAAATGGCGTAGACAATCGTAGCGTGCAACGTAGCGGACACCATAGTCTGTAGCATAGAGAGTACTGTACGTAGCAGGTTCCTATAGTGCGTACTGCGTATTATTATGTGAGATATACTACGTATTATTGTAACGGTAAGGTACACGGCGTATTATTTCTTCACTGGAATTTCTTAGCGTATATTAGCGGTAGACGTAGGCGTTGTAAATCGCCTTGTTGCATGCAAAGTCACAATCTCGGCCGTACTCCACATCCACGTCGCCTCGTAAAATCCTTATGCAAACTCGATACTTGAGTGTAGTGATGTGAGTGTGTATGTTACATCCAATTTTCGTATTTTATTTATTCACGTTCAATTTTTATATTTTTGATATGATACAGCTTTATTTAATATATCCACCTATTTAGCTATACTGAAACAGTGAGTTATGAAACCTAACTTGTACATATATGGGTAGGAGGTAACATAATATACAATAAAGGTTCTGAAAGTAGTTGTTAAATGTTATATTTCTACTAGGAATATAAGTAATTATATAGATAATAGTATTTTCTAATAAATTACACTAAGACTTTTTTAATTAAGCGTACTACAATTCCTTCAGAAAATACCCGTGTAATAGTGGATTAAAACTTGTCCAGAAAGAAAAACCATTTCATTTCTAGTTTCTTGAAGACCGTAATTGTTGATTTAAAAATACAGTTGTACACCTGCTACTGTATTCAGTGGAATCATTAATTATTTATTCGTCGCCGAGACTCCGCTGGAAAGTTGATTAAATGCGGATTGTTTTTAAATACCTTCGTTTTACTCGAGAAAGAATTCGAAGCGCATTATTCGTGTTTGAATAATACGATGCGATCATAATAATAACTTAAGGAATTCGTAGTATAATAAGTAGTGATTGAGCGTCTTTTGTTAGCTTTTTTACCAATACAGATCTAGATAAATGGAGATACTAGTGCTTTTTAAGAATGAAGGACGATAGAGTATAAGAGGTTTAAAGCATATTCAGCCGACAATCACAAAGACCAGACGAAAAACAACAATAAAACTTTTACCACTCGTCAGATTTTTGTGACAATTGTGTGTACTCTCTGAGTTGGCCCATTTATCATTTGCGTCCTATGTTATCTCTTACAAAGCTAGTGTATTTCTTCTTAATCGGGAATATTTTTATATTTACTTATATTTTATAATAAATTTTAAATATTTCCCTAGATATCGATAACAATAAACATCACTAGGCCAGTAAAGTCTTTATGTTCATATATGCAATGACTCCGGCGTTACGAGTATGACATCCGCATATAGATCGCCTATATATACACATTATATATATATATATATATACATATATTGGCAGGTATTGGCACTGTGACGTAATTTATTGTTCCTTTACGTTTAGATTTACGTCTTACACTTGTGTTGGCCGGTGATAAAACAGTTTTATAGCTTATAATGTCAGTAGGTATATTCCAAATGTCTTATTTGAGATCGTATTCCTTGAAGATTATAAATTCGAATGTCTTTGGTATGTTCTTCGGTTGCGCTGTAATGGATAAAGGGGTAGGTGTGATTTTATAGGGATTGTTGAAGGGCTGGTGATTGATATAGGGTATATTTTTTTTGGTAAAAAACTATTCCTTCGTAATTTTACTTTTTTTAAATTCCAATGAACGGCGAGACAAGAATGCCATTCGCCTGATGGTAACCGATACGACCACTCATGGACAGTAGCGAAACCAAACAACACTATGAATAACAAAGCAACGCTTGGCATTCCACTGGGCTCGCCATCACACATCAAATTTTTTTTAAAGTAATTAAATATAAACCTAGGACATAGAAATAGAAAATGAGTGGTCTATATGAACTTTAGCTAATCTCAGGTAGATTAGCTATGTCAATGCTCAGTCAATTGTTCCGAATAGACAACAACCCACCCGTGGTCGGATAAGCGACATGATACCGAATAAGATATACCAATGATAGTTGACACTCCGCTATTGTTTGTATTATCGCTTAGTATTCATGGCCGGAGCGGTCCCCGGGGCGGCGTGTAGTGCATTAATACACAGCGGTGTAACATTATATTAAATGTACATTGATGGCTACGGTAAGTGCAGATTATATTGCGGTTGTTTTACGCCCGCATTGGATGAGATGGAGTCAAATCCAAATGGTGGAGTATGTTTTGACTGTTTTTTAATGACTTAGGTCGGTGGTATTTTATATCGCAGAAAATTTCATTTCACTTACATCCAATACTTTTTCTTAGAAGACTCGCTTAAGTATTATCTCTCATCAAATATAAAATGCCAAAATTTTACAACAATGACTCATGCAAGCAAGTCACATTTCGCGGTCAGGCAGTATCTCGATCAGGCCAGCATAATTGTGACGTCTTGCGAGATTATTATTTCTCCTCTGCGGATAAACCTAATTGCACTAGGCTTATCCAATCAATATATAAATCTATATCTATATCAGCCCTTATACGTCCCACTGCAGGGCACGGGCCTACTCTACAATCGAGAGAATCGATTAAGAGTGGTTAGGCCATATATAAATATTGCTGTAAAATACTCTACACAGTTGATGCACTGAATAACACTCCACTATGTTATTATAAGAATAACTATTCAATTTACACAGCGCCCCAAGTCACGCGACAACTTTAAACTCACCGTTTGTGAAGTACGAATATAAAATAAACAAGTTTAAAAAACGGCCACGCTTACTGGGTTCAAGAAAGAAAGACTTCATGAAACGTTGCTGATTTATTTAATTTTACACCGATGCGGTAAACTGAATGTTCTGTGGTTGATGTAAGTAAGTGTAGTCATATCTACATAGAGAATGGAATGAGAGACATAATTTTTTCACACCAGTCAATATAGTTATGCCAGGCAGCTTGGAACTGCGTTTTAATTTGGTAATAATAAGAAACAAAAGTTACGACCCTTTATAATCTTTTATTTTATAATACAACTACAATATAATACTACTCATATAGAAAGCAGGAGATTTGCTTTATTATATCGCATAAATATACCAAAGAGAAAAAGAAAGCGAGGGAGAAGCAGAAAATTCTTATTTAATGGATAGCCTATTTTTATTAACTCTTACATGTAAACATAAACATACATAAACTCACGCCTTTATCCCAGAAGGGGTAGGCAGATGCACCACCAGTACATCCACATTTCGCTTTGTAAGTTCCTTCCCACAATGTGATAGGGGGCGAGCATATCGCCATATCAGGCACATATTCTTGACTCCGGGGTGATAATGGTTAGAAAATCCAATATCACTTTACCCGACCCGGGATTCAAACCCGAGACCTCAACTTTTGCAATCGTACCGTAGTACAACTACGCCACTGAGGCAGTCGTTGTTAATTCTTTGTTTTGTATATGAAAACCACTATCTTAGTTATTTGCTCTGAATTTAACTACGCTGCAACCTTTGTATAAATACTGTATTGTAAACTTGTTTTAAAAGAGCAACGCTAGAGTTTCTTGCCCATTCTTCTCTGGCGAAAACAGCCTTGTGAAACGGGAGGTAGTGGAAAAAAGTGACTGAATCTAAATAATGTATGACATTTCATGGGTTCATTAAATATTTTCATTTCATTTCATATAAAACCATTCTCCTGACAATTGTCATGGTCAAACAAGATTTGAATAATAGTAAACGTTAATTTTTAATTATTTTATATTGACACGTTCGAAGATCAAAACGGTTTTAAATATATTTTTGCATGTTAATTATTTTTTATTGTATTATTATAATTTGTGCTTATAGTTAACAAAGAAATCTATGCTAATTAAATTTAACAAATTATATATTAATAATTTCCAATTAATTTCTGCCAAAGTTTATAATTAGTGTTTATCCGTTCGCTGGCGCCGTGTCCAAAATACCCGGACCCTACCAGTACCGAAAGAGGTCGTCACAGCACTTACATTAAATTTGTATTAGTTTAGTTTGATTAATAAAGTTACAGGTTCTATTAGACGTTGGTAATAAAACGGGGATAATAGAACTTGCATTGTTTCGGAATAATTTGATTTTAACTGCTTAATTGTTGTAGTGTTTGTGTACAAGTTTGTTTATGAAATAAATACAATTTGTTGCTAGCCTGATCCTTGTTTTTTGTAGTGGAGGCATTTGTCTACTGGGATGTGTATGCGCCATTATTAGAAAGAGCCAAATAGCTTTATAATCCGCCATTCAGCTTCGTCTTGTAATAAAACATTGAACTGTAGCACTAATTTTTGATGTGGGTCAAACCTGTCATCCAGATGGTATGTCCATCCGCAAACATACTAGATTTTAAGATATTATTTTAAGTTACGTACATAATTTTAAAATATACCACCTTGTTGGTTTAGTAACAGCATATCAGAGCATGAAGTCCGTAGTTCGATGTCCAGTTGTGGCATTTATTTAATTTATATTTTCATTTGTTAAACTTGACACCCCGTGCTGCGTTTTGGGTTTGGATAAAGCATATCCCGTTGAAAACATGTCGACTAAAATTGTGACTTACCTATTTTATCTTTTTACCCATATGTGAGAGGTCGCCTGGGTAGGTACCACCGCAATGACTATTTCTCCCGCCAAACAGCAGTGTAAATGCACTGTTGTGTTCCGGTTTATAGGACATTGTAGCCAGAGTAACTGGACATAATGAGACAAAACATCGTAATTCTCGGAATGGCGAGAGGAGGGAATGCCAAGCATTGCTTTGTATTATTTGTTTTGCTACTGTCCATGAGCTGTCGCATTGCTTACCATCAGGCGAAAGGCATGCTCATCTTACTATTCATCGCCATAAAAAAATATGGATACTAAGCTAGAATATGCTACAAGCCTTGCCCTAGTTTAATCCACCACTAACTATGAGCTGTGAGGTTTATTTATTAACATTAGCTCCGTGACCTTTTATATTTTTACATTTACCCCAGGTAGTTTACATCCCCCAGTGTGAACACAGCCGAGCGTACAAACAATGTTCATCAAAATTTCTCGCGAATTCCGACGAGAAGTTTTCCGAATAAAAAATATATACACAGAACAAAATCCAATTTATTTTTGTAAGTTTTACTTAGACTGGAACCTCAAACATTCTTCAATGGTACAAAAGTTTGTTCAATTAATTTGATGTTATGGACTTCGCTGTCATTTAGGTCGGGTGCACACTGTCTGACAACAAAACTGTTTTTTAGAACACGTTTTTAATTGGGATGTTTTTTATCATATGTTATAGGTCAATTGTGACATGTTGTTAGACAAAGGAATGGATATAATATTAATCTTGTTAGGCGAATTGTGTCATATTTAAGGTATTTGACTATGATCGATTGTTTTTATATTTTTGCGTACAAACACATATACAATTAAAATAAAACATTTCTGTCGAATTTATAGTAAAGTATAAGTAATTTAAAAAACAAGTGGGATCGTAGTGGGGACGTAATGCATATTAAGACTAGTGACGTCACTAGTTTTGTTTTACATACCTTTTCTTTTATTCTTACTACAAGATTTAAAACTTGTTTAATTGTGAATGGATTTACAAATTCTTTGTGTGCTAGATTTTGGATATGGATATCAATACAATAATTCAAATACCCCATTAATTATATCTTCCTACTTTTTTGATAGAGTTTAGTTTACTACGCTGGTTGCCTGCAAGTTGGTAAACATCACTTTTGAAATTCTTGTTGATAACTCGCTAGTACGTAGGTATCTGTATGATGTTTTTCTACACCGAAAAGTACTTTAGTATTGTACCCCACACCTCGATTCAGTTTCCCTATCTCAGCTCTCATTTCCCTAATTAAAATAATATTTTTCTACAGTTCCTATTATACCAATTATTTGAATAATTCATAACAGAATCGTCCTAGAAAATTAACCTAGAAATTCCAGATCGCAAGCCACTATTGCTTTAGGCATAAAAGCAATTATGTTATTTCTTTCTTCTGTAACATTTTCCTCATTATATAAAGTAGGGTTAAAGTTTTTATTGAATTGTGGTCTTTGTGTTATTTTCTGGTAACAAACTGACTGCCAACTACAATGTACTTGTTTGTATGAGCAGGCAGTCCAAAAGAAATGTCATGATTGCGTGAGTCACTGTGACGAGGATCACACCATACTTTATGTTGCTTTTTATTCAAGCTGATTTGAATATTTTATATACATACATAAACTCACTCCTTTTTCCCAGAAGGGCTAGACAGAGGACCAGGACATCTATGTCTCGCCTTGTATATTCCGTCCCACGATGTGATAGGGGGCGAGCCTATCGCCATATCGGGTTCAAATCAGTTATTTGTGGGACAGTAATATCACCCCGGTTTAAGTCATTAGTAATATAGCTTCAAAATGCTGCAGTAAGGCCCCACTGTTACAGACATCAGCGCTCTGCCACTGTATTGGTTTAGTGTTAACATTCAAATAGACGAATATACACAACCAGATCCCCGCTTTGACCTATTTACAACAGAAGACAAACACAACGCGGAACTTTATTTACTTTGTAAATAAGGCTTTAGTTAACTTGGACAAGATTGATTTGTAATGGATTTAAACTATGAAGGACTTATTCATAGATAACTCTAAAACCTGTTTTAGTTATCGAATGTTTTGTCCCTTTCGAACGACTTTTGAATTCAGTTTGAGCGAAGAAAACAAACCATCCGTGACTAAAAAAGATTTTAAAACTGTCTATGAATAAGGCCGTGAATGATTTACGTTTGGCAATGTATTTAGCATTCATACCTTAAATACACGTAGTAGTGCCAGCGTAATAATCCAATCTATAGGCGTCACGGTATGGTATGGACTTTCTAAATAATTAAGACAGGTTAGGCCATATACACCACATTGGCTAACATTTTTCTATAAATTATATTTGTGGTTTAACAAATTGTTAATTCATATAGTAACAGTGAAGGGTATTGTGAGTTAAACTGTATGTTTCAGATATTTTGATTTGCGTAGTCCTCCAACATGCAATGGGACTGAAAAGTCTCTCGTAGTTTCTGATACACGACACCAGACTCGATGTTAGTGTGGGGTCAGAATTATGTATGTGACTGTTGGGTGTATTTATTTATTGATTTAATAAGTCGACGGTGGAACTAGAAATTAGCCGAGAATTTCATTTAATTTAACATTAAAAAGAACCTACGAAACGACTGATTAGATAAAAATCATTTACGATTAAATGACTTTCACTATTAGATTCCAATTAATTTTTATTTCTATTCCTATGATTGCTATTTGTAGCTCCAATCATTTTTAGGATTCAATTTCCGCTGGCGCCGTCCGCAAATCCTTTGTTACCGTGAACGTTACTCGATACCAACTACCAATCATATTTAGAATTCCATATTTAGACGTTTTGTTGGTTGTTTATTCGACTTTATTTCGTTTCTATTTGCGATCGTCCTACACCTACGCGAATTTGCATGATTTATTTGATGTTGCAAAAATATATTGGCTTTGAACTTCATAAGCTGACTGGCCAGAATTAATATTTATAGGAAATATACAGGCACCACTGTACTGTTCACAGTACAATATACATATTGAATTCAAAAATCTCCACAAAATATTGTTCGACATAGGAATTGAACCCAAGAATCCACGGTTCACAACCCACACATGCTGCTATACGATGGTGCGATTTATTCGACTTCATTGTCAGAATTAAAATTCACTTTGTCCCCAGTTTAACTCGTCGTAGTAGATATATTGGCTCAAAATCTCGCGGTTTCTCGAAGTACTAAAGTTTACTGCTCGTGGAAATATGCCAGTATTTCAACTTCCTTTATTTAACACGCGAATGAACTATCAAACTCCGACGCCATTCTTCACAAATCCACTTAATTAACGCTAAGATATCATCTTCCATAATGGTCTTAAATCGTAAGTGGTAATTAAAATTGGGATATCTTTATTGGTGCAAAGGACTAAATGCAATGCCGGGCCATGCAAGAGGGGTTGCTGCCCAACCCTCCGACACCATCCAGTCTCCGCCGAGCCGCCGAGTCGGGTGGACGCGTCGCTCGCGCTCGTCGCCGCTGCGAACTTCTGCCAATTTAAAAAAAATTGTGTTCCAAATTTGAAAATTAAAACCCCGCCATCAACTGGGTAAGTGTCATAATTTATTCATTTTTAGCTAACCACGTTGTCGGCTTAAATTCGGCCAGTTGTTTTTTACGGATCAAGTTTGGTAGTTAATCCTGTCGCGCGTCCGTCGGGTGGGCTTATTAAAAAAGTTAAGTTTATGCGGTACATTTTAAAAGGCGTTTAGGTATATTTAAATTGGAACTTCTTCCAAGGAGGTTCCGAAGCTAATATTTTCCTCAAAGGATGCCGGATTACTTTATCGTTTCTCCGGGATTACACATCGTTTGTTTCGCGTACTTTTGACGTTGAAATATGACGAGTTCATCCTTTCCAATCTGAGCGCTTTTCTTTTGAACAAAATGTATGGGTATTCATAAGGAATTTCTCATACATCACGGGTGGAAGAGAATTTGTTTTTTCATGCGACGTTTTCGTGTTCGAGAAAATATTTTAAGAATGAAAGGAGATTTGTAAAGGTTAATGTCAGTAGGCTTGGATATATATAGAAATATTTTTGAGGCTCTGTTATTTCAACAATCGGTACAGTCGCGCGGAATTATTCTTTGTAATTGCAATCTCATTTGTGAATGTGTTTATAAAATATTTAATATTTAGGGCTTTGGCGGTACTATAAGTATATGATGTACGAATTAGTAAAATAAATGGGGCTTCATTTCATTTTCACTCATTTCATAATTTTTTTAACAAATGTAAAAAATGATCTTGCATAGGTACATATTATATATAATATTTATATAAGCTAAGTTCTACAATGATCAAATAGTTGTCATTTTTGATAAGAGATCGTAGGGTTTGTAATTTTATGCACTGATAATGTGGATACTGCCTTAATAATTTCAAAATGAACACTTAAACTTTCTAAAATAGAAAATACTAAACTAAAACAGATGTTGTAGTTATTTAATACCGTTCTTTGCGTTTTTAATTAATTTTGAAATCATTTTTTATAATAATAATTCAAACAAAGATGGTACGAATCGCATAAAACCATATAATATATTCACTACAGCTATAAATATCCGAAGTCTGGAACGGGAATTCGGATCGCAGATACACATAACTCATGTCATAGATTAGGAGATGGCGTATTTTTCATCCCGGAACAATGCGCAGTTCCCCAAGGATCTCCGATAAAACTTCAGCACGTGAATAACAAGCCAAGAGAACCGAACTTAGGTACTTCTCTATGTTTAACATCGATTTTATCATAATAGTAAATCATTGGCACAACTTCGAGTTCCAACAAAGATATACTATAATTAAGTAATATTCTAACGTTTTTCTGTTATAATATATCCAAATAAAACTTTTGAAACAATGGAAGAACACTCATTACCTACTCATAAATACTTTAAAACATTCACACAAAGGAAACCTGTGGTATTCAGCCTTGCATCCAGAAATTAATTAATTAAATGCAATTCCGAATTCAAAAGCAACGCCTTTCAGCCTATTAAAAAATATCATACAAAGGAAACACTGATACAGCATTACACTGCTTAAAAAATAATTAATTACGAATCGAAAACTTAAACAATATTTGCTTTACGAATATACAGCCTGTAAACCTTTTATCATCTGTGTAACGGGGTAGCGACCCGTTGTGTAGAAATGGGGTTTACCAAAAGATAACATGATCAGATATGTCATGTTGTTTGCTTAGTTCTAGCAGCTAAATAGGATGGGGGGTGCGATGCTGGGCCGCGATACGAAGGGTACGGCCACTCATTAATATGTGTTTGCTTCAGCAATTAATATTTTAATACTTGTTTAGTTCATGGCCGGTGCTAGTTGGGTGCATGCGTACTGGGTTTTAAGTACATTCGTACTAAGTAGGTTTTTGTTGGTCGACGAAATTTTGGCGAATGGAAAGATAATAGTCTGCTCAGTTGGTACATTATGTTGAACGACACTGCACTTACTATCAAGAGCAGTTCGCTTGCCCGCTTTCCGCAATTTACAAGTATGAGTTTGGCTTTTACCTAACTCTTAAACAATGCGGATTAACACCCAGAATTTAATTAAACCGCCGCTGTCAATAGGTTGCTATGGAAATCCTTTAAGTCCTTTATTCAGCATAAAAATGTAACAAAATACTATTAACTCGTATTACATTTGCGAGCTAGCATCTGCCCGTAATTATTAAGTACACACGCACTTAACAGGGCTATATTCATACGTGTTTTATTTGATGTGCGTCGAGTGTTTGGTATTCGAATGAAATATTCTTTTTCCTTCAATATGCAATTAGCACAGCGTGCGTAACGAGCGGTAATGAAAAAAGAGGGGTGCTTTAAATTATTACAAGCTTTGAAGTGGAGAGAACTGGGCATTGCGTAATGGTTCTGGTAAATTGATAAGTAGAAACCTTATGAATAGAAATGTTGCAATAACGTGTGATTGAAAGAGAATGCTCAATTTTCCTGGCCCAAAGATTAAGAGATATTGGTGTCGGATTTTAGGTATTTATATGAGCTATTCTTAATTAGAATTTGACTATTAATTTAATGAAACAGGTATAGCTGGATTTGCAATGGGAGACCGCATTTAGAAAAAAACTTTAGCCACAGAATTGTATACCAATATAAAGTCAGTGTCTCCGAAGGCGTAAGCTTATTTCCGTCCCAAGATGTGATAGGGTACAATCCACTTGCTAAGCCGGAAACAAATTACAGTCCAAGGCTGCTGTACCCAACCTAGGAATCGAACCCATGACGTCTTCCTACCTCATTCGCCCTACCTCCAAAGTCCAAACCAACAACATAAAGGATAAATATAATAATACAAAAAAAAAAGATTCCGACGAATTGAGAACTTCCTCCTTTTTTGAAGTCGGTGAAAAGGCAAATAATCAGCATTATTCCTAACACTGGCGTAAAACGCATTGGTGAGTGGTGTGGTGTAATGAACAAATGACCGTCAATAGGATAATGACCGCCCACTCACTGCAACTCGGGGACGAACCAACTACAACAAAACACTTTGCTATGACACATCTTCGGTTATGTATACTTATACGTGTAGTATTTGTGTGGATAGATATATCTAACGGTTTCTTAGAGTTTCGCGAATGTTACGCATTGAAATAAGACTAATTTTACGTATATTATCGTGGACTCACTGGTCCGCCCCTTGACCATGAAAAACTACAAAAAATCCGTAAAATTAGTTTTATTTCAAGATATATCTAAGTTGATAAATGAATAAAGCCAACAAACATACACGTAGTCCTGACCCCACAGTAAAAAACCAAGTCTCCTGCCAAGGTTATCATAACTGCGGAAGATTTTTTGGTCCTACAACGTCCAGACTGTCTTATTGACTGAAATCTCCTCTAATTTCTTCTTGCCTTTATGCGGAATTTCTTTTATTGTATGACTTGAGGAACTTCAAATCATGTACACGGTGGTAGAAAACCTCTCGTATCGACCCACTTAAGTATCACGTTTTAGCTTCAGAATTTATAAATATTTATCTGATTTTAAACAGGCTGGCATATTTTCATCGACCGGCAACAGATAATAATCACTCTCACTCATAATATATTTTTTGCACTGAACTTGTAAAGTGTAAAATATTTCTGTACAAAAATAATATAGCACGTCTCTCACAAAACCGAACCTAACTCCAAAATACCGCAGGAATAACTAAAACGAAATATACTACTAGATAAACCCATAGATTCTTGCGGCGGAATTTTTCCCTATCCCCAGAAAGATAAACATAAAACATGGCGATTTACACAGGCTCTCACACGGCGAATTTCTAAATCCGGGATAAATAAAATGTACGTCCCACACCGCTGACACGTTGCTGAGCCGACAATATTCTATAGTGAATATTTATTTACTCCAGACCTCCATATTTATTATGTTTTTATAGTGAAATAGGGGAAAATAGCGGGCATATGGTCACTTTCTGCACTATAATTTGCATTAAGTATATAGGCTACACGTCACACTAAAAAGTAGTCGCGGAAATCCTCGTAGTATCGTTTCTTTTAGCTGTGGATAATGATTATACAACGGCCTTATTGAAATACATATTTGATACCTATATTAGTTATCGAATGTTTTGTCTCTTTCGAACGACTTTAGAATTCAGTTTGAGCGAAGAAGACAAAACATTCGATATCTAAAATAGGTTTTAAATCTGTCTATGAATGAGGCCCTAAAGGATAATTTTGAAGTGTTTTAGGACGCGCTATTTGTAACTATAACTATTTCGTATATCTTCAACTACAATTATCATTTATTTTATAACAATTTAAAGAACAATAAAACTAGACGGGAACCGCGCCCTTGTCTCTGCCTCCCTGGAGGAGCGTCAAACTACACCTTTACCGAACTCAATGAATAACACCTCGATGGGCACATTAAACCTATCGTCCAAAATTATCATCATACGATTACAAAGTGTGAGCTCTCGGGTTCGAATCTCGGGTCGGGTAAAGTGATATTGGATTTTTCTATTCATCATCAGCCCGAGTCAGGATTTTGTGCCCGATAAGGTTGTAGGCTCGCCCCCTATTACATCGTGGGACGGAACATACAAGGCGAAGTGTGGGTGTCCTGATAGCACCTCTGCCTACCCCATCTGGGAAAAAGGCGTGAGTTTATGTATGTTATTTACAGTCGATGATAGACCACTGATGTTGATATTAAGCTCATAAGCATTTCCACGATGACCTGTTTGTAGTAGCCAGCATTCACAGACTTGTTACAACCAATTTCAGTTGAAGCTATTTGTCAACCCTGGAAGTAATTAAACCGTATCGGAAATCTGGCAACTGGCTTGAAACTTACATGGGACTAGGCACTGGCCTACAATATCTTTTCAGGCTCCGCTTTGGGTCAGCCCGTATAGGCTTGAAGGATTTTTCAACGGTACTAAGCTGAATGAGATGTGCAGATATATTAGAACTGGGGAAGTATAAAGATTGTAGTTTTATTTAATGTAATACACATATTTTATTTTAAATTAATATAGGGTGGGAGATGATGTTGACCTTATGAAGCCACAACACCAGGCTACTTTTAATTGATCACAAAAATTAATTGTTTAAGTGTTATGTCAAAATTAAGAAACAAAAATATTACGTACAAATTAAATGAAATAATTAATTTAGCCTATAGAGATATACTGGCGTGCCATGCGAGAGGCCTATATTCAGCAAAAGGGCTGATGATGATGATAGAAACATATGCAGATATTATATCCACGGATGCATTTATTTAGTCTTTATTGTACACAACAATGAAAAACAATATACAGAAATTACAAAAAGAATGAAAGTACAAGTGGCGGTCTTCTCGCTCTAGGCAATGTCTTACAGACAACCATACGATGGATTTAAGAGGAGAAAGAGAGGCCAGTGAAGATATAAAGTTAAATAATACTATGTAGTTTAACATATAAATACACAAACATATTATACATATGACTCATATATACATAAATAATAATATAGCATTCGACAGCGTTCAATATAAATTAATACTTTTTTGGCGTACGAACTTCTGATGTAAACAAAGTATGAACGTGAAATCTTGTACGGCGTACGCAGTTTCAATTAATTTCACCTCGAATCCACCACATACTAACTTTACATTGAGTCGAGCGAGTGTAAAGAAGTTTCCTAATAAAAAGGTCTGCTACAATAGAAGTTTCTCTCGCATACGCCAGGTAATAAATTTTCAACTCAGTCAAAAACTGGTTGATAAGAGTTAGTCGTGTCAATTACTCCAACTTCTTCAACGCCTACTGAGGTAAGGTGATACAGACTTGTACATTCTATAATGTGATTATTGTACACAATTTCGTTCACCTTAACGTTTTTTTAAGTTCATATAATTAAGAGGCTTGATGATCTTAATTAAATAAATAAATACACCCAACAGTCACGTACATAGTCCTGACCTCACAAAAAGACTGTGTCTTGTGTCGTGGGTATCAAAAACTTCAGGATATTTTTTTTACTAATTAATACAAATTAATCAAACATTATTATTCCTATTTCTTATAAGAATTCTAGTTTATTATGAAACTTTAGCTTAAGATGGTATTGTCCACCAGTCCCTCGGGAACCTACCTAATTTCATTGTGAATACGTGAACAGCTTCGTGCGTGACCTCGTTATGTTCACCACAATATTGCTACTCGTAAACAATTAATAACGTTATAACCGTTATAACGCTATTAGTAGCAGCAATTGTTGCAGGCCGTACAATTTCTGAGTGGACGCAACCATTGAAATGAATTATATAATGCCAACGTAGTTTTGCTGAAAGGACTCGTAGCCATGTCTTAATAATATTGTGTTGACAGGTTCTAATTTCAAAATAGGTATAATTTTAATTTAAAAAGCAGCCTTGTCTGTTGATCAAGTAGTTGAATTCATAATAGATTCTCATGAAGCTGTTATTTAAAAGTTTCCACGTACGTCTTAAAGAGATGAAAAGAAAACGCAGCCATGAGTTTCTTTGCGGTATTGACAACACATCGCTATTATCTTTTTATTCTGCATTGTCCATTGTGAGGCCATTGCTCTGTCTACCCTTATAGTCTCAAATAGTACAAAACCCCACAATGTCTAAGTAAACATACATTATATAAATTAATACTCCACATGAACACAAAACAACAATGTATCCGCAAACATTTGCCTCTCGCGTCCTAAATTAGTATTGATAAATATTTTATGAAAACGTAACGATATTACCAAAGCAAATATTGCTGAAGGAGAAGGCTCTCACAATGCATCAATCTATCTATTGTGTTATGTGAAAACATTCGCACCCCTGTTTGTTTGTCTACCTTATTTTTTACATTAATATTTTTATCGCACTTTACTTCGACACGCCATTTCTTTTTTTGGCGAAGGAACCGGCAACATTCTGCCAAGGTAAATTCTTTTGTAAGAATAAGGATAATGTGGAAAGTACACGGCAAGTATGATATTAAAGAAGCCGAAGATAAGTGTAACTAAGTGGAATGATGAATTTCAATTATAATTTTCTATATATTTGTCCTTGTCGAATATTTTAGTGCAGTATTTTTTCAAAATCAGACATTAGCTGTATTATCATTTTAGACAATTACAAAACATAAATATAATTTGTTTTTAATAAAAAAAATACTTTTAGTCTTAAAATTAAAAAGAAAATTCGCCAAAACATTCTCAGACTCACCACCCATTTTGCCAAACACAAAACGAAGCAACGGCAACCTCGATAAGGGCACGTATTTTTTTCTTAAAACCTTTACACCCAGCCACTAAGGCCTTTGGCCGTTTACGACTTGACCTAAACCAACATATTGTGATAGACAAACCATTACAACGGCGAGTTCTCAAAGGCCAGCCTCTCCATCACGCTAACTGGCGAACACGTAAAGGATCCCCAAGAATAATATTTTCATACCGCACAATGAATAGACGGCCTTTTGTGCTCAGGATGGGAATGGGGCTTTGTACTCCATGCATAATATTTATGTGCTTTGAATAGTGAATGTGCGAAATATCTGGGTGTCAAATCTGCATATTATTTAAAACTGGACGGGGTCTTAATTAAATTGCGGAGTCTAGTCAGTGCGAATAGTTTATGTATTTCTGTGTTGCGAATTAGATTTCTTGGTCTGGGAGAGGAAAATGGGCATGAAATAAAAAATATATTGACAAAAAAATTGGAAGTAATTTATAATAGGTATATTCCCTACTGTTAACCGTAGGGATTTAGTAGATTAGGGAAGGGGGCCAATTCTTGTTGTGGTTGTAGACGAAGAGGAGGGGGAAAAAAGGTTTTCTATAGTCATCTCAGCGACCGAACTGGATATCAGCAAGCCTTATACCGCTCAAATTCTTTCTTTATTAGACTACCACGACAAAGCGACCACATATTGTGATTTTCATTACGTAAATATTCATATTGTAGCTAAAACTAGCTACAGCATAACTACGACGCTACGAACGCGCCGTAGCTTGTAAGCTACGCGTTCCAAATCATTCTAAGCTCCAAAAGGCTTAGACAGCTTTTCTCTGTATAACATAATTTAAGTCTATTCAACTATTACATAGAATAAATTATGCAGCGTAAGAGCGATATTACGACATTAAATTACAATGCGATCGCAACGAGTAAATCAAAATATTTAAAAAAAATATATAAAAAATTAGATATTACATCCGAATATAGCGAAGGCGAAATATGGGTGTCCTGGTGGCGCCTCTGCCTACCCCTTCGGGGATAAAGGTATGAGTTTATAATATATGTATATACTAAATAACATATCACTACCTCACAGAAAATGACGATGCCTTCGTTTAGTAGAGTTTTTGCAACTGAAGATAACTATTATTCAGCTACAGAGCATCCATTGAACGTAGGCTTTCGTTTATTAATAATTTATTTATGTTAATTGTAAACTACGTTTCCTTTTTAATACTGATATTTTTTGTTAATTATTAAATTTTAGAACAATATCTATTTCGATTTTATTATGTTTTCAATGTATATTACTTAGAATGCGAGTGTTTTGGTGTTAGATGTACATACTGTTAACTTGCATTTTACTTTGAATAAATACGCAACCAAGGATCATTCTCCATACGAAATCCACTGCAGGCTACCAGGCAACCAACCAACAACCACAAATAATTCCTATTTTTCGAGAAAAAAATATAAGAGAAACAGTAACGATGGTATGTACCATGTAATGAACGATCCACCAGCGCACAGACCTCTAATGATCACACACTTCGCTCCGTTCTACTTTATTTCTTGTGGTCGGATTTTAATAGCGGGACATTTCTTTTATTATACATATGGAATTCATTTCAACGTGTGTTTCATTGTTTGTAGTGGATTAGTGATTGAGATACAGCTCTATTAAATTTATTTGTAGTATATTATTTTTTCACGATGTTTTCCTTTAACGGTGAAGGAAAACATCGTGAGGAAACCTGCAAACCGTAGCGATTTTAAAGAATTTCTACGAGTAAGTCCGCCAACCCGCACTAGGCCAGCGTGGTGGACTATATGGCCTAACCACTCTTAATCGATTCTCGCGATTGTAGAGTAGGCCCGTGCCCTGCAGTGGGACGTATATGGGCTGATATAGATAGATATTATTTTTTGGCATTGCATCGTGGGTATCGGAAACTATGAAATACTCTTCGGTCTCTCAACATATCAAATACTTACGGAAAATACAAACATTTGTTTCTGTACGGAGATTGAACCCACAACCCTCTTGTCTTACAGTGTTTCAACTAACTTCGTCGCATAAACAAATTTAACTCAAGAGACGAATCTCCATATGCTTTATGTGTTAATGTAGTAACAATATGATTAGACAAACCACCTTGATATACTAAAAATAACTTATGTAAATATTGTTCTATCCTGATTCATCGTCCCGCTCAAAAGGCCATGATTGGCTAAAAGCCTTATATCCTTAGACAAAAAAAGTGAAAGAAAAAAGTTATTATTTCGCACAAAGACGAAATCACGAAGCCACCGCACAACGGAGCCCGATAATATCTGAGGCGTATTGTGCACCGCTTATTGTCTTCGAAGCTATCATTACTCTTTTGTGCTCCTCTCGGTTGGAACTTAATGTACCTTATTTTTAAGGGATTGGTGAGGATATTGTTTTCGATCGGAGTTTTAATAAAAATCGGATTATTGACCCTTTTGGGTAATCTCATTTTAATGAGCACAAAGTGAAATCGTCGTTGAATTGTGGCAGAAATTAGCTGTAAATTGACGGTGTTGGGGTTTGATTTCTGGGATAGGAACTATTAAAAATCCAGGCTATATAAACCTTAATCAAATCATAAGTGTTAATCAAATCTTTGTACAATAGGCATATAAAACAAGAGTCTTATGTTTTCTCCACATAAGTGTAAAATAAAATAGAACATATTAGTTACCCCTGGAATTAAATGTAACTAAATATTTGCACAAACACGTTTTCTCTGCAAAGGAATAATGTGCTCGTAGTGAAACATTAACTTGAATAGCTGTAGTTTAACCCTATTATTACCGAAACTTGTACATTTTATCTTGTCTATGGACCAAATTAGAGTTTAAATAAAGGCATATTCATTAGTCTGTAATGAACTGAGGCGAGGGTCTTAAACAACTGGAAATGTTCCAAACGCCGCTTCTCGTGACCACTGCACTAGATCCCTACGTTTTATTTGGCAGAAATATCGCCGGCACGTCTCTTGGCACCGTCAATGGGTTCATTTGACTCCCGACACATGATATGAGCGTCCTTTGTTTTATGATTGCCTGGTACTGTGTTGTCTCGATGTGGGATTTTTTTGGTGAGATTTTTTGTGATTTAGGTCGGAGCCATTCTATTCTATCTCTTTTATATCTTTTACTATGCCATAAAATGCTAGATTTCCTGTTGGTTTATTTATCTGTACATGTTATTTTTACTATATACTATTATACGGGATGAGCTAGTCATTTCCTTCTAACATAGTCAAGAAAACGGATGTCGCCAATGCGTCATATTCATGAGCTAGAGTTGATTGTATAGACTGGTCGAGTCACAAAGCATACTAGTAATAAATTGGTCATTTAATGTTAATGCCTTAAACTCAAGTATTTATTATGATGCTTCCGAGACTTACCGCAATAAGGAAACTTATAGCCTTCCATTTGTGAAAGGATACAAATAAACAGGAAAATTTGTGGAATTGCTACAAGTCTCACCGAGACGAAATTTTAGAACATTCTTTAAAGAGTAATCTTTAAGCAATAGTCAGAATGTTATCATTATTATTATCGTTAAAATTATAGTGTAACTAACCATTAACTAACTATTATGAAGTAATTACTGGACAGTGGACATAATGAGACTTAATATCTCATGTCTCAGAATGGCGATCGCAGAGAAATGCCAAGCATTGATTTGTAATTCATGGTGTTGTTTGGTTTTGCTACTGTCCATGAGCGGTCATATCGCTTTACAGGCGAATGGCATGCTCGTCTTGCCATGCATAACAATTAAAAAACGATATTACAACACTATGCTTCTGTTTCTTGGTTACTTTTATAAAAATACCGGGTATGATGCACAATTTATGTTTAATAATATGAAAGTAAAAGAGACAAGTTCTCCGCAGTACAGTTCCTTAAAGTGCCTTTCCAGGTCAGCGAGCATTTGCAAAGCACTGGTTCAAATAGTTTGTAATTGTTGTTCAACTGTTAAAACATTTCAGACCCTACATACATAAAGATAATAACTTAAGGGCGAGATATTTACTAAGAGTGAGTTATTTACAAATTTCGAAAACAAATAATCTTTAGGTATTTAGATGTTGTGTCAATTAACAGTCATTTTTTCTAATATTTAATTTAAGAATATTGTTTAAGCAACTGCAATATCCAAATTTGCATTTAATTGATTCATTAATCTAAAAGCTTAATTCAAAGCTAGTTGTATGCGGTATGAGTATCTTCTAAATCTAAAAACAGCACACCAAGTGTTTTAACTTGTAATACACTTGTGAAGATCAGTTCCACGTCTTCATTCATTGTCATCGATAGCTCAGCGTCGTGTTATTTATGTTCAAACTTAACGATCACTAATGTCATAAAGATGACGTCAAATGTGTTTATTTATAACGCCAAACAAGTAGGCACCAAGTCGAAACGATTCCCTCAATCCAAAGCTAAAATGAAAAGCATATTTTGTTGTGAACATTTCAGTAACATTGTCTAGATGTCCTTTACTATCTTATGTCTTAAGTCCACTTATACTACTCCAAACCGCACTTCACTTGTAGACGTTTTTAACCTCAAAATGTATGAATATGGACTCCCACTGAATGGCCTTTACGTGGTTAAAATTTAAAAAGTAGATTTTAAATTGTCAGCCTTGCAAATAGTTTGCCATGAAGGTTATAATAAATAGTTACTGGATGCTTTTGTGTAGGAAGCGGATATTGCGCTCTCTGGCGCTGGTTCCGGCGGTGCAGCCGCTTCCAGCTGCTTCCAGCCGCTTTCAGCCGCTGAGTATTGTACCGTACCGATTTTGAATTAGTGCCCGCCTTCCTTTGTTTACGGATGTACGCAGCGTTGTAAATCTTTTAAAGCGCTTGAGTCTTCACTTCCTCAAGGGATGCAGAGTTATTTTATTTTATATTAGTCTATATAAAATATTAAAGTTCATTCAAAGTCACTACCGGTATAAATGATCTGTATTTGTTTTGGGTCCGGTTGCAGTGTGAGCAAAGTCTCATGTAGTTTCTGATACGACACAGGAATCGCATTTTAAAGTTGGATCGTGACAATGTATGGGACTTTTAGTGATATTTGTTTATATAGGTACTAAAAATGTAATTGATACCTCACTCTGTTATAATATAATTTGTTAATTAATGTTCTTTTGCTAGGCTCAGATTTCATGTATTATAATAGTAGCTCATTACGATGATGCTTAATTTTTTGGGATATAATAAAAACAAAGTCACATCAAACAGTTAGCATAGTGATTTAATTCTTTAGAACCTATTTTCTATATAAATAATTTCATTACTTAACACATAACCCCAAAAAGCTAATATAAAAATCTTCTTACACCTCTACCCGCCTACCAGGCTATCATACATCCAAAGGGTTATATATTATGCAAATAAATGTTAAAGGTGGCGTTGGCAGGCCTATATTTCATGCCTCGCTTTTTGCCCCGAGCCTGATAGTATTGCGGATAGATAACCTTTAGTAAAAAGATTTTTTTACATACGAAATAAGGCTGATGTTATGTTTTATTCACGTAGCTCCAATGAATGGGTAATGCGCGGGGCAAATTCACGTTGTATTTAAAGCATGTACGGTTTTTATGATATTCAAGAGAGCTCTCCCGGTTCATTGTGGCCTGGTGAAATCGTGCGTGAAATTGTCGTTTTTTTCTAAATTTATTAGGCCGTGCCCGAATATTTATGATGTCTGTTTGTGAGAGGTTTCTTGGAGAATGCCTCTGGAAAGATTTTGCATTGTGTGAGCTGTTTTTGAATTTTCAAACGTTGGAAAATCATGGGTGTATAAGAATAGAATTGCTAAATTTTATTCCATGACGATGTTACAATTTGGAATTATCTTAACTAATGCTTTTCCCTTTGTAGTAATTTTGTGGCCCCCTTGTTAAAAAAAATCTTAGATACAGGTTTATCTCTGATAAATACAGAAGGATATTTATTATTAGAAATAAAAACAATCAATTTTCCATTCATCCCAGATAATTCAATTACGCAACCATAATTAGGTTCTCGAAAAACCCAACTACAAAGACACAAATCCTTTCCCAATACCCAATTACGTTAGTCTCAATAATTCCGGTAGAAGTAAACATTTTAAGAAACTCGACTCGCCCACTGGATACTTTAAAGTCAATAAAAAGTATTTATTATACAGCCGGGGCGATTTTATTAAATTAAGCCTTGGCCGGAGGTTTCCAAGATAACGAAGTTGAAAGAGAATAGTTTCGCATTGAAAAAGTCTACTTATTTTAATTATGGAGTGTTGTTTAATTAAATGCGGTACCGCCGAGGGGCTTACAATTGCATTCAATTTGTAGGAATTGTTGTATTTTTGTGTTGTGACTTTGTGATAAAGATTGTTTGTGAACGTAGATGGCCAGCCATTGACTTATATTCTACCGATAGACGAGACGCGTCATAGAAATAAAGTGCCCCCGTGTTTTAAAAGCCCACTGCAATATTACATCACTTACCTGGTATTTCAATAAAATATTGAAACTTCAGACGATTTGCTTTCGGTTTGACAGCGAAACATTCCTTTATTATTCATTTATTACTTTTAAACGTATGCGATAAGGCGTACTGCACTGTCACTGTTACGAAGCAAACTGATTCATGTGCGGTGCATGCACCGCAAGTAGGTGGGACACATTTTGTGTACTGAATGTCTTATCTAGTGTAACATTGATATCGATGTGGCCTGCTTAAAACTAATTGTATGATGATGACCCGATCAGTCTGCTGGTGGAGGATTAATGATATTATTGAAAGTAAAAATCATTTGTTCATCCTTTTTAAAGGAGCAATTCACATTGTGTCGAATGCCAGACATAGCTTTGATACTCCGATAACTTTATTTAAACAACACACCGCTTATAACCTTGTGAGTCACATGATTTAACTCACATGTAACATACATACATACATAAACTCACGCCTTTATCCCAGAAGGGGTAGGCAGAGGCGCCACCAAGACACCCACGTTTCGCCTTGTATGTTCCGTCCCATGATGTGATAGGGGGCGAGCCTATCGCCATATCGGGCACAAATTCTTGACTCCGGGCTGATAATGAATAAAAAAACCCAATATCACTTTGCCCGACCTGGGATTCGAACCCGAGACCTCAGTTTTGTAGTCGCACCGTAATACAACTACGCCACCGAGGCAGTCACATAAAACATGTAAGTAATAAACCACGTATCTAATCTGCAAAGAACAAAACGCGAGCACTATTGTTAGCTGCGAGCCAATTATTCCAGATGATTCGCTGCGATTCATACTCGTAGCAACACAGAGGCGCATCATTTATCTCGGTCACTGCGATCGCCACTCTAATGATGCGGTATTGTTTCTGCTTGTGTAAGAAGGCCGATTAAATACAGGTTATATTCCATTGCGACCGAAAAAAAGTCAGGGGGTAGTTATAGCGATTACAGACACAATGCTAGAATGATTTTTGCAAATTAGTGTTTTTTTAGAGCATAGAAAGTAAATTAAAGAAGCCATTTCAGTTTATTTAACTTATCAATTCAACATTTGAATACCAATCCAAATGCCAGACATTACGATCGCTTAAAACTCCAATTTTGAACTATAAATAACGTCTTGCGTTAAGTTAACCCTCTCGATAGACAAGACTACCTATCGCGGCTGTCAGGGAGCAATTTATTTGGGGTGAGCTCGCACCCCCTTACAAATTATACATCAAGAATCTCCCTGATAGCTCACGATAAATCCTTGTTATACACCCCGCCCGTTAACATCGGGTATTGATATGCTTAGCTTCGCACCTGAAAATATTGAAGCAAAATGTAGCGTAGACTGTAGTTGGCGCAATTTCGCCTTTCCTCGTTGACCTTGTTGAAGAATCTTTGAATTGCGGTATTCATAAACGAGTACGGCTGAAGGACTTTCAATACTTGTAAAATAGTGCTATTTTACAAGTATTGTTTATTAGTTAAACCAATTGTTCATTTGACTCTTTTGTAAATAGAAAGTTGAATTTGAATATTAAATAATTTTAAATATAAGCTTTTTATTTTCATTTTTTTAACAAAAATATACTGTTATTTTACATATGCATATAATATATATTTTTGATTTTAAATGTGCCAGAAAAATATGATGTATTTTTCTGGCACATTTATAAAATAAGTGGTTTTTGCTCTTAGCTCTAGACTTGTATCTGTATCTAAATAAGTCTGCGTACATCAACATAACCAAAATCCACCCCTCACAGCCGTCCATCTTGGGGTAGCGATAAGAGGTTGGTTTCCGATATGCGTAGTCAGCACCCCGACACCCCTATTAGTCAGCTCTTATAGGCGGGGGTTGTGGCCATGTACTTATAAACTACATCCTGTAGCTTAGGTATATGTAACACCCTGTATCGTGCTAGACACGATTAACTTGTCTATGGCTGTAATCTTCATTGATGTGTGTTAATGAAACGCATAGGTTATACACACGCTAATATCCCTAAAGGGCAGACAGATATTATAGTTCGCATAATCCTAAGATTTAGATAAAATTTCCTTTATTCCATTGCTTTATGTTAAAGAAACATTCCGACAAACGTAGAACACAATTAAACTAATAGTAAATCATGAACACTGGTCACTAACATACTCAACAAATAATGAATTAGCGAAAGTACACGAACGAATAAAAACGAATTAACAAATGAAGATTAATGGGGTATATGAATTGCGAAAATAAGGGAAACATTGAGGATTGCTGGACTTATGATATTGACTAATTAGAAATGTTAGCAAAGTTTATTAATACTACGCGTGAAATTTCTGAGGTGTAGTGGTCCAAACTATAATTTGGCTATTTCTAACTTTAAAACGTATTTCGTTCTCTTCAACTTCATAAGTCAACAGTTGATCATTGGCTTCTCCCAAGAATTAAAATTAAACATAATTATTTTTAATTTGCTTCAAAATTCTACTACGTAATAAGTAAATATAATCAAGACAAAATACATAAAAAGCAACTTAAACTTTCACTTTGTAATGTGATAAGTTTGTTTAAAAAATCTTTTTAATGTTTTCCGAGTGAATATTTTATGTCTAAATTGGTACAAAAATGCATAAAATTTCATCACTTAAAGTTCGTTCGTTTCTTGAAGTACTCTTTGTTTAGTTAGGCTTGAAATATGAAGTACTTCGACACGTATTTCGTTGCAAGCACTCTGACACAACAATTATACATACAGGGTATATCAAGACCGCGACCAAAAACGAAGCCAGGTGGTAATTTTAGCGACTACAGACACAATGCAACTAAACATTTTGCAAAATAAGCGACGGATCTTGTCTTACAATTTTTTAAAAATCATTGTTTTTGAGGGGTAAATACCTAGTTTTTGCAAAAATAGTAATTTAAACCCTTACGTACTATTGCGTGTTTAAAAATTAAGCGATGTACGTCATAATTTTAGAAAAACTATGTATTAATCACTAAATACGACGATATGTAAAAAATAACAAAAAAAAAATTGTCGATTTCTTTTGTAAAATTTTTACTTGCATTGTGTTTGATATCACTAATACTACCTCCTGGCTGCGTTTTCGGTCGCGGTCTTGATAAACCCTGTATAATCCGCCAGCAACTGTTCTCCAACGATTACCCTTGTTTCTAATTCGATTTCGCAAGGAAGTACCGATTCTAGATCTTAATTGGCTTAAATAATTTTATACAATATACCGGGTATCTCAAGACTGCGACCGAAAACGAAGCCAGGTGGTAGTTTTAGTGGTTATAGACACGATGCAAATAGAAATTTCGCCAAAACTGCGACAATATTTGTTTATACATTTTTAAAAATAATCTTGTGTGGGTCGTAAATACGTAGGTTTTTCGAAAATAATAATTTTAACCCTTACATACCATTGAGTGCTTTTAAAAATAAAGAGGTCTACATCATTATTTTAGGAAAACTATGTATTTATCACCCAAATACGACGATAAGTAAAAATTAAAATAAAAGTTGTCATTTTTTTTTTGCGAAATTTTAACTTGCTTTGTGTTTTTCTGAAGTCATTAACACTACCGCCCAGCTTCATTTTCGGTCGCAGTCTTGATATTATACCCTGTATACAAGGAATTGCAAACGCGTTATTTAACTATAAAACACTAGTATGCGTTAACAGCGTGGCGTGGCGGCGTGTGGGTAAACAAAGCGAGCGGTTTAGCACCGCCTGTAGGATTATCTGTTTATCTCGCTCCGTGCCATTGTCCACTAAGACTAGCTGCGGTTTGGGTCTGGCGATAAGATCATGGCGATTGGCTTGATGGAGTCTAGGGGTTCAATTTATGGTTTAGACTCAGTAGCCATTCAAAGTCCTCTGCGTAGTATGGGATAATATGTGTATAATAGATTATCATGAAGTAATTTTATAATAAAAAAAGATGACGCCTTGGAAGTGAAAAGAAAATGATGTTACTAGATGTTATATGTTGTGAGATTATAGCATTGCTTTTGATAATCAATTAGAAATAAATTCTCTAAGAGGTTTATTATGATTGACAATATACATACATAATAAAACATTTAAAAAGTGATAAAAATATTGATACTTACCGTTTAACACACATACCACATTAAATCAAAACAAATACCACCTAACTCCAAAACCGACATCACATTAAAAACTATTCTAAACCAACCTACACAATCACAAAAGCGCATTAACGTAAACGTAACCGCGGGGACACGTTAACAGCCAATAAAAACTATTACGCCGGCACAACGTGTAGGTAAACAGAGGTTGGCGGGATTAGCCTGTTATCTATCTGCCGCCATTGTCGCAGGATTTAACGCTGCGGTTACAGACCCGAGGTACGAGGGCACAGCGAGAATATAGTCGAATGTTCTGGTAGAATGAATATCCTGGTGATTATGATGTCCTGGTACCAAATATATATTATGACAGTCTTGCAGCGATAAAAGTGTTAGTGTTAGTGCAGTCATGACATACGACCAAATGAACCGTTCTAGAATTTGCCAAATCTATGCAAAGATTAATTTAAAATTTGATTAAATTTAATTGAATTACACCCAACAGTCACATATTCTTGACCCCACATTAAGATCAATTAAGTCTTGTGTCCTGGGTATCAGAAGAGACTTTTCGGTCTCACAAACACCCATACCTGATACAAATACTTGTGGGCCTCACAAATATTTGTCTCGGTGCAGGGATCGAACCCGCGGCCTCTCGTTTCACAGACGGCGTCTAACCAACTGCGCCACGGAGGCTGTCAAAATGCTTATAATGTTTAAAATACGGCAATTGTCAGCATTTCACACAGATATTGTAGATCTAGTCTTACTATATTATTATCTCACGCCATTTCCTGAAGCTTGAGTCGCCGTCTCCGCAGGGAATCTTAGTAACGTTGCAGCGATGGCTTTACGAAATTATACGCGAAATCCCATTCACTGCCTCTCCGGGACCACTTTGACGATATTAGTTCGGTTAACTAACCGTCTTCTTCGGAAATTAACTTGAGAAGTCGCAAATTTTGTTACGTTTAGACGTTTTAAGTGGTCTTGTATTATTTCTTGTACCAGAATGAGGCAATTTTTTTTTATTTGAGTCTATTTATTATTTATTTGTATGAGGAAAAACCAAGGGTTGTTAAGTTTTGACGATATTGGCCAAATGTTGACCATACGACTCCTATTTTTAAATATCACAGTTTTAATTTTATCATCACAATTAATTAATTTAATTTACAGTCTACAATCTACATAAAACAATATTGGATTTAGTCTCGTATTAGTCTTGAGTATAAATATTATTGCGGAGGAGGCCCGTGCCCTGCAGTGCGACGTATTTGAGCTGATACAAATACAGAAATATGTAAAACAAGCATTGCTTACTGATTTATTCGCCTAAGCATAACTATAAATACCACATTCACGTAAAACTACATTTTTTTCCCACAACACCTGCATCACACATGCAAGAAAGAGATAAGTGGCAGTTTACTTGTATAAGGATTTCTGTAAAAAGTCTAGTTGGCGTAAAATCCGCGGACAAAGCCCATGTCAGCTAACACTTTAAACTTAGACATTCCAGAAATCCCACAAGAGTTTGGCTAGGTACAAAACAAATGTCTCGCAGGAAAACCTTGATAGAAACATATTGAAATGAGAATTTTCTTAAAATGCGATTTATTGTTGGAATTTGTTTTGGTTTAATACTATTTTGAACAGAAAATACACTGAATAGAGAAGGACCAACCCGACCAAGAAGTGTCAACTCGCACTAGGTCAGCGTGGTGGACTATACGGCCTAAACCCTCTCAATCGTACTCTCGATTATAAATGAGGGCCGTGCCCTGTATTGGGACGTATGGGGGCTGATATAGGTAGAGAAGAAAAGCTTTTAATTCTGTTGCCCTAAGTTAAAAGAAAGAAAAAAGGGGACACCTTCCTCTTGTTTCTTTTTTTCATGAATTTTTTGAAAATATTTATTGTCGTTTTTATTAGACGCAGTTTTCACTACCTATTCAATAAAGCTATGAATTATAATATTTGATTGGACTCATTTCCACTTTAAAGATTTTATTATTTTTATTCGTGACAGTCAAAATTCAAAAATGTTGTGTGTAGCGTATTCCATTTCTAAAATGTTTAATATTGTTTCAAAACTTATAAATATACGAGATGCAATAAGAACAAAATTTCTTTTACTATAGATAGATACGTATTCAAAGAGAGATCTGAAATGACTTTATCTAAACGTGCATCTAGCTTAGGACGTTATATATTATTTCTATCTTGACATACCACTACACATATTTTCCTTACAAAAAGCTATTTGCATTTCTTATAGTCATGTTTCAATGAAAAAAATCTGTGACGTGACATGTTATACATATATTTTGATAGTGGTAGAGCCACGCTGACAGTCATGACTCAGCATGATTAGACAGGCTTGTTCGGGGCAGTACCACTGTCTCAAAACGATGATCGACGTGAAACGACAGCTTTGCTGTCGCGTTTCGTTCGCTGAGTGCCCTACACCCCTCACCTTTTTCCATCCTTTTACCTTCTCGCTACCTTTCAGATTTGATGGGCTGGCATCACATCTATGTTCCAATATGTCCTTTTTCTCCAACCTGATTCTGAAAGCAGTTTACAAGAAAATAGGGTAGGAAACCCTATTGCTCTTTAAAACCAGTTTACAATATAGCGATTGTACAGAAGTCGCAGCTTGGGGTAGTTCAGGGTTCGTATACATATGTATAATATATTAAGCAGCAATCTGCAACATATATTGCTCAGCAGACGGTGCAGTGATTTATCTATTAGAATCAGAGATCTACGCTAGAGTTCTGGCACCAAGCCACTGAATTCATGGGGTGATAAAACAGTAAGGTCAGAAGATGTAATTTATGCATGCGTGGAATATTCTTGTATTGTCTTATTTCTGTGCATGCAAATGTTGTGTGATTGCAATGGGCATACCATTGTATAAGTTATTTTTTTTATTCAAATTAATATTCCAATATATTATGGGAACAATTTACGTCCAAGTTTTCGGCATTAACCGTTTTGCTGAATCAAGTGGCATTTGAGAAATCATATTTATCAAATAAATAAACTCATAAAATGCTTCAGCTCGATGATACATTGATTAGACTATTGAAACAACAGGTGAGCTATTCTCAACTTTACATCTAAAGGGAAATGGGCACTTCTGGACCCATGAGTTACATTTCATTTAAACCGCGAAAAATATATGGCAAAAGAGAAACACAAAAATCGGATTTACAATTGCAGATTCCTACAGCAAATTCCGTGCATTTTAAACTACAAAAAAACGAATTGGAAACATGTAAAAAAGCTAGTAAATCGGTTTAACTTTCACACCATTTATCTCAGTAGCGCAATTGTCTATTAAATTTAATTTACATTTTTATACACTAATTCCATATTGTTAACATGTCTTATTTTTGAGCCCAACTACATACAAAAAACTGGGCCTTAACGTTCAGTTAATTTGCAGCAACGTCGTCAAAAACAGTCCCCCAAAATATACAAAATTCTCGCAGACCCGTAAAAAGCAAAGCGCACAGTCCGTTTTATATCTGCCATATCTGACAACCGAGTAAATTAGCGACACGGGAAATCCGTCCCGTTTCGCAAAAACCTCGTGAAAAATGAAGCGTGGCCGTCCGACCGAGAACCTCGCGGTCGCACCTCTGATGATCCGCGATTACACATGTCACTGCTGAAATCCGACATTAACAAGAGTAAAATTAATTGGTGGAGTGTTATAGAATTGATATAAAATATAACAGAGATCGGACACACAAAAGTTTAAAATTTTCTTTATTTTGTTTATCCTATGCAAAAAATGACCAGGACTGCAGAAATTGCAAAGAGTTATGCATTAAGACGGCATAGGTTTCTCATGTTACTTGAATCGAAATAAATACTTGTAAGTTTCTTTCCAATTACAATATAAAAAATATATATATATAAAAAACGGACTTTAATAAAAATAGCACGAAAAGGAAACAAAAGATCTATTTCATTGTACTTGTCAACGTTAATTAATTTACTTACTGACTTGACTAGCCAACAATGATAATAATATATACCTACGCAAAATATTGAAGGCCCGCCCAGTGCCAAACACCTAATATGCCTTATATACCACCTAATATGACTCAAGTTTCTATGTGTTCAGTAATGGCGAAAATTCATACAAATCATCTCTTAAAATTTGTTACAGCTCAAACCCAAAATCCCACGAATTAAAGCGTGCACACGCTTCTACACCAAATAAGCGACTTTAAATGTACCTTATTTCGTTCCGCAAACGAATAAAAACTAAAATAAGACTGTTATTAAACAAGAAACCAATATTGGCAGTTTATATTACATAGAATTATTAATGCACAATTGGGTATTCTACCCATTTTCAAAAAGTCTTTTAAGTTGTTCCTAAGATTAAGACAAACTATTTAAAAAAATATCAAATTTTTATTCGCTCGGCAAGTCCAATAAAAAACCATTTAAAATTTAAATTTTAAATTTATGCGCGCAAATATGTGAAAACGCTAGGCGCCATGTTCCTTTAAAATGATACGTCACTCAACCAGTAAACAACCTGTGTTTGTATGAGCTCTTGGACACCGGAGGGGGTATTCTACTTACGGAATATTCCGTTTCACATATTTTTAGGACAGATAAAAAAATTGAAATTTTCAAAACGAATTATAAAATTTATTCCTTGGAAATAAAAACTGAAATTAACATATACTTATTGCTTAATGCTCATACTATATACATTTATAGTTTTTAGATTTTTTCTTTCTTATAGTAAAATACCCAATTCGAACGGATCGATATGGCTCCCGCATTGGATTATGCTTGTCCCCAGAGATTGAGAACCTTGTTATCTTGTGTTACTTTGTGTCCTCGAGCTAAGCCATTTAGTTGCATTTATGTGTTGTTGAGATAATTCTATTGGTTGTATACAACGTGTTACAAAACTACCCGTAAAGCCGAAAGGAGGTTAAATGGGGCCTTATAACATGTTGTAGCCAGAATAACTACTGGACATATTGAGACTTAACATCTTATGTCTCAGGTTGGCGAGCGTTAGGCAATGTCAAGCATTGCTTTAAAAATGGTGTTGTTTGATTTTGCTACTGTCCACGAGCGGTCGTATAATTTACCATCAGGCGGACGGCATGCTCGTCTCGCCATTCCAATGCAATAAAAAAAAAACGAAGTTTGCGGGCAGAAGCTAGTATCAAATAAAGTAGATATATAATAGTAGTTTAGTTTTCGGGATGAATAATAAATCTGAGCGTTGAGGGACCGTTAAGTTCCTGCTCATTTCGGATATCTACGATAAAAGACACCTAGCTTAATATCGGATTGGTATTTTTATTTTATTTTATAACCTATAGCTATTTTCTTTGTAAATCACTTCCTTTCTTTACACAAATGACCTAAACCATAAATCAACTAAAATAATAATAGCAGAGAATTATTAAATAATAATACCTAACTATTTTCTGTGTCTCCGTGCACATTTTTTTCAAATTCAAACAGTACATTACCAAGCGCCTCGTGAAAAATGTGAAACACGCCAGCGAAAGTAGTTGGAAACTGCCGCTCAGGCATAATGCACGGCTCTAAACAACAGCTGCGTTTAAAGCAAAGAGCACAATTATCCAGGTCAAATCACCAGGTCATAAGGGTGTTCACCCATCGCCGCGAATCGATATGGCTTTCAATTATAATAAGGCTAATGCAAATGCACACGTTATCAGATTTAGAACACGCTTTTGCTGGGATTAAAATGTTCTATAACTGGAAATTCATTTTCAATATAGTAGTTCTTTTATGATAGAAGAGCATATGACTTTCTTGGTAGAAAGTGGTATCCACTGCCCATGGACTCTTATGAATTCAGGGAGTTTCTTCATCATCAATTATGCGTTCTTTGTTATTAAGAAACGTTAATACTCTCGAAGTTCCCTACATCGTGTTATGTCAAGCTGAGTTTTTTTTTTCTTAATGTGTATTTTGAAACTTGTTTCTGTGTTAATTTTTACATATTTTAACTTCCCGACGTTTCGATTGCCGCGAATAGAAATAACGTAATTTCGAATAAAACCAAATCCAAATTAAGATCCTTACAAAAATGTTTTATCTCAATTGTCTTTGTGTATATGTCCTTATTAAGGTTTGCTATGCTATAATCATACCCACCTAGATAAGGAAATTTACATCTTGTGCTGTAAAATTGTGTGGGTGTAAAATTCACCGCGTCGATGTAGATTGTCCTAGGAGCAGTCACTGACATAAGCAGTCTTGAGCAAGTCGGTATAATTATTTCTACCGGTGAGAAATAGACCAATCGTTAACACTTGGCAACTCGACAGCACCGCACTTATCACATGCACTTATGAAGCGGTACTGTACATGGTATATTCAGACTGCGACCGACAACGAAGCCAGCTGGTAGAATTAGTGACTTCAGACAATGCAGCTAAAAATGTCGCAAAAACAGCGAATTTTTTTTGTAAATTTTACTTATCGTCGTATTTGGGTGGCTAATACATAGCTTTCCTAAAAAAATATGCACACCTTTTGTTTTTAAAGACGCAATGGTACGTAAAGGTTGAAATTATTATTTAGCAAAATCTAGGTATTTACCTTCCAAACACGATATTTAAAAAATTGCAAAAAATAACTGTCGTTTTTTTTGCTATTTGTTTAGTTGCGTTCTATCTGTAATCACTAAAACTACCACCCGGCTTCGTTTTCGGTCGCAGTCTGGATATATCCGGTATAATCTATACATAGCTGACACCCTGGATTAACACTTAGGCTACTATCATATTTATCCCTAAAATTAAGTGTTCCCGTGGGATGAGGAAGGATTTCCGATATATTTGTTACTTTTTATACTCAAAGGGATGGGATGGGCCTGGATTACATGCCTTGATTGAGAATGAGACGGGATGGGATGAGAAATACCAAATAAAGTTAATCACGCTGACGAAGTTTGCGGGCAGAAGCTAGTTTAGTATAAAAATGATGATTGTGCAAAACAGATATGCTGATCTTAGGTCTCTCAAACTGGTTTATGGGGCACTTCTCCGCATGCAAGTTATTCAATCCAAATACATTGAAGATATTTGCCTCGGCACTTGAACTAGTACTATCTACAAGTTGGTAAATGTAGATATTCTATCTTAGAATACCGAATTCTCTAACCACCGATTAGAAGTTGAAAGACCATTGAAGTAATTTGAACACGGAACTTTATAGCCTCATAACGTCTTAGATTTGACTATGCGTATTTTATTATTAAATTCAACTACAATACAAAAGCTATAGTATATCAGTGTATTCAGTTGGTATTTTACGACAAAAAAGGGACGAGTTAGAGAGTGAACCAAAGAGCGGTTCCCCTGATGTGTTCAGTTTTGTAAAAAACACCTACGAAAATCGGTTTTTGAGATACAATAATCCGTCATGCGATGAATGAAAAAGCGATGTTGTGAAGGAATTGCTTTCCGTACAATAATTGCCGGATTTCTCAACCAAACAGATCTAGCAATCATCAAACGCATACTTAAACCTAACTTTAAAATGCTTTTTTCTGCAACATGTACTCTTTTATATGTACCTCGTGCTACCCCCACATAAATTGAAGATAATGGTATAATAAAATAGTTTCAATTACTCGTAAACAATTCGAAATTCAAAAAAGAATACCAAACGTGGAGTCTCTATAACGAAGCACGAAAGCGATTGAACAAACCGACAAAATAATTTTAAAGTCGTGAGATCTGTCGCCTATAAATACTCCATGGACAGCGCTGCACCTACCCACAGGTGCAGAATAATCACTTAAGAAATCTACCAAAGACCATCCAACTTTCCAAATCCCTGTTTTAACAGAATAAAAACTTTCCAAGATCAATTGAGATTGTAAGATTTATTGGCCAATTTAAATAGTTTAGTATGAGACTGAATTTATTTTAGTGTCTTTAAAGTCTCTTTGAGTATCGCGATGTGAAATTGCTTAGATTTAAGTGTCGAGGATTTATATAAAGAACTGAACTACATTGGGGAGGAATCTGGCGATTGGCAGTTGTGGCAGTGTGGATTTAGTATTACCGACATTAATACCAGTTTAATTTTGTCATTTAGCAGCATTGTGCAAATTGTTAAGCAGTCTCTTATAATGTTAATCGCATAGATGCGTTATGGCCGCCATAAGTGCGTTTGCGCAAACGTGAGCTTGCACCAGCCTCGAACCCAAAATTGGGACGAACTTTGCGCAGTTATTTGCCCACACGCGTTCCAGTATACAAGTGCAAACTCAGACTTGCACAGTTATATCGTTACGTGTGTGGCGGCCATTATTCACATAGATGTCTATGAGTTTTCTATTCATCTTGGACAAGATATATGGTGCATTGAGAAGATTTTACTTTGAAATATGGACTAGAGTGATGATTGTGTCATTAATAAACAATAATCTTTCTAGTCGGATCTGGATGTTATAGCGATGAATGGTGAGACGAGCATGCCATTTGCCTGTGGGTAAGCGATAGAACCGCTCATGGACTGTAGAAAACCAAACAACACCATGAATTACAAAGCATTTTTTGGAATTCTAATGAGCTCGCCATCCTGACACAAGATGTTAAGTCTCAATATGTCCATTAGTTACTCTGGCTACAATGGCCTTCAAACCGGAACACAACAGTGCATTTACACTGCTGTTTTGCGGGAGAAATATACATTGCGGTAGTACCTACCCAGTCGGCCTCTCACATATGAGACCTAACACGAGTTGTAGGATGAAATATGTTTCGGACATTCAGACATCCAATCACACGTTTCTTTATGACTCTCAACTACACTTATATCTGTGAAGTATTAACTTATCATTACATTACTCCCTCCCGTACTTTTTCTTTTACAAATGACATCAGACGACTGTCTACAGGGAAAAACGTGACTGTCGACTATTCATGTCTCTGTTTTATTTCAAACGGCTTATACAATATTCCTTTGCATCAGACGCATTAGAAACAATGTATCCCTCGTTCTTATTTGCATACTTTTCTGCCAACGGTACCCAAGTCTCGAGACCTATACTTATGCTCCCCCAAGTGATTTTAAACAATAGATGCCATACATATTGCACCGTACTGCCAATGTTTTGTAATACGAAAACATTCAAACGTTGTATTGCAAAAGTTAAGAGCATGTAAACGCCATTATTTCAGTGTAAACTTTGTCTTTCGAATTTGGTCGAGTTTTCCAAACTCGGTTGTTGAATGTTCGAATTATAAGTTTGATATAAACGTGCATTCATTGGCTTTCCATTCTCTATTCACCATTTACGAGATATTTTAGTTAAGTTTTGGGCTAATACAACTTCTACATTATAGTTTAAAACATTTGATGGGCAAAATAGAATAATTTATTATGAGATGACGTGAAAATCCTTTAGGGTTCCTTTTATAAATTACGTTAATATAAACCTTTAAACAGAATTTCACTACTCACTTACCAATTCCCTTACACTAAAAAACCTCGAAAGCCGTGGAATCTTTTTAATACCATCGCATATTCCGTGCACCGGCTTTTTGACACTTTTTAATTCGATCCCGCCAAAAAATTGCCTTTGTGCCCGCTATCTGGTTGGAATTATCGTGGACGTTTTAAAAATAAAACTTTTTGAAAAATGGAATGCTAAAAAGAAAAAAACTTTAAATCGCGAATGTTTTCGGCCAGTGTTTACGGTGTGTGATGACGACACACATAAAGGTTGTAAAGTGGTCGAGGGACGCTTTGTGGCTGGTTTTAAAGCAAGACAAACATCCAACATTCGCAATTCGTGTAGTAGGCTTTTACGTTTCACTTTTTAAATTTTAACTTTATGCTACAACAGTATTAATTACAACACGTTTGTAATTAAAATTAATTTTGAAAATGGAATATTCTTTTAGTTTTACAATTAGAGTATTATAATTTACGCTTGTCGGATGAGTTGACGGCCTTTCAAGTTGACGTAACATATTAAAGAATTACGATTTTAATCATAAAAATTATCTTTGCTTTATTTAATGAAAACGTAACTTAATACATTAAAAAATATTTTGCAACATCAGAAATAAAAAATGATTTCCAGTTAAATAAATTTACTTTAATAAAGCATACAGAATATATGAAACATGCAATAAAAATGAATACCACAGCAGTTACAGTACATTTTATTGTACATTAGCCAAAACATTGTGACGAACATCCAACAATGGTCGAAATAATTGCGTGGGTGTTGTTAGTTCTCGTACATTTCGTATTAAAATTCATAGCTAATTTCATAAGTTGGCATAATGCGCTCGCTACACACGGTCGGCACATTTAAAAACGCCGCGAGATGTTGTCCGAACGGAACTGCCTTATCAATATTTATTGCGGAGCGCGCGTGTGACGTCATTAATTGGAATGGTTTGTACACACAGGCTTTAAGTTCGGCGAACAAGGATTTTAAGGTTTTAATTCGCTTTCTTGTTTAAAAATGAAAGTTATAATGAAAGATGATTAGAATGAAACGTTAGACGAATGACTGATATGGAACGTGGTTTATGTGAAAGAGATAACAAATGGAAGTACTGAAGAGTAAAATAGCTAGAGGTTGAATGATTAAGATGTCAAATATGAAAGGACGGAATAGTGAGAACAGTTTGGAAGACCATGGACGACGAACAACGATAGAGACGAATTATAACGGTTAAGATTTAACTGAAGAATATTGAAGCAATCTTTGTTGGATTTTGACCCATATATACCTAGTCTTTGAGTGTGTAACGAGAGATTTTCTGTCACCGTTATAGTGCGTAGTGATTGACTATCAAAAGACATGACTCCGAAAAGCTGGAGGTGTGTCCTGGGACTTGAACCCACAAACACCTTGAACACGTTGGGAGTTGCGTCTGGTCCGTTACCAACAGTCCACCACGCACTTTAAATTAAAAAATGTGAAATAACATAATTGTAGAGAACAATAAGTTTATAATCGAGTGAATAATAGAAAACTATAATAAAAATAAAATATTTAACCTTCAGATATGTAACGAGATGGGATGGCACTCATTTAACCGTGAAAATGATTAACCTATTGATGCGTTAAGTTTATATACTCAAATAAATACGCTTGTGAAGGGGCGTAGTGGATATTATATCTAGATGAGAAGGGAAAATGACGTACCATTATCTCATAGAAAACAGACATGGTATAACAATAATTTAGAGCCGCCTAACATTCCGTTAAACTGTTGCCGGAAACTCAATGATCTGCACGATTCCTCGCCTACACTCTCATATTTCCAACAGTTCCAGCAAATAATCTGCAATCCTCTAAGGGATGGACCGCGATTCGCTTCCAATCGTGTTAATTGCTTACTTATTTGCGGTGAATATAAATAAATAAATACACCCTACTGTCACATACTTAGTCTTGACGCCACACTAAGATTGAGTCTTGTGTCGTGTATCAGAAACTACGAGAGACTTTTCGGTGTCACAAACACCCAGGGCCGAAACAAATACCAGTGGATCACACAAATATGTATTTCTTTCGATGCGGGGATTGAACCCGCTGCCTCATGTTTGGCAGCCGGCGTGTCCTTCACCGTTAATCATATTAATTGAAATTTACTCCAATAAAGTGTGTCCTAGGATTTGAAATCGTGACCAGCCTCGGAAAATAGCGTCGAATTTGTTACCATCAGGCCACCGAGCACTTTAAATATAAAAAATAATATATTTGTATAAATAAATAAATTTTAAGTTGCGTGTACTACAAGGCAGCATGTCTCGAACAACACATGTAGACTTAACTAGCCAAATGGTCGGACGTTGTCGGACATAAATTCGCACTCGTGTCAGCTGTATCTTTGCAATCACAAAAGGATTTACAAATACTACATCATTTAATACTGATACTATACAGGGTCTATATGCTACCAACATGAGCATTCATCATTATCATAACAGCCCACATTTGTCCGTTGCTGGAGATAGGTTCATAGCTATCAGTCCACATTTAACCACTGCTGGACAAAGGCCTCTCCTACACACCACTTTTCTCGGTCCTGTGCTTGTCTTATCCATAGTATTCTCCAGCATGAGCCAAACGGTCTATAAAGCGTATTTACTATAGACAACATAGTTGTCATTTTGATGCGATTTGATATTGTGGTAGGAGTAGTGAAATCTAGAAATCACTTTTAAAAGATATTATTGAAAGTCACTACCAGTAGCCACTACGCAATATATAATACTGTTATCTGTTTGACAGCCTCCGTGGCGCAGTTGGTTAGACACCGCCTGTGAAACGAGAGGCTGCGGGTTCGATCCCCGCACCGAAACAAATATTTGTGTGATCCACAGGTATTTGTTTCGGGTCTGGGTGTATGTGAGACCGAAAAGTCTCTCGTAGTTTCTGATACCCACGACACAAGACTCGATCTTAGTGTGGGGTCAGGACTATGTATGTGACTGTTGGGTGTATTTATTTATTTATTTATTTATTTATTTATCTGTCTGATTAAATTTATGAATTTTAATTTAATTATTTTTCTTCATTTCTTTGTTTGGAGCTATCACCCATATCGAGACAATTATGCCGTCCATCTAAATTGAACACCCACAGGTAAAACAAACAGAAATAAACATGCTCTAAGTAAAATATAAAATAAAAATTTAATATTAAACACCAGATCATAAATCCGACTATGATAAGCCTGAATAAGGAAGATTTAATATCTAGCTAAGACAAATAAACACTGCGATGAAAAACGCACCAGAGTACTAGAACTCATCGCCCCAACTACTAGTATAACTATAATAAAATGCTTGAGTGTTTTATTTTTAAGTTTCAAAGACAGCCGCATTAAGAACTTTCTGGAATTCTCTGGCAAGTTAGTTAATTTGTGGAGTTTGAAGGAGTTTCGAGATAATAATCATGCGGCCAGGACTTAGGCGCTCTGTTCACTGGCCGTAATTGGTTAAGGTTCATTGGACCCGCGTGCTAAATTCAACTTGCCATGTCGCTTTTCTTATTCAACAGTGTTTTGGGTTACTCTAAAATCCAAATTTGCAGCGATCTTACTCGTAGATTAGGTACCAGGCAATCATAACACCGAAGCGATCGTGTCGAACTATACACGTGTCAGAATTAAAATATAGGTAGCGGCAGTAACATTAATTCCACCAGTAAGCTCTACATTAAATGTATTTTAAGACATTTTTTTAAACTAAAATATTCCTTCTAAAAACAAACTTAAGTAGATTGATTGGATCACTGAAAACAATTGGGAAGATTAGGTACCAGGTGATCATAACAGCGAGGCGATTGGGTTAAACAATCCACGTGCCAAAATTGAAATGGCGGCGCAAACATTAATTCGGTCGCGGCGCACGGACGAAATCGTTGCGATTTACGGATTATTTACGCTTTATATGACTCGTAGCTCAGTTGGTTCACTCTGCATTATGACAAGGATTTGAGTATAGATTAGAAGTAAATGTAATTTGTGATTTAAGTCTCGGGTCTTTTCGTACTGAATACTCCAGTTACAAAAAAACCTGGTACTACCAATATGCTATACGCACGTATTTCCATTGCAAATCTGCGTAGCTATCAAAATTGCAACGATTGATAAGCCAGTGGCCTGCATATTGCTCGTGCTCACACCAAAGACATACATACATACATAAACTCACGCCTTTATCCCCGAGGGGGTAGGCAGAGGCGCCACCAGGACACCCACATTTCGCCTTGTATGTTCCGTCCCATGATGTGATAGGGGGCGAGCCTATCGCCATATCGGGCACAAATTCCTGACTCCGGGCTGATAATGAATAGAAAAATCCAATACCACTTTGCCCGACCCGGGACTCGAACCCAAGACCTCAGCTTTGTAACCGTACCGTAATACAACTACGCTACCGAGGCAGTCGGAATAGTAAAATTAATATTCGCCTAAACTACCCTTAAAGTTCCGTAGTGCAATAAACTAGGCTTATTAAAATTAATCTGACGCTTAACCGCGACTATCATGACTGCGTTTACCACATACTTTTGAGTCTGAAGGCGGGATGAAAATAACCCGCTTATTTTTAATGCATAATTACTAATATTTTTCTAAAATCTATTGGCGTAAGGCAAAATTTGAAACTACGAATAAAATATAATAAAAAATTTATTTGACGCATCGTTTGAGATATGTTTTCATAATATAAACAACAAGCATTTATACTCGGAATCTATTAGTATTAACATGTGCAATGTAATAAACTATGAAGAGATTATTGTTTTGACAACAGCGCTTTCGGCGACAATGATCATAGGTAACCAGTATAATGGCACTTTAGGCGAGGAAACATCTATTAGACAATAAGGTCAGTTTCAATACATGGTTGTAAGGTCCACAAACAACAACAACAACCTCCGTGGCGCAGTTGGTTAGACGACGGCTGTGAAACGAGAGGCCGCGGGTTCGATCTCCGCATTGAATCAAATATTTGTTTAATTTTGTTGTTTTGTTATATTTTGGGGCTGCGTGCGGTATGAATAGAAACCTTTTCTAGTTTCTGATACCTACCACACGAGACTGTTGAATGTATTTATTATGTATTTATTGCTCGAACATCGTCATTGAATCATCTTATGTCTCAGGATGGCGACCGCAGTGGAATGCCAAGCATTGCTTTTTAATTCATGGTGTTGTTTGGTTTTGCTACTGTCCATGAGCGGTCGTATCGCTGACCATCAGGCTTGCTCGTCTCGTCATTAACTGCAATAAAAAAACTTGATTTACAACCGCCTCCAAAACATCCAATTCTAGACACCTTTAATAACCTAAGGAATACTAGCAATACCTATGCTTTATTATTAAAAACATTTTAGGGAAAATACCAACGCCAGACTTTTTGTAGGTGAATAGGCTATACTGCCAGTTTTCATCAACTTTTTTTCACCTTTATTACATTACCTGGGCTTCAACAACCTACTATTATATATTTTGTAGCAAAAATGAAACGACCAAAGATATACTGTTTTTTTAATGCCTATAATTTATCCTATTTGCCCTTATTTGACAGTTTCGTATTCCTACTTATTTACTTCTACTTAGGCGTTATCCTGTCCGGTGCCATGGTCCGCCTTCCGGCTGAGTGTCCTCCATTTCACCCGGTCTTCGGCATCCTCAATAGTAAGGCCATTGACTCTCATATCTTCCTTGACGACATCAACCCAGCGCTTCTTCGGTGTACCCCTTGGTCCAGGTCCTGGAATGTTGAGGCTCAGGCACACATTGCCGACGTACTCCTACAGTTTCGTACTCGTATTCCTAAAACTTACTATTTATCCTAATATGTGTAATGATAGTGTGTTTAGTTCGTTGTTTGTTCGTCATATAATTAACATGAATGATAGGTGATATCTTTATCGCAATGTCATTTAGTTTGTCAAAAGACAAAATTTAATAGAAGTGAATCAGTGGAGCACTGTTTGTAACATAATATAACTTCTCTTTAAGGATATTTTTCCAAACTATTAAACTACTAATGGGCTAAGCGTCTAAGACCTAAGTTCACCGTCGTAGAAATTACGTCTTAGGTCTCCACTCGGGAGAATCCAGACTGGACGATCGTAAACTTACATGTGAAATTTGTTTTTGTAAACGTAACAGTAGTTATTCATGTGTAGATCATTGTATTAAAAAATAATAACGTTAAAACCAGCGTATTTTCTTTGACGCGTCCAATCTTGTTAATTGAAAGCGGTCTCTTTATGCACACGTTTTATTTTACATAACCCTCGAAGGCGGAAGCGTCTTTGCAAGCAATTTTCCTTTACCTGGGGTCGTTGGGGCCCTTGTTATCATATTTTACCTTCCGACCGCAAAGTTCACGCAACAATGGCGTTGCGGTACAAAATACCCCTGGAATTTAATTTTAGAAGCGTAATTACCGGAAAGAATATATTATGCGATAGGGCACGTAACGCCTCTTCGGGCACAAAGAATGATAGAGGATGTGCGTTTTTGCACTAATAATATAAAATACTACTATATGGCCTAACCCCTGTCAATCGCACTTTCGATTGTAGAGGGGGCCCGTGCCCAGCAGTGGGACGTATCTGGGCCGTTACAAATATAATATACGTGCATACGTATATACGCCGCGATGGCATGGCACCATTAATAACGAAGATATAATTATGTTAAACTTTAACAATTTATACTCGCACGATCAGTAATTATTTACGTGCAAAACTAACAAAATGTAATAAAATATAGCCTGAAATCATAAATTACGTTTAAGCCGTATGGCCATGGATAACAATTTTTTTGAATAAGGAGTTTTGTAATTTTGACCTCAGAGATACATCAAATCTTGTGGATATTTATCGATATAACACTCGCTTTTAAATACTTTTCAATCACAGACATGTCGTTATTATAATTGTTCATTTTTTCGAACTTGAAATACACATAGCAATACCGATTAAAGTATTATTTCTTTTTGTTCCTATACTGACTCCATCCCACCACGGGTTGAGAAGTAAACTTACATAAAGAAGCATACTTTTAATGGAAAATTAATGCAGTATTATAAATTTCCTCATTTTTAATTTAACATGTCAGATTTCCTAATTCAATGCCGCCGTTTTCCTTTCAAGTTTTTAATATTGAAGCACGTTTCAGGCCCGTTTGGTAGAACCGCGCTTTCCTTGCTCTTGGCTGGCAGAAAACCGTTTAACGATGTGGTTCCTTGTCTCGTCTCCTGCGATATTATCGCGACATAAATTATTAAAATGTGCAGCAAAATACATTGTGGATTGGTTATTATAGAACTTCGAAAGTCATTTCTTACTGTTTTTGGACTCCACGACAAATGATACGTTTAACAATCAGTCATGCATGATTATTGTACAATAAGTATATCTAATGTTCACATAATATTGAAAAACCTAGACGTTTTTTAAATAATAGACAGTTTTGGAGAAATACCTGAAATCAATTTATATCAGCCCATACACAACTAGGTGATAAGGCCGCCTATTATTATCAATTAAATATAATTTCTTTACTGTAATTGTTTCTATGTAGTGCAATAAATGATTAAATAATAAGTAAAAATAATAACGATTGTTGAGCAAACGACTCTCCTTTATACAAATCTTTGATTGAACGGACTTACGAAATTGTCCATCACGCCGATTATTCCAGTTTAACTATGGATTTTTTTGTAAATTGTACTAGGAATTTTTCTTTACCGTAAACTATCAATAAAAATAACAACCGCTTCCCCGCCTTTTAGTTATATACTGATTGAGTATCCAAAGGTAGGGTATCAAAGCACACATCGTTTCCGTAAACAATACATCTTCTTTGGTGTTGCCAACGCAAGAATGATGATAAATGTTGCCAGTAACGTGAAATTACCCGCGGGAAAATGCACTTTCAAGATGGCGGCTCATGAAGATTTATGCGTGCGTGGCGACCTCGCAGTAATATTATACTTTCATGGAGGATATTGTCGCCGTATTTAAATTATGTGTAATTTTTTCATGACAGAATGCCAGCGGCGTAAGCCCTGAGGTATGGTTTAATCTATTTTTCTTGGTATTGAATAGACTTGATGTTGATATAAAGATCTTTTCTAAGTATTCTTATTATATTCTCAGAATTTGAGGAGTATGGGAACCTGTTGTACCTAGGCCGTTTTTATAGAAATATATTTTTTATTGTGATTTGACGTGCAGCACACAAATCATATTTGCATATTTTGAAATGTCAATTATTTGGGTGCTCACCAAAAAAATATCAGAAATGTATATTTAATACTTAAATAATAATTTTAAATTAAAAAAAAAATGGGAAATGAGGCCAAGGTACAACATACCCTATGTACCTAGGCCAGTAGTACGTTGTACCTAGGACACATTGAAATTTGGGGGTAATTTAAGCAAATTATCAAGTTTTCTTAACTAAAATCATTTTATTCGGTTTATTACAGTACACAGTATTATTACAGTATACAGATGTAACAAAACATTTTAGAAATTCTCAAATGATCAAAATTTAGTAATTATCAAAATTAAAATAATATTCATAAGCTTTTTTTATGCTTTTCAAACAAAATATTTAAACAAAAACAACTAACTTTGGCCACCGTTTCGTTACATCACATCGCTGCGCCTGCCAAACTCCATATGTGTATTTTGATGTTAAAAAAAATGAATCTTGTGTCCCAAATAAAAAAAAAAACGTTTTCCAAAATCTCACAAAAGACACATGTGGAACATGGCAGGCGCAGCGATGATATCACATAATATAATATAGCAAATCAATATACCTATATAGCATAGCAAATGGAAAACAAAATATTGAAACAATTATCTTTATATATAAATTATTATTTCTCTCTTAAATTTTAATCAGTCATTTGGACTAGCTATTACAAAAACACTATCAATAATGTAAATATATTATTCAGCCTTAAGCATTTAGTAGAAATCCCAGTACTTCTGTATCTCTGGAACATAATAAATTCAGTACTAGTAATCCAGGTAGTACCTTGGCCACTGGCCAAGGTACAGCTGATCGACAGTGACCGAGGTACAACACTACTCCAACTTCACTAAAACGGTGGATTTGATATAGTTTAGAGGTTTAGTATCTCGTAAGTTTTTTATTGTGTTGAGACTTGTTAAATCAAAGAACCAATACCATAAAACAGTTAAGTGACTATTAGAAAACGTTTAAAACTATTAGACTTCAAAATATATTAGAAATACTTACTTTTTCACACAAAAAAGTTTCAGCGTCGATAACACCAAACACCGGCTTAATGGCAGTATGCGACTAACTTCACATTGAATAGTCTGTAGTGACGTATCGAATACCATAAACAGTAGAATTTAGTATCGCGCGAATATCTGAAAACGAGCCCAGTGGCCTAGGTACACATAGTGCCAAGGTACAACAGGTTCCTACACATATCCATGAAAAAAAAACCTTTTCCTTATAACATCAAATCATCTAAATTTATTTAGGAATATCATGTTTATCTTGCTAAATTACAATGAATATTTATGATAACATAACAAAAAGTGACATCAACAGATGTCAAACTCCCGTAAAACACGCTATATTTTTTTAGTCAAAGGCAGTTTTCACATACACAGTTCGCGAACAACGGCTGTAATGAGTATTAAGCCCGTCTGGGCGTTCTTGTCAAGCAGACGAAAAATTAATACCGAGTGCAATTCCTACGGCCCACTTCACATCGACTGGTGTTTTTAAATGAACGTCCTCGTTAGCTTTGAGCTCCTGGTACTTTCATTCAAAAACGCTTCTGAAGTATGCATGATTTTGGGTTCATCTTGGTTAAATAGGAGTTTACGCCCTAAATCTCTGGTGATGTGGTCAGTTTTTATCAAACATTCCTGGTTTAGATGCACTGACAGATGATTTTATAAAGGTTAAAATATCAGAATTTTTGTGAGAAATAAGTTAAGGGTTTGCAATTCCAGACATTAATATCGATTAATGGAAATCCGAGATGTTTTTTTTGTTTACTGATCTTTTCCACAAGGTACTTAAATAATTACCACCTTTTCTATTCCCATAGTCTTCGATTTTGTCATTTTGTCGATTACTTTATTATGCATAGTGCATACAAATATTTTCATCCAACTCTGATCAAAACTACGTACAATAAATAAACAAAAATGGATTTCTATCAAAAATTCATACAACTGCGTCGGTGGAATATTTTTTAAAATATTTCAATAATTAACCTGGCCAATCTAGGCTGTACGTTCCGTTTTAGTCACCGTTGCTGGCGTGCAATTGACTCGTCAAACTAGTGATGGGCGATTCCGAGATGTTATATCAATCGAAAGAATCGGAGTCGTTAAAATAAATAATCGAGTCAACCATCGACTCGCCGTTCTACAAAACAATCGAGATGTTTTTCGATTGTTTCGAGTCAATGGATTTGACCGTTAGTTTTCGATCGTTCGAATCAGTCACCGAGTCTCGCTCGGTTCTTGTTTAATAGTCTGTGCGCTCGGTCACCGAGTCGATTGCATAGATTAGTATTTGGTCGATTGCATGCATCGAGCCGAGGTGCATGTTAGTTAGAGGCGTGCGTAATTTGTGAACTTTAATACATTTACTTACGATTAATTACGATACACTGTTTTATTTTTAACTAGTTTTTTAATTAATTAATATGCCACGAATTTTTAAAAGATCAATAGTATGGGAGTTTTGTTAATAAACAATTAGTAATTATTTATTCGTACGTAAGTTAACTACTTATATTTTATTCACGTCGCGGTATTGATTATTGTTGATTGCTCTTGTTAAAAGAATTATTAGTTTAAATTCGCAATCTCAACGCAAGTCAAGAACTCGCGTCTAAACCATCGAGTAACAACACTCGATTACTCTCGAGTCTCGAATGAACGCGCCGCGCGCCAATCGCATTCGGACTCGAGTCCAAGTTGAAACAATCGAGAACCATCGAGATGTTCGAACAATCGAAACAATCGAATGAAACCTCTCGTCATCGCGCATCGCTACGTCAAACGCGTCGGGCGGTTAAAGATTAATGCGTATATTTTCAGCAAAGTTGTGAAGCATTTAAAAGTAGTTTAGGCAAAGGAATTTGGGATTTTAGGCATAAACAATGTTATTTGTATTGTGAATAATTCCAAATTGAATTTTAATCTTTATAGTCTATCTATCTTTATTGTATTATATAGGTATAATTGATATAGAAGGTATAGGTTAAGAGGACCAAATTATGTTAATTAAACTGAAATAGTGCAAGCTCGAAAAAGGCAATAGTTTGTTTTTAAACTGACACGACTATACACAAGGATATAGGTATATGACACGAACTTAGCAATTATAGACAGTGGAAATATTTAATATTTTAATGAAATTCTGAATTCGATACTTCTTCGAAGTAATTTTAACCTATACTTGAAATGTTTACCCCAATAAACTTATAAAAGCAATTGAACCATAATGAAGAATATTTGTTTAGTGAAAAGTTATCCCAGTGGACGAATAACTTACAAAGATAACATTAAAACTTACAGTATAATTTCTTTGGACACACACATTTTCGTACTCAGACACGGTCTTCTAACGTACTATCATAGAGTAAAGCAATACACTGGTTACATACCACCCATAGTAATTGACAGATCATGATATGTATTTGATTCAAGGTGTTCTTTATTTCAACTTGATTTTTCTATTTTGGCTATGGTATAGACTATAGATCAAAAAGATGTCGGGTCTATTTTTTTCTACATATTACGCAGAATACCTCCCGCTACCATACAATGCAATTCAACGAACAAAAGCCAAATTGAAACATCACAACACAGGGCGGCAAAGTGGAAATGAATTTTTTATTGCATCAATCGTCATTCCGTCCATATTTGCCAACTGCCAGACAAATCAATAGCTAATGAAATTACTATTGTGATGCAATGCGGGGCTAATACGCTACGCCAAATAAAGGTCGGCTTTAATACATTTCCCCCCGCATACTGTATAATTGATTGGGTGCGTATCCAGTTTTACAACTAGGTTATGTTGATTGCTAATGTCAAATAAAGGCGCCAACGATGAATTGCAAAATGGCCGCCGTGTGCGCTCATTTAAAATCAATTATAGAACTCGTAATTACTATTTGTTTTGGAGGGCTCACGGTATTTTTTCACGTTTTAACTGCTCGTCGTTTTGTAGGAATGGCTATGCTGTTCGGGTGTTTTGTTTCTGTCTTATTAATTTTGTGATAGCATAATATATTATTTTGTGATTATTTTTTGCCACTTACTTATTTTATTATACTTGCAGTGACATCTTTATACTCTATTTAATAATACAATAAGCATCTTCTTTTCAGCTAAAGTAAATACACTGCTGAACATTTACCTTTCCCATAACATCAGCCAGTAACATCGCGTCTCTTGATTGTTAACTTTACATAAGAAAATAAATTACGTATCAAAACAATGCCTTGATTGAAAAACTCAAAAGCCCGCATTAATCCAGCGCAAGTAACCTATTTGTTTGTAATTTTATTTTTTTTGTAATTTAATTAAAACCTTTTATATTATTTGCTTACCTCACTTTTTCATTATAAAAAGTTTATTTGCTACCGCGGCCTTTATAAACCTTTGAAAAGTTTAGCTACAATTAGCTCGGCACCAGGGGAGCACGAGGCGGCAAGAGTCCCAGTATCAACTCATTAGCATCGCCACAGAATAAATTTTCGAGAGCCACCTTGTAGTAGCGGTTAATATCCACGGCGGTCGAGTTAATCTATTCTTGCGTTTATCTGCTCTCCTGGTACTTGCCGTTTGAATTTATTTAAATTTCAACTTGTTACAAATTCAAATTGGGTTTTAATTTAAAAGGTGTATTAAATTACCAGAATTTATTATCCTTACTATTCGTATTTTGACGCTATGAAGTACTACGATAAAAACAAAATCGAACTTTTATAGCGTTCTGCCGATAATGGAATCCAGACTTGATTTACAAATCAAACTTTATTAAACTGAAGTGAACCGTTAAGCCCCCGTCGAGCGGTTTTTATTGTTCGCCTAAAACTGAAAGTAAAGTAACTTCGCCTAACAATGGAGTAGAACGTGCAGAATTGTATCCTAAAAGTCCAATCCACACATTTCTAATAAAGAACAATCGAAATAGTGGATCGTAAACGCTGAATAACAGTGTACACAGGCGGCACATCTGTCCGTGACAGGCGCTACGGAACGACGGGGCAAATTGCTTGCCAGCCAGGCTGCCATGCCGGCTCAAACCGACGGAAGACTATCGACTGCCGGTCTAATAAATAAACGCTTTGTTTGCCAGCTAAATGCCATCTTCATAGGCGTAGACAATACATATAGTGACGAACAATTTAAATACATGTAATAACATTTGAATAAAAAAGCTGCTTTGTACTAAAAGGATATATTTGAGGCATAGTTCGACGTTCGAAATGTAAAAACTTCTTTCGAATTTTGATCCAAATCATCAATAACATCTTGGCTATACACCGAGATGAAGTAATCTATTTCTAACTTTTGACAGCACTACAAGCAATTGCCGTTTGAGTAACTACCCTATCCGAATTACCCACTAATGGACTGTTAATAAATAAAGCGATGGTTGGACTATAGTTAGACCTATCAGTATTAAAGGCATCAACCTTTACGATTGCTATAAAAGCTGATCATTCGCGACGATCAGTAGTTGATCATCCATTCTTCTAATCGCAGTGGAGTATAACGTGTTTCTTGATAATTTTATGTAACCGTTCGTTAACACGTACCAATAAACAAAGTATAACACAAGACTCACACAAGTTTTCCTAGAACATTCTAGAACACACTGGTATAATTGTATTGAATGGCGAGAAATAGACTGTCGCTATTTGATATCTGGAGTTTCTGGACGGCCCAGTTATTACTATAAGCTGCAATATAATCACTTTGCCGTATCTGACGGAAAATTAATTGCAAATAAGTATTTGATTATCGATCCTATCGCCAATGATTTAGACGCCAAGAAACTTCTAGTATGTTATAAAGTGGACTCATGAGATTTGACCACGCTGTCACGAGACCGTAGCCATTTAATTAATTTTTATTATCAGTTTCGACACTTGACTAGAAATAAAATATTTTATTCTTCAACAATTTTTGATTTTCCTGCTTCACTTTTGCTTAAAGTACATTTCAGGAAATTATTACAAACATACTTAAACTCACACCTATTTCCCAGAAGTGGTGCAACCGCACCCACGTTTCGTCTTGTATTTTCCTTCCCACGATGTGATAGGGGGCGAGCCTATATCATCGGTCCCAAATTCCTGACTCCGGGCTGATAATAAATTTCAACAATTACATAATATAATCTGCAAATAAATGCACAATAGAAGGATATATTCTTACTGATTACAATAATTAAAATTTCAAGGTATTTTGTTGGTGTAAGGTCATTTGTTTAGAACTACACGTCACGGGCGATGTTTTTGTAATAAATTCTTTTAAAACCTTCCCTTTTAGTAATAAAACGAAGCAATGGATCCACGCATCCACGCCTTTTCGCAGTACAAAATAAAACCGACGATAAAACCTACCATAAGAACATAGGATTTCAATTAAACTTTCAAAAACGAAATCTACATATATACATAGGTATGTTGTTTATAGGTTTTCTAAATTATCGTGTTACAATATTAGGGTATCAGAGGATTTTTTTTATTAGATGTAATCATAAGTTATTGTCTATATCTATATCAGCCCATATACGTCCCACTGCAGGGGCCTACTCTACAATCGAGAGAATCGATTGAGAGTGGTTAGGCCATATAATTCACCACGCTGGCCTATTGCGTGTTGGCGGACTTACATACCGTAGAAATCATAAGTTATTGATTAATAAATAATTATAAAATAAATAAATAATAATAATTATAACAAAAACAATAGAAAAATACAACAATAAAATGACAACAGTATTCTTTTCCAGACATGATAAACAATTACGACAACGAAACAACATAAATATTTTGCTATAGATTTTATTGAACGTAATAGTCAATAATTTTGATGACACCACAGCATGCGTAACAAACACAATAACATAAATAATTACCTAATTATAAATGAAATTAAAATTAAGCTTTAAAATAACGTAATTGTATCAGTAAACCTTTTAAGTACCTTTTTTCAACTGTCGTTTATCATTACATTTATTTTAATCAGTTTTTTCTATATGGCAAACGGTGCCGATGACGACAATTCTGCCAATGTCAAATGTGCGATGAGTACTCGTGTGTTTTGGTTTAAGGTTTGGGTTGACAAATTAGAATCATTTAATTCAGCTGTTGTTCAAATACAAGATTTTATGGACTGTTAATGTATTTTTATTTGTTATTTAGTTTAAAAAAATTCAACCCGCAACTCAAACAGAGAGGTGTTTCAACTATTACCTATAATAAGGCAGGCTATAATAAGGCAGGCTGAAAATAAAATTATTTACATTATCCTTTTTTCAACTATCAACTACATATAAATATGAGGCTTTTAACAATTTTTTCAACGATAAGCAAGCCAGACTCGTAAATGTATTCACTCTAAACCTCCAGTGTTTGTTTCAATCTCCGAGAACTCCAAAAGATCCGTTTATGCAAGTGTAAAGTTAAGGAAATGGATTTGAGTTAGAGAACAACAAAGATAATATGTGCGGCGAGGACTCAGCTCAGATCGTGAGCTTTTAACTTGGAATACCGTCTGGCGTCTGCATTCCACAATTCTGTTAAAATATAAGATATGTCTGAGAAGGATTTATGCATCAACGAAACGATATTGTATTTTCGAATTCTTAGGTTTGATTTGGGTTGTTTTTAAGAATGAGTGTCTGAACGTTAAAACGCTTTGATAATATAATGATATCAAGGCCCAGTTGCATAAACTAACTTTGAATATGACTTAAACTTTAAAAATGTCATCGCGATACATTTGAGTCGTATTTGCTATTGCTAATGTATGGGATTGACGTTTTCAAAGTCAAAGTAATGGGCAAAGTTATTTATTTAAATCTTTATTGTACACAATTACAAACAAAAAAATGCGAGAGCTACGCGAAAACACGAAAGTTAGTGTGCGCAATTGAGCCTAAGTGATTTTATTTGTGGACCAAATGCATTTACTGGTTGAATACAATTTGTTAAGACAGCTACCCATAGGTGTAGACAAACTCTATTTATAGCTTACATAGCTCGATCCTCGCGTATTTGTTGACAATACATTATTGATCTTAATAATTGACAGCCTGTCTGGCATTGTATGTATCCCAGATACCAAATTCTTGTGTGTATGAAACCCTATGAAGGACTTTTTCAAACCAACAACATCCAGTTTTAAAACAATTGGTTACATTTCAAAAAACTGTAACCGTCATGCATGGAGCGGTCGTCTTACACAGACAGCGTTTGGATTTTACCACATAGGTTGTCATCAAAATAATTATTCCAATATCAGTTATTCAAATAACCAATAACATTAATTAAAATCATGTAAACTGGGCGAGCTGAATGCTATAGCACTAAAACAATAAAACCACATGTTTATTATCGCCTCAGACATCATACATACATACATACATAAACTCACGCCTTTATCCCCGAAGGGGTAGGCAGAGGCGCCACCAGGACACCCACATTTCGCCTTGTATGTTCCGTCCCATGATGTGATAGGGGGCGTGCCTATCGCCATATCGGGCACAAATTCCTGACTCCGGGCTGATAATGAATAGAAAAATCCAATATCACTTTGCCCGACCCGGGACTCGAACCCGAGACCTCAGCTTTGTAACCGTACCGTAATACAACTACGCCACCGAGGCAGTCAGACATCATTGGATTATATAATAAAATAGGTCCGTCGAAAATCGCCATTTTAGTTTTGAAACTATTTCGATCACGCTATCGATTTATTGCATTCAATTTTATTGGATGAAACTACATCTGACGGAACGTTGACCTCCAAATATAGAACAAGACGGTACATCATGTACACTCGTAAAATACAGTCTGGTTTTATTACAGTACTTGCAAATTCTACAATTTATGTACATAGCAAAAATCGCATGTCACTGACATTTGCAATTTGTAAAATTATCTTCCTCTGCTCAGGCGTTATCCTGTCCGGTACCAGGGTCTGCCTTCCGGCTGAGTTTCCTGCATATCGCCCGGTCTTCGGCATCGTCATTTGTAAGGCTATTTACTTTCGTATCTTCCTTGACGACATCAAATCAGCGTTTTGTGGTCTACTCCTGGGAATCAAACCTGTGTCAAAATATGCAATTTGTAAAATTATAATTGGCAGTAAATTTTCGATAATTATTAAGGTGAAGAAAAGAATAATCTGTAGTAATCTGTAACATCATTCTGCACCCCTGAATTCTTGAATTTCGAAATTATATGACGAAGAAAATGTACTAGACCAACTATGTAACTCTCGCTTGTCATCACAATAATGTACTGCTTACACCCGGTTATTCACCAAAAACATGTTTCACTTGGATACCTCACGATGACAGGTATTTCACTTTCGAGTATCTGAACATCCCCTCAAAAGGTGTTAGCATAACCTATACCATAGAAGCTTAACCTAGCAGAAATACGTCTGCCAAACAGACACAATACCGGCACTCACCCATCATTGTTCGCATAGACGTTGCAACGCATAAATGCAAATTTCAATAACACATCACAGCTCACACTGATTGCCAATAATCCGGCCCGGTGGGCGAACACAATACTATATGAATCGCTATGTATTAATTAAGGACTCGATTGTTGCATTGCCATTGAATCGGTTGCGTGGAAACCTCTGAATGACGTAACGGCTCTTTGGGATTGATCGGTATGATCTTTTATTGTAGCATGAAGAAGCAATTAAGGCTGTCCTTATCCTAATTCGAAATAAAAAAAACAACGGCATTGATAGAATTTTATGTTTAAAAAAGCAGATGGCAGGTATGTCGCCAATCGACACTCTTTCTGGGTGGAATTTTGTTGTTTATATATCGGGACCAGATGCATTAAAGGCATTTTGTCGAGCTGGTATAAAAGTCATTCAGTAGGTATGTAGTTGAAGTAACATAATGATTCGCCTCGTCTGGCGTGCTTCATTTTCTTAGTTTACTTGTAACAATTTTCCTAAATTTTCTTTTTGGGCTTACCTTCTTTAGTTATTGTTTCTATTTTAACAAATTACCAAATTAAAAACATTAATCTCATTATCTAGCACAAACTTCTTCTGAAAAAACCAAATTAACAAAAACTATAATTCAAAGAAAGTTCATTAGGGATTACGCGTAACGGGCGGCTTGTGGGCAGTGTAGGGGTCCCAGCGCCATATTTCGGCGGAGTAACTGCCCGAACGTGCGCCAGGTCCTAATGAAATGTTTACTTTAATTACATTACCCGGGTTTTACACTATTTATCGACGGGCTTTAGTAGTTATGATCAGAATCTTCTTATGTGTTATCGTTATGACCCTCGATTTAGAGGGCTCGTAAATTAGAATTATCAGAAGGGTTTTATAGTAGTCGAATGTTAGGACAGTCTTGATTTTAGTACTAGAGCGTTTAGTTATTGAACGTTTTGTCTTCTTCGCTCAAACTGAATTTTAAAGTCATTCGAAAGGGACAAAACATTCGATAAATGACATAGGTTTAAAATCTGTCTATGAATAAGGCCGAAATCTTTGACTTCGCGTTGCTACGTGTGTGTTTGTAATAAATTATTATCAGTGGGTTTAATGGTGAAGGTAATATCGAGAAGGAATTTGTGTAGCTGAAAATTCTAAATAAATTTTAAAGATATTACGTGACGTCCACCATCATACACAGACAGACTAAGGATTTACCCTACTCCAAAGAATTGACGTAAGGCAGGCGACAGGACATTATATCACAATCTAACTTACTTTATAACAGACCTGCGTCTTACAAGTGTCACAGACACAGGTAAAAAATATTAAGATACATTTAAAATATTCAAAAGAATTCGCCGCCGCAGACGAAACATCTCGCTCCGTTATTCAAATTTCGACTGGAAACACTCGCGAACTCGCAGAGGGGCCATGAAACATTTAGCAAATTCCACAAGTAAGGAAAGGCTTTTGTTGAATTCGTTAACAATGGCGCCGGTGCGACGTTAACTGGCGAGGCTATGGCACGTACTGCAAGGAACCCCTTCTTGGAAACCATAAAGTGTAGAGAAAAGTTCCGATTTCGTTCGTTGGAATTTTTATCTGACGACGAAACTCGGTATTGTAATGATAAATGGGTTTCGGCTGAATTTAGTGGTTTTGTTATGTAGTTATGAAATGTACTTTACTGTATCTGACTATAATTGCCGATTGAGAAGGATGGGACTCCTTTACGATTTAAAATTCAAGTAGTTTAACTAGGGCAGAAGTATGCAGTGGCGAAGGGTTCATACAAGCCGATTCCTAGCAGCATGCCTTATAATTTAAAGGAAATTATTAATTATTTACATTTTTTAAACAAGTTATATGAAGAAAATAATCAAATAATAAACAATATTAAAATAAATATAAACAATAAACAAATGTTATTCGATATTAATAAACAAAATATTATCGATCAATTAATAACACAAACGCATTGCGCGATGTTCAACGTAAGTACATGCATACAAAACACGCGGCCGGCTAGATCCCGATGACGTCACGTCAGGCTACAAGGACACAGCACGAGTTCCCGTTGCTCTCGCGCTCATTTCCAACGCATTATTTGCCATCTCTGTTACACGTTTGTTGCTCAGAACTGCATGCAAAATTGCACCTTAAAACCCTAAGCTTTTAAGGTCTAAATTTATTTGTAGAAATACGACGGTATTCGCTTGTGAATATGCCGGTGGGCCTACGGCTTATAAAGTAATTTGCCAGTTCGCGCCTCTTTTATTTCGTGTTTATAATTAGAAAATATTATTTACTACTGTGTTGTTTCAGTGTATATGACAGTATGACAGCCTCCGTGGCGCAGTTGGTTAGACGCCGGCTGGTTCGATCCCTGCACCGAGAGAAATGTTTGTGCGAACCACAAGTATTTGTTTCGAGTCTAGGCGTTTGTGAGACCGAAAAGTCTCTCGTAGCTTCTGATACCCACAATACAAGACTTAATTGAATATAATGTGGGGTCAGGAGTATGTATGTGACTGTTGGGTCCAAGGACGTAGATATATACTATTGTTGAGATAGGTAAATAGGAATGAGCGCCCACGGTAGGTAAAATATGATTATGAGAATGTATATGAGAATTGTAATAAATGGCAAATGTAGTGCTTTAAACTATCTAAAATAAAAATCTCTCCGTATATACGTTTAACATATTGAGCTAAAGCAATATTTCAAATTATTTTGATTCAATTAAGTGTTATGGTATCCTGTATAATTATTAAAAGTTTTAATTACCGATATAAAAAGTTATAGCTACATAAAAATATAATTAATTAAATAAACATCGCCAATTTCCCGAGTAAATAATTTCGGGTGAGGTTTGACCTTCATTGGATCGTGAAAACATCGATGACGCCGCCATTTTCTTGTTATTATTAATTTTTAAGCGAAGATTTGCTCCGATGATAACTGTTTTTTGAACTTTACACTCTGTTTGGTAGTTTATTCGGTATATTTATAACGTCTCGATTATGGTAGGAGTAAAATATAATTATAAAATGTCCACAATATGTGCAGTTTCATTCAGTATTACGATGAGTAAAATAAGCCATTGTTTACATTTACTTTTTTCAATTAATCTTTAGTTGAATAATTTTAGAAATGAGAAAAATAACATACAAACATACATAAACTCACGCCTTTATCCCCGAAGGGGTAGGCAGAGGCGCCACCAGGACACCCACATTTCGCCTTGTATGTTCCGTCCCACGATGTGATAGGGGGCGAGCCTATCGCCATATCGGGCACAAATTCCTGACTCCGGGCTGATAATGAACAGAAAAAGTCACCGAGAAAAATAATCCGGTATTAAATCATTAAGCACCTTTTTAATCCAGCATGAAATGAAAAATAAGCTAACCAAAGTTTTCAAACCTCAATGGGTTTTATACAGGCATTTCAAACACACCTTTAGATCCAGTATCTCGGCCAAATAAAAAAAACTATTTTTAAACCTGAAAATTATGAGTTAAATAAAATCCCAAACGGTCAGAATCGAATTTCAAAAAAACGACCATATTCTGTTTACATTAATGAATAATTTAAATGGAACCTTTTTTTAATATAAAAAAAATCAGCGCACAAAAACCGAAACGCTGCAGGGCAAACAACCCATATTTTATTAACCTACTTTCCTAATTAGAGCCACTCGGATTTAGCATTCTGCTGATGACAGCTCTAGAGGGCCTATTTTTAAGTCTTTTTTCCGCGGAACCAACGTTTAATGGCAAGTTTGCAATTTGCGAGTTAGCTTTCAGTTTTTAAAATGTAATTTTCAATCTTGCCCGATCTCTGCGAAGTTCTCTTTGAGTGGTATGCCGTTGCGGGTGAAAATGAAAGAATTCTGCGAAGCTACCCGGAAGGAATGAAAAGATGCTTGAGTGAGCGGAAAGCGAATAGGAATTTGTATGAATTTGTGCATTTATATTCCCTCACTTTTATAAATCAAAAGTGCAAGGATTGTGTGATTTATTTGAAATAATTATATTTTGCTTTATTGTACACGATGATTACAAACAACGGTCAGAACTCAGAGCTCTCCTAAACACAAAACTAGCTCAAGACATTCTATCAATAAGCTCAATTTGTTTTATTGCGGTGAATAGCAAGACGGGCTTGCCGTTCGCCTGATGGTAAACAATACGACCGCTCATGGACAGTAGCAAAACCAAACAATACCATGAATTACAAAGCAATGCTCGGCATTTCACTGCGCTCGCCATCCTGAGACATAAGATGTTAAGTCTCATTATATCCTTACCCAGGCAGCCTCTCATGTGAGAGACCACCAGTAAAATAAGTAAAAAACTCAAGTATACCAATGTTTTTTTTAAGTTATAATATGCTGTACTGATAGTGCATTTTGAATCAAAGGCGCTCTAACGATGTAAAAGTTTACAAGCTAGGATGCATCTCAACAAGTTAAAGAAGTTGCGTGAGTTTTTCACAAGTTGCCCGTCTGACGTCTAGAAGCCATCGAACCACTATCGATTAGAAAACGGGACAGCATAATTTTATGAGTTTCGATCTTCGGTATACAAAGCGAATATATTTTAATGCAACACAATCGCTAAGAATCTAAGAAAATACTTTAACTATTAAATGAAATCACATCAGAATTTAAAACCAATATTTTGATATAAAACGAGAAATAGTCTTTCTCATAATTAACCATCTATAATTTGTTCAAAACAATTTAATGAAAAGCCAAGGGAAAGGTAGACAGACCACCTACTAGGTGAAATGACAACATAAGTAAGTTTCAGGACAGAGTATGGATGAGACTGACGCAAGACCGCATAAAGTATAAAAAAAAAAGTGATGTAATAAAGAGGAACCTTATGTCCAGCAGTGGATGAATTTGGGCTGAAATGTTAATGATGATGAACTTAGTGATTTCCGAATTGATAAAAATGTATGTACCTTAAATACCGTGTATGGTTTCAATTTATATCGTGATATTTTCACAGGTACATTTTCTGTTGTAGGTAAATAAAAAAAAAACGAGCACGCTAGAAAAATCGCAACGCATGTCAGTTGTCAATGTTTCGGGATTTGAATAATCTCCACCACGCTGGTTTATTGTGGATAGCAGACTTCACGTATCATAGATTTTTATGTAAAGATATTAAAACTTGGACTTTAAATTCACAAAATAACAAATACATGGCTCCAAAAAGCCGTAGGTGCCCCTTGAGATTCAAACTCGCGACCACCGTCTGACAAGTTTCTGCTTATTATTTTATTATTATTTATTTTCAGACGTTAGTGGCCCACAACTGGGCAAAGGCCTCCTCCATTTCCTTCCACATTTTACTGTCTTCCGCGATTTGTGGCCAGTCCTGGGCAAACCTGCCAAATTCAGCTTTGAGACTCTTCTGATTTTAAAAGATACGATGTCTTTACGACAAGCAAATATAGGGCGTAAAATATAATGATTTGAGTTATCGCTTCACGACAGACGCCACAAACGCCCATCAGAAAATACTTAGTACCGATTTGCAATATACAGTTTATTGGAGTCGTTTGGAACACTTATGTTCGCATTTTTTGTATTCACTTTTACGTGGTGATTGAATCAAAGTAGTCTATTTTTACCTTTCTAAAAAATATGAATATGCCTACACTGCCGCTAAAGACATACGAAATCGCTGGATGAAGATTGTTTTCAACAGGTAGCTGTAGTGTTTCACAAAGGACTTCAGCTATCGATTTTAATTGCCATGAAAGTAAATTATACATCTAAAAGGTATTAGAATTTGAAATACTTGACTTAATGAGACTTGTCAATGTCTCAGGATGGCGAGCGCAGAAGAATGCCAAGCATTGCTTTAATTCATGGTGTTGTTTGGTTTTGCTTCTGTCCATAAGCGGTCGTATCGCTTACCATCAGGCGAATAGCATGACCGCCTCGCAATATATCGCAATTAAACAATGAATGCTTATCACTCTAGTCTTTTACATTAAAATGTCTGTCTTGTCTGTCTTCAACATCATCACCAGAGAGTCATCAGAATGAAAATGCCATCACTAAGCCTGTCACAAGGCAACTACATTCTAAAAAAACCGTCTTTTACCAAAATATTAGAAGACTTGATAGTCCTAAGTCCTGGGTCTATTAAAATCCATCCATAAACCCCAATATCCTTCGCATAAGAGCCTTGTCCCCACAAAAGGCATAAGGGACATAGATAGACGCATTGATTAAAACACGTTCAGCCTACCCCAGGCTCCTTGTAGCGGTCACGTGTAGATAGTCCTTTATAACACCGGATACTGTAACACCTGTGGGTTTATGTAATCCTAGTACATGGCCACTTGATTTATCTGTTTTGGGCGCCCGGCCTCGGTTAATGGGCCCATTTTTAGGATTTACTACTACATATTTGGCTTTTTTATTAAGAAAATAATATGAAGTACTTATATTTTCGCTGAAAGTGGTAGAACCTTACTGTATATTGTTAAAATATGGTATAATATGAGGGTTCGACCGAGGTAGTGCTAGTGTTCTACTGAAAAACGGTGACAATTTCCAGCATTTTAGTTGTGTTTTGGTCAGTGAGTAGCATATTACAAAAAATATATTTTTGTATGCGTAATTCTAACTTGATAGAACAGTCATACACCATATATAAGGCAAAGAATTTTACACGCAAAATAAACTTACCTACCTTGTAACACAACGCACAACATATTTAACATACACAGAAACTTACATTACTTGAAGCGCGAATTTTCCAAGTTTAATAAAGTAAAAAAATAGTAAATTTGAAAAGTAATGAAACATTTTTCAACACTGCCCCACCCTGCACTCGACGCACGAGCCCGTGCAATTACAAAATTCCATTTATAATGTAAACACAACTGGTATTTAAATTAATTCGCCACTCCACCGTGCATTCGCTTTGGAACATATCTACGTGATGACTGGATATCTGGAGGCCTATTTGTAAGTAGAGCCTTGTAAGTCGTTGAAGCTTACTTGTAAGTACTGCCACTGTCTTATAGAAAACAACGCGAAGTAATAGGTTTACTGTTTCGTTTTGTTAGGTGCGTGAGATTGCTGAAGACGCAGCTTTTGATAAAGTGTTGGTATCGGACAGTGATCACAGAATACTTAACATTGTAACGAGTCATAATTTGTTACCGCAATTTGAAAATCGATCTCAATAACCTAATGTTTAACAGGCCCTAGAAACTGATACTCCATCAATATTATGTGTATTACGAGCTTATGTAGCTATCTTAGAATTGATACTAGCATTGGTATCTTCTTCAAACCAACGAATATAAAAACACCAATTTGCAAACTCTCCAGTTACATCTCACCAACAAAAACAATAAAAAAATAAAAGCACCTGTGAAAATTATCATAATGCTGAGCAAAATTGCTATCGCAAGTGTAGTTTAAAAATATCCATCGAAGGCGCGCGCTCAAGGCGGTTATCACGCATGAGCGCTGATCGTGATCAAACGCGATTATCTGCCGAGGCGGAGCGTGTGAACAGCCCGCCGAGCACGCTGCACGCCCCTGTGAACCCACCTTTTTGCACATATTTTTTTAATTTTCTAAATGGCCACGGGTAATGAGGTTGCAATTTATATTTCACAACGCTTATGCAACGGTTTTTCGGATTAAAAATGTGTTTGTTTCCGGTTTGTTTGTGTTTCGCTGCGGTTTTTTGAACGTGTACTTGTTGATTATATAAGGATTTTTTTGGAAAAATACATTAAAAGATACTTTCTTTACTCTGGCAATATCTTATTAATAAATCTCATGTTGATGAAAATAAAAATAAATGTATTTATTATTTATTTATTTAGGAGACAATCACACCAAAGTACACAGACACACACAGACAAATTAAATAACTAAAACAAATACATCATGATAATACTAGGCCTACATAAACATTAGCACGTCTAATATCTCATAATGGCACACAAGTAAAATGACACAGACAATAATTGCTATAAGGTAATAGGAGCTCAAAGCGCTCGGGCACGTCGGCTACGTAGTTTATACGTTCCGAATGCAAATGAATACCGCTCCGCTTTCATGTCAGCCTGGTAATTCTCAGTGACTGACGCATCGTTCTTGTTTCGCTGAAGGTTTTATTAGCCATATTACAAATTATTTCTTAGGTTAATTGTTACATTACTTTGCTTAGGTTCAAGAGGTTCACACAGCCTTCATATTTTTGTACAAAATTTCTGTACAATCACAATAACTTAAAACTAGAAACAAACGGTAAATCTATTGTCAGTTACATTTGTACTAGAGTTTAATCTGACAAACTGGAAACTTAGTTGAATATCGCTTTGCCAGCTCGCTTTTATCACATCTTCGGCATATCTCAGAACTTGGCCACGCAAACTTAGAGCTGTGTCGAGTTAATACCAGTTCAAACCGGATCGAAGGTTCATGCTAAAGTAAATTTTGTATTGACTGAGAACAAAGTAACACTATTCGGTGAACTTTGAGGTTAGTTCGGTAAGCTTCGATCAACAATACTGTAAGGCTACTTAATTCCTCTGGTTTTAAACATTTATTTATTTATTTTAATTTATATACATACTACATTATATTTGATAGTATTTCTTTTTAAATTTGACCATGGTAAATGAACATAGTCTACACTGCACTTTGTCTAAGCTCATATTATTAAGATTTGATTGTTTATTTGTTTGCATTGAATAGGCACCGAAACTACTGAACCTATTTGAAATATTCTTTCACTGTTTGGAAGCTACACTATCCCCGGGTGACATAGGCTATATATTATATTCTCAAAAACATTAGGGCTCCTTATTAAAACTCCAATAATGTAACCCAAGGTGTAAAAAAAATACTTAAAATATTTTTTACATCGCGTGCGCTTCGAAAACTATAATATGTTGTTTATGTGGACTGGAAAAAATTCTGCACCTGGGCGAAGCTAGTCGTGTACCTATATAATGATAAACGAATAGAGTATCGGCATTCGATATTTTTAATGAAAATGTAAATATTTTGTATTAAAATAATTTCGGACCGTGTAAATAAATAATGCGGACGCGGCAGACCACATCGCAGGGGAAAATCCGTCTGCTGTCCATTTTGAATGAAACTTTATCACAACAAGCACGACGGGCCGCAGAGAATACCGCTATGTGCGAACTATTCGGAAAATCTATATCTTCCTATATAATATAGTACATCCCACTACAGGGCACGAGTCTCCTCTACTATCAAGAGTACGATTGAGAGGGGTTAGGCCATACGCCGTATAGTCCACCACGCTGTTCTAGTGCGGGTTGGCGGACTTAACATACCACATAAATATTTAATAATCAGAATATATTGATATAAATATTTTTAACAAGTAACGCATTCCAACTTCAGCTAAACCCATTTTAATAGCGAACCAAAAATCAATTTTACATAAGAACATTGTAGGATAGAACTATAAAAATATAAGGGAAGCAAAATGATCTTTAAAATTTATGTACCAGGCGATCATGAAACGAAAGGTATCGGAATTGAAAATAAACAGCCCATTAAAACGACGTATCGGATCGAACACGCAAATATGATCGTATCGGTGTAGGCACAGTATATGCCACATAGCGATAGTTCATTACCATTAAATGCACAATGTTGGCAGTCAATCAGCGACGCCATATGCGATGAGTTTCCGATTCACTGGCTGTGAATGTGATAAGCTTGCAATGAATCCTCAGATATGGGACATTGCATAAGGAAATACGGCGGTATAAACAGCGCTGTTTGACGAGGGAACAATTTCGATCAGTGTGATAAAATACTATAAATTATACTATAGAATGACATGTGCCTCCTACAATTCACCGATCTTATTTCCGCCCTTTGTTGAACAAGGCAGATAAACAATATTTTATTAACCAAAAAACTCACACAGAGTAATAAACTGAATTGTTAATAAAAGGCTATTCGTATACACCCAGATAGCGACCATTTTAGCCAATCTTGTGTGTATCCGAATACATCTCACAATGATGGTTACCATCTAGTAAATTAAAGTAAACTACTAAATAATACAAGCGTCTTAGGGCAGCCATTTTATTCACAAGCATGGGGAAAAGCAATTACTTCACAATGAATCGCCTCTCGGCAACTTCCGTCGTACAGATTGCATACAACGCACAGATTATATAAATCGCACAGATTAAATATAATATCAATATGAGACATAAAAAACTATAAATGATTAAGTAATACTGCCACGATTACATACAAATAATCACAGCTCACAAACCGTGGAGTATTCTTCAATTGAACAAATAAGTTGACGCAGTAAGTGGATTGTGGATCCATCTTAATTATTTACACTGCAAATTAACGTCTCTGTAAATAAATGTAAATTACAGAGACATAAAATTATTCTCTTAATGAATTTGATTACTTTTAATTAAGGAACATTCTGTATTTTATGAATTAAATTATTCCGTCGCTGTTTGCGTTACATAAAATAACAATACAGGTACGCCTGAATATGCTTGTAGCTTAGTGATTTTTATCCTTCCTTCAAACATTGAATGGTGTATACAACATAGTTAGTTGGGGCAATAAACTTATTATTACTGCAGAATGATTGAGCTTATTATTACAATATAAGGATTAGACTCTAGTCTACCAGACCTTGTATAAGAACTGGACTGAAATATCTTTATTTGAAGGCAGTAAACCCACAAAACCTGAAACCACAACTAGAAAAATACCGGTCCAATTTCTTAACCTTAGATTATTTCTTAACATTCTCAATAACTAGCAGATACCAATATAATATTGTTTATTCTTTAGTTCAACTATCTACAACACGAAAGGTAAAATTGATTCGACTGCTATACCTATAAGCCCGAGCTGCTTTACATTTTTATTTACCTGTTTGTGTCTTTTTGCCGAATATATTCAAGGTCTGCAAACGAATTGCCTGATCGTTCGGAAAATTCGATTCATTATAATATTCGATTAGATTTTATTCAAGGTTTAAGCCTAGATCGATTTATTTTCTTTCCGTAGTAATGATGGGGATTTGTTTTTTTATCAATCTGAATTCTTATTAAAAAAAGTACTTATCTTCCTTTTTGATAATCTAATCTAATTATGGTGCTTTACAGCTCTCCGGTTATAAAAGTATTTTATCCTTATTTACCTCTTAGTTAATCATCATTCATTTTATTACTTTGCTCAATCCTTTACCTTAAAATTTAATTGATATGTTTAGCCAATTCTTACATTTAGCCTTTATAACACAATGTTCAAAAACAAACCAACAAAATATGATTCTTATTCTACATAGCTAAGTTCTAACTCAAAGCCTAAAATGTAATTAAGAATCCGTTATGTACACCTACCAAAATAAACAAATTTAATTACTGTCCACGTTACGTTATTAAAACCCACACGGAAACAAAAAACAAAAGCACATCCCTACCTTAATAAACACGACGCAAACAAAGTTTATTAAAGAGCAAAAAGCAAATATGGCGGGGCAAAGTAAAAGAGAGTTCTAGAAACAGCACGCAAGTTCATTACGCGAAAAAGTACTGAGATGCGAGTCTATGAGCAACAATCACACAATACGTATTGTGAGCAGCGGACGCGGTCGAAGGGGGCCCGTGCCCGTTCGTTAACTAGGCTAATAACAGAGCCGCTGCAGTGCTATGTTTGCCTGGTACTTGTATCTTGCCAGACCATTCGTAACTTGCTTTTTGTTGACTTCTTTGCGTGGGTTTTACCTTAATTAAAGAAAGGTATACCTTTCTTTTTCTTAATATGTTATTTTATAGGAAAACGTTTTTTTGTTCTTTGTGATTTACATCATCGTTCACCAGATGTACGAGTGGTTATTTTGTGAGTTGCCTATATTTCTTTCGTTCCTACTAACATAGCTTGTGTCTTAAGTAGGATACACACCATTTTTTTTAATGGGTTTTGAATTTAAGACTAACGTTCAACCCTCTCAATGAATTATCGATTTTACTCTCAATTTATTTTATTACAGTTGCAAAAAACTTTCTGAGCCAAACGTAGGTTCAATCGAAGTAAGTATAATAATAATATAATCAAGGTATAACCTAAGAAAAAACAATTGATAGATAAAATAGTATAGTAGGAGTGAAATGTAAATGCTTAAATTTTCTTTCTAAAGATTTAACGTAAAATAGCGAAACAATCTTCAAAATTATAATCTCTAAATGTAGATATCTAAAAGTATTTTAGATACAAATTATCTTTACAAAGAAAGTAGGATTTGTTTTAAAACAAGTAAATAACACTTGGTACTTTTTAATATCCTGAGTTGGTTTGTATTTTACAAGCTTATCTCAGGAGAACTGTAGCTCCAATTTAACTTTTACTATTGTTGTGATCACACTTAGATTTAAGAACTGTGGGATGTTTACAATACAATAAAACATATAGATATTATTACAAAGTGGATACAACAATATTTATTTTCTGATTTGCCCCGAACTTAGAAACGAGATCTATAGGCATTCTAATGCCGATGGGACTAGATTCCACCACGTTCAGACAAAGTTAGTAGTCATTAGTCAAACACAGAGAGATTTATAAAACTAGTGGACAGTCAAAACTGTATCTGTATTAGCCCATATACGTCCCACTGCAGAGTACGAGGGGTTAGGCCATATAGTCCACCACGCTAGCCTAGTGTGGGTTGGCGTAATTTACATACCATAAAAATTATTTCAAGACTATTCATACAAGACTAAATTTTAAAAAATCAGGACCAGTAACAAAACGATTTCGTAGACCATCATTGCATTCGATACAGAGTGCTCCCAGCGAATGTCACGAAACTTTAACATATTTTTCTGTCACAAACCACTACAATGGCATTGAAGTTACCACGTGGAATACGTGTCCTTCTTCTGTTACCTGGCAGTTACCACTACCAGCTTCTAAATGTTTCCAACTAGCTTATTTCTGATTTATAGAATTATTTCAATATTAAATAGATTTTGGTTATGAAACAATCTAGTACAATAATTGTAAATATGAATTATTTCGTGATCCACCAAATTCTTAGTCTCAAATGTTCTTTCTTTCTTAAATTAGGTTAGGTATACAGTAAACTTCGAAATTCAACTCAACACCCTGGCCAAAGGCTGTTGGACTAAACCAATGAAATCGAAAAGATTATTTACGCTCAATACTTACAATAATACAAAATACAATACAAATATTTTTATCTCCAAGCCTCTTATTCTAAAAGCCACTTATAAGAATAGCTACTTTAACAAAACAAGTGAAACGGAGTCGGTTTTCACATTTCACTCCCGTAGCTTTTTCTGTATAATAATCAAGTAGGATGGACCCTTGACGATATCTGTCACATTTCCCGTAGGAAATGAAATCTGTTGGACGGCGTATCCAACGCCCCCTGGCGGTTTGCCCAGCGGGGTGGCAATAAAAAAATATCCAAGATAAACGTTTCAACTATTCCAGAAAGAAATGTTGAAAGGAGCAAATTGAACGAAGTACGTTGATAGCGGAATGCGCTTTTTGCAACGTATTCGTTTTAAGTGTATTAATTATTCTGTATTTATTGTTTATTTTATTGATACCTTTTTGAATCGACTTATAGTATAACGAGTTCATTACAGCTTAATACCTCGGTAGTCGGAAAGAAGACGGACCGATGCCTTGCAATGACTTTTATTAAATGCATCGCACTCATGAGTCTTTTATTGTACTTACGAGTAATATAAGAGACGTTTATTATTGAGGTTCAACCTCACATACTATGACTCTGTTTTAATTACTTATTCGTAAATAAATAATCGGAGCTTTATTACAGATGTCACCTACAAATTATCGAGTTTATTATTGCGCCTCAAATGTAAAGGGCGAATAATCACCATCCCGGGCCACGCTTTCAATCCTCAAGTTCCTAAGTTGCGAACTTACATATCATTTATAAAATTATTTTTTTTCTTATTTATTAAGTTTCAAGCCGATTCACACCAATACCTTTTTGTTCCTCCAGCTCTATTCATAATACTTTCTTTATAATGCTGGCACTGGCTAATTCTCTACCGTTTTTTTTTACGTGCGACGTATCTTTTACTTCTTGTTTGAGCGCAGCGGTGTTCTTCAAGTCGTTAGCACATTCACTCGCATGGTGGAGATGTACCTACTCGTGAACACGTCCTGTACTTGAGACCGACTTAAAAAAGTATGGTATGGAATATGTGCTGGTTGAATAATATGTTATTATACATACCGGATGTATCTGCGACCGAAAACGAAGCCAGGTGGTAGTTTTAGTGACTTCAAATACAGAGCAAATAAAATTTTCACAAATGAAAGCGTGGATTTTATATTTCTTTTTTACTGTCATCACGTTTGTGTAGTAAATACATAGTTTTTTCCAAAATAATAATGACACCCTTTATTTTTTAAGACGCAATGATACGTCAGGATTACGCGCAAGTTTTATTTTAATTTTAACCTGGCGTGGTTTTTGGTCGCAGTCTGGATACACACGATATAAGTATAATTAGGAAAGTAATATATCAATCACTCCATACCTATAGGTCTCTGCCTGGTACGGGTCTCCACTATGATTGATTTGGCCTTAGTCACGCAAACCTAGTGCGAATTAATTGAACTTAACATACATATAGGTGTATTACTAATGTAGTACGTAGAAACGTGGGTGTCCTGGCAGCACGTCTGCCTACCTCTTCTGGGAAAAAGGCGTGAGTTTATGTATGTATGTACGAAGAAACAACAACTTTTCACCGATGTTATGTTTGGTCCTAAGAATAAAAAGGGGCAAGCCTTTCCATATGTAGACGCGTACCCATATACATAATGCATTCGTGGACAAATCACAAAGTAAATTGTTTTTTTTTAAGAATTGAACTCTTTACCACAGCTGAAAATCCATAAACATCCCCTAGACCGAGCCACCTACACGCATATAGGTATAACAGATATAAAACCGAAGCTTAAACCGAGCATAAATCTGTTACCGCTGCTGCCGTAAAACGCCTCAGGCTTTCATACCAACGTGCTCCATACATATTTATGGACACCGCAACAGCGTACCAAAACTCACTTGTCAACTCTTTTCAACGAAAAATATTAACTTACATAATGGTTGGATATGAATACCTAATATTTACTTATTTATTTTATGAGTGGAGTATTTTGTTGGTAATATTTAGAGAATAATTATGAATATTTACCAACGATATATCGTACTGAAAATTAAATTAAATGAAAATTGATTATTGAATCCATTAAAATGTTCAATATTATGTAGATTTTTCAGCCTCCGTAGCGCAGTTAGTCAGACGCCGGCTGTGAAACGAGAGGCCGCGGGTTCGATCACTAAGAGAAATGTTTGTGCGGCCCACAAATACTTCTTTCGGGTCTGGGTGTTTGTGAGACCGAAAAGTCTCATAGTTCTGATACCTGCGACACAAGACTGAATAGATCTTAATGTCGAGTCAGGACTATGTATGTGACTGTTGGGTGTATTTATTTATTCTTAATTTATTTAGTAATGTTTAGATCTACCATCCTGTTCAGAAAGCGGTTTTCACTAGAGAAGAACGGGCAAAAAACTCTAGTGTTGCTCTTTTCAAAACTAGTTTACAATATAGTGATTATTACAAAAGTTACAAGTTGGTTGGTTCTAAACACGTAGTACATCATTATCTTCACTGCTGAATATAAGCCTCACTGAATTTCCAAAGCTACCTGTTAGAAGCGGCCTGCATCCACCGACTTCCTAATTCCTATAGTGGTAGTTGCCGCGAACGTAACTCACAATTTGCCAAACTTATTTCTATCCCAAAATCTCTCAGGTTATTATGATATTTTAGAAGTGGCTGGCGAACCCAGGATTTCACGATAAAACCTTTTACATACCACCCATCGGTCTGATGCAACCACGCGACTTCTCTACAAACTACAGGTATATTGCTTGACGTTAACATTGAAGCAAGCTTTACATTTAATACTAAAAGCGTTTAATGTACTTCCAAGAACACGTGCTGTATGTAGAACTAAACGTTCCATTCCATTCAGAAAATTACACTATTACGAACTTGCCTCCAGTACTGCACGAATGCATTAAACTTATGATACAAACTTCGAAAGAGACAATGTTCTACGTTTTTAATTGCATTCTTAATTTAAAATTAAAAGGTTTTAGCGCATAAACTTGTTTGGGAGAATCTGTGGAATACCAACGTTAATTTTGAAAAAACAACAACAACCAATGTCTATATGACATATTTCAAAAAAAAATTAAAATAATATAAAATTATTTCTTTTTTGTTTTTTTTTCTGTAGCCTATACTGTCCCACTGCAGGGCAAAGGTTTTTGTTGGATGGTTTATAATTCTTGAACTTACATAATTATTATCCTATATTTAATGGGGCAAATGAAACTCATTTTACGTATGTAAATGCAGTACTGGTTAGGCTAATGTTTTCACGGCGGTATATCCGTTGAGGTCAAACCCGTTGAGCATATCATTCGACAGACAACTAGTTTTTAGAACGGATAATGAAATGGCTAGATCTAGGGATCAAATCCAGACCCGAGTAGTCGGTTGACTCCACCTACTGTAATGCGCAAAGGCGAAAAACCAATAAAAAAAATGCTATGCTATATAAGTTTTAAGTGTTAAAATTTAGTACTATTGTAGTATTGTCTACTTACTGGAGCATTTTAAAACTGTCTCAGATATTGAGAGTTCAGTTATAAAACACGACAGTAACCCAATTCATAAGGGGACTTAAACACTACCAATAAATGATCTGATATCACCCATATTTTTAATTAACATTAACTCATAAAGTAGACATTATTGTATCGATTCCACGTAACAGTGGGTGTAGACAGGCGAAATAATAGCCATATTCAAATTAGTCCCATGGGAAATTACTACAATTACAGCCGAATATTCCCAGCAATGTGTATTATTAAGTGGCATAGACAATTAGTGAGGTATTATTTGTTGTCAACTCGTGTTTGTTTACTTTCTGATTTATGTCGCTGCAGGTTATAGAAGTTATAGTTATAGTTCAGCAGTGGACTTCCTGTGGCTGAAGAGATAGAGAGAGAGAGAGAAAGAGAGAGAGAGAGAAAGAGAGAGAGAGAGAAAGAGAGACAGAGAGGTTATACAATGGTGAAGGAAAACATCATGAGGAAACCTGCATATATAAATAATCTCACGCCTTTTTCCTAGAAGGCAGGCAGACGTCGATTGTTGAGAAGGCCCATGATCTTCAGTGAACGTATACGGGCCGATATTGGTTAAAGATAAGCTACTTTCTCAAATAGACTCTGAGCTTCTTTGCTTGGTAGTTGGTGTAAATTCTTGGCGTGTCGCTGTTGAGGTTGCAGTGATGGTTTTAGGTCAGTCCTTAGCTGATATTATGAGGTAATCTTATGAAGTGGACATCGCAAACAAAATCTGTGCGCAGTTAAAAAGTACGCGAAAAATCAGTTAAGTGAGAAGGAATATATATGTGACTGCGTGTGAGTCACAGAGACAGACATTAGAATTGCGGTAAAGAATTGCTTTTACACACATTTTGTTCAGGGTGTCTCCTCTATTATCATTTGTATTATCTCAATATATATTACCGATACCCTTATTGTATACAAAAGGTGCATTAGCATCAATTCCAACCACTTTATCTAATGAGACATAGCGATTTTACTTTCAATATCGCAAGATAACCAAATGACTACAACATATGCAAATCTGCTATGAATTTATGCATGTAAATTGACAACTTGATTATATCGAGAACATTCTAGAATAACAGAGAACCCTTGAGTGTGTTCCGTTGAACAAACGCATTACGTCACAGCAATTACTCTACTTGAACAAAGTTATCATCGTTATTGCTTTCGTGCATTCAGGCGACTTCGTTATGAGAGTTCCTTTTTAAAATGAATTTTGTTTTAACTAAATGATATATATTAAAATATGCTTTTTAATCTTTTTCAGACGTCTAGTCGAAGGATTACAAGTCTATACAGCTTTGATTATTCATTATACGAGTAGCATAATGAAATTGTTACCGATATCAAATAAATAATCATTATTCCCTTGTCAATAAATGATGTAAGTCTCTAGCACAATATTACTATTAATTGATATACTAAAGTAGCTGATAATATATATGTAAATGTCCAGAAATATTTTAAAATGTGATTATATTAAAGCATAGAGTATCGTCATTTACAACTTATTTTTCAATCGCTTTGAAAGTGTAAACAGAAATTACGAAATTACTGGTAGTAGTTGTCGATAAAAACTCTAGTATGAGTGCTGCAAAATAAATATCAGACAACTGCAGACATTCCACGGGGATGGTAGAAATACATCTCTTAAAGTGGTCTGCGCAATGTGTTTAACCGAACGACATAAATGTTTCTATTCCATTGAGAGAATTACACTATTTGGAGTGAGCAACCGTCTTTATAGTTTTTATGCATTAGCGTTACTCGCTTCATGTTTCAAATCGATTTTCAGCCATGTTTGTATTAGTCGATTATGTAGGTCTATCTCTACAGCGATTTGATATTTTAAATTTAGAACGACAAAAAACTTTCAATTGGTTTTTTACTAATTGGTTTTTTATAAATAGATTTTCGCAAAAGGGACAATGAGTCATACATAATACTGTGACAGTATGTTTATATGCGAATATAAAATCGAAGAAATATATCCATAAAATCTATCATTCTGTGCTTGAACCATAATATCCCAAAATAGTTAGACTTCAGTTATGAAAACAGTAGCGAAATGTTGCATTCAAATTCATCCAAAGTTCAGTTTGCCTAATTAACATACGATATGTGCAAGCATTTTTTACTGCCACAAATTGACTTCAATGTTCCTGACGGTAACATGACTGCTATCCTAGTAGAGTTACCGCCGAGAGGAGGTTACCTCTCGTCATTCAATACAATTGCGTTGGTCTGGTCGAAACAGTAACAAAGCCTAAACCCGACATTTGGCTCACTTGGTTCACTACGACAGTTTTACCATCATAGTACAATCAAGATTATATGTATATGTGTCAGCCCAAATACGTCCTACTGCAGGGCATGGGCTTCCTCTACAATAGAGAGTTTGAATAAGTAGGGTTAGGCCATATAGTCTGCCACATTAGCTTAGTGTGGGTTGGCGGACTTTACGTAGCGTAGAAATTTTTCAAAATCGCTACAGTATTTTCCTCACGATGTTATCCTTCAACGATACATTGGTGGTGATGGACTATCAACATCAAGAAATCAGGATTAAGATGTTTTAAATAGCATTAAAAATTTAACAGAACGTCTGCATGTAGTTGATTTGGCTTCAGACAGAATGCCAGCTAACCAGGCATGTAACAAACGTGCACCCCAGAGAATTCATTGCTTCTTACAACTCCCTTGCTTGTTTCAAATCGGATTTATTCCCCGTAGCCTTCCGCAAACAAGATAGTTGATAGGATTAAAAAGCATCTTTATATTTTTATACAAATGCTACGAGAACCGAGTGACATTGTCATACTTCTATTTTATTTTTTGCTCTGGCGCTTTACTAGTGCTAGTCATAATTCAGACCACTAATAAGGTTGTTTCTCTATTATAATACAATAATAGGGGATTGGAAAGAGGGGAAAAGGAGTAAAGTTAATTAAACTGGCTGACAAGTGATAACCATCTCTGCATAGCACTGTATTTACACCGTAGTCATCATGAAGTGCATTGTAATTACCTAAGGTACCATTAAAAAAAATAGGTCATCGGCTATATTACTGGCCGAAAAACACGGAACGTAGAAGTACTATTTCACTATTTCAAATACTGACCCATCCGACCTGACCTCACGTAATCAAAAGTACCTGAACCAATGGATACACGTCACGACTAACCTAAAACTTGGGACCACACGACAAATCATTGTAGCCCGACCATCCAGTACATTTGAAACGAAGTCTGTACGGAGCTAACTTCAAGCTGCAACCAATTTGCAGACCAAATTCGAAGTTGGCAAACCCAATTTTACGAAAGTAATTAAACTTGAAAAATTTATTGCAACTCGCTGCGATTTCGCCATTACATTTAGTTAAATGCAATCCAGCGCTGCCGGATCGGAAATAAAGCGCTCTCGGACGCCATTTTTATTTTTGCGTTCAAATTACCGGTTTGTTGCTAATTGAAAGAATAATATATTGTAACTTGTGAGGTAATTGATTAGAATTCTTCTGACGTGAAAAAAATCACAAAAAATAGGAAGGGCTGTTAACAATGTTCATTTATAAAATGATTGAATAACAAACAATATTTTTTTTTATTATTGATTCATAGATTATAAGGCAATATTATGACATGCTCGAATGCAATATCACTTATCGCATTTTATTCTGACGTTACTTAATTGTTTATAATATTGAGTTATTAAATAAAACTCACTAGACTACATGCATCACATGTCGCGTAATAAAACATTATAATATTCGCTCATCTCATAGAATGACTATTTCTATAGTTCTATAAATATAATATAGGCGTTCTCTATTACATGTTTGATTATGACAACGTCCCTGTCGAGTGGATTTTGGTTTTCATTCTGCCTGTGTCAGACGGTAAGCCGCAAATTTGAGGCATTTCTCGTCAAAGCTATCATGTTGAGTTAATGCAACGCAATATAGCCCTACAAGATTATTTCGGGTCATTCACATGTCTGTGGGGAGACTTCAGAAACATTTATCAATGAAATCTTGCGTTTGTGACATTTATAACAAAAATTAGAGGTTTTTAAATCGCATATGATTAATCTTTTACTTTCGATATGACATCAACATGATCGAAAAACTCAGCAACGTACTTGTTTGAACATGATCTTTAAGTAAAACAAAAATGAGAATTCTTTATGCGTAAAATTTTATTATAACCGAAGTCTATAACAATAATTTCTACGCAACCCCACAACATGAGCACAAAAAGCACCGATCTAATCATTAACAAGCAGCGCCTACTATAAAACAGCTTCGACAGATACAAGTACTCGACTAGAGAGACGAACTAAAAATCCCTCTGTTATAATCCAACAATGCAACGTTCCAGGTCCTTTATGCAAAACAATCGAGCATAAATTTGCGAACGCGGCCGCGGCTGCGTTGCATCTGTAACGTTCTGTCGGCGTAACGAGCTGACACTACCAGCTGCCTGAATCTCGAAGCAAACTCGATTGTGTGGGAGCGAGTTTTGTTCGTAATAGGGTCGGTTTGTAAGTCTGTATTAGTAAAAGTGAGGTCGTTCGTAATATATCAGGTAACTTTACTGTTCTTAACAGCGCGTATCAGCTGGATAGCGTAAGATAAGATTTTGTAAGTGGTAGGTCTCTCATATGTAAGAGGCCGCCTGGGTAGGTACCACCGCAATGTCAATTTCTCCCGCCAAACAGCAGTGTAAATACTCTGTTGTGTTCCGGTTTGAAGGACATTGTAGTCAGAGTAACTACTGGACATATTGAGACTTAACATCTTATGTCTCAGGATGGCGAGCGCAGGGCAATGCCGAGCATTGCTTTGTAAATCATGGTGTTGTTTGCTTGCCATGAGCGGTCGTATCGTTTACCATCAAGCGGACGGCATGCTCGTCTCGCCATTCAACGCAATAAAAGATGGGTTTTGATTCTAAGGTAGTCACTTTGGGATTTTAGTTAGTGGGGTTTAGTGCCTGCCCTCTATGTAGGAACAGCACTAAGTTCTGTGTACAGTAGATGGCAATGAAAATCTGGCGTGAACTTTCGTGAAAGATTTTCTATAATTATTACAAACACTAGCTTGGAAGCCAGAATGAAGAACTAGTTTGGTTGAATCGACTGGCAAGAAATGATTGCAAATTGTCCCTTGCCGTCTCCATTTGATACTTTCTACACTGCACTCATCCTCAAGAGTTTTATAATTACCATGATTTAATAACATGTACTATTTGTCTAAGCACTTAAAAAAACTCGAATAAACCTCCCGCGTGAGACACGATCGAGAGCGCGTGTTACCGCCTGCGAGCTGAATGTATGTCGAGTGGCCATCCACTCGCTGCGTTCTTGAAGCGGGCTTGCGGCTACAGCGATACTATTCCAATGGCCCACCAAAGAGCACCGCCCTTTGTTCCACCTTTTTTCCACGGAGCTTTCATTTTATGCGATTTTTTGAAATGCCGAAAAAATTTTTTAGACCTTTAACGACGTGGATTTTTGAAAAATTCATACGCGAGTATGAATTCGCGCGCGGTACCGCGTGGAGTGTTGGGAAAATATGCGGCGTGCATCCGCTTTTGTGCTTGACACGGTTGTTTTATACTTCATGTTGAATTTATTATTTCGCGGTAAAGAAATATCTGCGAGATATTCACCAACATAGTACATATTATGTTGTTTTTGCAAAGGTTTAATCTTGTTCTCACATATAAGCGTCAAATTACACATTATTCCAGTAAATATACCGAGTAATACACATATAATCCCACATTAAGATACAAATCTCATATCGTGGTATCAAAACCTAGGAGATTTTCGCCCGTACAACATCCGAAAACAAAACAAATACTTGTGCGTATCATAAAAATGTATTGCGAACAGAACTCGCGGCCTTTCGTTTTACATCCAACGTTCAAAATGAAAATAGCAAATCAAATTACCGCATACAAAATTGATAGTCAAAAGGACAACATTCATCAGAAGGAATCCCCAACGGAGTATTAAATAAAGATTTTATTTATACAAGAAAGGAAAAATCTCATCGGAGCGCTGCAGAATGAGCGATTGCCGAGATTCAGCGCGGAATCGACGGCTGCCGATCAATCAACGTCGCTTCACAAATATAACAAAGTTATAAATAACGCTGCGATCCTTTAATGCTATCAAAACGTTTGCAGATGAATTCTTCATGTTAATACGGCATTTGTGTTGGAGTTTCATTGTTCGGTGTATGTTTTCAATTTACAGATGATTTATAGCGGTCTATAGTCAGACAAAAAAGTAAAAATTTAATAAAATTACATTTAAAATATTATAAGGGGTAAAAAATTACAAATAAAGCCAAGACTATTGCAGAATCATTAAAGAAATATACCATGTAATATTGCTGCGAAATAACTAGACGGAATAAAATCCATATTAACATCATCGATGGAAATTAAAAAACATAGATACTGCATTCATTTTCGCGTTTTGTCCAGAGATTTTACTTACCCAGTACGTAACGTGATAGCTAGATGCAGAGTTAAAAACATTTAAAATGTCGTTTTAGTTTAAAAAATACACACGAAATTATTTAAGTATGGACAATTTCAGCCAACGTTTACTTTATTGAAAAATCTGCGTTTCGATTTGCGCATTCATCAATATTTTGAATTAGTATATATATATTTATATACGAAACTGAAGAATAAAAACACTGGCGTTATCAATTCAAGTTTAAACAGTGTTTGATCAATCAACGCGAGAATCTTATCCTTATGTAATTTCGAAACAAAACACAGCTTCTTAATTGAATACAATTCTATAAATAATACTTAAATTACTTTAATATCGTTACCCTTTCGAGAACACGAAAATCCGCTCACAAATATAATCAAAACATCCTTTTGTAGTTACTTTTATTACTTACAAACATGTTTATGGCTTTAAAAGGGTTCTTCCATTTTCCTTTTCCACTGCGGAAAAGAATTCCTTTTCTTATATTACCTACATTATTTTTTTACTTTTAAAGTTAAGGTTCTGTTTCTATTGGCAATAACTATACTATGATATTTATAGTCATATAAACAAGCCGAGATTTTTTCATTAAAAGTTCGCACCCTTTACCAGCTACTTTGGATATGTATCTCGTAAGCCTAGAGGCAGTCGTATTTTCATTTTACAAATATTTTGGAAACATACAGAAAACTAAAGCATATAAACACAGTACAATTGCCAATACATGATCCAGTAAAGCTTCTACAATTAAAATTATTTGCCCATTAATTGTATTGCCCAAGTATTTACCCAAGTATTTGCCCATATAGCAACCACGATGAACTAAGAAGTACACCAATAAATAAGCCTGAACCCAAATATACACAGGCTGAATTAAAAACCAGATACATTTGCGTTTTACTATGGTCTACAGCTAAATCTCTACAGAACGACAAACCCTAGTTCTGCATTCAAAAAGCAACCTTTTATAATAATGTTACAGATGTAAATTAAGTGGCGAATCCGCTTGGTATTCATTTCTTGAATCCGGACACGGAGTTCCGTCCCCGTCGCCTAATTACCGGGCTTGTATCAACTAATACCAAAGAGCGTCAAATCAACTAAAGTAATTTGCCGTGGCTAGAGATACGGAAGTTGGTCGTACCCCATCCATCCCCCCTTCAATCCCTCTCTCGCTCCCGGCAACTGCACAGCTCCCGTGGGACCTGACAAATCGAATAGTTATCGGTTTTTACTGATGAATGGATGTGGAAATGTATTAAACTGGGCGGAACTGGTTTATGTATTTTTGAATTATTACCCTTGTGAATTGTGTTGTGTTGATTAATCTCGATGGAGTTGGGGATATGGAGACGTATGGTTGGTTGGTCACGTATAAGCTTCTCAATTAATCTGTTCACTTCCCCAATTAGAGGTGCGAGTTACTTTTGCAATTAACTATGATTAGAACACCATTACGATTATGAGGGTTTCAGTAGCTTATTTCTATCACATTAACTCAACCAATTGTAAAGCATTGCCAAGCAACACGGTTCCCAACTAACTTATTTTTATTATTTTCTGGTAGCACCTCTGCCTACTCCTTCTGCGAAAAAGGCGTGAGTTTGTGTACGTATGTATGTAGATTAAATTTTCCAAAATTATAGCATAAAACAATTTTAGAAATCCAATCATAATCAATCAAGTTAAAAACGTCACAGACAGCTCACTTTATTACAAATTTCAATGCCGAGACAGAAATATTTCAGCTTTTGTGTGCCTTATTAAAAAATGTCGTACGCTATTCAGCTGGTAAGAAAACATGCTTCAACAGTTGGGCTACTATAGGCATACATAGAAGTAGAGATAAATTATATGATCTATACCATGAAAGAACATATAATCATAGTGAGAAATTTAAATTGTATGTCAAAAATTACTCGAAAATATTTAAACAAGTTTGTTTGAAAGCAAAGTCACTATATTTGAGCACTAAAATAAAAAACTCCAAAAATAAAATTAAAATGACTTGGAGTGTGATTAGGAAAGAAACTGGTAAAGCTAAACCTCGTGACACAGAGTTTAGCCTTAATATAAATAATCATATCTTTAAATCTGATTTTGAAGTAGCTAGAGCTTTCGAGAACTTTTTCTCAGATGTACCAGTTTCCATAACAAAAAGTTTAAATTCATCTCCTTGCATAGCAGAAAAATTACTGGAAGAAAGTGTACCTGGTGGTAGAGATTCATTTGCGTTCCATTGCGTTGACAGTGTGGATATTATAAAAACATTTAAGTTAATTAATATTAAAAATACATGTGACCTTTGGGGAATCTCAACAAAAATATTAAATGCTGCAATACCAGTCTTAGCTCCCCAGTTAGCTGTAATTTTTAATGCTTGTATAAACAGTGGTATATTTCCTGATAAAATGAAGTTAAGTAAAATTATACCTCTTTTTAAATCTGGTAGTACAGATGACCCCTCCAACTATAGACCTATCTCAGTACTACCTTCATTAAGCAAAATTTTTGAAAAACTGATGCTTCATCAAATTCAAATTTATTTTGAAAAAAATAAAATACTTCATGGTAAACAATTTGGTTTCACTCGGGGTCGCTCCACTACTGATGCTGGTGTGGAGCTTATACATAACATATTTGATGCTTGGGAGAATTCACAGGACGCTTTAGGTGTGTTCTGTGATTTATCCAAAGCATTTGATTGTGTTCACCATGAAATTCTTATCAGGAAATTAAGCCACTACGGTGTAAATGGCGTTGCGCTTGATTTATGCAAGTCGTATTTAAGTAATAGGGTCCAAAGTGTAGATGTCAACGGAAAAAGATCTCCTGGGTCTGTTGTTACTATGGGAGTTCCGCAGGGCTCGATTCTTGGACCCTTCCTCTTTTTAATCTACATTAATGACTTACCTTTTTTTATAAGGGACAACTGTGAGGTCGTGTTGTTTGCAGATGATACTTCTTTATTATTTAAACTGAATCGACATCAACCCATTATTGACGATGTAAACCACACCCTCACAAAAATCGTACATTGGTTTAGCGTTAACAACTTGTTACTAAATAGTCAGAAAACTAAATGTGTACGGTTTGTGACTCCTAATGTCAAAAAAGTTAACGCTAACATTCTTTTGAATGGGGATGAGTTGAGCCTTGTGAATACAACTAAGTTCTTGGGAATCACATTAGATCCCAAACTTCAATGGGGTCCTCATATAGTCGCTTTAGCTAAAAAGCTGAGCGCCGCAGTCTACGCGGTGGGTAAGATACGTCAATTGACTGATATTGATACAGCTCGATTGGTATATTTTGCCTACTTTCATAGTCTGATGAGTTATGGAATTTTACTGTGGGGTGGTGCTGCTGACATTAATACCATCTTTGTTCTCCAAAAGCGAGCTATAAGATCAATTTATTCGCTAGGGTCCAGATATTCTCTTAGAGAAAAATTTAAAGAAATAAATATAATGACAGTGGCATCACAATATATTTTTGAAAATTTAATGTATGTCCATAAAAATAAAGAAAACTTTCGAAAGATTAGCGATATTCACAATAAAAATACTAGAAATAAGAACAATTTAGCTACTCATAAGACCAGACTCCACAGGATCAGCAAGTCTTTTAAGGGTTACTGTATACACTTTTATAACAAAGTTCCCACTCATATTAAAGCCTTAAGTATTGAAAAATTCAAAGCTACTATCAAGCAAAAATTATGCAATAAAGCTTATTATAAAATTTCAGAATATCTAGATGATAATAAGGCTTGGGAATAGTATAGTATAAAATTAATTAAATATATAGTATCTTGGAGCGGAGGTATTAGTGTGCTCTGTATAATTTCATTTATATTAAGTAACTTAAACTATTTTGTTTTGCTTTGTAAGCGATTGGATAAGTCATGCTCGCTTAAAAGTCTGTGCTTGCGGTGGCGTCGTGTGCCGGGTCGGTCACTTCCCTGTAGCATGGTTGAGGAGGCCGATGGCTGGCACATGCGTCATACTCGTGAACGGGTGCTGCTTGTGTGGACTGGTCTGTCCGATTTGCTTACTTTGTAATTGATAAATAGATTACTTAACGCTTTTATAATTATTTATTGCGTTGGCAAAACAGAGTATACTGATTCTTCGTTATGGGTTACTTCGTTTCGTTTCTCTCAGCCATATTAAATATAAAGTAAACTTATTCGTATTCAACTATATCCTACTTGCAAATCATAACAAGTTATTAATGAACTGCTCTGATTTAAACCAACTTGTAATTTTTGTAATAATCATACATTGTAAACTGGTTTTGAAAAGAGCAACACTAGAGTTTCTTGCCCGTTCTTCTCTAGTGAAAACCGCTTTCCGAACCGGGTGGTAGTTCAAAAAATGACTGAATCTAAACAATGTTGAACATTTTAATGGATTCAATAAATTATTTTCATTTCATTTCATTGTTCGCTGTTTAAAAATACTAACGTTATTTTAACACCTATTTTAATGCTTCTTCAACAGAAATATTTCATTTAAATTGTTTTATCTTCAGTGTACAAATTAATCTATAAAATCAAGTCTGCAACCACGCTATTGCTTACCTACACGTGATGGAGTGCATAGTTATTGCAAAAGTGCAATTTCCTGTCCTCCGTCGGCGGCCGCTCCGCACCATTCCATCCTCCATTCAGGACATTGGCTTTCGAATTCGGAAATGTCATTTGGATTGTCTTTTTAGTTTTGTTCACGCTGAGCGTGCTTAGCGTCCGAATCGGGATCTGTTTTAGGAAGAGTTAGCTGTTGTTGTTAGAAAGCTAGGGATTTTGGCTTTAGCAAGCAGGTCTACGAAGGTTCAGTGACAAAATATCAAAATTAAAAGATGCTGGAAGCCATTAGTAACTTCCCATTTTTAAAAGATTACTGCGGAAATCCTTTAGAAAGGTTCGTCTTTAGAGATGAACTTTCTCCAGCTAAAGATGGTGTTAGAATGAAACTGTTGATTAAAAGATTCTTCGATGGATGTATTCGAAATTCAGAAATAAACGAAAACATCGTGTGGATACGCAGACGCATGAATTTCGTAGGGAACTGACAAATAAACTGCCCTTAACTTTAATTAAGGCCTGTAGGCTGTAGCAGGAGAAGCATATTTTAATTAATTATTGATTTTTCCTTCAATTCAACCTCATCACACATCTAAGACCTTTTGGTCACATATCACAAACCGAGATATTTATTTATTTAAAAAGACACACCAACAACATATGCATTAAAAATATACAAAACACTTACGAAAAAAAATCTGATGCACATGCATATTAGAGGTGTGTACAACGTTCACAAAGCGAGGGTAATACACGATAGTGGTAAAACATTAAAAATAAACTGTACTTCTAATCAAAGTAATATAACATATAGGTAAAAAAATAAGAAAAGATAAATAACAAATCTTGTAATTTCGTATATTAAATAATAATAAATAAATAAATAGCAAAGTAGATTTGTTTGCACAACTATTACTCTAATGAACCAAACATCAATTGTCTCACCAAACAACTCAAATTGTATCCACCCTACTTAGGACTAATGTCCGGTGCTCGAAAATGCTTTTAGTTTTCCGAAGACAAATAAAGGAGAAAATTAATAGCAACAGTGCCCAACGGCTGTGCACAATGGAAGAGAGGTTCCTGTTCCCAGCTGAAACAGGGCTTGGCAAAACTAATGGACGTGATGCAATGTGATCCTAGATTCATATGGTAGTTTATTTCCTGATACTACCACTAAATACGGTGGTACGTCTCTCGTATGAGTACTAGATACCCAGCGATTGAATACCATTAAATGTCAGCTTGTTTATATATTACTAGCGGCCCAACCCAGCTTCACCCGGGTGCTAATATTTTTGGGAGAGAAAACCATTTTTGCATTTATCTTTAAAGGTCCGATCGCACTGGTCACAGCGATTTAAATAATATTTTCAATTTTTTTAGTCTTCGTGGCGCAGTATGTTATACGCAGCCAAATACTATTTTAGTACACCAAAACCTTGCACCGAAACATAGTTTTACCGTTTTTCTTTACAATACCTCAAAGTACAGTTAAGCTGACACCATAATTGAAAACATAAATGCTAATCACGGTGGTTTTTGCAAATGTTTGTGCAGTGAAATTGAATTCTTATCAGATCCAGAGTCTGAGCCGGAAGATCATACATTGTCTGGAAGAAAGGCGTACGTTTAATGCTTCAGGGACCCAGACTAAGTTTTAATGGAGTCGCTATTCAAACTAACTTTTGATGACGTTTATTTAAGAGTGTTTCAAGGATTTTCATACTGCGGTGTTGCAATTGCTTAATTTGACTATTTCTGATGCATTATTTTAATTTGTCGATTAATGGAATTTAACATTTGTTGCTTATGAAGAACGACAATTGAGGAATTAAAGACTCCTTATCGGCTTTAGATAATGGAGATGAGAAGGTTTACCGCCTTCTATTGCTGCCATGTCTGCATCCAATAAGGGTAGACAAGAACTATGACTTTCCACTTTGCTCAATCCTTACATTTTACTTTTGCTTAGTCATACATGCTAAATAGTTTTATATAAATAATTTAGAAGTGAAGTTTATGCCATAACGATACGCTTACCGCCTATACAATCTTGTAATAAAAATATATATGGCTAACAGTATTGGCACCTCTGCCTACCCTATAAAATTTAAGCCCATACACAAAAGCATTAAAACCATAAAAATGCGTGTATCTTGTTGATTTATGTCCGAGTGGTACAGTCTACTCGCATTGAAACATTCCGTTCCCTCGCATACCGAACGTCGATTTCAATGTGAAATATTTGTAACGAACCAACAATTTTATAGTGTTTTTGATGTACTTTCAAATTTATTGCTTTTGGATGCGTAACTGATTATTGATTGCTGATTGTAGGTTATTTATTAAGTTATACAAATATGGACTGATATCATAATTATTTGCCTAGGTCTAAGTGTAGTACTTTTGAACCACGATTCGCGAGAAGCATAACATAAATACATGACAATTTAAAACTTACATTCCCCAGACATTGCAATAAGAGGAAAAAACACAATATTCTTAACAAAAAGGTCTCAGGGCGTCGACGCAGGCTTATCTTAATTTTTCCCTCAAACCCTCCGCTGAGATAAAAAATTTGTAAAACACTTTCGGTTTTATGTGAAAAACAAGAATCGTGGTAGAGTTAAATTAGCTTTTTGGGCTCGCAACTTTGGTAGTTGAGGCTGTGTTGATACTTAAACAACCTGCAACGAAAATGTTTCTCTCATTTTCATGTTTTCCTAGTAGAATACTGAACGATATTGCGTGTATAGTACAACGAAATGTGTCTCATTTTCATATATTCCTAGTATGTATAATGGAAGTTAAAGAGAAATATGAAGACAAATTTTCATACTTGAAAGCTAGGTGTAACCTGAGAATTGAATGCTAGACTCCCAACTGCAAGGTCCATTCGGTAATAACTAAGTTATCTTGACTTTAAAGATCCTATGTCTACTATAAATCGGGTTAAGCTCAGAAAATATCTGCATTGTATTAGCATCGTGTTTTAAGATGCATTCTCTACTGGAAATCCAATAAATCATAGGAAATACAATAATAAATAGGAAACATAAACATAATCTCCTAACAATTATGTACATCTCAAGCTAACAACCCATACACGTCCCCACTAGAATATTAAATAATTACGGTTTTATTCATAAAAAGTTTTAAAACCTATTTTAGTTATTGAATGTTGTGTCCCTTTCGAACGACTTTTGAATTCAGTTTGAGATAGGAAGACAAAACATTCGATAACTAAAACAGCTTTTAAAACTGTCTATGAACAAGGCATTTATAGAAAATAGCAGCCTTGAAATATTATTAACAATTTTTGTAATGGAGTAGCATTGTAGAAAACTTATAAAATGTTCAGATTATTTCACTCATAAATATATTCATACAGAGTTCTAAAGCAAGTAACAATATTCTGAGTCCAATAAAAACGGTGCTAATGGTATTTTTACGCTTTTGTCGTCTAGCGCCCACCTGCTCGCGTTGCCAGAGGCATCTAGCGTTTTAGTACTGTCGATAGCGCCTTTTACCTTTTTTTTAATCCGAGTATTTTTAATTGAGAGTTTATAGAAACTACCTTGCCTGTGTACCCTTAAAATTGTTGGAATTTTTAAGATAATTATTCAAAACATAATACTATAAGATTGAGGTGCAATAATTAATAAAATGTACATAAATTATACAGTAATAGATAAATATCTTATAGCATGTAATGTATATTAACAATTGCAAATGATTTTAACACATCTAGATCCAAAACAAATATATCTAAATCAAAACAATTACTTATTTCATAAATTTTTATCTAATCTATCCGTAAAAGTAGGTTCACCCCAACCTGCTAGGGGTCAACGTCCGACTCTGCCATATTCCGAGGTATATATTTCCCTAGGGTGTTATAGCAGACACATTTCCTACATAAAATATCAACACCACTACTATTGGTTCGCTTCTCGATTTTTGTACGCGCGAGTCTAACGTGAGTCGGCAAGTTGATAATGGCACGACGAAGTAACAACCTAATTGTATACTCTAGATACTCTATCTTTACACCAACGTGAGATGGCTTTCGCGTCAATGGATAAAATTTGATCCAGAAAAGTACTAGACAACTGTGTATAAAAAAAATGCTGACATATTCCTTATTTTGACGTTGCATTGGCAGTGTAGCTGTCTCCTCTGCTTTTGGCTCCTAGTTCATGAGTTGCGGAAACCTCTTACCAACAGGCCACCCCATTGTTCCTTTATCTCCTCCACCAAAAAATGGTAGAGCTATATTGCGGCTAGGAGTACAGGACTAGGTCGGCGCAACTGGGGTGCCACTGTAGAAAACTGAAGTGAAGCAATGTTTTGCGTTCTTCACACAAGTATGTCGCTTTTAAGGATCTAGCTGTGTATATCTGGTTCCGAATAGGCCGACAAAATAGTGTCGACGGTTGAGAGACAGTCAAAATTCCTCCCGGTCAATACCCTGCTTAGATAGCACTAGACTTACCATCAGTGCGGTCACTTCGTCGAGCAAGTTTATAAAAAAATCAAAAATAGTCCACTTTCGAGAATGTGGTGACATTACGACCATTAGTAACAATGAGTGGTAGAAATAAATTGACGTTCACACGTCGGCCCCGCTGCGATATTCTCTAATGCATATTTTACATATCATACATCAATAAGCAGATTTGTGCCGGCAAAAATGTCGATGTAATTGGAAGGGGGAAGCCTGAACGATTGGTTCGTACTGAGTATTAGCATTTATGGTATAGCTTTAAATATAGAGGTATGGTTCTTTATAGGATTAACACCTCCTGCTTTGTTATAAAAGAGAATAATATTTATATTTTCTATCTCATTAATTTCGTTATGGGGTCAAGCTAGTGTCCTTACGATTCTTCGAGTTTCAGTGATCGCTTTTAATCTCTTTACTGTTGATCGTAACTGGTTGGAGTTTAAGTGTTCACTGCTTAAATTGGCCCTTTGAATAAAGTATTTTTTGTTTAATATATTTATTCTTGACTTTAAATAACTCAACTGGGTCGGTACATTACAAGTACAAGTTTCGGTCGTTCGGGAAATGCATTCATAGCTACTAGTAGTCTAATTTCTTCGCCTTTCACCTATACCCTCCGCCTAAAAAGACCGGAGAGATTCTCCATGCCATTATTGTTTTTAAGCAGCTGTCATGATTTCCATCAAATAGCCCGGGTGGTCCATAGCCGCTCTTTCACTATTAAGATAACTTTGAGAGATTATCGTATAATCGTCGACAATTTATTATTGGTGTAAAATTGAGGGCATTTCTCATTTTAACTGCTACCCAGGGAGCTATTAGTAATCCCTGTCGTTAAGAAACCCGGACAAAGCGGTTAGAAAGGTCCCGAACGACCTATTTACCTAAAAATAAAAGGATACTCGTCAAATCTGTTTAATTATTTTATCTGCACTTGTAATAATCAGGGCGATTATAAGTAACTTTAAATAGATTACATTCAATGCATCGTTTTATAAATTAATCATAATGGAAAGAGTAGAACCTTACTGAACTTCGTTAAGGACCTTTTTCTGACTAAAAACGATGTTTAGTTTTGCTATTGCATTTCATTCTAATGTGAGATTGCCAAAAGGTTAACCTATGCAATCCTATCTGTTTTCTTCCTCCTTTTAAATGTAACTAATATACTAGTATAATCTTTAAATATGATAAAATCTAAAATAAGAATATTCGCCGAAAAAACTTCCCGCATAAGAGCACATATTTATACACTGGCAACACACGCATTGAATTTGTTTGTCTTATTAACTGCTATGGCCATATGTACCAGCAATTTCTATTCTTATGTCATCTGAGATAGTCATAATAAGTGCTATTGCTTGGCACACAGGCCACTTTCCACATTATTTGATTTTTTATGATGCATGTCTGTGATGTATAACTCTTTTTAAATCGTTTCAGAAAAGTGTTCCTGTTTAAGGACTTTGTAGCCAGAGTAACTGGACATACAGAGACTTAACATCTTACGTCTCAGGGTGGTGAGCGCAGTGGAATACCAAGCATTGCTTTGTAATTCATGGTGTTTGGTTTTGCTACTATCCATGAGGCGTCGTACCGCTTGCCATCAGGCGAATGGCATGCTCTTAATTAAACATTTGTAATTTCCCGACGTTTCGCCCCGTGACCACGAAAGCTGGAAGGCGAAATCGATAAGATCCATAAAAAATAGTTTAGATTCAAAAATACATAACTTTGTAAGAATAACGTGCACAATATTCCGCAGTGTATACGTGGTACAGCGAATAGTAAGGATGTAATTTATCTTTAGTAAGTCTCGGCGAGACGCACCGTCTAGCCGCGTGTGATTGATGGGCCGAGTAATTCTGTTAATCAACATTTGTATGGTTATTATGTTGTAAAACCTCGGTTTGTTTGTGGTTGAATTATTTTTAGCTACATTATTAATTGTGTTGTGAGATAGAGGCAAGATAGAGGTCGATATTTTAACCCTATGAAACATAGTGCCAGTTTTAGCTCTACCAGCGTTTTAGGTGAGATTTCATTGAAATGTCAAATGTGGTGGCACACGACAATCGTTCCCTTGGTCTGTCGCTCCTACACGTATTGTTGTGTGTAGTTGTGTGTTTTCTTTATAATTTATATACCTAACTTACTCTAACGGAAAACGAAACCAAAACCATCAGATTTTTTCACGAAAACATTGAGTACAAACTTGCGTAAATTAGAGCTCTAAGAGAGCATTTTAAAGGTACGTTTACAGTCTTGTATTCGGCTAGTGTGACGGCATATTAAGGCCTCTTTTAAAGAAAAGTCTTGTAAATTTATTTTCTTCAAAATATTAACTCATTTTGTTGTTTTCTTAGTATTTCGCTTTCATAGTTGCGCCATTTTGCTTCGAATGCGTCCCTCGTCTTTCCATGGCAGATTAGTTCCGCGCTTTCCACGACCATTAAAAAATACATATTATAGGCTGCTGGCTTGTGTCTATTCATCAATTCTCAGGTGTTTCTACGACTATTAAACATGTATAATTACTGCATAGTGTACCGACTGCCCCGCTGGTGCAACTGTTCTACGGTACGATTACAACGCTGAAATCTCGAGTTCGAATCCCGGGTCGAGCAATGTGATAGTGAATTTTTCTATTCATTATTAGCCAGGAGTCAGGAATGTGTGCCCGACGTGGCGATAGGCCCTTTATCACATCGTGAGCGGAAACTAACAAGGTGAAACGTGGGTGCCCTGGTAGCATCTGTGTCTACCCCTGAAAAAGGCGTGAGTATATGTATGCAGTATATGTACAGACTAGTCGTACTCCCTACTCCCGAGCGCTCGGCGTGTGGGCGAGCGAACTGTGCGACAGTGCATTTAGGTGTCGAGAGGTAATTTTCCGTCTGCTGCGCTAATTACAGAGGCGACCGCGCATCCGTCCGTGAAAACACATCTTTACTTCGTTACACACTTAGCCGCGCTTGTTTTTGACGCCTCATTTTATGAATTTCGCACTTGTGAGTTCGCGTGCTCGGCTCCCTTCTGCAGTTACTTTTTTGGGAATCGCTAATTTAATTAAAGTCAATTTTTTGTGAGGTGCGGTTGAGTGACATTTTAAAATATAGGGTAGTTTAAACTAATGATGTTGATTTAAGATGAGTGTTTTACATTTTAAATAGCTTCCTAATTTGTATGAAATAAATTTTATAAGTTGAAATCATTTTCTGTAACTTATTATTAATTAAAATGTAGGTAGTGAGGGAGGGACTCTTTGATCTAATAAATTGTATTAGATAAATAATTATAGGGCCACAAATAAATGACCAGACAAGTACTGGCTAAAATATCGCTTTTATCCGAGTCTCAAAGTCTGCATAGTTTTAGCGGCTAGTTTCATAGATTTATACCACGGTAAAATATCCTATATTTAATTATAAACTTACGCCTATATCATCAATGACCATCAAGGGACATAGTGTCATCCTCAAATTACCGAATTTATTTAATATTTAAATTCTAAGATAAGAAATGTTAGGTATCCAGCTTATACAACGGCAGGCACACATTGCAGTCTTGAGCTGTTTAAATGAATAACTTTATCGTCTCATTTCTCAAACAATGAACACACAATCTATTCTCCACGATATAAGAGTACCAGGGGAGCAGCACACCTCAAGAGGTTCATCAATCACGCGTCAAATCAAACACGAATCGTTGCACGCCGCGAAGCAGATAAATTGTCTTTGTTACATATACAACGTGGATTAACCGAACGTAGAGGGAAGTGACTTGATATTTACGTAATATATTGCACTTGGGGCACAGTTTATAAGAAATATTAAGAAGGAAAATAATTTTCTGAAACGGGTAGTTGATATCTGAAGTCTGTGTAAAGCAGTGGGATTCATGTGGTTGAAGATTAACAAACAATGTAATGTATCGAATATCTAGTTATAGAAGTTATATAATATTGAATAGTTATAGTAGCTCATTATCACTATGGGCCTTATTCATAGTCAGATTAAAAACTTATTTTAGTTATCGAATGTTTTGTCCCTTTTAAACGACTTTAGAATTCAGTTCAAGCGAAGAAGAAAAACATTCGATAACTAAAATAGGTTTTAAATTTGTTTATGAATTGGGACGTAAGATATTTCCTATTAGATTAACAAATAATATAACGTTGGTATGTGTAACCGAATTAATACTTCCTTATACTAGTAGCTGAAAAGACTCCTTGTTGTGGGTACTTACAGAATACAGATTAAGTATCGAACAATCCAAAATTGCTGTTAAATTAAAATAACGTTTCTTTGTTGCAGTTCTTCAAGATGGGCCACCGTGTGTTTTCTTCGCTATGCACTTTCCTGCTGATCGCAGCTGTGTGGGGACAAACTGGTGAGTCATTGAGCGATAATAAATTGGGGAAATGTGTCTGGTTTTACCCGACTGCCGCAAGAAGTAAATATTTTATAAGGTAGATAAATTAAACACCTGACCTAATATAATATTCAGAATAAACCAACAATTACAGCAATTAATTATTGTGTCAATGATCGCCAAATATAAGGTAGTTAAAATATCATTATTTTATTTTTAACCTTTAAACGGTAAAGTTTTTCACATTTACATACTTCACGTTAAATTAATTAAAGTCAATTTCATATTTTTTTCTGACGTAGTTATCAGATTGGTTCCCCTTTAAACCTTCCCCCAATCCATTCATCAGAAACCGAGCAACCAACGACTGCCACGAGCAAGTCTCCCCCCACCACCACGACTGCTCCGCCGACCACCAGCGTGGCGTGGGAGACGGAGACCCTGAACGAGGGCCAGGCCATCCAGAAGGCGTTGCAGTATCTGCTGCAGCACCGCCAGCCCGACTGGGGCTGGGGGAACGACACACACCAGGTCATGCTTACCTTGCAGGTAAGGTCCATGGAGGTAATTGTTTTTTCTTTTTACAATACTTTATAGAGTAGTAGAGCCACAATGTTGTCAGTCATGACTCAACATGAATGGGAAGGCTCGTCTGGGGCGGTAGCACTGTCTCACAGGAGATCGACGTAAAGCGACAACTTCGCTGTCGCGTTTAGTTCGGTGAGTAAGATTGCCGAATGCCCGATACCCTTTTCCTCTCCCCATCATTTTTCCTTCCCGCTCTCCTTCCAATTTGATGAGCCGGTAACACATCCATGATCCAGCGTTGTTGATGCTCATGGACGGCAGTGATCACCTACCATCACGTGATCTGTTTACTCGTTTGCCGGACCTATGTGGTTAAAAAAACTTGTAGAACCCCAAACGCGACACATTTACGTGGGCCACTCTGACGGGTGTTGTACCATTACGTTAAACGGATACGTTAGAACGCATAAAGATAATCATAAATAGATAAGTGGAGAACCTCAGACCCCACTATCGGGAGGTATTGGCCGGTGTACTGGCGGAAGTTTTTGCGTTAAGAACCCAGCACGATGCAAGATCTGCGTGGTTCGCACACAGCGTTCGCACCCCGCCGTGCTGAAAGGCCGGTAATCCCGACATACGCGTCCCGCCCCCTTTCCTAAGATTTGCTGGAAATAATTTAGATTTAACTTTTCTCCGATTTCAAAAATATTATAAGAACATGCCTATATCAAATAGCAACAAAAATACTATACATCACATTGCTCTCCGAAGCACGAAGACATTCGACAAATACGTGTCATTTTAAAGCACAGGTATGTTGTTTTCTTTTCAGTTGGCAAACAACACTGGGAAAGAGATCGAACAGCAAGGACTTGAGATGCAACTGTCTGCCAAGCAAATGGAAATTGAAATACTGCTCATGATGTCCAAGTAAGTTAATAAACCCCAATATTATCACATAAAGCATTTAAAAAAATACTTTTATGTCTTTCTTATATCTGTAAGTCTTTCTCTCTTCACATGCCATTTTCTAGAAGCTACAGTCACTTTGTTTGAATGCATTTTTCTATCGCAATTTAGGATTTCCGCGCTTTCGGTGGCCTTCCACTTAAATCCATTTCGTAACCACTGTAGCCCAATAGCCGGTTACATTAGAATGATGTCCAACATTAACATCATTCACTTCAGTCAGATGAAGTCCACAGCTGAACTCAGGCCTTCCACAAGATTGTCTCTACAACCTGACAAACGAATTATAATTTCAGACACCACGAGTCTCCACCTCCGCTGGGGCGTCTGGCTGCCTACACCCTGGCCCTCGGAACTCTGTGTAAGGACCCGCGCTCGTTCCACGGCCGTGACCTGGTGGCAGCTCTACTGCATCGCGAGCCTCCTCATGACCTGGAGTTCGCGTACGCAACCCTGGCTGCTTGCTCCTCGGCGGCGCACGTGAGACGTCGCCACATCCGCCGGCTGTTGGACATTGCCAACGCTGCTGCTGATCATAGCTTGGGTTAGTGTTCGATCAGTTCCAGTCTTCTTTCTTGTTCCATACACGTATGAGGTAGCATGGATCAATATAATGAACCTTCTTAGTAGTATTCTGCCTGTCATTATCATATTTACATAATGAAGGCGCAATGTGACGTACTACATAGCAAAACTTAAATTATTATGTTTGAGGATAGTAAATACTCCAATATTTTAAAGTCCTCATCCATAGAGTGTATTACTTGATATAACTCCACTTTTTTATGAATTATTATACTAAGATAGGAAAACAATAATAACAAGCATTGGTTAGGGATTTGCGAACAAAAAAGAAGAAACACAAACCACTTTAGGCCTAATTATCTGTATGTAGAAATAAATCAAATACGAGTATACTTTCTTTTGCTATAACAAAAGAATTTCATCCTTTAACAACTTATAATAAATTCACTTAGTCACTAACCCACATTCACGTCTACATTTATAACGATATTCCAGACACAATCTCCATGGTGATTCTGGCGCTTCGCTGCGTGGTGCAAGATCACCGGCACCGCAGCCTCATCCACTTCGTGCGCCGCCCCATGGCGGGCCTGGCGCGCCAGCAGCACCCTGACGGCAGCTTCGGTAGCCTCACCACCACCGCCTTGGCTATACAGGTCACCGAGATATTATAATTTTCCCTAATTAAATACAATTCCATGATATATCGTCTGAAAGTCAATGATGCCGAAGACTGGCCCAAATATGAAGGCATAACAGTCACACACATGACTACATGAGCTCGAAGCAATACTCCTATTTTCTTTTGCAGAATTATTTGGCTTTTTTTTTTGTAGACTGCTTGACATCAACCTCTTACTCTTTCTGTTTTTATACTAACATAACAAAGTGATTACAATACAATGTCTACAAAACTAAGTCCAATGCAGATCAGATATCAATAACTTATACATATCGCCTGCAGGCTCTAGAAGACTCAGACAGTGGTCCGGGCGCCCACCAGCATTGGAGCCTGCCAGCGGCGAGGAAGTGGCTGCTGGAGCGGCAGAACCCTGACGGAGGGTGGGGAGACGTGGCCATGACCGCTGCAGCGGTGGCAGCGCTGACCCCCGCGTCCCTGGCCGCTGTACGACCCCCGCACTGCAGCGATAAACTGCTGGACAGCCGGCATGAGCCTTTGGGTGAGCTTAGTTTCAAGTATAAAGTAACATCAATGATAAGAGTGGTTCAACAATTAATGTTACTTTTATGGTATAGCTAACATTATTTAAATAAAATTCAGAATATATAATTCAAGAGATCATTTGAATAAAATGTCAGTCACTTACATCTCTGTCCTCGTTTTTGAAAGCGATCACTTACACCCAAAAATGGTGTTTCGAAAGATCAGCATGTTACTATAAATAAATAATTTTCTATTCACAGACAACAACGGCGGCGACGGTATACTGAAACTGGCGTACCAGTCGGGACAGACCAGCAACGAATCTGACGCTAGGAACGTTTCCTTCACCTACACGCTGTGGCTCGGCACTAACGTCACTGAGAACTTCACGCTGCACATGGTGGCACCCAGGTGAGACTACCTTTAAAGACTATACCCCACTCACACGTGCCACTCTATTACTCTAAGCCAGGATCGACAGAAGCACGCATTTTATTTGAAGCAAACCTGTAGCATAGGACTAAAAATTCTCCTAAGTTCTGAAAATACGTACGAAAAGCTCCAAAAAAATCATCACTGTGCAATGACGCGAATCGCACTCAAGATCTCACGGCTATCTGTTAATTATAAAACTACACCAACAAGGTGAAAATATTGTAGATGGAAAGTTACTATGTAGTATGTACTGATTTTTCTAACACTTCATTTCAGGAACGTGTCCTTCTACCGCGTGATGCAAATGGCGGCTGAACAAAACCCTAAGTTCAAGTTCGAAGCCAGCGAGTGGCCCAACGGCCACTATGTTCACACTCTAGCTGGCCACAAGGAGGAGCCCATGGGCTACCACTACTGGCTGCTGTACCGCCTGCCCGAGATACCCGACCCTATGAGCCCGCCCGGCAACCAGCTCGTAGCTCCCGTCGGTGAGTACTTCTTAAGCATTACTGTACTGCACTGTGTCAGCCCATATACGTTCCACTGCAAGGCCCCCCTACAATCGAGAGTACGATTGAGAGGAGTTATGCCATAGAGTCCACCACGCTGGTCTGTTACATACCATAGAAATTCTTCCTAATCGCTATGGTATGCAAGTTTACTCACGATGTTTTCCTTCACCCTAAAAGTGCGAGGTGATTGACTATCAATACACATATGACTCTCAAACTCTGAATAGTCAAAGGTGTGCTCTGGATTTTGAATTCGGCTGCCACCCTAAACATATAGGTAGCCGCGTCTGATCACAAACGTCAATACAAAAAAATTACAAACTAGGCTAAAGCAATCGAATGCGTGTCACCGATTGTCGAAAGATTTTTTGTAAATCAATTTGAAAATATGGACCTAAATTGGCTACCTCATCCATGAATAGGGAGATCTAGGAATAAATTTGGCACTTCCCTAAACATAACTATTAAACTAATCCCAAAAAATAGCGAGTAACCAATTACTTGAGTTGTTGGAATCTTCGTTTCACCAATTTCTTCTTTTTTCAGGCGTGGACGATCTTCTAGTGGAAGACGGCGAACACTACCTGTTTTGGTACAAAAAGCTGTAATTCCACACGAACTATCCCTTAGTATGAATATTGTTCTGAATATCACATTCATATAGGTTAACGACGTTCGGTTACAAAAGTGGAATTGTCATAAGATAGTTTACCAATAGATTCTATATCTCAGCAGCAGTTATCAAGTTTTTTAAATTAGAATGAATAGTAGGTTTCAGATACTCAATGCTTTCCTTCACTCTATTTTTAATTAAGTCGATTTTCAATTGTATTTATAGTATTTTTGGTAAGGGAAACAAAAATACAGCCTATATTGATACGAAGATAACTTAATCAACATTAACAAAATGAACAACAGAGCCATCTTTAAAAAACGCACATTTGTCTCATCCAATCCAATCCAAAATATGGCGAGAAATAATTTCTGTTCTGCTGTTAACGCATAACTTTGTTTTTTATTACCACTTATTTACTATAAGGCCCTGCGCAGACGGCACACTTTTTGTGCGATCGAGTCTGCGGCGCACAAAAAGTCTGCATGGCGCGCAAAAAGTCGGTCGCGGATTTTTCACAGACTCAACGCACACGACGCACATCTTCGATCATTTTGTCGGCAGAGCTGTAGGGACGTAGACGCTATGGAAATCGTGCAGAGATCGCGAAGTATTATTTTGTACATGAAGTACAGAAAAAGAATTAATTAATTATTTTGTTCAAAATACCAAGGTATAGGTGTTATACATAATAATCAAAGCGATTTTGATATATTGAATCTTGTATCGATTCATTAATCGATAACTGTCATTCGTTCATTATCATTCAATATCGATACCCATCCCTAATTTTTGCATAAGAAAAAATAAACAAATAACCTCTATGTTTTTCATCTAATCGTTTTTTTATAGTTTTGCAAGTTTTATCTCCAATTACTACTAAAAAGTCTAATAAAAACTTAAACTTATCGTATTTTGTTTTTTCTTTAGACGTCATAAATGTCCAAACAGGAGCGGAATAAACATTACAGCACACTTCTTCCCACATTTTTCTTTTTAAATGTCTATCATGATATTCTGCCTTAGAAGTATCATAAATTGCTGGTCTGTTTTGTATTTCTTGAATTAACATAGTTACATCGACCTCTGGCGCCATGATAATAGATCACGTGCGGTACGTCCACCCACCCCTAGCAAATGCAGATTGCCGACTAAAGAGTGCGCCGTCTGCGTTAGCGCGCGTTGAAGCAAACGTTCAATTTTTTTCACACACATTTTGTGCGGAGCGGCGCGCCGCGGCGCGGTGCGGTCTGCCCGAATTACACGGATTTTTTGTGCGCCGGACTTTTTGCGCGTCGTGTGCGTTACTGCATATAATTGCATAGGTTCTATTTTCACAGACTAAAAAGTGCGTCACGGATAGTCTGTCGTCTGCGCAGGGCCTAATACTTACTTTTAACTTATTAAAGTAAGTTTCGTTTTAATTATTCGCAGCTAGCTAGCTACATCTGAAATCTATAGAGGTTATAGAATATAGGTTTCTGTACTCGATCACGTACCTATGCAGTGAGAATTACCAAAGACGTAGTTTTTCGATTTCATTAATATTTAAGTCTTATTTATTATGTAAATATTTTCTAACAATGTTGTTCTAAGCGTGTTTTGATTTATGTATTTATTTGTTTTATTCAATTTTCTGAATCATATTAATTTAATTTAGTATTTTTTCTAATTTCTATATTTTCATTTTAATCGATTTTTAATGCATAACGTACATCATTATTAATATATTTTATTTTAATTCTGGAAAAATAACATTTGTCACGTATTATGTATTGACTCAAGTTCAATTTATATGTTACTAAGATGTTTTTATATTGGAATAAAACTACTTTTAACGGATTTTATCGCGATTTGGTTTAATTTTACATTTTTTAACTTACCGACGTTTACAGCTTTCGTGGTCACGGGTCGGTCCGTAAAAAATAGTTTTATTTCAATGTGTAACATTCGCGTAAATCTAAGAAACCATTGTGTTGTTTTTATGTTTACTTAACGCCTATATTATACGGTATACTTACAATAATCTTTCTATTTGTGATGTCGGTATTTTTGTCTGGTTTATAATATTCATTAACCTCTTAAATTCTTGCATTGGCCGACTTAAGCTCTCTGCAATGGACTGAAATTGTTGCTTTTTCAATAGATTGACACAATGCCAGAACCATAAAAGCCAATTTATGATTGATTGGACAAAAATACTGACAGTTCAATTAATTGTAATATCTATGCATACATAATTTAGGTGCATGTAACATAGCTCTTAGAATTTTCGTATTTAAAATTTAAGCCGAGTCAATAATTTCCAATTTTGTACTATCCTGTAAAACTAGTTTCATTTAGATTCTGTATCATTTCGTATTTTTAAAAAATATATATGATTTAAAATAAGTATCCGTTACGGAGGACTATAAAAACCAAGTTTGTTAAAAATAACTATATAAATACGCAATACGTCTCAAAAACTTTAACAATTCATTATTTATTACATATTTCTTACATTATGTCACTATATGCATTCACTTAATATTAATTACATTATCCTTGTATTTTTCACATCATTCAATGTACCTTAAACTCCTTTAAATACGACGCCAAGTTTTAAGACATAGATTCAAAATGGCGGCTATTTCTAACCTAAAATTGTCTACTTGTATACTTAGCCCGTATATTTTTCCATTGACTCGGCGATTCTGTTCTAGTTATATCAATTATAATCTCAGTACCATAGCGTTAAATTTAAATTTAATCATTTTAGACGAGACTGAGCGACTCAAGCGTTATCTGAGAAGTGCGATAGTGTTAACATTTTTATTGTAACTATTGAATGGTTCTTAATAAATTATAAAACTATGTCGTGTGTTATTTCATTTTATTCTACCTTATGTAACTTACCACTTGCTAGCTATAATATACTTCTCTCGTCCTACAGCTATTTTTTTTCCCACTTTAGTGGGTATTTTGAAAAAGCTTCAAAATTACAAAGCAACCGTCTAGCTTTTTATTTGAGGACGGTAGAAATTAATGGAAATAAGTAATTTCATAGAGCACAAAAAGTACTAGGGCGACGTAGAAAGAAAAGAGGTTTCGTTAAACTTAGGTCATCAATATATTGTGCAATAATTCTCAGAGCACAAAAAGTACTAGGGCGACAGATAAAGGAAGGAGGTATCGATCGTTAAACTTATGTCATCGATATGCGCAATATATCTTAGCGCACAAAAAGTACTAAGGCGACAGAGAAAGGAAGGAGGTTTCGTTTAACTTGTGTCATCAATATGCACAATATTTCTCAGAGCACAAAAAGTACTAGGGCGACAGATAAAGGAAGGAGGTTTCGTTTAACTTGTGTCATCAATATGCGCAATATTTCTTAGAGCACAAAAAGTACTAGGGCGACAGAGAAAGCAAGGAGGCTTCGTTAAACTTATGTCATCAATATGCGCAATATTTCTCAGAGCACAAAAAGTACTAGGATGATAGAAAAAGGAAGGAGGTATCGCTAAACGCAAATTGATGACATAGGTTTAACAGAACGTCCTTCTTTTCTCTGTTACCCTAGTACTTTCTGACGACTGTCTCTTTTTTGTGTCGCTTTTACGTAACCATTATAATAATAGTGATACCACTATATTTATCTGATTCTCTCGTAATCTACTTTTCATAAGTTTCACTTCTACCGTGTGAATTGAAACTCACACTTTTTTCTAAATTCAACTTCTATACTCCATACCTCGATCTATCAAAATGAAATAATAAAAGACGTATAAGTTTCAACATTTATTAAATTTGTACAATGTTACACATAACACCAATAATATCTGATAGATACCCTCTTACAAATCATTAGTGCTCTTATATTTTATGCGACGTGAGCTATTTATATATTCGGTTCACAAATATTACATTAATAGAGGGCTTTCACATTAGCGTTACAATCGGGCGATTGGTGAGAGTTTAAACCCCAATTTTTATATTTTGTAATGCCTCTGTAATTTCATAAGTAACTCGTTATTTTCGTCGAGTTTCCAGCATTATTTAAACTGGCGCAATACATTCTTTCATCTGTAATTAGCTAATGATTCACTGACTTTATACTCACAACACTAGCAAGGCATTTTGCTACTTATATAAAACTTTTACCAATCGCCCGATTGTTGCACCAATGTAAAAACCTCTCGCCGATAAATGTCATAGAATATAAAAATCAATAGAACATATCACAAGAGTACAACCTTCATACAAAATCGGCAACAAAACATTTAGAAATATTTGGACCACAGATTATAAAGATCGATATCAAATTATAATAGTGAAATTATATTTGAGTGCTAAGGAGACATGTCAATACATCATTCACAGCATAGACATACATCAATTACGTTTTCATATATTAATTGCACTTGGAATTTTTAAAGCATTTAATTTTTCAAAGATGATTTTTTATTTATCGAATATAAATACAGAAATTTTCAAAGTTACGAAATGACAAAGAAGTCAAAAACGTTTTAATATTGCTTATGTTAGAACATCATGTGTCGACGAAACATTCTAATCTCGTTGATTGTTGGTTTATAATACAATAAAAAATATATTCAAAATATTTGCTTGAAATTCCAAATCATGCATTTCAAATTAAAAGCATGTTAACCTAAAACCCGAAACCGATTTTTACCTCGCAAAACTCCATAAAAAAATCTCACTCGATGAATGAAATAATCGATTGTCACATCGATAATTACGACACAAAACATAGATAATACTAAGCAAAGCGCCATAACTACACTTAAGTTCTAACACTGCGGAATTCAAATTCTACATAAGTCTCATTAAGTGTAAGTTATAATAAATATAGTCATATGTTTAAGCAACGATCATTCTAAATTGTATACTGAATAAAAGAAAATTAAAATTTTAAACTGCTCGATAAGAAAATTGTAGTGTGTGAAGTCCGCCAACCCGCACTAGGCCAGTGTGATGGACCATGGCCTAACCCCTCTCAAACGAATTGTCGTATATAGGCTGGATTTTATTATTTTACTATGTATACGAAAAAAAATAGCGTTCTCTCTTAAAACGTGACCATTTTGACTTCCCCAGTATTAAATCATAAGGGAAAACAAATTAATCATTTCTGTCTGATTAATACTATTATTCTATATAAATAGCAAAATAAAATGAATAGCGGATAGCATTCGGGGAATATGTAGACATAAATAGCTATTAGCTATTAGATAGATATTATTACAATGTTTGTACGTGCTCTATGCTATCACATTTACAACCGAGAGCCCATGCAAATAAAGCGAACTGAATCTACATTATATTACTACATTGTGCAATACATTATTTTTTTCTGAGAATAATGACATTTTATAAACTGAAATTTATTTTAGCAGATTTTTACACCTTGACATATTTATTTGTTCAATTTATGTTTTATTAAAGTGTTTTATATTTTTTAAACAGCATAATAATTATCTTTAAATTACAATAATATTTAATTGTTATTATTCTCAGAAAGAAACTACATGTCCTACAGATTAAAGACACGTCACAGCCTATGTGAATACAAAACTATTACATAATTACTCTGTCATAAATATAGATTAAACATCTATTGGAATTATGAAATATTTCAACTATATAATATAGCATAAAATAAGGATTGTATCAAAATCAATAATTTTCAAAACATTCAGATTAAAATGACACTTGTAAGTGACAGTCGAAATTGACAGTTAAAAATTTCGATTTGCTTCGACCAGAGGCACATTTTCCAATCAAATTATATTTGTTTTCAATTTCTTCTAATAAATTCACTTAAATTGTTACTATGTTTCTTAAAAAAAATGGTATTAAAACTATAGGAAATGCAGATACTCGCTGCAAGAGCATTCACTTTATTCATACTTCAGTTTCACATTGACTATTAAATATAGATTCACAAGATCCATGTTTACAAATTGGTACACGACCTTCATACGAAAAATATGTCGTACGATGCACGTAGGGGGGATAAGCTACATTTTAGCGGGAATGAATAGAGAGAGGAAGTGAAACCCGTACTTTTTGTTTAGATACAAACGGCCTTATTCATAGACAGTTTCTAGGTATTTAATGTTTTGTCTCCTTCAAACTGAATTCAAAAGTTGATCGAAAGGGACAAAACTTTCGATAACTAAAATAGGTTTTAAAAGTCACGATAAAGTATCGCGTAATGGAAATAAAGTATCTAATTGTTAGAAGTGGTCGACAAAATTATGTCGGCGAGCCATTGCAGTCGCACTTCTGTCGCTATCGAGGTAAAATGACATATTCCCCCTCCCCTTTGTTCTGTAGAAGGTCGAGCACCAAGTTGTAATTATATAGAACTTTGCCTTATATAATGGAACATAACATTGCTATATCTAGTTTACGTGCATTTTAGGACATTACGTGACAAATTGATACTGTAAATACCCAAATATTGGAATGGGAAAGCCTAAGAAAGGACCAAAAAAGTTAAAAAACTGTTAATATCTACTAAGTGTTCAAATTCTCTGTCTATCGTCGGGATTTAGGCTCGGTTCATACTAGCGAAGTATTGATCTGAAGGTTAACACAGCAAATATAACTTTATATCCATAACTTAACGCATATATTTCAATGGAGATAATGTTAGTCGCTCGCAGACGCGCGTATTACGTAGAACGCGTGCGAAATCACGAGTCATTTTACGTGAATAGAAATATGCGCTTTGCGTCATAGAGATAAGGCTGAATTTGCTGTTTACTTATATTATATTTTAGACTTCGCTATTATGAATCCTGAGGCCAAGTAGCTTTGTAAAGTAACTTTGATGTTAACTTTACTTGTGATCGCCCAAACATTAGAGATGCAAAATGTATGGTTAAACTGAACTTTATCGTCAAAATTACTCGATACCTTAATATGTGTGTGAATTTATTTGTTTATTACGGTAACGAGGGACCTTAGAGGTAATTGTGCAGACCGTCGCACATCGTGCCGTCGTTAAGCTGCCGCCGCCATTTTGTTCATGACTGTGGTGTACGCGAGACCGAGCGCCCACGAAACTTCGTGTCCGTTCACTTTCTTGAACAACTGGAATTTATAATTATAATTGTTATACATTGATAATTAAGAAATGTGTGGTGGCCTGTCGGTAACGGACCGGACGCGGCTGTCAACGCGTTCATGGTGGTCGCGGGTTTAAATCCCAAGGCACACCTCTGACTTTTCGGAGTCATACACATGTTACACATGTCACAATTACTTGTCTCGGGTCTGGGTGTTTGTGAGACCGAAAAGTCTCGTATTTTCCGATACCCACGACACAAGACTTAATTGACTTATTTAATGTGGGGTAGGGATAACGTATGTGCCTGTGGGGTGTATTAATGTATTTGCAGTATAAGGGCCGACAGACACACGTACGGATATGGGTTGGTTGTCGGGTATCTTGTAGGCGTCGGAGAGTAGCGTGAGCGCGTACACGAGGTCCACGCAGGCCCAGGGCTGCTCCACGTTGGCGGCCGAGCACGCGCGCGCCGCCGCGCCGCGGTACTCGCCCACCGACACCGTGCCGCCCTTCATCACGTCTGCAAACATACCAACATGGTTTTAGACCAATCCCACTGGAGTGTGGGATTCGGAAAAATTGCAAAATTGTGGGATTCAGACTTTAAACAACACTAGGATGTAAGGGATTACGTAAATATGGACTTCAAATAATCCCACGATTATGTGGGATTTGGAAAATTAAAGTCACTGAGTTTTACAAAAATTTTTGGATATTTTTCTATCCGCATTTATTCCAGTCATCTGTCAGATTGTCATATGAATGATTTGACTGATACAGCTGTCTGCTTATACCTAACCAACTAAAAGGACATCACATCCAAAAGACATTACATTATTATTTAATACGGCCTCTACTCCAACAGCATCAATGAAACCTCGCATTACTAAGATATTTCGCCCCTACTCGTGTACCGTGAGCGCGTACCAATAATGCCGGCATCGGCGGCGACGTCGTAGAAGAAGCTCATGGCGGCGACGGCCCCGCGCGGCGCGTGCTGCGGCTCCCAGTCCAGCGCGCCCAGCACGTAGCGCCGCACCGCCGCGTGGCACAGCTCCAGCACCGCCGCGCGCTTCAGACCGCTGCGGCGGGGGGCACCACTGGAATACATTCAAATAAACTAAATACAATATCAGCCCAAAAAGGTTTTGGGCTTCCAAACACCCAGACCCGAAACAGTGAATAATAAAAAGTAAAAACACCCCACAGTGACATAGTCCAGACCCCTAAGATCGAGTTATGTCCAGTGGGCGTCAGATATTAGAAAGCTATACCAGATTTTAGAAGGCATAAATACCCAGACCCAAAACAACTTGTGGATCACAAAACATTTGTTTCGATTGTATTGAGCCCGCAGCCTCTGTTTCACCAATGTCTAACCATAATAGAATCTGTAACGGTATCAACCCATATACGTCCCACTGTGGACCTCCTATACATACAATCGAAAGTACGATTCAGAGAGGTTAGGCCGTAGTCCACCACCATAACGGTGAAGGAAAACATCATGAGGAAGCCTGCATACCATAGCGATTTGTAACAACTTCTATGGTATGTGAAGTCGGTCAATCTGCAGTAGGCCATAATAAAATATAAGTTAAATGTGTATTACCTGATGATGTACTCCTTGTTGGCGTAGGTCCAGGGTTCTCGCTGGACGATGGGCTCGACACAGACTGAGGTGAACTCCTTGGTGTCGTTCCCGCCAGCTTCCTGCACGAAGATGCCGTAGCGAGCCGCTAATAAGCCCAGGCCCAGGTAGCTAGAACACCAGACAAACTATACTTATACATAGTTATCCCAGCAATTCTACCAGCTTTATGCAAAATTGTCATGAATTTTATTTTGCAAAATAATGCGTATTTTCAGTTTCAACAAAACATGCCAAAATGTGGATAATTGGTCCTTCGAGGCCGGATAACAACCTAAATTAATTAATGCTTACACAAGCCAAGTTAATTAAAATAAACGCGAGAATTTTGATTGAGTTGATAACTAAGCACTGGCTTGATGACGTCAGGGAAGATATTCAGTCATATAATCATGATTTCAGTCATGCTAAATAAACATCAGAAAACATTTGATAGAGAAAAAAAAGGATACCTGTGTGTATAGAGAGTGACGTTGTTGCCAGCAGGCACCACGTACTGGTCCGCGACGGGGTACAGCTTCGAGTCCCGGTCGTTGAGCTCGAAAGTGATCTGAGTGGAGCCTCCCCCGAGGTCCAATGCGGCCATCGTCTCGCCGTCCATTAGATCTGAGACACAAATAGAAAAATGCATAACCTGAGACCAGATATAGTGAAAAGCCCGTCATAGTAACACATGGACGTGTCAAGTTTTGGGTTTAGTCAGTGTATTTGGATCTCGTAGTCTCGACTGTAAAGGAGGCCCGTGTCCTGCAGTGGGACGTATTATCTGATATAGATACAGATAGATATTCGGATATTTTCAGATCGTGCTAATATAAAAATGTATTTATACAAAACTTGATAAAACTAAATAATAATAAATACACCCATAGTCACATACATAGTCCTGATCCCACACTAAGATCAAATCTTGTGTCGTGGGTATCAGAAACTACAAGAGACTTTCGGTCTTACAAACACGCAGACCCGAAACAAATGCTTGTGGATCACACAATTATTTAGTGCGGTGATCGAACCCGCGGCCTCACGTGTCACAGCCGGCTTCTAACTAACGCCACAGAGGCTTGAACTGGAAGCAATAAAACACTACTCACTGTGTAATAGGTTGATGGTGTACCAGATGAATATGCCCTCGTCGGAGCCGTCCATGATCTTGACGCTGTTGGGGCCTACATCGTAGCCCAGCCTGGAGGCAACAACGTAAATGGAATTGTACATACATACATACATAAACTCACGCCTTTATCCCAAAAGGGGTAGGTAGAGGCGCTACCAGGACACTCACATTTCGCCTTGTATATTCCGTCCCATGATGTGATAGGGGGCGAGCCTATCACTATCGGGCACAAATTCCTGACTCCGGGCTGATAATGAATAGAAAAACCCAATATCACTTTGCCCGACCCGGGATTCGAACCCGAGACCTCAGCTTTGTAGTCGTACCGTAGTACAACTACCCCACCGAGGCAGTCTTGAGGAGGAGGAATTGTATTAATTAAAAAATAACCGCTTCAGAGTTTAAGAAACCTTATGACTAAAATGTATTAACGATCCTATCCGATTTTTATATAGGTTATATCTTTTATATTAAGCAGAGCGTAGAACATTAACGGAAATTAGTATCGACATAAAAAGATAAAACATAGGCTAAAACAAGACCGTTGAACACCTACCATTTTCTTCTGTTTTAGTAGCTATTGAAGAGCTTTAGTGACGTCAATAAGTTAAATTTCAGCCGCCATTTTGAACTTTTTAAATTAAGTATATTTACTTACGATAGAATTTCGACCTTTAAGCGACTACTAGTTAATATTTTATGGACTTACTTGGATATAGCGAGTTGCACTTCGTCGATGAGTTTCTGCGCTTTTTCTGCGGGTAGAAGGCGGAGGCCTGCTGTAGCTCTTACTATTAGGGGAGTGTTTCTCCTCTTTTCTGGGGGAGTCATGAATTCCGCCCGCTTGATCAGCTGCACAATTGTGTCCGCGCCCTAATGCACATTTATTCTTTATTGGACACAGAACAGAACTAAAGAGAACTTCGTTCATTTCAGTAATTTCTTCATTTTGTTGATTTAATTAATCATTTCACCGTTAAATTCGTAGTTCTTTATACTTACAAAATTGTAAATACTTAAATTATCATCGCAAATATGTAAGTATAACAGCTCAATACAACATGAATAATGTTCTATTTGAAAACAGTCGCTTTGTGAGTTAGGAAAACGTATTACTTGAGTGCATAGAGTAACTACTCATGATTTTTTATTACGTATCCATCTGTAATATTACTGGTCTCACCTTAGCTGGATCATTTGCGAACGATGACAAGCCCGGCTTGCTCTCTTCAAAATATTCATCAACCAGATCCAACTTAGCCTGACTGAATACTGAAACATAATACACTAAATATAAACCATATACCAGGGCTATATGCTATAAACCAGGGAATTTTCAAAGAATGTAATGATAGTCAATGACAACGCACTTAGGTGAAGGAAAACATCGTGAAGAATCCTTCATACCATGGATCTTTCAAGTTTTCTATGATATATATTTCTTTCTATGACATTACAGCCAGAGTAACTACTGGACATAATCACACTTAACATCTTGTCTCAGGATGGCGAGCGCAGTGGAATGCCAAGCATTACCTTATATTCATGGTGTTGTTTGGTTTTGCTACTGTCCATGAGCGGTTGTATCGCTTACCATCAGGCGAATGGCATGCTCGTCTTGCCATTCATCGCAATATCATCGCGTGCATTGTAATCACACAATAGTACAAAATAAAATTAACGTCATAGCTATTATTAGACTCAATAATAACACAACAACTCCCGGTTAATTTTATACGCGGTGATTTACCGATGCCCTGGCCTATTTACAATAAAGAGATTTTTGTATTGTATTGCGTTGTACAAATACACCCAACAGTTTCACACAGTCTTGACCTACCAACACAAGTTATGTCGTGGGTATAAAAAAAAGAATTTTCGGTCTCGAAAATCCGAAACAACGGGCCACACAATTGAATGGGTGCGGGGATCGAACCTTACACCTCCCTGCTCTAAACCAAATGCGCCACACAACCAAAAAATATACCGTGTGATATAATATATGCTCATTAATTAATCAACATGTTTTTAATGGCCTCTGGGAGCTTTGAACAAACTTTTTTTTATAAAAATCATTTGTTTTCTAATTTTGTATAATCAATAGCATCGTGTTTAATCACACTACATACCTGTAAAAGGCACCCTGAATTTGTAGGCGAGCACTCTGGAGCCCGAAGAGCCGGCGTCGATGATCACCGCGTAGTGGTACACGCTCTCGTAACCCAGGCTCTTGGCGATGCCGTCCAGCCACTGCGACTGGCCTGCAAACAATCCTGGCCCGAACAGCCGACACACATATAGCACGCACAAAAACGCTTTAGTTGACATCGTTATAGCAAAGGATTTTTATACACAGCTCTTCAATAATGTTTGCAATGAGGACGAATTTTGAATTCACCGGTAAGGCTCTTACGCCCTTTGTGCTAGTCGCTTTGTTTTTTTTTTTGGTAGAAAATATATTCAGTTTTTCATCACTTAAAATGTGATTGGTTATTAGTAAGCACGAAACACTATGTAATTATTATTATTTTTAATTTCACTCAAGTTATAGTTCTTCCTTTGAATAAGGAAACTTATCTTGAATATTATTATGTATGAACGAACGTCTGCTTCAGAGCTCAAAAGTTGTTTACGCAAGACGAACCCTTCCAAACGTTTATATGTTATCGTGCAACAAATAGTTAATGAGATAAAATTGTGACCAGCAGTTAAGAATCCAACACGTTATCTGTGAGAAACTTGTGGCCTATTTTTCTAATAAGTATATTATATTATTAACTTCTTCTTTTCAGGCACAGGAAGTTCACTGCTCAACATAGGCTTCCCCCATAGATCGCCATCGCCATATAGATCTGTTGGAAGCGGCCTGAATCCGTCCACCTTGTGAGTGGGCGTCCGACACTTCGCTTGCTTGTACGTGGCCTCCACTCCAGAACCTACTAACCTCTATTATTAACTACCGGCACTTTTTTTGTGAGACTCCCGTTCTGATTCGGTTGGTATGACGGTGTCATCGGCCTCCTAATGCAAATAGGCTAGTTATAAGTTGCGTTTAAGCCAGTTTCCTTACTGAAAACCTACGCCGGTATACCTACTAAAATATCGGATGGATGTAAAGGGCATATGTACTGCAGGGCGAAAAACGTCAGCCGAAATGGTCTAGAAATAACTAGAAATTAATTAAAATATTTGCATTTTTTCTGTACAATAAAACAAATGTTTGTATGGAACCAGTTATACAAACTTATTATATTGGTTTCCTACCATTTATAATTTGACCCAAAAAATAATTACGCAAAACAGCTATACTCCGGAGCCCATTAAGATAACTTCCGCGTCCATTTTATCTTCCGCCTTCACTGATAGATAGACTTCTATTACACAAAAACATCCATCAATGATTATTTATTTTTTTATTGCAATGAATAGCGAGATGAGCATGCCATTTGCCTGATGGTAAGCAATACGACCGCTCATGGACAGTAGCAAAACCAAACAACACCATGAATTCCAAGGTAATGTTTGGCATTCCACTGCGCTCGCCATCCTGAGACATAAGATGTTAAGTCTCAATATGTCCAGTAGATATACTCTGGCTACAATGTCCTTCAAACCGGAACACAACAGTGCATTTACACTGCATTAAATTTTACAACTACGTATACCTAATAGATATACTATCATTCATTTATTATTCATTATTGATCATTTACATTGGGAAAATCCGCATATTATTACATCCCCGGTTTAATGAAAAATATTTTTTTTAATAAAAAAATACACCCACATAGTCCTGACACCACACTAAGATCGAGTATTGTGTCGTGGGTATCAGGAAGTGCGAGAATTTTCGGTCTCACAAACACCCAAACTCGAAACAAATACAAATGCATCAATCCGGTTCCTAATTATAAGTAATCAGTGGAAATGAGAATATATTTAAAATGTAATTAAAGGTTGACGATTAATTATTTTTTAATTTTAGAAATCGGTTGTTATTGGTTATAAAAAAATTTGAAACAAAAGTTGTAAGGAATTTAATCTTCTACAATATTGATGATAAATACAAATAGCGAAAAACCCGTAGGTAAACAGATAGATGCAAAAAAAACATTTTTTTGTTGAACTTTGACATTAGGTTTTAATAGTCACTGACAACCTACTATACAGGGTATCTCAAGACCGCGACCGAAAACGAAGCCAGGTGGTAGTTATAGTTGTTACAGACTCGATGCAAATAAAAATTTCATTAAAACAGCGACAGATTTTTCTTTAGATTTTTTTAAAAATCATCTTTTTTGGGTGGTAAATACCTAGTTATTGCGAAAAAAATAATTTAAACGCTTACGTACCATTGAGTATTTAGAAATAAAGAGATCTACATCATTATTTTAGGAAAGCTATGTATTTATCACCCAAATACGACGATAAGTAAAAAATTACAAAAAAAAGTTGCCGATTTTTTTTTGAGAAATTTTTACTTGCATTGAGTCTGAAGTCACTAAAACTATCACCTGGCTTCGTTTTCGGTCGCGGTCTTGATAAACCCTGTATGTAGGTTTAGAGACAACTCTTACGCCCGAATACTCAAGCGCCATTTAAATTGCACTTAACTACCCACGTCCCACTTAATCAGTACATTTAAGCGGGACTTGCGTAATTCTTCTTCTTTTAAAAGTTGTATGGCTCCATCGGCGTTCGATGATTTTGCCAATGTCGAAGTAGGGCAAGAAAGAGAAATAATAATGGCGTGGTGATCAGTATAAATTTAGCTGGTTGTAGTATTTACTACTATTGCCCGGTGTTTATAGTGTTGGTGTTATCTAAAATATATCAAACACCAACTATATAAGACAGCACGCTCTTGCGTAGTTAAGTGCAACGTAATATGTAAGTGACGTTTGAATATTCGGGCGTTGGAAAGTCAAAATTTTAGTTCATACGAGTTTATAGCTGGGTATCTCAAATTCCGAGGTGAAATTACTAAGATGACTGGACTACAATTACACCGGTCTAAATTAATTACGTTATGTATGAAATTAGCTAAATTAACTGGACTAATCTAGCCTTGACCACTACTCCAGCAGTCAGTAATTTTTAAAGAGACAAGTAATCTAATGCTTAAATCTCTCGCATTATATTTACCTACATCTAAATTAATATTATAAAGAGGAAAGATTTTATTGCTTTTGCATTGAATAGACTCTAAAACGACTGGACCGATTTGAAAAAGTCTTTCACAATTATAATCTTACATTATCTCTGGTGAAAATAGGCATCCGAATATTTTCAAAAAAGTCTATCTACACCCAGGCGGAGCCGGGTAGGGCTGCTAGTGTTACAATAAGATTACTTGCATATAAATCTATATTTTATCCACACCACATAGTCTAAACTTTATTAAAACAACTAAATACATTACTGCTAATCTTTGTCAATATACACAAACCTGCTATCAAAACGGGCAATGTACGCACTACTGTTCCGTTCATTTTCTTCGCGTACAAAATGGACATGCAAGTGTCTGGAAAACGTATCGACACTTGTACACTGCAATAATGACGTGCAGACTACGCACAGAATTGTTTACACTGGCTGGCGAGTCGCAAACCACTTGGTAAAGACTTGGCCATAATGCTCGAAAAACGGCCAGTATGGCGCTAATTGTTGGTTAATTTTCATTATGATTAATATCGTATTCATTAGAATTAATTGTTGTGAACTGTCTTCGACGAGGTTCTCGAATTGAGACAGTATTCTTGAACAATTATTCTTTATTTACATAATTATCTCCTTTGAGTTCCTGTAATGTGGCCTGTGGGTTTGTACGTTGTACAATAACTTGTTTTATTTTATTCAAATTTTGTTATCTGTGTTAATTTTGCTTCAAATAAAATTAATAAGTTAAAAATTGTATTCCAAATCTTCTGATGCACAAGGGCCAAAAATATATTCCATTCAATGCTGCGTTTCATAAATTAGCAATTTTTAACTACCCTTTTAAATATAGAATCCTAGATCTCCATGTGTTAATCTAATAAGCGATTTTAATGAGCTCATAATGAAATAATTTAAAATTTAACAATCCTTGTCGAATGTTAAATAATATATTTAACCGTGTTTGTCGTTAGTCGGTACAATGCAAACAACTGATAAACATCTCGTCTGATAAAACTGACACAACAAACGTTTTTGTGACAACATCGCTTCATTACGACAATGATCACAAATGATTACATCGGGGTTACCACGTATAGTATCAGCCCATATAGGTCCCACTGCAGGGCACGAGCCTACTCTACAATCGAGGGTACGATTGAGAGTGGTTAGGCCATATAGTCCAACACGCTGGCTACAATACCATATAGAAAAAAAAATACACCAACAGTCACATAATAATGAAGAAAGGCCATTATAATAAAAAATTACAACATTGTTATTTTCAAATCTTAGCATAGTTTTTAATAATAAAAGTTTTAGAAACACTGTCCGAGATAAGGGAAAATCTGTTTACTTTATAGCGGTACACTTTAAAATTTGGACATTTTCTATCGATAAGATTATGCAATAATAGAAATGTACGTGGATAACCAATTCCACCGGAAAAGTAAATTAAATAATAGTTTTTATTGAAAACTGGGATTCTATTTCAAATGTGTAAAAGTGGCTGGTCTTAGGCTGCTTTTCCACTGAAGCGGAGCGAGGCTGCAGAGCAGAGAAACCAAGAAATATTAACCAATGGAGCTATTCGGAGATTTTATGCAATCCTATTGGCCTATCAGCCTCGTTTCGCTTCAGTGGACAGGCAGCCTTATACCTTGTTTTATTCCAGTAACCACTGACTGTTGCCCTTTAATACTATTTAAAGGTTAAAACATGTGAGGAAACCTGCATACCATAGCGATTTAAAAGAATTTTAATGGTATCAAAAGTCCGCCGGCCTGCACTAGACCAGCGTGTTGGTCTATATGGCTGAACTCCTCTCTATCGTACCCTCGATTGTAGAGGCCTTTACCCTGCAGTAGGACGTATGTACATATACGGGCTGATTCAGATACAGATGTTTTAAAATATTATGCCGGACCATGTTACTGCATACCACTAGTGCTGGATATGCATACTTTAGGTTATTTGAAGAAATGCATACAATTCACAAGCCTGTGTAGACACAGCTCGCGAGTAAAGTTTACAAACACGTCCGATTGTTCCACGGCGAAATAACGCGCACACATCACAGTTTTTAATTAACGAGTAAAATCGGTTTTTACGGTTTCAATCAAACCGATAAATGCAATGTTTGTGAAAGGTTTACATGCCCTATTGAAATTATTCATTCAATGATAAGGCTATAGTCTGTTAAATGGTCAGCGACCTTCCGGGTGAGAAGGATGTTGAATAAAAAAGATCGAAAGAAAAGACGTCACATGGTAAATGACGTAGCATAGAAACGTAGGATTTGTGTCACTCGTCACTTTGAAGTGCCAGGGTGAAAATACTTCTAGCCGATAAGGTCCTCGTTCTACTGGATGACAGTCCACAGACCACAACTTGTCAAGCTATAAGCGTCTATTTTAAACCTAGACATCTCGATAGAACAAGGAGAATGTGGAAAGCACCCTGGCCTTAAGCCAGTTTCTAAACCTTCAACAATGTTTAGTTTAGTGGTTCTCATCAAATGTATTATCCTATTAAATTTGGCCTAGCGCAGCTACTGTACCACCAGGCTAAGCAAAAGTTTCCCAGCCCACATGTACCTTTATATGATTTTCGATTCCTTTCAGTGAACCATAAAAGACAATTAAATAGACCAGCACAACTGTATTGAATTGGTAATTATAATCAGCAGTCTTCAAACCATCCAAATCGAGCCATATGACTATCAGGTGCTAAGAAGTAATTTAAGATATACAAGTTACAAATAAAAGCCACAAATTATTACTCACCTAAAAAGTATGTGACAATTAGTGCTAATACGATGAGAAAAATAAATACTTTCTTCAACCTCCTTGGTTGTTTTATAGATCTACTTCTTATGTTGATATGTGGCGCTGCTGTATCATCTTTTAACTGAAAAAAAAAAAACACATCTTCAACAAAATATTTTGTCACCACGGTAGAAGTGGCAGGATTGAGGATGCTCTATTTTTGGCAGAAAAAAGAATAAATATCCTATACTGTCAGTACAAAATAAACTTAATAATTATTGTAATTTCATTATAGCAGTGGATCGGTAAATTTGCTTGAGATAAATTAGCCATTGGTCATATTGCAAGTAAACCACATAAACTACCAACATATACTTATCTCTCAATATAGTTAGATCTAAAGCCTAGAACCGGATAAAATGCAGTGGATAGATATCACCAAGAAAGAAATGAGAGCCAAGTCTTACAGTTGTGGATAACAAAAAGGGGGGGAAATGAGGATGATTGAACAGGACAATAGTCCCTGGCTTCAACCAGGAAAACAATAGGTAGAATGAAGTAATAATTCCATACTTGTATGATAAGTTTATTCATAAAATGTCAATCTATATGGCATTGGGTTATCCTACTAACACACTATTATTTTGTAGCTTATATTTTGTAGCTTCATTAGTCCCCTACCATGATTCACAAATTGTAAAACATGATTTTGGATTCTATTGCTGTATCAAACTACAGACATTATTACCTTCTTAATTACTAAAATGTAACTGTGGATGCCATGATAGTGTTAGTTGATTAAAAAAATTACAATGAAATTAAAACAAATCACATAATTTATAAACATCTCTATAAGTGTGGGATAAGGTCATGGTGAATAACAATGCCTATTTATTCAATATTTATGAGTCACATTGTCAGAAACATAAAATAGGTAAATACTTTGTCCCACTACAGCTACAGTTGAGTTGCCTGTAAATGTGATAAATCAGAATGAGGATGTAATTACCTTTTTTCCACCTTAATTTTTGCCAGTTATCAGTCATAGTATGCAAATTCTAATCTAGAACGTGCACACATTAATTCACAAGATACAAATAATTAATACATTGTCTGAATAATTTCATGGCGAATTAAGAAAATTTACATTTATGCAAGCCTTTTCTACGTTAATATTACACGTTAGCTCACCTTCATATCAATAATTTATGGTGTACATTTATGAGAAGGTAATAAAAATGCAATTTCAAAAAACTAAAAATATTTTTTTAAAAATAACATTTATTTTTGTGCCTTACCTCTAAATATCTGTAAGTACTGAATTTTCCCATTGCGAATAAAAATAAACATCACAACCAGTGGTATTGTTCAAATAATACTGTTTTTATTTATAATTTCATAAACGTAGCACATTTTTTTATTATGTTTAACGAGAAAAATAGTTCGCCTACAGACAGCCAACCCAATAGCGGCTATTTCTGTACTGATGACAAAAAACGTCTTACGTCAATGTCATTAGTATTTAGTCCTGTCATTGCAATAATCGACTAATATTTTATAGAAGATCGTACGTTTTTTGCTATTTTTATTGCATTTTAACTTAGAAATTATTGTTATTTGAAATGCATGTAAGTTTTGAAAATAAATAATGTATCGATACATGTAATAGTTAAATGTTACTTCAAGCAACTGGGACTTGGTAAATTCAATATTTTAACATATCGATTATCGATACTATAATTGTTATAAAATAACTTAAGGAGAATGCTCATTAAATGAAGATAATTAAAACTTGTCGGAAGGGGGAAGACAGACAGGAAATATACAGGCTGACATACACAACAGGCTAGCTTAAAACTGTCTGGGCCCTGTGGATAGTCTATTCGTATTGCACTACACTTACCATCAGGCGCACTACTGTAACTTTTTGGCTACCATACAAAATTGAATGATTAAGTTATTTATATTTTGCAGTTCAAAATTGCATAGTCATTCATGCTATTAATTTTATAACAAACATAACAAATTCATTAATTTTCTAAACTTAAGTATGCAACAAGTAAATTAAGTAGACAACTACGCAATTATGAGTCCTAATTACAATCCTCTATTGCCAGTAAATGTAATATACGTATAATATGCAAATGTTATCAAGAATTCTAATATATTATAATATTGAATGGTGAAGTTATTTTTTTGCCAGCCCTCTTTCAAATTTTAAATGTACATTTAATAAAAATAACATAACATAAATTATTTGTTTTGTTTAATCAAACATAGTTTATCAAAGTAAAATTATAAATTTGTGATCGCATGTGTTTATTATGTTTGTATCGATATCATGTATTGCGATCGAGAAAAACTACTTATTACTCTACACTATTTACGTCAAATCAAGCTACATCTTAAAGTAGGAAGTTACTGTTATAGATTATTACAGCAATTATTATCTTATCTGATACCACAACTGTTACATAGTAAATAAATGTTAAAATTTGTCAGAAAAACAATTATTTACAATTATTGTTGAAGATCGTTAGAATAAATAGAGCGGTACGCAATACATTTCCTTTGCCCTTTTCTTTCGCAAGTTAAAATACGTAATACAGTGTCATACGTCCACAGAGTACATACTACATTTTAAACCTGTGTTTTAAACATACGTCTAATCTGCATCATGTAGGCAAACTGGCACTTACAGAAAAATATGCTGTAGGTAGTGGTAGGTAGCATTTCTAGAGTAGGCCATGTATCGATACATGATTTATAGGTGAAGTTCAAAGTTACTCCAAACATAGTCGGGTAGTCGTAATTTGCATGCGTATTGTGTAATTAGTCTGTTCAAGGTCACATAATAGTATTGGATTTGGGTATGTTTTGTTGCCAATATTTTGATATTTATCTTGGCTTGTAAATCGAGTTCATCTTTACAATATTTTGAATATTATTATCGTCAAACGAACAATTGCAACATTAACGTTTCAACAATTATCTAAGTATTAAATTGCAGATCAAAGTACTCACCTTCCTTTGCCTTACAGACATCCTTTTATTTTTTATTTTCAACACAAAAACTAATGTGCACAAACAGCTCGGAATTCTAAAAGGTCGTAATTACAAATCTTGACTTATCAAAACACGACTTAAGAATTAATGAATAAATATAATGGTAACCTATATCACGTGTGTATTTCGCGGCAGTAATTTATATAATGACAGAATATACAACGGTAATAACTGAGTTATTACTGTGTGCCATTTGTTAGATCGTATCGGCAGCCAAACTGTTCTGTTGCTAGCAATTGCTAGTGACTTGCATGAATGGGTCTTTACTCTTTGTATTTTATCAGCTGCGTCAGGATGATAACCAAATCGAGGTCAAATTATAATAAGTACATAACTAAATAAAAGAAATTTTGATCGTCTCGGTGCGGTGTTTCAGAACTTTTGCAATTGTTTATCTTACTTATTTATTTTTAATACCATTGTGAGTTTGAAAACACGTACTTTTTAGATATACTTTTATAATCATTATTAATTATAATTCAACATATAGAAATAAACCATTTTTAGAGAAATCTCTCGAAGTCGTGTTTTAACTCTGTAAGTTAAGTAGGTCGGTATTTTTTATTTATTAAAGTCTGTAAGTATGTAACTAGAACTCGAAAGATTTTCACAATAAATATATAAATGAATAATACAAAGAAAATATAAAGACTAACTGATCAAGTATAGAAAAATAGGTAATGCCACGAGAACTGATTAATTTTTAACGCCTTTTCTATGACGAGAAAATAGTTGATAAGTAGCTCTACTTTTAAACCAATGATTTCTAGCTCATAGTGCTTTTATCCAATTTAATGTAATAAATTGCAAGATCATAATTTTATGACGTGTGTTTTTAAATAACCTACCTCCTAATCAGCTAAATTACATGTCCAAACATTGATAAGGTTATTTTCCTAAAAGGAGACTGATTTTCTACTTTAAATGATGATGAGACATGTTTCACAATAATATTAACACCCTCTCTGTATAAGACTGCTCACACTCGCAAAAACCTTAGCAACAAAACTCGTTTCAATGTCATGATCAAGGTTTCCTTTGCTCCGGACGTTACAATCAAGAGGGGCTTGGCCACTAACAATATCAATTGACCACCATTATTTTATTTCTCGCTGTATTTTTAAATATACTAGCGCAACAAAGTGACTTCAATTCGCCTGATGGTAGGAGCAGTGTAGCCTAGATAGTGTGTCAACTGGCGTAAGATGTTATCTCTTCACTCGATACAATACCGATCTGATTGTCTATATTGGTATATATACACAAGTGAACCAAAAATGTGACACACTTCCGGAAGTCACCATGACGGATCCTTAACCCTTATGTACGTAGTGTATGTATGTAGTGTTATCCGGGCGGATTCAAATATCTACCACCAGCGTAATATCAAAATATTATGTCCACTATGAAGACGAGTTACGTTTGTGACGCTCCCCGGGTCTTATTTACAGTCGCATACTCGAGGGTTTTTGACCTAGAGGGCTTATTGTACCAAGGAAGATCCTCGTATGCAGGGTAGCCTCTGCTTTTACTTCGATTTATTGTTTCTTCAATGAATTTCGTTGCTGGTTAAAGTTGGTGACCGTAGACTCGCCGAGATTCAGTACTCACTTACAAGAATTACAATGCGTCAACTACTTTAATAAATCAGATAATCTGAGTATCTACTCCGCGGTTAATTTCTTATCGGCCTGAGGAAGTACTGCTACTGAGTACCGCGTATTACATGTATACAAGTGTACCGTTTTATTTCGTTCTTTTAAATTCTAAATGTCAATTTATTTTTAAAATTTTTCATGTTATATCTCAGACGGATAATCCCCGTATCAATATTTCTAACTTTAAAAATGAGGAACTCGTGTCCAGTATTTAAACTTACTCCATCGACGCTATATTTCTTTGGCATTCCCTACCAACTTACAATAGGTTGGTACAGTCATGAAAAAAAAAGAAAACAATCAGTAATGCCAGTAGTGCTCGTTCAAACTGAAGGGCAGCCCTAAGTAGACGGACAATTGCGAGAAGCAAATAATTTTGGGTGGTGATAGTGGCACTTATCTCTACCTACCTGTCACTTCCGGGAAAGGAGCTTGAGTACATGATAAAATATCCTAAAATACATTATCAATGCTGCAATATAATATCTATTCACCCTAGTATTCTTTATCAGATAAATATAAGGGCAAATGTGCCCCTAAAATTTCTAAAATCCATGAGCGCCGGTGACTGCTTACCATTAGGCGGGCCACATACTCAATGGCTTCGCCAGCAACAATGAAAAATGTTTATTATCTGTACTTCTATTTCAGATCAGCACAATGCCAGTCACACAGAGTTTGTTAGAGAAGCTAGATCTCTATGCAGTGGGCCGTCGTAACGTTGATGATAAGCTTTTCGCAAATTACAAACCATCTTCAGAAGTAGGAATTTTTGACGTCGATGATGAAGCCCTGTGCCATGAAGTGTAAGATCAATTAAAATGTAATTTGTACGCAATTTTACCACATAATTACATAAACTTGTTATAAGTTATAACATTTCGATATAACATTCAAGTTAATTATAAAAGTATTAAAATAAATGAATTCACCTGACATTCTCCTGAACAGTAAAACCACTCTAATAATCTCTGCCTACCCCAATAGAATAGACCCGTAAATTTATCCATACTGTACTGTATCGGCCCATATACGTTCCGCAAGGCACTGGCCTCTTCTGCAGTCGAGAGTAAGATTGAGAGGGGTTAGGCGATATACTACACCACGTTGGCAGTGCGGCTTGCGTACATTTTGCTACGTAAAAATAATAAAATGAACGTTACATTTCAGCGTACATTCCACTTGTAGCGTGCCAGGCTGTCAATTTACGGCAGACAACATTTTAGAGTTCGAGAACCACTACAACTCATCACACAGGTACACGTGTAGTCAATGTAAAAAATGCCTACTCTCCGCCCATTTGCTAGATCTGCACTTACAAGAAACACACGACTCATTTTTCGCGGTTATGGCGGAAAAGAAACCATCTGTAAGTATAAATAAGATATACTTTACATTACTTATATCTATTTTTGAGGATAGGGACTTATCTAAGACACTTCAATTTTTGAAGATATGTATGCATTCCTACTTCTTGGATATGTCACTTAAACTAATAAAAGAAAACATCGCGAGGAAACTTCTATACACAAGAGTTCTTTACAAGCATTTCAAATGTATGTGATAACTGCTAATGGCCAGATTGGTTTCATATCAAGTAGACAGCCGTTTATACTAGACTAAATCATTCTGCGATATGGATGAAGGGCCATGTTGCTTTGATGTATATGTAGGATACGATGTATGGTGTGCTTGGATATAGAAAATAAAAATGTATTTATACCCTACTCTATTACGGCCCAGTTACATCAAGATCCCTTTACGATAATTTTAGCTTTAATGTCAACGCCACATCTTTGGTATACAGTCACAATAATGGTAAAAGTTAGTTCATGCATTCTTTAATGCTAACAGCATAGTTTATGAAAATTATGACCATCTTATTCCAGTTGTAACAAATTTAAATGTAATTAATTGAATTAACTGATAAATCTGTGGCGGTATTATAACTAGTACTTGACTTTCGTGCTGTGTCATGACGCTTGTATATGATAATACTAAGTATCATTATTGGCATCCACTTATATAATTACGTCAACACTCGATATTAAAAAGGAATCCATATTTTTTTCAGTATTCCTGTTACATAGAAGAATGTAAAGAAAAATTTTTGAACCCCACAGAACGGGCAGACCATTGCGTGCGAGACCACAAAATGCCCAAAAACTTCAAATTTTCAGATAAATTCCGAAGTGCACAGGAACCAAAAAGTAATCGAAAAGACACTTCTATGGATATTGACGTCAAGCAAACTGATAAAAAGGTTTTTTTGGCAAACAATAAACAAAAAACATTTACCAAATACACTGGCAAAAAAATCACAGGCACAGATAAGAAAAGTACCACAAGTGTTAACATGGAAGATGTAGTCGAAGAACTGAAGGAAAGTTTACCGGAATAAAAAAGATTCGTATTTAACAGTATTTTTATTTGTTACCAAGCACATGAATACTGTATTGTAAATCTCAATTTTGATCCTTGGCATACTTCCAGTAGAGTAGATTGTCAAAACAATTTTGATCCGGCCAAGTATTTATACAGTCATGATCTATTTGAGATCAACATTTTGTGTGAAGAGCCACAATACCAAACAAATTGTTATACTTGATTGTGAAATACAATCTTGCTATAAAAAATGCAAGCAATGCTAATATTTCCTTCTTTATTTGTACTGTCAAAATTAGTCCATCCAATTCTATAGTTTTATTCAGATCATCACAAAGCCAAGTGTATTATAATTTTATAACATGGCAACACTCCACATCACAAAATAAATACCACACTATCAAATTAATTGCCATATACATAAAATCTACATTTGTAATCTTATCATAAATAATATGCTTTATAACAATAAATAATGATATATTACGCATTTGTAATCCTTTACTTGGCTTTGCCTTGAGCAGCGACAGCGGCCATAGCTTTCTTGACTGTTTCTTCGTCACCAAGGAAGACCATGGAGTCAACTGGCTTCATGTCCTCATCAAGCTCGTACACAAATGGAATACCAGTAGGCAGATTCAGTTCCATGATAGCAGCATCACTGAGATCTGTAAAACACATATTAATACAACAAGCGGCATAAAACAGTAAATATTTCTTGAAATAAACACTACTGAGCTTAATAATCAGCTTATTTTATTCATTCAAAGCTAACTTGTCTGAAAATTTTTGTTTTGAAATGTTGTAATAAAGCAGCTTGCAATATGGGTATGTGCCTGTCAACTGCTAGGCATTTTATTTGTCTAGAAAATAGGACCGAATAGCATTAGAGGATAGTTCATTGTGTTGGCATAGTGGACGTTTTCAGTAAAATTATTTAACGAGTTATATAGTTCCAACACATTCCATAGCGGTGGTAGCAGTAATTAACGATTCAAAAGATATTGTTAAAGACTATTTGAATATAGAATATGAACTAGAATTTGGGAATGCTAATAGATTTTATATTACACATCACACATCATACTATTGTTGTATCATCTATGTGAATGCCCCATTAATAACTTTTATGACACTCACTGTCTAAATGTTTCACGATTCCTCTGAGACTGTTGCCGTGAGCTGCGATGATTATTCTCTTTCCCTCTTTGATCTGGAAAATTATTAATAATATATTGTAATAGTAATCAACTGCATACATTATGTTGAATTCATATTTCTTCTTTTTACTTTAAAACCTTTTTTCAAATCATATTTTAAATATAGTGCCTCAGTAAAGTAACCATGCTAAATCTGTTGTAAAGTAGTAGTAGTAATAAAGTACAGATTAGTAAGTTTACTAACCAATCATATTTAAACTTAACATAGCATACAAAAATCTTTGGTCACTCTGTTTGTGTACTGTGGTGACCATCCAAACATGCAAATAATACCTTGCCATCAATATAGTTTAGTGCTTCTACTTTTCATTTTATGTGTCCATAATCTTCTTCTTTGTTTGAATGTAATAGTGTTCAATATTTTATTTTCCCTACAGACAAGAATATCTAATGAAAGTATTTGTTTTACCTGAGGAACAATAACATTGTTCCAGTAAGGCAGGGTTCTGTCAATGGTGAGCTTCAAGCTCTCAAACATAGGGAACTCTTCAGGTTTTGGGTCACCAGCATAGCGGGGATCGTTGACAATAGTCTCGTAGTATGGGTGGTCCTTCTCCATTGCTGGTGGTGGAACATCAAAGCTGCGGCGCCAGATCTGAACCTATATAGCAATCATAGTCATACAGTAATATTGTATTTATAACATAAGCTAACACTTGAATCCTTAAATACGTAGACAGAAATGCCACCCTTTGTAAGCTGACTTTTCTTAATGAAAAATAGTGAAGATTTATTTATTCCAAGTACAACTTTCAGTACCATGCAACTCCTGTGAGGTTGTTAAAGGTGAAAATATTTACATTAATTATATTGGCCCAAGATTAGAATTGAACCCAGGATGTGTCAGCTACCCACTAACACAACTGAGGTAACCATACAATAGAACTAATGTATGGGTTTATGCCAATATGTGTAATGGAAAATAACTTTAACAATTTTATGGTATAAAGCTGACAGTGAATACAATAATCATATTTTTCAGTGTTTAAAACAACTACATTAAGTATTTAAATATGTTTAACCTGTGCTTCTCCATATTTAGCGGCTGTTTCAGCCTTGTTCAGACCAGTGAGGCCGCCGTAATGCCTCTCGTTCAAGCGCCACGTCTTGTTTACGGGCAGGTCCGTTTGGCCGATCTCCTGAAGTATGGTGTTAAGGGTGATCTGAGCGCGTTTTAACACCGAAGTGTGAGCGACGTCGAACTGGTAGCCCTCAGCTTTCAGGGCTTTACCGGCCGCGGCAGCCTCCTCGCGACCTAACAGAAGAATTACATCACTTGGGTTGGCCCAAAGGGTAAGGGTCAAGAAAATCCTGGATAAAACTCACCTTTATCGCTCAAGTCAGCGTCGTACCAACCACAGAAGAGGTTCTTCTGGTTCCATTCAGACTCACCATGACGAATCATAACAATTTTGTACTTTCCGGCCATTTTTATTACGTTTTTTTTCAGGGAATTAAAAGACACCGGTAAATCTAGAGGTTGACTTCCAATCGCCTCCTATTTGACGTAAATAACCTGTATGACCTTTACTTGAAATCTCTTTATTGTAATACTAATCTATGATGAAAGACGTTTCGTTTCGATTACGTTTTAAATAACTTGTATAGATAATAATTTGTATTTAATATAATATATTATTATGCTAATAGCAACGTAAAAAAACTACCAAACTACTGCGGTTATAAAATAGTAAATTTTTTTCGATATTTTAGTGCAACTTTATAGATTTGATAGTGTTGTAATTTGTAAGTAGTAATCGACTTAAACTACCGTCAAAATGGTGACAGTTTCCTTGAAAAGTTTCATCTTTTGAGGCTGCGTTGTTTATTCTCTTCTGTGTACTGTTTAACCTAGTGAATAAATATCGTGATAAAGTTCCCAATATAAACTTTACAATTAATACTGAATCCTGCTTACAGAATACGAATCATATTAAAGCAATGAAACTCAATTTTTGAATAGTCAAGTTTATACAATCGTTCTACTACCCAGAGTCATTCAGTTATTTAACACTATGGCCTCGAATAATTCAAATATTTTAAATGATACCCCACAAATAAAAAAACTTACAAGAGGGCGGCAGCGGAAAATAGATATCGCTCCGACGTTAGAAATACAAATACCTGTTCAGCAAAATTTAGGTGAGTCAACATTGCTTCGTCTGCAGAATTTGTACCAAGTGTAACGTTACGAGTTTCCAGAAGTCGCTAATAAAGCTCTCGCGTTACATGTATTATGAAAGTACGATCCGTAATTGTTGATTTACATATTATTTTTAACCAATAAATTCTCCCAAAAGTCACCTGCATTTCGTGACAGGTCAAACTTTTGAATGTTCTGTGTGAAAGTGAAAATTGCAAATAGGTAGTTTAGTATACATTGCGTATTCGTAAGTTTTAACATCCACAGAGGTGAATACTCAGCCAGCAATAATCTAAAAGGCTATTGGATTTATGGGGCTACTTTTACTTGTTATGTATTGAATGTGTAGTCATATTATTAGTGTGGTGCAAAATATTTGTGTATATGTACCTCAAACATCTTAGATAATTGAAAAACTGTTAAAACATAGTGCCTTGTTGTTTATAATTAATTAAGTATCATAATTTTATCAATAAATCTTGGTACTTCATTTTTTTTAAATTTAAACATGAACTTTTGTAAATTCTGGTATTCCCAGTGCTATGTACTGAATGTGGTATCCAATTTATTTATTTTTTACAGATATATCTCACAGGACTAGAAATAAGAGTCAATCTTCAGAGGGAAATGTTGAAATAATTGTCAAAGGTAAATAAATATTGCAGCCTGAAAAAACACAAAAATAACTATTATATATGAGCTTAAAGGTTCATATTGTCGTTACCCAAATAAAATGAAATGATTCAGACAGAGACATAAAATTATAATAAGTATTACACATATTTGTATTTAAAAGGCTTGTTTATTCAAATTTAGGCTATTTATTTTTCATTTATGTTGTGTTTGTCATCCATACCCAATATGAAAGTTAGTAGCATAAGGCTCTTCTTTACTGAGACCGAAGCTGGTAACTCAACCCTTCTCAATTCTGTCCACAGTTACAAAGTATTATAAGGTCATAGTCAATCATTCTATAAAATATAAGTAATAATATTTTTTGCAGAACTACCAAGAAGGACTAGAAAACCCAAGCAACAATTGGACAAGATGATTGTCTTGCCAAAGAAAGGTAAATAAATAATTATTATAATTAAAAAAATATATGTTGTTGTGTATGGTGAGAAAATAAATTTGGTTTGTAAGAAAAGCCTCTATTTTTTACATCTATGTGAGATGATTAAGAAGCTTTTGCTGGTGACGTTAGGTTTAAAAAATGTACCTATACTGGTGATTAATTAGACTCATTAGTGTGTGACAAATACAACCACTTTTTGGATAGTTAAACCCTGTGCCTGTATGCGAAAGGTGCACAAATAAAGATCAGGTAAACATATTTGTCTTGATTCTATCACTACCAACATAAAGGAGTTAACTATGTTTTTCTTTTTCAATTCTCACTCTCATGATATTACAATGTCTTTAAACCAAAAATAAACTAGAATAGTTTAAAAAAATGAATTAAAAATAACATTTATTTCAGAACCGCAAAGGCGGACAAGAAAATCTAAACTATCACTTGAAACCCAAATTGAGTTGGCTAATGAAGGTAAATACATACTTTACGCATTATTTTATTGTTAGTTACTCTCTCTCTCTCCCTTCAGCCACAGGAAGTCCACTGCTGAACATAGGCCTTAAATACTAGCTATGTTTTTGTTAAATAAAAATGATATATCACATTTGTAAATCATCAGATTTAACTAGGGAAACTTGTGTATAGCTTTTAAATTTTCACTTAAACCCAATTCACAAACCTAAAGTCTATTTTGTGTCCATACAAATTTTTTTTTTTTTAGTTGTCCGAATGCAACTGGGTCCAAAATGGAGGAAAAAACTGGACCCACAAGTCAATGAAACCACGAATGACGAGCACATTATAGAAATCAAATCTGAAGATAATATTGATGGCAGCCCTGATGACACAGGTAAGCATTGATCATGTGTTCGATTATATTTTAAATTAAAACAACATACATGTTATATCCAGACTGTGACCGATAACGTGGCCAGGTGGTAGTATAAGTGACTTCGGACACGATGCAACTACTTTGGCAAAAAAGCGTCAATTTTTTATTAGAATTGTTTACTCATTGTGGTATTTGGGTGGTAGATACATGTGAAGATGTGCTACCATGACACTCACGTTGCGCCTTGTGCGTTCCGTCCCACGATGCAATAGAAGGCGAGCCTACACAAATACATAGTTTTCCTAAAATAATAATGTACACCTTTTTATTTTTATAAACGCAATGGTACTTTATGGTATTTTAGCAAAAATTAGGTGTTTACCACCCAATAATACTATCTTTTTTTTTGCGAAATTTTATTTGCGTTGTGTCTGTAATTACTATAACCACCACCTGGCATCGTTTTCGGTCGCAGACTGGATATACCCTGTTATGTTATATTTATGCAATATAGCTGAGGAGATAAACAGAGATGCTACTCGTCAGTCGCCAGTTAAGTTTTATAATTATTTTTATTTAATTTCAGCAAACCACCTTACTAATAAGGTACCCGCAAGTAAAGTTAAAAAAGCAGCTAACAATAAGACTGAATCAGTAAAAAATCCACCAAGTGAGTGTCCTACAGGTAGGTAGAAATTTTCATAGTGTAATAGAGTACATTTAATAATTATTCAAAGTGTTTTTGAAAAAATTTTGAATCTTCATGTAATTCTACCACCTCTTCAGAGATTTTACATTTTCATTTAACATAATGTACAAATGTTTTACTTTTCAAAAACATGAGAAACTGTTGATATTGAACTTAATTACAACACGCGTAAACATTTATTTATACGATATATCATTAATTATTTCAGCAACCAAAAAAAGATTAGCGGACTCAACACAGAAACCTGCGAAAATTCGTAAACTCGCAACCGTTGATACGGAACCACAAAAACCCAAAAAGAAACAACCAGTAAAACGAACCGTTCAGAGAAAAACTAACCCGCCAAGAAAGAAATCCATCCAAGGTAAGGACAAATTAGATGGTACAGCTAGCGGCGTGGTGAACTGTCCACTCGAACCAGAGACTGTTCATTCTGAAAATGTCCAAGAACCCACACCCGCCGCGATCGAAACTCGCAAGGAGTCAAACGCAAGCGCGTCCAATTTATCCTGGACTAAAGATATATCTAGTTCTAGTACAACTACATGTCTAACTGTGTGCAGTAACGACTTTGTTAAAATAGATAATAAAATACCCATAGTACAATTGACTAATGTCAAACACGAAGTGGACAAATACAAAAAAACTGAAGATCAAGATGACACTACATCTGATTCTGAAAGTTCCACCAGCTCTGAGTCCAGTTGTTTCAACGACCTAATAGACTTACACGGTGGCAGTCTGAACCTAAGCACGTCTTCCCTAACATCTGTTAAAGGTAACAATAAACCTTCAAACCATGTTTCATTAAAAGGTGACGTTACTAAAGCGTTAATTAGGCTCTCTTCAATGTTGAAAAATTTTGACATGGAAATAATAAATTGGATAGGTTACGGCGATTGTGTCGACGATGAAACGAAAAAATATAACGATAAAATACTGAACGTTTTGAAGGAGGAAAACGAAGTTATCACGCATTGTCGCCAATTAAAACGTATTTTGTCTAATAAACCGCCTGAGGATATCGAAATTTTAGACACAAAGGTTAAGGGACCTATCCTTAGCGAAGAATATGATGGTAGTGATAACCCTATTTCAAAAGACAACGTGCTGTTAACTCAGAACGCGGAATATAAACATTCGCCAAAGACGCCCAGTGCCTGCACAGAAGACAGTGACTTTCCTTTAGATAACTTCCCCTACACGTCGTTTGAAGATAAAAACGACGACGACGATGCTTTATCACTTTTTGCGGAGAGCATCACCGGCATGGATTCCAATTCTGACCACATGGGTGGATCACCAGCAAGGATCCACGATTTAGACGAACCTGATGATGACGAGTACGTCCCGCGGCAAATAGATTCGCCGTGTACATCAAAACAGTACAATCACGCCCATACTAAAATTACGACAGAAACAGACGCTATCAAAAGAAATGTATGCGAAAAACAAAACGCTGATTCCACATCCTTATACAAAGAATCTGTGGATAACAACATGTCCGATGGAGAAATTGAAGATAGTATTTGCGACAATCCGCCCTCTTCATTCAATATTATGAGCAATAGTGCTATTAATGTAGGGGAAATGTCGAACCAAATGACTCCTCCCCAATCTGTGATCTCTATATTCCAATTTGGTCAAACGAATAAAAGCGTGCTATTCCGAGGGGTATGTCACTATAATCTGAGAAATTCGTGCAAAAATTTGAGATGTCCATACCCACACATTAAACCAAACCCGGCGATAGTGAAGGATTGGTTGGTAGCGCTGAGCGAAGAGACCTTCCTCGAAGAGTATGGATATATTAGAACCCGAATAAACCTTCGCCGCAAATATGGCATGTGCTTTGTACAAGAGTGTCTTAGAAGGGGTCTCATTAGGAATTTAGTAGAGATGGCAATAGACTTCACCGTCTCTTACAAGCCTTTCGGTCAGCACGACTTGAATTTACAAGTCGTTGTTTTGGAGTATATTCTTTTAGGACTGAACGATGTCGGTTTGGCCCCTTTTGAAGACCTTTTGAATTTGCCAGTGGCCGGTGAGAGTCTCTTATGCCATGTATTTATGAGTGTGATTGCCAGATCGCAGAATTTTACACGATTTAAATATGTTTTCGTGAATTTGACCAATGTGATGGTGAGGCACCAGCGGACTTTTGACTTGGATGTAGCCGGGAACATATTAGAAAGAGTGTGCATTTTGCCCCCCGAGAAATTGTTGTTGCGGTCTGTATTTAATATAATACGAAATACAGATCCGCTTATATTTAAAAACGGCATGGTATCTGCCTACGAAGCTCGTTTGAGGACTTTGCAATGTGAGTGGTTAGAAGAATTTTTGGCTGTCAAAAATAAATTTGCCACACCAGTGGTGGAAACTAAACAAGGCGTGATTTTAGAACCGTTAAATGTGAACTCTAGTAACAATGAACAAGAGAGGTACACGTCCCCGGATACCACGAAAGTCGACACTATGGTGAGTAGTATCGTTACTTTTATAACTACCCTTCCCCTCCTACATCTGCAATTGGAATTTCATAAAGTATGCAATTCAAAATCAGAAAAATTCCAAACATGAAAATAGAAAAATATCAACTTGCATTGATGAGTTGCCGCCGCTAGTTTTAGCATATTCCTCGAAGTTTTTCCGTAAATATTTGGCGATTGAGAAAATGTTAGACAAACTTGCCATCAATTTGATGGATATCGGTTTAGTAGTTTATTTTTTTGTTAACCAACAAACCTACCTAACCACAAGACATTATAGAAGATATTAATAGGTTCAAAGACAATAGTAATCAGAAAAAGTAGATTTAAATTGTGCTTTAATATTTTTTCTGAACTAATCATTTGCTCAGGCTACATTAGTTGGCAAGGGCAGAAAGGGTATATCAAGACTGCGACTGAAAACGAAGCCAGGTGGTAGTATTAGTGACTTCAGACACAACGCAAGCAAAAATTTCGCAAAAAAAATCGACTACTTTTTTTTTTAGTTTTTTACTTATCGGCGTATTTGAGTAATAAATACATAGCTTTCCTAAAATAATGATGCAGACCTCTTTATTTTTCAACACTCAATGGTACGTAATGGTTTAAATTATTATTTTCGCAAAAACTAGGTATTTACCACCCAAACAAGATGATTTTTAAAAAAATCTAAAAAATATCTGTCGCTGTTTTGGTGAAATTTTTATTTGCGTCGTGTCTGTAACCACTAAAACTACCACCTGGCTTCGTTTTCGGTCGCGGTCTTGAGATACCCTATATAAATATAGCAATATATACATCGATAAACTGCACCTCCCATGATGGTAAATTAGCTGCGGTAAAAGTGATTAAGACGATCTATTAGTTAACACTTTAGTTCCTAGCTTGAAGCCTATAGTTTGTAACGGTTTGCGTTTGGGTATTGTCAAATCGAAACTGAATGTATAATCCAACGTTAGAGTTATTTTATAGTCTATAAACTGATGTTTATATTGGTTGAGTGATCTCAAACCATTTTACAGTTCACTGCCTTGCGGAAAAATCATTACTAACTCATCATTTTAGTTATCTACAGTAAGGATCATGAAATTACGTTGCCAATATTAAATTTCTATACCGTCACTGCTTACATAATGTTGCTTGTCTTTTTCAGCTAAATAATCCAATGTCAGAACCTCTGATAACCAGGACCGTTAACTTTACGAGAACGTGTCACAATACACAAACGCCACCGGGCCGACAAACCGAGGAGTGGTTGAAGAGCAACGATTTTAATCATTGGAGACGAAACGCTCCATCGCGTGCGCCCGCGCCCGTAGTGCCCAGTTTGTTCGCCAGACCATTGTTTAGGCCCCGGATTGTGCGACAGATTCACAGGACCCCGCCTACTGTATGTAAAGTATCTTTTAAGGGGGGTGGGGATGATTGTGGGCCACAATAATCTACTAATCTGTAGTCTGAATGCGCCGGCTGGCCCGGATCGTATCGATATTAACGCGTATTAACTGACGCGTGTTAGGTTAAGAAAAGTATCGATATAACAAAATATATCGATGTCGATTAATCATCAAACTATCGATATAAAAATATAATTTGTTACATCGATATTATTTCAACAGGCTGTGCAGTATGGTAAGATTGCTGGGCCTTTAGAAGGACGACAAATCTTTTTTATAGACTTGAATTTGTGTTAATAGGCAGTGGGAATAACTTGCCCACTGTTTTTATTCCTTTCTGTGCTACAAAAAAGCTCATACACAATCGGGTATTTAATTAAAGAATTTTCTCTTTTAAGTTGAATTGCAAAAGATTACTAGTTTATAAGTACAAATCCAGACGAGGCGAATTCGCTGCGAATCAACTTGGCGAATCCATGCGCACTTTGGCGCGATATTACGACAATATATCACGTCTATGTGCGAATTCTAATAACTCGCGTATTGAACGCTTACCGAGCGTAATACGTAACGAACTCGCGTACAATTCGCGCGTATTTCGCCCCTTCTGAACAACATCTTACTTGCATGTTCAACTTAAACAAAATGAGAATATATGTTAAGTGTACATTTTAATCTAGTCATATTGTGTTTCAGAGTTATCGGCCGAGGCTGCCTCGAAACTTCTAATAGCGGTAAATTGGTTAAAAATGTTTATAAGTTATCTATAAGAATCTTACTTTATAGTATATTTTGCCAAAGTTTTATATATACTCGGCTGAATGATGACGTAAACCTGAATCGTGTATCGTATCGGTATCTCAGTGCCAAATGTAAGTCCAGAATGTAAGCTATTTTCATTAAACTGCATTAAGAAGCACTTAAGTTAGTATAAAGAAATAAATTACAAATTATCGACACTTCATTCGTTTTTAAACCTATTTTAGTTATCGAATGTTTTGTCCCTTTCAAACGACTTTTAATTCAGTTTGAGCAAAGAAGACAAAACATTCGATAACTTAAATATGTAGGTTTAAAACTTGTGTAGCACATGGCATTAAATATAAACATGTACAATGTACAAACAATATATTATATTGAAATAAAACTATTTTATACGGATTTTATCGCGATTTGGTTTAATTTTCTACATTTTTTTACTTCCCGACGTTTCGATTACTTTACAGCTTTCGTGGTCACGGGGCGGACTGAAGTAGGTATTAGTCATCCGCTCAGTGACTGTTACAATTTAACTACCCTTATTTACAATTATTAAATTAAAAAGTTAACTAGTATTTGCGATCCGATCTACGCAGAAGGAGCTATCTATCGCGATAAAATCCGTATAAAATAGTTTTATTTCAATGTGTAACATTCGCGTAAATCTAAGAAACCATCAAACAATATATGTCAAATATTTGCCCTTTTCCTACAAGGGATAGACACAAGTTTTTTTTCTTTCTTTTTGCTATGGATGGCAAGACGCGCATGCCATTCGCCTAATGGTAAGTAATACGACCGCTCATGGACAGTAGCAAAACCAAACAACACAATGAATTACAAACCAATGCTTGGCATTCTACAACGCTCGCCATCCTGAGACATAAGATGTTAAGTGTCATTATGACCAGTAGTTACACTGATTACAATGTCCTCCAAACCGCAACACAATAGTGCATTTACACTGCTGTTTGGCGGGAGAAATAGACATTGCGGAGGTACCTACCACCATTAGAGTGTTACTGGAACTACATATATTTGGCGACGCTTATTTCCGTCCCAAGATAAAGCATTTGGCAGTTAAATAAATAAATAAGTACGATATATTCATCGAATCGGGACTTGCATTTCGCATCTGAGATATCGTCATTTACATGTCAAAAAGAGATTTATAGGTTTTTTCCATAGCAACTAAATTGTATAATTAATACGAAGAATTAATAGTCAGATAAAAGAAAATAAGTGTCACTTCAAAACCATATTAAATAGAACTTATAAGACAGACTAGCGCAATTAATGGACCATATTCATTATTTTTTTAATTAAATAAGGCTTTTTTAATTATAGTACATTTCGTTGGTGCATTTTGTCTGTTAAGTTGTATTGAGGGTCAGCAAACATGCTTTATCTTGCTCTATCTTTTCCTGTTTATAATATTACTATGCAAAGTTATTTTTTGTATACCAAAAACTAGAGACATTCCAAATTTCACAATTCGACAATCCATTAAAACAACACATCGATTATATTTCTTTGACTGAGCAACATCAGGTAAGAAATACTAGTTAATTTGTGTGAATAGTTGTCTCTTGTATGGGCCCCCACCAACTACATCATATCACCGCGCTTTGAACGTGTCAGGTTAAAAAGTATTCTTCGTAATCGTATAAATGAGTACGGAACCTTACCGGTAACAGTCGTGGGTTGAATTCACACCAAGATTTTTTTTCTTATAGTCTATTAGTAATTTACAGAAGTATGTTATGGGCCTAGCGCATAGAGATGTAGAACATAGTGTTAGTAACAACTAAGGTTTTTGATTTTTGTTGGTCGATAGAATGGACTATCGGAACCACTTTGGTTTAAATGTCAGCATTAACTTTACAGATACTAAAACAAAAATATTATATTTTTAATTGTGGAGCCAGTGATGTGGTCTAGTTCTATATCCAATTATGAACAGTTTTCGGGTTTCTGGTATACAACAAATTACACTGTATAACATAAATAGGGTGGTTTAAATTTTATTGACCATAAACAGTCCGAATTTTGCAAACCTCATTTTTCTATGACCTTTCATATTTTATGATTTAAAAGTGACATATCAAAGTAAGGAAAATGTGTTTGTGTAAACAGGTTTTAGCTTGCCAAACAATTTCTTTATGGTAATCACGAATCGAAATTATAAAGATCGATCAATTAGATCTATTAGAATCTCAATAGTTAAATAACAATTGGCATTTTGCAAACTACATGTACATTTATAAATCCACAAAAATGGGAATTATGATACCCACAGCAATTGGAGTAACTCTGCTATTACGTATCACTAAATAAAAACACAAGCTAAAAGTCGTAACTGACTTTTAACTGGTATGTTGTTACAAATTACAAAACCTTTCTTGTTGCATTTTGTTATATTTTTATATAAAGCATTTATATCAAGGCTTAATGACGCATTTAACATAAGTACAGAAAACATTATTGAAAATTAGAACCAATAAATAGTAAATGTGTAAATCCTAATATTTCAATTAATTTGAATATACATTTTTTCGACTTTAACGAAATCAATCATAACAATTGTTATTACAAAGGTGACTACATAGTGCATACTTTTTGTATGTAAGAAAGAAATAATAATAAAAACTTGTTTTCCTACTTGGAGTAAAATGTTGTAACTAAATCGCTGCGATTTAGTTACAACAGAAATACTTTTGTATATATAAATATGAGAACACCATGTATATAGTTTAATATTCATAAACGCGAAAAAGGTTGACAATTAAAATTATTTTTGCCAATTATTATTTCTTTAGTGATATTACCATTGATAAGTGAAAGTTAGAATGTAAGTTTTTTTTATGCCGTCAAAAGACGTTGGAAAGTGTAAATCTTGTAATAAGCGATGTTTTATTTACGTAAAGGTGCAATTCTGCATGCCATCACAGCAAGAACGACTGTCGAGTCATCTATTGACAATTGTATTGATTGTGAAGTTACTTTCATAGCTCAACGAATGTAATGGCTATTGAGCCTAATTTTGTTTTTTTTTTTTTTTGTTGCGTGAAGATTTGGTATGGTCGGTCTGACTTCTATTGGCGTGTGGCGAAAATAAAACTACAAATAAAATTTAAAAAAATATATTTAAGTAATTGTATGAGATATATTTTTATAATATAACCAACAAGCATTTATACTCGTAATCTTATAATATTAATATGTCTAAGGTGTAAAGAGAGATATCATATTCATATTTTTTTTTACCACAACGCATTCGCACGCCAAAAGATCTTAGACCAGGTGTAACACTAAATTGTAAATTTGTCTGCTAAGCACCGTTAAGTTTGTCTATAAATTTTATGAACGAGACTAGACAATATTAACGACATTGTAATACATATTTCGTGTAGTTACGGGAAATTGCCCATTGAACTCGCCTAGTAAAGTAAAGAAAGTTTTTGATACTGCGACAGTATTTATTTTTTTAATTGCTAGTGGAAGATGTAAATCCATTGACTTCCTAGTTTTATTTCGTAAGTTGACATTTCGAGCTGTCACATTGACAGGCCGTAAGGTGCACTGCTAACGTAGACATAGATCATAAACTGCCTATTTGACGTTAGAAGAGGACAGCGATTTTGTGGTTAATACTGCAAGATTAGCCGCAGATACGTTTTGTCTCTGTTACACTTTTACGAAAGTTTTTCCTCGACAAATAAATTAGAAGGCGCAGTGCATGCTCTGTGTCTATGTTCTAACAAGTCTGCTAGTCCTGGCTAACGTTACTCCAGAGCACGGATTACTGTTTTTCCTTCCTACCGATCTGTTATATCTAACTATAAGTAATTTCGTTGTTATTTTGATAAATAAATATGAAACTAATATTTTGGTAATAAAAGAAATGAAAAAGTATTTTTTTTTTTACTGCGTCTATTGATGCTATTTCGGATTGATGAATTTTGTATACGGTGTGACCACCGGCGCACTTGGTCATATCTCACCGGTCTACACATTGACGTCGTTATACTCAAAACCGAACAGACTGAACCCGAAATGAGACATTTGTGTACGTCACTATGAGAGGTTCCTATTATTGAGCAACATGATCACTTCCCTGGCTGATACGAATTACAAATATCCAACCACGAAGGTCAATAAGGGCGCAGTATTGTTTAACTTTAAGTCATTTAAGTTATAGTCATAAATCGCTCAATTGGTAAATCGTGACCCAGAGACATCATAATCGCATGCACTGGTAACAGTACAACAATGTGTTTCCGCCGGTATTTAATAGAACCAATTCTATGAATAGAACAAAAATAAAAATTTGGTATTTTAATTATATTCAATGAAATACCATTGGCAATTACATAGTTATCGTCTCTTGTGTAATTAGTTTATTTAAATGTTAATTGTTTTTATTTATTTTTTTCTATTTCGTAGGATTTTTGTTCGAATCCACCGCGGTGGCCCAATGACATGGACGAATCTGGAAACAATATAAACATGTAAATTCACGCCTGTATTTCCAGACTGTAAGTAGAGGTTCTAGTAGGGGCAAGCGCCAGTTTGCCAAGCTTATTGACATCCTAAGGCGAATACAACACAATATTAAGGGGAAAAAGGCCATGGGTTTATTTTTCATAAATTTGTTTTACTAAACGCAAAAAAATCAGCCCATATACAGATTTGAATTGCTTGCGGATGCAACTTTATTGATAACTTTATCAATGACCGATATCATTGGAACTGATAAGTCCTTTTTGCGTGTTTTATTGCCAGAGAGGCTAGAGATAAGATTTGTTAAATAATAGAGGTGCGTTCCGTACAAGCATTTATTCAAGACTGAAGGGTCACACACAAACACTCCAAAGTGGCGTAACCACACACATACACAACACCTCCACCCTTATTAAATACACAAAAAAAAGAATATATCATTACTTAACTATTACAATTTATACTAAGCTTACTATAATTAACAAATACGTATCCAAGATTCCTTATTCTATATTTTAAAAACTTAACATACTAAATTTAACATGTCTTAATCTATTTCTTCGAAACCGTATCGCACTGGAGGTTTACGGTTTCGCAAGGGGTGACTTGTACCTCCGGTACCTATTTTTATATCCGGCGACACATTGGGTTCTACCGAAGGGCTATAAGAAGTGGTCGCGACTTCATCTGATACCGCTGACGTGGTGTTTTTCGAAGATAAGTGTGAGGAGCCGGCACTCTGTCTTAAATTGTTTTCATTCGGTTCTGGCTCTCGCTCGCTGGTCATGGGAACTGTCAAAGATTTACGAGGTTGCCTACTTATTTCAAATTCCCGCGCTAAAACATCGGGTCTCACTATCGTACCAGGCAGTTCGCTGTGTTCGAAGCTTTTTACCCTCTGCCTCAGCTGATCGACGTGTCTATGAATGTCATTTCCAAAACTAGATCTTACGCAGTAATCACTATTACCTAACTTTTTAATGACTGTACCCTCTGCCCATTTATCAGAGTTTTTAGTGTAATCGCGATACCAGACTAAAGTTCCCGGCTCGAGCTGGCGCTGCGTTCCTCCCGCGTCCCTCTCACTGCGCTCTTGGCGCATGATAACTCGCCCTTCTCTCTCTGGTTTTAGGTTATCTAACCTCATTCGGAGATTACGACCCTGTAAGATAAAGGCTGGACTATCACCGGTAGTCGCGTGTTCTGTATTTCTATAGGCTAACAAAAATCTACACAGTGCCGTGTCTACATCTAAATTTTGTTTAAATGCCTTTTTAATAGTGCGTTTACAGATTTTGACCGCGTTTTCTGCAGCCCCATTAGAAGCTGGATGATAAGGGGCTGTGAAAATATGTTCGATGCCATTATACATTAAAAAATTTTGGAACTCTGTGCTCGTGAACGGTGGCCCATTGTCACTGACCGTTTGTTTCGGCAGACCAAATTTTGACCACAAATCCCGAAGTACGGATATTACCGCCTGTGCTGTAGTACTTTTCATCTTAATCGCTTCGATCCATTTAGAACATGAATCTACTACTACTAAATAGGTTAGGCCACATATAGGTCCTAAAAAATCAAAATGTAACCTAGACCAGGGACGGGACGGCCAAGGCCACGAGCGCGGCGTGTGCGCGGGCGGTGCGTCGGCTACGGCGCTACATATAGTGCAGGCGCGACATTCCGCTTCGATCGCTTCGTCTATCCCCGGCCACCAAACGTAACTCCGAGCTAGCGATTTTGTCTTCACTATTCCCATATGGGAGTCATGTAGTTCTGAAATAACTTTTTTTCTACATGAAGCTGGTATAACCACGCGATGACCCCACATGATACATCCGAGTTCACAGTATAATTCATTCTTCCTATTATTATACGGCATCATTTCCTTAATTTCGATATCCGACGGCCAGCCATCCGCTAAACAACTTAAAACGCGACTTAAAATTGGGTCACGAGCCGTTTCCTTTCTTAAAACCTTGGAATCTAGTAATAGCGCTTCTGCGGAAAAGTGCAAATATGTTTGCTCTGGTAACTCTTGTTCTTCAGAAGCCACCTCATTTTTTTGGGACTCAATTAAACGCGAGAGAACGTCGGCAGTGTTTTTATCGGTACTAATGTACTCAATTATAAAATCGTAAGCGGACAATTTAATTGCCCATCGCTGCAGACGACTGGCTGCCGCGCTAGGAATACCACTATTAGGGCCAAAAATGCTCACAAGAGGTTTATGATCGGTGCGTAATACGAACTTCCTCCCGTACAAGTATTGATGAAATTTTTCCATAGCGAAAATAATCGCTAGAGCCTCCTTGTGGATTTGACTGTAATGTAATTCGTGAGATGTGAGTGAGCGAGAAGCGTATGCAACAACGCGCTCCTCGCCACCGAGCTCGCGTTGGGCTAGTACCGCCCCTAGCCCGCGCCCGCTTGCGTCGACCGTTACGACTGACTCGCAATGTATGTCGAAGTGTGCTAGTGCTTTTGTACTACACAAAAAACTCTTTACTCGAACAAAAGCAGAATTTTGTTCGGTTTTCCATTGCCAATGTTTACCTTTTTTTAAAAGATCGTAAAGAGGAGCTAAATGAGTGCTTAGATCTTTAATAAATTTTCCATAAAAAGTTACCATTCCGAGAAACGATTTTAATTCCGTGACATTATTAGGATGGGGCATTGTTATAATTGGTTTGATTTTATCCGGGTCTACTCTTACCCCATTTCTGTCAATTATAAAACCTAGATATTTGACTTCTTTTGCCAAAAATTCACATTTGCTCTTTTTAATTTTTAACCCATTGTTTTCCAAAATTTCTAATACTTGTTTAATGGACTTTAAATGGCCATCAAAGTCTTTATTTTTTATTAATATGTCATCATAGAAAACGACTACATTTGGGACGTTTTTAAACATTCTTACCATCAGTTTTTGAAAAATCCCGGGACTCGACGATAACCCGTATACTAGTCGATTGTATTTAAATAATCCTCTGTGGGTATTTATCACTGTATATTCTCTAGATTTCTCTGACAAAACAATTTGATTATAAGCTTGCGAAAGATCTAGTTTTGTAAATAAAACGTTTCCACTGAGATCACTAAATAGGTCTTCCATTTTAGGAACTGGAAATCTGTCGATCGCTAAGACTTTATTGAGGGTTACCTTATAATCTGCACATAATCTCAAACCGCCGTCGGCTTTGCGCACCACGACCAGCGGCGTGGCCCAGTCGGAGTGATCAACCGGCTCAATGATGCCGGCACGCAGCATGGCGTCGAGCTCGGCATCGACGCGCTCGCGCAGCGCATATGGCAGTGGTCTCGCGCGGCAAAAGATGGGGGTAGCCCCGTCGCGCACACACAACTCGGCCGTGCCTCCCGTGTATTTACCCAACGTGCCGTCGAATAACAGTTTATGCCTAGAAACAATTTCATTTATTAACATTTTGTTATTACTTTTATTGTCAACTATGTAGTTGTTTTGCGAATTAACTTTAAATATTTTTATTGGTATATTTAATTCAGCCAACCATTGCCTTCCTAACAAGTTTGTTGTTCCTTTGTTTATTACATACAAATCTAAAGTTTTAGTTATACCTTTGTAAGTAACAATAGTCTCTATATCCTTCCCTCCGCACCTTTGGAGAGTAAAGACGTGTTTCAAGTTACAACGACGTTTTAAGTTTTATTACTGTGAAATAATATTAAATTAAATTAAATAAAGAAAATAATCAACACAAAGTATTAGGAGTGCATAAATTGAAGGAGATTTGCTGCATCGCATCCAATCACCACCTCTATTGCGTATACCTGTGAGTGCCTTTCTACATAATATACTCCCAACCAAAGTTAAAACTGTAACCAAAAGGAGACACCTATATTAATCTCTGTATGAGTAAACGTGACAACTGCAACTAATTGCTTCATACTAGTACGGGGATCTACTTGAACTGGACGGAAAGACGATTTGTACTAAGGCATCGCTGACCGACCAAACAACAAGAGCTCTTGACTTACCAAGTGTTACTGTTGTATTGGGCGCCTGGTATTTGTAATATCTGCTATGCCACTAAAGAGAACACCTCCTCGACAGTCAAGAACTTTTTCCAACTCACCGCAAAACTCAACCGCTCCAGTGCGCAAAATGCAACGTTCTTTTGACCACAGCGAATCTGAATGTAGCGAGAGTGATATAAACGCAGCTCCAAATATTAGTAATGTTACATTACGTTCCAAACAGAGGGGCACATTGCGCATTGATGATGAAATCTTAAACTTTATGGCTGATATGAAAGAAATGTTTAAAGAGTTTCAAAACCAGCAATGTAAAAGACTGGAAGATTTCATTAAAGAAGTAAAATCACAAATATTAGACGTTGAAACTTCGGTAGAATTTATCTCAAAGCAACAAGATACTGTTAATTCTGAAATAAAAAAGATTCAAAAAGAATACCAAGATATTTGCCAACAACTTCAGACAATAAACGAGAAGTGTGAAAAACTGGAGAGAGGAAATAGGGCTACTTGCCTGGAAATTAGAAACATCCCAGCCTTACCGTCCGAGAACAAGGGACGTCTCATTGAAATTGTCATGAATATAGCAAATACCCTAAACACTCCAATTCAATCGCACCATATCAAGGATGTATATCGGATTAATTCACAACATTCCCCCTCATCGGCAAAGACTATAATTGTTGACCTCACAACAATACCTGCTAAAGAAAACATTATCAACATGTATAGAAGATATAATAAAGAAAATCTGCAAAACAAACTCTCAACAGACAAATTAAAAATCAGTGGTCCATCTCAGCCAGTTTTCATATCAGAAAATCTTACACCTAAAATGAAGAGAATTTTCTATCTTGCTAGAGACTATGCCAAGTCAAATGAATACTCCTTTTGTTGGGTTACGGGTGGGAAAGTTTTTCTTCGCAAAAAGGAAGGCGATTCCTTGATTCGCATCACAACCGAAGCTCAGTTACTCGACATGGCGCCAAGAAAATGACTAAAAGGGTCGGAACAGGAAGTAATGAAGCAATTTACTAATTTAGTTTTAATTATAAAAGTTTGTATTAATTTTAATTTATCTACTAAAAACATTTCTCACATTCTCGTTAATTTATTCAAACACACACATCATTCACTCATACTATTCTTAACACATGCGGCATTTATTGGTATGCTTAATAAGCTGAGACTGGTCATTCGCTTAAATATTGCTTTAGAAGTATCCATAAGAAAAACTGTCCTAAACAGTCTATACTCACTTGTGTTGTACAATAAACTTATACCTCGCGAACAATCGTTGTATTACAACTATTTAACTAATGGCTAATAATCAATACTTAGTGGACGATATTGATAATATTACCAATTGTGAAGCTCATGTCTCGTCTCCTGAGGACTGTAACTTACATTTAAAAACGGGTACTTATAGCCTTAAAGTGCTTCACGTTAATATACGAAGTATTAATTGTAATTTTAATAATTTATTAGTCTTGCTCGAGAGGTGTCATTTTAAATTTGAAGTAATTATCTTGTCCGAGTGCTGGCTTAGCAAGTGCCTTAATATCCCGACTTTGGATGGTTACCGATCTCATATCTCTAATAATAGAAACCAAAATGATGGGGTGGTTATATATGTACAAAAAGATCTTAATTATTCAGTTTTTGTTCCTGACTATGATTCCTGTAACTGTATTGTTGTAAAACTGTCCAATGATGTTGCCATTGCAGGTATATACCGCTCACCCGCAAACAGAAATTTAAATAATTTTCTTAGAGACCTTGACCTAATCTTAACTTCTCATAAATCTTTTAAAACCATTGCAGTTATTGGCGACATAAACATCAACATTGCTAGTGACAATAGTGATCCCGATTCTGATATGTATCTTAATTTAATGGCATCCCACGCTCTCTTACCCGCCCATAAGTTTCCAACCAGGCTTGACAACTGCCTTGACCACATTCTATTAAAAACAAGTGTTTCAGCTTCTGCAGTTGTCCTGGATTGTTTTATAACTGACCATGCGCCTGTGGTTCTCTCTTGTGACCTTAATTTTAAGCCATATTCACATCATCGTGTAGCAAAATTACTGAATGTCCCTGAAGTTGTAAAAAAGTTGGAAATTGCTGATTTTAGTCCAGTTCTAAACAGTCTCGATGCCAATGATGCGGCAGAAAAACTAGTGACAACTATCTCAACCATAGTTGCTGAACACAAACAGGCCAAGAAAGTACGCTCTAAACTCAGAATAAAAAAGTCATGGATTACACCCGGTCTCCTTAGATGCATTCGTCATAGGGATAAACTTCATCTAAAATATAGAAAAAATCGTAATAATGATGTTTTGAAAACCATATATTGTCGATACAGAAATTTCTGTAATAATTTATTGAAAAAAGTTAAGCGAATCTACGACCAAAATGAATTACTAAAAGCTAATGGCAACCCCAAGGCCACCTGGGAAGTTATTAAAAAACTTACATTTTTAGATAAACCTAAGGATACATCCACTCGTTTACTCTCTACCACGTCAAACCCGATAGCCTGCGTTAATTCTGTTAATAATTTCTTTGCCAACATTGGGAAAAATTTAGCTATCAAAATAAATCCAATAATAAACCCAAGCCTAGGAATATCCCCCAAATCGCCATCTCTGTTACAATCTAATTCAATCGTTTTAACAAGCACTGATAATGTTGAAATTCATAATATAATTATGTCTTTGAGAAACAGTTGTGCCGTGGGTTGGGACAGTATCTCAACTGCACTAGTCAAAGCGTCAAAACATGTACTTGTTCCCATTCTAGAACATGTTTACAATCTCTGCTTATCAACCGGTGTATTTCCTAGAGTATTTAAACAGGCTATAGTTCACCCTATTTTTAAGACTGGAGATAGAGACAATGTTAATAATTATAGGCCTATATCGGTACTTACGGTCTTCTCAAAAATCCTAGAAAAAATTATTAACACTAGAATAACTAATTTTCTGGAAAAATTTAATATTTTATCTAGTAATCAATTTGGCTTTCGTAGAAATAGATCAACAGAAGACGCTGTTATGACTCTTACTGAAATTATAACCAAAAATTCTGAAAACTCCTTAAAAACAATTGGTATATTTCTAGATCTAAGTAAGGCTTTTGACACTGTCTCAATTCCATTACTTCTCGATAAACTAAACTCTGTTGGGGTGCGCGGTGCCTGTTTTGACATTCTCTACGATTACTTACATGACCGCACTCAACGTGTTCTTATAGATCACTATCTGAGTGATGAGGAATCCATAAAGTTTGGTGTGCCACAAGGTAGTGTTCTTGGACCTACTCTATTTTTGATTTATGTCAATGACCTATGCAATTTCCCTCTTCCTAACTGTACCGTATTATCATATGCTGATGATACTGTTCTTATTGTTCATGGTAAAAATTGGTCTGAAGCAAAATCTTCCGCTGAGCTGGCTTTGAGAGAGGTGACCGGATGGCTCTCGCGCAATCTACTCACTCTGAACTTAGGAAAGACTGGATTTATTACATTCGGCCCCCAAAAATCATCAAAACCTTCATCTAATTACTCTATAATTGGGCACACATGCCGTAATCCTACCATTACATCATGCGATTGTCACAAAATTTTACGTTTAGACTTTATAAAATATTTAGGTGTAATGGTAGACAGTTGTTTGTCATGGAAGAAACATATTGACGTAGTTGTCCCCCGTATTAGAAAGCTTATATTTGTTTTTAAAATACTAAGGGACATCATGACCCTCTCATTATTAAAGAACGTTTATTATGCCCTAGTTGAATCAATTTGCACTTACTGTGTTACTGTTTGGGGAAACTGCTCAAAAAGCATGATTATCCGACTCGAGAGAGCTCAAAGAGCTGTTCTAAAAGTAATGACCCGTAAACCTATTTTATTCCCCACAAGTGAACTATACTGTAATTGTAAAGTCCTGACTATTCGACAGCTCTTTATTCTCCGTACAATACTACGTAAACACTCACAAACTACATTTGATCCAAAACATTTCAAAAAGAAACGTCGAACAGACAAAGTCTGCCGAGTTGAGTATAGAAGGACAACATTTGCTAGCCGACATTTTTATTTAATGAGTCCCATGCTGTATAACAATATTAATAAAGTCCTTAATATTTATCCTATGACGTATATGAAATGCAAAGTGACCATCTCAAATTGGCTAATGACTCTTTCTTACGACGCCACAGAAAACCTTATATTAACTCGCACCCATTAATGTTTTTGTGTAAGATAGTTGGATATTGTGTAACACATGCCCAGACTCACACACATACACACACACACACACACACACGCACACAAACACACTCTCGCACACACACACACACACACTCGCGCACACTCACACACACACTCACGCACACACACTTTCATATACATACACTCACACGTTTCATATTATTATTATTATATTTTTTTTTTTTTATTTTATCTTTTTTTTAATTTTTGTTTTCAATTTCACTACCTTGCTTTTATTGTTTCATTGTAATTCCTTGTAAGTTGTAACTATGTTTATAATACGTGGAGGTGGGCGCTGCTAACTGCAACACAGTTACACCAGTAACTACTGCAGTTAGCACCTTACAATTGTACTCTAGTTTCTTGTAATGTTTTTGTTCCAAATAAATAATTTATTTTTTTATTTATATAACCCACAGGCTGGATACTTGAACCGTCATAAAACTTTAAATTTAAACAACACGGCTTTAAGTGTAGGGTGCTAAACAATTCATTATAAACATTTTTGCTTATGCAAGATAAGGCAGATCCAGTATCAACTTCCATACTAAGCAAACAATTTTGAACCTTAACTGTTATACACACCGGTTTATAATTACTTAGTGACATTTGATACATAGGCTCGTTTTCTTCCTCTTCATACTCATTTTTGGAATCGCCTATGGGTTCCTGTTCGTCCAACAAATGTAAAGGAGCCCGCTCCCGGCCCCCTCGGCTTGCACCGCGCGACCCGCGCCATGCCCCTCTTCCTCGACGGCCGCCCTCACCGCGGCCCATCACGCGCCCTCCGCGTGTGGCAGATTCCGCCACTTGTAACCGTCTTGTATGATTGTACGCATTCCAATGTTCCTTTTTTGGACACATTCTTCGCAGGTGACCGATTTCGTGGCACCAACTGCACACGAAGTCTTTGTATGTGCACTCGTTAGCGGTATGTCGTTTATTCCCGCATTTCGGACATCCCTCTAAATTCAATTTATGCAGTTCTCCTGTCAGCTCCACGTTATTTCGCTCCACAGCATTAGCATCACGTTCAGCGGCCTCCAATGACAATGCTAACGCGATAGCCCGATTGCATTGTAGGTTCTCTTCTGCGAATAATCGCTGCCTGATTACTTCATTTTTTAGGCCGCACACTAGTTGATCGCGAATGTTTTCCTCCAGCGACGACCCGAACTCGCAATGTTTGGACAACTTTCTCAATTCTGATGTATAATCCGCTATGGTTTCGTTCGTGAGTTGCCGGCGTTGTCGGAATTTATATCGTTCCGCTAACACAGAGGGTTTTGGCTCCAAGTGGCTTGCAAGTAATTCCACTGCTGCACTATACTTTAATGTGGATGGTTTTTTGGGACTAGATAAAGTGGATAATAATTCGTATGCTTCCTCGCCCATGCAGGAGATCAAAGTGGGGAGCTTAAGCTCGTCCGATACTTTATTTACTAAAAAGTACATTTCCATTCTTTCCACATAACTAGACCACTTTCCGTCTTTCACCACGAATTCACTGACTTTACCGATCGACATTTTTTTATTTTTGTTTAATCCTCGTCGCCACTGTTAAATAATAGAGGTGCGTTCCGTACAAGCATTTATTCAAGACTGAAGGGTCACACACAAACACTCCAAAGTGGCGTAACCACACACATACACAACAAGATTAATATCGAAAAGCAATACCTAATCAAATCGGTATCGAATCTTTCTTTCCATATTTATGGGCGCGGCTCATAATGCACTTCATATGCAGAATGATGCAGCATTTATTTTTACGGCTAACCTATCTTATATTGAATTTTGGGAAATTACCTTTTATTCCACTACGATGGCCTAATTCAGTTTGCTAGACTTCAAACCTTTACATTAATAAAGTCTAGCCGTAACAATCTTAATCGAACCTAAATAACATGTCCGAAATCCCCGATGATCAGACGTTTGCCATTTCTGATCTTAAAGCAATATTACTTAGTGTACGTACACAAAAACATATTTGGAATAATAGTTGATTCGATACTTATACCTTTGCCTTCTTTTTTTTCTTTTTCAAAGCTTTGGCGTCTTCAAAATTCAGATCATACGGTTTATGGGAGGGCAGCATGGGTCTTGATTTCGATTTCGATTCAGATGGACATTGTGCTCCTTTACTTGTACTTGCAGATGTTCGCTTCTAAATAAATAAAATTGTAGTTTTAGTAGGTACATATTAAATAAATTATTTCTATTTTTTTTAACTGGTACGACAAAGTGACGGCATTACGCCTGATGGTCAGTGCAGTCCCCTCGAGTGTTGAATGACACTAAGTCTTATTATGTACTTATATCTGACAAATTATTTCTCATATTGGTTTAACCACCCCATTTCTTTACTTAGGAGTTCAATTTTAATAAAAATAACCTAAGCTCCTAAACCCGAACCCATGCCTATACTTTCGTTTAGTGTAACCAAGTAGAGGTAACAGATACATCTTCTTTCGCATTTTAAAGTAACTATGTCTCGGATAATGGTTTCAAGGCTGGCACTACATTTTTTTAAATGCATGCATTAAATTAATGTTTTTAAAATTAAACACTCACCTGCTTCTTGGCAGCGTTACGTTGTGCTTTGTTATTGGCAGTATGTTTTGATGTAGTGCCTCTGTCCACATTTGTAACAGTAACTACTTCATTGTTTGCTTGATCGCCTTTTGCGTTGTAATTATCCATTTCGGTGTTCGGTGGTTCATTCTCCTTAAGGTCATCCTTGTTTGTTTGTAATAAAATTTTGAATCGAGGAATAAGAGGATGATTCATTATTTTAGGCGCAGTAAAGTCTGTTATCTTTTGAAAAGCGATCGCCAAATTGCGGTCGTAGGAGGAGCAAACTTTTTTGAGAACGTTTTCCGCTATACTGTAACTGAACGCTGCGTTATTTTCTATCATAAAATCTGTCATGAAAAGAAAAGCCTTTGTGAAAGCGCTAAAAGTCTCGTTATGCAATATTTCTTCAAGAAGTATTAAATAGACTTGCTTGTGTCGTATCTTCTGATTTAGTAAATCTTTACAATCTATATCATGTAATTCCAAATTGTTTAAGTGACGCAACGTGATCTCCAGTACATCAGTTTGGATTTCGGTTAATTTTAGGCATTTTATAGCAAGCATCAAAAGTAACTTTGTCAAAAGTCTCTCATAGAACACTGTGGCAAAACATTGCCCATATTTTATAACTAAGTTTTCGTTGTTAATCATTTTGAAAAGTTTACCCTCGTCTATTTGCTTGAGCAGAAGTGTCATGTCGTCTTTATTCGGAAAGGTGTGCGAAAATTTGCAATCTGGTTTATTACAACATTCTGTTAAGTAATATATGCACACAATTTTGTCCCGAGCGTGATACTTCTTCCGTGCGGTATCCTCATGTTGAGTGTTTGTTTGAACAACTAATTTAGAATCATTATTTTTACGACGTCTGTTAATAAAAGGTACATTTTGTGTATTTGATCCGCCAGATTTAGGTATTGGCGGTAGGATTATCTTTGTCTGATGACGATTATCTATCTCATGTAGAAATCTGTTATCATTATGTTCATAGGCTCCGCTTGTACTAGGTAGATCTTGTGTACTTGGTTCTCTGGATGTAGATATTTGGGACAGCATCTCTGTCTCATAACGAGTTTCTTTCGCATGTAGAAATCTGTTATTATTATGTTCATAGGCTCCGCTTGTACTAGGTAGATCTTGTGTACTTGGTTCTCTGGATGTAGATATTTGGGACAGCATCTCTGTCTCATAACGAGTTTCTTTCGCATGTAGAAATCTGTTATTATTATGTTCATAGGCTCCGCTTGTATCAGGTAGATTTTGTGTACTTGGTTCTCTGGATGTAGATATTTGGGACAGCATCTCTGTCTCATAACGAGTTTCTTTCGCATGTAGAAATCTGTTATTATTATGTTCATAGGCTCCGCTTGTATCAGGTAGATCTTGTGTACTTAGTTCTCTGGATGTAGATATTTGGGACAGCATCTCTGTCTGATGACGTGTATCTGTCGCATGTAGATATCTGTTATCAGTGTGTTCATAAGCTCCGCTTGTACCAGGTAGATCTGGTGTTCTTGATTCGCCAGATGTAGATATTTGGGACAACATTTCTGTCTGATGACGTGTATCTGTCGCATGTAGATATCTGTTATCAGTGTGTTCATAAGCTCCGCTTGTACCAGGTAGATCTGGTGTTCTTGATTCGCCAGATGTAGATATTTGGGACAACATCTCTGTCTGATGACGTGTATCTGTCGCTAGAAGACATCTGTTATCATTGCGTTCATAGGGTTTACTTGTACCAGGTAGAATTTGTGTAATTGATTCGCTGGTTGTAGATATTGGCCGAATCATCATCAATTCTTCATTTACTTGATCATGCTATAGATAAAATGAACATTAGTAAATAAAGTCACAGGTAGTATACATAACTATTTAATATATAAAATTTAGCCATCCTAATTACCTTAGATCGTAATTAAAAAATACCGAAATAAGTATTTTATTAATTACGTCAAAATTATTGCCACAAAAGATCGTGTAAAGTTTTTAAATATTGTTAAAACTTGCGGTAAGCCCCGCAAATGCTTATGCACCTGGCATCCATGATGGTGTCGAAAAATATGGCTTTTTCAAATCCCTACTTATTATAAATTACTAATATTAGGTGTTTCATTTTCAGGTATGTTTTAATTGAACATACTCGTATAATTAATATTGTCATGAATCACAACACAAATTCGGACACTGCCTCGATAAAAATAAAGTCCAAAATAGAATCTGTAAGTATTTTTAAACGCGTGGAACCTCTAAATTACCCTGTTATGAAACTCAAGATTAATTTGGTATAAATACACTTATATATTCTATTTTTTCGCCAATACAAATAATAATATAATACTTAAAAGGATGGAATGGGACTGGATTACATTCGATTAGTGAGAATGAGACGGGGCGGGCGAGATATAACGGAACGGGATGGGATGGGAGATTTCAAATAAAGTTAACCACGCAGACGAAGTTTGCGGGCAGAAGCTAGTAATTTAATAAATATGTCGGAGGAAGTACATAGAATTTAATTCTCAAGTAGTTTATAACAATAATTGGAAATTATTTGTAAAGTCCTAATTCTATTTAATTTGATATTGTAGGTAATCTTGTGAATTTTAATTAAAAGCCACTGTATTGTGTCCTTTTGTGTTATATCCAATCAGAGCTGAGGATTTCATTATGAGTGGGGTCCCGACACTCTGTAATCTGTACTATGAAAGTGATTCGTTGTTTTGTTGCCCTCTTTTACCTTGACGACGCGACGCCCACAGGCAAGTCATATCAAACGACAATAGTGTAAATATCCGATAAATATTTAAACAGAAATATTTACATTTTGATATTTAAGAACTATTTTCAGGTAGCCTTTTTCATGTTACATTTTCGTTTTGTAAAATTACAAATCACAACGATTATAAAGAAGTATTCAATTCAAAAACACATGTACTTACCGAATTAACAGCAGATCTTGTGTTCAAGCTATGATTTATTATTTTACTACTTCTTTCGTGATTTTCTTCCAATAATTCAATATATTTATTATGAACGTATTCATTCGATTTTATAAATTCTTCGAATCTCGCCATGACCGGATAGTCAAATATTGTTGTACTTGTACGCCGGATCACATCTATCGTAGAGTTTGCCAGAGGAGAATAGAATGTCATACTGCAAATTTTATGGATAAATTTTTCCGCTATTAAAATATTAATCTTATTTAAATGTTTTGTTGCAAAATCTGTTATTGATACACAAACTCGTGTAAGTGTATCTAAAGAATTGTGGTCCAACAATTTATCTAGCAAGACAACACACATCGGCTTTTCTGTTGATATTTCCGTCAATAATAACTCTTTATATTGCATTAAATCGGTCTTTTTTTCATTTATATGCCGTAACACAGTATCAACTACGCTATGTGTAATATGATTTGGGATATTCGGTGATTTCAGTATGTCCACTGTGAGGTTAATTAGACGTTCCACCTTATATTTCATTGAAAACGTTTCAGCAAAACAATCTGCATACCTTGATAGCAGATTCTCACTACGTGCAAATTTATATAAAACTTCAAATGACAATTTTTTTAAAATGTTTTTCATATGCTCTATTTTTGGAAATTCATGTGAATATGGGCATTCTGGCTTAGTGCACATATAATTGATGAGATGATTGAAGCATATTCTAGGAAAATTTTCGTTTGATGCATCATAATCGACGTGCGAACTAACATTCAGCATTCTATTGTTGTTTCGTATTTCGTTAAATGGTACATTTTCACTACTATCATCGTTGCAGGGTGCTACATCATGATTTTTTAAATACTCATACTCAAAACTTGAAGGGTGTAAACTAAGAACATCGTCATTGTCATCTAAAACTTGATCATCACTTAGGTTAAGTTCGTGTTCATTAGAATCATTAGGCACAGTTGGAAGACAGTCTGTATCATCTGAGACCTTCCTAGTTTCTTCAGATGAAATATCCGCGCATCTTTCGATTGAATTAACGTGAGCTTCATCACTTTTTATTTCAGTTGGTGTTTTTTCACTTTCAGTTGCATTAGGCTGTTGTGAACAAATTCGTTTTAAATGTCTGCAATTTATTATCAATTCTTTTTCTTCTTTGAATGCACACAGGAAACCATTAAAAATATCACCAAACCCGTAGTCGGATGTGTCGTCAACATCAACTATATATTTATTTAAATCAGACTGAAAGAAATTCCGTATTTTCGATAACGTTTGTAATACGTGTACATTTTCGTGTTTATCAGGAATAGCGAGCTGATTATTATCCATCCCATTATGGTTACTGCACATTTCACTCTCTGATGATCTCTGATGGATATCCATTCATATGTAAACACTATTTATTAATATATTTTACTGCACTAATATTTTCACAATAAATATGAAGTCATCGCTAGACTCAAACTCAAAACAGATTGATAACATGTCCTACTGATAGGTAATAATATATGCGTCATATATAGGGTGGTGTACTGTGGAGATATCATAAGTAGGTACTCACGCGCCCACGTCACTGTCACTTATATATTCCGATTCCCCGCGTTTTTTCATGTTTAGGGCCTCCTCCGGGGTACCGAAAGGGGAGCCTGACAGCTTGTTCTCGACACCAAACTGATTCCAGGCCAACTAATTTGTACTAGGGACACAGTTAAAGTTAGAAGGATGTGGTTAAAGCGGTCTTCACACACTAAACTGACAAGGATATGATTCTAATAAATAATTATCATTCAATCAACCAATCAATGTGAATAACGCCTCATATTTTATTTTGATGTACAGAGCCCTTATAAAAAAGTGATGTGAGTAAATCTGGAGGTACGATAAAAATAAAACTCAGTGTGATCAATTTTGTATATAATTATAATAGCAGATAGCCTAGTAACAGGTACTAATTACTATAACTTAAGTACTTGGGAACAAAGTAGATAATACGAATACACACAAAGGTTTCCAGGAACAGTGCGGCGATTAAAAATAATTTATTTAGAAGACTCAAACATACGATTCTGGTCACTTATTTACACATAGCTTTAGTTGCGAGGTATCTGGATGTTTTTACAAGCTGTATAAAGAAACGAGAGGCCGCTGGTTCGATCCCCGTATTTTGTGAGAATGACAAATATTTTTTTGAAGTAGGAGAGGCCAGTACATCATAGACAATGATATTCGAGATTACGAAAAACATTGACACTGATCCTGGAAAGCTTTGTTACGTTAAATAATAAAATGCAGAAATGTAGCGTTTCGTGGCTTTAATCCGTAATGATATAAAGAACGTACAACCGCCAAATATTAAAGCTAAAATTAGCCATAAACTAATAGAGGGGTAACATAGTTAACTCAATATTTCGTCATTTCGGTATAATATTTCGTCTGGACATCCATTTCGGCTGTCAAAAGACCATAAATGGACCATCCATAATTTTTTCACGCCAAAAATTATTCATTCTAACTAAAACTTTACATTATCAACTCCAGCAGTAAATTTTTTGTTGTATTTAGAACATCAAAAATATTTGATATGGCTAAAAAGGCGGGGGAAGGAATTCATGAGTAATTAATGGCAATTGTGCCGCCCCGTCCAAGGCTATATTGACAGTTTATTGATACTTTATGGGGTAAAAAATTACAAAAATCATGGTAAAACCTGCTTCTAAAGCGGAATGTCCAATGTTTATGCATTATTGGACTCAAATTCTATGATGACATTAAACAGAATCTATTTTTATGTAATAATATCAGACCTACGCATATTTTAAGATCAACTTACTCGTTTTACATGTTGTCGACTTGCCTTTTGGCCATTTTTGGTTGTAAACAAGATATCTTTTATATTTTGCAATAAAAATAAAACCCTTTAGCAGTAATGAAATGGTTGAATCGTCGACGAAAATTGGGCACTCCCCTTTAGTATACAATTCCTTTTTATGCAAATTAATGTAAACTAAAAATACGAATTAAAATAAATACATCACACTTAGCCAATACACAATACAGTAGCCTATTTAATATTGTCACAGAATCAAGCGTAGTATAATAATGTAAGGATAAATAGTAGACAATTGTTTTGACAAATATTTTTATCATGTCGGGGTGACCGAAGTCTCTCGTAGTTTCTGATACTCACGACACACGTTTTGCATCTCAAAGAGGGGTTTGGACTATGTTTTACTGTTGTTACGAGACGCCGCGGGTTCGATGCCCCACCGAGACAAATGTTTGTGTGAACCACAAGTATTTGTTTCGGGTATGTGTGTTTGTGAGACCGAAAAGTCCCTCGAAGTTCCTGATACCCACGACACAAGACTTGATCTTAGTGAGGGGTCAGGTCTATGTATGTGACTGTTGGGTGTATTTATTTTGCTATATTATAATAACCTAAGCGCATTGCAGTTCAGATAGACTATCCATTGGTATGACATGGTTATTTCTTGTTGGTCGAAGCAATTTTGTCGGTACGCTCGAAAAACATCGACACATGACATGCACAACTTGAACAGTCTTTTTTTATCCAGACAGATTAGCGTGGATATATATTTCCGCCTTTTGCGCGAAGTAAAATCCGGGCGGATGCCGATATCCCATCTGATAGAAGTGGTAAGACACAAATCAATTTCTAGATGACAAAAAGCCGTACTATTTATCCTTACAAAATCGTGATAGTATAAAACCTACTTATGTATAATAAAAACTACCTAATACATATAAAAAGAGGTGAAGTAGAAGCAATACAATTTGGCATTTATAATACTGGATATGCAGTTATTCGATTATATTATAGACATTGTAGAAAAAACTCCGATAACTATAGAGTTGGTACGAATAATGTGAACTTTATTATAGTGGTAATATGTAACGTTAGAAATACTCATTTTAGTATTAGTCATCAACTATAATATCAAAGTTTTATTGAATCCCACAACGAATCAATAGATGATTCTGTATTTAATCCTACAGCATATCAAATCGCTTTGATATCACCACAGCCTCGTTATTTTAGTACATTATATGGAATCCCACAACATATCAACTGTTACCGATGCATTTTCCTGCATTGAATCCTACAACATATCAAATTATTTTGATATCAAATCTCAATCTCTGTTAAATGAACGTTACAATTCAACTATGATTGAAGATTTCAAGTAATAATTTACCATTACCACTATATAATTAAAATAACGACAGTCGAAAATTCTTATCTCTAGTAATACCATAGTTTTAATACATCGCGGCAAATTATAAGATACACGATAGCACCATTCGAATATCTAACATTCACATGCGTGGCGTGAAAGGCGCTACATTTTTTTATTACAATACCGGATAGATTAGTTTATGAACTAGACAAACTCAAAAGGGGTTTTATTGGAAAAAACTAAACTAAGGCATTTCAGAAAGGATTTCTCGATACCGCGGCATCAATTTAAAACATTGAAATTTATATCGTATTCCTACCAGATAAGTTTGAATATCGTTTGATAAAAAATAAAACCTCTAGCCATGACCGGTCTGCGATGGGCCCTTCCTCGATAACTTTGGAAAGGTTTAATTTTTTGTCTTGAAAATATCTATACAGAACAATGTTGATTATGGACTACATTTTAATCATTTTTCAAAAAATGACGCCTAAAAATTAAATCTAGGAGTATTTTAGACCAACTAAGTTTTAAATTGTGGTATATGTATGGAATATGTATGTAGCACTTCCACGCCACGCAAAACAAGCGACCAGCGTTATTTATATCAATGAATAATCGTATTTTATTTTCACAGAACTTTTACTTCAAGGACATCTAAAAATTATATAGAAAAATGGTAAAATTAACGTAAATTGAGCCAATGTATCTGAGATAGACATTATGTATAAAACATATTCATTTATGAGTTTGAATAGTATTTGAGCTGTATGTACCCAAAATCCATCTAAAGAGGGTTAAAATATTTCCAATAACGATTGCTGCCCAAGGATCCTTTCGACTCTATGAGTGTGATTTAACATTTGATCTTTGGTATGCCTTTCTTTCAATTTCTGAGAGTCCTTTCGTGGATAGCGTGTACCATTCACAACTTTAAATAAACATGGATAACAGGGTCAATTTGACCCATATTTCTGTTAAATGAGTACATATTGGGTGTATTATTTAAAACAAACTGTATTATTTGACGTTATATTCGTCACAATCTATTGACAGCGACCAGCACTGACACCATCTACACAATTGCTCTTTTATATTTTTTATACAAAAAATATTGCTGAGCAATACATTGGCGATTTTTCCCAACAGTTTTGTTAAATGAATTTAATTATACAAATCGACACTTGCCAGCCTCCGAAATAGGTGTAAAATGAGGATCTGACTGATATCCGCGCTGAGACAAATTGTGCTATCTGTATGTTTCGGGTCTAGTTATTGGACCAAGGCAAATGGAATACATGTTTAAGTACCTTCGCTCTTTGCAAACCTTATCGACTTCTGTTCCTTTCATTTTTAACATCACGAATAGCCACTACTCTACAATACAGTTGAAGAGTTAGTTTAAACTTAATAAATTCCGAAACTAAAAGATAAAATAAAACATTTTTACCATAGTGAATGGGATTCTGGTCAAGTTAAAGCCTAGTTAATGAAGTTCTGTTCTTGGTAAATCACAGTATTCTTACACATAACTTTGGTATAAATAAAGCTGATGCACATTCTTCATAAAGCCAGTCTTACATAAGCGGTGGGGTACAGTTTGTGCGTATTGCTAGTATTGTTCAAAGTGTTCAGTGGAACAGGGCCCGGGGTCTCTTCTTGGCTAGTAGGTGCCACGAATGTGTTACGCCTTTGCGACGTTTCGGCGACAATCTGAAAGAATAGACAAAACTGACAATAATTGAATAGATTATCTTTGGTGTATAAGGGGCCCAAAGCGGGGTGTATCATGACTACAACCATAAATGAAGTCACGTTGTACTTGTACACCCTATATTTTAAAATGGTACGCGAGTTTTTCAATTATTATTTGAGGAAAAACTGTATTTAACATACATGATGGTGGTAAAAAACGTCGCTTTTTTAATGTTATTTTTTGATTTGCATTGTATCTGAAGTCAATAAACCAACAAATGGCTTCGTTTTCTTAGCTTAAAGCTTAAAGGGTTGACGATAAGCATCCGGTTCGGTTCAAATAAAAATCAAGTGTAAGGCAGATGGCGTATCTATACGTATATCCTGAGAATGTAGTAATATTCTATTACTGGTTATATTGCTTTATTTGTTTTCTTTTAACCTACATATGTATTTTTCACCTTTACTTATCCTTCGCATGATTGTCTCAAATGTATTCAAATTCAAATTTCTCTCAAATTCCTTAGTGCGATAAGATTACAAGACCGCAATTTGTATTTTTGACATATTCATTATTATGTAGTTATAATTAGACTAATGAAAATTTCTTCGTCCGCAAAACTGTTTACATCCGTGAGAGACACGCTGGACTGAAACTGCTGGAGGGAAGATCATCCGCTCCATGTGCAACCCTGATGCTGACCACGATCCCCAGACATGAGGGTCCGACCAGAGTGAGAGATATTATTTTTGTATTTTGGATGTAAAAGTTCAATTTCTGCGGTATGTAAGTCCGCCAACCCGCACTAGGCCAGCGTGGTGGACTATATGTCCTAATCACTCTCAATCGATTCTCTCGATAATAGAGTAGGCCCGTGCCCTGCAGTGGAACGTATATGGGCTGATATAGATATAGGATGTAAAAGTTAGTGTAAATAAATAAGCGCGCTTACCCATGGTCCGGAGTGTCGGGCATATAGGGCGACATCCTAAAGTCTCGGCTGTGAGGTGTCTCGATCCCAAACGGACTGTACAGCTTAGTAGGCGTCCTGCCTAGCAGCTGCAAAATTATATCAACAATTACCAAACGGACAAATCCGTAGTCTTAATGTCACATAAGCATGCAAGTCTCCACGGCGCAGTTACGGCCTACAGGCCGCAGCAAAAAAAATATCTCAAATTCACGAATATTCAGAACTAAGTGCTATCTCGAAAAATTATTCGTAATTTTGACAGCCTTTCGTAAGCAGTTCCCGCACCGAGACAAATGGTTGTTTTTTTTTTGGAAGCGGTAGCGCCATGTTGTTGTTAGTCATGAGTCATGACTCAGCAGGATTGGGCAGGCTCGTCCGAGGCGGTACCAGTCTCACAGGAAATGTTTCATAGTTTCTGATACCCATGACACAAGATTCGATCTCAGTGTGAGGTCAGGACTTTGTATAAGTCTGCTTGGTGGATTTATTAATTTAGTTACTTTCTTATACAATAAAACATTATAAAACAATACCAGCGGCTGCTTTGGTTGCCTAGCAACCATACACAACAAAGATAATCTTTACCTGTTTCTTCTTCATGACTGGTGTGGTGGGAGTTCTACAAGGAGATCCAGTCTCCGCTAGCCGGTGTCGGCGCCTCCCGCCCAATCTGAAATGCTGGAAAAATATTTTCTAGATAAATATTATTGGTTTAGGTTTAAGGAAGTCACTGGATGCAGGCTGCAAATTTTCTCTCTATTCAGCCACAGGGAGTCCACAGCTGAACACAGGCCTCCTAGAAAGTTCTCCACATCAACCTGTTGGAAGCGGCCTGCATTCAGTGACTTCCTAAACCCTAAACCAATCATTTCAATAGTCATTTATTGGAAATGAATACTTACAAATCAAAAATTTTGTCTCTTTTGTGTTAAGGACACAAATAATTAATGCTTTTATATTATGGTTGTTTGAAACATGAGATTTTTTTTTGTTACATAACACTCAAACTTAAAAAATATAGATGGAACAAAAAATCTTTGTAAGATGGATAATATTTGTATCAAAATAATTTAGTTATATTCAACAGAAAAGCTACTGGATATTTTTTTACTAGATTGATTATTTTGTCTTATGTATTGTTGGCATGTTTGTGCTTGGTGACCTGTTGTAATAAACCGGATTTGATTTGTCATGGGTCGTATATGGTGGTTACAGGTTCAAATACCAAGCCCCATATGACTTTTAGAGTCATGTGTGTAATGGCAATGAATAACCATACATTTTAACAATGCAGTTAAATGTTGCAAGGAAACCCACATACTAGAGATCTTTAGAATAATTTCTATGGTGTGTGTAGTCAGACTATGGCCTAAGCATTCTCAATCAAATTCTTGATTATTGATAGGTTTCATGTTCAACAGTAGTGTGGTGGGTGATACAATTACTTCATATGAAATATCCATCTTCTAAAATTTGCCTTGAGAACTATTATCTTTAATTTGTATACTAATGGTCTGCATTACAATGTATTGCAGTGTAACACAATTTAGAGGATTTATTACGTTATTCCTTTGTGAGAATTTTGAGAATGTAGTTCATCAAAGAAAAACTTACAACATTTAATTGACAAAATAGACAATGATTCAAACTACATGTACCTATTTTTTTGAAACACGAAATTTTCATGTGAAAAATCTTTATTTAATTAATAGTGGTATGCAATATTCTAATATCTGGTATATTTCCCGAATAGTACTTTGACAAATTTATAAGGCTTTTCTAAACATACATTCTCAATTTCAAAGCTTGCTCAGAATAGCGCACTCGATTGTGTTTGCAAGAAACGGTGCAGACGTGTTAAATATCGATTTAATTTAGCAATTTTTTTGTCTTTCGTTCAACACGCGAGTAAATTTATTATTATGTCTTAGTAATATTGGATGTAAAAGGACTTTAATACTTCCTTTAAATGTAATAAAATATTCGTGGACTTACCTGCGATATATTACCGAAAGTATTTCTGACGCTCCGCAGAGTTCTTGATATTTTGTCCGCGCCGGACTGTAAGGCCCGGCGTGAGCTAGCAAAAGATGTGTTTTTAAACAAATTTTTATTGTAACACCCCTCAACATTTTTAAGACTCTCCCGAGCCGGTGAATCGATACAATCTTTTGCAAAGGGATCTTTCATTTTCAACAAAGAGTTAGAATCTATTTTATATAAACTCCTTAAACAGACTTATTATCAAAAATATGAAAATAGACTACACTTCCATACACATTTTCACAGTTTTCCACAAAAAGATCAATGAAGCCTGAACGTCCGTTGGTTTTGTTGATTATTTTTTGAACGGAAGTGGCGTCACGCTCATTCATAGAGAGGCGATTTTAAAGAGGGTAATTTTAGTGGAATCGAGTCTTTTTGCCATTAAAAAATAAAGTGGCGATGTAATCTGTTTTGTTCAATTTATGTTATTTACGTAAAAGTCGGTAAAATGTTTCAGTTTTGTATAATTTACGGATTAATAACCCTTTATAGATTATCAACACAAGGAAGCTACAATCTGTTTTATAATATTTATAAATTCAAAACGATTTCCATCGAAATAATTACAGTGCGACACAAAAGAGTAGAAAATAAATGAGGGCGCCACCATCATTTGTGTGGCAACATAGTTAGTACGAGACAATACATCTTAATACTTTATTTATTATACCTTAAATAAATAATAATAAAGTTTATATTTCCTTAAATATCGATGTCTTAAATATATTTAATTAATTAATTATAAGGGATTTTTAAACGATGATTAAGTCACAAATCAAAACAAGTCGATGTTTTAATAGACTTTTTATCACTATAACATATTTCACAGTTATTTATTTTTAAATTATTTGTTTATTTATAAATCTTTATTGGATACCATTGATATTATACATATACAACAGAAATGATTTTTTTGTCGAATCGCACATGTATCAAAATCATCTAAGGCCTTTTTAGGACGATCCTTTCTATGCTTAGCCGGTGTAGAAAACTTTCCGCCATTTTCAGCACCATGCTTCGCTATCCGACGTACTGTACTCTCAGAAACACCTAAAACAATAACAAAAAATATAAGTATACTGAGATGTGAAGTCAAGAAATAAATAATTTAGGGAAACACCAAACATTTTCTACTTTTCTTGTTTCCATTATACAATAATTGATTTTAGAGTAGGTAATATAGATGTTTACAAACAAGTATTGTTACTTTTGTTTATTGAAAAAGTTTACTTCTAGTGCATTTATTTGTACATAGGTATCGATTTTTATTCAATGAGAAAAACAGTCAAAATGCTCAAAATGTGACATTCGCGCTATAAATACTCCAGGTTCTGTTTATGTTTGTATAACCTCAAACATAAAGTTAAATGAACAATATTCACTGTTAATCATAAAAATATCAATTATTTTCAAATATAGGCTCGTTCTTTTTAGTGTTTTGTAGAATTTTCAATTATTACTTACCAGTAAAATCAGTCGTACGGTTGTAAACATCGTCTAAATTTGTTAATAACTTTCCGGCTTGATATTCGGCCATACACCGCATGCAAAACTATATTTATTATTTCACGGGCACCGCCTCGAATGACTTTGTACATGATAACACTGTTTTATTGTTTACGATTCCAAATTATCACAATATTGTAAAAAACTCGGGAAAACTGACGAAAACTGACAACGACTGACAGCTCGTGTACTTTATTTTGGTGTTGCAAGGAAGTGTATTTTTTTTAGTTCCCAATTATTTAATTTCTACTCTTTTGTGTAGCATTATAACATTACGATTGTAATAATTATGTGATACTTTTTTTATATATGTTTAGGAAATACTGGGAAGTATAACTACCGGCACGGATCTTGAGCGCTGGCCGTTACTTGCGCAGATGTCGATTTTTGGGTCTCTTTAGAGTTATGATGAAGTAAGCGGGCGCGGGCATTATCGCATCGGCCAGTGATTAGTTCACTACGCAACGCCATATTGTTGTTATGCCTAATTCATTCATTGCGTTTGTTCAATTCATTCATTTATTTTGTAAGTTCACGATTTCTTAAGTTCACGATGCGCAAAGCAATCCCCACTCTGTCGCCGAGCGCTCAAGATCCGTGCAAAGATCCGTGCCGGCGGTTATACTATGACATTTACTTTTTCAGTAGATAAATGACTGACCAACAATAAAGTCCTGGATATAAACTGAGAATAAATATTACTGTATAAATAACCAAATTCATAATATGCACTAATCATTTATTACTAATAAATATTATAACATATAATGCAATCATGAGCCACGTTGGTGCATATAGTAGTCAATCACTGTTGAAAATGCGGCAAACCCAGCTGCTCCGAATACACCCGCTTTTAATCCACCTAGAAAAAAGAGAGTACAATATTTTTTTTGAAGTGAAACTTCTTTATCGGGGTTGGAAAAAATTTTTCGTTACGCATCACATTCTTCCGTTACGCGCCATCTTTTTTTATTTAGTAAATTAGTACCCACTTCAGTAAGCCACACCCCCAACCGTTTCCAAGCCCCACCCAAAATGTTAAGTCCCACCCACTTTTTTGTAATTTGATCCTTACCCCCCCTCTGGCCTTCCCCCACCCTAAATCCAAAACAGTGCCCAATAGCCTCCCCACGAAACCTCCCCCCCCCGCTGACCCCCACCCTAAAAAATTTACCTCACGCTACTCACTCATATCTCCGGCATTATCCATCGTAGACCCACCGACCTTGGGTTCATTGGAACCGGCTCGGTGAGGGCTACAATCCTGCCCCAACAGAATTCCCGAATTCCCCCTCCACAACTTTCCCCACCCAAAAATATTTTAAGGTGCCCAATAGCCTCCCCACGAAACCTAACCCCCCCCCTACACCCACCTAAAATTTTTACCTCACCCCCCCTATTCCTATCTCCGCCAATATCCATCGTAGACCCATCGACCCTGGGTTCATTCGAACCGGCTCGGTGAGGCCTACAATCCTGCCCCAACAGAATTCCCGAATTCCCCCTCCACAACTTTCCCCACCCAAAAATATTTTAAGGTGCCCAATAGCCCCCCCACGAAACCTAACCCCCCCCCCGCGCCCCTACCCCCACCTAAAATTTTTACCTCACCCCCCCTAAACCTATCTCGGCCAATAAAGGTCGTGGACCCACCGAGCTTGGTATCCTCGGAACCGCCTCGGTGAGGGCTACAAATTGGCCCCGATAGAAATCCCAAATTCCCTCAAAAAATTCCCCCCTCCTAAACTTAAACTTTATTTAATTTAGCTTTAATTTACCAATTCTGGAAATTTGTAAATAGTAGATCATTTTTCGAAAAATGATGTCATAAAGAAGTTTCACTTCTTACGTGTGTACACTAATACACACACACATTTTTTTTACCAAATATAAAGTCCTTATAAACTAGGATATAAACTAAGAGTTAAAAATAAAAGCTGCACTTTCCACGGCATACAATCTCCCATCTTTACATGTAACTGTTACATGTAATTTGTTTACAGAACTCTCAGTTATGCTGGTTTTGTCATGATGTCTTTACTGTTAGAATGTTGAGGCAAGAAAGAATTACAAAAAAAATCTCTGGAAATAAGGGTAAAAGTTTAAATTATGTAAAAAGCCCAATACCTCTTAAGCCAATAAGTCCTCCAGTAATCCCTCCAGCATATGTTCCATTTTTCCAGTCTGATTTGCCTCTCGCAGTCTCTATGCAACATTCAACACCAGAGAAAACCGCACCAAGTATGGCAAAGTTTTTGGCGTAACTCATCATGGAATTTTTCATTTCTCTTAATATTTCTCTTGCTGTTTGGTTTTGTTGTGCCATTGGGTCTGTTACATTTGGCATTAGGGATGATGTGAATAGACCTACAGCTGCACCGAGACCATATCCTGAAATTTAAAGAAATACTATTTATTCATTTTCACTATTTAAACTATGAGTATTCTATTAATTTCAAAATTCTTTCTATCACTAATCTTATACTGGTGATTAATTATTGGTTTTAGAAATGGTTCATATTTAAATTAAGTAATTTTTTAAACTATTATAGAACAACATATGAAGTGTTTGCTAGTAAGATTTTAGTCTATTAAATATATATTTTTAACATTATTGGATAAAGAGATAATGAATTTTCAAGTCAAATTCGCATATTTCAAATACTAAACTGATTGTTTTGTTGTAAAACTTTAAATTATCCCACAGCCCACCTACCTATTATGCAGCTGGTCAAGGATTTGAAAGGGCAGCTTTCAACTGTGGCCTCGATCATCTTCTCTTCGTTAGTTTTTATAATCACAGGGCCCAATATTCTTGGTATTATAATGTTTTCACGAAATCTCAAGTTGTTGCCCACTAAGTATTTGGCGAGGGAGTCGTAGTCATTTTTCTCCATAAACTTAGCTAAATGTGGGTCTGTAGGTGGTCGTTTATATTCCGTCATGGTTGTAATTTTGTATAATTATCTATTCGGATACGTATTGATTTCCTCTCCATAGGTCTACTGAAATATCTAACCTAAAAATTACAGCTGTTACTGACAGTTGTCATTATTAGTAATTTCATTTTACTCAATAAAATATTAATTTGGAATGCGATACATTGTAGTATAATATTTTATATCAAATATATCATGACAAAAATAAGCAGGTTTTGTTTGTCTATTAGTATAGTATTAATTAATTAATTGAATAATTTAATGACTATGAACTGAAAAATGAGTTTGTTAAGTAAGTTAGTTTTAATATTAGGTTCTGGTAAAGAGTGTACCCAAAACGTGGTGATCGGTCACCCATGTTGTTCTATTAAAGTTTAAAATAAACTTGTGAGTAGGGGCGTACTAAAAATAAATTCATATATTAAAACAAAATATGTTTTTATTTTAATACAGGAGTTAGGATTTATAAACTAGGTTTCTTTGCCTTGATTATGGTATAAAAACTCTGACAACTGACAAGTGACATGTAAATAAACTTTGCAAATTCATAACCATAAAACAAACCAGCAAGTATTTTGGAAATTCGAACATAACACTTAAAAAGGTTTTTATTACATTTGCATTTAAAGTAGGTGATTCATAAAGTATGTCCGATTCCTCTGAAGACGAAGATTTATCGAGATTTAAAGATGTAGTAGATAATTCGTTCACCCATTTTAACGGGAAATCTGGATCAAGTGAAACCAAAACATCAGGTATCGGAAATATAGTAATTTATATTTGTAACGACATATTCGTCATATTGAGCTAATATTACTACGTATAGACACCGCTTAAGACAAATGTGTTCCGCTGAAGTGAAGTCAGCCGACTGCATTTCATTTAGTTGCTTTCGACGACGTTCTGTTTCTCTTTAAACAAAACGCGTAAGCGGCATTGAAATACACGGCGCTTACGACCTAATCGTGAACTACACCCTTAAAGTGGTGTAGCGCTGCATGTTTGTACTGTATGGTTAGACAAATAATTATTGTGTCCACGCTGCAGCGCACTTTAGTATGAACTTTTACAAAATGGACCATGACATTTGTATGAGATGGCTTCTTTATACGGAGTAATATTTTCTCAATGATTTGTGATGTTTTAAATTAACACAAACAATAATAATTATAAAACCATTACAAATATTGGTTCTGTGTTAAAATAGAAAAGACCTTATTAGAATTGAAAATTATGTATCATTGCAAAAGCAATATTTATTCTAATGCTAGCTCCATGATTATCCATCTTGCAGATTCATTAAAAATAAAATATTTTATCTAAATGGATATTATAATGCAATGGTATAAAATTTGCAGATGTAAAAAAATTAAAATCAGAGAGATACTTAGAGACATCAGCTCATTACAATGATGTGGTTGTTCCTGAGGAAATGAAGAGGCAGATTGGAGCAAAACTATCAGCAGTTATTCAAAGGAATATTGAATTTGTTGATTTGGATCCAAAAAGAAATAAGTAAGTGCTCTTTTCAATTATTATTATAGTATAAATTGGCAATCATTATATTATATCCGGACATGAGTAAACTATAGCAGACTGAAACATGACTTATAGCCAGCATAATAAGGTGTTTAATGCTTTATGTTTAGTATAGTATTAACAGTAATAACAGATGTTTTCGTAATATGTAAAACTTCTTAATATAAAAAACAAAATGTGTCATTAAATGATAATATTAATTAATGGTTTTGGTGCCAGATTTTTTTAATACATAGATTATTTTGTATTATGTCATTAGAAAATAATTGGGGTCTAATAATATGTGTTTTGTTAGAATTGTAGCAATATTATTGTTTTATTTTACCATGTCTCAAAAAAATCCAGTGAAAATAATTGTCTATGAACAGTGCATTTAATTTAATTTCTATTGTCTCAACTTCAGGAAGCACAAAATAAAAGGTGGTGTGAAATTATTTAAGAGTTCTGAAGGGTTTCTATCTTGTGACAATGCTGAAGACACATACACAGCAGTTCATAATAGTGAATCTAAGAAGAGGAAAACAAACAGGAGGCAAATTGATGTGGATGAAAACAATTTGAGTGAATCTGGTAATATATTTAAATATTTTTTTATATTGCCATTGAATTAATTTTGTCTCATTAGTTTAGGGGCCGTCCATTAATCATGTGATTTTTTAGCATTCATTAGAATGCCCCCCTTCCCTTCTCCCTTGGTGATACATAGTGAGGTTTAAGAGTAACTTCCACCACCCACCCAATATCATGTGTATTTTGCAGTACAATCGGATATAAAGTATAATCAAGGACTTCATTCGTTGCCTGGCAATGGCGAGTTCAAAATACACACCGTTTTTGCGGTTCAGAAATAGAGTGTTTGACGAAAAAACAAAAACAAATACACGTGATATCTTACTACTAACTGAAGGTTGCCTGTTAGAAATTGCCTAGTGTGATAAGGCCGCCTCTTGTACTATTATTATGCCATTTATTTACTGTAAATGTTTCTTTTTGGGCAATAAAGGATTAACTAACTAACTAACTAACTAACTGAAACACACCATAATTCATATTTTAATATATTAAAATATTATTTTTCAGAAAAAATAAACATAGTAGCTGTTAGTGGAGAACATGTTGTGTCCAAAGAAGAAACAAAACACTGGAAATCAAGAAGAAAAGAAAAATTATTTAGATATAAAAAATCTCCTAAAAGTAAAGTGCTGATAGCAGTTGAATAAAAAGTTCTATAATAAGTTTGTATTTTCAATTGTAACAATATGTTAAAATGACTCTTGAAGTAAAAAAGGTCAGTAGGTAGGTACTATACTGCTTTTCTTTAGTTTGTCGTAGGTAGGTCGACATGGCGATAGGCTCGCCCCCTATCACATCGTGGGAAGGAACATACAAGGCGAAATGTGGGTGTCCTGGTGGCGCCTCTGCCTACCCCTTCGGGGATAAATGCGTGAGTTTATGTATGTATGTATGTGTCGTAGGTATATCATATTTTGTTCTCAGAATTTGGTCATATATTTATTAAATCATGTAATTATACAGTATGTATTATTTTTTTCTAAGTCGTAAGGTTTGATTCCTCGCTAGACATATTGATTTATCAAAGTCGAACTATGCATTTATGGTTTTCATCAAATTCTGCCTCATGACTCCTTTCAGCATTTTTCGCTATACCTAATAGTTTCGGATTTGGGCATCCATGCATGGCCATCATCATTTGGCTTGAAAAATTTACCTGTATATCACACACATACAAATTTGGTTAAAATATGGGAAATGTTTGAAGAAAAACAAAAATTACTGAAAACATTAAACGTTTTATTTACAATAATTACTTAATTATAAAAATAAATATTAACTAAAAAATATCACATTAACATCGTCATCTTAATTTACAATGTAATATTTCGAGTGTTTATGAATCTATATTGTGTGCTATTTATTCCCTATAAAACTAGGTTGCTAGGGTACAATGATTTAATAATATTTTTTGAGCAAGAGAGCCTGGGATCATCACAAGCCATTGATTAAGATATTTTAAAGAAACTTACAGTTTATAATAATATTGTTGCTATAAAGCCATAAAACTGGTTTAGACTCATAAGATATAAAATCAAGTCGGGAAGATATCGATTAAAAATGATATTCAAAAACAATGTTACAGTTACAAATAAAATTATCTGCGTGGATTGAATCGTGAACACATTGTAAATCAATAACTTACTAATGTGAATATTTAAATTAATTACAACAGACGAAAATTTCTCATTATAAAGTAGTAATAATTAAAAATATAAATTAAAACGACCTACGCTAATTAGGAAGACGTTCGGACATAACAAATTGGTACATATAAAATACAATATTGTATTTTTATTGCACATCAAAGTAACCATACAACTACACATATCGTAGGATATTCAAGAAAATATTTGGACATTTTTTTGTATGAAATTAACAGTATGTATTAAAAAATCACTGCATTTGTCACTGCTGTCGAAGTCGTTTGAGCAAATAATGTTTCCTTGTCTTTTAAAGTACTATTGCACTGTGGTAAATTATATTAAATGCTATGTGGAACTGTTAAAACTTAATATAAAAGCTATCACATCGTCAGGTAATTTAGTTAAAGGCAGCCGATGCAAGGCTGTTTGTTACACTCGAATCTTTGAAGTCTTATTTCGACGACAATGTTAAAGACATCAGATATAACTCAAAAATCACGTTGGACCCAAACTAGAATTGTCTCTATGGATGCCAGGACTTGGTCCCCCAAACTAGAATTATCTCTATGGGTGCCAGGACTTGGTCCCATAACAGCTAACTAATACAAGTTAGTTGTCAGTGCTATTGAGGTTTTAATGTCGATGAACACGTCTTTGACGTAATGTCACTTTGACCCACGTCAGAGTCAACCCGCTGTGAGTGTCTGCAGGGTAATATTGACCATTTAAACCCTCCCTGTAATAGATTTGTTGGTTCTTGAGGGTAGTTCGTCCTGCGTGAATGCTCTGTTGTCCAAACCGTTGGTTTTGGGCGCGTCCTGTTCTGGCTTCTCGACCGGCCCGTCCATTAGGAACATTGTGAGGAAGAATATGATGCTACCTGAAGACACAATTATTTACTGTTAATATTTATGATAGATTTGCATAGCTTCATTTTAAAAGTGATTAGTGCGTTACTTTTAGTAAAACCCCAAAACAATAGAAAAGAAGTGTAATGTTTCTTAGGATTAATGGATTTTAAAATATATATATGTTTTTTTATTAATAATTTCATTTAAATGGTAAATACTAGACCCCGATACATTACAATAAAATTTTAACAATTGATCTTTTAATTCATGGACTATTTCATTAGATATTTCTTGACAATGATTTGAAACAAAATCATCTATCATTTATTAAAATCCAGACAAGTTGAATATTTCTGATACTCATTAGACTAGAAATTCAAGGTATCGATACTCACTAATGCCGTAAAACCCGGCGTAGAAGATCATAATAGCCTCTCTGTAGCCGATGACCTTGGAGACGGGGTCGACCAGGATGGGCAGGTTGCCGCCCACGTTGTTCATCACGAAGAGGAACACGCCGACGGTGGTGGAACGCACCGACAGCGGCACTATCTCCACAAGGATCGCGAACACGATGCCGAACCACATTTCAGCTGTAGGTGAACATTGCAGTTGGAAAAAATATACATACACCCAACAGTCACACATAAATTCCTGACTATACGTATAGTGCCTTCATCATCGTCATCAGCCCTTCTGCGTTCGCTGTAGTGTAGAACGCCCTCCTACCAGGTGGAGCGACGATATTCATAGGGTGGCTGGTAGCAGTTGGAGACGATGGGTTGAAGATCGAGCCCAGTGGCGTGCTATAGGAGAGGCCTATGTCCAGGAGTGAATGCAGAAGGACTGATGATGGTAGTGACTTGGGGCTGTTAAACTACGAGCGACTTTTCTGTATAACGCCCAGAACATGTGTCTCTCGGTTCACAGCCAAATTTCAACTAACTGCGCCGTGGAGGCTGTCATATTGGATTTAGTACTTTCCCGCCCACACAGCCGTCATTGTAATTGTCAGCTATAATCAACAGGACGCAATGAGTTGACACCGAGCTCCGGAGCTTGGCGAGTGTCTTAGGGACACTACCATCAAGCCGCATCGCAATTATTTAGAAAACAAATAATACAGGAGAAGTGGGTATCAAATAATTGTCCACTTCCCTTAGTAGCAAAATATTGAGATTAGTGATAACTTTCGGGCTATAACTTTCTGGCAGGTTAGAGGTATTATTGGAGTAGTTTTGGGCAACGTCGAAATACACATTACATAAATTATTATTATAAAAAGTAAAATACTACAAAATATTAAATTATATCTATTTTATTATACTTGTTCACGTTGATTATTTTGCTTATTGACTAGACTAGTCAACAAATCCAAATATATACGTAACATATTGAGAGCAGGCCGCCAACACAATACTTCCTTATTCTGTTTTGTTAAAGCTGAATGTTAATTTTGTTACACCCAGGAGGCTCGGGTTCGATTCCCGGTATCGGAATTCGTTCTCTCGGAAAAATCAATATATTTTTATTTCGTTTATTTTGGAAAGTCTACAACATTGAAATACTTAATTTCTACCCGCTATACAAAATATATTAACCAAACACTTCCCTAATAAAATACACTACTCACAAAAATTAAAGGATATTTTTTTTTTTGATCAATTTTTTTGGTGTTTTTTGAGAGCCTGTATCTTGGAGAAAATTGATTGTTAAGAAATTCAGAAACTAAAACTTTGAAGCTTGAAATGTCTATTTTCCAGATCTGTGCTCTATTTCTTGATTGCTCGCTTAGTTGATAAGCAATCGTAAGAAAACCAACGAGAAAAAAAAAATCCAATTTTTTTCTGGGTTTCAAAACCCTGCATTTACATGGGTAGTGTTTTTTTTGTGACATTATTATAAAATTCCCGTAGATAATTTAATTGCCTTTAATTTGATATACCAGAAACCTCCGTGACATGATTTGGAGCTGACTTATGGTAAATCAAAGTAAAAATGGCCTATCACACTTTGACATTGATTTACTCCATGAATATCAATCATGGGGAAAACAAAATCAGAATTTTAGTAACTTCAAATCATGCTCTATAAGATGGTATTAAAGTTTTATGATAATAAACAGTATTTATAAGTAAAATTGTTGACTAAAAAAAAGGTAAAAATACGGTTATTTATGGATATTCGGAAAACACTGCATATCTTTGGATAAAAGAAACGAACGAAGAATATCGTCGGTAACTTTTCAACCTTAAAGTATTCTAAAGACACTCTGAAAATTTCAAACTGCTCCGATTTGATTATCTTAGTGTTCGGAAGGTTTAAACTTACTGTATTCAGCAAAAATCGTCGTAATGAGCATTTTTCGCATGCTGATGATTTTGTAAATTGAGAATATTTTTTTTAGTAATTATCCATATTCTTTTAATCAAATCCTTTTTTCAAACGTTTTCACTATTCTCCGCAATTGTAAAAAAAATACTGGCACTGTTTTAACGCCGGCATAAGCGTTACCCAAAGCGTACTACGGGGAGGTTGCATCGTCGGATTTATAGTAAAACAGTGCCAGTATGTTTTTTACAAATGCGGATAATAGAGAAAACGTTAGAAAAAATGATTTGATTAAAAGAATATGGATAATCACCAAAAAAAGCATTCTGAAGTGACAAAAATCGATCACATACGAAAAATGCTTATTACGACAATTTTGAAGAATACAGTAAGTTCAAACCTTCCGAACACTAAGATAATCAAATCGGAGCAGTTTGAAATTTTCAGAGTGTCTTTAGAATACTTTAAGGTTGAAAAGTTACCGACGATATCCTTCGTTAGTTTCTTTTGTCTAAAGATATGCAGTGTTTTCCGAATATCCATAAATAACCGTTTTTTTACCTTTTTTTCAATTAACAATTTTACTTGGAAATACTGTTTATTATCATAAGACTTTAATACCATCTTATAGAGCATGTTTTGAAGTTACTAAAATTCTGATTTTGTTTTCCCCATAATTGATATTCATGGAGTAATCCAATATCAAAGTGTGATAGGCCATTTTTACTTTGATTTACCATAAGTCAGCTCCAAATCATGTCACGGAGGTTTCTGGTATATCAAATTAAAGGCAATTAAATTATCTACGGGAATTTTATAATGATGTCACAAAAAAAACACTACCCATGTAAATGCAGGGTTTTGAAATCCAGAAAAATATTGGATTTTTTTTTTCTTGTTAGTTTTCTTACGATTGCTTATCAACTAAGCAAGCAATCAAGAAGTAGAGCACAGATCTGCAAAATAGACATTTCAAGCTTCAAAGTTTTAGTTTCTGAATTTCTTAACAATCAATTTTCTCCAAGATACAGACTCTCAAAAAACACCAAAAAAAATGGATCAAAAAAAATATCCTTTAATTTTTGTGCGTAGTATATATGAATTTGACAAATGATACAATTTGTTGTTAAATATTTTTAATGATTGTGACTCGGGATCATTTTAGGGTTCCGTACTGGTACTACTCAGAACTGAGACTATTTCACGGTCTCTACGTGCCGCAGGACCTCATTTATTTATTTACATTTTATAAAATGATGTATAAATATAAATTAGCGCTGTGGTACTGCTTAGGCCGTTCTGCAGCAAGAAGCTGAATGAGGGAACCTGTTGTTGGCACAAATGCATTCATTTTGAGCATTGGTGCAAATAAATCAAAATACTGCCTACAAGGTGCCAAATGTGAAACGTGAGGCAGTGTTTTCTCCCCGCACGGAGAAAATGTCATTAGTACGCGTAAGAGTAAGTGTAAAGGAGAATGATCATTCATGGTATCGGTAAAAAATATCGGTGACCCCGATACCGATACTGCTTACAATTCAATATAGCATTTTCATGGTTTGTCCTTTAACTTTTTCCCGTTTTATCCCGGACGACAGATTTTTATAAAATAAAGTAATTATCATCACATTTTACGATACGTCAACCATTACTACAAATGGGGCTACCAGAGGGACTGGACTTCAAGTTCATTTCTCCAAGAGCTCCGGGCCTGGGTCGTAATCATGTTTATTTTTATTAAAAATATATTTTTTTCCCTACACATAAAAGCTGGTTTCATTGTGGGACAAAAATCTTTGCACCGATATCAAGTTTCATAGTATAATATGTTTCATATTAACATTCACCTTTGGAATAAACAGCTTAGTTTTTCCTGCCTCCTTTACACTCCTTTAGGCTATTTCAAAATGATTAATTATAAAGACATTAAAAACTTCTGTAGATTTTTTTTTCTAAGATTACTTTATCGCTTTAGATCTAATTTTCCAACAAAGCTTATGCCTTTAGTTTGATAAGTAGCCTAATAATTATTTTTTATACCAATAACTACTGCAGTTACGATTTCAACCCTTATTTTAATGTACAGGGTTAATTTCAAATGAACAAAGTATGCATTTCTTTTTCCTCTAAATTACTAACTACATTGCTAAGTTTGGCACCTGTAATGTTAACAGCTTAGAGACAAAAGCTTATCCATTCACCACCTCGAATTTCCAAAAAATAATAAAAATTTCTATAAAACGTACATGAATTTCCAAAAAATAAACATGGAAAAGTTTGGTATTATTGTAATGTTTTTTTTTATAGTTCACACATTTCCAGGGGTAGGTAGAGCTGCCACTAGTGTTACTTCTATCGCTATTATTTAAAAAACTCACCAAAGAAATATGAGAAGGCGAGCGTGATCATAGCCCACAGAGGTCCGAATACGACGGAGCCGAAGGCGGGCAGCGTCGCGATCAGCTGCGACAGCGCCAGCACCAGCACGCGAGACCTCACGCCCATCTTGGCCACGAATCTGTTTATACATGGCAATTAGCCACTGTCAATTTATGTGGAACATCTCTCTCTCTCTCTCTCTCTCTCCCTCTCTCTTCAGCCACAGGAAGTCCACTGCTGAACATAGGCCTCCCCCATGGATCTCCACAAAGACCTGTTTAACATCTATATCTATCTAAACTAAAATTATAAGTAGGAAAGATTTTACTGTTTTTTTGCATTGAAACTACAGGACCGATTTGGCAAAGTCTTTAACCATTAGAATCCTACATTATCCCTGATGAACATAGGCGTGATAATATTTACAAAAAAGCATTCGGGCAGAGCTGGGCCGGCCGCTAGTACCAATATATAAAGCTCAAGAGTTTCTATGTTTGAACGCGCTAATCTATAGAATAACTGGTTCGAATAGAAAACATCTAGTGTTTGATAGTCCATTTATCGCGGAAGGCTATATTTGTTATCCAGGAGAAGTACATAGCGGGACTTTAATACCAGAAACATATTTTTACATGGGAGAAACCGAGAGCAATACTAGTTTATAAAACAGAGATCTTTTTGTCAAAGTGACCTGCGTAAATAAGTCGGGTTTCAGGTTCCTCCAGTGAAATCTGAGATACAACCAGTTGGGTACAACTGTTACAGCGAGAGGGAGCTCAGTTTATACTCTATTTAACTGCACTAACGATTGCATCGGGTGCATTGTACTTTGTCGTGTCAGTGTTTCAGAGACTATCACAGCCCACGCACTAGCAAACTGTGTCAGCAAGGTTCAACACGCTTAAGATTGACACAGAGTTCTGGAGGTCGATGAATATCTCAGGGGAACAGCTTGTCTTTAACCCACAGCGAAATTAATTAAAAAGGAAGACAAATAGGAGGATGGATACAAATAATTGTCCACTTCGCTCCAGTATGAGAAACTCTTCAATGGACGTATGAATACCAAGACAGGACACCACATTAGAAATACAGAAGACCCCGACATACCGTTGTCGGACCTTTTTACACTCACCGGGGTATCGGAAGGACAGCTTAAAGAGTTAAAATCCCGCTAAAAAAATAAGGACTCACTTATCAGAGACGACTCCTCCGACGACGACGCCAACGGAGCCGATGCCCACGGTGACGGCGAACAGCCACCAGCCCAGGTCCACGTCGGGGAAGTAGTCGCGGTAGTACAGATCCGCGTTGTACGCGAAGCACATTCCGCCTGCAAACACATCATAAATAAATTCACTAAACAGGCATATACAAGTGCAGTCGTGGTGGCCTGGTGACGCGGCTGCCAACATGTTTACGGTGGTCGCGGGATCAAATCCGTTACGTGATAAATGTGTTGGATTCTCATTAGTTTGTGTAAAATACAAGCAATGATCCTAGGGTTGTTAATAAACACAATTAATGTCGTTTGCTTTTGTTATCTGTAAAAGATGTTTAAGCTGATTTATATTTAGTTATTGCGGTTATCCCATACTCATATGTACATGTAGGTAGGCGCAACATGATTTTTGTCCATGCGTATCATTTGGCTGATAATATTACTAACAGGGTTTTTAATCATGCTGGTCTAATGCTGGTTTATTTATTTATTTATTTATATACACTTTATTGCACACACACAAAAAAATACAAATAAAAAGAAAATCACATACATAAAAAGTACAATTGGCGGTCTTATCGCTCAAAGGCAATATCTTACAGACAACCATGGGATGGATTTTTGAAAAGGATTAACAGAGGGCAGTTTAAAGTGTAAGAGATAGAAGTAACACTGAATAATAAATCAAATACAAATAATCTCATAGCTACAAGTAATAAAATAAAGTAAAGTAGTATATACAAATATACTACTTTACTTTATTTTATTACTTGTACTTGGTCAGGGATGCTCCTATCTAGTGGTCATGGCCTGTCCCTAGAATAGGTGCTACGAGTACGCGACCTCGGCCCCCCGAGCTACTGCAGTCACTACCAACCTTCCCTTCCGTGACTGCAGTATCCACTCCTACAGGCCATACTTCCCTTTCCCACAACATCCTCCACCCACAAACCCTATTTCCCTTCCCCCGGTTGATGACGGGCAGCAGCGTCATCAACGCGTCTTCCCCCCCCTCTGCGCTCGCCAACCCGCCTGCCAAGCGTGGCGAGTATTGGCAAACTCCTCCTCAAATGATAAGCAACACCAGGACCAGGCCCCCAGTCCCCGGCAGCCCCGCTATTCCTGGCTATGGTAGCGGCCATGGTTACGGCGGGGCAGGGGGTGCTAAGAATCCCCGGGTTGGCCCCGGCTACCACCCCCGACGACGACTGGCCCTGGTAACACACAACATACGCACGTTGAGGACAGACGAGAAGATTGTCGAACTGGAAGAAGAATTGAGTGGGTTACACTGGGACATTTTGGGGTTATCGGAAGTCCGTAGAATCGGGGAGGATACGATAACCCTGAAGTCCGGTAACCTGCTCTTCTACCGGGGGGACGACCAACAGTCCCGAGGAGGTGTCGGATTTCTCGTCCACAGGTCTATCATCAACAACATCGTATCCATCGAAAGTGTGTCGAGCAGGGTAGTGTACCTTATACTCAGAATATCAAAAAGATATTCGTTGAAGGTCATACAGGTATACGCGCCGACCTCGACACACCCAGATGAAGAAGTAGAGGAGATGTATGAGGACATTAGTCGGGCCATACATACTTCCAAAACCTACTTCAATGTTGTTATGGGAGACTTCAACGCAAAGTTGGGCATGAGAAGCGATGCAGAGTTGAAAGTGGGGCAATTTGGACATGGGCAACGGAACCCCAGGGGTCAGAGGCTGGCCGACTTTCTGGAGAAAGAGGGACTCTTTGCGATGAACTCTTTTTTCCAGAAGCCGCCTCACAGGAAATGGACCTGGCTGAGTCCTGACGGTTCTACGAGAAACGAGATAGATTTCATCTTGACGACGAATAGACAGATGTTCAGTGATGTCTCTGTGATCAACAGGGTGAAAACCGGCAGTGATCACCGAATGGTAAGGGGCTCATTGAATATCAATGTCCAATTAGAAAGGCGTCGCTTGATGAAGTCTACGCTCCGACCTACTCGTGCCCATATCCAAAACCCCGAGAGCTTTCAACTTGAGCTGGCAAATCGCTTTGATTGTCTCAAAGAAAACTTTGCAGTGGACGAGCTAAACAGTGGTTTGGTAGAAGCTGTCCATACGGTGGGATCTAAGTATTTTAGACCTCGCCGTAGAGATAGACCACAAAAACTCTCGATCCACACTCTTGACCTCATGGCCGAACGTCGATCTATGGCGCTGCAGTCTTCCGATGACGCCGAAGCATATAGGCAGCTCAATAGACGGATCTGGAAGTCCTTGCGACACGATGTCCGTGCTCACAATACTGTGAGCATTAAAGAGACAATTGAGCGGAATGGAGGCTCCAAAGTGTTTGCAAGAGACTTGTCTATTGGGCAAAGCCAGTTGTGTAGGCTGAAGACGGACGGCGGCCGCGTAGTGTCGACGAGGGCAAAGGTTTTAAGGGAGATCGAGAGGTTCTACGGACAGCTTTACACCTCGGTTGCCGAATCTACTGTTAGCTCGGCCGAAGACCCGAGAGCCGAGTTGATCCGACACTTTAGCGATGATATCCCGGACATCAGCCTGTGTGAGATTGAGATGGCCCTGAAGCAGCTTAAGAACAACAAGGCGCCGGGTGAGGACGGAATCACTTCAGAGCTTCTGAAAGCGGGCGGAGCGCCGATACTGAACGTCCTTCAGAGGCTCTTCAATTCCGTTCTCCTCGAGGGATCAACGCCAGAGGCATGGAGCAGGAGCGTGGTGGTACTGTTCTTCAAAAAAGGTGATAACACTTTGCTGAAGAACTACAGGCCCATCTCGCTCCTGAGTCATGTCTATAAGCTGTTTTCGAGGGTCATCACAAATCGTCTCGAACGCAGGTTTGATGACTTCCAGCCTCCCGAACAAGCCGGTTTCCGAAAAGGCTTTAGTACCATAGACCACATTCATACGCTTCGGCAAGTTATACAAAAAACCGAGGAATATAACTTGCCGCTTTGTTTAGCGTTTGTGGACTATGAGAAACCCTTTGATTCGATCGAGACCTGGGCTGTGCTAGAGTCTCTCCAGCGATGCCACATAGACTATCGGTACATCGAAGTGTTGAAGTGTATATACAACAACGCCACCATGTCGGTCCGAGTACAAGATCAGAGCACGAAGGCTATTCCACTACAGAGAGGCGTGAGACAGGGAGATGTCATATCTCCGAAACTGTTCACTGCCGCGCTGGAAAACGCCTTCAAGCTCTTGCAGTGGAAAGGATTCGGCATCAACATCAACGGCGAGTATATCACTCACCTTCGATTTGCCGACGATATTGTAGTCTTGGCAGAATCGCTGGAGAACCTTAGCACTATGCTCGAAGACCTCAATCGAGTCTCCCAACAGGTGGGTCTTAAAATGAACATGGACAAAACGAAGATCATGTCGAATGTCCATGTAGTGCCCACCCCCATTGGAGTTGGGGGCTCGACTCTTGAAGTTGTAGACGAATATGTCTATTTAGGACAAGTGGTCCGGTTAGGCAGGTCCAACTTCGAGAGAGAGGTCAATCGTCGAATCCAACTCGGTTGGGCAGCGTTCGGGAAACTACGCGACGTCTTCTTGTCCAAAATACCTCAGTGCCTCAAATCGAAAGTCTTCGATAGTTGTGTGTTGCCAGTGATGACATACGGCACCGAGACGTGGCCTCTCACTATGGGCCTTATTATGCGGCTCAAAGTGGCAGTGGGCGGGGCACATAGCGCGGAGAACTTATGGCCGATGGGGCCAAAAAGTTCTCGAATGGAGGCCACGTAGCGGAAAACGCAGCGTAGGACGTCCACCCACATGATGGTCAGACGACCTGGTAAAGGTGGCGGGACGTCGCTGGATGCAGGCTGCCTCCAACAGGTCACTGTGGAAATCATTGGGAGAGGCCTATGTTCAGCAGTGGACGTCCTTTGGCTGATGGATGGATGGATATACAAATATATATATATATATATATATATATATATATATAAATTAAGCGTAAATACACATACACATAAATACAAAATACATACATACATACATACATACATATATATATATATAAATATAATATAGTACAAGTACATACAAGTAGGAAAAGTTATCCTCATCAATGTGACAATTCAGGGAGAAAGGTAGTGATCCTTCACCAGCTTTTTGAAAGATGTTACTGATCGTGCCCTTCTCACCGCAACTGGTAGTGCGTTCCACAATCGGACAGCTTCCACGGTGAACGACTTATCCATAAAGGTGGTGGAGTGCACGGGCATTCTCAACTCCAGGCTCTCTGACGACCTCAGGGATCTTGTATGTGAGTCATGGAGAAATACAAATCGATCTTTAAGATAAGAGGGGGTGAGAGGATTAAACAATAAGTTGTACAGAAGAGAAAGAATGTGAGCATTCCGACGAAGCCGTATGGGCAACCACTTGAGCTTAGTACGAAATACAGAAATATGATCATATTTGCGTAATCCAAATATGAATCTAATAATAAAGTTTTGAAGGCGCTCAAGTTTATTAAGTTGGTCCTCGGTGAGATCTGGATAGCTGACATCGGCATAATCAAGGATAGGGAGAAGGAGAGTTTGCGCTAAGGAAATCTTCGTAGCAACCGGTAGAAGATTGTGTAGTCTTAGCAAGGACCTTGCTGAGGCGAACAACTTACGACTTAGTTCTTGAAGTTGCGGACCCCAGGTGAAGGACTTGTCCAGATATAGCCCAAGGTTTTTGACTTTATCACTAAATGTGACGATAGTACCATCACAGGTGGTAGCTTGTCCCTATCTAGTTTTAAAGTCATTCTGGGGCTGCCGATAACAATCACCTGTGTTTTAGTTGGATTCACTTTTAGTCCATGAGTCTTACTCCATTCACAGATGTGCTGGATGTCCCTATTGATGTGAGCAATCGCATCGTTGATCTTGCCCAAAGGTGCCCGAGTATAAATTTGTAAATCATCTGCGTAAAGGTGGTAGGAGGAGCGAAGATTATTAGAAATGGAATTTATAAAGACAGCAAAGAGTAAAGGAGATAGCACGCCGCCCTGTGGAACGCCAGCAGATAAAGAGCACCAGGAGGAATAACTATCCTCAACACAGATGCGTTGCCGGCGCCCATACAGGTAACTACGAAACCATTCAACAGCTGTTGGAGATATGTTAAGAAAACGTAGCATACAAAGCAATATATCAAAGTCAATGGTGTTGAAAGCGTTGCTGAAGTCCAGCAATGCTAAGACAGTCAGCTTGCCTTCCTCCATACCCGATCTTATGCCATCCGTAATATGAGTCAAGGTGGTGGTTGTGCTGTGACCAGGACGAAACCCTGATTGAAGAGGGTTTAGGAGATTATTTTTGGATAGGAAATCGCTCATTTGAGAGTGGATTAGGCGCTCAAGGACTTTGGAAAGGAAAGGGAGAATAGAGATAGGTCGGAATTCAGATAGTGTAGAAGCATTTGACTTTTTCGGGATAGGGATAATATGTGCTTCTTTCCAGGCAGTCGGAAAAGTCCCAGTCGTGATGGAATGGTTGAGGATGTGGGAAATTATAGGCAGGATTTCGTCCAGGATAGGCAGAATCATATTACGGCTGACACAGTCGCTACCTATTGCATTAGACGAAATAAGAGTAATTGTTTTCTTAACATCACAAGCAGCAAATTGTTTGAAAGCGAAGGCCGAACAATTGGGAGTTTTAAGGGTAGAAAGATGCTTAATAGTATTTTCTTTAATCGTCTTGTCAAAGGAAGACGAAGAAGAGAAATGATGGTTTAGAGAATTTAAATCTATGGAATTAGGAATCGAATCTTGTTGCGATTTACCCACTCCCAGTGACTTGAGAAATTTCCAGACTTTAGCTGGGTCTCCGTTTTCAACAGAGTTGTGAATATGTCGGCGTTGAGCATTCCTACACACCTTACTGCAGTGATTCCGAATGGCTACATACTTTAGCCAATTCGACTCATTGGGGCGACGATTGTACCTTGACTTAGCCGATGCTTTTTTGGAGAGTAGTACTTTAATATCATCGGTAAGCCAAGGCGACGGAAGGTGTTTAATTTTAACTGTGCGAACAGGTGCATGCTTGTTGTAGAGTTCAATTAGATTGCAAGTGAAAATACGTACCTTATCATCTACACAATCTGATAGAAAAAGCAAACTCCAGTCGATGTTATCAGCATCCTTGCGAAGATTATCCAGATTAATTCCACGAAAATTTCTCTGCGAAACAATCTTAGGTACGGCCTTAGGAGGACGTAGGCGATAGGATAGGAATAGGAGGTCATGACAAGAAAAGGCGTCTGCGGAACATTGCCCGTGTTTCACAACGTGATTTATTGAAGAAACAAAGATGAGATCAAGAAGAGAAGGAGTATTGTTTGGAGAGTGGTGAGTGGCCGAAAGAGGAAGAGTAGTAAGGTTACAGGATTGGATGGTATTCAAAAGAGAGGAAGAACGATGATCATTCTTAAGGAGACAGGTATTGAAATCACCCATGATTATGGTCTGACTGTACGAAGGGACTAAGTTTTCGAGAATAATTTCGAGAGAAGAAAAAAAGTTGATATGAAGTGAAGGACAGTAGTAAACACCGAGTAAGACTTTATTAAGTGAGAATTCCACCTCCAAGAACAGATGTTCCCCAGCATTAGATGGTGGAGGCTGCGGTGATACACTAACAATTGTGTAGCGAAATTGTGTTCTAAGATAAATAGCAACACCGCCTCCAACACGTCCAATGTGATCATTTCTGATGAGGTGGAATCCTGGAAGGGAGTAAGCGGAAGAAGATAGACATGGTTTTAACCACGATTCTGAAACAAGGATAGCAAGGATATGCTGGTTGATTGATTGCATAATGTATAATTGAAATTATTTTATTTTATTATTCCCACGTTTCCTTATTATGTGTTTGTTCACTGTCAAAACAATCAATCATTGAACATTTGACTATGAATACACACATAATTTCGAAAAGTCAGTGCTAGTTTGCACGGATTCGAACTCATGAGCGGTCTCGCTTTCAGTTCTTAACTGTGATATCGCTTACTCATTACACAATTACATTTCAAGTACCCATAATACTTATTAAACGTATGTGTAAATTATAAACTAAACGACATAGAAATTCGTGTTTTACTTCCGGCTCTGAGCTTCGACCTCGAGATTGGCGACATGACACTTAACCGCCGTGACTGGCAGGACGTTGGACAAAATTAATTCTACGCCCAACCCACCATTATCACAAACAACCCGATCAAAATAAACCTTATTTCTATTTAAATAAGTGTCAGTAAATCTTGAGTTGGGAACGCGAGTATTACCAGCATTGTGAATTGAAATCGTGAAGGTTGAACGCGGCAACCCTGTCCAATCTTGATACTTGATAGACATTCGTTATGTCTATGGCAATAAATAATAACGAATTAAATTGTTGATCAGATAAACGTGTTTTAATAGAACAGCACAATGGTCTGTGCTCTGGATTAAATATTTAAACACTTTGAAAGACAAAAATCTTAATTGTTGTTAATTATGCGATGTAAGCTAAACTTTATGTACATGGTAATTCATTAAAAATAGTACCAAAAATGAAAGAGTAAAATGATTTTTCCTCGTCATATAAAACAGTAATGAAACTTATACAGCTCATTAATTAATACATAAAGTTATTAAAATCAATAACATATTGATGTAGAGTTGTACATATATAAATACGCGATAGTTCCAGCTTTTATGTAACTTATAAAATGTACGAACAAAAAGGAAACGATAATACAGAGAGAAAACTGTAAGCCTTAGTTACATCAAGTTACTTTGATTTTAACCTTGGCCATGTGAATGCCATACACTTGATATACCAAATGTATGGAGTTGACATTATTAAGCTGTGATACTTGATGCAACTGAGCCTAAGAAGATTAATTTCACAAAATATCTTGCCCCGTGTGGATAGCATATTTGACCCATATATTTTGCGCTGTTATGCGGGTCAGTGACCTTTAGTTTACGTGTGAACACAATGAAGCACGTCGCGCAGGCAGTGATTGGCGCATATATGTAAATAAATAAATATAAATACACCCAACAGTCACGTTCATAGTCCTGACCCCACGTTAAGATCGAATCTTGTTTCGTGGGTATAAGAAGCTACGGGAGACTTTTCGGTCCCAGAAACACCCAGACCCGAAACAAGTACCCGTGGTTCACACAAACATTTGTCTCTATGCGGGAATCGAACCACGTTTCATAGCCGGCGTCCAACCAACTGCGCCACGGAGACTCTAATGTACATACAAAGTAAGAAAGTGGCGCCTGATATAGGGCTGCTTTTAAGGACTATTTTTTTCCGCATATACGCTTAATGTGTTATAATAGAACATTTCTTAAAAAATAAGGTCACATGTATTTTATACATTTGGACTTTAATCGCATCAATAGCCGTGTAATGCTTCAATAAGTTCGTTATTTGTATAGCACATGTATAAATAATAATAAATACATAAATACAAATGGTAATTATACTTTTATAACTCGTTTTGAGAATTATTCTCTGAGTAGACCCAATTTAAAAGTATTCTGAGCTTTTAGTATTGCAGTAATGCCACTATCGGGGTTTTCGTCAGTATGATTTAAACAGGGTATTCAAAACATATCTTTTATTTTTAATACATAAAAAATATATATATATATATATAAATAATAATAAATAAATACACCCAACAGTCACATACATAGTCCTGACCCCACACTAAGATCGAGTCTTGTGTCGTGGGTATCAGAAGCTACGAGAGACTTTTCGGTCTCACAAACACCCAGACCCGAAACAAATACCTGTGGATCACACAAATATTTGTTTCGGTGCGGGGATCGAACCCGCGGCCTCACGTATCACAGCTGGCGTCTAACCAACTACACCACGGAGGCTGTCTTAAATTAAAAGGAAACTCACCGCAATGCCTAATGGAAGCAGCCAGACACAGGAGCAAGATTCTGGGCTGGGCGATGACGTGCCAGATCGTTACCTGGGGCATCTTCTTTCCTGATTCTACTGATGCATCTGTGCTCTTCGTATTGCCTTCACCTGGGAAAAAATTTAGAAATACCTTCAGTGGGTGGTAATTTATTTTACCTATCGGGTTCGCCTAGAATAGTGATTTTAATAGCAGGTTCTTTAACATTTCATACATACATACTCACGCCTTTATCCCAGAAGGGGAAGGCACAGGCGCCTCCAGGACACCCACATTTCGCCTTGTATGTTCCATCCCACGATGTGATCGGAGGCGAGCCTATCGCCATATCGGGCACAAATTCCTGACTCCGGGCTGATAATGAATAAGAAAATCCAATATCACTTTGCCCGACCCGGGATTCGAACCCGAGAACTCAGCTTTGTAATAATACCGTAGTACAACTTCGCCACCGAGGCAGTTTAACATTTCAGTCCATCCAAGTTTGAACAGTAAGTACAGAAAGTATTTCAATCAGTTAGGGTACAACTTACTAAGCGACTCTTTAAAACAACTTGCAAGCACAATACCGTCAAAAACATTTAGATTGTACTCGTATGTTGAATCTAATTCAATCTATATTTATAAATAAGCTTAAATTAATAGAATAATTTGTATCAAACCTTCTTCTCCAATGGTGGTTCTCTCAGGCTCGCGAAGGGTAAGGAAGGTTAACAAGGCGATGACCAGCCCGACGATGCCAGTCCCGTAGTAGCACACGCGCCAACTCTGCAGACATAATATATTTTTACTATTTATCTTTGCTTGGCAACTCCGTAATAAAACCGGTATAAAATAACATACATACATACATAAATTCATGCCTTTATCCCAGAAGGGGTAGGCGCCACCACGTATGGTTAGGGAACAAACAATTTGAATTATAAACACGCAACACTAAGATCCATTCTTTTGTCCAGTATCAGAATTCAGAAACTACGAGAGACTTTTCGGTCTCACCAAAACCCAATCGGAAACAAATACCTGTGGATCAGGCAAATATTTGGCTCTTTGTGAGGACCTGTGGCCTCAGGTTCACACTCGGCGTCTAACCAACTGCGCCACTTGCAATATAATAAAAATAATAGAAAATATATTTACCAGTCCCCAAGCATCCAGGTCAGGTATATACCTTCCGACAGGGAAGGCGATACCATAGCCTCCATAGATGCCCCAGTTGAAGATGGACAGCACCAGTGCTCTCTGGTGTTCAGGGAACAAGTCGGTGAGGATGCCGGTAGCTAGAGGGTTGCATCCAGACTCTCCGGCAGCCATGATCATACGAAGAAGCACCAGATGCCAGTATTCAGTCACTGTTCCCATCAGGAGTATGGCTATCACGAAGACTAGAGTGCAAACCGAGAGGATCCTGGCTCTGTTGTACCTGGTGGACAAAATATAGTTGAAATTGATTAATATATTTTGAAGACTAAAGGGACTCTTATCAAAAGTATTGCTATCACATTGGTAGCCGACTGTAAAGTTATCAAATCATTCTGTAACATGGAAATGTTGATTTTAAGCATGAGAGATGTCCTCTATAATTTCAAAGATTTAAAGCTTTCATACGCCAGAGTCATCAAAAAGGCTGATCGCAAAAATATAAATCAAATAATTCTTCTAGATTAAATGTCGTTTACTGCCGTCCTCATCTTAATATTTTTTTATTGCAATGAAGAGAGAGTCAAGCGTGCCATTCACCTGATGGCAAGCTATACGACCGCTCATGGACAGTAGCAAAATCAAACAACTGCAAGAATTACAAAGCAATGCATGGCATTCCAGTGCACTCGCCATGCTGAGACATAAGATATTAAGTCTCATTATGTCCAGTATACTCTGGCTACAATGTCCTTCAAACCGGAACACAACAGTGCATTTACACTGCTGCTTGGCGGGAGAAAAAAATAAAATAAAATAATAATTGATTAAGGTTGGGTAGAAGGAAAGTTCTTACTTATCAGCGACTACTCCGAGGATGACCCCGACGACGGTGAAGACGGCCATGAAAGCGGGCCCGGCCAGCACCTGGTAGTCGATGCCGAGGCCGTTGTAGCCCCACTCGCAGTACCGAGTCCCGTTCAGCGTCAGGGATTCGCATCTGGAGGAAAAAAATACGAACTTAGTGTTTTGTGATTGGAATTTGCACTAAATGTGGTTTTACTTTATATATTATATTAATTATAGTTCAGTACAATTTGTTTTTTTTTTAATTATATCATATAAACAATTAACCAAATTACAGTTCATATTTAAATTTTTATTTTTACTGTTTCGCATTAAATTAAGATTCAGTTATTTTAATCACAAAATGGTTTCCCAAGAAACACGTTAAGCCTAGTTTGGGAACCCCTGACAATTGCTATTATAAAGAAATTACTTTTATTGTAACTAGTTATAAGAAATTGTAACGCAATTTGGTTATTGAATATACTTTACTTTTTTTTTATTTAATTTGTACCTATATGGCCTAATACCTTCCAACCGTTCTCTCGATTGTAGAGGAGGCCCGTGCCCTGCAGAAGGACGTATATTGGCCGATGGAGACACAGATGCAGACTAAGTGTTGTAAGAATTTTACAGTAATTTTGGATTTACTTCAGTGTTTATTAGGGTTTTGAATTGAATTGTTGCTTAGTGTTCTGTGTGGTGTGTGACCGAATTAGGGAGTGCTTAGCTATTTGAAGCGACAGCCCGCTGTTTTTCTGAATTGGCGTGATAAAGTGACTTGATGGTAAAAGCAGTGTGCTTTAGATGGTATCAGCGAATAGCGATAGACATCTTCTTGTGGGTCAAATCATAGTACATATTTGTTAAATAGACATCGCAATGTGATCCCACTGACACTCGATAGTAAGTGAAGTGCGGTTTAGGTTGACTATCGACTGGCGAGAAACGATTACGATCATCTCACCAGTTGACATATTTATGCCGGCCTTTATGTAATCGATTATCGTATATACCTACGCAGGTTGGTTCTGTAACGCCACACAATACATTGTAGAGGACTCTAGATCTTTTCGGATACATTTTAATGTTTAAGGTTTGAGTAAATAAGTAAACAGGTTTGGATCAAATTATAAAGACTTCAATTAAAATAAAATAATGAAGAATTGAATGCATTTCATTATTATTCCGTGCAGCATACTTATTACTCAGCATGCAATTTATTTTTAAATAAGCCTTCGTAATAAGATCCCAATATTGTTTTTTAATTAGTTCTTTAATGGATGTCTCTGTTTCCGTGAGCTTGTAAAGTGTCATATTTTATTGTAGTTGAGGCACAATGCCAATTAAAACTAATAACCTCGTGGAATATAAACTTTTATTACGCAACAAATTTATTCTGAATAATAAGGAACGGAAAAATATTATGTTGCTAGTTGCAGCTTAGGTTCGTAATCGGTACTAGTGGTAGGCAGAAATAACACGATTAATTACGTAGGAAATAAAATTACAGTAGCTATGTAGTAAATGAAATTAAGTTCAGTATTATACTAGAAGTGCTACATAATTAACTTTTAGATTATACATAATACTGAATATTCTTCCATACAGACATCATTTAGACAGTCTCTGTGGCGCAGTTGGTTAGACGTCGCCTGTGAAAAGAGAGGCCCCGGGTTCGATCCCCGAAACAAATATTTGTGTGACCCACAGGTATTTGTTTCGGTTCTAGGTGTTTGTGAGTGTAAGGTTTCACAAAACCTAGACTCACGACACAAGACTCGATCTTAGCGTGGGGTCAAGACTATGTATGTGACTGTTGGGTGTAATATTTTTATTATACATAGCAAAGCGGAGACAACATTATGAACTACTCAGGTAATATCCTCGCATAGAAATACTTTCACACTCCTTTTTTTGATATGGAAGGCAATGAACTTTACTAACAGCATAAACCCGACAATCAGGTATAAAAACCAAAATTACAATCGTTTGTACAATTGTATAACATTTTGATCCTGCCACAGACTTCCGCGAACCGTGGTACAAAAAATACGGCACATGCCACACGACATAACTTTTTGCAGAGCAAAGAGTTCCGCGCTTTTTTATTGATAACAATTTATCTGTTGCATACTCATGTTTTCCTAGTACCATTGTTGATAGATTTTGTTACTGAGTTTTTGTGCGTGAGCTGGTTGCAGATTTTTTTTAAAGCTACCTGTTTTAATAGCGTAAGGAAGTGGTAAAGTTGTGGTAGCTTATTAAAACTAAGCTTATTAAAATTACTAATGAGTAATAGGTCGGTTTGATTTACACTGACTCATGAAAGCCGACGTGAAGTTTTACTGTGGGTTTTGTTAGGTAAAACTAGCGTAGACTTTATAGCTTGTAAGATCTTCATAACCGATGGATAAAACAACCGCCGTGTATGGTAGAAAAACCGTCACCGCAATGTGTCGCTTTTTGGGTTCAGACAGTAGGTACACATAAATTCGGTTTGAGCTTGTTGGCATAAGCGTGACGCCCGATGAGATGATGGGTTCTTATACACTTTCTTCTTCTCTTCTACTTCTTATAGGTAGATAGTTAGATTGCACTGAATTTAATATAAGGAACAAATTTCACACAAATTAAATTGTCTGGAATCAAACTCAGAAACTCACGCCACATAGCTTATTGCCACGACCAATGAGGTGACCACAATGTAAATATGCATTGTAAATAACAGGTGCGAATGCAACAATTACAGAAGCATTTTATCTATGGATCTACTAGGATATTATACAAGCAAAGCGTGATCTTTGACTCTTATTAACATGTGTTTGTAATTAATATAAAGCTTATAATAATGCAAAAAACACGCGCGTATCAAGGCCATATTTACGATTTATCATATGGATATCATGAACAATGAACAAATGTGTTCGGATATTTTTTTTTTGTTTACTATAGTATTTTGTATTTTCATTTAATTATTGTATTTTTTTTCTCATTGTTATTATTTTGTGCGACTCTAATTAGTAGCTATATGTGAAGGCTTTTAATTAGCTATATTGTTACTTTTTTTTTCTCTTTACCTATTAAGTTATTAGTCTGTAAGCTTTCCTTGTATAAATAAAAAAAATAAATAAAAAATAAAAAATATGTTATCGTTATAATGGCATTAAAAATAACAAAAAAAAAACGGATAAAGCCTACTTATTAACGTATATAAAATGAATTAATTGTAAAGATTCTTTTAAAAGAAAATAATTGCAATATTAGATCCAAGCTTTTGACTTAGTCGGACTCTGGGACGGCTATTTAAGCTACAATATTAGGTACATGTTACATGTCATGTACGTATAACTTAAACATTTTAATTCTAGTAATGACCTCTAGACCAATTCCCATTTGAATTAAAAGCACCTCTTCATTCAGTGTCAGTGAAATTTTCAGTCCCAAACACTTAATACCAGCCATCTACTCTTAATTAGATCTAGCAAAGGTTATGCGGCTTCAGTAGATGCCACGAGCTCGATGCAAAATAGTTCGTCTAGTGTGAAATTTTCTCTGTGAGATTTTCTCTAACTTCATTATTTTTGTATATCTATATAAAACATTAAGGGCCAATTGCACAAACTAACTTTACCCGTACCTTTAACTTTGAAAACGTCAATCCCATACATTAGCAATGTCAAATACGTCACAAATGTATAGCGATGACATTGTCAAAGTCAAAAGTATTGGTAAAGTTAGTTTGTGCAACTGAGCCTTAGCTGTTCTACTATCACGTCATGTCGCGTTACTTATGCCAATTTTTAATTACGAACCAATAAACTATTTTAGCTTTTTAAATTTATACATATCTTGTTTTAAATTCAAAGAAGTTATAAGCAAAATAGTTCGTCTAATTGTTAATTGATGCAAAAAGGTTCGTCTATCGGTGAGTTAAATAAAATTTCGAGTAATAATATAGGAAACGAAAAATTCTGGAGCCATACTTGACGTCCCTCGTTTGTGAACGTACAACTTCAGGAAACTATGACTATGTACACAGCAAAAACTGTTAACACATAAACAAGTTATTTGAGTTTATTGCTAAGCGTTGTTTAATTATAAAATCATTGATTACTGTAGGCGTATTTCCTGATCGATTAGCGTTTGTGACCTTGGGTATAGCAAGGTCTTAAGTTATTGTCACCTCGGTTTGGCGTATTTGATTTATTAACTAAAGAATGGTGGACTATATGACCTAAACCCAGATTGTAGAGGAGGCCCGTGCCCTGCAGTGGGACGTATATGGGCTGATACAGTACAGGAAACAAAGAATTGTTGTGAACCACCAGAGATTGCCAAAATAGCTTCTATTAGTCGTTACGGACCTCTGAGGGGAGATCTATGTACAAGAGTTTTCTGTAGCTGGAATTGATATTTATGATTAATAATTAAAAAAGAACATCACAAGTTATAATGAGACTAAGATTAAAGAGATCCATATGTAATTCCAGTGTAACTGTAAATGATGATTAGATTTAACATGTGTGACATCAACAAGACGTGAATCTGCTTATTTTTAACCAGGGTCCTTACGATGCTAAGGAGATATTTAGCTCTCCGGATTGCTTTTGTTTGCTACTGCTTAAAAAGGACATTGCAATAAAAAATCTATTCCGTATTATCTATTCGATACTTGGGGGGAGGGGGGTGGGTCTATATTCAGCAGTGGACTTCCTGTAGCTGAATAGACACATATAGATAGAAACCTATTATAAACATCATTTAAAGTTAAGACATGCAACGTTATTTTTAAACGAATTTGTATAGGTTCTAGTAAATGTTGTCTAAATGATGTTTGGTATAGTAGCGAAACTAAATTTAATAATGCATGTTTTAAAGGTTATTACTTGTTACTAACTTCGGCGTACCGCCGTTCGTACTCGTATATTGCGGCACTTTGAAAATGAAAACAGGATCATATTTTAGGATTATAATATTGATACTCTGTGACAATTGAAAAGTTCGATAATATGTAAGTGAAAGAATATTATGCTATAATATATTTATCCCAGAAGGGGTAGGCAGAGGCGCCACCAGGACACCCACATTTCGCCTTGTATGTTCCGTCCCATGATGTGCCAGGTGGCGAGCTTATCGCCATATTGGGCACAAATTCCTGACTCCGGGCTGATAATGAATAGAAAAACCCAATATCACTTTGCCCGACACGGGATTCGAACCCGAGACCTCAGCTTTGTAGTCGTAACGTAGTACAACTAGACAGCCGAGGCAATCTATAATATGTTGCATTAATATATCAAATAACCCTATTAAATAAATGACTTGACAATACAGAAAACGCAAGTAATCCCCAGCTTCAGGAACAAATTTTACACGGATTCTTTAATGGCAAACAATTAGCTTTGGTTTTTGCAGAGTTATAAATAAAAACAGCATGAATTGGCTGTTAATCACGAAGTTCTTGGATTTCTCGCTCAGGATTACTTTGCAATACTCTTATTTTTGTACTTCAATTTAAAAAATCTCATAAATTGATCAAGACTCATTGAAGCTTAATTTTGTCAGTGTTATGTCTAGTTATTACTTTAAATTTTTAACTTACATTTAATATTCCATCCATCAGCCAAAGGACGTCCACTGCTGAACATAGGCCTCTCCCAATTATTTCCACAGTGACCTGTTGGAGGCAGCCTGCATCCAGCGACGACATTTAATATTAGCAGACATATATTTTTTGCTGCTCGTTGCAAATTAAAATACTCATTTTTACGTAATTTTATCATATTAGCAGATAGGTATATTTTGTTGCTTGTTAACAAAAAAAGCTGCTGTTAGCTCGGCCGAAGACCCGAGAGCCGAGTTGATCCGGCACTTTAGCGATGATATACCGGACATCAGCCTGTGTGAGATTGAGATGGCCCTGAAGCAGCTTAAGAACAACAAGGCGCCGGGTGAGGACGGAATCACTTCAGAGCTTCTGAAAGCGGGCAGAGCGCCGATACTGAAAGTCCTTCAGAGGCTCTTTAATTCCGTTCTCCTCGAGGGATCAACGCCAGAGGCATGGAGCAGGAGCGTGGTGGTACTGTTCTTCAAAAAAGGTGATAACACCTTGCTGAAGAACTACAGGCCCATCTCGCTCCTGAGTCATGTCTATAAGTTGTTTTCGAGGGTCATCACAAATCGTCTCGAACGCAGGTTTGATGACTTCCAGCCTCCCGAACAAGCCGGTTTCCGAAAAGGCTTTAGTACCATAGACCACATTCATACGCTTCGGCAAGTTGTACAAAAAACCGAGGAATATAACTTGCCGCTTTGTTTAGCGTTTGTGGACTATGAGAAAGCCTTTGATTCGATCGAGACCTGGGCTGTGCTAGAGTCTCTCCAGCGATGCCACATAGACTATCGGTACATCGAAGTGTTGAAGTGTATATACAACAGCGCCACCATGTCGGTCCGAGTACAAGATCAGAGCACGAAAGCTATTCCACTACAGAGAGGCGTGAGACAGGGAGATGTCATATCTCCGAAACTGTTCACTGCTGCGCTGGAAAACGCCTTCAAGCTCTTGCAGTGGAAAAGATTCGGCATCAACATCAACGGCGAGTATATCACTCACCTTCGATTTGCCGACGATATTGTAGTCTTGGCAGAATCGCTGGAGAACCTTAGCACTATGCTCGAAGACCTCAACCGAGTCTCCCAACAGGTGGGTCTTAAAATGAACATGGACAAAACGAAGATCATGTCGAATGTCCATGTTGTGCCCACCACCATTGGAGTTGGGGGCTCGATTCTTGAAGTTGTAGACGAATATGTTTATTTAGGACAAGTGGTCCGGTTAGGCAGGTCCAACTTCGAGAGAGAGGTCAATCGTCGAATCCAACTCGGTTGGGCAGCGTTCGGGAAACTACGCGACATCTTCTTGTCCAAAATACCTTAGTGCCTCAAATCGAAAGTCTTCGATAGTTGTGTGTTGCCAGTGATGACATACGGCACCGAGACGTGGCCTCTCAATATGGGCCTTATTAGGCGGCTCAAAGTCACTCAACGAGCTATGAAGAGGGCTATGCTCGGGGTTTCCCTACGAGATCGAATCAGAAATGAGGAGATCCGTAGGAGAACTAAAGTAACCGACATAGCCCAGCGGATTAGTAAGTTGAAGTGGCAATGGGCGGGGCACATAGCGCGGAGAACTGATGGCCGATGGGGCCAAAAAGTTCTCGAATGGAGGCCACGTAGCGGAAAGCGCAGCGTGGGACGTCCACCCACAAGATGGTCAGACGACCTGGTAAAGGTGGCGGGACGTCGCTGGATGCAGGCTGCCTCCAACAGGTCATTGTGGAAATCATTAGGAGAGGCCTATGTTCAGCAGTGGACGTCCTTTGGCTGATGGATGGATGGATGGATAACAAAAAAAAACTTTATTATGTAATTTTATAAACAGGTATTATAAACTCAGACCTGTTGTCATACAATTGTGCGTTCAAGTTTTCAGCAGTGTTGTTTTATTGTTTTTTTTAACTCATATTTAAAACACAAATTATAATATCTCATCATCTATTTTGGATGAATGTAAAGTACTGAACTTGACCGATGTTGAGGTTACACGAAATTTAAAAGAACATAATTTATTGTTTGTGAACGCTCACAACAGTGGGGGCATCTTCATTTAAATTGTATCATTTTCAGCTTAAATATAGCCCGGAAAGATTTTATTGGATTCAGGATTTTTAAAATAATGCAATCGATACTTAGAAAAATTTAGGTAGGTATTAAAACTATGTGTGCTACGAGAAAAATGTGTGATAAAAAAATGTTTTTGCCTATACTATAATATTATAAACAGGAATAATTTTATTGTTCGTTTGTATTGAATAGGCTCTGGAACTACTGAACCGATTTGAAAAATTCTATCACTGTTGGGAAGCTACGCTATCCCCGGGTGACATAGGCTATATTATATTTTCAAAATAAAAAATGAAAAATAATTACCTAAACTATTACTATAAAACTATCTGCAACTAGGCGAAACCGGGCCAAGCCCGTAAATGATATAGTGATGATATATACAAATTTAAAAGAATCATCGTAGATTTAAATCGAACCATTCATTTTTTAAATAGCAATAATGGCAAGACGCGTAAGGTTGCATGATGGTAAGCGTGACACCAGCTAAAATTCTTCTTATTTATTTTTTATTGATTACAGTTCTTCAAACTAAAAGAAAAATTGCGTAATTCTTACACACAGTTGCTTGAACTAAACGAAACATTGCTAGTTGCTTGGCGTCAGCATGCTATCCACAGAATTTTGTGTCAAAATATATTTTGTTATTTTAGTTAACTCCCGCTGGTTAAGTAGATCAGTAGTTTCCTTGGTCTTTACAAAGTAAACGAAAACTCACATTTCGCTACTGTTGACCTTCTCGCAGATGACCGGCAGTTGGCTGAGATGCAGATGGGTTGCATTCAGCTGACATGATTTGTCTCCATAATGAAGAACTTCAGCGGTCACTTTCGATGTTGTACCTGGAAGAACATTGACTTATTAATGGTTATATTCACGTGGATATTATAGTGAAACTGCTTTTAATTGGTTTTATCGCGTTTTTTTGGTTTTTGACCTCCTGGCTTTTGAAAAACTATATTATTCGTGATCATGGAGTGTAGTGTGTACTGAGGTATTATCGAACATCGAACCCGCGGCATTTCTTTTCAAAGTCGGCATCTAACCAACTGCACTACGGAGGCTTTTCTGTTATGATGGTATTGAAGAAACTATTGTTCTATCCTGCTAAAACCTACGTCAATCCACTTTTAATAAGCTAATGACACGGTCTATTCATCAATAAACGAACAGTCATCACCGAATTAGACAGACAAGTCAAAACATATTTGGAGGTGAGCAAAAACTATTCCAATCGAATGTTTTATGCCATTAAGTTCAATTTATTGGCGAGGTCGTTCAAAGTCATGGTCGCAAGACACGCGAACATCACAAAAAATTAATAAGCGATTACGCATTGCTCGCTCGGTTATTACACATTTTTTTACTTTTTTATACTGACACGACAATGCAATGGTGAGTTCAGAGCATTCCAGATAAGTAACCATGGGTGTAATTATATCTCTTCGGTCGATGCAATAATGGCCGTCTTCTCGAAATTGGAAGTACACTGGCTGAACCTGATAGGCTACACGCTTTCAAAATCTCATATGAATGTCCTGGAGTGGACTTTGAGAGCAGTAGTTTAACAGATTAAAGTGTTATTCTAGAGGGGATATAGCATACAAAATCTGTGCGCTGGAATAAAACACTCAAGCAATCAATGGAGAGAGGGATGCGTATGCCTAGGAGTGACAGAGATAGAACAGAAACAGCAATACCGAATTTCGTTACATTTTGCTCACGATTGCCTCGATGGCGTAGTTACACTACGGTACGATTACAACGCTGAGGTATCGGGTTCGAATCCCGGGTCGAGCAAAGTGATATTGAATGTTTATTCATTATCAACCTGGAGTCATGAATTTGTGCTCGATATGGCGATACCAATGCGCAGCCTATCACATCGTAGGACGGAACATACAAGGCGAAACCTGGTTGTCCTGGTAGTACCTCTGCCTACCTCTTCTGGGAACAAGGCGTGAGCTTATATGAATAGTTAAAGTTAAAAATTTTTTCGTGTGTATGTATGATTTTATCACGATGACCCCTCTATAATATCTCAGTGACATAAAACGGTAGCATTACTACTCCTTCAAGGGTAGAAGCGTTATCTCATGTCATGTGTTACAATGCAGATGATGTAACAATAATGATAAGAATTAAAGTTATTAATGTGTCAACATGAGACGGCTTCACTGCGCGTAGCAGCCTTCACGCATTACAATTGCTTTGAGTTCACATATGTAAAAAGCCTTGCTTGTCCTCATAATAGCTGCGAACGGCTTAAAATGTATTTAATTTTTATCGTACCACTGATCTGGTAATTTCTATAGAATGTGTAGACGTGTTACATTCGTCTCGGTGCAAGGATCGAACCCGCAGGCTCTCATTTCACATCCAGCGTATAACCAAGCAAACCACAGAGGCTGTCACTGAATGGATTACACATCAGAATATCTACATAATATAGAATAATTATACAGGGTATATCAAGACCGCGACCGAAAACGAAGCCAGGTGGTAGTATTAGTGACTTCAAACACAATGCAATGAAAAATTTCGCAAAAAAAATCGTCAACTTTTTTTGGTGATTTTTTACTTATCGTCGTATTTGGGTGATAAATACATAGTTTTCCTAAAAAAATGATGGACACCTTTTTATTTTGACGCAATGGTACGATAGGGTTTAAATTACTATTTTCGCAATAACTAGGTATTTGCTACCAAAAACAATGATTTTCAAAAAATTGCAAAAAAAAATCTGTCGCTTATTTTGTGAAATTTTTATTTGCATTGTGTCTGTAACCACTAAAACTACCACCCGGCTTTGTTTTCGGTCGCAGTCTTGATATACCCTGTATACTACATTGGCTTTAATTTACCAAGTATTAACCAGGGCAACACTGTGTCGAGCCTTCTCGAATATATATCAGGGTTTAAGGGTTACTCCTGCTGGCCTTATAGGTTGGTGATGTTTGTTAAATTACATATAATTGAATAAACAACTCACCAATAAGATAATGTCCGAGCTCTCCCAAGATGTAGCCGACCGACACCAAGCCCAGGACGTACCATTTGTAGAATCTCTGCAGTTTTGCCCACAAACCTCCGTGAAACATGGCGGACTGTTCTGTAGAAGAAATATATTTATTAAATAACTTGCTCAAAATAACAGGTATTTGTGGAGAGCCTTGGGGGAGGCCTAGCAGTGGACTTCACGCGGCTAAAAAAAGAGAGAGAGAGAAATATACCGGTAATAACTTTAAAAGCAATAATAATAACCTTTAATCAGCAATACCTGCAATGTATCTATACCAAAAATCGCGGATGTAAAAGATAAATAAATACACCCAACAGTAACACACATAGTCCTGACCCCACTAAGATCGAGTCTTGTGTCGTGGGTATCAGAAGCTACGAAAGACGTTTCGGTCTCACAAACACCCAGATCCGAAACAAATACCTGTGGATAACACAAATATTTGTTTCGGTGCGGGGATAAAACCCGCGGCCTCTCGTTTCACAGGCGGCGTCTAACCAACTGCGCCACGGAGGCTGTCAAAAGTAATACCTGTAATGTATCTATACCATAAATCGCTGATGTAAAAGATAAATGAATACAGTAATCAACTTTGTCTTGACCCCAGACAAACATATGTCATATTTATATTGCTATGAATTGCGAGACGAGCATGCAAAAGTGCATTAACACTGCTGCTTGGCGGGAGAAATAGACATTGCAGTGGTACCTGCCCAGGCGGCCTCTCACATATAAGAGACCTGCTACCAGTAAATATGAAATGAAATAAAATGAAATTCGTTTATCAACATAGTCTTCACCGCAGACAAAGATATGTATTTTCAAGTGGGCATTAGAAACTACGAGAGACTTTTCGCTCTATATTGTTAGAGCAAAAAGTCCCGATTCGGATGACTTAAAACATTTTGTTGCTCACACAAAGATTTGTTTAGGTTCATGTGTAGAGACTATTGTATAATGAATTTAAATGTCCCGCAAGTTCTAAACTACCGCTGTTTTATGATAGATTTTTATCTCCTCACGTTCATAAGACATTGCGTCATGACATAATATGTTGAGAATTGTTATGCACTAACACCGGTGCCTTTTAAAACTGCATGATACGCATAAAATTCATATCCCACCAAATTTTCGAAGAAGGGGGTAAGGAAAGATGCAGAAAGAATAATAAATTTATAGTATAAGATATGAATGTAGAATAAGCTTTGTGAGATTTCAATTATGTCCAGCGTGGCGACATTTTCATCTTCTATTAGGCCAGCGTGGTAGACTATATGCCCTAACCCTTCTCCATCGTACTCTCGATTGTAGAGGAAGCCCGTGCCCTTAAGAGAATAGCATCCGCGAGAATAGCATCAGCATCCGCCATACTTCACTTTGAGGTAACACTCAGTTGAAGTGATTCTTCTTTGAGGAGAAAGCCCCGATGTTTTAATTGGAAGGTCAGAATTGTGACTATAGGAATGGAAAACAATTTTTCTTAGCTCGTTGAATAAAGGTGAATTGTATTATCTGTTTCAAGATTTAGAGTGACGAAAACAGATTTCGTCTGTACTTTCGAACAAATAACATCAATTTAATAGAATATCATACATGCTTGGTGGTTAAAGTAAGAAATAAGACAGTTTTTTTATTGTTATATGTATCTAATGCTTTATATGAAAGAAGATAAAATTATAAAAAAACATTTTATATAACATATACATAGACATGTTTTTTGGCCTTGCTAAAATAATCTTTCCTGCAATCCTAATTGTTTCCGCGAATCTCCAAAAAGTAATGCATGATGGCATCAAATGGCAAAACAAGTGCCATAATAAAATAGATGACTGCACTTCACATTATCAGATTACCTTCAAACCTCCTTGGAGTATTCGATATTATCAATTGAATGAAAACTAACAAATCTAGTTTATACGCGTTTTAATGAGAATCGATAATGACACATTTTTATTTTTATATAGAACTAGTTTTGTAATTTAATGACATACTGAATCCTGAATTAGGAAGTATAGAGATGTTCCAGCTCATGAAATAAAGAGAAAAAGTGTATTATGTATTGATACATTCTTAGAGATTTTAATTGATGACAAAGCCGACGGAGTCATTAACACTCCTACACCATTTACAATGCAATAATCCCTATAAAGCATAATTGCTCTTTTTACACGCAATAAATATCTCAATTAACGTCCCATATTAAGCAATGGAAATTGAAAAAACCGCTTAAGTGTTAGCGGAAATGTGACATAAAAACCGTATAAGTGTTCTTCTAAAATTACCAGGGTAACCTTGCTCTGCTTAAGTATCCTGCCCATTGAAACTCCAGCAAAACATAACTTCAGAAGGTCAGGTTAGATCTGTAGCAGGTGTGAGTTATGCACCAATAGAATTGCTTTACAAGTCGGGGTCGTTCTCGGACCACCTACCTGTATGTCGAACCAGTATTTTATTAGAGATAACATCTATTGATGCAATTGACTGCCTCCGTGATGCAGTTGGTTAGACGCCGGCTGTGAAACTAGATGCCGCGGGTTCGAACCGAAACAAATATTTGTGTGCTTCACAGGTATTTGTTTGGGGTCTGGTTTGTGAGACCGAAAAAGTCTCTCGTAGTTTTTATACCCACGACACAAGACTCGATCTTAGTATGTGCCTGTTGGGTGTATTTACTATTTATTTTTATTTATTAATTTCTTTGTCTCCTTAATATTTTGCACATGCAGTCAATACCAAGTTGGCTAAACTTTTTGCGAGATTTCGGAATGCCCTGGACTAGAATTTATGCCCTGCATGGCGACAGCCTTATCTCCTATTACATTTGAGATAAACCAAGTTTGGTGAACTGTGTGTGCGTCTTATACATAATCTCCCTCGTATACATAGTCCTATACATAGTATCCCTCCTTATGACTTCTCCATCTATATATTTCGGGAAAGACTTCATTTTAAGCGCTTATGTCCAGTTCTAAATATAACTTTACCAACACAGCCACTGGGTCTAGCCTAAACTGGTTTCTAAGGTAAAGAATTTTGCCATACACGTGCTCCTAATTCCTGAGACAATAGCACAGCAATCTTGACATTGTAAGGTCGTACACACGACATATTGGACGTGTCCATCCACCACAAAGACCTATTTCGGTAATAAAAAGCCAACAATGACCTAGTTGACAACAATGACGTAATTAAGCGGCGCGTTGCGTGACACTTGGTCATTATTTGGCACGACACTGCAACGATGTCTGGTTTAATCCCGACATAATTATCAAATATTTAGCTGGATTAGAATTCAATGGATGCAGGCTGCTTACATGAGGTCATTATGAAACTACTTGGAGAATGCATTTGGCTCTGGATTTCCTGTGGCTGAAGATAAATTGAGACACACAGAGAGAGAGAGAGAAAAAGAGATCTCCCCATATTTTTTTCACGGACGCTTTCTGTATCTTTTGTATGTGCCCCTCGTTGACCTTTCAAACTATTTTTGCAAGTTAATTAACTTTAATTTTTTTTACCATATTTGTATAGCGCTAATTTAAAACACAAGAAATCGCGTGCAAAACTTTGTAATTAATAAATATGAAAGTAATCGCCGCTTAAAGAGGATTTCTAAGAATGTTCACTGTTAGGACTCGAACCAACGATGTCAAGGGTAAGGAATCTCGGTTGTACAAATTAACTTACAATATGTATTTTTTTATTGCGAACAATGGCTTGACCTCATTATTGAAATCGAGTCCTTTTATGATTATACAAATGGATAATTATCGGGCGTATATTTACATTGTATATTTCGTATTAATTTTACGAGATATCGCCTACATCACCCAAGGGGTAATCAGAGATCGCATTACAGCTGTTCATTGTTCTACGCTGTTATTTTCGCTCCAAAATCTGTACAAATTTAATTCCTGGGCAAAGTAAAGTACGATATACTTCAAATTAAAACCTGGATCGAACTTAGGATTTAACGGTTCATAGCCGAAACATGTGACCTTTACGCTAAGGCCACGTAATTTTGCCGTTTTCATAGTTTACGCGTATTGTATTTGGTACCACAGGACCTTTCGTTCTCAACACCGACACCTGAACCAAAGTTTACTGAATTTCATTTCCTTAGTAATTTTAAATAGTAATCCTTAGAGTATTTATAATAAAGATTAAAGTTGGAGCGCTTTCGTTCTATCTATCTATCTATCTATATCAGCCCATATACGTCCCACTGCAGGGCACGGGCCTACTCTACAATCGAGAGAATCGATTGAGAGTGGTTAGGCCATATAGTCCACCACGCTGGCCTAGTGCGGGTTGGCGGACTTACATACCGTAGAAATAGCTTTCGTTCATTTATGTCTTAAAAACGCAGCTATTTCATTGTGCGTAGTGTTGGTAGCGCTGCTATGTCAGTGAAAATTGAACAGCAAATTGCTATTTTCGTTGGTAACCAAAAATATTTATTTAGCTTTTATGCGTCTAAAATGAGCTTGAGTAAAATTCAATTCCGCCAAAAATATTTATTTTCCTTTTTTAAATTCGTATATGTTGGACAACCTTATATGAAAAAAGCGGCGGGTAGCAGATGGATGACGGCTGCTCAAGACCGGGATGGTTGGCGCTCACTTGGGGAGGCCTACGTCCAGCAGTGGACGACGACAGGCTGAGTATATAGGTATATATATATGAAACCTTAACCTACCTTACGTTTTTGAAGTACCAACGCACTCTCTATATTATAAATACTCTAAGTAGTAATCTTTACAATTTAAGGAATAATATGTTATGTTAATACTGGTTTTGTATGGCATTAGCATTCTAGATACAACTTTCTAATGGTTTGGGAGTGAAAGTTTCCACCGTACGAATTGTTAGGATCAACGTCATAATTTTTATGCATGTTCGAAGTTATAGTAAATGCATTTGTGGTTTTGGCTATGTGATGTAAAGTACCTAGCTAAAACTCTTTCCTTTTTGCTTCAGGATTTGATTTCCGTGACGATAAATGTGTGTATGGCCTTATTTTAATTCTAATTGTAATATTTTGATTTTACTGCAATTATCCTTATAAGTTACTTGGTGGGTTTTACAATTCTCATATTTTTTTGTATTCATGCGGTTAGAAACCACATACATATCACATTTTTATAAACCCACTTTGTTTAATTTATATTGGGCACTATTTATTTTATTTTTAAATATGTTTATGCAATACAAAATTAATCAGCTGATTGCGACAGTAATATTGCCGCCAAACGTATTTTTTAAGGCTTAGGCTTACAAGTTCATACAGCCTTGCGTCAACGACATATTTGCATGCATATTTATTTGCTATATCTTTGTTCGATGCAACTTATCCGCGTAGTTAACATTTATAGTTTATACATACTTGGATTATTACTTGCATAAGATCAAGCATGTATCTACGATGGCGTATGTGGAGATGCCACAAATTCCACCTACAACTTGCAAAATTTATTTCTGTAATTAGTTAAGTGGCGAGCCTATTTCTATGTCGGGAAAAATGACAGTTCCTGGCAAGTAATTTTAAGTGTTAATTACCCGTTTTTAATCTTTTGCATACCTACTTAAATAATTTTTTAAAGTATGTTCATCTTTAGACAGCTTAATGTAATCCTAAACACAATCTAAAGTCTAGACAAACCTAAAAGTCCGAATAAATGTTTCTTCACGCCTATCAACAATTCGACGTGGCTGGATAGTTCCTAAACAGTCTTGTTTACAAAAAAAATCAAAGGAATTTTATACAAGGTTTTTGACCTTAAACAATACCAAATGCAGTACTTACTCACCCGTACAATTATAGATTAATTTGCGCCTTAGTGTAGACGCAATGATGCGTTATGTGAAGGACAAGTTAAAAGATTGATGTAGCGTAGGAAAAAAATAAAGGCTAATCTATTGAAGTGAGGAATACAATGGAGATGTTCGTGCTAGGCGGGTGTTGGAGATTTAGGTCATGCTTAGTGAGACGGCCAAAATATAGAGGACATTCTTCTCAAGGATTTTAAATATATATTATTATTTTATTCCACCAACCAGCGATGTTGTAATAAAAACTGTCATAAAAAAGAAAAGATGCTAAAGCTGTTAGGGTTCTTATGCTATTTAGCCAAAATTACGGGTAAAAAATATTATCCCGATGTTATGGAGACAGCTTGAAAAGAAACCAAATATCAGCAACCTAAACGTGGATAAAATAAAAAAACCGCCACACACAGTACAAAAGTAGAACATACAAATTGACTAAATAAAAATTGAACGTAAATAATTGTTGACCAAATATCTGATACCACAGGGGACTATGCATGTGCCAAAGATCTTAACAAATGGTTTAATTTATTTGAAAATAAGAAAGCGCTAAATAAATCTGTGCAATTAATCCTCATTTTCTAAGTATTCATTTCTATGATTATAACACTTGATTCAATAATTTTTCCCGCATTAGTAAGTGTTTACATTTAATTAAAATATAATTGCATTATTATCTAATAATCGCTATCGTGTTGATATTCTCAAGCCACGATCTTTACGTGCGTAGTCGGAATTTGTGAATTAAGTTTATTATGGAAAAAGTCCGGTTAACTAGTGTGTGATCTATTAAAAGCGTACTACTAAATTATTTCAAGTAAAAATGCTTTGATTGACTAAACTGAAATAAATTTGGTAATTCTAGCTTAAGTTAGGTATAAACTTAGTTATACTCGGCCTATTACCCTCCTCGGCTGTAGGCTGGACTCCCTAAGAAAGCGCCAACCAACCTTCTCCATTTATTTTGCATTTTTATAAATAATAGAATCATACCATAACGAGCATGAATTAGGTAGCTTTCATATTCTTGTGCCTTTATTCGTGTCGAAATTGCCGATACGGCAGCAAGCTCATTTTTACCCCAATATATGTATAGTAGGGAGAGAATTAGGCATATGAATCACAGCATATTATATAAGTTTTTTTTAACCGAAAAGTTACAATCTATAACTCTCAACTGCTGAAGTAAAAATCTCAAATTAGTATACTATAACAGTCCAAAAAAGCGCGTGTAAGCAACTCCTATGATTGAAATAAAACTATTTTATACGGATTTTATTACGGACTCAGTCCGCCCCGTGACCACGAAAGCTGTAAAGTAATCGAAACGTCGGGAAGTTAAAAAATGTAAAAATTAAACCAAATCGCGATAAAATCCGTATAAAATAGTTTTATTTCAATGTGTAACATTCGCGTAAATCTAAGAAACCATTAACTCCTATGATATAAAACCTAGACATTTTGTAATATTACTGATAGTCAACTTGTTTACAACACATTCATCAGATATTGAGAGGTAACCCCGTTTCAGTACTGCACTCTGAAGGTTGTGGTCAATAGGTATTATATTAACAATATAACAGTGATTCATGACTTTGTTTATTTATTTATTTATTCTTAACTGCACACAAAAAAGGAACAAAACACTTAGAGATATTACAGATTAACAAAAAAGTACAGATGGCGGTTATCGTTCTAGGCGATTTCTTACAGACAACCTTAGGATGAATATAAGAAAAGAAAAAGAAGAGAGGGCAGATATTGAGCAGATATTTGTTAATATAGGGTATTTTAGAAATGTGAAACAGCGATTTAGGCTAGCATGACTGTATCAATGGGGGCAGTTGATCGTAGATATCGCTAAATTATCTCGTAATATAGATAAAGATATTCCTCTATGTTCTTTTTTTATCGATTGAACTACCCCATAATACATTGTAATACTCCATAATGATTTAATCCATCCAAGGGTTGCCTGGAAGAGATCGCAGGTAGCGAAAAGGCCGCCAATTGTAATCATGCCTTTAGTTTTAAGTGATTTAACTGTTATTCTCGTAATATAGAGATTAGTAAAATTATAATCTATCTATATCTATATCAGCCCATATACGTCCCACTGCAGGGCACGGGCCTACTCTACAATCGAGAGAATCGATTGAGAGTGGTTAGGCCATATAGTCCACCACGCTGGCCTAGTGCGGGTTGGCGGACTTACATACCGTAGAAATTCTTTAAAATCGCTACGGTATGCAGGTTTCCTCACGATGTTTTCCTTCACCGTTAAAGTGCGTGGTGATTGACTATCAATACACACATAACTCCGAAAAGTCAGAGGTGTGCCCTGGGATTTGAACCCGCGACCACCGTGAACATGTAGGCAGCCGCGTCTGGTCCGTTTACCAACAGGCCACCACGCACTACTACTAACTACTACTAAAATTATAATAAAGTATGTAAATAATATTGCAACAACTCTATGTTAAGTAACTGTCTTTTAAAATAACGAAAGAAAAAAGAAAAGTCTTCATTGGTTAATACCCAATCGAAAGGAGTTTCCATCTCCAGAAACTCATCTACAATGTTTAATATTACAAAGTCTTCTCAACCAGTCAGAGGTTATTTATTGGTAATCCTAGCCGATGTTAGAGTCTATTTAATGTTCAGAAATACTTTCTTTTTCACTCACACTATCGGACGGATTGTGAAAGTTTAATATTATGATCGCTCCTCTAGTTTTTTGGTAGTAGTTTGAACCAGTATCGATACATCAATAGTCCACTTCACTGCACGATAGTGCAGTATCATTAAGAACAACAACGGAACACTTTTTTGCCTTTGTCTTTTCATCATCATCATCATCATCATCAGCCCGTTGCAGTCCACTGCTGGACATACGCCACAGAACCCGATCTGCTGCTTTACGTATCCAGTCTCTGTCCTTTATGAATCTCTTATTTCCTTTATGATTATAAAACTCCACTTCACTTGATTTTGACATACGTATCCTTTTCGCTTCCTCAATTTTTATGACTTCATGCATCTTCAGGATATAAATTACGTGACAATTGTTTATTATGTCACTGATATAACTACCAAATTAATTTAATCAGTATCCTGTGTCATTTTCCCTAAAAAAATATCCCCCTTGGTCTTTAGAAATAGTTTTTTGTCTTGTCAAAGAATTCTAAATGTATTCAGTTTAAAAACCTAGACTAGAGTTAAAATTTAGTCACAAATATAGGCTGTAATTGCTGACATTTTAAGAAACAACCTTGGCGGCCGGCTCAGCGAGTCGCTGCCAGGAGAATAAATAATTGGCCAGTCTTTACGCACATTTTTACTTAGCCTTAGTGTGTTACTTCCATACTAATATTGCGAATGCGTATAATAAATATTAGATTATATAATAATAAATAAAAAGAAGATTCATAGTAACTTTATACAGCAATCACAACTGAACCTTCAAACGAACGTCATGAATTTTGTAGAAAGCGCCGAAACTAGAAAAGGTGCTGGTTTTGACCCTACAGAGAACCGTGAAGTAAAACCAGTCACAAACGTTTTGCTTTTTGATTAAACCCGTATATTTTAAGTCAAGCCAGCTGGCATAGCCTATATACAAAAGCTGATTCCGGAATGCGGAAACCAACGAGTGAGTCACTAGTCAGTGTCCATTTCATCTAGGTTTCTACGAAGTAATTTTATATCCCACGGCAAATGTGAAAATGACTACATAATTTTATGAAATAAAGCTCTTAACATTCAGAAATTGATTGCCTTGATAAATTATGGTGCGCTAATAACAAGATGGTTAATGTCAAAACAGTGCATTGTTACTTGAAGGCATAGATAATTAAATTTACCTTGCTTAGTCATGAGAAGAACAATGCTGTTGTATAGAGTATCGTGTACAACAGAAACAGATATATTAGGATGGAGCTTAGAGTATATGTAATATAGAGGGAGCGCTGACATACATTTGCGTCTTCCAGAACGTAGATATTTTTTTGTTCGTAATGTTGGTAGAACAGCCATATTAGTGAAAATTGAACTAATTATTTAACAACAAATTGCTATTAATTCCTTTGACAACCGACAGTATACTTCGTTATTATCCGCCGTAAACGAGTTTGGGTGGAATTCCATAGCCCTAAACTATTTTTTTAATTTTTTAATTTCATGTAATTCGTAGTAGTATAGTTAAGCTTCAGGGCAAGGGACGAGATTGGCGCAAAACCGAACAAAGTGGTGCAATAAAGAGGAGGCCTATGTCCAGCAGTGGACAAATACGGGCTGAAATGATGATGATGATGATATAATTGATGATATAACCTGTCAAAATATGTCGAAAACGGATATAGAAAACGGTGGCCCACCACCACCATTTTTATCTACTTTTTTAAGTACCAGCGCTCCTTCTGTATTATAAATACTCTAAGGGATGGGCATAGATTATACAACTTTATTCAGTTCGATCCTAACCTATTACTTTCGTTTTGTTCACTTTTATCAATCTCTTCATGTTAGTTCAAGCTAGTAGTTCTGACCTTCGCTTATTACGTGAATAGAACTACCAATTACCTAGTTATAAAAGGTTACTTGAAATAATTTTATACTGTACTCATTATATGATGAATATTTTTAATTAATTTCAAACATTGTAGTATAAAGACACTTGGCCTAATTACAGCGCGCGAAAAGTATAGTTACTTTTTAATTAAAATTATAACTATGATTCGGATTGTATCTTTTTAAAAGTGAACAATGCTATAAAAATGCAATCTTAATTGTGGCTAAATGTTAAGAAAGAAATAAATAAAGAGTTCAACTAAAAGGCAACTAACGACAGAAATGTGATACAAGTTACCAACCTTATAGTTATAATCGCAATGTATGTACTAAACGTATACACTAATAATTATACATACATACATACATAAACTCACGCCTTTATCCCCGAAGGGGTAGGCAGAGGCGCCACCAGGAAACCCACATTTCGCCTTATATGTTCCGTCCCATGATGTGATAGGGGGCGAGCCTAATAATTATAATATTTATTTTTTGTACATTATAATAGTCCATTAATTCTACTCGACTATTCTTACAAATTATAGTAACTTATTTTTTAAGCAGCATTCAGCGCATTGCCAATATAAAAATAATACTACTGCATAGTTGGCAACCTTACTCCTACGGATTTCTTTATTACCATATTTTACGCAGTATCCTGTCTAGACATTTTTGCTGCCAATAAATAAATCTAAAATATGTATTTAATTAAATTATTCTTTTTTCTTAAAATCGTAGGCGTGTGGTGACGTTTTTGCCATAAGCCAAACATTTTTTTATTCTATTTTTTATTTTATTATTTAATTTTGTGACGGATACGGATTTCTTAAAAATGATAAAAATGGAAAATAAAACAATTTCTAAATTTAATAATATAATGGCTCTAGTTATGTAACATTAAATTATCTAAGCCGAATTTAGCTTACCTAAACTACGAGTACCGAGAGTCAAAGTTACAAGTTTCAAATGAGTACGAAATTTAAAAAACCCTTAATCTTTGCCTCGAATCACTCAAGAAGTCTCTCTTCTCTCTTTTCAGCCACAGGAAGTCCACTGCTGAACATAGGCCTTCTAAGATCTCCTCATCGACCTGTCTGAGGCAGCCTGTTGGGAGCGCCGACTCAAAAATACTGAATTAATAATATTAATGGAATCGCATGTTAAATGCACATTATGCAACACGACTAACAAATTTGGATCAATATCGTTAGCATCAGGCGAATGGCTTTCTCATCTCGCCATACATCGCAATAAAAAAAATATGTACGGCCGATTTAGTCACGTGAAAACCGAGATAAACAAGATCTTGGTGATTGACTATCAATACGCTCTTGACTTCTAAAACTAATAGGTGTGACCTTGGATATGAACCCGCGACTATGTAGGTAAACATGTTAGCAGCCGCGTCTGGTCCGTTAACCAATAGGCCACCACGCAATGATTATGAATACCACAAAAAATAGTGCATAATATTTAACAATTTGTACTCAAAAAACACGTTAAGATATAATTTACACTTTACAAAAACACATTTCAATTTGTAGGCATATTTGTAAGGATTAATTCATGACATTTACATCTACAATTAATCAGGATAATTATTGAAGTTCACGTCACCGCTGGCATACAAACTGGAGTCCTTCAACTTAAATTAAAATTGATCTCACATTGCGTGCGACTTATTACGAACTACACTAGTGATGGGTCTGGATTCATACGATACGATAAATTTAAACAACACGCTTTATGAATAAATAAATACACTCAACAGTCACATACAAAGCTCTGATCCCACACTAAGATCGAGTCTTGTGTCTTGGGTATCGGAAACTACGAGAGACTTTTCGGTCTCACAAACACCCAGACCCGAAACAAATATTTGTAGACCGCACAAACGTTTGTCTCGGTGCGCGTATCCAACCCGCGGTTTCTCGTGTCAACCGGTGTCTGACCAACTGTGCCACGGAGCTGTCGCGTCGTGCGATATAAAAATATGCTATTGGAATATTATTATGAAATGGTAGTATGGTAACCATCGTAAAAGCTAGTCGAATGCTCGTAATACAGATCCATGGAAATGGTGTTTCGGGTTGAGTCTATGCGCATACAGCCGATATAACTGTGGCGACAGGGGAGATTTAATATTTTGGATTTTACTAAATTTCTTATCAGTTGTATTGTAGTCGGTAGTTGCTTTGTTTATAAATATACTGCACCAATCTCATGTATGTATCAGCCCATATACGTCCCACTGCAGAGCAAGAGCCTCCTCTACAATCGAGAGTACGATTTAGAGGGGTTAAACCACGACCGCGAGTCGACCACGCTGGCCTGCGGCTTGGCGAACTTTACATACTATTTTGTTTTTTAAATGGTATGCAGGTTTCCTCACGATGTATTCCTTCACCGTTATAGTGCGTGGTGATTTGTTAGTAGTAAAATTACCCGTAACATATAATATTTAACAAACACACAGACAAACAATCTAATCATCTACATTCTACTCCACGTATTATTCCGGTCGCGTAAAATTTCTCAAATGTTCGTATAACGTACAAACACGACCTCCGGACTATGTCGTAATACGCTTAACATTTTACACCCGTGTTGCTGGTTACCTAATAGTTTATTCATTAATCTAATTATTTACGGACGAAATTAATAAGTAATCCTTATGCCTTATGGCTATGTAAAGATCGGTCCAAATAATAAAACTATTAGAATAGATAAAATTTATGCGTGTCAATAATTCTTTCACCTAATTGGTCAAGTGTCAGAATCCTTAGATAGCAATTAACATACATAGACTCACTTTCTCAGAAGAGGTAGGCAGTTGTGCTACTAGGATACCCACGTTTCGCCTTGTGTTTACCGTCCCACGATGTCATAGGGAAGGAGTCTAACGCCTTATTAACGTGCACAAATTGCTGACCCCGGGTGTTCTGTTTCCTATGTGATATGGGGCGAGCCTATCGCCAAATCGGACAAAATTCCTGACTCCGGGCCTTTGCCTACCCCATATAGGATGCAGATGTAGGTTTCCTGCACTGTATCAACCTCTACAATCGATAATATGATTGAGAGGGGTTACGCCATATAGTCCATCACGCTGGCCTAGTGCAGGTTGGCGGACTTTAGATACCATAGAAGTTCTAACAAATTTGATCTGTAGATGTAGATGTATTCTTATTTACTTTGTATTTCGCCCGCTGGACTGTCCTTGTATAATGTGCCCATTAAGGATGTCGTTTATTAAACCACTTAAAAATACCCACATTTAAACATCAATAATAATTATTATAATTTATTTTGTACGCTGTGATTACAACATATTTTAAAATATGTCTTATATTATATCAACATTAAGCTTAGTTAATAGTTTGCCGGCTCCCTTGATCTTTATTAAAATCCTGACTCATGTCTCCGCAGACCGCTGAAGGACAGTAGAAAACAAGGAACATCCTGAGACATAAGATGTTAAGTCTCACTATGTCCAGTAGTTACTCTGGCTACAATGTCTTTCAAACCAATTAAGTACATACATACATAAACTCACGCCTTTATCCCCGAAGGGGTAGGCAGAGGCGCCACCAGGACACCCAATTAAGTAAAGTGGAAGTAAAGTAAAAACATAAACGTTGCAAGAGATAATTTGCCTGTTCTTAATGAACGGTATCGTAATCTATCGCAGCGATTTTGTTGAACCTGAATATCTCACTGCCTCATAAAAAACTACCGTGAAATAGCTTTGCTGTTGCCTTTCGGTCCTATAGGGAACCTAAAAAGACCTATAAACCTATGCCCGTTTCAGGTTTTGCCTAAATATAATATTTAGTTAGGAAATTCAAGCAGTTTTAATTGTTTCGATAGATAGACTGTAGACTGTAACTATTTCTTGCTAATGAATACTTTATCAAGACACCGCACCCACGGAGCGTTGTAGTGTAAATTGCCAATGTAAAAACCTATGTATAATGAATACAAGATTATTAAAGTACCTTTTGTGTCAATGCGTGGTAAACAGAAGAACTTAAGTATTGCGATGTTCGCTTGTTTTGGTCAGGACAATATACTTTTTCGTCGGACTAAAGTGAAAGTCATGTTGGCATTGCTGACCTTGGGAGCAGTCGGAAGTCTGTTGACTCATTGTGTACGATATAAATTGTTACTTTTACTGCGTACTTCACGCAGATGACGGGGTAGGCAGAGTAATTTGATACTTTGCGAATGTATTTCTGTTCGGCTAAAGGATAAAGTTAGGACGTATTGTAGATTTTAAAACCAATGACAGAAAAGTTTGTTTCTTACTGTGGGGTCAAGTCTATGTGACTACCTTACGGTGAGGTCAGGACTATTTGTGCGACTGTTGGATACGAAAATTATTTCTTATAGTGTTTTAAAAAATGTTCGTCAAATAACATAAAAAATTACACTGCGATACAATACAATACTCTTTATTGTAAACCAATTATACAGGGTATATCAAGACCGCGACCGAAAATGAAGCCAGGAGGTAGTATTTGTGATATCAAACACAATACAAGTAAAAATTTTACAAAAAAATGGTCAAAATTTTTTTGTTATTTTTTACATATCGTCGTATTTGAGTGATTAAACATAGTTTTTCTAAAATAATGACGTACATCGCTCAATTTTTAAACACGCAATGGTACGTAAGGGTTTAAATTACTATTTTTGCAAAAACTAGGTTTTTACCCCTCAAAAACGATGATTTTAAAAAAATTGAAAATGAAAATCCGTCGCTTATTTTGCAAAATTTTTAGTTGCATTGTGTCTGTAGCCGCTAAAACTACCACCTGGCTTCGTTTTCGGTCGCGGTCTTGATATACCCTGTATATGTATTATAAATCAGACAAAATACAACAACTTATGGTATTACAATGGGCGGTCTTATCGCTTTAGGTAAAAATTAGGTATTGTAAGTATACTCGTACAATGAAAACCTGCGTATTCAAAGCCCTGAGCAGTTGTCTGCCTGTTTAAGACGAAGTCTTCCTATATCAAAAATTAATGATTAAATATTATTTAATTTCCTTAACAAACTGTGTGCTGTTGGTCACCAATGTACGCGAATCACATCAATACAATACCAGCCATACAAAGGCCCTGATCAGCTAGCATGGCATGTGTGTCAGGGCTGTGATAATGACCTGGTCATCCCGCGGCCTTCCTCAGATAAAATTGATAGCATCGTATCATGATTAAATATCTGCTGTGATTAAATTTTCAATCTGCAATCGTGAGTTAAGTCAGGTCGTGGAAATTATTTTTAATTTAATAATTACTGTTTATTTTATTTTATTAGAAAACAAACAAGTGTGCAGATAGATTTGACAGCCTCCGTAGTGCAGTTGGTTAGACGCCGGCTGTGAAACGAGAAGCCGCGGGTTCGATCCCCGCAACGAAACAAATGTTTGTGTGATCCACAGGTATTTGTTTCGGTTCTGGGTGTTTGTGAGACCGAAAAGTCTCTCGTAGTTTCTGATACCCACAATACAATACTCGATCTTAATGTGGGGTCAGAACTATGTATGTTGCTGTTGGGTGTATTTATTATTAGATATGAAGTAAAATTATGTTAAGATTAAGTAAGTACACTCCACTACGTTTTTTGTTCTTTCCTTAGGAATTATGGATAGGTTATGCTATGCGAAATGTGAGTGTCCTGGTACCACCGCTGCCTACCCCTTCTGGGAAAAAGACGTGAGTTTAGGTATGTATGTGTATGAATAACTCACTCGATGCGAAACCCAATCAAACTGTGCACACAAACCGTAATAATATCCTCGGAACGTGATTCCATACACATTTGCACACGCAAAGCGATGATTTAACATCGTGTTGAGTCTAAATAAATTGTTGTCTTCAGTCACGAACGCGATTTATTGTTTTCCTATGCAATAAATATCATTTAGTATTTTTATAGGATTCCGTAACTTATGGGTGATATCAATAAGTGATAAAAAAAGAAAAGGGATCCAATCAGGCATCCTAATTCATGAATGTTCGTATAAATTAACGAGTTTATGCGCTACACTCCTGCAGAATGACTTGTGTTTGGTGTAGGGTGGTTATAGCATGGAAAATTGAAAAACAGGCTCTCCAAGGAATTCTGTAATTTAATTTTATCGGGAAGTTAAAAGTGTAAAAATAACCAAATTCGCGATAAAATCCGTAAAAATTAGTTTTATATCAACTAATAAAAGCGTTTTAAAATGTAGCGCTATTTTCTGACCCAGTAATTATTACATAATATTTAGCACGTGAGAAATCTAATTTATTACTGTTGTTTACAGTTTGAACACGGACGCTAACATATGACACATAGAATCGATTGCTGAACGTGGGAATTAAGTTAAATCGTGATACGGTTATTTTCTTACTCATTGTATAATACTGGTATACATTAAATTTCAGTAGAGACTTCATGTGAAGATAACAGACAGGATAATGACGAAATAATTTGTGTTCTAGGTAACTGTTGCAATAAAAATCTCCGTGACTTTTACTCTAAAGTCTACAATAGCTATAAAATTGAGTAACAATTCACAATGTGTTGTAATATTTAAAACTGTTTCCGTAGTAATTTGAATTCAGACATGTGATATGACCTATGATGTAAGTAAGTAAACGAATACAGCTAAGACGAGTTTAATTACGCGAATGTGATAATATCGAAGGATATTGTTATTGTTTACAAAGTTGTTTTTATAATGAGGTCCTAAGGGTCAAGGAGACATTGCACCTTGTGGTAAGCGCAGTGCAATCCATATAAATCCAAAAGATTTGGTGATCTCTCGCTGGTCCACAAAATGCATATCTAGGTGAAACTTCCAAAAGATTAATCAAAAACTACACTTTTGGGTGGACATGTAGCGGGAAACACCACAATGGTATTTCCAGTGAAACTTAATAATCACATCATATGCACAATACATCTTTATTAGGTTAAAGACATTAGACATCGAACAAATAACCAAACCACATAGAAAACCTACTGGTGGTAGGTCTCTCATATGTGAGATGCCTCCTGGGTAGGTACCACCGCAATGTCTACTTCTCCCGCCAAACAGCAGTGTAAATGGACTGTTGTGTTCCGGTTTGAAGGACATTGTAGCCAGAGTATCTACTGGACATATTGAGACTTAACATCTTATGTCTCAGGATGGCGAGCGTAGTGGAATGCCAAACATTACCTTGGAATTCATGGTGTTGTTTGGTTTTGCTACTGTCCATTAGCGGTCGTATTGCTTACCATCAGGCAAATGGCATGCTCGTCTCGCTATTCATTGCAATAAAAAAATAAAAAATAAAACCACTAAACTGTCAATACAATATTCTATGTATGAAATACTAACAGTTTGGCCCGGCTTCGCCCGGGTGCAGATAGTTTTTGAGTCCATTCCACATCAACAACATATAGTTTTCGTAACGCACGCGATGTAAAGAATATTTTAGGTATTTTTTTTACATTACACAAGAAAAGGCCAGCTTCAATTTATAGTTTGTATTCTTACAGCGTCACTATGAGGTTATCGTGATCAGGATAAGAATAATCTCCCATTATTAAAAAGTAGTTTTTTCTGGTTCTAAACTCATGTCAATAAATAGCAGCAACGTGAAAAAAAATATGATGACTACCGAATTAAACGTCCTCATATTTCGCTATCCATTGCAAAACACGTATAAAATATTAGGAAATAACCGAGGAAATGAAATTTGCAATGCAAATTAATAATAACATGAAACAATACCTCTAGATTTAAAAATTCATTGTTCGTCTGCGGAAACCTAGGCATTATGTTTAATTATTTTAATTGCAATTTGTACCGTACAAGTACGGAATCGCCAGCGATAATTAGTTATCCTAATGTAAAAGTTTAACTGAATTAAATTGTGAAAGTATTTAATTTTCGTAGGAATAGTTGACTGCCTCGGTGGCACTAAGGTACGATTACTAATGTCTAGGGTTCCAATCCAGGGTTGGGCAAAAATATATTGAATTTTTCTACTCATTATCAGCTCGGGGTCAGGAATTTGTGCACGTTAATACGCGATAGACTCCTCCCCTATTACATCGTGGGACGGAACACACAAGGTGAAACGTGGGTCTCCTGGTAGCACCTCTGCCTACACCTTTTGAAAAAAGGCGTGATGTTTAAGTAGGTATGGCTGTAGGAAAAGTATTTTTCATCATAGTACAGACTTTTTAGTTAGTGCATACATACATAAAGACCTTAGAACCATTGGTGTTACCGGTTGATGCTCTATGCCAACATACCAATATTGGTTTTTCAAAGGTCTCAACCTCATGTAGAAGTTCTCACACAAATCTGGATAAATTCGTTCATGTATATCCAACTACAGATAATTTTTAATTGCTTTTTCACGCACCACTTAAACGACAAACTTTAAAAGACCCATGTTACTTAATATTACATTGAAAATGTAATTAAACACATTACCGGTCGACCGTGTGATATCAAACGCATACATATTCAAATATTCCGACTAGGAAATATAAACTGGCTTAAATTGTTAGGGCGAGTAATTAAATATTACGTGCAAAAAATATTTTATGTATTCTACAATATGTTTATCACGAAAATATGTCATTTTTTATATGCACTGTTGTTGCTGGCCTTGGTGTGGGCTGTTTTGGTAAGGAAGAGTGTTTTTGCAAGAATAATAAAAGGGACTGGTATGGGTGTAATTATTTTAATAAGCATATCACTACCTAGCTATACTACTAATTTATTTGATAAAAATAACTTTTTATAGCGATGAATGGCGAGACGAGCATGCCATTCGCCTGATGGTAAGCGATACGATCGCTCATGGACAGTAGCAAAACCAAACAACACCATGAATTGCAAAACATTGCTTCGCATTTCACTGCGCTCGCTATCCTGAGACGTAAGATGTTTTATTATGTCCAGTAGTTACTCTGGCTACAATTTCCTTCAAGCCGGAACACAACAGCGCATTTACACTGCTGTTTGGCGGAAGAAATCTTTATTCTTTTTATTACCCATAAAATAGTGCTAGGGGCTTAGAGCCCTGTTGTAGCCAGCTCATTGCGCAAGATATGCAAGATATACGACGATTTTTGTCATGACAATGTGAATCAGAGACTGTGGCATTGTACCCCGTATTGAGACATACATATGTATTATGTAGGGTGACTCACAAACATTTATTTCGGTTCAAGATAATTGAAATTCCTAAAAGACTTTTGAAGGTTCTGATATCAGTGATAGAACAGATATTTGTTCAGGTTCTGGGTTTTGTGAGACCTAAAAGTCTTTCGTAGTCTCATATACCCGTCACACAGTTGCATATGTGGGGTTAGAACTGTCTGTTTATGAACGACACGTATCCGTCAACACCGACAAGAACAAATGTCAGTTCATCCGGTAATATTTTCTGTCTACGTCCGGTACGTATGGTAAACAAATGACAAAATGTGATACCACATTTCTGCGCGTCGAGGTCGGCGACTTGACCCCACTTCATTACCGCGTACCAAATTATTAAGTAACTGCGAAAGCCTTGGCGCTTACGCTAATTAACGTGTGTAACGTGGGTAGATTTAGTGCTGTAGTGGGTAGATAGACTGCCTCGGTGGCGTAGTTGTACTACGGTACGACTACAAAGCTGAGGTCTCGGGTTCGAATCCCGGGTCGGGCAAAGTGATATTCGGTTTTTCTATTCATTATCAGCCCGAAGTCGGGAATTTGTGCCCGATATGGCGATAGGCTCGCCCCCTATCACATAATAGGACGGAACATACAAGGCGAAATGTGGGTGACCTGGTGGCGCCTCTGCTTACCCCCTCTGGGATAAAGGCGTGAATTTATGTATGTATTTAGTGCTAGTGTGGGCACAGTTGGAACTGACAGCTCGAGTGGCCAATTCCATGCCGTTTGAAAAATCTACCTCAATTAGATTAATGAAACCTAGACAGCGTTCAGGCCAAAAGTACACTGAATGGTCTCTGCCTACCACAATGGGATACAGCCATGGCGATTTTATATGACTGAAAAATCTTATTTGATTGGCTTGAATTTGAGCCTAATAAGGCCTTTGGATAAGCAGTAGGTAAGGCTCGCTCAAGATTGGAAAGGATGGCGTGATCGAGAAAAAGCTGGGCAGTAGGTGTATAAGGGCTGATTCGATAGATAGATATAGGCCCTTAGAGTTTGCCCTTAAAGGATATTTAAAAGTGCTCGGTATCACCTTTAATCCACCCAAATTATTTCACCCTTAAAATGTGATAAGACGCGAGCTTATCATTAGTTATCTTATCGCTAGTCATTTCGATGATATATTCAGTACAAGATTTTTGACATAAACAAAAAATAATACAGATTTGTTGATATTTGAAAAGTCTTAATATATCCTTTAGAACGGCAATGAAACCTATCGATAGTTAAACAAAAAGCCGAGCGTAAAGGGTCCACAAAGGCTGTGGAGCAGTCACCTTGCGGTCTCTATTCAAGGACCAAGCTTGCAACGACCCTTACCAAGGGTTTCACAATCGCTTGCCAAATACTCCCGTTTGAAACAATGTGAAAGGGGAACGTGACTAATGCAATTTAAAATTAGAACACAATGATCGAAAACAATTAGATTTTATTTTTAAGATAAAAATGAGGTTTTATCAAGAGGTTGGCTCAATGTATACATACAGGGTATATCAAGACTGATACCGAAAACGAAGCCGGGTGGTAGTTTTAGTGGTTACAGACACAATGCAAATAAAAATTTCGTAAAATAAGCGAAAGATTATTTTTTGCAATTTTTAGAAAATCCTAGGTTTTGGGTAGTAAATACCTAGTTATTGCGAAAATAGTAATTGAAACCCTATCGTACCATTGCGTCTTAAAAAATAAAAAGGTGTACATCATTAGTTTAGGAAAACTATGTATTTATCACCCAAATACGACGATAAGTAAAAAATTACCAAAAAAAAGTTTTTCATTGTACTGCGTCTGAAGTCACTAATACTACCACCTGGCTTCGTTTTCGGTCGCGGTCTTGATATACCCTGTATATTTATACTAATATGTTTACTCGTATACCGCTTCCAACAGATTGATCTGGAGATCCTTGAGAGAGGCCTATGTTCAGCAGTTAACTTCCTGTGGCTAAAGAGAGAGAGAGAGAGAAAAAGAGAGTATATCTTTGTTTTTGGAACTTTTTACTGGTTCATTTGCGTGTAATTTTGTAGTTTCAATTGTTTCGTTTTTGTCTAATTCTTTCGCCAAACAGCAATATAAATGCACTGTTGTGTTCTGGTTTGATGGACATTGTAGCCAGAGTAACTACTCGCCATAATGAGACTTAACATCTTATGTCTCAGGATGGCGAGCGCAGTGGAAAGCAAAGCATTGCTTTATAATTAATGGTGTTGTTTGGTTTTGCGACTGTCCATAGCGGTCGTATGGCGAATGGCATGCTCGTCTTGTCATTCATCGCAGTAAAAAAAAATCTTAAACTTCGAAGGTACAGTAGGGAACTCTGCAAAATAAATGGAATTTCGTTTGCGTTGTATTCAATAGTATTCCAGATTTGTTCAATATTATTCAAATTATCTAAAAACTGACTAGTGCGTCAGACGTCATAAAAAATGCAGTTAGCCATAATTAAATGCAATATTTAAAATATAAACATAAATTCTAGCGATGTGACGTTTAAATGTGTGTTATATAACAGTTATAACGTTGTATTTAAATAATTTTTAGGTCATTTTTTTATATTATACATCATCATAATTGGTATGATTTGAATGTTGTCTTAGAAAGGGTACAATCATAATCAAAACCGGTTAGTTTGTGATATCCTTTTTTTTCACAACAATATTTTGTCTAATACGTATACAAAAAATACGACATTTTAAAAGAGTTCGGTAAACTTTTAAGGAGCAGTAGCCTTGTCCAAGGAAAATAAAAATAAAGGTGTCAAAGTTAATAGCGTACTTATTAAGATATTATTAATGTGTACGTGGAAAGCATTAAAAATCCATTACAGAGATAATAATTTATTTATCTTAATGAAACGCTTTTAAGCTTTTTTGCATGACTTAATAATGTCGCATTACGGCAATCAAAAAACTTGACTTCCGAAATCGCAAGGCCACAAAATAAATAAAATTATCAAAAATATATTTAATTTGGTGTGTGTAATGGTATGGTCTCCTGTAATTGAAGACCACGTCACAATGTAAACTAGAATAACTCCACACCGTTGTCTTCATTTTACATATGTCGTGTTACCTTCGTTGGAGGTCCTCAAACAAATAAAATAAATAAATTTAATTAAACATGATGTATATGTAATATGTATACATGAACTCACGTCTTTTTTCCAGAAGGGTATAAGTAGGCAGACACTGTCAGCCCACCAGGACACCCACGATTCGCCTGGTGAGTTCCGTCGCATTACGTGAAAGAGGGCGAGCCTATCGCCATATTGGTCACCAATTTCTAACTCCGGGCTGATAATGATTTGAAAAATCCATTATAACTTTGGCCCATCCAGAACTCGAAACCGAGATCTCAGCGCTGTAATCGAGCCGTTGAACAACTGCGCCACCAAATCAATATAATACATGTGTGTAATGACTAAGACGTATATAGTAATACAAAAAGCAAAATAGATAGGTGAATGAGAAAAAGTCGTGACCCGCAGTTTACCGACCCCTGCCGGAGAATGTTTTTAAAACGGTACTAGCAATCTACTGATGAGTCAATTTTGTTTTTATCTTAAGATACATACATACATACATAAATATTTTATTGATACATAAACAAGCTTACAATATAATGTATGTGTACGTTAACAACTGCATTAGTTCGGGAGAACTGTGTCGCAGTCATTAGCGCCCACCTCCAGGAGGGAAGACGATCGTATCTCAAAAATATTCAAAACTATAACTAAATAAACTACTACTAATAGTTATAAAACTGGACAGAAATGTTATCATAATTTTTGCCTAATATATGTATGTTTTAATTTTAATTTTATTATTTTTATATTTATATATTTTTATATTTTTAAAGTTAGTAGGTGTTAGTTAGTTAACTTAAAATTGTGTGTAAGTGAGAAAATATGTGTTTGTGATAAATTAGTAATGTATATGTGGATTTCGGTGTGTGTGTGTCTGTGTGTGTGTGTGTGAGGGTGTGTGAGTGTGTGTGTGCAAAATAACTGTGATGTATATGGTGAACTAAGAAGGTAAGAAATAGTTCCGTTTCCGATGATTATACTGATCAACTGTTAATTAAAACTTCTAGATCCTCATAGTTTAGGGAACTGAGCCATTTACTGATTACCAACTTACATTTCCTTAGTGACAGAGAATAAATATTGAGAATTTTGTTTATTTTATTATACAAAATTGGACTCGAATAATGATATTGCCTTCTTGCTATCACACTAGAGGTAGCCTCAGTCTGACAAACTCTATTCTGTCTGCGCTTCTGTCTACTAAGATGAACGTCAAAGGAAAGTTCAGAATGTTTGCGTAGAATTGTATTAAGAACAAACATCTGCCTAACCGTGGGCAACTCACAAATGGCATACAACTCTCCAGTCGGGAAACGACAGGGCTTATGTATCATAACCTTGAGAACCGCTCTCTGAGCTCGTTCTAAGCGGAGTAGCAAACTCTTTCCACAGTTACCCCATGCTGAGATACAGTATTTTAGAATTGAGTACGCTAGAGCATAGTATATCATTTTAAGAGTGGAGAAATCAGCGGAAGATCTTATATTTTTAAAAACATAAATTAATTTTCTGATTCTCGGGACTAGGGAACCAACATGTTCACACCATGAAATAGTGCTGTCAACAATCACGCCCAAATATCTAATACTGTTCGTGCGCGAAATGTTGTCGCATTTACAGTCCGAATTATTTACTGAACATTTGTGCGCGGTTAAGGTATAAGGAGAAGCAGGTTGAGATGCCATTCGCGGTGAAAAAGTAATGAACTTTGTTTTGTCCAAATTTAGAGTGAGGAGATTATCTGACAGCCAATCCATGACTATTTGCAGGGCTAATTCAGCATGGGTTCGGGTTTCAGCCCAGGTTTTACCGTGTACTAGTATTGCTGTATCATCTGCGTAAGTTAGAATTTTAGAGTTAACAAGGGGTAGAGTACAGAGATCATTTATGTAAATAAGAAACAGGGTAGGTCCGAGAACACTACCCTGAGGTACCCCATAACTGAGATTCTCTAATTTGCTAGTGTAATCTCCCAACTTTACTAGTTGGGTTCGGTCACTAAGGTAACTCTTAAAAATTTCAAAAGATAGTCCTCTTATGCCAATATTATAAAGTTTCGTGAGTAAGAGAGGTATAGATACGGTGTCGAACGCTTTAGATAAGTCGAGGAATATTCCTATAGTTTTAAGTTTACTATTGCAATTTTTTGCAACAGTGTCGGTTAATTCGAGTACTGCATCCTCTGTATTTTTTCCAGATCTAAAACCATATTGGTTTTCAGCCAAAAAATTTATAGAGTTTATGTAACTTAGCAGTCTTTTATTAAGAATTTTTTCAAAAATTTTGGATATACTCGTGAGAGCGGAAATTGGTCTGTAGTTGCCGACACTTTCTCTGCTGCCACTTTTGAATACAGGGTGTACAAGGGCCCTTTTAAAAGCCTTAGGAAACACACCTGTAGTCAAAGAGAGGTTAAACACATAGGAAATAATCGGGACGAGAATATGTCTAGCAGATTTAAGTAGTAACGGAGGTATGTTATCCCAGCCTACTGCGGTATATGGTTTGAGATTCAGGATTAAAGATTCTATTTCGTGATTGTCTGTGTTAAAAATGGCCATTGAGTTGAGGTGCGATGGGGCAGGTGAGTCAGATGGATATGCAATTTTGAGGTGAGATTGTCTACGTACTATCTTTGAGGCTAATGATTTCCCTACATTTGCAAAATATTCATTCACAGCATCAAGAGACTTAGATGGATCAGCAGTCAAGGAGAGGAGTTCTGTAGGGGAAGATTTATTGTTCGGAATATTAGCAATCGTTTTAATTAGTTTCCAAGTGGCCTTTGGATTTCTGCTATGTTTATGGAATTCTGTGCGTTCGTATTGCCGTTTTAATTTTTTAACCAAATTGTTGCAGAAGCTCTTATAGCGTACGTAAGTTGTTTTTAGGATGTGATTATTGGGATCTCGAGCAGTTTTTCTATACATTTTATCACGATTTCGTATACATCTAAGGACACCAGGTGTAATCCAGGGCTTAATTATTCTTTTTCTACTTGGAACTATACAATTAAAAGAATTGTTTTTGATTACAGTTGAGATAATGTTCACTAATTCCGTAGCTGCTTTATTTGCATCATCTTTACAAGAAGTTACTTTCGAAAAATCAGAAGTTGTCAGTTCCGCTACGCACGCATCGATATTTATGCGCCGGGATGTTCTAGGGACTCTGTTAGTCTTCAAATGGCTCTCACATAAAACAATAACGGGGGCGTGGTCCGTGATAAAAGAGTCAACAACTAATGTGACAACATTTTTGTTGGATTTAACCATCGCGTGATCTAAGCAGCTATTATTTCGCGTAGGGAAGAGGTGACCAGGTAGCAAGCCATGCGAAGCAGCCGTATTCAGATATAAATCCGAGTTGATGTCATTGGTATTCGGTGCTATATTAATGTTTATGTCACCTAGTATAACAAGAGTTTTAAAAGTATTAAGCGCGAGTAGAGTTGAATCTAAACTATCTATAAACTTGGTTAAAATTCGAGTGGAAGGAGAGCGATATACCGCTACTAGAGCCACTTCTGAAGAAAATTTAACAATTAGAGAGTTGGCATCGATTATAATAGGTGATTCGACTTTGTAGCTTAAATTAGTCCTAATATAAATAACTATACCTTCGTTTTGGTTTTTATATTCTGTTTTGAAGGATTCAAAGCCAGGCATTGCGGGAAGTTGGGGACATTTACTTAACCAGCATTCAGACAATACAATACAATCAAATTCGATTTTAATTCTATTCAATAAAATAACTAGGTTATTATAGTTACAAATATTGCCTAGGCTTCTTATATTTAGGTGGAAAAACTTTAAGCCATATACAGATTTAGATATATGAGAGACACATTCTTCGGGTGCGCAGAAATAAGAATTAGCAACTGAAAGTTGATCTAAATCATCTATAATCACAGAATGATCGTTATCCATTAGAAGTTTGCAAATGAAACATTTTGTTCGTGATTGATGAAAATAGATAGAAATAGTAATAGCAACCGAGAAGTTCCTATGTTAAATAACCTAGATTTAACTTTCCTTCCTTCCAAAATAATATGAGTTTTTTTATTTGTAGTGTAAGAGTGAGTGTGCAATTTTTGAATACTAATGTAATAATCGTGTAATGGTATGTAATAGTCCTTATTATGTGTGTGTGTAATGGTATTTGTTCTTAATATCAAAAAATATAAAGTTTTTAACAAAAAGAAGGAACTACAAAGATATTCGGTTAGTCATTTTAAATTTGTCGCTTGTGGTAAGTCTGATTCTTCCTTGATAAGTATATGTTTAGCTCCTTCCTTCTCTCGCAGAAAAATCTTCCCATTGGTGACCCAACAGTAACGGTAGTTATTGGTAGTGGCAAAGTCTTTAGCGAGAAATAGTAGTCGCTTCATCTTAGATGTCAGATTTTCTGACACAAATATAGGTTTTACGGGACCGCTAGTTTTAAGTGTTTCAGTTGTCAGGCCGTTATTCCCTTTGTTATATTGTTTAAACATCTTTAAAAACTTGATTTTTTGAAGGTTCGTCGAGAAATCAACTATTATTGTTCTATTGTTGGCAGTAACAGGTCCTTTGCGATATATGTCTTTAACATCATGTGGTTGTAGTGGTATATTTATTATAGAACCTATTTTAATTATGTTGTTTATTAGGCATTCCTTTGTTTCCGACTTAGCAACGGGTACATTTCTGACCTCAATGCAACCTGATCGCGCATACTTTTCCATTGTTTCCAATTTATCTTCTAAAGATTTATGATAGTTAGAAGTATTTTTACGCTCTGAGAGAAGCTGTGTCTCTATTTCTTCCATTTTTACTTTTATACTGTCATATTTTTCTGATAGGAATGACACTGTAGACTGAAAAATCATATTTTGCTGTTTTATTTCTTCTATGGATTCATATATTTTTTGTATTTTAGTATTTTGAGCTTCTTTGAATTCAAGTAACATCGACTTGACTTCGGCCATAAATATTGATAGTTGGTTATTCTGATCAATTCTAGATTCTGAACATTTGCGTTTACTGCGACGAGAAACATTAGAAAAATCGCACTCGGCATCAGTTGAAGGTACATCTTCCGCAATATTTGGTTCAGACGAACTCAGGTGGAGGGTATTTACCAGTGGCGCCGTCGACGTATTGCGCGACGTAGTTGTGGCTGGTGTAGACGGTGGCGGGGATCGGTTTATCGGCATGTCGCTTGAATTAGTACAAATTCGGTACCAACTACCAGGGCGTAAGAGGTTTGCAAGAGATATTGTAACTCTAAGCGTCCGAGGGATCAACTCGTTGGACGTGCATCGACGATTTCATACAATATTTTGGGTCACCACTATAAGTTGACCCAGTGTGACACAGGTAAGATTTAGCCTGTTGTCGCTTTCCGTTTGATTGTTTATGTTTGTATGTGTGCTCCTGTACACATTCAGAGTCGCCTTTGTTGTGTGTTTACACTTTAGTAGTAGGGAGCAAATAGACTACTTAAAAACACTCACAGGTTTGTTTTGTCGGTGTGTGTAAGCGTGGATTGCAGAGTACACACGCAGTCAACCTCTTCAGTGCTGTTGCTCTCCTATTATTCTATCAACACTAAATTTACTAATTTCGTGCAAATTTAATTTAAAAATCAAAAATAGGTCCACTTAAAAAACGTCTGAACACCTCAGAGATCCGGAGGGAAGGAATTTAGTGTCTTCGTTTAAGGTTTTTTAAACAACGCACAGCCATCAGTGATCAAAAACACCCAATAGATAGTCCTGACCCCGCACTAAAATATGAGTCAAATACAAAGTCACATTATTAGTAGACATTTCGGACTCACAAACACCCAGATCCGAGACAAATACTTGTGGTTCACAACCTTTTGATAGAACCCGCGGCCTTTCGTTTCACAGTCGGTGTAGCCAACTGCGCCTCGGAGGCTGTCAACAATGATGTGATGATGATGACATAATTTTTACTAGTTGTGATGTCCGACAAGTGTGAAAAACGTCAACAACGATAGGTGTGACATTTGTGTTAAATGTACAGATAATAGAATGTCTAACATTTTCGGGCCGACACCCTATAAACGGAAATAAGGAGCTAGAAAGAACAAAAAAAAGTTGAATGTTTTTGTTTTCTGATTTTTTTTCAATCTATTCTCAGTTAGACTTAGCGTTTTTTGGTTATATTTAAACAGTTAAACAATATACTTTTTTACTACTACATTCCATTATCATTTAACGCTATATAAAAAAGTTTTTAGACGGAAGTCAAAAATAAAAACATTTGCAATCATTGTTTTCAAAGACATTTTTTGTGTTTAAATTCTTTGTTAATTTGCGTATCATGCAATCCTTTTTATTACTTTTGTTGTTGAGCTACGAAACGGCTCTTTCCACCATAATTAAGATATTCAGGTGTTGAGCATTGATGAATATTTTCATTATGTGAACTGTGTATTTGTCGCGTCTATGATATTAACCAAATCATTGGGGTCTCTCAACGATCGACACAATAATGTTGGCCTGCTCTAAATCAAATATACAAATAATACAATGAGAGACTTTAACAATATATGTAAAGAACATTCGCTAGACCCATTTTGTACAAGTGTGTCACTATTTAGGAAAAAAATAAGTATTGCATTTTTTGTCAACAATAAGACGTAAACTAGATACCTACTATTGATTATTTTGTTGTTAACCAATTTGTGTGTAAATATCTGAAACTTAAGTTTAAATCTAGTTTAAGGCGAAACAGTAATTACAAATGTAAATGTAATTAAAAATATGAACTGCAATTTGGATATCATAAAATGCTTATATAAATTAAAAATAAACAAAAGGAAACAATTTGTTCTGTACTTAAATATGACGTATGACGGATTTTCCAACATTGCGTACGGTCGACTACTCTACCAGTAGTCATCATGAAACTCGTTGTCGTATGCAGTTAACGGTTAGTTCCGTGGTAGGGGATTGCGGTCACGAGTCAGCCAGTTAATATGCAAATTAATGCATCTAGAATACGGTAAGCAATGGTCGCTAAAATATTGAATAGACACTTCCGCATGATTGCATATTATTTAAATATTAATTGTTATAGATATTAATATATTCCAATAATAAAATCAGCGTATGTAAACTAAAAATATATTGTTTTTTTACCGCTTTGAAATTAATAATTTGTGTAAATATTGGGCTATTTACTTTATCTAATACGTGGGTGTCCTGGTAGCACCTCTACCTACTCCTTCTGGGAGAAAGGCGTAAGTTTAAGCATGTCTTACTTTGGGCGTTAATACACTGATCGACACATTCACATTTTTTCCATCTGACACAAAATGCAAATAAGTCATCTGAGTAGACCTTCAACGAAGTGATGTAATGGTCCTGACTAGCCTAGCTGTTGGTCATCAAGCTTAGAATCAATATATTTTTTGGAAGAACAAAATAGGTATAACTTGTCGGAAATATCTGTGAACCTAGCTGGAATGCCGTTCACATTTCATTTTTTTGTGTTCCCCTATCTACTATGTTATTTTACATTAGAAACGTTTTGAGATGGCCGCGATTTCTATTTTTTATTCTTTTTTCCATTTTAATTCAATTCGTTTAACCTATATTTTAAATTTGCTGAACTTATGTTCCAATGATGTCAATTATTCAGGTCCACAGATATTTCCGACGAGTAATAAGAAATATTGTGTTCGATCAAATTCCATTATGCAATCCCAACGCAAGAACAATTTGCCTATCAATTATTACAATGTAATTCTCACTCAAGCCACAGCAAAAATAAATGTAGCAGGTAAAAAAAATATCAATTGGTACAACGCCCTTGAACTTACTGAGCGTTGTGAAAGGGTAGCAAGGACGGCTTCATGCAATGTCGATGCTCCGATTCGAATTTGTGGCTTTTTACCTGGGTTTTTTGTGGTCGTGCGTTCTACTTATACAATAAAGATCAATTAAAATTAATAGTTACCTTTTCCAGTGAATTGTAGGTGTTTATTGCTGAAAACTGTCAAGTAGTAATTACTGTGAAGTATGTTTAAGTACCAATTATTAAATTTTTGGTTTTGTTGTCCATTTTAATGACTTGTTTTTTAATTGACCTATTTTGTAACAAGTGCTTATTATGGTTTTAAGGGATTGGAAATAATATTACAAATGTGGCGGAAACAACGATTAGGTAAAGAAAACATTGCGAAAAGGTTGATGTCAAATCGAAAATCAAATTATTTTGTCGCAATATTATTGTCACAGAGAGAACGTGTGTGACCCTCATTGAATTTGAAGAATTCTTGAATAGCTAAATCCTCACGACTCCTCTTATCCAGGTTATTGCTACTAGGAAATAGACTCAAATATAAACTAGATCTAGTGGACTCGTCAATTCAGCTACAACTGATGCGGCAAAATGGCGAATCACATAATAATAATATAATCATCTCTTGCCATTTGACATAACTATGTCGATTTGTGCTACTGTCGGACTTTCACTATATGTAAGCATAGACAATACTCATAAAACTTTGATATGAGGTTTCCTTGGTACAAAGCGAATCGTAATTACGAAACGCAATAATCCTATAAACCTTCGAACTTAAAAGAGATAATTACAGTAATATTACGGCATTATCTGTTATAAAATATCATTTATTACCTTTGCTATTTTAATAATTAATAAATTTTATTTAGCGACTTATGTAAATATTTTCGCGAGCTCCAGTGACAGCTTTGACAGCCGCCGTGGCGCAGTTGGTTAGACGCCAGCTGTGAAACGAGAGGCCGCGGGTTCGATCCCCGCACTGAGACAATTTTTTATGAGAACCACAAATATTTATTTCGGGTCTGGGAGTTTGTGAGACCGAAAAGTCTCTCGTAGTTTCTGATAGCCACGATACAAAATTCGATCTTAGTGAGGGGTTAGGACTATGTATGTGACTGTTGGGTGTATTTATTTATTATTTTAGCTTTTTTATTGGCTTAATTTCGCATGAAGCTGTCCTACGGATGTCGGATATTGACCTACTGTTTAACTAACTAGACAAAAAAGTCGCTCGAGGATATCTTGAACATTTTTCAAGAGTGTATTGTTAGTTTTTATAGGGTAGATAATAAATTACTACCGTGCTAGTAGCAACCACAGGTGGTCCGAACACTATCTTTAAAAAAAAGTGAATTACGTTTTTTAAGGTATAGCTTAGCTTACTAACTTCTAGAAATGAAATATCTACAAATGTCAGTTAAGTTGAATATTTTTTTTGTTTTAATCTCAGAATATAGTTGGAATTGGAACATTATTTTAGTGTTGATTAGTTTTAGCGTTTTCTTTACACCGGGAAAATATTTATTTTTTCACGGAAAAAGCCGCGAAAAATACTATTATTTAATACTATAGATTTACTAAAAATCGCTGGTTGTACTACGGTTATAATACCCAAATATCATACACAAGAAGTAAAACATATCACAATGAGCTATTTTCTTGCGTTCCAAGTTCGGCCTGTGTATATCATATCCTACTTAATAGACAGGCATAATTATGTCGAAAGGATAATAATTTCTCGCTATTATATTTTATTTTATACGTCACAAGCGGCTTCTTAAAAAGGCTATACTGGGTGGTCGGTTAAAACCTTGTGGAAAATCTTAAAAATGGACAGAGGCTTTTTTTGTATTGGCGAGAATATTTAATTTAGGTAAACTATATTTAAATGTATTTATGTGAAATTAATCTTGAGTTTCCAAATAGGGTAAGACAGGAGAAGCTTTTAAAAAAAAAATTACAGCTGCTACTTTGGGCTTTATTTTTATTTAGGCAGTGTCGTAATCACATGTTGTGATTCAAAAAGAGATTAATTATAGATTTACCCCGTATATTAAATAGCGTGTTAATTACCCATCTTTACCTGACCTACACCAACGCAGTAACAAAGGTGGGTTACGTAATTGGAGCCCGGTACGTACAAATTACAATGTCAATGGCAAATAGACATTGGAATGGTTCTTATGAAATGCGGCGATGTTGAGAATCGGTAATTATAACTTAAGGCCAACCACCTCCAACGTTTTATGAAAATGTTTTTGCATAAATTGCGCTATTGTGACGTCATAAGTTTGTATGCGTAGGCTTAACTGGGAAAATGAATAATATTTTTGATGTATTTTTTTTGTTTTTGTAAACACAGTTAAATACGGCTCAACTGACAGTTATGGTCTAGAGTTGTAATTAATGCCGCAGAGTTATGAAATTGGAAAATTACCTACGTCTGATACCCAATATTAAATATATTTTAGAAGCTTGAAATGAAAAAAACAGTATACAAAAACGGTATACCAATCTAGATTTGGACCGGCGCGGCGTCTTATAACTTGTTTAAGATTTCTCAATCTTAATATACTGAGAATTCTGAGTCAAGCGGGTTTATAATAATAGTAATCATTGTAAGTACATAGGTCTATTTCCTGTTCCTAGACATACCAACAGACACCTGTAATTAGACTAGTGATTGATAGATATTCTAGAAATTATATATAGATTTATTAATTGGGTGTGAATACCTAACACATTATATTTACTTAGCGATGACGTTAATCAAATTAACTGAACTTATATATTACGTTTCTCGTCTTAGATACTGGCATTCAGATATTCCTAACCGCCCGGAAAACCACTACATACAGGCGTGGTGGCTTGTTGGTTAACGGACCAGACGCGGCTGCCAGCATGTTTACGGTGGTCGCGGGTTCTCCAGGTAATCCCATTGCAAACATCTGACTTTTCGGAGTCAATTACCACGCACTATAACGGCAAATGAAACATCGTGACGAAAAGTGATACGGTAGCGATTTGTAAGAATATCTATAGTATGCAAAGTCCGCCAACCCGCACTAGGCCAGCGTGGTGGACTTTATGAACCTAATCCCTCTCAATCGTACTCTCGATTGTAGAGGAGGCCCGTATCCTGCAATGGGCCGTATGGGTACAGGCTAACATAATTGTGTCGGGTAACAAGAGAAATAACATGACACTAGGAAGCCGGCAACCACTTAGATAACAAGCGAAATGGTGTGTAGTGACCCCAGATAATGGCAGGTTAATTATACTTTGTGGAGTATAAGCTTTATCAATCGAAGTTTCGGTTGTAGATTTCTGGGTTCAGTTATAGGCTTTAAAATAAAAAAATAAAATAAATACACCCAACAGTCACATACATAGTCCTGACCCCACACTATGATCGAGTCTTGTGTCGTGGGTATCAGAAACTACGAGAGACTTTTCGGTCTCACAAACACCCAGACCCGAAACAAATACCTGTGGATCACACAAATATTTGTTTCGGTGCGGGGATCGAACCCGCGACCTATAATTATTATTATCATAATTAGCTGCATTGAGCATTGACATTAGACGTGTTGGAGTAAGGCCCAAACTCCTACGGATGAGGTGGGGAGGCCCCCAGTGATATGTAAACAACTTACGTATACCAAATTCCCTTACTTTACATAATAAAAAAAAATCCGAGATTACATAGAATAAAAAAACCCATACGTAATGGCGTTTGAAGATCAAATAACCGTTTTGAAGTTCAAACATAATTTCACTTTTGTGTGATTTGCCTAATTTTTGATGGAAGAGATCGCTAAGAAACGAGCAAGGGCTAAGCTCGAAGTAAAGTAGTTTTTTTTTATATTTCCTTATTTATTTTCTGTTTTATATTTTTTGTCACACAGTGTTACAATAAAGAGTTTATATACATACATAAACTCGCGCCTTTTTCCAAAGAGTTTATTATTTGATTTAACTAGCTTAATCCCGACCGATAATAATCCATAACCGCCCACAGCTCTCGTTTCACAGCTGGCGTCTAACCAACTGCGGCACGGAAGCTGTCAAATTAATTTTAAAAATAATAGCATCTTTGCTATTATTGAAAATATACACTGTACTAAACAGAGCACTTTAATAAAAATAAAAACATAAAAGGCCTTTATCCTAGAGTGGTTGTCAGTAACCTTAATTTTAAGAAAATAATATAACATTCAAACGTCTTTTTTGATATAATACCAAAATGGGCCGTTTTATACTAACCTGCCTAGATAGAATTGCCATTTAGTCTTAAAAAATATTTTATTTAACAGCTTTGTATTATCACAAATGTCGCTTCATACAGAATTTTCAATAAAATAATACAGGTGGTAGGCCTCTTATGTGCGAGAGTCCGCCTGGGTAGGTACCACCGCAATGTTTGTTCCTCCCGCCAAACAGCTGTGTAAATGTACTGTTGTGTTCCGGTTTGAAGGACATCGTAGCCAGAATAACTACTAAAATAATGAGACTTAAAATCTTATGTCACAGGGTGAAGAGTGCATTGGAATGCCAAGCATTGCTTTGTAATTCTTGGTGTTTGGTTTTGCGATTATCCATTAGCGGTCTTACCGCTTACCATCAGGCGTATGCTTGTCTCGCCATTCATTGCAATAATAAAAATACTAGGGTAAATAAGCACATAAATATAAAATATTATCATTTTCGGCGTGATTGCATAAGATTTATTACGTTATTACTTAGTACGTAAATGAATGCCATTGAAACATTGGATAATAAAATTATCATATCGGCGGTAGTGGTCAGTGGAACCATAATAAAGGTTCTAAAATCAAAACGAAGGTCCGCAGATTTTATAAACAATGTTGTAAGAAACGGTATCGCCTTGAAAATTTATCCTTACGTAAATTTTAGAGTATTATAAGACGGTACGGTTTATACTTTCAATGGACTCATTGTAATTAATATTTAAATGAATAAATGAAACGACGACTTTAAACATACGAAATAATGGGGATTAAAAATAAAATTACAGCTGAAACAACGAATGAAAGTCGTTTAAAACAAATGCATAAAAATAAAGAAATTGGGAACGTAATCTCGAAAATAATATGTCTGATTTAATTCTAAATAAATCGCGTAAAACAATAAAAACAATTATAATCTATATTAACTCAATTTATATAAAAAGTTCTATGAAACTTACCGATTGCAGACTCTTCACGTAAAAAGACACAATTTTCCAACTAGCAACACTACGGGTTCCAAGTCCCCAAAATGTTGGCGGGAATTTATTGACATATAATCTGTACGCTTCGAAATTCGAACTCGTCGGATTTTAAATGTTTCTATACAACCTCTATAATAGATAAAAAGGTTGCAAAAACATTAGGCGCGTGCGCCTTGGCGTGTTGCGCGGCGGCTACTAATCTGTCTGCCAACCCTACCAGCCTTGAAAGCTACTGAAAGCCCCGCCCGCCTATTGCATTCCTTGTATCTAATGAGATTAGTTGAGTTTTTAATACGAATAGGGTTGTGCTGAGCGGCAATTGGAGTTGAAAGTCCCGGGATATCTTAAATACGCATTTATGTTCAGTTTTTTTAGGTTTTTATTTCGTCGGATTGCAATTAATTTACATCTATATTTTAAGTATTATTTTTTATGGCCTATACATTAATTCGGTATATTAAAGATTACCTTTTTAATTTTTTTGCAATTATGGTATGATCAATGTTCACTTGTCAATGTCTTAAATGGATAGTGAATAATATTTAACAAAATGAGGGTTTCTTTTTTTTAAGTTGAGTTAAATAGATAAACCGATATTTCACCACAACACACTATCGATTCGGCTCACTGACTGACTAAAATTACATATTTATGGAATAATTATTATTCATAACCATTAAATATACTCGCTTTGCTAATAGAAGTGATATTTTGTTGCGTTTTTTCGAGTAATAATTTACTTGAGAGAAAAAGGGACAAAATATTGATTTTAATGGTAAGGGTTTTAGGTCAATCTGTTATATATTCTCAAGATTTAACCTTTTAATTAATATTCAAGTTTTAAATGAGTAGTGAACATTAGAATTTAGAGTAGGCCGGCATAATTTTCATGACCGATTGTACTTTAATTTTTACAATTGATTGACTTATTACAGTTTTTCTCGAGAACTATTTTGAAATTTTATAAATATGTGTAGATACACCCAACAGTAACATACATAGTCCCGACCCCACACTAACATCGAGTCTTGTGTCGTGGGTATCAGAAACTACGAGAGACTTTTCGGTCTCACAAACACCCAGACCCGAAACAAATACCTGTGGTTCACACAAATATTTGTTTCGGTGCGGGTATCGAACCCGCGGCCTCTCGTTTCACAGCCGGCGTCTAACCAACTGCGCCACGGATGCTGTCTGTTGTTTTTATATTTACAATATTTAATTCAAATTCAGCCTAAAGAGACATTATAAGAAAAACAATGTCTGAAAACGTTAATTAACATTACCTATAGTAATAAGGTTAGAGTAAATAAGAGGACAATTTAATTATAGCTATTATAAGTCTTGTAATCCTTTGTAATTGATGGGGCATTGTAGTTTAATTTACAAAACATTTAATCGCTTCAATAGCTTTGTAATAACGTGTTGTAAGTATGGCCTGTGAATCATGAGGTCTTGGGTTCGATTTCCAGAAGGTGCGTTGCAATTTAAAATAATAATAATAAGGGCGTTTCGATAGACTTGTACTTTATCACTAATTAGGTCAAACATAAGTGATAGATTTTCCATGTATTTGTATTGCATCTTGGGACGGAAACAAGCTCAGCGAACTGCGAATGAAATGCACTAATCAACAATTAACTCATCTGATTACCCCTAAGGGATACGGGTATGATCTATTTTTTTCAAGCATATTTTTTCGTATACAAGATTATCACATACCACTCGTCCCTTTTCGGTTCCATTTTTGAACGTGAAAAGTCCGAAATGATTCCGGAATGTCCCCTCCCTACGAAAATCAGTGAGATCGTGCCAATCTTTCATGTCGTTTATGGAAACAATCAAAATGAACATTGAATGGTAAACAATAGTTCAAAATATGTATGTATTACAAGGACCGAGAAAAAATAAAACTCTTGTGATATAGTACTATTGATGGGATTGCGAATTTAATTATTTTATTCATTATTCAGTCATAAATCTTACCCGTCTGTAAAAAATGATTGAACATTTCTTTAGTCTAAGAGTTCTCGGAATATTAAAGTTTTTTTTATTGCGATGAATGGCGAGACGTACATGCCATTTGTCTGATGGTAAGCGATACGACCGTTCATAGATAGGTTCTGGGTGTTTATGAGACCGAAAAATCTCTCGTAGCTTCTGATACCCACGACACAAGACTCGATCTTAGTGTGGGGTCAGGACTATGTATGTGACTGTTGGGTGTATAAATAATTATAAATAAATATAAATAGATAGTTGCAAACCAAACAACACCATGAAAGCAATGCTTGGCATTCTACTGCGCTCGCCATCCTGAGACATATGATGTTAAGTCTCAATATGTCCAGTAGTGACTCTGGCTACAATGTCCTTCAAACAGACACATCAGTGCATTTACACAAGTGACATGAATTATTTTTTTATGTACATAACAGACTCCGTGGTGCAGTCAATTAGACGCTGGCTGTGAAACGAGAGGCCGCAAGTTCGATCCCCGCACCGAGGCAAATGTTTGTATGGTCCACAGGTATTTCCTTCGACTCGGGGTGTTTGTGAGACCGTGGTAGTCGAGCGTTCATACTGCAGATTTATTTTTATTTTATTTATACCGGGTATATCAAGACTGCGACCGAAAACGAAGCCGGGTGTTAATTTTAGTGGTTACAGACACAATGCAAATAAAAATTTCGCAAAATAAGCGACAGATTTTTTTTTGCAATTTTTTGAAAATCATTTTTTTTGGTTAGTAAATACCTAGTTATTGCGAAAATAGTAATTTAAACCCTATCGTACCATTGTGTCTTAAAAAATAAAAAGGTGTACACCATTACTTTAGGAAAACTATGTATTTATGACCCAAATACGAGGATAAGTAAAAAATTAGCAAAAAAAAGTTGACGATTATTTTTACGAAATTTTTCATTGCATTGTGTCTGAAGTCACTAATACTACCACCTGGCTTCGTTTTCGGTCGCGGTCTTGATATACCCTGTATAAGGACTTCCCGTGGTGATTACATTATATCGTATATCTAATACACTAACAGTTTGGTAATATGCTATATACCTGCAGGCGTCACAACATGCACTGAATAACAAATAACTAAGTAATACTAAAATTAAAGACCAAGGTTTTATTTCAATTATGTTACGTACATAAACTCACGGCTTTCCCAGAAGGGGTAGGCAGAGGCGCTACCAGGACACCCACGTATCGCCTTGGGTTGCGTCCCATGATGTGATCGGGGACGAGCCTATCGTCATTTCGGTCACAACAATTATGTTTATCTTAAATAATTTGTCACTTTACAATATGATATCTAGTCCTTCATTATTACATCGAGTATATGCATTTAGTACTTAAATGTGAATAAGAAGTAAATTCATAGAACCGATTAGTCCTTCTAAGTTTTAATAAAGCAGGGACGTCCCCGGAAATGATGATATAAAGTATACTTAAAATGGTTATGTGACGCGAAGATTTCCGTTTTGAAACAGCCAATTTGGTGATCTCTCGATAAATGGAGATTATTAATGGTTTATATGACTTTTGTTTCCAATGGACTGCTTCGGTGGTGTAATTGTACTGCGGTACTACGGTTAGTTGTCGACAAAACTGAGGTCCCGGGTTCGAATCCCGGGTCAGGCAAAGTGATATTGGGTTTTTCTATTCATTATCAGCCCGGAGTCAGCAATTTGTGCCCGATATGGCGATAGGCTCGCCCCCTATCACATCATGGGACGGAATATAGAAGGCGAAATGTGGGTGTCCTGGTGGCGCCTCTGCCTACCCCTTCTGGGATAAAGGCGTAAGTTAATGTATGTATGTTTACAATGGCACAGTTAATTACCGCATTGACACATGGGGGTAAGTTTATTGCGATCCAAGTGTTGCATCGACACACAACGTGGCAGGGGATTTGAGCACGGGGCATCGCATGTCATGGCAACTAACCGATGGGGCCCAATATCGACTGGGTTATTGACCACGTAATATTCATCACTCGTTACCCCACATGCGGTTTTCTACTAATGCAAATGAGACATTATAATTAAATTCCACTTAAGATACAATGTGTTGGTGCACACCTGCATTGATTACTGCACAATGCATATCAATAATGTCGACTATGAGATCATAATTTATGTATATCTATAATGAAGATGATTTTTATTATTACACAATGTGTTTTTGTTGGAGTCGCCTTGACTACAGGATCGGGAAATCGATTTATTAATGTCATAAGTATTAATAACTAGTGTAGTTATTAACATACTGCTATGTGGCGCAGTTGGTTAAATTGGTGTTTACACCAGATGGCACGCGTTGAAATCGTTTTTAAGGTAGGGATTGATTTGGTTGTGCTAAGCCCCTGGCACTGCGAGGGTCCATGAGCGGAGACCGCAGGCAGGCCATATGCTCGGCCGCCTGCAAAGGCGATAAAAATGTTTCCGCAACTGAATTTTGTTTCAGGCTACGAGGCTCGACTGTGAGGCCAAAAAGCTTATGGTTTTGGTCATAATAAAAGTCTTGGAACATAATATGGGGTTATGTTTTATATCATAGCGCCGACAGATGAGCAAACTCAGCAAACCGCTCACTTGATGATTAGCATTAAGGGACACTGGGGACGAACGGAACTATTTTTAGTTTTCTTGGAATATCCCATAGACCTGATTAGATCACAAAATACTAATTACACATAGTATAGTATATTGGTCTTTCGGGTATCGATTAACATTAACAACTAGTATTACAAATTTTAAGAATGTCCTTTTATCAATTTGAATGGAAATTTGTTGGGATTTACAAAATGAGAGGGAAAGTGGAAGTAGAGAGAAAGAGAGAAGAAACGGGCTTTTGAAAATCTCAACCACCCAAAAACTTAACAGGAAATCCGTCGCTTTACATTTTCCATGAAATAAACATCAGTATTAATTGATTTTAATACAAAATAAACAATATATTAATATAGCGGTTCCGCAGCTTGTACACATAAATTTGCTAATAATTATAGTGTGTATAAGCGCATGTTATTTATAAGGCTTTATGCTAATCAGTTAATTGGCGGCTAACCAGTTACTTTGTTTCGCTAGGTAAACACAATTGCTGTGGTTATACAAATTTATTTGGTTTAATATAATCTGTTTATTTTTTCTATGTATACATATTAATAACTTTGTAACCGATCGATGTCTGTACATGGAAGATAAATGGGAAAATCTAATACGGGGGGTTTGTATTAACGCAATAGAACCCAAAACAGTGATTTTAAGAATTTTTGTTTGTCTGTGTGTTTGTGCGCGATGAACTCGGAAACGGCTTAACTTTCTGTGAAATTAATTACGATAAATTTAGTGTTCCCGTGGGATGAGCTTGGAATTCCGATGTATACGTCCTTTTTATACTCAACGGGATGGGATGGGAATGGATTACAAGCCTTCAGTGAGAATGCGACGGAACGTGCGGGATATAACGGGACGGGACGAGATGGGTTATTCCAAATCAAGTTAATCACGCAGACGAAGTTTGCGGGCAGAAGCTATAATAAATATATTCATACATACACACATTCACTGAAGCCTTTATTCCAGAAGGGGTAGGCAGTTGCGCCACCAAGACACCCACATTTCGCCTTGTATGTACCGTCCCAGGATGTATTAGGGCGAGCCTGTCGCCATATCGGGCGCAAATTCCTGACTCCGGGCTCTCATTTTTTCACCCCGGATCTAACCCAAGACCTCACCATTGTAATCATACCGTAGGTACTACGCCACCTAAAAGCATTCTACCTACGAAATTATAAAAAAAGTGTCTTACAGTCGTTAAGTCCTGGTTAAAACCATATTTCAATAAAATGAAAATGATCCAATGTTTTTGGATAACATAGTGATATGAAGAGTTTTATCTATAGAAATATGATCATAAATCTAAAGTTACTAAGCCTCAACTAACTAAATTAGCTAATAGCTAAACTTTAACTAAACCTACTAACTGACGTGTGTGTATGAAGATATTAATGACAGATGATAAAGCGAAAGAGTACATACCGGGTATATCAAGAGTGCGACCGAAAATGAAGCCAGGTGGTAGTATTAATGGTTACAAACATAATGCAATTAAAAAATATGGAAAAAAAGCGACAATTTTTTTTTTATATCTTCGTGTTTTCGTGCTAAATACCTAGTTTTTGCGAAAAAAGGAATTTAAACCCTTACGTACCATTGCGACTTTAAAACCAAAAAGGTGTACATCATTATTTTAGGAAAACTATATATGGGGCATTTCACGTGAAGCGGACAGCAAAAAAAAAGTGAGGTTTCAGAATTCGTTCATGTTCTGTTTATCTGTACTCCTGGAGGGTATGACCGTGAACACGAAATATTTTTTTTGTACGTGGTATAGTTATTGAGTTATTGGTGTTGAAAGAATTGGAAAAATTAGTCAAAGGGTTTTTTGGAGGTGATTTTTTTAATTGAAGAAATTAACAATAAAATACTATTTATACCAGGTTATGTAGTTAAAATATAGTTCTTTATTATTTCTAATCGAGATTTGAAATTACTATTTTTTTTCTTATATTAAACCGGAAGTAAATGTTTCTAATCAGAATTTGAATAACTTGGCATATAAAAATTTTAATTATTTTTGTTGTAAAATAAAGCTAATAATATATTAATTTTACATTAAAAGTTGTAGAATGTTATCTTTTTAAGTTTAGGAGATACATGAGTAAAAGTACATAGATGCCGCACTGAGCGTGGTACCAGACGCTCACTTAGGTCGCCCAGTCAGCGTCTATCTGCCTTATTCATAGACGGATTTTATTTAGTTATCAAACGAATGTTTTGTCCCTTTCGAAATAGTTTAGAATTCAGTTTGAGCGACGAACACAAAACATTCGATAAGTAAAATAGGTTTTTAATCTGTCTATGAATAACGCCGCATAAGTTATATATATATATATTAATTTATAAAATCGCTTTTATATCGTCTATATAGGCAATCATATTGTCATGTATGAATCCCACAGAGGTAAGTAGAAACAAATTTGGCTAGCATGGGTTTAAATATAATATTTGAACTGGCTCGACGTAATATTAAATTTAAAAAAATGAGGATATATTTTTAATTATGAATTTTATAACGAATAAAACAAATATGATACACATTATTAAAGATTACATATATACATAAACTCACGCCTATGTCCCATTGGGGTAGGCAGAGACTATTGAGCGCCAAGTACTACGGTCCTGACATACCTATTTCACTTCATCTACTGTCATTAATCTTTGCATACACGCTCGTCGGTTTCGAGGACTAAAGATTAGACTACACATTTTTTAAAATTAATATTACGCCTAGCCAGTTCAAATATATTTAAACCCATGCTAGCCAAATCTGTTTCTGCTTACCTCTGTGGGATTCATACATGACTATATGATTGCCTATATAGACGATATAAAAGCGATTTTATAAATTAATTTATATGTGTATAACTTATGCGACGTTATTCATAGACACATTAAAAACCTATTTTACTTATCGAATGTTTTGTGTTCGTCGCTCAAACTGAATTCTAAACTATTTCGAAAGGGACAAAACATTCGTTTGATAACTAAATAAAATCCGTCTATGAATAAGGCAGATAGACGCTGACTGGGCGACCTAAGTGAGCGTCTGGTACCACGCTCAGTGCGGCATCTATGTACTTTTACTCATGTATCTCCTAAACTTAAAAAGATAACATTCTACAACTTTTAATGTAAAATTAATATATTATTAGCTTTATTTTACAACAAAAATAATTAAAATTTTTATATGCCAAGTTATTCAAATTCTGATTAGAAACATTTACTTCCGGTTTAATATAAGAAAAAAAAATAGTAATTTCAAATCTCGATTAGAAATAATAAAGAACTATATTTTAACTACATAACCTGATATAAATAGTATTTTATTGTTAATTTCTTCAATTAAAAAAATCACCTCCAAAAACCCTTTGACTAATTTTTCCAATTCTTTCAACACCAATTATAACTCAATAACTATACCACATACAAAAAAAATATTTCGTGTTCACGGTCATACCCTCCAGGAGTACAGATAAACAGAACATGAACGAATTCTGAAACCTCACTTTTTTTTTGCTGTCCGCTTCACGTGAAATGCCCCATATATATCACCCAAATACCACGAAAAGTAAAAAATTACAAAATAAAAATTGACGATTGTTTTTTTGCGAAATTTTTAGTTGTATTGTGTCTGAAGTCACTAATACTACCACCTGGCTTCGTCTTCGGTCGCTTTCTTGATATACCCTGTATGTACACATGGACCATAGTACTTGGCACTCTACTACTCTACCTACCCTAATGGTAGATAGTCTTCATCATCATCATCGTCATCAGCCCGTTGCAGTCCACTGCTGGACATAGGCCTCTTCTAAGGTACGCCACAGAGCCCGGTCTGCAGCTTTAAGCATCCAGTCGCTGCCGGCCCAGTAGATAGTCTTGAGTTTAAACTATTATAATCATCTGCTAATAATCAAAATAGTATTGCACAAATCTAGTACCAGTTTATACTATCTTTAAAATGTAGATACTTTCCAAAGCGGTCTCTAAAAATTTGTTTATCAACACAAATGAGATGTAAAAAACTTGTTTTGTTATTTATTTGTCCTCCTTTTGTAGTTGCATTAAAATATGAGTCATAAATGTCTTTGAACTGCACTGTCCATTTTTAGCAACAGGGAATTTTTATGTGTAAAATAGTAAATAAAAAACAAAGTCTATTTTAAGTAAATTTCCGTGGCCTTTTAAATTAATTTGGAAATGTACTGGTCACGTCATTCGTTTAATCTTTTTTCACTTTTTGTGATGCAGTGACGAATGACGTCAGCAATGGTTCGTGTCGCTTCAACATCATTATGATAAAATTATTATGGGTGTCATTTCCGTGAATTTGTTTTAACTGGAAACTTGATTAAGCGTTTTATATTAATAGTTAGTATAATGATTTATGAGGTTAATATGTTTTTACAGGATCCATTTTTTATTACCGACGGTCAATATTTCCGGAATACAGACTGTCATTCTCAATGTTAATTGTATGTTAATACATATACATACATACACACGTACATACAATCATACATACATACATACACATATGCATACAATCATACATACATACATAAACGCCTATTTTATGGAAGGAGTAGGCAGAGATTCCCCTGGTAGCATTTCGCCTTGTATTTTCCGTCTCACGATGTGAATAGAAAAATACAATATCACTGTGCCCGACACGGGATTCGAAACCTAGACATCAGTTTTGCAATCATACCGTCGTACAGCTGCGCCACCGGGGCAGTCATCATCAATCAACATACAGGCATATCTGGATCTAGATCTAAATTAGTCCATACACGTTCAATTGGTAGGCAAGGTTTTTATTACATAAGGGACCTTGGACCTTAGCAGCGCACTGTGGTACAAATGTATTTCTACGGGTTGACAACTTGAGTCACCATCTTGGAGTGCAATGAGGTTCTTTTTACCGCAAAAGTCTTAATGATAAATATTAAATATATCGTCGCGTCGTCCATGGACACGAAATTTTTTGGTCATAATCAGCTTAAGACCCTTCTAAATGGGAGTAAGCGGTAAAAAGGATAGGAGGAGAATAAGGGTATTTTGGTTCCAGCAACCTCACAATGAATATGGCAGTGAAGCCGTTGCTCGTCGATTTCCTGTGGGAAACTAGTATATAACATATACCCTGATGAGGCTTTATTTTGTTTTAAATAAAAAAAAAATACATTAATATATTTACTTACTACTGCGGGAAACTATAACCCAATATTAAATCGTCCATTCTGCTTAATCCGTGCAAAATATTATGGAGAACCTTGCGTTTAAGTTTTGAAATCGATAAACATGTTAGATTTTCCGACCGGAGAATCAGACCCAGGAACTGACGCCACGTTTTACAGCCCACGAATACTTTGACTAGACGACGCCGTTGCTTTATTACGAAAACACATTTTACCATCTATGCTACAACTTTGAATACTAGAAAGACCAGTCCGATTTTGAAACAGCCAAAGCATATTGACGTCAGCGAACGCTAACTGTATTTCCTATAATTACACCTACACCTGGCTAAATGGAGCAGACTGAGGAAAACCCGTACAGGCGTACACCCTTGTCAACGTACGTAATAGACAATAAAACATAATAAACATTCTCGGAATAGTAAAGCCACTTGGTGACTTGACGGTGATCACTGCCGGAGTTGACACCGCCTATGTGGACAGCGAGATGTATGGAGTTGTGTGATCATATTTCTATTAAATAAACATATAATGCTTTTTGTTTTAATGAATTACAGTTTGTAAAATTATCGTAAAATGTGAAAAGAACTGTAATAAACTGATTAGACGTGCTAGAGGAAAAGAAAAATAAATTGGAAATTAGTAAACAGTAATATCCGTTTGGGAATTGTATATTCAATACAAAAGATTTCAACTGATATCAATAAAATGTATCTTGTATATGTAGCCGGGATAAACCATCAGCAGTAGTATTTAGATTCCTTCAAAAGTGTCAGTCAATGCTAGTTCTATATTTTCTACTAGTAACTCCACAGTATTATCTTGCTCTGCTAACATAATTAAATGTGTTGATTATTCTGTAACATATCATGGGTAATATACACTTGAACTTGAGACCTCGACGTGTAAGACATTGACTTTGCAACTAGTACATTAAATAGTTAATTATTTTTATGTATATGTTTGTTCTACGCACAGGGTTTCAAACACTGACGTATTTTATTAATGTTTGTGGAAATTTTGATTTTGAAACTTGTCTAAATGCGAGAATATGAACGTACAATTTTCGAATTCCTTGCAAATGGTTTCATTTTCATGTGTTCGCATGTTTTGTGACGTAGATACTAGATGCATTGCTGTTTTGTTCTTCATTTGTATGCTAATATCTTCTGTTCTTATTTTGTATAGGGTTGGAGGAACATGTAGCGCCAATGTTGAAGATTATTTCACTTATAATTTTGCAACTAGCTTGCTTGACATCAACTGATTCAGGAGTAATATTTAGTATTGTGAAGAATAACTGCGACACAGTAACTAATGCAGTTATGGCAAAATTGTTTTTGTTCATTCTTTTGGTTCGGAAATAAATAAATTTTTGACAGCCTCCGTGGCGCAGTTGGTTAGACGCCGGCTGTGAAACGAGAGGCCGCGTGTTCGAGCCCCGCACCGAAACAAATGTTTGTGTGATCCACAGGTATTTGTTTCGGGTCTGGGCGTTTGTGAGACCGGAAAGCCTCTTGTAGTTTCTGATACCCACGACACAAGACTTAATCTTAGTGTGGAGTCAGGGCTATGTATGTGACTGTTGGGTGTATTTATTTTATTTTAAAAAAATGTCGGTCGCTGGATGCAGGCCGCTTCCAACAGGTCTATGTAGAGACTCATGGGGGAGGACTATGTTCAGCAGTGGACTTGCTATGGCAGAAGAGAGAGAGAGAGAGAAAAAAACTCTCATATGCATATTATACATCTAGATATTTTTGTTGGTGGTGTCTTGGTAAAATTCCAATGCTCTAGTAAAATTCCACTTTATTTCATAAAACCCACTTTGGCTTTAAAGCAGGTAGGCAAGGAAATTGCGAGCTCATTCCGATAACTACGAAATAAAAGAAAAACAACAATGTTGTTGAATTCAATAGATTTAATGAATATTCAGATAATGCGGAATCTTTTAACAATACATATCATAATAGCAATGACGCGAAACTGGTTTCTACGGCATACACGTGGTGCGTGCATCTTGATACCTAAAAAATCCGCGAAGTGCTATTTAAACTCACGCATATAGGGTTCCGTACTATAAAATGGCGTTCCCTACTATACTATTTATAAGCAAGATTCTTTCTTTCTTCTTTCTGCTTAGGCGTTATTCCGGCCGATGCCAGGGTCCGCCTTCCGGCTGAGTCTCCTCCATTTCACAGTCTTCGGCATTCCCAATAGTAAGGCCATTGACTCTCATATCTTCCTTGACGACATCAAACCAGCGCTTCTTCGGTCTACCCCTTGGTCGAGGTCCTGGAATGTTGAGGCTCAGGCACACATTGCCGACGTACTTCTTTGGCTTTCTCAGGACATGACCATACCATCTCAAACGACTTTCTTGGAGTTTATCTGCCACATCGCGGTCACCAAGGCTACTGCGGATCTGCTCGTTACGGATTCTATCTAAACGAGTAAAGTTGCAGATCCACTGCAGCATCTTCATCTCCGCGACATGGACGTCCTGCACATGTCGTCTGAGTATAAAGCAAGCTTGTATTGTATTGCAATATTTTTTTAAATTATAATTGCCGTTTTTAATTTCTATTCCTATTGTATGTGACCTTGATGTTACGAAATGGGATTATAGGTAAGATAGAAATATACTATAGATATTCTTGAAAGACAGAAGGACAAGGAACTTATACTATCTTTTCCGTTTTTATTTTTTTGTACCGAACTCCATGAAAGGACCGGTTTGATGGCAAATATCTCAGAATGGGATTCACGCAGGCCTTTTTTTGGCATTCGCACGTCTTGTGCATATAGACAAGACAAGTATTTGTCTTAGTCTAGTTTTAATTTTGGTATTTTATCACTATGTTAAATATGATAACATAGTCTATTTGTTCTTTTTTTACTTATTATCCCGGCTGCTACCTAGGTCCACCTTTATTTTATTTTATAATTTACGGAAAACTTACAGCTAGATTACATAATAACGGGGGAACGCAAATATGAAAGGGCGATTTAAAAGTTTACGCAAATACAGAACAAAATTATGGGGGTCAGTAGGAAAAATATATTTTATTGTTACATTTCAAACTTAGCCAGCGCCCCTGGACAAAATTTTAAGGATTTCATGAAAACTGTAAAAATGAACAGTAAGGTCTTTCAGGTTAATTTTCGCTATTTTGGTTTTAGCATCCTCGATTGTAAGACCAGCGGCTGTTTTCTCTTGACAGGCCAGCGCTTTTTTGGTCTTTAAAGTCCTCGACAGTGAGATCATTGGTTTTCGTATTTTTCTTGATGACATCAAGCTAGCGCTTTTTTGGCGACTTGGTGATCTTGAATCAGTAATTGAGATTCCTGTATAATAAGCAAACATACTCTTGTGGGTTCTGTTGCCCTGGTAGTTGCTACTATTATTGCGGAAATTTATAGTTAACGAACTTCAAAAAAGGAGGTTCTGTATTTATACATCTATGTTTCTATGTCTGCCAACCCGCACTAGGCCAGCGTGGTGGATTATATGGCCTAACACCTCTCAATCGTACTTTCGATAAAGTACAGTATGTTTCTACGTCTGCGATTTTCACAAAATCTTCAGATTTCCATTGCTCTTGAGAATTAATTACTTATTAAGTTAATTGATTTGAATATGTATAAAATCAAAATATACATTTGCTAAAGTATTAACAATTAACATAACACGTAGACTTAGACACGTTAATGACAAATTATAATTACAGTCACGGTTCTTTGAGTTGAGCAAATAATTTCGTTTCCTTAACATACGTAGTAAAAAATCATTTAAATACTAAATGTCAAACCAATAATTTTAGGTATTTCCTTAACGAAACGGGTTAAATGGTTGATTTATTCATATTCATATTTCTGAAAGGCAAGTATGAGTTATTGTTTCAACTAACTGCGACATACATATGGATTTAGTGCGATACTAAAATATATTTTGATGGTGAAAATTATATAGTTCCCTTCATAATATTTTGTTAATTAATAAAAATCTTTCCACCCACGAACAGTGACGTCCCCATATTATATTTAATACCACAATTAATTAAATATTAATATTAAATACAGTCAAATGTGATTGCATATTATTGATTCTTCTTATGCTTTTATGAAATTATATTTTTTATATCTTGTTAAAATATACGTAACTAATTATGGGTCTTTATTATACCCTCCAATTACGATTCTAATTACATTTATTCAACGTTGAGTACTGTAAGTCTTAAATCAACCGCAAGATATTTATTTTATATGATAAAGTAGTAAAAGGTATTTCCCAACAGCCGGTATTGTGATGGAACCAGTTTGAAAACGAAGTATGAGTGTTTACTTACTGCTCATTCAATAAAAAAATGAGTAAAAATTTTACAAAAACGAGTTAAATGTGGTTTGCAATGAGTGTTAATACGCAGCTCGTACTACGTAGTAATTGTGCAGTATTTATGTATTTTATATATTATAACAAAGAATTTTTAAGAAAGAAAATTTTAAGAATTTCCATGATTGTAAAGTCCACCCGCACTAGGCCAGCGTGGTCGACTACATGGCCTAACACCTCTCAATCATACCTTCGGTTGTAGATTAGGCCCGTGCAGTGGGACGTATATGGGCCGATACATACCATATTATGTATTTTAACTTAAATAAAATTGTAAATAGTATTACAAGATATGATGCACTGCACATTGATTTCAAACGTACAACAAACAACTGTAATATTGTTTCCGCCGTTTATATTTTAGTCTTATGTAATTATTTACTATTTCTGTTTTCGTTTATTAAAAAAGTATATTTTGATGACTTGAATTCAATACCAGGAGACGATGAAGTTGTATGATCCAGATGCTCACAGGATTTTTAAATATTGAAACGCAAAAATAACTATTATGCGTGATGGTAAGCTTATTGCTGTCCAAATGCTGTATCCAACGACGTGAGATGGTTGACAGCGGCCGGTCGAAAAATTTAAACAAACTATAATTTATCGTGATTTTAACGTTATACACAATACACTCTCAAATTAATAATATGCCATGAGAGAATGTCTTAATGAACTTAATGGTTTAGCTACAACACATTACCAAAATATACAAAGATTGATAACGGCAGAAAAATATTATGATTATCAACACGTATATTCTTCAGATTCATAAACTACATGGAGAATATTATTAAATCTTATTTTTTTTATTTTTTTACTCTAATGAGAAATGACTTTAATGCATCCTAAATTTTTTGGTGTAAAAATAATTTATGTTAAACTAGCACCCATTTTGACATTAAATATTTTCATCCACCCATAAACAAATATCGGATTTTGAAGGTCGATTAGTCAAAGGTTCTGGTTTAAAATAAACTCAGCAGTTTTAAAACTAATGCGTTTATTATTTTAAAATATTCAACATGAATAAATATTTATGCAAAAATGCAATCCATGTTTTTGTTAAAATGCATTGGCATATTTTTGGTCATAATGTGACCTTCTTTTTATTAAAATATTGATTTTATTAGTAGGTATTCAAAATTTACGACCGAGTTAAAATAGATTTCAGGGTTAAAATAACATGATTCCTTTTTTAACCGCAGAGTCATTAATTTAACTGTCGGAAGATTTTCCTAAACTAACCAATTCTAGCGTTCTTGTTTATAGATCGATTTTTATTCAATAATTTTATGGAATTTAAATTTTTATGTTTTAACGTCAACTCCATTTTACTTAATATTAATTTAAACACAAAGCGTTTATAAGAAACTATAAAATTGTTATTTAGCCTATAACCTTCTTCGATAAATGGTCACTCTCTCTCTCCCTCAGTCACAGGAAATCCACTAAAATTAACAAAATTACAATATTAATACGATATTAAATTACCACGCAATAACAATAGTGATGATGATAATGACATACATACATTACATATATAAACTCACGCCTTTATCCCAGAAGGGGTAGGCAGAGGCGCCACCAGGACACCCACATTTCGCCTTGTATGTTCTGTCCCATGATGTGATAGGGGGCGAGCCTATTGCCATATCGGGCACAAATTCCTGACTCCGGGCTGATAATGAATAGAAAAAAAACCCAATATCACTTTTTCCGACCCGGGATTCGAACCCGAGACCTTAGCTTTGTAGTCGTACCGTAGTACAACTACGCCACCGAGGCAGTTGTAGGCATTATGATGATGAATAATAGTAAAAAACACAAAAGTATACCTTTGTTATATTATAAGTAAAGTTAATTGTTTATTTAGTTACTTACTAGTTACTATTTCTATATTGTGGAACTATACCGCACCAAGTTTTAATTTTTTAATTTTCGGTTTTGCTGAATTTCTTTAAATAGAAATTCCGCTTAATTTGTATGTGACTTTTTTGTTGGGTCTTTTCTTTTATTTATAAACAATATCCCAATTGGCGCCCAATTCGGCTGTATTATGTATATGTTACGATACCTAATTCTGAACCAATTTAAGTGTTTTAAGTACACTGCATCAACAGATGCTTAATATTTTAAATTTTAACAAAAACACTCAGCTCCGCACGTTTCTCTGTTCCACTACAATCCGTAATGGACGTACAATTATTTTTTTGTGCTCAGTTATTAATTATTCTCGATAAGACTGCGGTTGTTATAATGCCATTGCTTATACGGCGTTGATACCGAAACGAATGTCGCTACAATAGGATATCAATTAATTGGGCTTTGACGACCTATTTCCTTTGAAACCTTAGATAGTTTATCACAGAACTCGGAACTTTATGCCTCGTATATCATTCTTTTTATTTTTGGTTTTGGATTGAACCCCTGCTTGCCTATTTTTGCGGTGGTAGGTCAGTGGTGGTAGATCTCTCATATGTGAAAGGTCGCCTGGGTAAGTATCACCATAATGTCCATTTCTGCCGCCAAATAGCAGTGTTAATTAACTATTGCGTTCCGGTTCGAAGGACATTGAAGCCAGAGTAACTACCGGACATATTAAGATTTAACATCTTATGTGTTACAATGGTGAGCGCAGTGGAATGCCAAGTAATGCTTTGTAATGCATGGTTATGTTTTTTTTACTGTCCGTAAGCGGTCGTATGGCTTACCATCAGGCGAATGGCATGCTGGTCTCGCCATTCATCGCGGCAAAAAAAATATTTAAGCTGTGGGTCATCAACTACCTCTAGTTTTTCGCTAACAGGGTCTCCTTGAAAATCGTCGACTTTTGGGTCAATTATAACCACATTGGGCACCAATAGTATGTAAACTATAGTATTTTGATGTGCGTATTGGAACATGAATTTTCATTCTGGAAGATCAGATTCTTGAATTGTATAAATATCCGATTTTATAAAGTCGCAGGAAGTCGCTGGATGGAAGCCGCTTCCAACAGATCAATGCGGCTATCCATGGGGGAAGCCTATGTTCTTGTGGCTGAAGAGGGAGAGAGAGAGAGAGAGAGAGAGAGAGATAATGATCCCGAGGAAATAAGTGTTAGCGAACTTCTTGGCTTGACTAGAATACGACATTAAAACGTCAAAGGACATGGAGATATTTCCTGTCAGATTTCGTCACGGAAGTAAATTAACCATAAAAAATCGTGTGCGTATAATTAAATACATTTTAACCACTCGGAAACATTTGCGTCTTCGGAAATATCTGCGAAATTGTTAAGTGAATAAATAAAACGCGTTATTGTTACACTTTAATTATTTCCGTGTGACTAACGCTATGGCACGCCTTGGTTTGGTGTTGCCATGTGTAAATTCATTTCTTACTTTGTTCTAGGAATATTGATATGACACAGTGACTACAATGTAATTGAAATTATATCGGTCTGCTCGAAACCGGATAGATAAAGGCGGAACACGGAACGCCAGGCAGTTGCGTGGGAAATCGTGATGGGTTTTTCACCATTATGGTGGTGTGGTGATATACGAATATCAGCTTACAGATATTAAGAACAAGTACGATTCCATCACAAAGACTAACTTCACATATCTTTTTCAGCATATTACTCATACTCATTTTGACACTATTGGAATATTTTATCGTGAAATAAAAAAATATTCGTACGATGCATCCCTTTCTAACGACTTTTGAATTCAGCTTGTGTTAAGAAGACAAAACATTCGATAACTAAAATAGGTTTTAAAACTGTCTATGAATAAGGCCTTTGGTCTTTTGGTCAAAACATACATCACTGCGGACGCGACTATATGTAAATGTCTAGAATCGTGTTTGGTTCTGTCGCAGTACGTTTGTTGTGCGTTTCAAGTACGAGTTCAAAGCTTATCCTTTTCTAAGGATTGAAAAATAAAGCTTCAGTGATAAGACCTTATAGCAGTGTTTGTACCCTTACGTTGGCAACACTGTCGGCAAGGAGTTGGCAGTGAGTGGGCCAGAGGGCCGGTCACGAGTCACCTTGACACCGGAAGTGCCGCACGCCGCCACTGGCTAGTGGTTAGACAAGCTCTGACTCGCCTGGGGGACTTGGCTAGCAAGTTCACTTGAAACTTTCCTTGGGGAGTTTTTTTTAAACTTTACTGTAATGTATTAGCCCATGATCCCACTGCTAAGCTCGGAACATCTCTAAAATTCGATTGAGGGTGATTTGGCTAAATACCACCACACTGGCTTAGTGTGGGTTGACGGAATTTACACCACAGAAATTATCGAAAACCTCTTTAGGGTGCAGGTTCTACAAGATGGTTTCCTTTACTGTTAAAGCCTGTGGTAATGAGACATGTAAAACGTAGCATATCGTTAACATTTGTAGTTAGCAACAAGCAATATATATCTTTAAAATGTTCCACGTGATTAATATCATTATCATATCGCAGAACAAAAACCTAGTTATCATTAAAACATGTCAGGTAATATAATTGATTGATATCTACTCGATGTGGGGTCCTGGTTTCATCTGGTTATTAATAATGTCTCAATGTATTAGTTTGCCTCAAACAAAAATTATGAAAATATAATGAAAGAGGAAAAATGTGACGAAGGAAAAAGAATGTATTGTGTATTGAAGGTTTTATTGCTTATTTTTATATATAGGTATAATGACTGAAAAAGAAAACAACGCTATAAAACCATGTATCTTCCATGTATCTCCACAAGATTTTCAAAGATTGCGATGCTCGTTATACCGCAATAGATCAAACTGGAGAGTTAAAAACTTACTCCACGAAGGATTGGTGTCGGGCAGGAATTATGTCGTGAAATTATAAGCCAAAACATAAACATTTGTCTCGGTGTGGGGATCGAACCCGCGTTTTCCGTTTCACGGCAGATATACTAACCAACTACGCCACAAAGTCTATTAACGATAGCAAGGAATGCAGAACATACCAAACCAAAATTAGCAATCAATATCCGCATTATTAAATCAATTAAATTCAGTCACGGCGTGTAATTAAGATGAATCCTTAAAAAATACAATTGTCTTTGATAAAATCCAAGGCTTATACTTTCGCTTTCGCGTGGCCAACTTTAGTTGCTCCGTGTAATATGTAAACAAACTACTGGCTTACAGATCTATTTAAGTTGATTAACATAAATTAGTGAATGTAGGCACGGGAGTTCCAAGGTCAAACGCCGTGGAACGTGAAAGAATCCTGACCTTGGGAGCAGTCGTCTTTTTGACCTTGTTTGGTGCTCGCTTGTGCGGTGACACATTTAAGACAATTTCTAGGACTTTTACGCTGTGTGTAATATTATACATACATACATTATCTCTGTATTATTTAATGCTCTATGCGCACGTGTGACAAGCTTCATTCAAATGTAACCAAACTTTTTCTATCCCAATATTTAGATTAAGTACTTGCTATTGTTAGGTAGCGTCTGCATCGCCCTACGTCACACAAAATTCAATCCTCATATGAAATTTTTGCAATTTCTTTGATATTCCTTGATATTCTTGATTATTTGATATTCTTTGATTTCAAAATCTCCAATAGCACGCATTTTAAAGATACGATCGAAATAAGTCGAAGGCATCAAGTCTCTTCTAAAGACACTACAAGATAGTGTAGTCTTTCACAATCCTTCTATTTCTCTGTATTTCTTTGGTTAATATAGTTTAGTTAGTTACCCATCATCTAGAAGAGAGATTTTAAGGAGGCTCGCGATCACAATCATGTTTGGTACACAGATGGAATGCCTTTGACGAATTGGTACGATAGTCGCCGCGTCTACGAGCTAGCCATTGATATTGGTGACGAGGAGTCTGAGTACAGATGACAACACGCCGCTTATCGATATAAACCCTTTACATATGCATGTCACGGACTCGACGGAATTGATCCGCATTCTTATTAGATCCGGGAATTTTGTCTTTATGGGTTTTTTATATTGCACCGACTGCCTCGGTGGCGTAGTTGTACTACGGTACGACTACAAAGCTGAGGTCTCCAGTTCGAATCCCGGGTCGGGCAAAGTGATACAAGGCGAAATGTGGGTGTCCTGGTAGCACCTCTGCTTACCCTTTCTAGGAAAATTGCGTGAGTTTATGTATGTATGTATGGATTTTTTTATCCGAAAATACGAATTTTCAGACTTTGTCGTTAAGTAAAATAAGCATATGAAATTACTTTCTTACAAGAAAGTGAAGTATTTTCTGTCCTAGATCTAGTCTTGTGTTCCGGTCGTGTGTTTCCGGTCGGGGGGCAATCGATGCATCTTCATAATTCTAATGCAATATTATTATTAAATTACGCTAATTCCAAATACAATATAATACCTACTTGTGTGATCTATGTAAAATATATTCAAAATTCAGCATTTAATCAACTTATTGCTGATGATTTTAAACTAAAAAATCCAACTAATTATATCATTGAGAATTTGCGACCCATATATTACAAAAGATTGAAAGTATCCTTGGGGGAGGCCTTTGTTCAGCAGTGGACTTCCTATAGCTCAAAGGAGAGAGAGTATCACCAGCTATCCCTATAGAAAATGTTGGAGTGTTGTTAAACTCTTCGAACCATGGTCTCATGTAGCATCTCTGCCCACCCCTTACAGATACAGTATGCAATATATAAAACCACCAACTTAAGTCTCCACAAAGGGACAAAGATTATAATCTACAACCAGGCGTCCTTCAAGCGATTGCAACCGAACGCGAATGCAACACTTAGGCAATTTATACCCGATAGAGACAATGGAAATATTACCGCATGGGTTAATATATTGCTTCCGGTTTTCGTAAGGATTTTGTTGCCGGGCTTACAAAGCCTTTGTGTGGATAGTTATTATTAGTTATCCGATGGTGTGATAACTAATGCCGGCTTATAAATGGAGCTACATCATCATCAGCCCCTAGCAGTTCATTGCTGGACATGGCTTCTCAAATAATACGTCATTGACCTCCATCCTCGGTTCGTTCCGTCCCCTTTTTCGCGAGGATGTCCCGATTTTAAGTTCCTCTCGCAGTGATTCAGGGTCTTCGGTAAGCGTATGCTGGGTTTCGCCCTTCCAGATTGCCATATCTATCTCTGCGCAGGCGCTCTGGTAAATGCCACTCCAATAAGTCCGATAGCATCCTACACTTTGTTTGAAGCTATAGGAAGGAGGAAAACAAGAGCTACAATAAAATTACAGTTAAATTATCATTTATACAGTACGAAAATAAAACTCTGTCCGATCCAAGATGTGCAAATGCACGACGCAAATGAATGCAGATACCCAAATGGTTATCTCAATTGTAGTATTAAAAAATATATATTAAAGGATAACATTATTTTCGTAAGTTTTAATACACATTTTAGTACCAATACTAATCTAGCAAAGTTTTAAATTCTGACCACAACGACACTTATTCTGATAATTCTGAAACGTCACTCCCCACGTTGCTTGTAACAAACGCGATTGTGTAGTGTAATGTCAGTTTCTCTATTTTTTATTTATTTGTTAAGGATTTTTTTATCATATTGTGTGAAACAGGTCTTTTAAATAGTATACATTAATGATGCGTGATAACACCTTTATCGATCGGACAGAGCTTTTTTGTCACCATGTATATTTTCATAATGCATTCTATTTATGACAGCCTCCGTGGCGCAGTTGGTTAGACCCCGGCTGTGAAACGAGAGGCCGCGTGTTCGATCCCCGCACCAAAACAAATATTTGTGTAATCCACAGGTATTTGTTTCGGGTCTTGGTGTTTGTGAGACTGAAAAGTCTCTCGTAGTTCGGATACCCACGACACAAGACTCGATCTTAGTGTGGGGTCAGGACTATGTACATATGTGACTGTTGGGTGTATTTATTTATTTATTTTAAATTCTATTATACTATCACTTACACGCGAAAACAAGTTAACAAACAAGGTCATTATCTTTATCAATCAATCAGTCGTACAATCGCCTTGGTCGACGGTCATGTGTGGACCGGATTGTTAGAAATTTTTCGTCATGCCCGCGGCACACGTGTCTAATTCGCTAATCATTTTGTCAAAGTGAATGTGACCTTTGTAAAAGTAAGGTTAACTTCAATTTGGGTACACGTGGGCTTTCAGTTTTGGAAGTTTAGAATTATGAATGGTTGCCACTTGCCAAATTGTCGGATATTTTAAGGCACCTATGTTGAGTTGTCTTGAACTCAAATAAAAATTTGCACTAATAATTGGCATCAATCTTAGGAACTGTTAATTTAAACCACCTGTAAGATTTTAGTGCGTTTTTAAGCGCCCTTAACTATTTGACATTTTTTCGGATGCTTTATTAGTGTAATAATTAGTAATACCATTATTTTAATCAAGGCATACTAATAAAAAAGTGCAAATTACATTCCATAGCAGATAATGCTACCTGGCAAAGTACAAAATCAACAAATAAATGCGGAAACATTATTTTTTACTCCATTAAGTAATTAAACATAAAATTAAAGTTTTATTATAAATGCACCACTAATTACAAAAAAAATATGAAAAATAATTCCGACTAAGTATAAAATAAATAATTCATCAATTGTCTAGCGGACATTCGTTTTATTAACAATATCCGCGGACCGGGCAGGACTTCCGTAATAAATCATTAAATACAGATACATACATTTGTTTCAAAGTCAATTTCATATTAGTTCCGTTGACCGTTTAAATTATTATTGTGTTCCAACTTGTGTTTTATTTTCAATATTTCTTTGGTAATTTTTTTGGAAAGTAGAAATGATCCTATACTCTAATATCTTACAAAAACAAAAAAAAACAAAAAAGTAGAATGAAAAAAAGATCGAAGGAAAAAAAGGTAAAAAGACAAACTAATGTCCCTAAGAGTCTCGCCGAGCTCCGGAACTCGGTGCCAATTCTTTTGCGTGCCACTGTTGATCCTCGCTCACAGGAGTTGTGTGTGGGTGCGAAAGCCTCTAAATATTTTTTTTGGTAAAATGAGTATTTAATTAACAATAAACCTTTCTTAATATGTGTCATAACTCATAACCACGAGTAACAGACGACCTCACAATGGCTGTATGGATCGCTGCGATCACCCTTGGACAAGGCTTATTTTTGGCTGTAGCTGAAGAACATTATGAAAATATCGCAAGTTGATAACCCGATTCAGTTTCGTTACCAAATGGTCCAATGAAGAGAAATACGTATTTATCTGATAAATGTGAAGGATAGCTCTATTTTTTATTTAATAATAGGCTAAATATAAGTTGAAGAAAATTATGGGCTCAATTATAACAATTAGGTCTATATCATAAATACAGTTATCTTCTTTTGGCATTTTAGTTGTTTTGAGATTGCAGTGTCATTACTGCAACAAACAATAAACAAAAAAGGTAGAGTTGTGAGAGACTGGATCGGCTGAAGGATATCTCTCATCGGTTGACAAAACTATGCCTGCGTTTAGCGTTGCCAGGCGTCCGGATAAAGCCGGACATAGTTAGGCTTTTTGATTGCATGTCCGGCTAAAATAAACGGTGTCCGTCTTGTCCGACTTTTGTTAGGCTTTTTAAATTTCGCAAACAAGCGAGCACAGCTGCCGCCGCGCCGCCGAGTGTGGCCGAGATTTATGATAATAATCAAAAAGACTTGATTTTACATAAAAAAAAATTGTCGTACCTATTATTACTAAGACAAAATCCTCAATAATATAGGGTGTCCGGCTTTTTTAACCAAATGTCCGGCCAAACTGGCTGGTCTGTCCGGCTATTAGGTTTGGCGATCTGGCAACGCTACCTGCGTTCCTGAAGCCAAATGCACATCGCACAAACCGACACTTAAGCCTCAGTAACAGGTTCTACACCTGTGTTAGTCGCAATTCAAGCGGATAAGACAATTCTACCAACAAGTATCTTAATAAGTAGTTAGGTACCAATTAAATAAACGAATAACATAACACAAAGTTTCGAAACAATAAATTGACTACTAAAGTTCCAAATTCTATAACTAGATGGAGCTAGTCAAAATTACCCAGTGTTTCTAAATAGTCATTGTAGACTTGGGATTAAGAACTCAAAGCATATTTAAAAGTTAGTTTGGGACTGTTATACTAGATGGCACCACTAACTTCCATCTTTAGATGTAGTGGCTATACTACTCGTATATGTATGTAAAGTATGTATAAAGTGTACTTAGAATATTGATAAGTTTACGCTTACAACATAGAGGGCTGGGTAGAGAAGAATACATTTACGTGATGATATTTAAAAACAATGCCAAATTTTAAGTGAATTAGCCCAAAATTATTAGACAAAATCCTTAATATAATTTTTTTCCAACTTCAAAAGAGGAGCTTCAATTCGACTGATTTTTTTGACAAATAGTTTTATGACGGTAAATCTAGTGCCGATAAATAATCAACGAAACCCTAAGCCCGCGGGTAGGCCAAGCGAGGTTGCGGTAAGGCCAGCCTAGCGTTACACGAGGCCGCATGAATATATTGTTATAAATACATAATCTATTGTGAACAAATGGGCCAGGTGACACACGTGACACGCGGTTCCGTTTCCTGTGTATCAAGGCGTTGATATGATATGGTTCTGATTCATTCGATAGCTATAGGTATAGTTGCGTAGACGCTGGCTGTGAAACGAGAGGCCGCGGGTTCGATCCCCGCACCGAAACAAATATTTGTGTGATCCACAGGTATTTGTTTCGGGTCTGTGTGTTTGTGAGACTGAAAAGTCTCTCGTAGTTTCTGATGCCCACGACAAAAGATTCGATCTTAGTGGGGTCAGGACTATGTATGTGACTGTTGGGTGTATTTATTTATTCTTTATTTACTGCGGGGATCAAACCCAAGGCCTAACGATTCAAAGCTAGTTCCTTGTTCACTAGGCTATCTCAGCCGGCAATATCCTGGTTGAGCGGAGCGGATATTACAACGCCTATATTAAACAGCTCATTTGTTTTCCATACGCGATATATTATAAGCATCTCCGTGCTTTCCGGCGTTTTTACCATACCAATTACGGGTACCAAAAACAACGACCCATGTAAATATTTACAGCCTCCGTGGCGCAGTTGGTTAGACGCCGGCTGTGAAACGAGATGCCGCGGGTTCGATCCCCGCAACGTAACAAATATTTGTGTGCTCCACACTTATTTGTTTCGGGTCTGGGTGTTTGTGAGACCAAAAGCCTCTCGTAGTTTCTGATACCCACGACACAAGACTAGATGTTAGTGTGTTCAGGACTATGTATGTGACTGTTGGGTGTATTTATTTATTTATTTATACATAGAGGTTTATGTACATGTTGTTGTATGATTGCAGAGCTGAGGTTTTGGGTTCGAGTCCCGTGTCGGGCAAAGTGATAATGGATTTTCTATTATGTGTCGCATACATGTTGGGTGTATTTATTTATTTATTTATCAGCCCGGAGTCAGGAATTTGTGGCCGATATCGGATATGGCGATAGTGGCGATAGGTTCGCCCATCAGATCGTAGGACCGAAAATTCAAGTCGAAACGTGGGTGCCCTGGTTTCACCTCTACCTACTCCTTCTGGGAAAAAGGCGTGAGTGTATATGGATTATTAGGCCTTAGAATTTGGGAATACCTCTTCATCGTAACGGCTTAAGGTCAATATGATGTGCTTAAGAGACCAGCCTCGCGTTACTGCTTTGTGGCTATTTTTGAATGTTGATGATTTTTCATTCTGGCATTAGTTGAGAATGGGTGGCTGAAATCCAACATATCGATCATCTCCCGTGGTGATGACCCTATGAAAACCTTAAGCCAGCTGAGGTTCGACAAGAGGTTCTTATACTGATGAATTTGCAGTATTTACTTCCTTGTCGATTTCTGGTTTTTCGTTGTCCCTTCAGTCATTTTTATACTGAAACTATATTATAAAGTGCGTGGTGGCCTGTTGGTAAAGAACCAGACGTGGCTGCCTTCATATTCACGGTGGTCGCGGGATCAAATCCCAGGGCACACCTTTGACTTTTCGGAGACATGTGTGTATTGATATTCAATCACCACGCACTATAACGGTGAAGGAAAACATCGTGAGGAAACCTGCATATCGTAGCGATTTTAAAGAATTTCTACTGTATGTAAAGTCAGCCAACCCGCACAAGGCCAGGGTGGTGGACTATTAGGCCTAACCACTCTCAATCGTATCCTCGATTGTAGAGGAGGCGCGCGCCCTGCAGTGGGACTTGTATGGGCTGATACAATACAATACAATACTATAAAGACACTACAATGCACATGATACGTGCAAAGCCTTATCTACACTATCATCCTACGAAATGCTAATCTCCCAACACAAATGCCTGCTTTTAAGTGAAAAATAAAACAATTTAACCCACCAACTATGTTTAAACCATAGAGTAAACTATTGAATAAACGCCGAGGCACGTAATCTTCACCGAAGCGACAGTGCGGTGCGGCGCACTGGGCCGACACAAATTGACCGGCGGAGCGCGAGCCCCACCCATGTCGGTCGCTTAAATAATTCAAAATCCATTGGAGTTTTATCTCGCTTTTGCTATTGTTTATTCATATATTTTATGGATGTGGTAGAGCGACGCTGTTTTCAGACTCAGCATGAATGGGCAGATTCATCCGAGGCGGTACAGTGGCCACCGCGTATAGTGGACGCATTGTAAGACGGCTGTCGCACAGGTACTCGACGTGAAGCGACAGCTTACCTGTCACGTTTCGTTAGGTGAGTGGATTGGAGACTGTCCCGCCCTCACACCCGCCACTGCAACTTCTGTAAGCCAGCATCAACAGTGGCACGCATTTTAATGACACTGAGCTTTGAAGCTCAGCGCGTCTCCGGGATTGTCTAACTTGTCTTTAACCCGCAACGAAACCAATCATAAATAGGTAAGTGGATTGCCGGATACCCTTTTCCTCTTTCCATCATTTTGCCTTCCCGCTCTCCTCCCGATTTCATGGGCCGACAAGATCCATGATCCAAGCGTTGTAGACGTTCATGGGCGGCAGTGATCACTTGACACATACCATCAGGTGAACTGTTTGCTCGTCTATCTCGTCCAGACCTATGCAAATAAATAAATACAGAAATTGGAGGTGAGTTTAGGGTGGAATACCAAATTGGAAATTGTTTGGAACCATTTACCATTAACTCTTAACTCATAGGAATTGTAATTGTTAATTAATTATTATTATTAATCTTTAGTCATTATCGTCAACTGTTGATGGCTGAACATAGATTAGACTCCATTAGATTAGATACAAAGACGCACTCACAAACGTTTCAGGATTAAATTCTTAATTAACCATCGTTTATTTTGTTATACCTAAAAGTGACGTGACTAAATATTTGATATAATGTTGAACCGGCCAGCTATTTAATTAATTTATTTACCGCGCTCCTGCAGATGTTTAATAGCAAAATTATATTTAACAATTATTGCTTTAAATATGTGCTTAGGCGTAAAAAAACGAATCCGTAAATTATTATTAATTGTATATGTATTAGCCCATATACGTCGCACTGCAGCGCACGGGTCTCCTCTACAATCAAGAGTACGATTGAGAGGGGTTAGGCCGTATAGTCCACCACACTAGCCTAGTGCGATTTGCAGTGAATGGCGAGACTAGCATGCCATTCGCCCTATGGTAAGCAGTACGACCGCTCATGGAGCAATGCTTGGCATTCCACTGCGCCCGCTATCCTGAGACATAAGATGTTAAGTCTCATTGTGTCCAGTGGGGTTAGGACTATGTATGTCTGTAGGATTTATTTATTTTATTTAAATCTGTTTGATAATGTCGGCATGAAAATAATAATCACGAAATTGTCTGTCTACTTTGTGTGTAAATTTTATCGAAGCCTGTCTATATTAAACTTGCTTTATTCATTCTTGCGTGGGGTGCTTACAATAATCACTTATCCTCAAGCATCCCATGCTTTGTAACAATAAAATGAATATATTTGACTCCATTTTGTAATCTAAAACTCAATGTCAATTATTTTTATTTGTTTAGTTGGATCCTTTATTAATGCGTGATTTTTAGTTTTTTAAACTGTTATATTATATAATTTTAGTACCACTTGATTAACCCTTATGGCAATAAGATAAAATATACAATAATTATGTTTTTAATTGTCAAATTCAAAACAACACAAAATATGTCACATCAAATAACATCTTCAAATGAACATTAAACCAAACAAAATCATAAAATATCTATACATCTTCTTCTATACTCTTCTATACATATAATAAAAATGTAAATGGTCGATGTCTGTACATGGAAGATATTTAAGAAATTTCAACGCGGGGGGTCTTTATAACAGCAACAGTATCCAAAACAATTTTTTTTAGAATTTTTGTCTGTCTGTCTGTCTGTCTGTATGTTTGCTTGCGCATCACGCAAAAACTACTGCACCAAATGAGATGCGGTTTTCACAGTTGTATTGCTGCAGGTTCAACTTAAAAACTGGTATATGTTGCATTTGCATACAAGCTGTTTCTTTTTGTTTGCTTGCACATTACTCATAAACTACCGCACCAAATGAGATGCGGTTTTCACAGTTATATTGCTGCAGGTTCAACTTAAAAACTGGTATATGTTGCATTGAAATACAGAATGTTTCTTTTTGTTTGCTTGCACATTACTCAAAAACTACCATACGAAATGAGATGCAGTTTTCACAGTAATATTGGTGCACGTCCAATTTGAAAACTGGTATATATTTTATTTATAGACAGGGTGTTTCTTTTTATTTAATTGCGCATAACGCAAAAACTACAAGACGAAATGAGATGCGGTTTCACAGTTATATAGGTACAAGTTCAACTTAAAAACTGGTAAATGTCTTATTTACATACAGGGTGTTTCTTTGTATTATGGAAGATAAATGAGAAAAACTAATATTCCCCATATTAACACTGGATTAACACTTAGGCTACATTTTATCCAGATAAATTAAGTGTTCCCGTGGGATGAGGACGGAAATCCGATATATTATTTGTTACTTTTTATACTCAAAGGGATGCGATGGGCGTGGATTATATACCTTGAGTGACAATGAGAAAAGGACGGGCGGGATATAACGGGACGGGATGAGAAATACCAAATAATCTATACATGTATATTTTTTTAAACAAAGTTAATCACGCAGACGAAGTTAACGGGCAGAAGCTAGTATGTAATAATTGTAAAGAGAATCAACAGAAATTGTTATAGAGTCACAATAAATGTATTAATTAATAAGAGTTTTTTTTGGATTATTGAGAATAAATTCTTTCCTTCCATCCATCGCGCAGTATGAATTTCAGATTCAGGTCCGCTTTAGCATTTGTCAAAGAAGACGTAGGATAGAATTCCAGTTTTGTGGGTGTCCCCTCAGATAACTCCAAACTGTATTTCTTAAAAATTGTAATTATAGCAACCATTGTTTGCATTTTCGAGAAGCGGAGACCTGAAATATAACATGTAACAAATTAATGTTTCAAATTTTATTGTCCACATAATTTTATAATCGGTGTAAAATTATAAAGCGCTTAGCTGTGTAGAATCAAATAATAAAAAGGAATAAAAAAACTATTGCATATTATTGCAGGGATTATGCCATTATCACGATAAAACAATGATAATAATATCATATTATGTAGTGTAAAAGTCACATACCGATGCATTGCCGAGGTCCTTCACCAAACGGGAAAAATGTGTATGGCTTCACATCGTTTCTGGCATCCTGGTAGAACCGCTCGGGACGGAACGAGTCCGGCTCAGGGAAGTTATTAGGATCACGATGAATGTGATACACTGGCAAATGTACTCGCATGCCTTTCTCCACTTTTAAACCTGTTGGGAATGTGTAGTCATCCACTACTTCTCTCGTGATGATGGGCAATACGGGGTAAAGACGCATAGTCTCGTCCAAGCAAGCCTCAATAAAAGGCAGCTCGTTCACACATTCATACACTAACTTGTTGTTGTGTCGGCGCAGGTACTCATCCACCTCCTTCTGAGCTCGTCTCTGTGACTCCTGGTCCTTTGCAAGTTCATAAAGAGCATGTGCTAGAGTGCTAGCTGACGTCTCAAACCCAGCTCCAAAGAACACAATGCACTGCGATACAAGGAGATCGTTGGTGACTTCCAACTCTATCTTCTTGTTATCTATAGATTTGGGATTTAAGCTGTCACCAGTAATGTAGTTAGTTTGCCTCCAAGCTAATACCTGGTCAACGAAGTCCTGTCGATTTGTCGGCTTAAAATCCCTCTTTTCGAAGATACCTATTATGAGGTTGTTGAAAAATGGATCGATCTCTGTTGGAAAATATTTAAACCCCAGACTGTAAAAGATTTTGGGCCAAATAGCACGACAAACTCTCTTAAATCCTGTAGATAGAGAAGTCCCAAATATCTTATGACCCATCATCGTAAAGGGATTGTTTTCTATTGCTTTCGACATCGTCCTTGTGTCGATGCCAAAGGCGCATGTACCGATGCAGTCCATAGTGTACCTGATCATTAACGATTTTGCTTCAATTACCTCTGACACGGATCTTTCTTCATCCAACATCTTCTCCATGACATGCCCACATTTTTCTATTAGGTAAAACATGTTCTTCATTTTTGCTGAAGTGAATATTGGAGTCAAGTTCTGGCGCACCACCTTCCACTTGTCTCCATGACTGAAGAAGAGATTTTGAGTGGTCACTTCCAGGTGCGTGTATTTGGATATTTCCCTGCTGCTGAAGTAGTAGAAGTCCTTGGTGAACACCAGCTTGATGATCTCCGGGTCCAGGATCACGAGCGCTGGCTCGGTCCCGTAGTACACGCCGAAGTAGGGCTCGTTTGGGAACTGGAAACACAACAGCTGACTAACTTCACCTACATACTTTCTCATTAAAATAAAATCTTTAAAATTGCCTAAAAGGGGCAGTGGCTTGAGATGTGGCACCTTCTTTTTCTTCCAATAATTAAATTTCCACACTGATAAATAATAAAAACCAACTAAGGAAATAAGTATTGAATAGATAATTGTAGCGAAAGACATCGCTATCCGCGAAACTGCCAGTGATAAACTGCATTTTTTGCACTTTGTATTATAAAATATTGAGTCTTATCGCTGTCATGATATAGAAGTCATTAAAACGATAAAACCCGATTTCACCAACGCTATCACAATCTAACTAAACCATGGATACAGTTACTCTCTGCGTGTTATCAGAATAACTCATAATACATTTCACTTCTTTGTGAAAACAACAAATTGTTCCTTATAGTCACTATTATTCGGTTAGCATTTTTGTTATATGTGAGAAGCCGTCTGGGTAGGTAGTGGGTACCACTGCAATGTCTATTTCTCCCGCCAAACACTAATTAGAAATATTTTAGCAAATGCAAAACAGGATGCGGAGTATCTGGTGTATGCCGGGAAAGTGGATGAAATTGCACTGTACCTTGCTTGGAATGCAATGGTGACAGTTGTACTAATCCTTCACCTACAATCCACATTATCAATGAAATCGATAACAACGAAAATTGTATACAGATCTTCCCACGGCGATGCCACATGAAGAGAAAGTACTTTAACTATTGTAGATTCACTAGATGGACAATTAATACTACAACAAGACTTCATTTTGATTTTGAAAACAATTCAAACTACATTGAAAAATTCTTGAATATTCGCGTTTCTGAAGCGGGAACTGAATCCATGTGGTAAACAAAAAACCGCCCATCATTTTACGATACTGATCTAAGGCTCAATCTTAAGGATTATTTTTCTCCAAATAATATAGCGTCTATATAATTTACAATAAAGTATACAATTATCAATTTATTTTTATAGATATTTTTATAACATTTTTATTTAAGATAGTTAACAATGTTGTAGAAAAATTAATTAAAATAAATTACAACAAAGAAGTACGATATTAAAATTTATGCTTTACAAACATGGAACAATGATGTCAGACATAATAAATAATGTAATATTTTATATAAAGAACACAAAAAACACGAAATATTTCACATCAAATAACATCCCCAAATGAATATTAAAACAAACACAATCGTATGACGTATAAATTACCGAAACTCTTTGATTCAAAGGTCCTTGCCGCGCGACTGAAAATGGCAGCCTTACAATTAATACAACCTTATATTATAATCTACACCAATAATGAGATCGATCGATCTTAGAGACGATCCCATAAAATTACAGTCTTAATAATTAATAAATAAGAGTCTTGATTGGATTACTGAGAATAAACTCTTTCCTTCCATCCATCGCGGAGTATAAATTTCAGATTCAGGTCGTCTTTTCCTTTTGTCACATAAGATGTCGGACAAAATTCCAGTTTTGTAGGTGTGCCTTCAGACAACTCCAATCTGTATTTTTTGAAAATTGTAATAATACAAACCGCCGTTTGCATTTTTGAGAAGCGAACACCTGAAATAAAATAAATAAGTTTTGATTTTTTTTAATTGCATTGAATGGCGAGACGAGCATGCCACTCGCCTCATGGTAAGCGATACGACCGCTCATGGACAGTAGAAAACCAAACAACCCAATGCATTACAAAGCAATGCTTGGCATTCCACTGCGCCAGCTATCATGAGACTTAAATTTTTAAGTCTCCATATGTCCAGTAATTACTCTAGCATTGCAGTGGTACTTACACTTAGGTGGCCGCTCACTATGAGAGACCTACTACAAAGATATTGCAAGCTTATCGCCGTTTTAGGATAAAGACGTGTATTTAAAATTTTCCCCTTAGAATCGGTGAAATATTATGCGTATGGCTCTAAAGATAATGATGATAACACATATACACACTCACGGACACACACACGCACACACACATGTACACGCATGCATACGTAACAGAAGAATTCCATAGCAGATTTAGAGCTTGAATCATGTAAATAACTTACTTAAAGAGATATCAACAAATATTGTTATGACCAAAAAAATGGCAATAATAATTATTTAAGCAACTTTGTGGAAAAGACAGTCGCCCAAAATACAGGCTAAGCCGAGTGTGGGTGCCAGGGGACCAAAACTTTTGTTATTGTATAAATTATTTTGGGAATTAAATAAATAAATATTAAAATTATACAAATAAATAATATCTCATGATATAGTGTGAAGGTTACATACCGGTGCACTTTCTAGATCCCTCGCCGAACGGGAAGAATGTGTATGGCTTCACATCGTTCCTGCCCTGCTGGTAGAACCGCTCCGGACGGAACGTGTCCGGCTCAGGGAAATTGTTAGGATCTCGATGTATATGATATACTGGCAAATGTATTCGCATGCCTTTTTCCACATGTAAGTTGGAAGGGAATGTGTAGTCTTCAATTACTTCTCTCGTGATGATAGGCAATACGGGATAGAGACGCATAGTCTCGTTCAAGCAAGCGTCAACGAAAGGCAGCTCATTTACACATTCATAAACTAACTTATTATGATGTCGGCGCAGGTAATTATCGACCTCATCATGTACTCGTCTCTGTGACTTCTGGTCTTTTGCAAGCTCGTAAAGGGCATGTACTAAAGTGCTAGCTGACGTCTCGAACCCAGCTCCAAAAAACATGATACACTGCGATACAAGGAGATCGTTGGTGACTTCCAAGTCTATCTTCTCTTTGCTTATAGATTTGGGGTGTAACTTGTCGCCAGAAATGTAGTTAGTCTGTCTCCAAGCTAGTATCTGGTCGATAAAGTCCTGCCGACTAGTCGGCTTGAAGTCCCTCTTTTCGAAGATATTTATTAATAGATTGTTGAAAAACGTATCTATATCTGTCGAAAAATATTTAAATTTCAAGCTGTAGAAGATTTTTGGCCAAATAGTGCGAAAAACTCTCTTAAATCCTGTAAATAGTGAATTCCCAAATATCTTGTGGCCTATCGTCATGAACAGATTGTTTTCTTTGGCTCTCGACATCGTCCCTGTGTCGATACCAAAGGCGCATGTACCGATGCATTCCATAGTGTACCTGATCATTAACGAATTTGCTTCAATCATCTCTGTCATGGATGTGTCTTCATCCAACATCTTCTCCATGGCGTGCCCACATTTTTCCAATAGATAAAACATGTTCAACATTTTAGCTGAAGTAAATATTGGAGTTAAGTTCTGTCGCACCACCTTCCATTCGTCTCCATGACTGAAGAAGAGATTTCGTGTAGTCAGTTCTAAAGGAGTGTACTTGGATATTTCCCTGCCACTGAAGTAGTAGAAGTCTTTGGTGAACACCAGCTTGATGATCTCCGGGTCCAGGATCACGAGCGCCGGCTCGGTGCCGTAGTAAGATCCGAAGTAGGGCTCGTTTGGGAACTGGCGACACAACTGCTGACTCACGTCACCCAAATATTTTCTCATTAAAATATATTCACCATAATTTCCCAATATAGGTAACGGTTTGACATGCGGCACCTTTTTTTTCTTCCAGTAATGAAATTTTGTTATAGATAAATAATAAAAATAAAGTAAGGAAATAATTATTGTATAGAAAATAATTGCGACGAGAGACATCGCTGTTGGGGAAAGCGTCCGTGAAAATAAAGACCTAATTAGATGAGCGGGTTATTTTATATACATTGCAGATCTTATCACCGGACAATCTACAAATATCACACTACGACTAGATACGTATTAATGTTATCATTATCATAGAATTTTCGGAACGAAGTTCCTTATCGCGCGTTGCGAAAGGGTGCTAGACGAAAAAAATAAGACCAAAAGCTGTACCGCCACTTTTATTCCACGTTTGAGTTTGACATTCTAAATGAAAAAAAATAGGAGCTTATTTTTTACATACATACATAAACTCACGCCTTTATCCCCGAAGGGGTAGGCAGAGGCGCCACCAGGACACCCACATTTCGCCTTGTATGTTCCGTCCCACGATGTGATAGGGGGCGAGCCTATCGCCATTTCGGGCACAAATTCCTGACTCCGGGCTGATAATGAATAGAAAAATCCAATATCACTTTGCCCGACCTGGGACTCGAACCCGAGACCTCAGCTTTGTAACCGTACCGTAATACAACTACGCCACCGAGACAGTAGCTTATTTTTTGTTTTTAATTATTTGATTATTATTTTATATTTTACATTTTTTATCCATCTATACATATTATAATTTTGTAACCGATCCATATCTGTACATGGAAGATATATGAGGGATCTTTTCTGTAAATAAATAAATATAAAATATAAATATATAATATATATAAATAAATATATAATAAAAATAAAAAGTAACGTATAATATGTCTCAACACATTTCTCAACTTCAGTCTACAAAGTTAAATTTGTCTTACAGTCCTATGACTGCTATGCTTACGCTTTCTTGTATTATCTTTTCCTTTGTTATAAAATTAGATCCAAGGTTACAGAAGTTGCTGTAGTGGATGTGTAGGCCAGGAAGTTTTTAACCTGTGCGAGTCGTTGTATGACACGAAAATCTAAGAGCACCAGTTCGACTCACACCTGGCCGATTTTTTTACTTGAAAACGAAATATTAACTAATCATTGTTATCACTAAATATTACAGATAAGCTTTTAATATCATAAAGTGCACAGAATTACAGGCGTATAGTACGACAGTCACTTTTGCGAAAAATGATGTCTCTCACTGAAATTATTCTCTACTCAGTATCAATTTCTTTCGTTTACATTTATTATTTATTAAGACGGAAATTTGATTACTGGAAGAAAAAAAAAGTGCCGCATATCAAACCGTTACATATATTGGGAAATTATGGTGAATATATTCTTATGAGAAAATATTTGGGTGAAGTGAGTCAGCAGTTGTGTCGTCAGTTCCCAAATGAGCCCTACTTCGGATCTTACTACGGCACCGAGCCAGCGCTCGTGATCCTGGATCCGGAGATCATTAAGCTGGTGTTCACGAAGGACTTTTACTACTTCAACAGCCGAGAACTATCTAAATATACGCACCTAGAAGTGACCACACAGAATATCTTTTTCAATCATGGAGACGAGTGGAAGGTGGTGCGACAGAACTTGTCTCCAATATTTACTTCTGCCAAAATTAAAAACATGTTTTATCTAATCGAAAAATGTGGGCATATCTTGGAGAAGATGTTGGATGAAGAAAGATCCGTGTCAGAGGTAATTGAAGCAAAATCGTTAATGATCAGGTACACTATGGACTGCATCGGTACATGCGCCTTTGGCATCGACACAAGGACGATGTCGAAAGCAATAGAAAACAATCCCTTTACGATGATGGGTCATAAGATATTTCGCAATTCATTATCTGGAGGATTTAAAAGAGTTTTTCGTTCTATTTGGCCGAAAGTCTTCTACAGCTTGAAACTAAAATTTTTCTCGACTGATATAGATACATTTTTCAACAATCTATTAATAAATATCTTCGAAAAGAGGGACTTTAAGCCGACTAGTCGGCAGGACTTTATCGACCAGATACTAGCTTGGAGACAGACTAACTACATTACTGGCGATAGGTTACACCCCAAATCTATAGGCAAAGAGAAGATGGAGTTGGAAGTCACCAACGATCTCCTTGTATCGCAGTGCATTGTGTTCTTTGGAGCTGGGTTTGAGACGTCAGCTAGCACTCTAGCACATGCTCTTTATGAACTTGCAAAGGACCAGGAGTCACAGAGACGAGCTCAGGAGGAGGTGGATGAGTACCTGCGCCGACACAACAACAAGTTAGTGTATGAATGTGTGAACGAGCTGCCTTTCATTGAGGCTTGCTTGGACGAGACTATGCGTCTATACCCCGTATTGCCCATCATCACGAGAGAAGTAGTAGATGACTACACATTCCCCACAGGATTCAACGTAGAGAAAGGCATGCGAGTACATTTGCCAGTGTATCATATACATCGTAATCCTAACAACTTTCCTGAGCCGGACTCGTTCCGTCCCGAGCGATTCTACCAGGAGGCCAGGAACAATGTGAAGCCATACACCTTCTTCCCGTTTGGCGAGGGACCCAGACAGTGCATTGGTATGTGAGTTTTTCATACTACCTGATTTATATTTAAACTCAACGTGACTGCCGTTCCTGCTTTTCTCCTCACATCCCGTCATAATCTGTTCCTTGGCTCAAGGCAGACAATGATTGTCTGTCAAATCCCTTTTGAGTTTGACAGAGTATGAAATATACATATTTAAATTCCATGCTCATCCCACGGGAAAACTTTCGGGATAAAAAGTATTGTAAGCCTAAATCTAGGGTATTGGCTTCTTCCATACGAAATTTCATTAAAATTATCTATCCCTTTAAGCGTGAATAAATAACAAACACAAACTTTCGCCTTTATAATATTAGATAATAAAACGCTTACACATTTTTATAAAAATGGTGCTACCCAGCTAAACGCAGTCGTTGACCCTATTAAAAAGTGACATTGTAGATAAAATGTTGATTTTGTAATTAAATACTCGTGTACATCCAAAAAATATGAACAAGCTTACTAATAAAATCATTTTTTATTTCAGGACTTCGCTTCTCAAAAATGCAAACGGCTGCTGGTCTAATTACAATTTTGAAGAAATACAAGTTGGAGTTATCTGAGGGCACACCTACAAACCTGGAATTTTATCCTTCGTCTTTTTTGACAAATGCCAAAGCTGACCTGAATCTTAAATTCATACTTCGCGATATGGAATGAAAGAGTTTACTCTCAGACAACCAAATAAAACTATATTATTTAATGCAATTATTTTTCGTGAAATTAATATTGTTTTAATAAGCTATAGATTTGTATGATTTCATGTTAATTTGGAATGTTATTTGGTGTAAAATGTTTTGTTTTATTTTTAATGTTGTTTTGATATTTTGCGCTTTTATATTTTTATCTTATTAATGTTTAAAAGGTTTTTGACATATTTGAACATTTGGACATTTCCTATTTTTACCACAATATTCCGTCCCACTAGGTGATGGAGGCGAGCCTATCGCCATGTCGGGCACTAATTCCTGACTCCGGGCTGATAACGAATAGAAAAAAACAACTTTTGTATTTAGAAAATAAAGAATATTAAATATTAAAATATTTAATATTCATATTAAAATAAACAAAATGTGTATTACAATAAAAAAAATGTGTGTGTGTGTATTAGCTTTCATTAAACTTCTTTATGACATCATTTTTCGAAAAATGATCTACTATTTACAAATTTACAGAATTGGTAAAATAAAGCTAAATTAAATAAAGTTTAAGTTTAGGAGGAGGGAAATTTTTGAGGGAATTTGGGATTTCTATCGGGGCCAATTTGTAGCCCTCTCCGAGACGGTTCCGAGGATACCAAGCTCGGTGGGTCCACGACCTTTATTGGCCGAGATAGGTTTAGGGGGTGAGGTAAAAATTTTAGGTGGGGGTAGGGGCGGGGGGGGGGGGGGTAGGTTTCGTGGGGGGGCTATTGGGCACCTTAAAATATTTTTGGGTGGGGAAAGTTGTGGAGGGGGAATTCGGGAATTCTGTTGGGGCAGGATTGTAGGCCTCACCAAGCCGGTTCTAATGAACCTAGGGTCGATGGGTCTACGATGGATATTGGCGGAGATAGGAATAAGGGGGTGAGGTAAAAATTTTAGGTGGGGGTAGGGGCGGGGGGGGGTTAGGTTTCGTGGGGAGGCTATTGGGCACCTTAAAATATTTTTGGGTGGGGAAAGTTGTGGAGGGGGAATTCGGGAATTCTGTTGGGGCAGGATTGTAGCCCTCACCGAGCCGGTTCCAATGAACCCAAGGTCGGTGGGTCTACGATGGATAATGCCGGAGATATGAGTAGGGGGGTGAGGTAAAATTTTTAGGGTGGGGGTAAGCGGGGGGGGGGAGGTTTCGTGGGAGGCTATTGGGCACTGTTTTGGATTTAGGGTGGGGGAAGACCAGAGCGGGGGTAAGGATCAAATTATAAAAAAGTGGGTGGGACTTAAAATTTTGGGTGGGGCTTGGAAACGGTTGGGGGTGTGGCTTACTGAAGTGGGTACTAATTTACTAAATAAAAAAAGATGGTGCGTAACGGAAGAATGTGACGCGTAACGAAAAATTTTTTCCAACCCCGATAAAGAAGTTTCACTTCAAAAATACATTTGAAATACTCGTAATAATTCAAAATTCAAATGGTTTTTAAGCTATGACCTATGGTATTAAAATGAATATTGCTAAATAGAAAAAAAGTAGTTGGCATTTGTCTCTTGGGTAATGGCATCATTAAAGTTTAAGGATCATTTTATAGATTTTTGTCGTGTTTTTAAAATATTCGATTGTCTATTTTGTAAAATTTTAATTATTGTTTAAAGGGCCCGCAGCGGCTGGATGCGTAAAACAGCAGACCGGGCTCTGTGGCGTACCTTGGGAGAGGCCTATGTCCAGCAGTGGACTGCAACGGGCTGATGATGATTAATTATTGTTTTACATTATTTGTGGTACAGTAGATTAGTATCTGATTTTAAACAGAGGTCGCAGATTCGATCCCGCTTCTTAAATTGTTTCTTCTTTGGATTTTTAACTGCCGATATTCTTACAAAATTGGATAAGAATAACACAAATGATGTATCAGCCATCACACACGGTTTCAGAACTCCCTTTTTTAAAATGGACAAAATTATGTTTTCTTGATAACATATTAAAATACGATTATTTTGTTATATTTTTTCTTATACTAACCCTATATTGAAAATATGACATATTGGTTTAGTCTACATAAATGTGAATTATCAGTTTTGACTTTCAGGAAGGAATATTTGCACAGAATACACTACATGAACACAATAATAAATAAATACTATGTACAAGAGAATCAATCAACAATTATAATTGTTCCAATTGTCGATTCTGCTTATGGGCTAGGTCGTGAGTTGTTACAAAATAGCACGGCTGATACCGAAGAGCCTCGACCAATATCTACAGAGGTTCTCAATTTCTTGTTGGATCAAGGGTAGATGGGAGGGAGGTTGGGCATTAAGAAACATGGCATCGAGTAAAGAGATTTTTTAATTTTAGTTGTATTGATTAATTAAAATCTTGCAATGCTTCTGGTGTTACGTGCAATGTCATTTACATAGTATAGAATATCAACAGACAATTATGTGCAAATATATAGACATAATTATGGAACTGCTTCTTCACGTTATGAAAGACTTAAGATTATAGATAGGAACACGTTGGATGACAAACTGTTCCTCAGCCAAATGCTATATTAATGGGAGAGAACGGGCGAGGATAATAAGGATGTATGTAAGTTCGCGCATAAATTATATGCAGTTTTTTTTTAGTATGCCAAAAAGCGATGTAAGATAAGGCAGTGCATATCTATTATCGACTCGCCAAAATTTAAATGACAAAAACAAAACAGCCATTTTTGAACACGTGAACTTTTATGAGACTTTTATGTCGTGATTGCGATGGAGTGCTCGATGTCAGGCATATGTCTCAGAGATAGAGACCGCAATGTGAAGATCCGATAGCAAACAGGCGTGTTTGACATCGGCCAGATGAAGCGATGGTCGACGAACCATGGCAGTTTCAGAATGATGACCTAGCGGGGCCAAGAGGTAGGTAGACAGATGTAATGTAATGCTTATTTAGCAATATGTTAAATCTCGTAAGAGTGCATTTAGGAATCAACGTTAAGAAGTATGTAATTACGCATTCATACGTATAGGAAGTAGCAATAACGGATTACAAAAAACAATTAACTTTTTACATACATAAACTCACGCCTTTATCCCCGAAGGAGTAGGCAGAGGCGCCACCAGGACACCCACATTTCGCCTTGTATGTTTCGTCCCATGATGTGATAGGGGGCGGGCCTATCGCCATATCGGGCACAAATTCCTGACTCCGGGCTGATAATGAATAGAAAAATCCAATATCACTTTGCCCGACCCGGGACTCGAACCCGAGACCTCAGCTTTGTAACCGTACCGTAATACAACTACGCCACCGAGGCAGTCAATAATTAACCTTTTAATTTAATAATTGTAAATTGGGGTAGTCACTGAGCGGATGACCCAAGTCCGTCTCGTGACCAAGAAAGCTGTAAAGCAAACGAAACGCCCGACCGTTAAAAATAAATGTAAATATTAAACCTAATCCGCCATAATATCCGTAAAAATTTATTTCAATGTGTAACATTCGCGGAAATCTAAGAAACCATAATGGAAGATTTTTTTATATAGCTTATACCCAGGGGACGATTAACACGTTTGTAATGATAGTTCATTCGTTAAATTGTGATAATTAGTTAAGTAGTTATTCGGGTACAGATCTGTATGTTTGTATATCGTGTATCGTGTATTCGGCTTAAATCATATAACCTTCGTTTGACTTTGGCGTAGTCGAGTAAAAAAATAACACAAATAGTTTAAAAATATATCACATCATCTCTATAATTTTATGAGAGTCGCTCTGCAAGTATTATCGTGTTTTATATTATTAGCAGATCCAAATTCGAAGTATATTTACCTAAATACCTTTTTAGTAAAATAGAAGAGTCGAAAGTTGCCGGCATCGTGGTTTACAAGGCGTGGCCAACTTGAAATTCAAAAGCGCTCACAGCGTCAAAAATATGTCTTTAATATAAAACGACAAATTATAATTTATTACTAATCAATATAAAATTAAAAATATAGGAGAAGCAGGGGCAGATCCAGCTTTCAAGTCATACAGGGTATATCAAGACCGCGACCGAAAACGAAGCCAGGTGGTAGTATTAGTGACTTCAGACACAATGCAAGTCAAAATTTATCAAAAAAAATCGACAACTGTAATTTTTTACTTACCGTCGTATTCAGGTGATAAATACATAGTTTTCCAAAAATAATGATGCAGGCCTTTTTATTTTTCAACACTCAATGGTTTAAATTATTATTTTCGCAAAAACTAGGATTTTACCACCCAAACAAGATGATTTTTAAAAAGTTCTAAAAAAATATCTGTCGCTGTTTTGGTGAAATTTTTATTTGCGTCGTGTCTGTAACCACTAAAACTACCACCTGGCTTCGTTTTCGTTCGCGATCTTGAGATACCCTGTATAGTTCTAGTCAGTGAAAATCAACGATATATTTTAAAAAATCTGTCAATCTTGAGTCAGCCCAGCGGGGGGTGGGGGGCATGACCCCCATAACCCCCCTCTGGATCCGCCCTTGCTTCCGTCAAACCCCGGAATCTAAATATTATAACTCGTACACCCTCTGTTCCCACCCATCGCGAGGTATCAGCTTTACATTCATGGAATTTTTGGCATGCGTCAGCATAGTCGAAGGATAGAACTCAAGTTTCGTGGGAGTGCCTTCAGCCAATATCACCGTGTACTTCTTCAAAACTGTGATCAGGGCGACCGTCGTCTGCATCTTTGAGAAGCGAAGACCTGAAAGAACGAGCGATGTATTGAATATTTACATTACCATAGTATACGATAGACAGAGAAAGTAAAGGAGATCTTAAGGGTTAATATCAGTGCGTATCTGGATGGATAATGGTATCTATCCAGCACTGATTTACCTGACAAATCTGCCTGACAGGCATGCCTGACAAACAAAACTGTTTATAGTGAGTAGAGCGTGGTGGCCTGTTGGTGAACGGACTTGACGCGGCTGCCAACATGTTCACGGTGTTCGCGGGTTCAAATCCCAGGGCACACCTCTGACTTTCGGAAACATGTGTATTGATAGTCAATCACCACGCACTATAACGGCGAAGGAAAACATCGTGAGGAAACCTGCCTACCATAGCGGTTTGTAAGAATTTTTATGGTATGTAAAGTCCGCCAACCCGCACATCGCACATAAGGATTACATGCCTTGAGTGAGAATGAGATGGGAAGGGTGGTAGATAACGGATCGGGACGGGACGGGACAGGACATGACTGGTAGAAACTAGTGTATAATATGCGTCTGCTCTAACGGACATAACGAACTTCCTGATTGTGCTGAGATATGGATTTCAGTTACCAATTATAACCGTACACTGAAATAAACAAGCCTTAAGGGCCATTACAGTTTTAAACAGTTGTCTTATTATCTACATCCTATGAATGTTGTGATTTATTTATATTTATAAAAGAGGAAAACATATACCAATGCACTGTCTGAGACCTTCGCCAAACGGAAAGAACGTGTATGGCTTCACATCGTTCCTGGCCTCCTGGTAGAACCGCTCGGGACGGAACGATTCCGGCTCAGGGAAGTTGTTAGGATCGCGGTGAATATGATACACTGGCAAATGAATTCGGACGCCTTTTTCCACTTTTAAGCCCGAGGGGAAAGTATAATCTTCAGACACCTCTCGTTTATTTACTGGCAATGCAGGGTAAAGCCGCATGGTCTCGTTCAAACAAGCTTCAATGTATTCCAACTCAGTGACACATTCGTAGACGAGCTTATTGTTGTGTCGGCGCAGGTACGCGTCCACCTCCTCCTGAGCTCGTCTCTGTGCCTTCTGATTTTTCGCGAACTCGTAAAGTGCAAACGCCAAAGAGCCAGCCGACGTTTCAAATCCGGCAGCGAAAAACACAATGCACTGCGAAACAAGGAGATCATCGGTGACTTCCAACTCTATCTTCTTGTTGCCTTCCATCTTTGGATTGAAGCAGTCGCCAGCGATGTAGTTGTCCTTTTTTAAAGATAGCACCAGATCCACGAAGTCATGACGGGTGGTAGGCTTAAAATCCCGCTTTGCGAAGACTCCCATCAAAAGGTTCTTAAAAAATCTATCTATGTCAGGTGCAAAGTATTTAAACCCTAAGGTGTAAAATATTTTAGGCCAGATCGTGCGGCATACGAACTTAAAACCGTCGAGCTTCGAAGTAGTGAAAATTACATGACCTATTTTTACGAACGGGTTGTCCTTTGCTTTGGACATTGTGTTGGTTTCGACACCGAACGCACAGGAACAGATGCAGTCCATCGTGTACCTGATCATCAAGGCTTTTGCTTCGACAAATTCTGACTTCGCCTCCTCTTCATCCAACATCTTCTCCATAGCTCGGCCACAGTTTACAATCAGATAAAACATGTTCCTCATTTTGGCTGATGTGAATAGAGGAGTCAAGTTCTGCCGAACTACCTTCCACGTGTCTCCATACGAAAAAAAGAGGTTTTGTGTCATCACTTCCAGATGCGTATATTTTGATATTTCTCGACCGCTGAAATAGTACAAATCTTTGCTAAACACCAGCTTTATGATCTCCGGGTCCAGGATCACTAGCGCCGGCTCGGTGCCGTAGTACGCGCCGAAGTAGGGCTCGTTTGGGAACTGGCGACACAACTGCTGACTCACTTCACCCACATATTTTCTCATCAAAATGTAATCTTTGTAGTTTCCTAACAGAGGCAGTGGCTTGAGGTGTGGCACGTTCTTATTCCTCCAGTAATTGAAGCTTCGCACTGACAAATAATACGCGATTAATATAGTTATAATTATGACACACAAAATCAGACCAAAGGCACCCATCATCGAACCTTGTTTTTACGATTTACGCTCGCGATGCACGCAACTAGTTAGCAAATGTAAGTACTCCGCAGCTTAAATGCAAATCTATAGGACATTGTTTATTTTAATAAGTATGCAAATATCTTCATATTGTATTCATATGCGCTGTTTTTAATATGCAACGAACATAATTGTGTAAAAACACTAAATTATTCATTTATGAGTTCACTTATTGGTTTGTACAATTTATTTAAACAAAGAACAGTGGGACACAAAGTCAATAATTTAGCTGCTTATGATTGAAAAGCATCTTGGCAAACGTAGCGTGGGTCATCCTCTGGACAGCCAGAAGGCGGGACGACTTGCACAAGAAGAGCGGCAGCGACTGGATGCGTAAAGCAGCAGACCGGGCTCGGTGGCGCACGTTGGGAGAGGCCTATGTCCAGCAGTGGACTGCAACGGGCTGATGATGATGATAATTGAAAAGCTTGTTTTAATAACTACATAAAATCATGTGCCTCATTATTGTGCTCATTATTAGGTGCAATGCTTTCACTTAGCCGTGCCAGTATCAAAAATAATATATATCGGTATCATAATTTTATGGATATATTATTACTGCGTACTTTTTGTTGTAGTACCTTTAGTAAGTATCGTAGCCCCTGACCTTCTCAATTATCTATTGTTTTATCTCATAATGGAGCATGAATACATAATAAACTCACGCCTTTATCCCAGAAGGGGTAGGCTGAGGCGCCACCAGGACACCCACATTTCGCCTTGTATGTTCCGTCCCACGATGTTATAGGGGGCGAGCCTATCGCCATATCGGGCCTTAGCCCGACCCGGGATTCGAACCCGAGACCTCAGCTTTGTAATTGTACCGTAGTACAACTACGCCACCGAGGCTGTCTAAATATAAGGAAATATACAAAAAAAAGTAATAATACACGGGTAGGTGCATTGCTTAGATATATTTTTATTATTTCCAACGAATAATTTGGACCACAATCCATACGTTTCTGATACATCTCATTTAAATAACAAAATCATTTTATCATTTTGAAAGATCAATCCTGCTTGCCTGCTTTCATTGAATGACACACTTATTATTATTTTATTTTATAAATTTATATTTATTTATAATATACATTCAAGGTCCCTGAGGTGGTCAGAGAACTTAACACTTTAAATTCCAGCGCGTACCACTACTTTATATGATAAATCTTTTACCACTCGACCTGCTAGACTTTGCAATGCATTACCTGTCTCAATGCGGCGGGCAAAGTCCCTGCCCATATTTAAAAGATTACAAAAGCAGCATTATTTCTCGTTACACGAAGACATAGCATAAGCATATATTATATAGTGTATATGTATTTATGTATGTATATGTATTTATATTTCATGCAAATGTGTGCATGTGATTTTCTTGTTTAATTTTTATTATTTTGAGTATAATAGCATTTTTTTTTATTATTTCCTTTCTTTTTTCTACACCTCATGATTCCCCCAAATTGTCGTTCTGCCTGTTCTGGTAGGTTACCTGGAAGAGATCGCCTCGAGCGATAAGGCCGCCATTGTATACTTCTTTTTCATTTAGTTCACTTTTTTTTTGTTCACTGGTGCACAATAAATTTTAAATAAATAAATAATACGTTTATTTAAACCTGAACCAGATCTACTGCGATGAGACATAACATAAATTGAATGCACATCATTGGTGGTAGGTCTCTCATGTGTGAGAGGCCGCCTGGGTGGATACCACCGCAATATTTATTTCTCTCGCCAAACAACTGTGTAAATGCACTGTGTTCCGGTTTGAAGGACATTGTAGCCAGAGTAACTACTAGACATATTATTGAAACTTAACATCCTATGTCTCAGGATGGCGAGCGCAGTGGAATGCCAAACCTTGCTTTGTAATTCATGGTGTTGTTTGGTTTGCTACTATGACCGCTCATGAATATGAACGGTCGTATTGCCCACCATCAGGCGAATGGCATGTTCGTCTCGCCATTCATTGCAATGAAAAAACATGGACTACCGCGTCAACAAAGCTCACCAAATTCATTGAAATATGTATAAAACGGCATAGCTAGGTTAGATTATTTTCTCATTTATTTTCAAACATACATAAACTCACGCCTTTATCCTAGAAGTGGTAGGCAGAGGCGCCACCAGGACACCCACATTTCGCCTTATAAGTTCCGTTCCATGATGTGATAGGGAGCGAGCTTATCGCCATATCGGGCACAAATTCCTGACTCCGGGCTGATAATTAATGGAAAAACCCAATATCACTTGGCGCGACCCGGGATTCGAACCCGAGACCTTAGCTTTGAGTCATACCGTAGTACAACTACGCCACCGAGGCAGTCGGCAGTCGTCATTTATTTTCTTTAAAAATGTATATTCACTGACCTCATAGTAGAATTATTTTCATAGTGCCAGTTTTAAAAATGGCAGGCCGCTACCAACAAGTCTATGGCGCGATCTATGAGGGAGGCCTATGTTCAGCAGTAGACTTTCTGTGGCTGAAGAGAGAGAGAGAGGGAGAGAGAGAGAGAGGGAGAGAGAGAGAGGGTGAGAGAGTGAGATTTAAAAATAGATCAACAAAAGTTAGTAGACTTAGTAAATTATTGCCTTTATCCATTATCACACATTTGGCGATAACAATTCAAATTTCAATCGCAGGAGTATTGCGGGATTTTGTATATATAATTGAAAAAGGAGAAAGATGAATGAGCAATGGGTATTACACCGCGGATACAAAACCTTGAACACGGTATTATATCGCATACACCCTCTGCTCCCATCCATCACGAGGTATCAGCTTTATATTAATCGCATCCCTAGCTTGCGTCAGTATCGCAGAAGGATAGAAGTTCAGTTTCGTTGGAGTCCCTTCAGCTAACATCACCGTGTACTTCTTCAAAATTGTGATCAGAGCGACCGCCGTCTGCATCTTCGAGAAGCGGAGACCTGATATAAATAAACTGATATTAATATAATGCAACCTACATTTTAACCGTAAGAGCTTAGATACTTTCCAGCTCACACACTCACCACTGTAGAACCTATTAGCCGGGAATAGCAGCGGCAGAGAATTGACACCAAGCACTGAAGCTCAACGAGTCTCTTAAGAACACTAGCTTGTCATTAATTTAATCAGAAATTAATCAGAAAGAACACAAATAAAACTTCAATTAAAATACATAATGCTCCATCTCCCTACATACACGGAGAGTAAAGATATAAGACTGGAGAAACTAGAACTTAAACACCACGAAAAATAGTTACATGAGTCTCATAGTGCGAACTGCTATACCACAGAAATTAGCCACAACGCTGACACAATGCGTAGATTTACCGATGAACTTAAGTAATAAGTAATTTGTTTTTAATTCCATCTCAATGATATTGTATCTTAGTGTGAGATCAGAATTATTAATGTGACTAATGGGTGAATTCATTTATTATGTAGATTATCTGGCTAAAGCGACTGTAAAATATAGTAATTAAACATTGATAAATAAATTGTCCGTTATTATCATTGATTTGCTCAACGTCAATTCCCATACCAACAATAATATATCTTATCACGAAACATAAATAAAATGATATCATCCGACTTTTTATGCCAAAACGATTTACATAACGTTGAAATCGATATTCTTCGAAGTCATAATATTTACATTATTTATTTTGAACATCGTTAACCCGACATTGATTGCATGTCCTTGATCAAATCATGCTAATTATGTTAGATCATTAAAAGAATAATGAATACTGCCAACAGTCACACACATTGGGCTTACTCCAAGGGTGTAAAGGGTAGTTATAATAATAAATAAATACACCCAACAGTCACATACATAATCCTGACCGGTGACCCCACACTAAGATCGAGTTTTGTGTCGTGAGTATCAGAAACTACGAGAGACTTTTTGGTCTCACAAACACCCAGACCCGGAATAAATACCTGTGGATCACACAAACATTTGTCTCGGTGCGGGGATCGAAACCGCGACCTCTCGTTTCACAGGCGGCGTCTGGTTAGACGCCGCCTGTGAAACGAGGAGTTGGTTAACTGCGCCACGGAGGCTGTCAAACTGTTACATTTTGTTGTGCTAAATAAATAACAGGAGAATTAATAATTCAATAAATAATAATTATTTTTACAAACGAATTTACATTGAAAGAATCAAAGAGTACGTACCAATACATTGCCTTGGTCCCTCACCGAACGGGAAAAACGTGTATGGCTTCACATCGTTCCTGGCCTCCTGGTAGAATCGCTCGGGACAGAATGTGTCCGGCTCAGGGAAGTTGTTAGGATCACGGTGAATGTGATACACTGGTAGATGTATTCGCATGCCTCTTTCCACTTTTAAACCAGTGGGGAATGTGTAATCATCCACTACTTCTCTCGTAAGCAAAGGTAATACTGGATACAGCCGCATCGTCTCGCTCAAACAAGCTTCGATGTACTCCAACTCAGCAACACATTCATAAGCTAACTTGTTATCGTGTCGGCGCAGGTAATCATCCACCTCCTCTTGAGCTCGTCTTTGTGCCTCCTGATTCTTAGCAAACTCATAAAGAGCCAACGACAAAGTACTAGCTGACGTCTCGAACCCAGCCCCGAAGAACACAATGCATTGAGATACAAGGAGATCGTCGGTAACCTCCAACTCTATCTTCTTGTTGCCTTCAGTCTTCGGATTTAAACAGTCGCCAGCAATATAATTGTTTTTCTACAAAGCGAGCACCAAATCTACAAAATCATGTCGAGATGTTGGCTTATAATTCCGGTTTTCGAAGACCCCAATTAGCAGATTCTTGAAAAATGTGTCTATAAATGGCGCAAAATATTTAAATCCTAAGGCGTAAAATATTTTAGGCCACATTGCACGAGAAACTAACTTAAAGCCGTCGAACTTAGAACTTGTAAAAATTAATTGACCCATTTTCAAGAAGGGATTGTTGTTCTCTACATTGGACATTGTGTTAGTTTCGACTCCATAAGCACAGGAACAGATGCAATCCATCGTGTACCTGATCATCAAGGATTTAGCTTCTACAAATTCTGACGACGCCTTCTCTTCATCCAGCATCTTCTCCAAAACTCGGCCGCAGTTAGCGATCAGATAAAACATGTTCCTCATCTTGGATGATGTGAATATTGGCGTCAAGTTCTGTCGCACCACCTTCCATGTGTCCCCATACGTGAAGAAGAGATTCTGTGTGGTCACTTCCAGGTGCGTGTATTTGGATATTTCCCTGCTGCTGAAGTAGTAGAAGTCCTTGGTGAACACCAGCTTGATGATCTCCGGGTCCAGGATCATGAGCGCCGGCTCGGTGCCGTAGTAGGTTCCAAAGTAAGGTTGATTAGGAAATTGTTGACACAGCGCTTGGCTCACTATACCAACATATTTTCTCATTAAAATATAATCTTTGTAGTTTCCAAACAGAGGCAATGGTTTGAGGTGTGGCACGTTTTTTTTCTTCCAGTAATTGAACCTTCGCACTGATAAATAATATACAAATAATAATATTGCGATGATGGTGCACAATATCACTGCAGACACACTCATCTTGAGAGCTTATCGTGGCGAATGGGTCGCGCGATGCACTCGGAATGCGAACAACTGCTATGATCGTTCCACAAATTATATGCAAATATCTTGTTACTATCTTTATGTAGTCAAATATGTAAATATTGTCTTATTGTATTCAAAAGCGTTCTTTTTATTATGCAAATAAAATTTTCTGCTAATAGATAATAATCTAAAGAGAATATATTTTTCGCATATACCTATGCTGATATGTTGGTAAACAAATAAATTAGGAATACCTTATGTCTTAAATGTTCTAAGTAAATCATATTACCTCCGCCTCCGTGGTGCAGTTGGTTAGACGCCGGCTGTGAAACGAGAGGCCGCGGGTTCGATCCCCGCACCGAGAGAAATGTTTGTGCGGCCCACAAATATTTCTTTCGGGTCTGGGTGTTTGTGAGACCGAAAAGTCTCTCGTAGTTCTGATACCTGCGACACAATACTTAATTGATCTTAATGTGGAGTCGTGACTATAAGTGTGACTGTTGGGTGTATTTATTTATTTATTTATCTATTATTTTGAGCTAGTTAATCTTCGATATACAGGGTATATCAAGACTGCTACCGAAAACGAAGCCAGGTGATAGTATTATTGACTTCAGACAAATTCAACTAAAAATTACCCAAAAAAAAATCATGTAATTTTTTTGTAATTTTTTTACTTATCGTCGTATTTGATTGATAAATAATTTTTTTTTTAAATGACGTACACCTTTTTATTTTTAATTACACGATGGTACGTAAGGGTTTTAATTACTATTTTCTCAATAAATTAGGATTTACCACCTAACAACAATGATTTTAAAAAAATTCGCAAAAATAATCTGTCGCTTTTTTTGCGAAATTTATAGTTGCATTGTTTCTATAACCACTAAAACTACACCCGGCTTCGTTTTCGGTCGCGGTCTTGATATACCCGGTATAATAGTTATTTTTTTACATTCAAGCATCATTTACACGGAGAGTTTCTCGCGGCGAGAATTGTTTGCCATTATCGGATGACATAAACGCCATAGATTATTGTGTTCAGTGCCCCTACCCGGAACATTTTGCAGTATCGTAATAGAATAGTAATAGTAAAATTTTGTATGGGAATTTAAACAGCGCCATTGTGAGCGTATTTGGAACTAAAATTTCACAGCGGGAAACGTTTACTTTACTATACGAGAATTACTATACGATACTTCAAAATGTTTCGGCTAGGGGCACTGATTAACGTTTACACGATACAACTTTTTTATATCCTTACAATAATCGTATCTTCGAGTCGAGAAACTCGCCGTGTAAATTGGGCATTATGACTAAAAAAGTGACGATTTTAATGGCTTATTCTTAAATTGTCCTTTTACTAAATAAATAAATACACCCAACAGTCACATACATAGTCCTGACCCCACACTAAGATCGAGCCTTGTGTCGTGGGTATCAGAAACTACGAGAGACTTTTCGGTCTCACAAACACCCAGACTCGAAACAAATACCTGTGGATCACACAAATATTTGTTTCGGTGCGGGGATCGAACCCGCGGCCTCTCGTTTCACTGGCGGCTTCTAACCAACTGCGCCACGGAGGCTGTCAAAATATGTTAGCGGATGACATATTTACGGTTAGGGTTCAGTTAGGAAACTGTCTTGTACTTGTTGTCAATGTGTATTACAAGCGTTGCTATTTTTGCAAGAAATTCGCTATGTAAAAAACAATAAACAGAGTTGCTGCTTTCGGATCGGAGTAGAGTATATGATAGGTTTTTTATTTTTCAGTATTATTTAAATCAATTTTACGCATTCACAGTTTCTCTTGGTTATTCAATCAATTATTGATTTGTAAAGGTAGAAGCATCATTTCTATAGCAATTTCGTAAACGCTTAATTTTAAACAACTCAATCCTGCATTATTTTTTTTACAATCAATAGGTTTAATTATTGTTTGACGAATAATAAAAGATAAGAATTGATATTATTCATAAGTAAGTTTTGTATTTTAAATACTACAAACACATAAGACAAAACATCATCTCTATGTTAATAAGAAATATAATTTAATTCTCAGCAATTTAGTGACTAATTTAAATTATAACATTAAGGAATCCGCTCCACAACCGAGTAATAAAATTAAATAAAACATATTCGATGCAAAGGTGGGACTGACTGTATAAACGCTGGTGAAGGATAAATTTGTCTGGACCGGTTATCGCCGGTCATAAACCAAATCTATTTATCGAGTCGTTGTTCCTCGGCGGTCGATATTCTTTACAACAATTTACTAATAATTTAAAATCTATTTGCGCGTGGCGAAACTACAATAAAATAAGATATCCATTTAACGCATTTGAGATATGTTTTAAATAAACAACAAGCATTTATATCTACTCGTAATCTAATAGCATTAATATCTGAAATAAAATAAAATAAGAAGAGAGAAAAACTAACTAACTAAAAAACTAGCCCCGCGGCTCAGTGACCAAACGTCTTGGCCACTGATATGAGAGCTACGCCACCTCTTGCCAATTACTGACTTGAAGATGGTGCAGGTCACCCTCCACTACATCTTTCCAGCGATACAAGGATCCACCAGCCCTCGACCAACTATTAAAAAAAAACTTTTCTTATTATTGGGGCAGAAGCAAAAAAACTTACGTAGGTACCACCGCAATGTCTATTTCCCCCGCCAAACAGCAGTGTAAATGCGCTATTGTGTTCCGGTTCGAAGGACATTGTAGCCAGAGTAACTACTGGACATATTGAGACTTAACATCTTATGTCTCAGGATGGCGAGCGCAGTGGAATTCCAAGCATTACCTTGTAATTAATGGTGTTGTTTAATTTGGTACTGTCCATGAGCGGTCGTATCGCTTATCATCAGGCGAATGGCATGCTCGCCTCGCCATTCAATGCAATAAAAAAAAAAAAAAAACTTGTTTTATTGCTTAGAGCATGTTTGTAGCTATCAAAAAGACGGAATTCAGTTTTGTTCTCGGAATTGGATTTAGTGCAATCAATGTAGTTGTTGGATATGTAAAAAATTATAGGTAGATTTTGGGGCAGACCACATTTTTATGACCAGCAACTTGTCATAGAATCCTAGAAATCTATACATATAATAAATTTGTAACCGATCGATGCCTGTACATGAAAGGTAAATGTTAGAGCAAAGAGGTGCTACTGCACAGTGAGTAACCTCATGTCGGTGTAAGACAGGCTGGTTGGTTTTGAATGGTGATTCAAAATGACATGCGAGTCTTCGAATGTGTGAAAAATATTTGAGTAGTCAGTCGTTATTGTAAACACGAGAGTACATGTTATAAGCTATAAATATTTTTCACATTTACATTTTGCTAAGTTCTTACTGTGTAGTGATTAAAGTTTTACCTTATGTACTTCTAACAATTTACATTAAAATGCTATTGTTTAACACTGCTGAGTATTCATTTCATGGTCTATGAAGAGACCGAATGTTAGTATGATCTAACAGATCTAACAGTAAATGAGAAAAACTAATATGGGAGGTCTGTATTTTTTTTATTGCAGTGAATGGCGAGATGAGCATGCCATTCGCCTGATGGTAAGCGATACGACCGCTCATGGACAGAAGCAAAACCAAACAACACCATGAATTACAAGGTAAGTAAACATAAGATGTTAAGTCTCAATATGTCCAGTAGTTACTCTGGCTACAATGTCCTTCAAACCGGAACACAACAGTGAATTTACACTGCTGTTTGTCGGGAGAAATAGACATTGCAGTGGTACCTAGCCATGCGGTCTCTCACGTATGAGAGACCTACCACCAGTAGAATATTAACGTAACAGAACCCAATACCAACCATCCCAATTTAAAAAAATTGTCTATTATTTGCGGTTGTACGCGATGAACTCGGAAATGCCTTAACGGATATCGATGAAATTTGGTATGGAGGTAGATGACACCCTGGATTAGCACTTCAGCTACTTTATATCATCAAAAATTTAGTGTTCCCGTAGGATGAGGAAGGAATTCCGATATATTTGTTAGTTTTTATACTCAGATGGGACTGGATTACATGCCTTGAGTGATGACACGGGACGTGCGGGAGATAACGGGACGGGAGGGGAAATTCCTAATAAAGTTAATCACGCAGACGAAGTTTGCGGGCAGAAGCTAGTATTAAATAAAATAATGTAATTCTTATTAAAAACTTTATGGAATGTTCTTTTTAGACACTAAAAATACAGTCGTTTCTAAATTTTAATTGCCCAACTTCAAGAACATCTAATAAATAAATAAATACAAAATATAGCATTCATTTATAAATGTTAGTTCCTCAAAATAACGTGTTGATGATAACATATCAGTTTTGAAAGTCATTGACCTGGTTCACGTGCATAAAAATATCAATAGCTTTAATTATAATGCAGATATGATTATTTTATTACATCATCAGCAAATGCCTAAAAAACAAACCTCAAAATCATTGACTGAAAATCCGTTTAATATTTTTTGCACGATGAATCCATTTGTGGTCTTATTCATAACTCTAAATTAAGCGATTGATTTGACTCCATGTCACAATTTAGGAAAAGAGTTACGTAGAGTATACTCTTTGCTCCCATCCTTCACGGGGTGTGAACTTCAGATTCAGTGCGTTTTTAGCATTAGTCAATATTGTGGACGGATAAAAATCGAGCTTGGTTGGTGTGCCTTCAGCCAATTCAACTGTGTATTTTTTCAAGACAGTGACGAGACCCACTGTCGTCTGCATCTTTGAGAAGCGAAGACCTGTGAATAAAAAATACATTCATACATAAACATAATTAAATTTTATTAAAGTTTGGAGATATCGTAATATTTAATAATATGTGATTTGCCAATGTTAGAAGTCGCTAAACTTCATAATTGTTATTCGTGTGATGCTAATGTTAGAAGCATGCGCAGCCAAACAGTTTACTTTCAGCTTTTTTAAATTACGAAAGTCTGGCGGCCAAGGGCTCTTGGTCTAAAAGAGCAAAATCAAAGGGAAATTTAATTCGAAAAACAATATAACTGATTTCCTCTAAAATATAAACAAAATATTTCTGTTATAAATGCATAAAAATTCTGAATAAGAATTATTTTATAAATGATTTAAAATAACTTACCAATGCACTGCCTAGGTCCTTCCCCAAACGGGAAGAATGTATATGGCTTCACATCATTTTTGGCTTCCTGGTAGAACCGCTCGGGACGAAACGAGTCCGGCTCAGGGAAGTTGTTAGGATCGCGGTGAATGTGATACACGGGCAGATGTACTCGCATGCCTTTTTCTACCTTTAAGCCTGTCGGGAATGTGTAGTCATCAGCCACTTCTCTCGTTATAATAGGTAGTACTGGATACAGCCTCATGGTCTCATTCAAACAAGCTTCAAGATAAGGCAGCTCAGTCACACATTCATAGACAAGCTTGTTGTTGCGTCGACGCAGGTACTCGTCCACCTCCTCTTGAGCTCGTCTCTGCGCCTCCTGATTTTTCGCTAACTCATAAAAGGCATACGCCAAAGTGCTTGCTGACGTCTCGAACCCAGCTCCAAAAAACACAATGCACTGCGATACCAAATCATTATCGGTGACTTCCAACTCTATCTTCCTGTTTCCTTCTGTCTTTGGATTCAAACTATCACCAACGATGTATTTGTTCTGCTTTAAACTCAGCACCTGATCGACGAAGTCATGGCGTGATGTTGGCTTGAACTCCCGCTTCTCGAAGACACCCATCAAGAGATTTTTGAAAAACGTGTCTATATCTGAAGGAAAGTATTTCAATCCTAAGAAGTAGAAGATTTTCGGCCAAATAGATCGACAGACCCATTTGTAACCCATTAATTTGGATGATGCGAATATAACGTTACCCATGAGTACGAAAGGATTATCCTTGGCATGAGACATGGTTCTCGTTTCGATACCGAACGCGCAAGTGCCGACACAGTCCATTGTAAATCTGATCATGATTGATTTCACTTCCATCACTTCTGACATAGCTCTTTCGTCATCTAGCGTCTTCTCTAAGACATGTCCGCATTTTTCTATTAGATAAAACATGTTCTTCATTTTCGCTGATGAGAACAACGGCGTCAAGTTCTGCCGCATCGCCTTCCATTTGTCTCCATGCGTGAAGAATAAGTTCTGTGTAGTCACCTCCAGGGGAGTGTACTTCGTAATTTCCCTGCCATTGAAGTAGTAGAAGTCCTTAGTGAACACTAACTTGATGATCTCCGGGTCCAGGAGCACGAGCGCCGGCTCGGTGCCGTAGTACGTGCCGAAGTAGGGCTCATTTGGGAACTGGCGACACAACTGCTGACTCAATTCACCTACATACTTTCTCATTAGAATATATTCACCATAATTGCCTAACAGCGGCAATGGTTTGAGATGTGGCACTTTCTTTTTCTTCCAGTAATTGAAATTCCACACTGACAAATAATATACACATATTAAAGCTATGATTATGACACTCAAAATCAGAGCCAGCGCACTCATTGTGGGAAGCTAGTCTTGAGAATGGATGAGCGCTCCTCACGCTCAACTGCAAACTAGTATAATGCGCGCACCACACGTGAGGCAGAAATATATAAGACATTTATCTATCCGAGATTATATTTTTCAATTATTTAGACAACTGATTAAAAAAAGTGATTAATTAAGGGCGCGATTCCAAATTGCATTAAAACGTTTTACTTCAACACAAGTGGAGACGGTCAAAGTTGAGGAAATCATGGGTGGAAAACGAACATGCAACTTACCTCTACATGTTCAACTTGCACGTCACTTGAATAAACATTTACAAGTTCTACTACCCACATGCAAGTTGTAGCTTGTATACAGGTCTGTTCAAGTTGCATACAAGTAACTTGCCTTTTTATTGCGATGAATGGCGAGATGAGCATGCCATTCGCCTAAAGGTAAGCGACACGACCGCTCATGGATAGTAGCAAAACCAAACAAGACCATTAATTATAAGGCAATGCTTGGCATTCCACTGCGCTCGCCTTCCCAAAAAACGGAATTACAACACAAAGGAAAGTTTTTTCTTTCCTTTGCCTGGGAAATTGATCCTCATCTTCCCTCCGATCTCATATATTTTGAATTTTTTTACGTAAATATGCTTGGGGTAGACATAGACCTGCCCCAAGGTTAAGCTGAACATTCCTAGGCTCAGCCTAACCGGGGCAATTTGAATAGAGCATCAATTTGTGAATTATTATTTTTCTCTGATCTGCATAATTATGTCGGCTTTCTCAGAACTGAGTGTATGTTGATTTTGGTGAAACATTTGGGATTTCGGTGTTGTCTATCTGGGTGAATGCGCCTCAAAATAAAAGTCGTAGACTAACTTAGATATTGTAAATTGTCTATGTTTGTGTAGTTAATTGTCTCTTATTTTAAAAATTACTTCCGTTTTCACAACCCAACACGTAGCACGTTTCATTTCATTCTCCTATAAATAACTTAAGTAACAAATACACTACCATCGACATACCCTTCTCAATCGTACTCTCGATTGGAGAGGAGGCCCGTGCCCTGCAGTGGGACTTACATATATGTGGTCTGATACATATACAGATACTATTGACAAATATAATGTTGAATGTTATTTTGTAGACGAAAAACACATACATATTTGATTTTGTTTTAAAGGCATTCAGTGTAAACTACTTTCAAAAAATAAATAAATAATTGTATTCTTCCCAAAAACGTGATAAAATAATTTAAAAACTGAAAACTATAACGAAATCTGAAAAATACAATCAAAAATGTATAATAAAATATTAATAAAAATCTCTACTATAACCAACACCTTATATTTGATATCAGTTAAAATTTTCGCGTTCGATAGCGGAATTGACAAGTTTATCAAACAATGCGTTGATACTATGAAGGTCAAAAAACAATACTTAAATAAATATTGTGATGTTATGTCTTTAAATGAAGCTGCCTGTAAGGTAGTTGGCAAAACCTCGGCCTACATTTTTAGGGACCTTTAGGGAAACTAGGTCTTACTGTAATAGCTGGTTTTAGGCGTTCAAAACCAAAATATTAGCATTAATACGTGTAGATTTTTTTATTTATAACCTGTGCATAACTATTTTTTATATGTGACCGAGTTCCAACGTTTTTTTTAAAACAACTATTTCGTAAAACTGTCGAGTCAATATTTTATGCAAAGCTTTCATTTATTCAAAAGTAATATTGTAGTAGGCAGACGTACAATAAATGTCTGGAGGAATCGGGAATTCTAGCATGTCAACATTTTGACTAAAATCATTCTGTTTCCTTACCAAGAAGTTTTTTATTTAGCGGCTATAAAGATACATCACAGTAACTTAGTATATGGTAAGTATTAATTCAAACATAAGCTCTAATAGGTTAGATAAACATGCGAATTAGTTTTCGTACTTACGTGGTTTTCACACGCAAAGGACGTCATTACACAAGACATAATATTATTTCTTCATTTATTTCATACTAGCGGCTCGGCCCGGCTTCGCCCACATACAGATAGTTTTTGAGTCCAGTCCAAATCAATAAGAATATTTAAGGTATATGATGTAAAGAATATAAATAAGGTATTTTTAACACCTTGAGTTACATTTAAGTAAGAATCCCTTTTTTTTTGAATATATAATAAAGACTATGTCACCTGGGGATAGTGTAGCTTCCCAACAGTGAAAGAAATTTTCAAATCGGTTCAGTAGTTTCGGAGTCTATTCAATGCCAACAAACAAGCAATCCAATCTTTCCTCTTTATATTAGTATAAATTTAGAAGTAATTGTGTTGGTAATCACATATTTATATATATTTTTTTATTTTACGGTCTAAACACATATCATTAAAAATGATTACAAAAGCAGAACTCAAATTACTCAGGTACCTACGATGTTAATAATTTTGCAAGAAGTTTTTTGCAATTATACGCTAACCGATTCTATGAATATACTTGGCGACAATGTCGGTGTTAATTATTCACATTTTATTATACATTTTATTGTTTCTCATGTTAAACTATAGAATGCCAAATCAAGTAAAATCTTATATAAACAACACAAACTGCTTTTTTTAACGAATAATCCAGAATATTTGCAAATTAAACAAATGAAATTGCTCCATTAAATAATTTTTAAATTCTTAAATTTTAAAAATGAATCTTTACGAACTGTGGGAACAATTTAATTAACATCTTATTCAAATTATGCCCTTTATATAAAATATATTATCTTTTGTATAAATCATGAAAGTAATTAATTTCTTGCATTGTCTCATTATTTACCTAAGCATACTCACACTACTGATTGCCAATTTTGAATACAAATAAAGATATAATAAAATATGTAAAACCAGGCTCAGTTAAATTTAATGATTGGTACTTAAGTAATTATAAGAACGCGGAGTCCGAAATCGGAACAGACGCGGCTGCCAAAATATTCACAGGTTCAAATCCCAGGACATACCTCTGACTTTTCGAGAGTCATGTGTGTGTTGATAGTCAATCATTACGGAGGTGTGCCCTAGGATTTGATACCACGACCATTGTAAACATGTAGGCAGCCACGTCTGGTCCGTTCCAAACAGGCCACCACACACAACCTATCAACTCTATACATAAAATCAATAGCTGAGTATTAAAGGGGGATTCTTTGTGCCTTACTCGACCTTGATATTTTCGCTTTAATATGCAGACACATTGTCGTATTAGTTTTGTCTTACAGGTACATGTTCGTAATTCTTTATCAATTTAATGTGCCATTTAGATTCGCAACGAGTAAGCCAACGACGGGAGACTAAGGTGTGATATATTTGTTATCATTGTTCAAGTGTGTATAATGCATATGAACGAATGCAAAGCTTGTTTCTTAAATTATATAAAATGTAAATATTTTGCAGTTCGGTTGGAGGACTTACTGGCAGACGATTCGTATATTTTGTAAATATTTTGCTAGACCAATGTAAATAAATAAATAATAAACAAATGCACCCAACAGTCACATACATAGTCCTGACCCTACGCTAAGATCAATTAAGTCTTGTATCGTGGGTGTAGAAAACTACGAAAGACTTTTCGATTTCAAAAACACCCAGGATCCGAGACAAATACTTGTGGGCCTCACAAATATTAGTCTCAGTGCGGGGACCGAACCCGCGGCCTCTCGTTTCACAGCCGTCGTCTAACCAACTGCGCCACGGAGGCTGTCGATGCAAGTCTAATAAGCCAGGATCAACAGCATCCAAAAAATGAATCTTTAGTTCGGCGAGTCTCCTAAAAATTAGTCTTTAATCCGCTTTAAATTTAATCAAAAATATAATAAATAGGAAAAAAATAGACGGAATAGTAAGATATAGTCTGGGTATGTCATCCACATATCCCAATAAATGGACTTTGAGATTAAAGATTGGCAAGTCTCCTAAGGACACAAACAAGTGTTTTATACATAGTCAGGGGCATAGATGCTAACAGGACAACCATATTTTGCCATATAGGGCACAAACTCCTGACTTTGGGTGATAATTTGTTGTAACCGTACAACTGCGCCACAAAGGCAGAAAATATTTATTATTTCGAACACACACATACGTAATTCAAAGGGTAACCCTTCTGTAAGTACTATCAGTTGTGTAAAAAATGGTGGCTTAACATAACTGGCTCCTGCCATTATTTCATAAAGTTTTTTATAAAAACAGATTAATTATTATTATCGAACTATTCGTTAAACAACTGCCTCGGTGGCGTAGTTGTATTACGGTACGGCTACAAAGCTGAGGTCTCGGGTTCGAGTCCCGGGTCGGGCAAAGTGGTATTGGATTATTCTATTCATTATTAGCCCGGAGTCAGGAATTTGTGCCCGATATGGCGATAGGCTCGCCCCCTATCACATCATGGGACGGAACATACAAGGCGAAATGTGGGTGTCCTGGTGGCGCCTCTGCCTACCCCTTCGGGGCTAAAGGCGTGAGTTTATGTATGTATGTATGTGTCGTTAAACAACACGCCTACCTCACTCGAATACTAATCTACATTTATTAAACACAAATAACATGCGTGTTTGTCAAGTCACGGTAATCCAGGCCCAAAAGCAGAATTGAAAAATATTGACCTCCATTTTGACAATAGGTTGAAACCGAATTAGTCTTTGATGGATGTCTGTAGCTCTATGAAATCAAACTGTGGGTTTATTTCCGATTGTCATACCATAATGACTTCTTTTCACTCGATGATTGCAAACTTTTCCTTTTAGTACCACTGAACGCTGCAATACATATTTTTTTTATAGCGATAATGCTAATTGGGGGCCAGTATCCCCTGTCCTGTAACTAAATCCGTTATTCAGAAGTTAAACAGGTAAGTTCAGTTTTTAAATAGGTATTTTTGTAGGTATCTGTGTATATTATAATTGTGTGTCTGTTTGTGAATATTTTTTATGTAGTAGGTATACTGAATAGGCAATTCAATGTTTTGCAATAAAATAAAGTTCACCACACATTTACGAATTGTTCAAATGATGATGATTTGATTAATGAAAACTGTTGTAGTTCCGTTATCCGTTGAATCCCTTACGGCCGAAGTGAAAAAATATTATCGACACTGCCTTTTCTCGATTGTTAACTTTTGTGCGGTTTTTTTTTTCACAGGAGACACGTAAATTTCGCTTCCTGACTGGGATCAGCTGGAAGGGATATGCCAGTGTCACTCACCTACCAACAAGACACGGTTGTAAATATTGCACCAAAACTGAGTAATTTTTTTTATTGTGCTGAATGGCGAGTCGGTCATGCCGCGCGCCTAATGGTAAGCGATACGGCCGCTCATGAACAGTCGCAAAACCAAACAACACCATGAATGACAAAGCAATGCTTGACATTCCACTGCGCTGGCCACTTGAGACATAAGATGTTAAGCCTCATAATGCCCAGTAGTTACTCTAGCTACAATATTCTTCAAACCGGAATACAACAGTGCATTTACACTGCAGTTTGGCGGGAGAAATTGACATTGCGGTGGTACCTATCCAGGCCGCCTCTCACATATGAGAGACTTACCACCAGTCCCAAAATATGCTACGTGGTATACCATATACCTATCTGTTGTCGTTATTTTGTCGAGACTTAACAATAACCTGCAATCTCTTTAACTAGTTAATTAACTGGCAATCATACCATATTAACAAATACAGTGACTGACAAATAGCGGAGAATTAAAATAATAATACGCTTAGTATTTTCAACAAAACATTTCCATGTGAGAAGTCGTTAAGCTGTGTTTAAAGATATGCAACTCATCATGGTATGACAATGAAATATGTATCTTTTAAGATCTTTATTTTCTCCACGCGCCAAATTATGGTAGAATGAGAATATGTAACAAATCTTTCTTTTATTTTGTCTTTCTGTCCCACATCCCACAAATAGGAAAAGTTATCACAAAAAAATATTTTTTCCATCTCGTAGGTACTGGATAAAGATTTGGATTATAATTTTAAGACCAACATTCTATACTAAAGATCAATTTACAAGGAGAATAACATTCCTTGGCAAAATATATTTTTCGAATTTCTGATCATACATGCTACCATTAGACTATTAAGACGCTGTATTACATCATCTCAATAAATTTCAATTAACTACTTTTGCAAATATCAAGGTTATTTCAAAAATATATATTACCGTTTCGTACTTTGATCCCCACAAAAATACAACCGGCACACATATAGTTTCAATCGTATAGCAGTATAAATGTCACAAGTATTCACATGAGGAATTGAATAAAAAATACACCCAACCTGACCCTACACTAAAATCTAGTCTTGTGTCGTGGGTTTCAGAACCTACGAGAGACTTTTCGGTCTCAATAACACCCTCCTGAAACAAATACTTGTGGATCACACGAACATTTATCTCGGCGCGGGGATCGAACCCGCGGCCTCTCGTCTCACACCCAACCTACTGCGCCACAGACCTACCATTCAAATTGAGTATCTTAATTAGGTAAGTATGCACTGTGTATTACATAATAAAACGACACATCAAAACGATACATAAATACATATACTAATATTTTTAACAAATTGATTTGAAACATAAAACCTTTTAATTGAAGAGCGAACCTTTTAATTTCTGAATCTTAGACAGTAGTACGAAACTGAAGGACCTGGCTACGTCAGCTTTTAGTCAAAACTTACTGTACTGGCTCAATTGCTTTCAGATACTTAATTATATTGTATAGACATATTTATTTACTGGTAATTATAGCACAACACAAAATTTAAAAGGTTTAAACTGTAGAAAATGTAATAGATATTTTACAATCGGCAGTCTCATCGCAACCGTTAACTCCTATGAATATTAAGATAAAATGGATTGGAGACTAAAAATATGAAATGCACAATGTTATGGCATTAATTTGAAAAAGCTAACAAAACGTATCCCATGTTTTCCTTATAACGTTGTCACCCAATACTATGCAAGCAAAGATTATTTAAACACATATCCAATACGTTTCCGGAGTACTTGCGAACACGTTTTTGGATAAAAATGTTACCTATAATTTTCATTTCAATTTCTGCGATTTTATTTATCGTCTACTGTATTTCTAAGAAGAACTTCGACTATTGGGAGAAGAAACATGTTGCTCATATCAAGCCGGTGCCTTTATTAGGCAATTATTCAGGATATATCCTCCTGAATGAATACATAGGCGAAGTAGTTCAGAAGATTTGCCAGAAAGTACCTGATACTCCTTATGTCGGAGCATTTTACGGTACAGAGCCTACGCTAATAGTCAAAGATCCAGAACTAATCAAGCAGGTAATGACAAAAGACTTCTACTATTTTAGTGGCAGAGAGATTTCCAAATACACTCACAAAGAAGTTATGACTCAGAATCTGTTCTTCACGTACGGAGACAAATGGAAAGTGGTTCGACAGAACTTAACGCCATTATTTTCATCGGCAAAAATGAAGAACATGTTCCATTTGATCGAGAAATGCAGTAGGGTGTTTGAAAATATGCTGGATAAGGAAACCGCTGGAAGCAGCGTATTAGAAGTAAGGTCTTTGATGATCAGATACACGATGGACTGTATTGGCTCATGCGCTTTTGGCGTCGATACAAACACCATGGTAAATTCCGATGGAAATCCTTTCAGGACTATGGGAAACCTGATTTTTGAAAATACCACGAACAGGGGAATAAAAAATGTAACCAGAGCAATCTGGCCGGCAATATTTTACGGTTTGGGCTTCAAATGGTTCCCTTCATCGATAGACAAGTTTTTTTCAAAATTATTAACAGGAGTATTCCAGGCACGAGGCTATGAGCCCTCATCAAGGAATGATTTTATAGATCTAGTACTAAACTTAAAGAAATCGAACTACATAGAAGGTGACCGATTGAGCAACTTGAAAACTGGTGAACTTAATAAGGTACAATTAAAAGTAGACAACGATTTATTAGTAGCTCAATGCATTGTTTTCTTTGCTGCTGGATTTGAAACATCAGCAACTACACTATGCTTTACATTGTACGAGCTGGCTAAAACGCCTGAAGCTCAGAAAAGGGCTCAGGAAGAAGTCGACGGTTATTTGAAGAAACATGATAATAAAGTGGACTATAGTTGCGTGCATGAGTTGCCGTTTTTGGAAGCGTGTATTGATGAGGCACTTCGTCTGTATCCAGTTCTAGGGGTCTTAACACGAGAAGTGGTTGATGATTACACGTTCCCGACGGGTCTGAGGGTAGAGAAAGGAATAAGGGTCCACCTTCCTGTATACTATCTGCACCGGGATCCAGATTACTTCCCAGACCCTGAAGATTTCCGACCTGAAAGGTTCTATGGAGACGAGAAGAAGAATATAAAGCCGTATACTTATATGCCTTTTGGTGACGGGCCTAGAGTTTGCATTGGTAAGTTTTTTAAACCTTTTTTAGTTTTAGAGAAATAAATTTCATTTTAATTTTCAAGGTCTATGCCGAGAAATAGGTAAACAAAGCTTGATTGTGGATGTCGTCATTTTGTAAAATGATACCTTATTAAAATTCTTGCATATATGTTAATTGTTAAAATGTCATCACGTAAATTATTTGTTATAAATATAACTAGTTTATTTGCACTCGCATTGTTGTAAAAAAGACGCCTTAATATTATTTGAAATCCACAAAATAATATATTTTATTCATACTAAAAATACTCTTTATGATATTATTGTGTGTGATGTGGTAAGATTATTTATCGGAGGAAAACAAATTCTTATTTCAGCGACTTTACACATTTATCTATACATTTTAACAACTAAGCTAAAATCCCCACATTGAGTTTTCTTATTCTCGTACGGCAAAATCGTACAAATTGGCATTTCCAAGAAAATCGTATGATCAATTAGACGAATGTTTCGTTGCGCAATAGGCTTGACAGCCAACTGTGATACGAGTGGCGGCAGGTTCTATCCCAACACTGAACTGAAATTTTTTTCGCGTCCCACGAATATTTGTTTCGGGTCTGGGCGTTTTGAGACCGAAAAGTGTCTCGAAGTTTCTGATTCCCATCACACACGACTTGTATTATAATGTGGGATGAAATATGTGACTGTTGTTTTTATATTTTTTTTATTGCGATGATCGGCGATTGGCATGCCATTGGCCTGATGGTAAGTTATATGACCGCTCATGGACAGTAGCAAAACCAAACAACACCATGAATTATAAAGCAATGTTTGACATTCCACTGCTCTCGCCATCCTGAGACAGTAGTCACTTTGGCTAATGTCCTTCAAACCGGAACACAACAGTGCTTAAACATTATACACTGCTGTTTAGCGGGAGAAATAGACATTGCGGTGGTACCTACCCAGGCGGCCACTTACATATGAGAGACCTACCACCAGTAAATAATCTTTAATGCTAATTAGGAAATATCTTTTCAGGAATGAGGTTTGCGAAAATGCAGATGCTGGCTGGTCTTCTGACGTTGTTGAAGAAGTATTCGCTAGTGTTAGCTGATGATATGGCTGAAACGGTAGCGTTTGAACCGAGGTCCATTGTCACACAGCCTATAGGAGACATCCGATTGAAATTCATCAAGAGGGACGGCTGGGAAACACGGGTGTTTAAGTAAAACTTTAGGGTGTTATATAATTAATAATAAAGATAGAGGTACCGACTTTAATAAAGAAATAAGTAGATAATAATCTCGCTTGTGGACCTGGGGAACGGGATTCGTATGAAAGACCTTATAATGGATAAAATGCATTGGTACATAACACGGCGATATGTGTATAACAGTGAATGGTTTTATAATCATACATATACGTTTTATCTATATTATAATCTATGTGATAAATTAAATACTTAATAGTAATTTTATTAATGTTGAATATGTAGTTATAACAGTGTCCAATAAACAATTTTGCTAAGGTAATAATGAAAGGCTAAATTTATATGAAATAGAAAATAATGTATAAACCAAATATAATTTTGAAATATACTTTTGTTTAAGAACTAAATGATTAGTCGTCTGCCTAACATCAACTCATTCGTGAAGAACTGTGTTAATACCAGTGAAATATTAAAACAATACAGCAAAACTTACTAATGGCCGATATTAATAAACGATCTTCGTTTCTATCCAAAGATCGATCGCGAAAATAAACCAATGGGCTCAAGGTATTGCCGACACGCTCACATTTGATGTGTTCTGATTGGTCTATTTTCCGGATCGATCCTTAGATAGGGATTGGGATTGCTTATTAATTTTGTGTGTAAATGTAGGAGCTAAATAATTGTATCTAGTAGGTACCTATGTAGATGGACTGAGTAAATTAAAACTGCAATGGGAAGCCCTGTAAACAAATTCACCCGATTGTCGCCTGACAAAGACAGATGGAGAAAGATCCTGCGACAAGCAAAATCACAGTCAGACAATAAAACAGTAATCACGACGACTTTGCCAGGAGTGTAACGACGAAGAAGAGTACCTATTTTTAACATACTCACGCCTTTTTCCCATAAAGGGTAGGCAGAGGTGCGACTACGACTCACGTTTCGCCTTGTATTTTACATCCCACGATGTGATGCGGGCCTATCGCCATATCGAGCACAAATTCCTGACCCCGGCTGATAATGAATAGAAAAATCCAATATCACTTGGCCCGGACTCGTACCCAAGACCGCAGCTTTGCAATCATACCGTAGTACAACTGCGCCAACGATATTTTAGAAAGAATATAATAATTTAGAATAAGCTTAATTTAACGATATTTATTCCATGTATAATCAACACAATTTTTTATCAAGGTGGTAACCTGGGATTCTTTATGCTATTGTAAATTAGTATAAAAGTTTTCTAACGGCTCCTTATTGGTTAAGGTTACGTTGTGGGCAATGTTGCCCTGAAGGCGTAGGCCATGAACCACGAGATGTTGGGTTCTGTTCCAAGATTCTGCTCTTTCTATGAAATTTACGATTAGAGAAATTCTACAGTTGTCCAGGACCGAAATTTACGTCCAGTATATCGATGGGCTCGTTCTATGGATATCACATCTTGTAACTAATGAAATGTGGTTACCATTGGCCGTACCTCTACTTACCCGCTCAGGGGTATAGTCGTGAGCGTATATATGCTTGTATACGGATGTGTAGTTCTAAATCAGTATTACAAAGTTTTGTAATTAGTATTGCAGAAATGGTGTAAGGGTTAAAATTAAATTGCTTATTTACTTTTTCTTACATTTATTTATTGCCTGAACCGGAAACCCTTCTCTCACTCTGTCCACTGCTGAACATAAGCCTCCCCCAAGGATTTTTATAGCTACCTGTTGAAAGCGCCCTGCATCCAGCAATTTATTATCATTAAATTATTAAGAAAGTAAACTACAGAGTCCTCGAAACCGTCGAGCGTGTATGAAGAGGTTAATGACAGTTAAAGAAACGAAAGAGACACGTATGACCGGACTTCGCGCTCTATCGCCCCTGCCCACCCCAATGAGACATAGGTGAGACGTAATTATCACCCAATAAATTAAAAGTATTATATCTTCTATTACCACACGTGCTTCTTCCATAACTATTCATAGTGCGGTTTTATTTAATTTGACCTATAATTTTACCTTCGGCTGCATGACACAAATCCTTCTATAATTAATAAATTATACAATCAAAGCTAATTTAATAATTAGTAAGACCAACAAAAAACTGTCCAAGTAAGCCGCTTTGTCTATGTCTGCCACCGAGCATAAAGCAGGGCATTATATCTAGTAAAATTAATACACAATCAGGGTTTTAACACCTATTTTGATGAACTCAGTGCAAATCCAACGCTTAATAATTATGTTCTGAATGTGTTCGTATTTGTCGACAGGCGTGCCGCGTGACGCTTTCAAACCAGACAAGAATTTCTCTTAATTGTCGGTAATAAAAAACGAATCAATAAACATGCTATTTTAAAATGTGATACCCTTACTGATAATGAAACCGAGGACCTCACAACAACCCAACACATGAAATATTCCATAATATATGGTATAATGTAGAGGTACATATATATCAATAGCATTTGATATCCTCATTGTAATATCCTATCTGACTACCACATACATGTTTATATTTGTGTCGAAGCTAATAATGTATTTTCATCAAGCCTGAGACAGCGGGGCGGACAGCGCAGGCGCGAAGCATCCCCCTGCTATACCCCTGACGGTAGGCACCCCATGAGTTCCGTAAATTGGGGATAAATCCCGTAGCAACAGGTCAAGTTGATAGGTTATTTAATTTATTTAGCTATGACCTGAATGGTAGCTTTTGGTCCTACAAGCCATGGTATAATTGAATTGGCTTAGCCGGTTACCTCCAGGTAGTGGAACTGTCTCGCGGAAAGTTAACTTGAAGTTACAGAATTGTTGTGTTTCGTTTGGTGAGGACTGGGTAAGATTACTGGAAACCGCTGGCTATTGGATTTTCCGAAGTAACCGACATGGTAGCTGAAGATTCAACAATCACTATCTCACTAACACTTTGAATCTCTAACGGTGGCTGAGGTGCTGGAGCCTCGTTTTTTGAATTTGGATTCAACATTAGATACATAAGTAAGTAAGGGGACACCACCCAGCAGCCCGGGCTCTATGGCCTATCTGGGGAGAGTTGTATGTTCAACAGTGGACTGCAACGTGCTGTTGATGACATGATTAGATACATAAAAAAAATATTAATAAAATTGTTAATTACATGTGTTCTTGATAAAACACTTTAATGTATTATTAAAAGAACACTTTAACTCTGTCTGGACGGCATCGCGCTTACGATCAAGTGCAGTACAGTCACAATGCCGTGCCAGTTAAAAAAAAAGATATAATGTCTACACAGCATCCCAACGTATTGTCACCCCACCGCGCTCCCTCAGCCCAGTGTTTCGACGCCCACCGACGGCCACAGTGTCCTACGAAAAACGTAAATAATACTGAAAGCTCATCTTCAATGTGCCATATCAGTGTTGTGCTCGTGGTGTTATGCCATACGTGAAGTTAACATGTGCTCGAATTGACTGAATTTCAAGTAAGTACATAAGGTTTTTCGATCAAAAATAACGGTTAATATACGAGAAAATGTATGTTTAATATTGGTATTTAATTATTTATAAATGGTGGTTAATAGTAATCGGTGAATTGAAGTGTGAAATTGGATTTATAAGTGCTAAAATTGTGATAGAAAAATGTTTTTTGTCAATATTGCTGTGGTTTGCCCGACGAGCTCACCTGGCCTTGACCTGGCGTCTATCCATTGCTACACGCCCTCATTTTAAAGAAAACATAAGTACACAAACCTGCAAATAACTTAAAAATATTTTGAGTGTGCATATTCATCCTATCCATCGCATTGATGCCTCATTTGGAATGCTGTTTATAGCAATGAAAATCTTAAATATTTTCTTCATAAGTATAAACCTTGTATATTTAATAAATTAATTATGTATTGAGAACGCAAAGCATAATTTTCTTTATAAATAAAATACAAAATGTTAAATAATATTAAATTTTACAATCTTTAATATTGATTAAAATACCAGAAAAACTGAAGTGTGATAAAAAGTGTTAATACAGCATATTATCAATAACTTAATAACATGTTCGATTATCAGAAGGGCACTTAGCTTCCGTTTTTTATTTTTCATTAATTTCTATCACCCTTACAAACTGATAAAATATTAGAAACATAAAAATGAATTCAGCATAAAGGTAATGTAAGCATGTCTATGTGTAATACATCTATATGGAATATTGATTAAAATCAGATTTTAAATATATTTTTATTTAGATATATGCAGAAAAGAACATTAAAACGCAATATATGGAATATTGATTAAAATCAGACTGTAATATATTTTTAATTGGATAAAAAGAACGTTAAAACGCAACATATCTACAGAGAGTACTCTCCTTAAGGTAGGCAGCGACTTTGTTGTGCTGGACCCCTGGCACTGCGAAGGTCCATGAGCAGCGGTAGCCACTTACCATCAGGCGGGTCGCAAGCTCGTCTGCATATAACGGCTATAAAAAAAACAGATTCGATGTATTCCATAATAAGGTGATAGCTCAATTATTAATAGATTTAAAACTTTAGTCTAACAGAGAAATGTTAAATTAAATGGCCCAGGATTATTCATAGAAATAACAATAGCAGACTAATCAGCCTCCGTGGCGCAGTTGGTTAGACGCCGGCTGTGAAACGAGAGGCCGCGGGTTCGATCCCCGCACCGAGACAAATGTTTGTGTGAACCACAAGTATTTGTTTCGGGTCTGGGTGTTTGTGAGACCGAAAAGTCTCTCGTAGTTCCTGATACCCACAACACAAGACTCGATCTTAGTGTGGGGTCAGGACTATGTATGTGACTGTTGGGTGTATGTATTTATTTATTTATTTAATCAAGCAAATACGGGCGAATACTAAGGCGAGTGTGGATGGAAGAGTCCGTAGGGGTCCGCCTCACTGAATACACCATCCAAATCGGTGATCCAATGAATCAGGTCAAAAGTACCTTGAATGAGAACGCATGAAGAGATTTATGAAAGTGGACGAAACGAAACACAGAAATATATCTAGAAAGTAACATGTCAGAATGCAAAGTGGCGATCGATAGTCTCTGCCTACCCCTATGGGATACAGGCGTGACGATTAAGTATGTATGAATTTAATATGTTAACCCTTATTCATACGTCCTTATTCATAAACAGATTTAAAACCTATTTCAGGTTTCGAATGTTTTGCCCCATTCGAAAGACTTCAGAATTCAGTTAGAGTGAAGAAGACAAAACTTTCGATAACTAAAATTGGTTTTAAATGTGTCTATGAATAAGGACGTTACTGTTAGGCACAGAACTCATTTAAAAACAAGAGTTAGGCAAAGGATTCGATTGAGAGAGATTCATCGTATCCAGACTTCGCAATTCACATACCCCAGAAATTCTTGTAAATATCTGTATTGAGATTTCCTCACTATGTTTTCCTTCATGAAATACGTGGTAACTATCAATTCACGCGTCCGCAATTTCAAAGGTGTTAGGATTATTACTACTCAATTGATATTAATTGGCAATTTGATGGCACAATAAAAGGCCCCATTTAATCAATTAATAAACTGCGCACCCCATATTGTGTACCGCGCTATGCGGCTGAACGAGTTTATTAGATAACTCTCTTTCCCTCTCTCTGTGTCTCTTTTTCTATCTCTAAAGCGCCATTTACAAGGGGACAGTCTCTCGCGGCAAGAATCGTATGCCATTATCGCATGACATAACCGCCATAAATAAATAATAAATAAATACATCCAACAGTCATACATAGTCCTGACCCCACACTAAGATCGAATCTTGTGTCGTGGGTATCAGAATTACGAGAGACTTTTTGGTATCACAAACACCCAGAGCCGAAACAAATACCCGCAGTTCACACAAATATTTGTTACGCCATAACATTATCGGATTCCGACAATGTTTACACGATGCAACTTTTTTATATCCTTACGATAATAGTATCTTCGAGGCGAGAAACTGGACCCCGTGTAAATTGGGTTTTAAGCCCTGAGAAGTCCATTGCTGAAAATAAGCATAAGTAAGACTTCATCAAATATTTATTACGTTTCATCACAAATTCGTTGTTTATGTCATGATTTTCACCATTGTACATACATACATACATACACACATACATAAACTCACGCCTGTATCCCCGAAGGGGTAGGCAGAGGCGCCACTAGGACACCCACATTTCGCCATGCATGTTCCGTCCCACGATGTGATAGGGGGCGAGCCTATCGCCATATCGGGCACAAATTCCTGACTCCGGGCTGATAATGAATAGAAAAACCCAATGTCACTTTGCCCGACCCGGGACTCGAACCCGAGACCTCAGCTTTGTAACCGTACCGTAATACAACTACGCCACCGAGGCAGTCATACCATTGTACATGGTCTTTAACCGAGTTGGTACAGATATCGTAAGTTTTCTCACACTACTAAAGTGATAAATAAAGAAGAGTGAAAACACACCCCTGTAGGACTTATTAGGGTTCCTAGTTTATGTTTGAACCCCTAAAAACAACGACTTAATAAACATTTCAACTACGAAAGTTACCTGAATCACGTCGCATGTATATTAGTTCTGAACTGTGAAATCCAGGGTTTTCGAGCCCAAACGTATCTTTAAGTTTTACGTTCAAAATGTAATATAACCAAAATAGCCTATCGCCATATCGAGCACAAATTCCTGACTCCGGGCTGATAGTTAATAGAAAAACCCAATATCACTTTGTCCGACCCGGGACTCGAATCCGAGACCTCAGTTTTGCAATCATACCGTAGTACAACTACGCCACCGAAGCAGGCGCATACTAATCTGTAATAATTACTATATATTAAATAAACAATTGTCCCGGCGCATAGATCGAAGCAATGGATTCTCGTTTCAAAGCCACAGTCTTAAACCCACTGGCCACTGCGCCTCGAACTCTTCCACTCAAGTAATAAATACTATTATGATAAAATTACATCAATACACCATGCGAAAACTATACTATATTCATAGAATTAAAAACCTGTTTTAGTTATCGAAAGTTTTGTCCCTTTCGAACGAATTTAGAATTAAATTTGAGCGAAGAAGAGATAACATTTGATTGCTAAAATAGGTTTTAAATCTGTCTAAATAAGGCCGATAATTTACACTTTTATGAAACGGATAATTGGAAATATTTTAAAAAAATCCATACGTCCCGTTTTTGCAATATGTCGTAGATTAATTAGAAGCCAATAATTTAGCAAAACGTCTAAAAAAATTGTTTGAGTTCCTTCGCTTGCAAAATCTTATGTACGTATGTACCGTCTTGAAAACTGCACAAGTGTGTTACTTCACAGAGTCAGCGTGTGTGCGTTAATATCGAAAAATTTATAAATAATTATTCGTTATTTAGTTCAGAGTAATAAACATTGTAGCAATTTACCATAATGGGTACATCTTATTTAATAAGTCACAAAATCTCTAAGAGGTTCAACCTCTTAGACAAATAGTGTGCATTATAAAAACTAAAGAAAATATTGCTTCAAACGCCTGTAATACCTATGAAAATATTTATAAGCAACACCGAGTAAAGTATTTAGAAACTTTGCAAAATACCTGATTCCGCAACTTGAGTACAACGTGTAAGTAGGCCATCGATGTTCGCATACCAACGGAAACTGTACATTGAGAACGTATAGCTATTCAACTACATATTTTAAAGGTATGCTTAGATATTATGCTTCCTATTTTCAAGACATAATAGAAGAGTTTACAACGGGGAGAGTTTCTCGCCTCGAAGATACAATAATCGTAACGATATAAAAAAGTTGCATCGTATAAACATTTGTCAGAACACGACCATCTATGGTGGTGGCATGCGATAATCGCATACGATTCTCGCCGCGAGAAACTTTCCCCGTGGAAATAGCGTTTAAAAGGGTTTACATATTTGTGGCAGGCTGGTGATGCTGAGCGCGCGCGGCGGGTAGCGGCGGGATCGCATGGGCAGCCTACCGGACCTGACCGAGCGCTCGCGGCCGGTGGTACGCGCCGCCTCCCGCACCGTGTCCGACCCTCATCGCCACCGTGCCATCATTACACAGGTAGCCTGAATGTATTGGAGACTGTCCCGCCTTCACACCCGCCCCTGCACTTGTAAGCCAGGATCAACAGTGGCACGCGTTTTAATGACACTGAGCAGTAGTTAGATGGCTTATTCTGGATTTTTACCGGCCAAAACGCCTACGATGGTATGGCAGCCGCAGGTAGAGAAGGTTTTTCCGAGGGTGAAACCTACACATTAGTAAATTTTTTGTATTTAAGAGATTTCAGAACCTTAAAGCGCACTTGTGAAAGTGCTCCCGATCGATAGTTGTTACATGAAAAGTCAATAAACAAGTAGGATTTATGCTACCTCCAAGAATATCCATGGGCTAACTTCTTTACAAAGTCTTATAATATAATGACAATGCTATAAATTTAATAATTCTATAATCCAAAAAACAACAAAAAAATTGTTCCAGATACCAGTGACAACAATATACAAGAAAGAATGGCCATGGAAGAAGCCGAAAGCGCCTATCAGGGTTCCACCGCCAGCCGTCGCTCCCCGCAGACGAGACTCGGCCGCATCCTCCGTCGGCGCCGCCTCGGTCCGGCGTTTACTCTCCCGACAGCCCCCCAAGCTCCCCAAGCCCCTGGTCCAGAGGTTCACCCTCCTCTGCCTCTCCAGTGGCCTGTGCGCCACGGCCCTGCTCCCCTTCACAGCGTTCGCGGGAGCCGAAGCCGGCTCTATCCCCTTAGCAATAATGCACACAGTTGCAGCAATCATCGCCCCCTTCTCCCCCCTAATCTTGCAGAAGACTGGCACCAGGGTTGTAATCACGATAGCCCATACGTTGGTGTGTCTTCTGTTGACAGCCCATACTGTGGCGACTCCTTTGAGTGTGCTGCTACCACTGTATGGGATCTGTGGAGTAGCTCTGTCTCCGATGTCTTTAGCCTTGGCAGCATCAGCCACCTCTCTGGCCCAAGCCGCTGGCGATGAGAGCAGGAGGAAGGTGGCACTCCGAAGGGCGCTGCGGGCTCTCCGCGCGGCTCAGGACTTGGGGCTCGTATTTGGTTCCTTGCTACTGGGTGGAGCACTAATAATCTGGCCGGAACAGATCACGCCGTTGACGCCAGCGCCGTCTAATGTCACCGTGCCGAAACTGTCACCTTCGGAAGAATACTTCTTGGAGGATGATTATGAGGTAACAGTTAAGTTTAAGAGATTATTACTACAGTTATACGAGTTAGAACAAAATCAGGCGACAACTTATATCTCGTGGAATTATCAAGATTCAGATTAATATTATATGTAACTATTACAATAAAGACGATAATTCAGAAATGTGTGACAAACTTATTTTTAGGGTAGTCTGAATTTGTTTCATTAATAAGCTGTTCATTTGGCACGTATCATAACACTTCGACTATTGAATCAAATATGCACATTTTTCTAGCGTTAACGTATCCAAAATACGTTTTCCAGGAGCAGACCTGCGGTTCTTCTGGTTGTCCAGACACGCAGTCCACTCTAGGCACGGTGTTGAGCGCCGACGGTCGCAGGATCCTAGTAGCGGTGTGGGCGGCGCTGGCCTTAGCCTCAGTTGGCCTCGGCGTGTACGGGGCCACATCCACGCCAGCGCCGCCGCCGGACGCCCGCTCCGTGGCCCGCGACCCCCGCGCGTTACTCGGGGCCCCCATGGGACTGTTCATTGGATTACAACAGGGATTTATATATACTTCTTATTTAAAGGTATTTGTATAGTTAATAGGTCAGTTAATTTAAAATCATCTGGGAAAACATGTCAGCTTCGATTGAGAGGAGTTATGTAGATAGATTTGACTATCAAATACGTCCTGCTTACAGCAGAAGGGTGTATAAGAGGGATTTAAGCTTTTAGAAAATTCGTTGTGAACTCTTAGATATGCAGGGTTCCTAAAGATAGGTCTTGTCACTGTTAAATTGTTAATAAGGTCAAAGACAACATTTTGTAAAACGTATTAGTAAAGTCTGTTAAATTAGTAAACAATCCTTAAATAGACTATTAAACAGTATCAGACTTTTATGCTAATGGATTTATTAAATCGCGCAGTAACCTGAAATTACAACTAAATCCTTCATAAATGTTTACGTAGGATTTTGTTTGTTCAGTTAAGTTAGTTAGTTTAGTTAGTTATCCGGATTTATCTCGTAATATGAGGACAGCTTTGAGCAGACACCTCATAACTATAGAAATAACTTTTTAGAACATTTTACATCTCTCTATATTGTTATTAAATTATTTAGTTGTTTTAAAACATTTACTTTACCTTGATAGTACATTACTGAATAATATCGTCAATCTTTTATCGCATAAAAAATAAATTATGTGATATAAAAAAGAAATAAGAAAATTGCTTCCAGTTTTCTTTTTTACTTATGCATATTTTTGCGTTTTAGTGTAAATATGATTGTCTCATTAAACCGACAAATATGGACCTTTAAACTTTTTTGAATCCGTTACAGTTAGCTTAACATTTACATTATCAAGATAATTATAACTAATTTGTGTCCGCAGTGGTACGGGGTGTGTGTGGATGGCTGGTGGTGCGCGTGGCGAGCTCTCATCGGTGCCGGAGCTCTTCAAGGCTTGGCTGCAGCGACTTTAAGCATGGCGGCCGCCCGGGGACGGCGCGGGGCCCTCGCGGCGGGGGGCGGGGCCGCCCACGCAAGTCTAGTCCTGGCTCTATTACGATGGAGGGCGGCTAGAACTGATCTTGCGTTGCCCGCCCTTGCTGCGGCCGCGTGGGGCGCTTGTGCGTCGCTTTGGGATGTTTTACAGGTGATTTCTTAAGTCAGACGAAGTCTTGTGCAGGTTTATTAGAGATATGTTTCATTTAATAATGTCAAGGGCTGCAATAATTCTATTGAGTGGTCATTAAACAGAAAAATATAAAACTGCATAGGTAGCACTGCAAAAATATATTTACGTCACGTATTTAGCTAGCTTCATTTTTAGCGAGTACACTTTTACCAAAATTAATAATTTTATTATAAAAACTTTTAAAAACTCCTCACCATGTCTATTTAAAAGATTTATTGTTTCTAATAAAATGAATACAGCCAAATTCTATTCGATATATATTTTTCATCCAGGGAGGTATCTGCATCGGCGGGCCGGGGTGGCGGGGCCCCTGGTCGGCAATCCTGTGCGCGCGGCACGCGGGGCTCGCTATAGCGTGCGCGGCGCGACACACCATGTGCGTGCGCGCACAGTTACCGGCGCTCGCCGCGGTACTCGCCGCCGCCTTGGCCACGCATACTGCGCTAGAAATTAGATTACGCAAAGGTAGGGAATATCCATATTTTGTCGATAAAATTATATCATACCTTTATCTGTAGTTATCCCTTTCTTACGTGGGGTCGGTTCTGAGATAGGAAATAATAAGATGATAATTATATAATTTTATATGATGAAATTATATGAGAATACAATATGATATTATAAGACATTTGTTGGAGGTGGAGCCAGTGTCTGAAACTCTTTCGCAGAGCCGTATAATTTTGTTTACGGGAATTATTTGGTTCCGATATAATTTCCCTTAAAAGGGAACTTGCTATCTCGTTCCTTAACACAAGAGCTGGTAAAAAAAAACATGAATACTCAGATTCTCTAAAATTATAATAAAGTATAATTACCTACGCCATGAGAAACTTTCTGCTATAAATGAATGTTGTAATAACTACACAATTCTGATTATATAAAATAAATAAATAAACTTCCTTTTTCCATAGGTGAGACGAGTCGCCATAGATCCTAGCGAAGACCTACAGCAACCCAGCTTACCTCCCTCGGCCCGCCCTCGGACGAGGTCGTCGAGGCGCCAGAAGTGGGTTGCCATGTCATCAGTTAATTAACACGGGATTTAGCCTACTGGCCTACCCTTAGCTCTTGATTTCATTTGAATTTTGGGTTGGAATCGGGAACTGATAATTTTGGTCTTATTGAGCGGTATATTGCAGGGCTGTACTATATTTTTTTTGAAAGCAGAGGCATTTAGTAGAACTAAATGGAATCAAGTGGCAAGAGTATGGCAGCTGATCAATTGATCATAGGCTTCATATTTTTGTCGGCAGGTACGCGATTGGCAGACATAAATGTATTTTTATATCTAAACTCTTTAAGTACTGAAACGATATTTGTGACGCAATACGCAAGTATACATTATTAATACAATAAAAAAAAGATTTTTATGCAAAGTTAACTAAATTATAAGCTAAACTAATCTCTACATATCTTGATATACGGAATACATTTCAGTAAACGAACTTTTTATCTTAGGTTAGGTTGCTAGAACATAGCTGCGGTAGGACATCACCGGTATACTGACGGCTATATTTTTGTTCAAATATTAAATATTATAATAAACCATGCTAAAGATTTTGTTTTCATTATTACACTAATTTTATTTTGTAAATATAATACTTGCTTGCTGAATGGTATTTTAAAAATCGTCGGCTTAGATGAAACGATGTTCATCGAAGAGGGGGTGAGCTACAACAATTAGAAGAAGCCAACGATCGAGCTTGAAAATTTACCCAACGACTAGTGATGAAAAATGTTTGCATCATTTAAAGTAGTTAGGTCCAGTTGGCTGTCAATAGCCAAAGTAGTCCAATACGGGTGATGTCCTTTGGAACATAACGTAAAACAAGGTTTTTATGTCTGGCCAATAAATCGCGCAATTGATGTTCATAACAAACTATAACTAAACATAGAGGGTGGACTGACGAAATCCCTCGAAAGGCTAGTCCAGTGCACGGCCGACATGTCTAATAGTTTCGAATGGCGGGAGACAATCGCCTGTTGCTACTTGATGTTCTATATATGACCATCAAGTTTAGCAGTCTATGCATGGCCAGAATAAAAACTGGGAAAAACTAATGTACTGTCGTTACCAGACATTTACTGGGCTCACATTCGATTTATCTATTTCACAGTTCGAAATCAATTGATACTAGAAAGCTCCATATTAATTCGTAGTCCACGCTCTATGTATTGTAAACCTGCTATAATATTAATATTACGTATAAGAGCGTGAAGGGAATGCTTTTGAAGACGAAATATACAGTCTTAATAAAAACGAAAAGCAATATTTATTTTTGTTAGAAACCAGCAATACATATCGCGTACTAAACTTTACTGTACGCTTGTCGTTTTGCATCTAACTTTTTAAAAGGATTGAATCATGTCAGATACGAAAAATAATACAACAATCATTTTTAAAAACATTCACGTGTTTAAGTATCTAAAACTGATGGCAAAAAGCAATGATTTTTTTGCGACATTTTCTTTTGTCGATAACGACCGGCTATCACTCGCATTTTTCTTCAAAATTACTCTCCTTGCGCTCTGAATAATAGTGAGATTTAATATGTTGATGTTAATATAGAATGTCGATTTTTCTAAACTCATTTTCCTGTTGCAATTTTTATACATTTTTTGTGAGCGGTAATATTTTGACGTCGTCGAGGCATATTATAATAGAAAGAGGATTACATAATGTGACCCAATTAAGATTCTAAATCCGCACCTGCCTTCTACCAATGTCACATTTAATACGTAAAGAATCACAATTTGTAACTGAATTTGCACTGGTTTCTTAACTTTTTATAGTCAATATTTTTCATTAATTCATCCCAACAACAAAAGCTATTAAAACGTATCTGGAGATGACACAACTTAAAACTCTTTTTAAAACAGATTTAAAAAACTATCGATCTGATAAACTAACGGCGCTCTGTAGAAGTGAATATTTCTATCCAATTACGTATGGATTACCTTTATATAGATGAAAGGAAATGAGACTACACTTACCTTATAGGCCGGTAATGCACCCTCGATTGCTTTGATGTTGTAGGAGTTCATGGTCAACGATCACCAATTACCATCAGATGCAATTTTTATCTTTCAAAATACCTTTAAACTGTGGCATTGGTTGTCTGAAAGAGATCGCTAACAGTGATAGACCGCCAGTTGTTTAACCATTACAAAAGAATGTAAACTATTTTTCTGTGTTTAATATGCGGTGAACAGTTAGTATGCCATTTTGACATACTTACTTTACCACCATATCACACCGCCGCCATCTAAATTTCAATCAATTTCATTGCATTTGAAGAAAGGGTATAAGAATTCATATGGACAGATATTCATTTTTATACGTATGGATGCAATTTTATAAAAAGCAACCAGTGCATGTTCAGAATATTACACTGTTGAATAATTTAAATGTGTTAGGATAAGTGCATTTTATGATAAAATGAAAATAAATTAATGATTGTTGACTATGACGTTTTATTGTAACCTTTAACATAGGAATTTAATTGGACCACCGATTGGTGCAATGGATATAAGCTATTTCGCTTCTGCACGCATAAAGGTCACATGGACTACAAATGCTTTTTCGAGTGTATGTCAAATCCAAGATAAAATATTTAAATAAAAGTATCTATCTATCTATATCAGCCCATATACGTCCCACTGCAGGGCACGGGCCTACTCTACAATCGAGAGAATCGATTGAGAGTGTACAAAATAAAAGTATACCCACCTCAAAACATATTGTAATATTAATCCTATTTGTGTGATTGTTGTTCGTGTTTAACATTATAATACCCACTTTTCGTTAGTAGGTACAAATGTGTGTAAGGTTACGTAAATACTATGAATCTCCACTAATTCGCCTCCCCTACATTCGCCAATTTGTGGATTTTCTTATTCAGGGTACTGCTAACCTACTCTATGTATATAATATATAATTTATTTTCAGTGTCCAAAAAGGTATGAAAATAAAAGTCAGTATCAGTATTAACAGTAACACGATATTTTATTACGCAATGTTGACTAAAACTAGGTCCATGCCACATAGTCGTCAAAAAAAGTTAAAGAAAGACTGAGAAGACTGTCGATTGTCGATATACATACGTACTGTAAACAAATTTGACACCCAAAGGAAGATCTGAGTCCGACCCTGAGTTTTAAAAAGTAGCGACGACCAGGTGACAGGATATGCAATGCTTATTTTACGCCATTAAATCATAATTACACCGAATACAAACAGTCAAATATTATTATTGTCTATATATTCCGTTTTCACATCAAGCTTTCAATAATGGAAAGGAGACACTCAAATCCTGCCCTGTGCCAAGTTTTTGTCAATGGCCACATAATATGGTTAATATAAAATTAAATGATATCCTCAAAAAGAATTACAAATGAATTATATCCATGTCCTTTTGAATATCAATCAATACAATAAATTCTACTGCGATTGTATTTTGTCTTTTTTCGTTTTTTGGTTAGTAGGGTGGATAATAAGAGTCAAAGCTCTATAGTTTCTCAGTGTCTCCTTGACGCCTTACGCTTATATTACGATTATGATTAAGATCCTAAAATTCAATAATTGATTTCATAGAATTCTCAAAAATTCAGATACGCATTCAGTGTCAGTTTTGGGGGTCAGATATGCAAGGTTAAACTGTGACCTCCCACCGAATATTAGTCTTGTGCTCATGAATTAATTTGACGTTAAAGTCTATGAATTATGGACAGTGTGCACAAATAATAGAAATTTTACAGCCTTTGAAAAATGTTACAATTCCATGCAATTTTATTAATTCATTTTTTTATTTTAAACCCGAAAACCAACCAAACAATAAAACAAAATGCTAAGTAAAAAAACATTTTTTTAACAACACATAAGTATCTGAAAATATTTCTATTAATATAAAATAATTATATCACAATAAAAATATTTAAAAGATGAAGGAAAAAAATAAAGGAAAAGATAAAAAATAAATAAAAGAAACTCATCAAAACAAGCTCTGTCTTTATTAAAGTCTGTTCGTAAAATAAATCTAAAAATAGCATCACAATTAGCGCACGTAAGGAAAATTATAAACAGCTTACAAATAAATTATATCGAAATTAATAAGACAAGAATATGTTTACTTTACTTTATGCTGAAAAAAGATTTTAGAAAATCGATTTATTTTACATATCGATATTTAGTTGACAGGTGCGAACCGCCATTTTGATTAAAGAGTAGAATGCAAAATGGCTACCGAAAACTTATTACAACACGACAAAACACTTTATACTAAAATAATATTACACAAATACTAATTTCAAGTTTATAGGTAAAGTTCCTTTCGTGATAACAAACAATTTAGTACACTCGTGCCATCCTTTACTATTTTCTCGAGAAAGAGGTAGACAGAGCACGGATAACCTAGAGGAATATCAGGAAAACTATGTTAAGGTAGTTTGGAAGTAAATCACACGGCACTAACATAAGTTACCAACTAATGAAATAGGAACTTAACGCAGACGCAATTTACACATTTATTCTCATGTAATTATACAAGACATTACAAATTATACACATATTCAAAAGGGCTATATCGACATTTGTACTTTAATAACTGTTAAACGCTAACAATTATAACGGAGTTATAACGGTTTCCGTAGAAATAGCCCTTCCGAGTGACGGATATAACGTATTTCAATAAATAACAAAAAATTGATTACCACTTAAGAGATTAATATTAAGATCTGGAACACAATGAAATGCACTGTTCGATCCTTTTCTAGAATTACAGGCTTCTTGTGTACCTGCTTATATTGCATTATTAATATACAGACATAGGCTTAAAAGTTTAAACATGGCTCAAAATTGCACAAATGTATGGACTGGGTTATGTTTTACAACGCACTTGTTAATAAGTGCAAGAGGTGTTTATTTGTCATTGGTCGAAACAATTATGTCGGCCTGATCGAATCATGAAATACAAAGGCTAAACCCGAAATGCGATACATTTGGCATCGGGAAAGACATGTTTAAACGTCCAAATCTATTTAACCATCGTTGCGCACGCATTGTAAATTCACGATTACTGATTCGTTTCAAAAACTAAGGACATTACAAACATGACGGGCGAGGAATATACGCCCTATTTTCATAAAGATACGTAGCAAAATTCCACTTCACGATTTAAAACCACTCAACCCATTGATGCGGTTTTTAAAATATTTGTATCAAATAAAATGATCATAGATCGTATTGCACTTTACCTACATAGTTTTCTAATTTTGATGTGCGATCTTTTAAAGGACAAAAGACGTTTCGAGGACAAAATCATAGCGTTAACGAAGATAAAAGACATAGCATGCAAATAGCGTCCAATTTCAGGTCATCTGCTGTTGTTAAAACTTGCTAAAATAGCATGCTACCTCCTTTAACCCACCCCTTTCCCTCTGTTTCTCGTTCTGTAAATAAATCGCATACCAACATCTCAACCAATAAGTAAGTAATGTAGGTTTTCAATTACCTTTAAAACTGGAGCGACAATACAACTCGTATTACACTATTTTTTTACGCGTTCATAAACATGGTGTAATGAAATGCAATCATTAAACATTAACTAGATAACAACTCGCCCCATTTTATAAAAAAATAGGGTATCTTCTGACTAGCTATTATCCGTGAAACCAATTATTACAACACATCGATTTTTAATCGATGCCACGAGTTACCACGTTATAATCGGATAGCATATTGTTATGTAACCTAAAAAAGTGCTATTGGGTCGGTTCGATGGACTATAGCCGCGTAGCCTGTGCTGTAAAATGCAACGTGCACAGACTAAAAATAACATGTACTACAAATCAGTTACAAGTAGTTAAATAACAACATATTACGCAATAACGTTAAACCCTGTTCTACATTTTTTTTCGTTTTTTTTTTCGTAGGACGCACATGTTATGTGACTATTTTTTATATTTTTTACAACATCTAGTTTAGAATACCAATAACAGTGACCTAATCAATTTCACATTAATACTATAATCAAGCGTTGGTGAATTAATAACAGATATTTAAATAAATTAATAAAAAATACTGATGCGATGTATCAATACTGTTCTCGTTATGCTGTGTCATCTTGCGTTCTTTTTTATTAAAAGTATATTGAACAGAGTCTATCAAACAAATATCTTATAAGTTAAATCGTCATACACAATCAGTTTTGATAGAAAAGTGGGAAAACAATCACCCTTATTCCGTTCTAAAAAACCTTACAACGAAATTTTCAGAAAAAGAACGCAAGACAATAACAAATAACGATATCCCGACAAGATGAGCGGTTTGAAAAAAAACGCACAGTTCTACAAGAACTAAAAAGTCCACGGCATAACAACAATGAAAATAACGTTATAACCGTTATTACATTACCTATACCATGTTATAAACTAATTATAGCAACATATTATAACAATAGCTATAATAGTTGCTATAACATGTTTCAAAAACGGTTACAATCGCGATTTTCATCATCAGTACCTTCATAACCTGTATCACATCGTTACTCGTTCCCTAAATATAAACTGCAACATAAATTAACTAAATAAACGCTTAGAGATGAACCTAGACGGGCGTGTAGTTGCCGACGGGCTTGTAGAACATTTGCCCAGTGGCGACGCGACGTATGATCTCCTTGAGAAGGAGTTTCTTCTCCTTCTTGATTTTGCTAAGGAACCCTCGATTCTCGTTGGCCCGCCGAGATAAGTAGGGCAGGACCTCCACCACCGGTCCGTAGGGGACGTATTTGTAGGCCGAGTAACCGGCTTGGCCTAAAAAATATTTCATAAATAAATAAAACATCAATAAGTTGTGCCACCAGTGCCATAAAAAATAGTGGAGCTTATTTTTGCGCCAAAATGCAATACAAGACAAACCTATCGTCACACTAGGCACAGATTTCAGTACCGACAACCCGCTTTTTGTAAAAGTTGTATTAAGCAAGTGACACACTCATTTCGGATCCTGAATATTGACTTCTTCGAGTATTTCCTACTGCAATCTGTTAAAAACGCCCAGGCTCCACCATTTTCTTGGACCCTTTATACGTTTTTATCACCAGCAAATAGACATACTTTCAAATATCTTCCCCAGTTAAATAATAATCAATAATAAATACACCCAACAGTCATACATAGTCCTACCCCCAACTTAGATCGAGTCTTGTGTCGTTGGTATCAGAAACTACGGGAGACGTTTCGGTCTCACAAACACCCAGACCCAAAACAAATATGTACCTGTGGAAGCACAAATATTTGTTTCGCTGCGGGGATCCGCAGGAACCCGCAGCCTCTCGTTTCACAAGCGGCGTCTGACCAACTGCGCCACGGAGGCTGTCTAAATGGAACCCAGGATCTACATATCCCATACATCCTTACAAATTAGGTCCCATTTAAATGTAATAATCACTATTCCGTGGTGCTTTACAGCTGGCTTCTCTGGCTGTAAATGTCTTTATGCGAGGTTATTTACCTCTTTAGTTCATTGTTTTGTCACCCGCTTTATTGGGGAGGGAAGTGGACAATAATTTAATTCCAACTCCTCCTATTAATTTAACTTTTTGATTGATTTCGTTGCGGGTTAAAGACAAGTTAGACATTCCCGGAGACGCGCTGAGCTTCAATGCTCGGTGTCATTAAAATGCGTGCCACTGTTGATCCTGGCTTACAGGAGTTGCAGTGGCGGGTGTGAGGGCGGGACAGTCTCCAGCCCATACACCCTAACACTCAAACAAAATCATAGCCCCTGTACTAAACCCTAATACCAAACGCCCTGTACCTGTACTGAACATAATATAGCCATGTCTCATTTTAAAGTAATTGTCAACTCTGATAGCATAAATATAAACCTTAGTGGTGTCATGTTATCTACTAACAAATATGTTTCAATAAGCATGTTACTTAAAAGAAATACCAAAAATAATAAGACATGTCCATACCGAGCGGGAAGGTGATGTGGTCGCACATGCCGAGCAGCTGTCCGAAGCAGACCACCTTGTCCTCGGGCTTGATGTTGTGCTCCTTCATCAGCTGGATGGCGTACCGGACCGTGTCCTCGTTGTGCGACGCCACCATTATGCCCAGACGGTCTTTCTGCTCTCCCTGGAGAAATATCAATTATGTTACATGACCATCTCTCAATTCAAGCTGGTGTTTTTTTAACAATATATCCAGAAAACGGGCAAACAGGTCACCTGATGGCAAGTGACCATTGCCGCTCATGAACATCCACAATGCTTAAATCATAGGTATTAGGCATCTGGTGATCTCACTCACCGAAAGATACGCAACAACAAAGCTATCGCTTCACGTCGATTTCCTGTGAGACAATGGTACCGCCTGCTCTCCAACTTTATAAATAGTCTTTATAACTTAGCACGGTCTTCGGCGTCTTCAGTTGTAAGATTGTCTCTTAAATCTTCCTTGATGAATACAAGCTGGCGCTTTTTCGGTCGAAAGACATCGTGATTGTTCATTTAATTCGCGAAAGTAATTTATATAGCTCCTAATATATTCCTAACGCCATAAGTCACGAATCTAAACTAATCTAACTACTTAGTTAACATGTTACTTTCAAGTAACAAAACTGTTGTTCTCAAATTGACACACAACACAATAAAATCAAATGCATAGTATGCCTCCCATAATAAAGAATATGTATTGTAGTTGTTCCACTAAAAAATACTGTTTAGCTACATACCTTGACCCGGCTGAGAATCTCCTTCAGACATTTGTGGAATGATGCCGTGGTGGCGTCCACGTTCTCGCAGGTCGGGTCCTCGTACCCCATCGCCGCAGCTCTAGCGCGCTCCTGGAAAGAAACCAACGCTATATTAGACAAAGGCATTAAACTAATAAGCTCAATAAATAAATTAATTTAATGGTGAAGCAAAGCATGGTGAGTCAATCTGTATTCCATAGAAATCACAAATATTTACAACTCCTCTTATTAATATAACTTTATGATTGATTTCGTTGCGGGTTAAAGACAAGTTTGCCATTCCCGGACACTCGCTGAGCTTCAATGCTTGGGGTCATTGTTAATGAGTCCTACGCTCAGCCATGCTAGATTATAGACTGATAAATTGAACTAGGGGCATGTATTCCCTAGGGGTAAGCAACAGTATCACCAATGCCTCTCGTAATACAGTAGCTAATGATCTTCCCAAGATAGAGTGAGAATATCTGCATGTTCAATAACGGGCTCCAATGTCCAATAAAATTTGCAGCACGTAAACAAGCGATACCATCAATGGATCCCCTTTAAACACATAGATAATATAATACTACTATCCCGGAAAACAATTCTCAATAGAACCTTCGATTGTAATGGAGTTCCGTGCTCAACAGTGGGCCATTATGGACCCATACAGTACTATCCTGTAAGAAGTTATGACATACCTGTTCAATGTAAGCACCCCGCACGAGCTTGGCGCCCCAGTAGAAGTTCTGCCGCTGAGCCTGCTCCAGGTCCGTCAGTATCTCGTTGTACGTGTTCTTCAGGTACGTCTGGTACGTGTTGAACACCAGGAACTTGTCCTGAGGGAAAAGCTTAATAATTGGACTTTTGGATCTCTTTTTGAAGAGTTTGAAATAGATTTTATACTATTTTTCTTGTTTTTGCAGTTGATTCAACAGCAATAGCAAGCAGTCTAATATACTTCAGAAGTCCCTCGTGTGAACACACTTTTTGATCATAAATAACTATGCGAGGATTCAAATAAAACGGTCCAATTTCTCCAGAATTCTGAAGTATCTAGCGACTTATTTGCGAGGCGGTTGAGGGTAGTGTTAGTACGTTTCAAATTTACTAACGGCCTTATACATAGTCAATTTTAAAACCTATTTTAATTATCGCGTGTTTTGTCTTCTTCGCTCCAACTGAATTTAAAAGTCTTTCGAAAGGGACAAAAAATTCGATAGCTAAAATAGGTTTTAAATCTGTCTATGAATAAGACCGTAAATCGTTACATTCTCGAATTCAAACCGGCGCAACCCTTGCCAAATTTTTACAATATTCCACTCACTTTATTATATCTCCTCATCATCTCCAAGCAGATCCTCGATATGGCCGGCTGGAAATACGTCTGCTCGGCGTCGATCATGATCCTAACGTCAGCATCATTAGCCACCTGAATGATGTGGTTGAGCCTTCGCAGCATGTTCCTGAACATCTCCTCCTCTTTAGTCGAGATCTGGGAGATCAGACGACGCATTTGCCCAGTCTTCGGGTCGGGCACTCGGAATGAATCGGACAGATTCATGTCTTCGTCTAGAATGTTCGACCATGGGAATAGATGGACGATGCTGGAACAAGCAATTTGGCGATGTAGAAATTGAATTTGAATATTGGGAGTACCGTTCGAATAAGTTACATCGTGATTTGCGCAGAAACTGAATAAAAGACTTAATGAAATATGGGGCTTATTGCATTGTGTTTAGGTTAGATTTTAGAAGTACAGAAACAAAGTGGCCTGTAGCATTTCTATAGCTACTTATGAATTCCATGACGTTATGTCCGATTCATCACAACTAGCAGACATCACAGTGAGGTCTACGAAATAATCAATAACGAATGAAGATCGCGAGTAAAAGACGCGCGTGGTGATTAGCTTAAATAATTATTCGTATCTGCGTAGGAACGTCGTTGTAACTTATATAAACGGTACAATATAGGTACCTGTACGCTCTTAGAGTAAGGTTTTGAGTGAGTAATTATTCATTTTCAAAAAAATATTAGTTTTTTTTTATTTTCAATACAAACTGAAGTTGATCTTAAAATACAGAAAAACTGAACCGTTAAATTGATATTAAATTTTATTCACCAATGTTTAATAACACAAAATAGCAAGTTTGTATAGCCTACGTCACGTATCTCCGCATGAATGACAGTGAACTAGCCACAATTTTGAAAACACACAATGAGGTTAAGTTGTGAAGCGAAATGATCCAGCTCCTAATGTGTATAGCCAATGTGATTTTAAGCAACATCCACAAGTCAGCCCTTACAAATAAACAATAGTTTCGGCACTGACCGGTCCCACGGGAATAGATGGAGAACGCTGAAAATAAATTAACTACCTTCACCTTATCATTGTTAAACTCATGCTGGTTAGTAAGTACATCTTTATCTTACTGTTAGTTTTTTATCAATTTATGTATCAAAATTTTGGACATTTATGTCACTTTATAATTAGTTTAAAAATATATTTTATTAACTCATTTTATTTTGCCATAATTTGAATTCCGGAGCTTTAGAAGAAAAACACTTGATGAAATTTTCTATTATGATTATAGTAAACGGCACAGTAGATGAATAGAGACGGATGATTTTACTATTAGAGCCACGTTCATATCTTCGAGTAAACCGTTAATTAGGCTAGTCATCAGTTAAAGTCACCCGTAATATCACGTGTCGATTTCACGATGCTCCAGTAATCCTATGATTACACTAATCAGTACTTTACAGGCTTCATCATCTGACAATTATCGTATTTACTCGATGGTTAAAATAAGGTTAAAATCTCAACCACCTTTTTTTATTTTTTAAGAATCAAACACTTTGACTCTTCAGCAGGGGGCAGGGCAGGCAACATTTGACCAATGATTAAATAATAATATTCTATAATCATTACATTTGACGCAATATTGAGCGAATGATTTGTTCAATTTCTTATGTCATTCACTTAACCAGCACGTTACTTTATTTTCACTTGTGAAATCGACGGAAGATACTCTGCACAGTTACTTGGCATTTAACGTTAATCAAAAAGTAACAAATCAACGGTTTACTTGAAGGTGGTGAACGAGGCCCTTAGTATGGCTAAATTACTTACGGCAATTTTACGTCTAAATATTTTAGAAAAGCAAGAAAAAAAAACTAATTGAATAGAGTTTGGAATTACATATTTAACTTTCTAAATTATGTATAACAATTTACACATGTATATATTATGTACCTATACCTACCACCTCTGTATGTAGGTTCCTCAATTTTTAATTTAATTTTCCTTCTAACAAGAACAACTAAATGGCGGTTTTATCGCTCTTTTTATCTGTCAAACTACCGTAGCGTGTATTTAAGAGAAGCAGAATGAAAAGGAAATTTAATCATTATAAAGAAACGTGATAATACTAGAAATATTTGTCGAATGTACAAAAATGTGTTCAATGACGAGAAAAAACCTTGACAGCGATCAGAATAAATTTGTACAGCAGAATTAATTCGTTTTTATTTGTCGTTTGTTTTATGACAAGTGTGTTAAATCAAACAATAATCCATATCGACTATGTATGTTGAACTGTAAAACTTCTAACAAAAATAATCTATGAATATTATTATTAAAAAATAAGTTTCTATTCCCTAATTTTGGGGTTTTCGCCTTTGAGGTATTGGTGAATTTATATAATTTAAGAATTTAACACTCGTATGTAATGATAGACGTTATTGTTAGAAATAACCAAATAAATAAATAAGAAATAAGATTCCACCACCGCCGTCACACACCGAAATACCATTGATGATATAGGATGTAAATAAATGCATTTTTATACTGGTACGACACAGTGACCTGATAAGCACCTGATTGTAAGTTCATTTTTGTCTAAATAAAGTACCCACTGATGAAAGTATGCGTGTATCGATATAATCTCCGACGTTGACTTCGATTTATGGTCTTCCTTAATAATATTACCCATTAATAATTTTGGTGTCTGCAGAATATTTTATAATTTTAGCAATATCAAATAAAAAACATTACAGATGCCAACAATAATCACCAAAACTCATCAATCGAACCTTTGTTTTTAAATACGAGATTTCTTGACGACGAGATTATCTCGATACGAATATACGACAGCCTTCGTAGCGCAGTTGGTTAGCCGCCGGCTGTGAAACGAGAGGCCGCAGTCTCGATCCCCGCACCAAAACAAATATTGCGTACTCCACAAGTATATGTTTCGGGTCTGGGTGTTTAAGAGACGGAAAGGTCTCTTGTAGTTCCTGATACCCTGGTATGCGACTGTTCGGTGTATTTACTATTAATATGTATTTCCGCTGATCAATACGTCTCCATCCTTACCCCTCCTTATCTGAGGTGATCTTCTTCATGAAGTCCTGGACCTCGGGCTTGTTCTTGTGGTCTCCAAAGTACCTCTGGAAGTCCTCGATGGTCTTGTGGTGGGTGAGAACGTTGCCAGTCCCCCCAGCGATCTGTTGCATGTAGTTCCGCGCCCGCATTATCACTTCCGACAGTTGCAGCTGGAAATGAGTTGTTTTTAATTTGACGGCATTGTTGGTTGTTTAAGGAAAGGTTTGAAGAGCGAAGACGAAGGCGAGACGAATATAACAGATTTTTGGACCCGGAATAATATAAAGGCTATTCTAAACTCTAAATGTATTAAATTCCAGTTTAATCACTTTTTTAGAAATATGTTAAATTTTAAGACGTACTCGAACTATTCGTCAACAAAATCTAGGTTAGGTAGGTAGGTAAATAGGTTTTAATAAAAATATCCTTTGAAATTATAAATAAAATTATGCAAATCAATCATAATGATAACTTACTACCAAAAAATTGTAAGTTGCATTGATTGTGAGATGCAATTTATTGGTATAACCACACGTGTAATACCAATAAATTGCAACTCATGTTTATAATAGAGAAAAATACTTAAATATATTGAACCAGCACCATTTTTATTCCATCCATCCATCCGTCAGCCAAAGGAAATCCACTGCTGAACATAGGCCTCTCCCAAAGATTTATATTACTTTACCTTTTTGCACTATAGACAGGGAACATTGGAGTTCAGCCAAAATGTCTAAATTAGGCTTTTGTACTTTTTAACTGGCAACATTCCAATGGCTTAAAAGCCTCGTAGCCAAGATAGCGACAATCGAGAGATGTCGAGTGGCCTGTCTTTGTGGGATAACATTTTACAAACAGGGTATTGTTGCCAGCTTTCATGGCACAGTTGATTATGGATCTGGCTATGAAACAAGATGCCGCGGGTTCGATATTACACCAATCTTAGAGTGATACATTAATTAAAATTTCATTTCAGATTTTTGCAAGATTGAAAAGTCTTCCGTAATTATCGTACCTACGACACTTTTATCTTTGTAAGTATCAGGAATGTATTTTTTCCTTCAAAATCCTTACTTTAAAAAAATATACAGGGTATCTCAAGACCGCGACCGAAAACGAAGCCAGGTGGTAGTTTTAGTAGTTACAGACACGATGCAAATAAAATTTACACCAAAACAGCGACAGATATTTTGTTAGAATTTTTTAAAAATCATCTTGTTTGGATTTAAATTTAAACCCTTTCGTACCATTTAGTGTTTAAAAATAAAGAGGTCTGCATCATTATTTTAGGAAAACTATGTATTTATCACCCAAATAAGACGATAAGTAAAAAATTACAAAAAAAAGTTATCGATTTTGTTTGCGAAATTTTTACTTGCATTGTGTCTGAAGTCACTAATACTGCCACCTGGCTTCGTTTTCGGTCGCAGTCTTGATATACCCTGTATATATTAACTTACAAGTAATTGCGGCCTGCCGAGCGCAGTCAACTTAACAGCCATCAGTCCAGTACTCTTGGTAATACCTGAAACATTACACATTGTAAATATATTATATTATATATTTTTATATTTATTTATTAGGATCTCCAACAAAGAATACACTTTACTATAGTACTGTTGCAGTTTATACATTGTGTTTCTTCAATTAGAGGAGATCACAACATGCAATAGTACTGTACAACAGGAAGGAACTATGAAACAAATTATCCATAAATTATGAATATAAAATTAAACGACAAAATATGAACAAAAATATTTAAACATTAAAAAAAACAATATTAAAGAGAAAACAAATATCAATGAACCGATTTCAAACCCATATTTACTCTTTATTTCAAACCCATATTTAGTCTTTATATGTAGCCCCGTATGCTTGATAGGATTTTTTATTGGCAACCTCTCAGAACTCAATTTCTGCCATCGACAAACTTTAACTTCAATTGGGTATTTTACTATAAGAAAGAAAATATCTAAAAACTATAAATGTATATAGTAGAGCATTAAGCAATAAGTATATGTTAATTTCAGTTTTTATTTCCAAGGAATAAATTTTATAATTCGTTTTGAAAATTTCAATTTTTTTATCTATCCTAAAAATATGTGAAACGGCTGCCGCCATGATGGATAACGATTCTACGTCATTCCGTAAGTAGAATACCCCCTCCGGTGTCCAAGAGCTCATACAAACACAGGTTGTTTACTGGTTGAGTGACGTATCATTTTAAAGGAACATGGCGTCTAGCGTTTTCACATATTTGCGCGCATAAATTTAAAATTTAAATTTTAAATGGTTTTTTATTGGACTTGCCGAGCGAATAAAAATTTGATATTTTTTTAAATAGTTTGTCTTAATCTTAGGAACAACTTAAAAGACTTTTTGAAAATGGGTAGAATACCCAATTCCTAATTTCTAATTTGTAGTAGTGTTACTTTTGAAATGAAAATTCTGTGAAATACTTATTCTGGGTATGGCTAAACAGAATTATCTGATTACGCAGACTCCTCAACAGAAGTCACTCTCATAACTTTTGATATCCAAGACATTAGACTTAGTAGGTGAGGTCAAGAGTATACGTATATGTGCGTGAATTATATGTTCACTTATTACTCAACAAGTTTACGTACCATTATCATCACCTACCCATTTCAGTATGAAACATTTTTGTCATTTTCGTCAGTCAAGTTTTTGTATCGTAAAAATCTATATCATCAGTAGGCTTATTCACGTAATTAAATAAGTTCAGTTGCAGTGCAGTTGCAGTTAAGTTTCGATCAAAACAGCCCTTTTGGTATTCTCGTAATTTAGACAGCCGCTGTCAGATACGCTCGCGTCAAGTTCGCGTCACGCGAGCGCTTCAGCGTATTCTACGGCTGCGCGTTTTATACATGCGTGATTCAGATCGCAATTTGATTGGTATTTATCTATTCATTTGAAGTCTCCAATGACAGTTTAGTCCGACCAACGTGCAGCACATGCGCAGTTTATGCATATCTTACGCGCAGCTAAACAATTACAAGAATACCATTTTGACGTACGTTCCATTAAGACGTAAACCTAATCGCAACTGCATCGAAACTTGATCGGAGCGTCAATAAATAACGTGAATTAGCCTACAGAACAATAATCACCATGCACAGCATCAATGCTCTTGAGGAACGCCTCCATGTTCTTCTCACACGAAGCCTCGTTGAGGTAGAAGTACGTCCGCGCGCTGGTCACCTTGTACCGTCGGTCTGCGAATCGTTGCTCCACATGGTATTGCTTCAACTGACCTTCCTCCTTCGTGTCGCCGTACGCCGAGATCGAGGCACTGGAGAAGAAGATATTAATTAACATCTGGCATTTTAATGTTTGATGCGTGATATTTCAATTTTCCGTTGGATATCTAGTTTACGTGCCTACATAGTTTGTTTTTTCATCACTTATAGTCTGTTGCATCAAATTACTTTGATTGTAACTTGAACTTGGATGATGTTCGTACTTAGCACGGGCTTGTAAGTTAAATTGTCTTTACAAACCTTCTTCAACTTGCACATTTAGTATTTTATAAAATTTGTCGTTTAAAATTCTTTTCCGTAGCCACATTTTTCTAACCCCCTATTTAAACATTTCCTGTTGACGGAAATTAAAATGGCATTGACCGACTACTTTGCTACACTTATAAATAATTGGCTATCGACCGGCCTGAGACTTCTGAGAATGACTCACATATTTATATTATCTGAAACAGTAATCACTTTCACTCTTCATTCTATAACTTGGCAGAAGTGTACACGTTTATAGTACTTCTAATTTCAACCCAATTCCGATTGGGACAAAGTCTAATATCTTTTGACAATTAATAGGTTTTTTATAACACGTCCTCGACTAGAAGTAGTCATTCAAATCTGGGTCAGTCGCGCCAATGTTATTTTCATTACCCCACTTTCTCGTCGTGTGAAATGTGCCAAATATAAAATTTGATCCAAGTTTTTGCGACAATGTTGGACGGAAATTTGTTGGACCGGAATTGTCTAAATCGTTTATTATTTTGATAACATAAAACTCATGCGCATCCAGAGATCATAAGTATTATCCATGGTTCGCTAGACTCTATTTTCTTCTCAGTATGTGATAAGGGTGAGCCACTGGACGAGACTATTAACATATCGCGCACAAAACATCGAATATAAGATTTCCCAAAGCGGAAAACTTAAAAAGATTAAATTGCCCGACCCAGAACTCGAATCTATCTATCTCGGGCACTTTAATTAACCAAACAACGAAAAATGCGCATACCATTACAAAGACATTTGCGCAGTGTAATAAACATAACATCATGTTATGTCAATAGAAAAACGCTAAAGAAAATTACACGGAAACACCCGAAATTACGTCATAAAAACAACGACATACCACGCAAGATAATTATAAGAATACGTACATATTACATACAACGCTGATAAATATATATGTATGTACGTCACATTTCATTCACGAGATCGAATGAAACCTTATCGCTGACGTATTCACCAAATTACTAATTTATGCTCCAGATAATTCGGAGAATACCACTCGTTTCGATATTTGGCTGCGTGTCTGTACCCTGCCTCAACGATAAAAAAAACAAAGCAGCAATGACGTTCGCGCATTTAAAAAAAACAATAAAATTGGAATATTTAGACTTTAAATACAACGAATTCTAAATTTAAATTAAATTAATTCTAAATTTAAATTAATCTTTAGCGCACTACACACCAAAGCCGCCGACCCGCCGGCCTATGTCGGCAACTTTTTGCTGACGACATGACAGCGGCTCGACATGGCATGAGGAAGATTTTTATGACGTCGTTATGTGTCGCCAGGCAACTGAGCAGAGCGCTTGTCGCCAACATGTCGGCGGGAAACCCGTGCGGGCGCTTGATGCCGACATGATTGTTTTCTCTTAGGTCGCCGGGTTGTGTCGGGTGTCACCAGGCCGGCGGCTTTGGTGTGTAGTGCGCTTTTCAAAACAATCAGATTTTATCAATTTGATTATAACTTAAATTTTAGTAGAACAGTTAAAACATTACAATTATAATTAGATATAATAGAAACGTTTAAAAAAGGATACAAAAACAATTGTTCCACGAAATTAGCAAATGAAAATCTTCCTTGCTTAAATACACAGGTGTAACACATAACCTTACCCAACAAAAAATGCACACAACCGAATGTTACGATACTTACGAATGTTTTTGCATACTCTTTACAAACAAGTTTATAAATAGTCCGGTTGAAATAGCACGGCGAACACGCAGAGTGATATATTTTGAAGTGACTGACTGTTGGAATAATTAATATTATATTATTACCTCCGCGGGGCAGTAAGCAACGAAATTGATGTGCTACGAGTGTTAGTGTGTTCGATCTTTAATAATTGAAACAGTTTGTAATTTAATAATAGAGGAATTCAGAAAAGACATCCTTAAACGAGTGTGTCAATAAAAATCTAGCGAAATTTTAACAACTAAGTCGAATATGTATGTAGAAATTAATATGGTCTATTTGGATATAAACGAATGACGGGAACTCCGCTCATCACTAAATTCTTACCACTAATTAGTAATTCCTTTAAAAGAATCTGATTAAATACTGCCGTATTTAGGAGAATTTGATTATCGAAATTCCCCAACATTGGGATTTACCCAAATCGACTATATGTCAGCCAAAAACATCCCGAAGCAATACACGGTGATTACATTCGGTAAAAAATACCTGATCCATTGAGATTCTCAAAATCCTTCAAAATTTCTAAAATAAATAAATACTCCTAACAGTCACATACATAGTCCTGACCCTACACTAAGATCGAGTGTTGTGTCGTGGGTATCAAGAACTACGAGAGACTTTTCGGCCTTACAAACACGCAGACCCGAAACAAATACCTGTGGTTCACACAAATATTTGTCTCGGTGCGGGGATCGAACCCGCGGTCTCTCGTTTCACAGTCGTCGTCTAACCAACTGCGCCACGGAGGGTGTCAAAAAAAATAATGTCAAGTCTACCGCATTCGGCCAACATGGTGGACGAAAGCTTAGATTCCTGTCAATCGTAAAAGATGACTCCTCTACGATTAAGAATTTTAGACCTCAGTCCACCACGCTTGCTTAGTTAGGCTTGGCAGACTTCAAATAATGAGTCATGAAATTCTAAAGAACTCTTAAATATGCAAGATTTACATATTTTCCTTAACTCTAGGAAAAAAAGCAATGTATTAAATTCAAAGACATGTTTCCCTATAAATTGTTATGGGCCTCTCGCTGTCTGCGGGTTCTTGGCAACTAGCCAATCGATCCCTACTAGTTAGAAAAAATTGAGGAAATTCCGCCAACCCGCACTTGGCCAGCGTGGTGGACTATAAGGCCTAACCACTCTCAATCGATTCTCTCGATTTTGGAGTAGGCCCCTGCCCTGCAGTGGGACGTATATGGGCTGATATAGATAGATAGATAGAGGAAATTCCACATATTTTGTTACCGTTAGGGAATATGTTTATTTGTCGTGCTGAATTTGACTGTAGCGAGGCAACGCTTTTTTATCATGTCGTGCAAAGACTGAAGGGGACACATTGCCAACATTATTTTTCATTTCATTGTTGAGACATTTTACCGCTGTGTTTGTACTAAACCTAACACGAGCGGACATACGAGTACATTATGTAAAAATCGTCCATCTCCACTTTGATGGAAACGCAGTCTAGGCAGGAAGTTAATATTTCATTGAAATTGTCGTACATTGTCTAAGGAATCGTAACAAACGTTTACACTTTATATTTGTTCATGACGCGCGACCAATGGCTAAATTGTAACATCATCATCATCATCAGCTCATTGCAGTCCACTGCTGGACATAGGCCTCTCCCAAGGTACGCTACAGAGCGCCTTCTGCTGCTTGTTGCATCCAGTCGCTGCCGGCCTCTCGGCCCTCTTGCCCTCGGCCCGAAATTTTATAATTTACATATATGTGGATAACTCATTATATGGCTTAAATATTTTCCATATATATAAAGACTCATTTAAAATTAATCCGCTCAATAATATTTCATAGCAGACTTCACAGTCTATTTACATCTCCATAGTAGGGAGACGGTCAGGCGATGGTAAATATAATATTATTATGATGAATTATCGCCGAGACCAACAACAAAATTTAGTAAACAGTAAACAGCGTACATTGTCACATGCGGACTATTTGTTTCTCCCACAATAACATTGTCGTTGGCTTCCGGTCAACTATGCTTAATAACAAGTTTACAGCTTTCATAATCAAAACAATACGTAATCGAATTCTGACAAATACTTGTATGATTATGTCGACCGGCAAAAGATTTGACCGTTCGTCGGGCATAATATAATACTTCTGAAACAACATTACACTTTCAAATGTATGAATTGTCATAATTTTTTCGGGATAGCATAAAAATCAACAGAATTTTAATTGGAGTGTCTTGATTATAATTATTGGGGACAATTAGCGAATAAATTCATAAATCCCATTTGACGTTAAAGAAAGCTGTTAGTCTGAGCGCTGTCTTTTGGAAATAGTAGTTAAAAACCGTGGCATGTTAATCGTACCCCTAAAAGCCTTTAAATCTAGTTTTCTATAAATTGGCGTAATGCCATTACATATTAGAAGACCCACGTTAGAAATAAAGGCATTTTTCAATTGTTGGCTAATCGCCTAGGTGTCCGTACCTAATACGGTCGATAAGCTCCCGGAATTTCGCTTTAAGTGGTTTGCCCACGTCTTAAGAAAACCTCTAAGATACGCCTGAACATGGCAGTACCAAAGGCCTAAGGTAAATGAAAATATCTTTAAATGCAAATAAGGTAGGAGCCAATGGTATTACAATTCACATAAAAATAGGGCAACTTTGATACTGTTGACTTAGAACACAGATCCATAATATAAGGGCTAAGACCACGGCTCCTGGTTTCAACGGCTCCTGGTTTCAGCCAGTGTAAATAGTAAAAAAACAATTCAACAGTTAAACGACCAATTATCTACTAAATTACTTCTAAAATCTTACTCCGAACCAAATACGATAAAACTGTTTTTACGCTACTTTACCAAGAATAGAATACATTACATACGAGTTATAAGAAATAGCTACAATGTACGTTATAACACAAGGTCAAACCGAGAGGTAAAACTATTTACTTTTAAGGTCATACGACACTGAGAACTAAAAGTATTGAAAATTAAACCCAGTTATGACAATATCTTGTAAATTTCTTGGTCCGTCTTTAATCAATTCCATTAGCCTCTCACTCGTTAAACTTCCGCTGAAATAGGCAAAATAGTTAATTATTGTAAAAATTGTATTTGTATAAAATAAGTTTCTCTGAAATTGGCGTAGATATAGTACTTTTAATCTTTAATTGTACAGTTTATCCATCTGTAGTTATTTTATTGTAGTGAATGACGAGACGAGCATGCCGCTCGCCTGAGGGTAAGCGATACGACGGCTCATAAACAGAAGCAAAACAAAACATGATGAATTGCAAAGCAATGCTTGGTATTACATTGCGTTCGCCATCCTGAGACATAAGATGTTAAGTCTCATTATGTCCAGTAGTTGCTCTGGCTACAATGTCTTTTATGAACAATAGACGTTGTGTACTTGGCATTTGTAAAGAATTCCATACATTCGTAAATATATATTTTTTGCTTGAAATTACCCAAAATGTTTGCATTCAAAGTTCTTTTACAATTTCTTAGAATTTTTGGGGCACTTAATGTTAAAAATGTGATATTAAAAATCAATTTTAATTCTTGTATTATGGGCTTATAATTTAATTTTAATCCAAAGACTGTTACATCAGCAATATTAACATTGTTTCATTCAAAATATTTACAATTTTATCAACATTATCATTCTATGCAAACCCACAAATACATCGTGCATCTCACAAAACTGAAAAGGGACAAGCACAGAAGCTAAAACTAAAAAGTATGAGAAAAAAATCATCTAAGGACAATGAACGTGCGTGGAAAATAAAACCGCTAAAGTTGATGATTTTATGCGTAATCATGATAACATCTTGCACATGTCTCAAACTTAGATTTTGATAAATTATTTTGGTGGTAATAATAACCAAAATGACCCAATTTAACGAAAATGACAATTCTGCACGTCGCTAAACGCGAAACTCCCAAATTGCCTACTGTCAAAAAAGAATTGTGCTAGGAGTATCAATATTGCAAGTATTCACTTCGCCTTGTTTCACTTCGTCTCTTACGCTATTCTCGATCACCATCAAAAGAAGAGAAGATTCCCTATTGGTTTGTACATTTTACGCATGTTCGCTGAAACGTAACTTTTCTTTACAGATCAATTTTGAATATTCTTTTCGCGTACGATTGGTATGGTCCAGTTTAATAGCTCTAAGATGGTCCCATTTTACTTTATTGGTTTCAGGCCGTGGTCTTTAAAGATGCAGCAGGGAATTCTTTCTACCTCGAGATAATTACTTGAAAACTTCATAATCCACGATCCGTGGTTACGCAACAACATGTGACTAAGCTGTAAGCATTGTAACGTAAGGCCATCCTCGACATTATCACAACAAAGTAGCCGTGCTCAGCGAAACAAAACGAGTCTGCAAATCACGAGCCCATTGAGACGCGTTGCTAGTTGCTACCGGGGATACGGCGCATTGTACAAACTCCGTGAAAAACACTCGAATACAAAGCAAATATGGCCGCCTCCTTCACACCTCAGCTTTGCTGTTTGCGTTTTGTTAATGCAAACACTTTGAATACAATAAAGTCAAGGTTTGTTTGTTTTTTTAATCTTAAAAAACTGAATTTTTAGTAATAACCAGTTTTATATCTAAACTGGAGTCGTTGTAAACTCATAATTTATTATCAAGCTGAAAATTAAAATTAGTTTTTTCTTTTTTCATTTATGGAAATTTTGTGAACAGCTTGAAGGCCAAACTATATCGAGTTGTACTATAATTCTTATTCCCACAATTATTATTATTTGCCATGATAACAAAGTTGAAATAAAATAAAATAACAATTAGTATAATTTAATTATCATGTCACGTGTTCTTGTAAATTCTTTTTTGTTTTATTTTCATTAATTTTGACAAAGAATTATTTCATTCCGCTTTACGTTTAGAACATTTAAAATATCCACATTAAATGTATTTTTTATGAGTGAGAACGTATTATTATGTATACAGGGTATATCAAGACTGCGACCGAAAACGAAGCCGGGTGGTAGTTTTAGTGGTTACAGACACAATGCAAATAAAAATTTCGCAAAATAAGCGATAGATTATTTTTTGCAATTTTTTGAAAATCATTGTTTTTTGGTAGCATATACCAAGTTATTGCGAAAATAGTAATTTAAACCCTATCGTATCATTGCGTCTTAAAAAATAAAAAGGTGTACATCATTATAGTAGGGAAAACTATGTATTTATCACCCAAATACGACGATAAGTAAAAAAATTACCAAAAAAAAGTTGACGATTTTTTTTGCGAAATTTTTCATTGCATTGTGTCTGAAGTCACTAATACTACCACCTGGCTTCGTTTTCGGTCGCGGTCTTGATATACCCTGTATTTATGTACTATAAACTATCAAAGTTAAGGCATTAGTTGATGAGTCGAGTTTGTTTAATAGGGATTTGTCTAACGCACAAATGTTTTCCTGGTTCTATCGTGCATCTGTACATTTTTTATAATGGCAACACTCAGTACCGTAGGTTTTCTCCTAAAGATACCGCTGGGGTATTCTCAGACGAGTGACTGATTGACCAGACCAATGGGTTCATGGGTCCATCCCAGGCCGTTACTAAAGGGATCTGATCTGGTCCACTGGGCCATTCCAGTCTATCTGAATTCTCTTGGACGGGAGGGTCTGGCAAATCTATGCGAATAGATCGTCTGGAAACAGTCGCCATTTATTTATTTACGGCTGCAGATTAAAAATGGAACATCGACCATAAACTGTTGTAATACAAGTAGAAATCTAACTATTAAATGATAATTGTCTATGGTGAAATAATATTCCAAATAATTTAGTCATTTTCTTGTTTTAATTTCACTGTTTTTTATAATGTAAGTTATTTATGTTCCGGAGTGCAGATACCTAAAACATTGTAAGAAACATTAAAAAAAATATCTGCATGAGCCCAATAAATATGTATTTTTGTCAGTTTTCCTATAGTTACTATTATTTAAGTACTATATTACAATAGTTACCTGACTTCACGTTTTTCTGCCTCCTCCTGTGAGATATCCTCTTCCACGGAGTAGTCGAGGATTGACTTCACACCGAATGAGCGCAATCTGTAACAAATATTATATTAACCACTTTGCACCAGAGATTGAATATGTGTTTTTTACTCATTTTAGTTCTTAATCGGATTATCAGGGAGTTTATCAAAAACATATTTCATTAAATAACACAAACATCATATTCCTTCTTCGACCTAACACAGTATTCAAAATAATTCAAATTTTCTTTGCTAAATTAACATTTATTTCTTTCTGTAAATGGCATGCTCGTCTCGCCATTCATTGCAATAAAAAAAAAACACCTGAATTACAAAGAAGGGTCAAATCTTATGCTGCCAATTTCAATAGTCCAATTTTTCTCAAAGCTTATTTTTATGCTACTAAAATAGACAATTTACCTGTCGATGGTAGGCCGAATCTTATTCTGGTCCTCTCCAGCGACGAATTGCCCGTAAAAGGTAGCCTTCATAATCGCCTCGAATAACTTCTGGCCAACCACCTGACGGAGCCTCTTCATCAACTGTTAACAAAGAAAACATAATTATAGCATACATATACCTACTTAACATACATAAGCTCACTATCTCTGAAGGAGTAGGCAGAAGTGCTAATAGTGCTAATTATAGATTGCCTAATGCCGAACATATTTGCATAGCAACATGTGATAAAAATTGAGACTGTTGCTATGTCGACCACAAAAGTCCCGAGCAACTCAAGTTTGTTAAGATAAACTTGCAGAGTTGCTAGGACAATGAAGCGACAGAGCCAAAGTTAAAGAACATTAAGGGCCAATTGCACAAACTAACTTTGCCCATAACTTTGACTTTGAAAATGTCAATCCCATACATTAGCAATGTCAAATACGTCACAAATGTATGGCGATGACATTTTTAAAATTAAAGTTATGGCAACGTTAATTTATGCAACTAGGCCGTAGTTACCATCTCAATTATTACGATATATGAAAGAAAAAGCTCATAAGCACTTTACTTTCTACCTGCCGTTTATCAATTGTCACACGAAATAACTTATCGAAATAACTATGTTCTCATTGAAATTTTGCTCGCAGTTCATAACCAAGTTTAAACGATTTATTCATTTTAATGAGCGTCTAAAAACGTCTTGCTCAAAGAGATTGCACTGGAAGGACGAATAAAGGATATTTTTTACAACACTCAATTTAGTTAATAGTGTTTTTGTAGCTGGGAAGTATTGATAAATTAATAAACCAAAATAGTAAATCAATTTAGCTAGAACGATTAACAACTTGTTATTATCTGCTTGATGATTCGTTTATAGCTACGCAAAAAGCAAAAATAACCATTGAGTTGATTTTAAAGGAAACTGAATTTTTCCAATCCCTCGATTGTAGAGAAGGCTCGTGCCCTGCAGTGGGACGTATATGGGCTGATACAGTACAGTGCAGGGGCACTGATACTGCAAAATGTTCCGGCTAGGGAGCCAGAACATTTTGCAGTATCGTAATAGAATAGTAATAGTAAAATTTTGTATGGGAATTTAAACAGCGCCATTGTGAGCGTATTTGGAACTAAAATATGACAGCGGGAAACGTTTACGATACTATACGAGTATTACTATACGATACTTCAAAATGTTCCGGCTAGGGGCACTGTACAGTAAATATTTTTTCTACACTAACTTGATATGTACATATGATTATCATAATATGTTTCAGATGAAAAACCTTACTAATCGTCGTTGGCAACGATTGTTAAATCATTAAGAAACCATTTCCCCTAATGTCGTTGCTAAGCAGAAAGACATCCGTATTGATTTGGCGTCAATGGCAACAAAACTTATTTAATACAAATCAATTCTTTAAGATTCATTTCCAAATGAAAAACAAAATGATTCTCTAAGCTATCGGCAATTACTCTCTTCCTAGTAAGAACTAAGAAGCTATACATACATTCATAAACTCACGCCTTTATCCCAGAAGGGGTAGGCAGAGGCGCCACCAGGACACCCACATTTCGCCTCGTATGTTCCGTCCCATGATGTGATAGGGGGCGAGCCTATCGCCAAGAAGATATATACAGTAAAACGTACAGAGTCATGGTCAATTACTCGTAAATAACTCTCAGAATTTTCTCAAAGACCTTGTTACGTATGCTCCTGAGCATTATATCCAATGTTTCGTTGGTTATTTATATTTCCCTAGCGTTTTTGTTTGTTGTGTTGTAGCCAGATGTTTGACGTAATGTTTGGTTATTAGCGAACGTAGAAAAATTAAGGCGTGGTTGTTTATTTATGATAAGATGAGGTTAAATTTGTAAGGCGATATATCTTGCCTTTAGTAGCTCTTGTCATTTTTGTAAAGTATATTTTAATCTATTAGCATTTATAGCTATAATCATGGGGTATTCGACATTTGTTCAGATCTAAACAGCTTTTGTCTATGGAAAACATCAGTATTGTATGGGAATGCGTACGTAATTGTCAATCGTCTGCGTACAGCATTGCAAACCTTCATAACGTGCTATCTTCGCTGAAATTCTTTTTTTTTTAAATGTTGTATCTTAGATACGGTTACAATGTATTCCCCAAATAGAAATCGAAGAGACTAATTGAGTCAAAAATGTTACGTCAAATACGTCAATATTTAACGCATCTTCATTGGTTTTCTGGAATCCACCCTTATGAGATTAAGGTCGCCTAATAATACTGTCTTTAGTTTGTTTTAAAACAACCCGACGTGCCCCCCAACAACAAAGAAATGCGCAATATGAATATTCTCGTCAAGGTTGTGACAAAAAAAATCACAAATTCAGGCCAAGAATTTTGTGAAAAGCAAACGTTACGTCCACGACATGTGATGGAGACACGGCAAACGTTATCCATCTTTTCGCGAGAATTACATAATAGAATACAAACACATTCATATTTCATATCTTGTGGATATATTGTATGAAGATTTACAAATATCTGAATGATGTTTTAAAAGTGGTACAGTACAGTGTCTTTTCTTTATAAGGATAATCGTTTTGGTTCTGTCTTCACGATAGACGATGTAATCCGGATTTTTACCTTTCTTTTTATAGGGAAAATCTCGGATTTCTAGCTACCGTACTCATATTTAAGCCCTTGATGATCCTTATCGGGACTTAATAATATTATTGACTTCAAATTTTCTTTTTTCTAACTTCTAAGTGTGCGTTTCCATTAGACAGATCTGACAGCAAGGCCATCCTAGTCGGAAATGGTAAAATAATAATGACTATATATAATTCTAAAATGCTGTACTTCTTTATTTAGTTTTGCCTTACATCGCTTTACTGCATGATTTTTCGAGCATATAATAGTTATTTAACTTTTTAAAGACTCCTTTTATCCTACAAAAAAGTTGTTTAAAAACATTGCACTTTGATGTGCCATTATCGTGTACATCGCAAACATTTCGTTCCACTTCCGCCAACAATTCAACCGTGCAATCAACTTTTAATCTTAATCAAACGCCACTGGATACATTTTCAATTGCACTACAGAGTCCTTGTAGTAATCCCCGTCAAATTGCATTCCCTTGAAAATTTTCAGCGGAACGAATTGCAGTGAGTATGAATTCTATTTCTGGATAGTTAGGGTACAAATTGCAATGATTTAGAGTGGGTTCGCTAAACCTGTTTGCAGTGTTTCTTTTATAAGAGTGGGGTCGTTGACTTGCGACTGTGGGTGCAAGTAAGGCCTATCTCAATGGCTCTGTACGCCTAGTATGTGTGTCAGGAGATCTGGGCCATTGTGAGAGTATTCTGTTCGTCATGAACGCTTCAATCAGTAATCATAGTTTTGTGGGCTGTGAAGGAATAAATTAAAAATTCGATTTCTAATTACATGTTGGTACAGCAAAAACCTTCATTAGAATAACGCAAGCAATGGACTTCATAGTTTCCCTATTTGAAGATAAGAAGAAAAAAGGTTATGAAAAAAACAATGAAGAAAAGAAAGGGAAATATTCCGGTGGACAAGCACGTATAGGCGAATAATAAATAACAATAGACCAGGCTTATAATTCCAGCCATACACCCACAAATTACTGTATTGTATCAGCCCATATTCACTGTCAAGCACTGAACTCCTCTACAACCAAGTTTTATTCAGGGGGGTATCGTTAAGGGAAAATATTAGAGTAACGCATCGGCAGAATAAAACTCAAAAACGTAATCTATTTAGTGAGTACAAATCAGAATAATCAAGATTCTAGTACGTAATATGTACATACATTTGGCCGTGAAACTAAACCAGTGTACACAAACCTACGCTCGTAAAATTCGGATAACTAGTTCAGCAGTGTTAAATGGCTGAAATCACGATGTGATTACTTTCGTATTAGGTTAACGAGTGTGCATATACAGAAAAATGGATAAAAGAGAGAAGGCACATGTTCAGAAGTAGAATCCCTATTTGAAGAGAGAGAGAGAAATGAAATATATTGCGGAGATGGATAATAATCGGGTCACTAATCTAGAGGCAACGTGCATGAACTATAAACGAGGGGTCATAAAATATATCCTTTCAGTTTAGTCTGGCACTTCACTTTGTGTATTTCGAGAATAACTTAACAATCCTAGACGACTTCCCGGATTGAAATTGGTGGCAGGCATGGCAAATCGCCCCGCTCACGATATCGAAATGTGAGCAACATCAATGATACCAACGCGAAAACCTCGGAGATAATCGAGAGCTAATTATTTTAGTTGTAAACTCTTTACCACCTACTACCAAAAGAAAAACTAATATTTTCCTAAAACCATCTAAGAATATAACGATATTGCGATGTAATTAAGTCTTCAAATCGCTGCACTGGTGTGAAAGGATGATCGATAACGTGCAAATTCTAACTGCCGTCTTTGGAAGGTGACCGTTCGTGTCAATTATCATAGAACCGGTTCAAACTGCATGGAACCGGTTTAGCCAAAATGATTTAGCCAAATAAATCTCACGCCTCGAGTGAATCCGGCCTAGTGGCTACAGCTATTTAGTCATTCGTCATTCGTATATCTTTTTACATAATATATTCTAGTAATTTATACGTTGGTACAAATTACTAGAATATATGTAAATACATATGAATGACGATCAAATGAATGTAGTAAGTGGTAAAGCATTGCTGTAGGTGATTAGAGCTGCAGTACAAATGGATCGACTATCTCTAGACCGCTTAGAAAAAGCTGCTACATTATAATAAATGCAGTAATTACCATTTTTCAGTCTGTTAATAACTGACTTTTTGCATCCATTACTATTTCCATGATTTATTACATCGTCAGAGCCCTTCATCGAACTGGGTCAAAAGGGAGTTAAAAGGCAGCTGTTTGTATAATACCTATTTGGACTAGATAAATATAAAATAAAAATAAAATAAATAAAATAAGAATGACGAATACGTACATAATATGTAGGCCATGAACTATTCGTGCAGTGAAGTAAAAAAGTTGAATTCCTTATTGTGCCGTATAGCAGACTGGCATATATTGACGATTTCTCAAATATCTTCTATGTACAGACATCGATCAGTTACAAATTTATTTATGGATGAATTAAGTATGACTAGATAAAATTGATAGTTAAATCATGCTCTCCTTAAATGTCGTTTATGTCAGATTTATTTGCCTTTAGTATGTTCATTGTTCATTTATAAGAAATCGATAATATACTTGATGTGAGTCTGCTTAATAAATAAATAAGTACCTAAACAGTTAGCCGAGCGTATATGAATATACCACCACCAAATTTAGCGTATCACAAACGAAAGAAACGCAACAGCAAAGTCGATTACTATGCTTCAGTTTTTATAAAACAGCATCACCTCCTACAGCTTTATTAAATAATAACATATATCAAGGCTCTATCCACTTCAAATACAGTAATATGATACAAGAAAAACTCTTAAATTACCCAAGGCCGGCTGAACAAAAAGCTTACAAGTGCGATGTTCACACGCGTCCGAACTGGTCTGACATTGTGCGCTTATTCTCTAGTCACGGCTGTGGCGGCCTTGTACCAGCTCGCTTAGAGCCAAATAATATCAAACGTTGAGAAAACATGTACGTATATTATATTCTATGCAAAGGATATTCGTGCAAACAGATTATTATCATTTTATTAGCAAGAATGACGAGAACAGCACGTCACTTGACGTAAGCTAAGTAAGAAGCGATTTTTTTGGAGACTTTTCCGCCCCCGTACCCGGTACTGCAACTCCAGTAAGCCAGGATCAACAGTAGCACGCATTTCAATGACACAGAGCATTGTGAGTCTTCAAAAATGTCCAACTTGTCTTTAACCCGCAACGGAATCAATCACAAAGTTAAATTAATAGGAGGAGTTGGAAATCATTAATAGGATAAGTAAGGAGCACTTGGAAATATTAAAGCTACACTGCACTGCATACCGTCCATCACCTTAAGGCTTAAGACATTAGGTGCTAAGTTAATGCCCAATTTTCACTGACTATTCATTCTTGAAACCGGAATACAACAGTGCTTATACACTACTGTATGGGGCAGAAATAGACAAAACAAATAGTCGTACTTCGATGATATCCTGGATGAGCATCTACCAAATCAAAGTGAAAGTGTGAAATTGTATGAAATATCACACAAATAAATTATTGATTCATTGATTGATAATTCAAAAAACCTGTAAAGTCCAACATGTGCTCAGACACAACTAAGTCACTGTGCAAATAAAAACATGTTTACAACCCGCAAACACAGTTAAAGACACTAACAAGATTGCAGACAATAAAACG